>OZ007586.1:18656171-21056171 GCA_963931845.1 Maratus michaelseni
AATTATTTAGATAACGTTTTACCTTTTTATTGCTATTACAGGACACATGCAGAATCATTTTTGTAGTGACACCTGTAGTCTAAAGTAACAACAATAAAAAAAAAATAGTAAAGTCGTTATGTGTGTGACTAAAAAAAATCACACACGTAACGACGACTTTACTACTTTAAAAAAAAAATTGTTATTACTTTAGATTAAAGGTGTCACTACAAAAATGATTCTGTGTGTGTCCTGTAATAGCAATAAAAAAAGTAAAATGTTATCTAAATAATTTCCCTTCCAAATTTGTCCCAATTTGCAAAAAAACACTCTCTAAAAGTCATACACGTAACGGTAGAATCGCCCAATATCACATTTTACTTACCCATCATACGTAGTATAGGGTAAGTCTTGTAATTGTTTTGAAAATCGAAAAAATTTTTTTGACGGATTTACACGTTTCAGACACTGGAGATTCCGAAAAACATATTTTTAGAAAATTTTTTTTGCCGTCCGTCTGTGTGTCTGTGTGTCTGTAAACGCTCTATCTCCCGAAAAAATTGAGATAGAGACTTGCAATTTGGTATGTACTTAGTATGTAATAATGGGAAGAAGCCTATTTCATTTCAATAACCTCGATTAACCGGAACAATTTTTTTCGGACTCTCGAAATATTCGTTCTGATGAAAGGTATATAAAAATTTTCGAAATTGCATATTTTAAGAAATGAATATAAAAGACAATAAAAAAACATAAATTTTGAATAAAGCATGAAGTCGATCGGATAATGAGTTGCCGAGATATTTGGAATCCTGTTTTCCACACTCTTCGATTTTTCATGACCCTGTATTTCATCCAAATTTCACTTCAAAGATATATTTTACTTAGAAATTTGACGCCTAATCAGATGCAATAAACCGCTAGTTAATAGGATTATTATTTTTGGAGTTATAAGGAAAAACCTCTTTCAAGCAATTCAGTAATCGAGCCTTTAAAGTTTGTGACGTCATCAAGCCACGATTTTATTTGAATTGCAATGCATTTTATAAGTAGTTTACACATTTTTATTTTAATATTTTACATTATGCATATCCATGATGGGTAAGTATTACGGTGGCCCCCAACGACTAGTTTTCAGTTTTGTCACTTTTTGAATAAATATGCAATATGATAAAATTGAATGACTTGACAAATACAATACATCAATGACTAGAAAATAATGATAAAAAGTCTACTTATTAATGATGTTACTGATTTTAAATGATAAAATCAAACTGATACTGAGTGCAAACAAAAGTCCTAAAAGTATTAAAACAACTTCTATTTTAAACATAATTATGAACTTTTTGTTTTCTTCTGAAACTACAGACAAATAATAAAAAAAATCTTTTTTTAGAACGCATTTAATTTTTAGTGTTAAAAATAACTTAATCAATTTGGATGTTTACTCAAAGCTAGAAATTTTGAAAATACAAAATTTTACTTCCATACTTTAATCCCCTGCAAGCACATTGCATTACATGTATTTTTAATTTGTTCATAATAATCAGTTTTTTGTACAATTTCAGATTTCAAGTAAGATGAGCCTGAAATGAGAAAAGTTTAAATAAAAAAGAAAACTGCCCAGTTAAAGTGAGGGCATTGAGCTCACAGGCTATTCACACTAATTGTATATTATACTCTTATTTCAAAGACTTTGAAATAAGCCCCTTGAAAAATAAAGAAATTGACAATATATTAAGGGGGGGGGCATCCTCCCGTTTCCCTCTTATAATTAACTAATGAACCCCCAAAACTAATCAGGGAAGTGCCTTATTACAATGAACCTATATACATAATTTGAAGCAAATCGGATAATTCTGCATGAAAAACTCATAAATTAAGGGGGTTACCCCCCCCCCCCCCGTATCCCCCTTTATACTTAACCAATGAACCCCCAAACTAATCAGGGAAGCACCTTATCACAGTGAACTTATATACAAAATTTGAAAAAAATCTGATAATTCTGCATAAAAAAAACCATTTATCTCGATTAAGGGGGGTTAGCCCCCCATTCCCCTCCCTTTATACTTAACCAATGAACCTCCAAAACTAATCAGGTAAGCGCCTTATCACAATGAAACTATAAACAAAATTTGAAGCAAAACGGTTATTTCTGTTAAGACTTATCGCGTTACACACATACAGAACCGGCAGACACATTAGCTCTCAGGCTTTGATAGCCTGTGAGCTAAAAAGTGTAGTCTCAAAACAACCGTTAGATTTATTATGCTTAATTTTTCCAAAATAAAAACGTTGGCACAATTATGATTATTTTTTAATGGAAATTTAGATGAAATTATGAAAAAATTTGTGCCTAGGGCACGGACCCCGGGTGTCGTGTGATAGTCAGGGCCTGTGTCCATTACTGGAATGCTTAATTAGTCAATTTCCAGGAGTGGTCATTTTATTGAAAGTGCCATTTCATCAATTTTCATAGTGCATAAAATATTTTGATTTAACTCAAAAGTTAAATAACCAAATTTAATTTTTTAAATTGCACTTTCCATAATGTAATAAATACATTTTTATAAGCAGCAGCTTTTAATTAATTTCATGTAGTTAAATAAATTTTTAATACTAAATGGGATTATTTTTTTTTACTGCAACTCTGCTTTTCATATTTTATAATTAGGGAAATCAATCAAACCAATTAGGAAGCAGAGAATAATGTTTAAAGATATAGGAAAAGTCACATTTGTTAAAAATCTTTTACTTTATGTCTTCAATGTTTGATTATGCATCTCTGACAAAACAATTTTGTACATTAAAAAATAGGCACCTCTTTGTTAGACAGACCCTTACAATTATGATTATGACAAAATTGAATTTTTTTTCATCCATTTGTCGAAATTAGCAATATATATTTTACCGCGACCGATTGATGAAATTTGCTATTTGTTTCAGATGTCTTTTGACAAAATTCGTCATTCTTTTCCAGGATTGTTTATCGAAATTTGTGATTTTCTTTTCACGATTGATTGATAAAATTCTTCGTTTCTTGCACACTCTATTGGATTAAATTATCAATTTTTTTCAGCGATTGTTTGACTAAATTCGTGGTCTTTCTGTCGCGAAAGTTTGGTGAAATTCACATTTTTTTTTTCCTTGCGATCGATTATTGAAATGTGCAATTTTTTCTGCAGCCAATTGACAAAATTATCAATATTTTTTTGCCGATCGATTCATAAATTCATATTGCAAGTTCCTCAAAAAAGAAAAAGAAAGAAATCGAGGTTTTCATGAAAATTACAAAACATTTGCAGACGAATGCCTGTGAAAAGAACTAAAGGTGGATGATACCACAAAATTTTTTTATTATGCCGTATTTTTCTATTTTGTGTGGGATTTATGACATTGTACATTATTTCTCGAATTCTTCGATTGTTTTCCCTGCCCTCGAAGAAAATTTTACTCTCCCAAGAAACTCTTGAAATGGAAGGCCTGATGGAAAGTTGTGTTGGGGAGGATTTGTAAGGAATTTTTACTCCTATGATTCTTGTACCTGATAATTTTCATCTTAGAAGAACCAAGCTTACTTATTTCATAACTGAAGTCTTATTTTCAGGATAAATTGCTTTCTGATTTGAAGAAACCACCATACTTGCACCCCTGAGCTAAAAAAGCTGTTACAAAAGCTAAAAGTTCAACCCAGACCCTTACAAAAGCTTTATAGACCATAGTTGGACTGTTATAAAAGCTAAAAAATTACCTGGGCCATTTATTTTTGTGTATCTTATGAGACTGGCCAGACCAAATTTCTAAAAAAAAAAAAAAAAAAAGCCAATATTTCTTTACCAACATTATCCTATAATTAAAAGTTTCAAAAAGAATATTCCATACATATTTATGAAAAATTTTTAATGTACAGCAGATTATATGTCCATAATTTATGGAATACGGAATAACAGTATTAATGGTTAATTATATGAACACTCATTCAAAAATATGCGTAGTTTACCATGCAGAATTTTTTTTTTAAAGATGTTCATAATTTTATGGCTCTATAAAGAAAAAGTATATATTTGAAAAATGTCTTTAATTTATTAAACCAAATTAATTTTTTAAAGATTTAACGAAACAAATGTACAAGTGTTATTTTTTTTAAAAAAAGTGCCATACACTGATTTAGGATTGGGTTGACTATTTTCAATAGACTCCGGCCAAAAGAATGAGGTTTAATCCTCTGCCTGAGTCGGCAGAAAAAAGTAATAACTAGTCTCAGTCTAAATGTGCCTGGGCCCTGCCAGCCCAAGTTTAATGAATTTTTTTTCTTCTAGATTTATACCTATAATAACGGTTTACAATTTATTTAATTATACAGTAAATCTTTCAAAATGGAATCATTGGGGACAAGAAAAATTCCATTTTAAATAAATTTCTATTTTAGAAAGCGTAATAGTATTATTTCCTTCTGCAAAGAGCATAAAATATTTTGGTTGAAGACAGGATTCCATTATAGGCAAGTTCCATTTTCACAGGTTTATTGTATTTAGCTTTATTCCAATTTTAACAAGTTAAACAGTAAAAATAAAATTTTTGTAGGCTATGATTAATATTGTCCACTGTCAGAAAAAGCGGGACAGTGACTTCTATACCAGAACATACAAATGAATAAAATCCTATGAAAACTCTATAACACAACCATGTCTTAAACATTAAAATTCCACGGTCCTGACAGAAAGAGTACCATACAAATCTACCTTTTAAGAACCTCTCTAAAACGGAATTTGTCTGGTCACTTGAGATTCTGTCTTAGTAGATTTTACTGTATTAAATAACACAATAATCTTAGTGAGTAAAATTTGTGAAAGCAGAATCACTAGTGAATGAAACAAAATTCTGTTTGGAAAAGTTTTTGATTGAGCAATTGTAATTACCCAACTAATGTGATTAACCAATGATTCACATAAGTGGCAGTAATTGTAACTGTTGCATTGTTTTTGTGTCCGTGCATTTATTTTCCATTCAGCACGTATGCACTGCGATCGGCACAGTGGTTACTCCCGGCGTTAATTTGTATTTGCTAACCCTACCTCAGCGATGCATTTTGATGTTGTTCTTGCTTTGGCAAAGTAACTTGTCCTTTTGCATAATGTGCCATTTGGAAAGCCTCTTTATATTGATGTATTCACTGCTGACGGTGCTCCTAAGAGGCATGCTTTGATCGCACTTATGCAATCTTGTTTCAGTTTGGTTCTCAATTGTGTTCTTAAATTCTGTATTTGTTTTTTTAACTAATCACTTCAAATTTATCATTTAGGTATTTTTGGTGTCCCTGTTTTACAAGTATATAGCCTGCTGTCCGCTATGAGGAGATCATAGATTAACATACAAGGTAGGACAGTTACAGCAAAATCGGTAATGGCAGCAATAACAGTGTCACTAGTGAAAGGGGGGAAAACTAACAAGCTTCCAAAATTTACCCATTTATATGAAATCTGTTTATGCTCTATGTTTTTAATATCTATTCTTTTCGCTTCGAGGCAGACGATTCTCTTCAAATTGGCCACTCGCTGGTGTGTTAAGTTTCTTTTTGAAAGACATTATTTTATTTTTTATTATTGAAACAACAGCTCATTTCAGAACTTTTTTAGTATGGTTAAATGTTAAAATATGTCATGTAGAATCATGCCTGCATACAAATCAGAATTTAAAAATTTTTGCTTTTCCTACAAAGTTGAAAATGTAAACATGTAGCATTTTAAAAAGATCATAATAAGATAGACATTCAAAAGGAGAAATATTCCGTCTATGAGACGTTTCTTCCCCCTTGTCACTACAGGCGCTGCGTTCATCATTGCATTACCATTATGCCCTATGATAGTGTCCTATCTGGTGTATTAATCTATAGAGGAGATTAGGCAAATTTTGTCCCTCGTCTAGGTACACAACTTGTTAAGGGGCTACTTCACTCAGTCAAAAACGCCCGCTCGCTAATGTTAATCCTATGGGAAAATTTATGATATCTCGTTCACATTTCAATATTTTAAAATGATTTTTTTTTGCATTGGATAGCTGAGGTCAATCTTTATCCAGGCGCTGTTGCATTTTTTTTATTTTGATCACAAGTTTTTATTATTATGATACTTTCACTTTTGGAACCGGTTTTGAAAGTGAAAGTATTCTCAATATAAAAAACTGCAACCAAAATCGAAAAACTAAAAAAGAGCCTTCATAGAGATCGACCTCAGCTATTCAATGAAAAAAAAATCATTTTAAATATTGAAATGCGAACAAGATATTGTAAAATATTTCCCTCAAAGGATTAACATTAGCGAACAGGTGTTTTAGACTGAGTGAAGTAGCCTTTTAAGCTAGGCATAATGCCTGGCAGGTAGGGGCCTGGTTTGCAGTTTAATAATAATAATGCCTGCTGTCACTCAAAATTAAATTCAGAAATGAATTTTATGACACTGAATTCAGCTAATGGGTTGGCACTGAAATAAGTTGTGTCCTGGCGCAAGGTTTCTAGCATGGAGCCAGCTTGGATATGCCATTGCAGATTTTTTTTTTTTTTTCATGGTTTCTTTAAAGATTCCATTCTTTTGGGGTGATGTGTTGCCTAGCCATGAAGTGTTGCTGTAATTTTAATTAGCTAAGATTTTTGAAGAGCCTGTCATTATTTTTAAATTTAATATTTTAAAAATTGTTCGAAATAAAGTCCTATTGTCAAGTTAATCTTTTTCAAATTTAAGATGATTTCCAGTGGAGCAGGAATTTTTACAACAGTGACCAAGATGTAACGGTTGATTCTTTTCCTTTTTGAGTTTTTAAATAAACAGATTCACCTATTATTGTAGTCCATCTCAAAAGTTTAAGCACTCTGCAAATCTAGTTAAAAAATTGAAAACGAAAATATATGAAGCTAATTTATAATAAATACTCCACATTTATTCAAAATCAAACAAAATAAACAACTTTTTTTTGGTTAAAATAAAAATTAGATTAATTTTTATTTAATTTACTTTTTTTTGAAGAAAGACTGTCTCAAAAGTTTAAGCACTTTATGTAATTCTTTTTTAGAAACACTTGATTGGACGGGTGTAATGATGTATGACATTGAATTCCAGTTTTATAAAAGTAATGGCATGAACTACGAAAGGAACCAAGGGCATTCTGCAGCAAGCCTGTTATGGTTTGGGGGGCACTCGACTTCAACAGCCAAACCTCTCTGGCTTTTCAAAAATTAAGACAAAATTTCCCAGAGACACCGAACCAACATTTGCTTTCAATCGGTGACATTTTTTGGAAGGGGGGGGGGGCTTCAAAATGGATCTTTCAACAACATAATGCCTCAATCCACATATAACATTCTACAAAACTGGGACTTTCATAGAAAAATGTTAAAATTCTTGACTGGTCAGCTTTAAGTCCAGACATAAACTCATCTGGGAATGTCTGGGCATTTTATCCTGTCATTTTTACAGCAATGGAAAGCAGTATGACTCACTTGAAGAACTCCAAGAACCCTCTTGGAGTTCTGTCATACTGCATTGAGAAAGCATGGTACTCCTTGCCACCAGAAACCCTACAAAAACTAATAATTTTGATGGTTGCATGTTTATTTGAACTAATCCGAAATTAAGGAAAAATAATTTGTAATAGCTTTGTAAAAATGATAAATGTAGTTGTTTTTGCTATTGTGCATAAACTTTTGAGACAGTTTTGTTTGAAGATATTTTAAATTATATTTTTTACAATTACGTAATTTATTTTTTCTACTTTTGATATCATTTACTTAAATGAAGTTGCGAAATCTGCAAATTAAAAAATGCTATTTATTTATTGTAACTTTTTATTATTCTTTAAAAATCAACATTTTATTCTGGTGCTTAAACTTTTGAGATAGACCTTATAAGTTTCTTTCTTCCTATCTTCTGCTTCAATGACTTCATAGTTCCTTAAGTAAGATAAATTTAATTCATTCTATTTTCTCTTCAGTTTTTATGATCTCAAAGAATCATGCATTTCATGCTAGGATTATTGCTTTGAAATATGCATTAAACGTACGTATTTGAAATATGCCTATAACGTACCCTACCCACCGACAATCTATTTTAAATATCATACCTCCCCCCCCCCCCCCCATCAGAAGTGGGGAATTAAATCTATTCACCACACGGGAGAGAATTTTTATGCAGTCTATAAAAGATATACCAAAAACTTTCTTATATTTTTATCCATTGACCATTTTTCGTGTTTTTTTCCTAATTTCTGTATTGTAAACACGACACTTAGCTTTCTTCAGTTGCATATATTTTTTTAATTTTATACAAAAGTTAATATGGCAATGTAGAATTATAGTCTTCTATAAATGCTACTCATTAATTTGTAATGTTACATGTTTATATAAAAATAATTAGTACTTTGTTATAAAATTACTACGTTAAAGTGAAACAGATTCACAAATAAGGAAAACTTTAGCAGACTGAGTTATAAATGTTATTAATAAATGCTTGATTTGAATTTGAGTAATTGGCTTTCATCTTTCATAAAAAATATAATTTTCACAAAATAAGCCCCAAGAGAAAAAACCTGCACCAACCCCCGATTTTATTAACATATTCATTCCTACTTTATTTTTAACACTTTTTTCAAATTTACTGCCAACAAATATCAAAACAGGCAAAAAAACTTGTTTCAATTTTTCTGGGACACCCTGTATATATGAATTATTAAAAATAGAAAATATTAGCAAAAAATTTTTTGTATGCATGTACATATAAATAAGAAGTAATTTACTAGACAGAAAATATTGGTGAAAAAAAGTAAAAATAATTTAATTGTATACAGACTACAATGATATATATTTTAAGATAATTAAGGCTGTTCTCAAATCCAAACTGGTTATTTTCTGATACATTTTTTGTCATTTTTGTTCTCAAATATATCAAAATTGACAAATGTTTTTCAAAAAAGGCAGATTTTTTAGAAAATATTGTCAAGGTAGGCATTTTGAACTAATTTCCAGATGCATCAGTGCAGGAAAGGAAAAAAAAATCTGCTATCCTGGGACAATAACTGCTTAACTCAAGATCACATTCATTTATCAAAAAATGGAAAAAACTGCTTAATTACAAACCGTTTCAAGAATCATCATTTTACTTTTAAAATGTGCTAGAAAACCTGTCAGAAAGTTTTACGTTCAGCATGAAAAATCTTTTTTTTTTAGAATCACATTAATGGTGAATGTAAAAAGAAATTCTAAAATATTTTTTGTACAAGTTATTTTCATTTATGCAAATTATTTGTTTTCATATATAGATATTGTTTATATATATTTTTTTTAGAAATAAGATACATTTTAATCACAAAATTGTCACAAGAAAAAAAAATGAAATAAGCATTCAACCATTTGAAAATTGATATATTTTTTTAATTAAAAATTTATATATACATTGCAACCTATAAATTTAACAGAAATTGATTACTAGAAGCTACAAATATGGAAAACCAAAATTAAAACCTGCTTACTTCTTAAACTATATAACGAACATAATAACTCGATCGAATGACTTCCTGTTTGATATCCTAAGTAAAAATTTACCAAAAATAGAACTCTCATATGTTCAGTTACAAAAAGAGTATTGCTACAATATCGAATTATACCTGGAAATTTCTATGTAAAGTCAACCCAAAGAAAAGACAACAAAAACAGTTTTATCAACCCGAAATTTAAGAAAATTAGTCCATATTTTAATAAAATTATGGAAAAATTGCCTATATACCTAATATCATTTTTTTAAATACATATACACTCATTAATATTAAAATATATTGTTTTTTAATTTGAAAAATATTCAGAACTTTCACTTGAAAAATCAAATCATAACCCAAAATATTTAAAGCCAAGCCAACCCACAATGAAAAAAAATTAGTATTAATTTTACCTGATCAGAATTATAGATTGGGTAAAATCAGTTTACCCAACCATGCTCTATAATATCAAATTTGCCAATTCAATTGTATTGTAACAGCCAGAGTTATTCTGTATTGAAAGTGTGCAACGAAATATAAATTGCTGTCAAAATAGGAATGCAAAGAGTATTAAATTTTCCCTTACATGATAAGTTTTTGATGAGCAGAGAATGTTTTGCATGGTTCTTTACTGATTTGATCATGTTTTTGTACTATTCTGTTTCAAACATAATATGAATAATACATATTTTATTTATTCTATACTCTGGCATTCAATTAAAGTCTTAAAGAAATCAGAAAATTTTTCCTGAATTTTTCTCAGGAGTTTCAAATTTCTCCAACTTTTCCCAGCTTATAAAAATTCCCTGATTTTCCCAGGTGGCTAGATACCCTGATGATAGAAGATCATTTTCCTGGTAGAATTAAATCATTAAACAACACAAGTTTCATTTTACCACATTAAAATTTATTGAATAAAGTTACATAAACAGGCAAATAATCTGATATATAAATAGAAAAGAAATTTGCTATATGCAAGAAAGATGACACTATCGAGGCACTAGGAACGAATTTTCCATCATTGGAAAATTTGTAATAATCCTTTCCATGCTCAAGGAGATCTATTTTTATGCAGTGTAATGCTGATGCCGGATCATGGCTTTGATGAAACAGTGATAGCAGGGCTGCCATTCCAAAAATTATTCAAAATAGTTGCTTTAGTAGCCTTTAAACCAAAAAATAGTAGCAAAAATAGTCGCACATCATGGCTGATTTAGTAGCAAAATAGTTGCATATAAAGTATTATCCAAAATAGTCACAGTGTTGAGATCAGGGTAGATAATGATTTCCTCTTTAGGCAAATTTTCTGACTATATTCCCTGAACTTTCCTTAAAAATTATTAAGTTTTTCTGATTGCAACAATACAACACTTTGTATACAATCTGCACAAATTCAGCACTGTTTTTACATATTATCTAATTATTATGTAACAAAATTGTTAAAAGTAAATCCATTCTAGTTTTCATGACATTTGAATTTAGTTTGCTGCAACTTTTGGATCAACACTTTATATATCTCTTGTTAGTTCCAGATGTAATAGTGGTATTTCCAGCATTTCGTTTTTGCTTTCGTAATGAACTTCAAGAAATCTTTCTTGGAACTTTTCGTAAACTGCAGATTTAAGGGATTTTAAATATTTTAAAGAGTTTGAAACTGCAGTTTGAAGTTTTTATTTTATGTATATATTTGCTTAATTTGAAATGACATTTTTTGTAGAAGTTAGTTGGCGTCCTGATTTAGGGTGATGCACTACACATTAAGAAAATCTATTTAAAAAATTATTTACAAATGAAAATTTTCGGGGGAGGGGGATTTAGGTCTTTGATATTTATCATTACTACAAAGTATCAAATACAACAGATTTTTTTTTATAAAATTTGAATTTTAAAGAGTTTGAAACTGCAGAAGTGGGAGAAAACATAAATCAGCATGGTAGGATGGGAGTATTTTAGATGACTGATTAATTATTTATTGTTACTAGAAAGCATTGAATATGACAGACATTTTTTTAAATAAAGAGTTTTATTTTAAATATTTTAAGCTCATATTATAACACAATTAGGTGAGACTTTTCTCTAAATAAATATTTTAAACCTCTTTCTACACTGGAGGGAGGAAGAGAGAGAAATGTAAATTTGAGAAGGAGAGGTGGATGATTATTTTTTTTTTAAATTTTAATGTTATTAGTTAACAAAAAATAGGGCATAATTATTTTTCTTAAAAAAAGTTTTTTAAGATTTGAAAATCAGCATACTGGAGGGGTTGGGCAAAGTGGAGAACCAAAAATTTTGGAAGGAAGGGGTAGTTTATAAGCCTGATTATTTATTTACTAGCTGACATGCCCGGCGTTGCCCGGGCCCGTGATAATAACCTTAAAAATACTTAAATCAATGTTGAATGATTTTATATTTTTAAATGAAAATCTCTCCAAACGAACTGAAGGACAGTCGTTAAAGTTATAGCCGATTTAAGTTCTGATGTTTTGATATATTAAACTTTCAATTCTGACAAAAAGTTCCTGAGGAAACCTAAATAATATAAAGCGCTCTCCCACCTTTCCTCTTTTAAACTCATAATAATATACAGTAAGGCCAATTTATTAGTCTCACTCTAAAAAAAAATTCCAAAACCTTGTTTCTAAGATGATTATATTAAAATAAATAAAATCATGCACTCGTGGCATCATAATTCACTTTCATATTGTAACAGAATAGTAAGGCTACTATAATTTTTCACTCGTGCTATAGCCAGTATACGTCAGGACACATGGTCGTTATCATTATCTTTTTACATGTGAAGATTTCGCTATGGTACTCCATTGTGAAATTTGTTAATTTTTGAAATTCAATATTTGAAAAACGGCATAATCATTAGATTTGAAATGTATATCAAGAAAAATACAATTTTTTACCTTTCTAACGAAGTTTGTCTAACAATTTCCTGACAAATACTTTTCGAGCTATTAATTTTTTCAGCAACTTCAAATGTTTCATTTTCCAAGATTAATCTGTGGCAACGATTATCGAAAATCCCAGTCGTCATCAACGCATGCCTTTTTATTAAAGAGGATTGCACTAGAGAGCAACAAGTATAGAACAGGAGAATTTTTCAAATATAAAAATACAGATTTTAAATTTCCCTGCATGTTGTGGGGGGTGGGAGTAAATTTTAAATGAAAGGGGAGGGAATTTAGATGATCGTTGCTTATTTATTGTTATTAGAAGCAGTGATCAGTAAGTAGGGCAGATGTCTTTTCTTTAAAAAAAATAATAAAGAGATTTAAACGATGTGAAACACAGCATGAGGGTGAGAGGGGGGGGGGGGGATAAGGGCAAAGGAGGAAGCAGAAATCTTTTAATGGAGGAGATTATTTAGATCATTTATTTATTGTTATTAGTTGGCAACAAATAGGGCAATTTTTTTTTCGTTTGAGAAATAGAACTTTAATGATTTAAAACTACATATGCTTGGGGATCAAAGTATATAATTGCTTATTTGCTTACTGTTACTATGCAGCAGCAATTAGAAAAATTAAGAAAAAAATGAGTGAAATTGACTCTTGATCAAGAAAAGTGCTGTTTGGCAGTGGTATCGAACATCTGGAAAAATTGTACTGGAATTATAAAAAATTGTTCTTGTTGTTTCATATTTCCTGCAACATGTATTTGAAAAAGCTAGAATAAAATTTTCAAAAAGTCTCCTTTTTCATAAAATAGTTGCCTGTTTGTTAGAAATAGTTGCTTTTCAAGCCTTTTTTGCTTAAAAAAGTTGCCTTAGTCTCCTGAAGCTGAAAATAGTAGCAAAAAGTAGCATTTTAGTAGCAAATGGCAGCCCTGTGATAGCAGTTTTCTTTCGTTTCTGAACTCACATCACGATATTGAAGTGTAGCAGGAACATTGAGTGGGTGGTCATGAAAATCTTTCAGTCTATTGGTTGTTGGCCCCTCTCCTTGTTTCTTTACTCTGAAAAATAAATGATAAAATATAGAAATGAATGTAGCATTAAAATAAAATATAAGGATGTAATGAATATTCGGTAACAATTTGGTATTTGACCTCTACTGATTATTCAATTGCCCAAATACTGAACATTAGTCGACTAAATACTTCAGTCAAATGAAAACGAGACAGACTAAATAACGATCATGGTGCGGAAGTTTGTAAAGCAGGTAGGTGTGTCTATAGTAGTGCCCTCTTTAGGGAATCAGGAAGGAACAGCGTGAGCAGTGACCACTCGCACTGTTCCCTCCCCCTCCCAAAAACAAAAAATTATCACTGATGTATAACAGCATATTACTCATGCAAAAATGTGGAAAGATTGCATTAAAAAATTGTGATGGAACTCTTATGAAACATAATTTTCTTTTTTGGAAGGAGTATTTTTTTTTTTTTTAGAACTAATAAGGGTACATGTTGAAATTGTTACATTACTATAAAGAGAAACTACTAATGGTAAAAAGAAAAGATTTTTTAGAATTACCCAGGACAAAGGTTCTATAAATTTTAAAAAATACAGCACTCAGCAAAGCATTTCAGTCACCAGTAAATTTTTTTTACCTTCCACCCCCCCCTTTTTTTCTTAGTTGTTTTAAATTTAAACAAAAAGTTTTTATAAATGAACTGAGAAAGAATAATTACAAGCATTGTTTAAAATTATTAGTAACTCGAATAGTATATAATTAAAAAAAATTATATAACTATAATTATAACACAATAACTATAATTACATACTGCTACTTATGTCCATATAGTTGAACGTTACAAAATATTAAAAAAAAATGATGGAATTTCATAGACAACATATACTGGAAAAATACTACACCACCAGAAAGCAGTATCTATATAATAAAAGCCTAAGTCATACGACTGTCATCAACAGTTCTGAGATGTTCGCTTCACTTTTCCATTTGCCAGGTAGACATTTTTATTCAAAATCATTTTTTCGAATAAAACTGCATAAAAGTTACATTTTTAGAACTATCGAGCAAAATAAATTAATATTTGAGCGATGACTTACGTTCAATTATGCATATATTCTGCAACTTCTGTTGAATTTGGATTGACAGTCCAATATCTCATTCCATCAAAATAAACGAACACATCGTGAACGTGGCAAGATCACTATATTCCTGGAGTCACTTCTAGAAAAGAAATATTCTTTTAACAGCAAATGAAAGATTTAAACTTAATAAAATGTGATTATAACGGATTATAATCTAAATAAATGGTAACTTTCTTATTTATCAATCAAATATAATGAAATATTTATTAACAATTAATATTTTGCATTGTTATAACAAAAAAATAATATTATAATGCAGGATAAAAGTTTAATTTTAGGCTTATCATATCAAAACAGGTAAATTTACTATTTTTTTAAAAATAATCTTAGAATATTTTCAAATGCAACTAGTCTAATTAATTTAAGTGTTATTCTAACACAAGCTGATTAAAAATAAATGTAATTTAATAAATTATGATATTGTAGATTTAACCTATAGTATAGTGATAAAAATAATTTATACACATGGCGAGTTTATATTACTGTAATTAAACAACTTTAAATTTATGAATGAAACAGTTTGTTTATGGAAGGTAAGCTGTAAATAAATGTCAACTTTCTTATTTGTCAATCAAATAGAATGAAATATTTATTAAAAATGAATATTTTGCATTTTTAAAACAAAATAATAATAAAAAAATGCAGGATAAAAGTTTAATTTTAGGCTTATTGTATAAAAACAGGTACATTTTTTATCCCTTTTTTAAATCATCTTAGAATATTTTCAAATGCAACTAGTCTAATTAATTTATGTGTTATTCTAACACTACTTTTTTCACCCAAGCTGATTAAAAATAAATGTAATTTAATAAATTAGGATATTGTAGATTTAACTTATGGTATAGTGATAAAAATAATTTATACACATGGCTAGTTTATATTACTGTAAACAAACAACTTTAAATTTTTGAATGAAACAGTTTGTTTATGGAAGGTAAAAAAATGTTTACTGTAAATAAATGTCAGCTTTCTTATTTATCAATCAAATATGATGAAATATTTAATAACAATTAATATTTTGCATTGTTATAATAAAGAAATAATATAATGCAGGATAAAAGTTTAATTTTAGGCTTATCATATAAAAACAGGTAAATTTACTATCTTTTTTTAAAATCATCTTAGAATATATTTTCAAATGCAACTAGTCTAATTAATTTAAGTGTTATTCTAATACTACTTTCTTAACACAAGCTGATTAAAAATAAATGTAATTTAATAAATTGGGATATTCTAGATTTAACTTATGGTATAGTGATAAAAATAATTAATACACATGGCAAGTTTACATTACTGTAAACAAACAACTTTAATTCATGAATGAAACAGTTTGTTTATGGAAGGTAAGCTGTAAATAAATGTCAACTTTCTTATTTATCAATCAAATAGAATGAAATATTTATTAACAATTAATATTTTGCATTGTTATAACAAAAAAATAATAATATAATGCAGTATAAAAGTTCAATTTTAGGCTTATCATATCAAAACAGGTAAATTTACTATTTTTTTAAAAATCATCTTAGAATATTTTTAAATGCAACTAGTCTAATTAAAGTGTTATTCTAACACAAGCTGATTAAAAATAAATGTAATTTAATAAATTGTGATATTGCAGATTTAACTTATAGTATAGTGATACAAATAATTTATACACATGGCGAGTTTATATTACTGTAAACAAACAACTTTAAATTTATGACTGAAACAGTTTGTTTATGGAAGGTAAGAAAATGTTTACTGTAAATAAATGTCAACTTTCTTATTTATCAATCAAATATGATGAAATATTTTATAACAATTAATATTTTGCATTGTTATAACAAAGAAATAATAATATAATGCAGGATAAAAGTTTAATTTTAGGCTTATCATATAAAAACAGGTAAATTTACTATCTTTTTTTAAAATCATCTTAGAATATATTTTCAAATGCAACTAGTCTAATTAATTTAAGTGTTATTCTAATACTACTTTCTTAACACAAGCTGATTAAAAATAAATGTAATTTAATAAATTGGGATATTCTAGATTTAACTTATGGTATAGTGATAAAAATAATTTATACACATGGCTAGTTTATATTACTGTAAACAAACAACTTTAAATTTTTGAATGAAACAGTTTGTTTATGGAAGGTAAAAAAATGTTTACTGTAAATAAATGTCAGCTTTCTTATTTATCAATCAAATATGATGAAATATTTAATAACAATTAATATTTTGCATTGTTATAATAAAGAAATAATATAATGCAGGATAAAAGTTTAATTTTAGGCTTATCATATAAAAACAGGTAAATTTACTATCTTTTTTTAAAATCATCTTAGAATATATTTTCAAATGCAACTAGTCTAATTAATTTAAGTGTTATTCTAATACTACTTTCTTAACACAAGCTGATTAAAAATAAATGTAATTTAATAAATTGGGATATTCTAGATTTAACTTATGGTATAGTGATAAAAATAATTAATACACATGGCAAGTTTACATTACTGTAAACAAACAACTTTAATTCATGAATGAAACAGTTTGTTTATGGAAGGTAAGCTGTAAATAAATGTCAACTTTCTTATTTGTCAATCAAATAGAATGAAATATTTATTAAAAATGAATATTTTGCATTTTTAAAACAAAATAATAATAAAAAAATGCAGGATAAAAGTTTAATTTTAGGCTTATTGTATAAAAACAGGTACATTTTTTATCCTTTTTTTAAATCATCTTAGAATATTTTCAAATGCAACTAGTCTAATTAATTTATGTGTTATTCTAACACTACTTTTTTCACACAAGCTGATTAAAAATAAATGTAATTTAATAAATTAGGATATTGTAGATTTAACTTATGGTAGGATTGATAAAAATCATTCATACACATGATCAGTTTATATTACTGTAAACTGATCAATTACCCTAATTTATATTACTGTAAATCTTTAAATTTATTAATGAAATTGTTTGTTTGTGATGGTAAGAAATTAACTTTACTGTAAATAAATGGTAACCTTTTTGTCATTTATCAAATAGAATGAAACATTTATTAATAATTTGCTTTTTTATAACAAATTTAACTTTTTAGATTAAAAAAAAAAATGCAGGATAAAACCATAGAAGTAATAAAATAGCTGAAAGTTTAGGCTTATCACATAAAAAGCGTCACATTTCTTAACATTTTTAAAATAATCTTTGAGAGTGTTCCAATATAATTTGTGTGATCTTTAATTTATTCATTACTCTAAAACTACTCCCTTCATATAAGCTGATAATAAATTAGGATATTGTATATTTTAAATTATGGTATAGTGATAAAAATCATTCATACACATGGCCAGTTTATATTACTGTAAACAAACATCTTAAAATTTATGAATGAGCTTGTTGCTGAAAGTAGGGAAAACTGTACTGTAAATAACTGGTAACTTTATTCTAATTTAGCAATTAAATAGAATGAAACATTTTTTTAAAGTTAATATTTTTTATTTTTATAACAAAATTAAGAATTTCCTTTTCAAACAAAAAGAAAATAATAATCATAAACTGTAGGATAAAACAGTTGCAATTTTAGGTTAATCCCATAAAAACAGTTAAATTTCTTATCCTTTTCGAAATCATGTTAGAATATTTTTAAATGCATCTAGTCTAATATTTAATTTATATGTTACTATCAAAAAATATTACAATTACTCTTTAAAAATAAAAATATTATGAAGTAAACAACTTTATATTAATTATGAAACGGTAAGATAGAAAAAAAAAACTGAACAATAAATATTTAGTAAAAATTCATTCAATATGCACATTACTTCTTGATATATAGTTTATGGGTGAATTAATAATAGGGGCGGGGGGGGGGGGGGGGTTGTATTATAATGACCAAATTTTTATATTAGTTAAAAGCGTGAAATACAAACTTAAAAAAGAAATACTAAAAGAAAAAAAGGAGAAAAAAAATAGAGAGACGAGATTAGCAATGTTTTTCGATTGAATAAGAAATTTCAGAATTGCAATTAAAAATCATAATTTTTTTTTATGCATTTGATGGAGTTAGATTCATAAAAAGCTGAAAGTAATCTTTATTCTCATCTTTTTGCAGTAATGCAATATATAATAATGCAACTGATATTGAAAAAAAAAAAAAAACTCATTTATTTTGTTAAATTCGATAAACTTTACAGCAAAGTTTTCCAAAAAATTAATTACTAATTTTAATTATACCATTTTACAATTATATAATATTAACTTAAATATATATATGTATATATATATATATATATTAATGTTATTTACTGCTATTACTAATTTAAATTTACTTTGTCGATTAATTAGATTATGATTAAAAAGCAATCGTCCTGTTTAATTAAATGATTCATCTTTATTTTGTTAACAAGGGGAAAAAAATAATACAATTAATTTTTTACATCGCAGCTGAATTTTCATCTTTCTGTCCACTAAAACCGAAGAACTTAAATTATTAAAAATAACCAAATGATTATCTAAGTTCTTCCTATTGCACTATATTCTTCAATACTTAATAGCTAAATAAATATACTGAATATTTAATATATATTTATTTATACACAATTATCCGATTTAAATATTATCAAACTTGTCTTACTTTTGTTGAAAGCTCATTTGTCACTTCTTTTATAAAAAGCAAATAAGTCCCATCAGACTGTAATTCGTCTTTATATGTATAATTTTTCGGTAATGTATCCATTTCTTCTATTATTATAACCGTGAACCTCTATACAGGTATATAGGTTCATGATTATAACTATATAGTACTATATAGGTTCATGATTATAACATCACACTAATGCGAACTAGGTTATACTTTTCTAGCGAAAACACGTGCAATCTCTGAGCTCAGACACATACAAGACATTGCAGCTACAAACCTAATCTGTGAATCTATTAAACACATCATCGCCAAATTGCCAAGCAAGCAATTATGCGCCAAAACTTATAATATCTACGCACCGACTTTCGACGAATAGGAATGGAGAATACAGTGCTACGAGTTTCTACTATGTAGCATCCGATTATATGCTCGTCAGAGTTCAAAATTTACGTCACTTTAAACCTTAGTTTTATTTTTTCTGAGGTTATTTTAAAATTATTTTAAAATTATTATTTTTTTAAATTAGAAATTTAAATTATTTTTTTCAATATTAATTTATGAAAACTATGAAAAATAAACAAATAAAAATAACGTAAGAACTAGTGTAAAAAAAAAAAAAAAAAAAAAAAAAAATATATATATATATATATATATATATATATATAATAAATTTTAAATTCTGAACTGTCGATTTTATATTTAAATTTACATTTTCGCCAAAAGGACGGATTATTTTAGATTTTTAATTTAAAATTAAAACTTAAGCTGTAATAAATAAAATCATTAATGAAAATATGAAATATGACTTACCAGTTTAAAAACCTTAGAGGTAATATTATGGTAAAATAAAACTAGTTAAAAATAAAAGATCTGCCAATAAAAGCAGCAAAAATAAATAACAAAACTTGAAATATTAATATGACGATGCTGATGGCCAATAATTTAAATAATAACGGAAATGTAAATTAATATTTAAATAAAATTAAATAAAAATTCCTACTTTCTTGTGAAAATCCAATTCCTATTTTCCTAATATAACCCTTCCTTTTCTGGAAAATGAGCTGAGCTGAGCTGATTATTGACGGCCAATTATCTACACTAGGGATATAGGCCCGGGGGGAGTGCCCTTCGTGGGGGTCTTTCTAAGGGAACCTAATCCGTATTTACGCATGGATAAATCCACGGCTCGAAGAAAACCACGAAAACTCCGAACGATTAGGCCGACGGGCGCGATTGGGATCGAACCCAGCACCTCCCGTCTACCAGCTTCGAGAGCACAACCTCTCAGCCACTGGTGGGGCTTCTGGAAAATGTAAAATTAAATTAATAAATAAATGTTATTACTTCGAAGTCGGAAATATAAATTAATATTTAAATAAATAAAAATTGCTTTTTTCTCGTGAAAATCTGTTAAAATTAAATTAATAAATAAATGTTATTACTTCGAAGTTGGAAATATAAATTAATAGTTAAATAAAATTAAATATAAGTAGGAAATATAACCCATCCGTTTCTGTAAAATGTAAATTAAACGTTATTAAGTTAATTTTCTTTGAAGTCTACTAAAAATACAATCCTTTTATTTCCTTTTAAATTCTGAAAATGCACTCGTATTTGAATTTTCTTCGACATTTACTAAAAACGAAAACACCCCATTTCTCTAGTAATCTTTATAGAAGGACTGATACTGACTGATAGGGGGGGGGGGGGGGGGTCAGTGGCGTATCCAGGGGGTGGGCTGATGGGGCTGCAGCCCCCCCCCCCCCCCGAAATTGTCGAGAGTAAAATGAAAAAAGTGCTTTTTTCTTGCTTTTTTTAGATAGATTTGTAATTTTTTTTCTGTTATACAGCGGATTAGCCATTCTCGTTAGTCCATATTAGTCCACATTGGCATCACAGAATAAACAAAGTAAGGGGGCTGATGGGGTTATAGCCCCCCCCCCCCGCCCGAAATAGTCGAAAATCTCATGAAAAAAGTGCTGTTTTCTTTTTTTTTTCAGCTAAATTTGTAATTTTTTTTGGTTATACAACAGACTACCTACTCTCTTCTTTTTAGCCCCATATTAGTTCACATCGACATCAGAGCATATCTAAAAAGAGGAAGGGGGCTGATGGGTTTACAGCCTCCCCCTCTTCCCGAAATAGTCGAATATCTCTTTAAAAAAGTGCTGTTTTTTCCTTCTTTGAGATAAATTTGTATATATATATATTTTGTCATACTATAGACTACCCACTCTCTTCTTTTAAAACCCATATTAGTCCACATTGACATCAGAGCATACTTAAAAAGGAGAAGGGGGCTGATGGGGTTACAGCCCCCGTCCCCCTTCTCTTCCCGAAATAGTCGAACATCTCATGAAAATAGTGCTGTTTTTTTCTTCTTTGAGATAAATTTTGTATTTTTTTTGTTATACAACAGACTATCCACTCTCTTCTTTTTAGTCCCATATTAGCCCACACTGACATCAGAGCATACCTAAAAAGGGAAGGGGGCTGTTTGTGTTACAGCCCCCCCCCCTTCTCGAAATAGTCGAACATCTCATGGAAATACTGCTGTTTTTTTTCTTCTTTGAGATAAATTTGTACTTTTTTTTGTCAGAGAACAGACTATCAACTCTTTTCTTAATAGTCCCACATTAGTCCACATTGCCATCAGAGCATACATAAAAAGGAAAAGGGGACTGATGGGGTTACACCCCCCCCCCACTCCCCAAATAGTTGACATCTCTTGACATCTCTCTGTTTGTGTTACAGCCCCCCTTCCCGAAATAGTCGAACATCTCATGAAATAGTGCTGTTTCTTTCTTCTTTGAAATAAATTTTTATTTTATTTTTTGTAATAGAATAGACTATCCACTCTCTTCTTTTTAGTCCCATATTAGTCCACATTGACATCAGAACATACCTAAAAAGGAAAAGGTGGCTGATGGGGTTACAGCCCCCCTCCTCTCGAAACATTCGAAAATCTCATGAAAAAAAGTGCTGTTCTCTTCTTCTTTGAGATGAATTTGTAATTCTTTTTTGGTTATACAACAGACTACCGACTCTCTTCTTTTTAGCCCCATATTAATTCACATTGACATCAGAGCGTATCTAAAACGGGGAAGGGGCTGATGGGGTTACAGAGGTCCCCCTCTTCTCGAAATAGTCGAACATCTCATGAAAATAATGCTGTTTTTTTCTTCTTTGAGATAAATTTGTATATTATTTGTATACAACAGACTACCCACTTTCTTCTCTTTACTCCCATATTAGTACAGAGTAACACCACAGCAAATCCAAAGAGGGGGAAGGGGCTTATGGGGAACAGACCCCCCCCCACCTCCCAAAATGGTCAAAAGTGGAATGAAAAAAGTGCCGATTTTTCTCTTTATATGTTTGAGATAAAATTAGAATTATTTTTTCTGTCATGCAATGGACAACCCACTCTATTTTCTTTAGTCCCATATTAGTACACTAGGGGTGGGGGTTATGGGGTAACAGCTCCATTCCCCTTCCGAAGTGGTCACAGTGAAATTAAAAAAACTGACTTTGTTTCTTTCTTTTTTAGATAAATTTGTTTTATTTTCTAGCACGCAACGAATTTGTTTTTTCGTTAGCCCCATATGCCTCTCAGTCCTGCGATCACAATTACTTTAGACCACAAAATCTATTTTCAAATGACTGAAAAACAGTTCCATACATGTTTTAATGGATAATTGAATACGTATAATATGCTCAATTGGCAAGATCTAGAAGTTGTTTAATTAATTTAAAGAATATTTAACCCTCTTCCACAGATGGTGGCAAGACTAAGGAGATATATTAGTGCGCATTATCGCCAAATCAGCAAATGTACGAACTGAAATTTTTTCTGTGAATGGCAATGTCAAGCAATATTATTGATTTTCGGTTTTGGAAGGGTCTTTTAAAGATACCCAGTAGTAATACTAAAAAAATAATCTGTTGATTTGTTTGTTCCTGGTCTTTTTACTATCGAACTAGTTTTATTTACATTACGTGCTTTTCTAGATTTAAAGCTGTTCTCAAATACAAACTGGCTACTTTATGACATATTTTTTAATTCATTTTTGCTCGGATTTGCTCATTTTTGCATGAAATTCACAGGTCTTTTTATTCAGAAACTTTGCAATCGAAACATGTTTTCCCCTTTTTTTTTTGTAAAGGTAGAAAATCTTTCAAAAAGCACCGTCCATGTTGGCGTTTTGAATCGGATTCCCGACGCGGCAGCCTGAGAAGCGCGAAAAAAGAGTCGTTAATACGTTATCAGAATCACTTATAACTCGATAAGTAATCTATTTATCAAAAGATGGAGAACTCATCTAGATTCCAAATCTCTTCCATAGTCAGGCCTGCCAGTCTACTGCCTTTGCGTTTAAAAATGTGTCAGAAAGTTTCCCGTTGATGAGCAGGGAGGAAGATGCCTTTTTCAATATTTCAGAGTACGAGTGATCCAGCAAAAGATAAAAATTCTTAATTACTCTTCTATGGAAGTACAATATTACGAATAGTGTTCTTTTCTAATCGCTCTTATTTTGACACGACACACTTTAGTATCGGCATTTTTACCATTTGGAATATTTAACAAAAGAAGCATTAAATAAATTCACAGGTTAAAAATAAATTTTCTTACAATTTTACTTAACCATTTTTTTTTTTAAGTTCAGTAATATTGTTAGCCATAATTTAATAACTTTAACTCTTTTTTAAAAAAGGGAAATCTGATGTTTAGTTTCCAATTAATTCTTAACTTGTCCCTTCCTTCACAAATTTGAGTTTTTTTTTAACATATATTTCTTGAAGTTTAATAGCCATACGTTTGATCAAAATCCCAGGAGCATGTATACGAAGGGAAGGGGGAGATCAAGAAAGAATGCTTGCTACCCCAAAGATTTGGAATTAAATTTTTGTTGGTATTAAAAAAGACATTTTGCAAAGAAAGTTTGTTTATGCTGAACAGACCCCGACCATCAACATTTTGGGCGATGGCAAAAGAAAATATTTTTGGCCTTAATCGTAGATTTTCACATTTTTACAAATACTGTGAATGTGAAGTGTATGAATATAGGTATGTAATGCGCCCATTTAAATGAAAGACTGAGAATAAATGTGAACTGAAGTTGTATTAATATTATTATTATTGAAATTTCTTCGTAAAAATTAACTTGACAGACTCAAATATCATGTTAAATAAACATGAACTAATGTTGCACGAACTTTAAAACCATACGCAACCCAAATAAAATGATAGTTTATAAATAAAATAGTCCTAAAATTAAAACATTTTTAAACAAGTTTAAAACACATATATAAATTGGGCGCACTATGAGAAACTTAAATCTTCAAATGAGAAGAAAAATTAGAAATATACTTATCATATCATTGACAATTTTAGCTTACATAAGTAGTGTAATGAATCTAGAAATTTTAATTTCTTATTCTATTAAGATTGTTTACAATAAAATTGATTTGAAATACCATAAATTTTTGGGCCCCTTAAATATGTGGGTTCTGGGAAAGTGCCCCACGTGCCTCGGCAGTAATAGGGAATTGATCCTAAAATAGAAAACAGATTATGAAAAAAAACATTGTTTGAGATTGTCCCAAGCAAAATTAATTTATTGTCAAGCAAGAGTAGTAGCCAGAATTTAGGGGAGAAGGTGACAACTTTATAGATTATAAGTTGCAATGACTTTCTTTTAAATGAAAGTATATGAAACAATCCATTATCACTTTTCAACTTATTTCGGCGGGGGGGGGGGGGGGGGTTGTTTCGTAAGACTCAGAACATTATCGAAATTTAAGTCAGCCCCCTCCGAAATTAAATCCTGGATACGCCACTGGGGGGGGGGGGGGGGGGTGCGCTTTGAGACCTATAGCGGCTAGGCTGTTGTCTCGAATGATCCAAAACCAGAGACGAATACAAGCATGACTTCACAGTTCAGAAGTAAGATGTTCATAAAACTTAGAGACCAATCTCGTAGTAAGTAATTACAGTTCCTGACATAACAGGGCTAAAAGCGATTGAGGCTATTCAAAAATCGAAGGGTAGACAGCCGAAAATCCTTGGATTTGCAGAAGGTTTTTGAGAATTCAATAAAAGAACGGAAGCTGTTACCGTTCAAAACAGAGGTATCCCAACAGGAATTGCGTTGATTACGATACTTTGCACATGAGAATGGACCCTATTCCTCCTAAAAAATTCCATCTAAATTATTATAAATATTCCATCTAAAAAAGAAATTAGGTAAAGACTATCATGAAAGCATCAAATATCAGTAACTTTACTAAAATGCACAATATATTAACATAAACAGAAAATAGTAATCTTTGATATTTATTTATTTACATTTACTTGTCTTAATTTTCGCTCTCCCCTGGTGGGTAGATATTAGCGAAATCAGTTGAAACAAGACACTAGTTGAAGATTCCTAATCCAACATATATAGTTGATTGCTTGCTTTTTAAAGTCTCGTTTTTTCTATAGTACTAGTTAATTTTTTTCTTTTTTTAATATTACATAACAAAATAAGGTAAAATATTTTCTGCTCAGTTAAGTTAGCTCTGGCATTCTATAAATGAAAAATAAAAAAAGACGGCCACAGAGTTGCAAATTTGATTTAGAGGTATTATATTTCAATTATTTTCCAAATAAATTGCCATAACAAAACAGAAAAAGGCCACACAGTAGGAAATTTCATTTAGAGATAGTATGGATATGAGTATTTACAACTTTTTAGATTATATATTTTCAAATAAGTAAATTAAAAAAAAAAATTAAAAAAATTAACAATCACAATTTTAAAAAGCTATTAATTTAATACAGCAAAATTCTCAATAAAATCAAATGAAATTTCTTTAACAAATGTCAGTTAAGTAAAATATATTTATACACAAAATATAATGAATCATAATGAGCCTAAATATATATTTAAAAAAATTCTACAATCATAAAAAAGATCTTCAGTATTTAATTCTCTGTACTTATTTTTATACTGAAATGGTTATATAGTCCTTTTAAGTTTGCATATATATATATATATATATATATAATTTCAAGTCGATTCTTTAACAATTTAGAAAATTTACAGGTATTTTAAAGAATCTGTACACCTTAGGGAATTTGAATACAATTATTTTTTTCAAAAAGTAATAGTAGCCAAACTACGTACACACAAATGTGTACTACAACATATATATATATATATAGGGGAGACTGGAATACAGTGGACCACTTTTTCAGTTAACATTTTTTTTCTCTTTAACTGACAAACCGATCTGCATGAAAATATTTTTGAATATTCCTTAAACCTTTATACATTCATCATAATTTTCTCAGAACATAGTTTTCAATACCTTTTTAAAAATAAAAAAAATTATATGCACCCGTAAAGTGGACC
This sequence comes from Maratus michaelseni, assembly GCA_963931845.1. Taxonomy (NCBI): domain Eukaryota; kingdom Metazoa; phylum Arthropoda; class Arachnida; order Araneae; family Salticidae; genus Maratus; species Maratus michaelseni. The sequence goes on from OZ007586.1 coordinate 18,682,758, forward strand.
AATGTGCCCCAGAAGTGGGGCACAGTGGACCGCTAATTAGGTATTATCTGAAATACAATATAAATCTATTTTTCATTAATCTAATTCTTTCAAATTTCCTCTTTACCACAAAATAACATAGTAATATAAATTTACAAGTAACATTTTAAAACAAAATAATAAAAAAATTAATTATATTTTGAAAATAATAAATGATTAATACAGGAACAATTGCAATTTAGTTGAAGTTATTACTTAAGTACAAAAAAAATAAGCACACATTAAAATTTGTAAATGAAATTCCAAAATACTTATAAGTAAGATTGCACCTGGAATTTTCCTGAAATACTTTTGGGTCTAGGAGCAACATTATGAAATCATTGACATCAACAACAGATTCATCTACAGTTTCGGGGAAAAAAACTGATCTACATTCAATTTGCGTCTCATGAATCTTACTTGAATAGAATCATCACCCATAAGACTACAGTTATATTCAGGGGTGCAAAAATCTAGGCGCCAATGGGCTGATTCCCACCACTAAATTTTATTAATAGTCTTTGTCAAATTTTATTAGCATACTTCGCTTAAATTTTATAAGTATTCTTATTAGGCAAAGAATACTAAAAATTTAGTGGTGGGAATCGGCCCATTGGCGCCTAGATTTTGCACCCCTGGTTATATTTATCAAAGGCAGTATATTTTTCTTTTACTTTATTTTACAGTTAAATAACTACTTTAAAACAATATTTCTTTATAGAAAATAAGCATTTATTAAATATTTTGAACATTCTGCATTACAGGAGCAGAATAGATTGTGGACCACTGTGCCCCAGGAGTGGGCAGTCCACTGTGACCCATGTTGAAGTTCAATAAATAATCATATTAATATTGTTTATAGCTTTCTTTTAAACATATTAACTTTAAAGTTAAATCAAAACAAGTATCTTAGCTTTTCAAAAAAGCTGTTTTATCTTATTTATCTACAACCTTTAATTACTTAAAAAATAAAATATGATGATGAAAAATTTTACTTTTAGAAGCTCAAAACAACCAATCAGGATACAATAGTTCAATCTGAGCTAAATATATTTTCTGAAGGCTATAAATAATCAGTGCAGTGCTGCTGTCAAATTTTTGTGTTTCACATTTTTCTGAAGTAAAATGCAATAATTTAGCAACATCAATATTCTTATTTCAATTTCATGAAGAAGCTAAAAATTTGTTGAAATATAAATAAGCAAAAGAAAAAATAATATACTGTACAGAGTCTGATGAAGCAATCTATCATAATAAAGTGCAAGAATTATTACTACCAAATTAAAACGTAGTTGAAGGAAATAAAACAGCATGTGGTAACAAATTACTGTCTCATTTACCAAAATTATGAAAACTTTAAACTGTTTTTAATTTTTTAAAGAAAAGAAGTAGGAAACTAAATAATCTGAAACTGTCAAAATATGTGCTTATGCATTCAACTTTATAGGTATAGAATAAGGCTGAGTAAACAAATTAATTCTACAATCAAATTATTCACAGTACAAAAATTAAAGCGACATGTTTCAGCAATGTCTAATAGTCAGAACTCTGTAACAGTTATTGCATTATAGCTGATGAAAAAATATCAAAAAGTATTATTTAATACATACCTTCTCTTCCTATTTCTAGTATTTTCTTTAGTAAAAGAAAACTTTGTTGGTATTGCACCATCTTTCAAGTATTTCCTGCCAGAAAACATCTCTGTACGAAAACATTCGGGTTCAAAATGATCCGAACAAAGTTTTGAATATTGGCTGGGTTGAAAATTTTCTCTTTTTATTTTCACAAGCCATACTTTTATTAAATTAACATCTTTCAAAGGAAATGAATGAAAGGAAACATTTTTATTTCCTGCTGAACTATTATTGCAGCCAAATGCAGCACAATAAGAAGGCATGACTTAAAAAAATCGAAATGCACGTAAGCTTACTATAATAAGGAATAACTAGTAAACAAAGCACGCCGCCGCCGCCGATGAAGGATTTGGAGGCTCAACCGCCGCCATTTTACCTACTGTGACGTCACAGGAATACTGTCCATATAATGTGCTCCAAGGAGTCGGGAACCTGGCAGCTGTTACACTTATTATCCACCATACCAAAACGGAACAGAACAGCGGGAGTAATCAACATCTTACAGAGTAGTCGCGTTATCAGAACGTCTTCCCGACGACTGGCAGCCCAGAGGTATGTCTGCTGTATCACTGGGATGTCACCGTGAGATGCAAGGTACTTGCTTGACCTGTACTGCTGCTGGAGTGACAGATAGGTTTGCTGTTTCTTGTAACGAATGAGGTCTTCTGCAGAGATCCAGTTTATCAGGACATCAGTATCATTCACCCCTTTTGCAATATGATCCGCCTTTTCATTTAACGGGATGCCCCGGTGACCAGGAACCCAGCAGATTTGAATCCTAGGAATCAATGAAGCGGCTCTCTGTATTTTGTTGTTAAGCCACAAGATAACCCTAGGTGACTTGATGGACACCGACTGCAGCGCTGTAAGCACTGATAAGCTGTCAGTAAGCAGGATGGTAGGGCGATCGGAGATAATCAGTTCATCAAGTGCAGTTCCTATGGCTAACGCCTCTGCTGTGAAGATAGAATTTACTGGGTGAGTTCTGCACCCAAACTGGGAGGACTTCGTGCATCCGGCAATCGCAGCCATCGAGGACGACTTTCAGGCATCCGTAGCTATAATATGCCATGTATGTATAAAACTCTGAATATATTCCTCGTACAGGGGGACTATGATACTGACATCAAGGTCTTTGCTCTGAAAGGGCAGGTCTGATAGATAAAACTGGACTACTTCACAAATACACGGGAGAGGTAGCTGAAAGGTTATCAAATGCTCAGGATGGCCATCAATTTCCTCAAAAACTTCAGCGATGCTGGGAATATTGCCTGCACTCGAATTAAGATTTCCATCATAAAATTCCCAAAGTGGAGACCAGCTGCCCAATGAGCAGTGTTTAATCCAGAATCCAACAGCAATCGTACTAATTCTATCCGCAAGTGGGGGAATACCGGCATGCCTGCGTAAAATATGGTTTGGAACCCACTTTGGTAGGCCAAGAGCCGCCCTGATGGCAGTAGTTTGCAGGACCTCTATCTTCTTAAAGAAGGATTGATTAGCTGTTTCGAGTATAGCCGCACCGTATTCTATCATGCTTCGAATGGAGGAGGATGCCAGGGTGAGGAGATGGTATAAACGCGCGCCGTACTGTTTGTGTGAAAATGCCTTTAGGATATTGATTCTTTTAAGCGCATTCTTCCGCAGATACTCTTCCTGCTTGCGAAAACCCCCTCGTCTTGTCAACCAGAAGCCAAGGAATTTTATTTCTTCCGTCCAATCTATCAAGCCACTGCTAATACAGAAGTCAAAGTCGCAATCTCCCTGCTTTCTAGATAGATTTATTGCGTGGCACTTGTCCGGGCGAATGGTTAACTTCCAATAATGGCACCACTGTGCAATCAGTCTAAGAGCCTCCTGAAGTTTTCCTTGACATAGGGCCAGCGAGGTGTCTGGATAATAGATAAATATATCATCTGCAAAAATCAGGTAATTTACTCCAAGGCCATCCAGAACATCAAAGAAGTCGGACATGAAGATAGTAAATAAAATTGGGCTAAGAACTGCCCCCTGGGGCACCCCACGATCGGTTACCCGATGCAACGAAAGAAGACCCCTCCAGGCAACTTTAATTCTGCGAATCGACAGAAACCGGTGTAGCCAATGGAGGATCGGCCCGGTGATACCAATTTGCGCACACTTGAGAATAAGACCATCGACATATACCGAATCGTAAGCAGCTTGCAGATCAAGCGAGATTCCCAAAATGAACTTTTTTTGCCTCTTTGCCTGAGAGATGTCCCGATGCAGCATTACAAGGGTCGAGTGGCTATCCTTGAATGGCTGGAACCCCAGATGTCTGTAACTCAGAATTTTCCGCTCAAGAAGGTAATGGGTAATACGATTCGCTATCATTCGCTCACAAATCTTGCACATAACCGAAGTCAGTGCGATGGGACGATATGAGGCCGCTTCACTTTTCCGCTTCCCAGGTTTTAAAATCGGTATGATAATAGCAGATGTCCAGGTCAAGGGGATATCTCCCGAACTCCAAATCTTGTTGTATACTTGAAGCAGTTGCTGTAGCGAATTCTCATTGAGCCCCTTAAAAAGAGCTGCACTTATTTTGTCTTCTCCTGGTGAAGTGGTCTTTGTTCTTCTAATCGCCTCTCTTACTTCCGCCAACTCAAAGGGCTTATTTAGCTGTTCTCTAGTCCCTTCACCATAATCCAACGGTAAAGGCTCATGATCTGCCTCCTTACCAAAATGGCTCGCAAAGATCTCCGCTTGGGCATCAGCATTCGCAATTAAAGCACCCTCGTGTGAAAGGCAAAAGTGGAAGTCAGGGGGAGTACATGATCGGTTTCTGATTTTCTTGAATACTTTATATAAGATCGGAGGGTCACTGGCATTCTGGCATACTGAGTTCCAAAACTGACGCTTGGCTGCGTTGATAACCTGGCGAAGCTTGGCAGCCACTGGCTTGTATTTTTTCCAGACCTCCATAGAAACTGTCTGACAGGCTTTCCGCAAAAGAAACTTTTTTTGTTTGAATAAATTGTCACATCGAGACGTCCACCAGGCTGAAAGACCCTTCGCAGGAGAGCTTCGGGAAATCGTGTGCAAGGCCATGGCCTGCTGAACCGCAGCGAGGAACGAGACGTGATCTGTAACTGGGCTTGAAGTGAGATATGCATTTACGTCCTGGAAGATTCGGTGTCACCTAAAGCGGATAGTGCTGGCCTGTAATGGAGGAGTGAGGCCCACCGATATCGAAATTGGGAGGTGATCGCTATCGTAAAGTTCATCTTGAACATGAAGGGAAATACTGGAAAAAATATCTGCAGAGCACAGTGACAGATCAATAAGGGAGCTAACTCCGCTAGGAGCTATATGCGTAGGCACCGAGGTGTTCAGCACACAGAAGGAGCTGTCTGCCATCCAAGTAACAAATCTCTCACTAGCCCCTGACGCTGTCGGTGCCCCCCAAAGGGGGTGGTGTAAATTGAAGTCCCCTAAAATAAGTGAAGAACCTGAAAGGCCATCACAAGCCTTTTCTAAGTCGCCGACCACCAGGCCCGTACTGGAGTAAATGTTGATAATATTGAGAGATGAGGCTCCTTGAAAAATCCGGACGCCCATTATTTCATTTGCTGAGCTGGAATTAGAAAGGCTGATTCGGGAGGAAGACCATGAAGATTTTACCGCTATGGCCAAGCCACCGCCTGGGCGACCTAACCTATCTTGCCGATATAAAACCTTTCCGGGTGTGTTAACGTTTTTCCCTGGAGTTAAAAAAGTTTCCTGTAAGACCAAGACATCAGCAGTATTAAAAGGAGGACAGTTTAACCCAGCCTGTTTATTACTGATACTTCTACAGTTCCATTGAATGATAGCTAGCCCCATATAGAATAAAAATACATAAAAAATGGGAGGCATGAAAAACCCTTAAGTAAAGGCACCACAAATGTTAAAGCCAGGCGAAACTGCACCTTGCAGTTCCCAGTAACCAAAAAATAAAAACCTAACCAATCCAAGTCTGGAATGGTTACGACACCCCGGAGCCCCCACCCTGGTTAGGGCGTTTGCGCCTCTCTGGAGATAAGTCACTTAATTTTGCTAAACAGTTCAGAATCGTAGTATTCAATGTCGCAATTGACTCTGCAACCTTTTCAGACTGCTTACTAGTATAGTCAATTATGATTTTTAACATGGCGTTAGTGCGTGTCTCTATGATTTTTTGTAACTCATCAAAGTCAGTTTTTTGTACGCTTGTTATTTTGGCATAAGATTTGTGTTCTGTTTTCTGGAAAAATTGCCTTCGGGCGTCAACGAATGACAGAAAGTTGCGGCATTTGAATTGTAGAAATTCCACTTCCTTTAGACGAGAAGAGCATTGATGATAGTCTGCTCTGTGTTCACCCCGGCAGTTACTACACGCCACAGGGTCCGTACACGGTCCCACATGTTGGTTGCCGCACGTTACACATGTTTGCTCAGCTTTACATCGACTAGTGTGTGGTTAAATTTATAACACTTCTGACATTGTCACGGACGGTCTATAAATTGTTTTATTTTCCAGATAGAGAACCAAATTTTTACTTCATCCGGAAGAGAGGTCCCCAGAACTGTAATCAGCACCGGGGAGACCTCACTTTTGTTATCATGTCGTACAAATCTACGCAACTCAAGGATTTGTAAATTATTCATATCTACTATTTCTTGGCCAATTTCTACCAGTGGGATGTCAACTGGAACATTAAACAATAAAAATCTGTTAGTTATATTTTCCCAAATAACTCTCGACGAGACTTTAACTCCGAGAAATTGTGTAATTTTGCATATAGCTATCGCACATGAAATATCTTTCGTGCTGATTATGACGCTCCCTGTTCGAGTGAACCTAATATCGTCGATGTTCTTAAAATTTTCAATTTTTTCTTTAATTTCTGATTGGACAACACGAGGATCTCGCTTCGGTATAGCCCCAGTCTCAGCACTTGTCAAAAAAATGTTAAACTTCTTACCTCCGTTTCCGGCAGCCAGTTGTAGTAGGGATTCCACAGACGCAGACGAACGAGCAACATTATTATTAAGACCTAAAAACCCACACTCTTCCGGTTGAGACATTTCCACATTTATCGGTGATACTTCTGAAACATGGTCCGGAACTACATTCATAACCGAATTTGCCATAGCATCAGTGCTACTCTATCGTGCATAGGCGTAGCCTCGGGGGGGGGGGGGGGGGGGGGCACGAGGGGCACGTGCCCCCCCCCCAACTTTCTGAACATCAATTTCTAAAATATGATACAGTCAATTAAGACTTGTCTTGTATTGACCTAAAATGGAAATGAAATAACTACTTTAATTTTCATTTTATATTTCTTCATTTTTTATACTTAATCAGATGTCAGATCAGTATAGATAGCTCAGCTCTTTTTCTTTGAAGTGATGAATTTGGTAGCAAAAATTGTGTTGTGCAGTACAAACCCTGATACGAACATTCATTAAAACGAAAGTTTGAACTATCATTCTCTTACAGCTGCGGATAATTTCAATGTGTCAGATGTTTTTCCCGCTGTCTGCGGTTAGTATCTACATGAACTTTTTCCCCCCTTCTCATTCCGTCTGTACTGTAGACTTTAAAAAATGTAGTTGTGTTTATCAGAGCAATATACCGTAATTTCGCGCGTATACGCCGCACCCCAGACAGTTCGATTTTCTACCAGAATTTATTTTAAATAAAATGTGACTTAGTTCTGCTTAGCACTTATTTGACTTCTTATTTTCAATAAAATTTCCGGTTTGAAAAAGACTTAACTAAGATGCGGCGCATACGCACGAAATTGCGGTATATTGCTCTGATAAACACAACTACATTTTTTAAAGTCTACAGTACAGACGGAAATATTTCATTTAATTTGATGTAACTTTAATTATAATTTAATCAAGTCATAAATATCCTGCTTTTTCAAGCTGTGTCGCTGGAGTTATATACCAATGAAATGCAACCACACATCACTATGATTATAAAAAATAATTAATATTTTCTTCATTTAGTTATTAAATATGCTCCTCTCTCGTACTTATTATTATTTTTTATTGAAAGCACTTAATCTTCTACTATACCATCGCATTTTTGACATGCAATGGTTATGATTTTTTTTTTTTCAAAATGTAAGCCTTCTTGAATGAGCTGTTTTAAAGTTAATATACAGCTGTACCTTGGTAAACGATGGTAATCCGTTCCAGAAATACCGTTGTTAAGCAAAACTGTTGCTATCGTAGGTGCAATTTTCCATACAATTTTGCAGGCGCACATACATTAAATGATTAGTTACTTCTTAAAAGTGCCGTTTAAACTTATTTCAAATGTTTTAAAAGTTTAATAAATGTCTTTTATTTATTATCAGGGCCGTACCAAGGGTGGTACAGGCGGTGCCCCCCTCCCCCCACCACCACCAGGCGCCAGATACAGTTGTTGTGGTGCTGTTTATTACATTTGTAACAAAAATATTAATTGCAATAAAATGATCTAGCGGAGCTTTCCTCATTTACTTGGTCGTTTTTTTTTCAAGTGAACCTCGAATTAAATGAACATGGTAGTAGGGTCCAACTGCTTTCAACAGTGTACACCCGTGCAGGCTACGCCTGATCTGGTCTCGAATCAAAATAACCTTTATTTTTTTTTATTTCGACTAAAATTAGTTTAATATATTGAGCATCGTAGTTCACGTTACGGCGATTTTGCATTCTTCCAACTTTAATTTAATCACAGGAAAGCAAAATTTAACAGAGTTAGTTATTTCCGTTTCGAAAAAAAAGGTCAAAAATTTGTCAAAAAAGCGAAAAAACACTAAAAAATTTGCGAGCAATTCAAAACTTGCAGAGGAAAAAATATACTTATATTGGTATAAAAGCTTGAAAACGAATTCATTTTACAAGTGTTAAAAAATTGCCGCTAACAGCGAAAAACCGCAGAAAATCGGGTACAATTTTTTATGTACGCGATTTTAATACAATATATTTAAACCGGATTCCTTTTACGATCCCTCCCGGATTCCTTTCGCCACAGAATGCAAAGAAACGCTAAATCTCTCTCTCTCTCTCTGTTTTTTTTTAAATCGCAAAGGACAAAATTTACTATATTGGGCTAAAAGCTTGAAACTCAATTCCTGTAACAAATGTTAAAAAATTGCTGCGAAACGCAAAAAAAAAGTTTAAATCGCATGATAAATTAAAATCATTGATGAATAAACTTTATTGAAAAGAGAAAAAAATTTACTGTGTTGGACTAAAAGATTGAAAGTGAATTCTTTTTATAAACACCACAAAACGTGATTTTATGATCCACAAAACGTGAAAAAAAAAAAAAAAAAAAAAAAAAATCCCATAAAAAAAAAAATCCACGAAAAATTCAAAAACCCCAGAAGACAAAATTTACTGTATTGTGTTCAAAGATTCAAACCAGATTGCCTTTACGAATGTAGAAAAGTCGCCGCAAAACGCATAAAAACTTAAAATTTGCAAAAAATAACCGTGAAAAACTTAAAAATCTCAGAGAACAAAATGTATTACATTAGGTTAAAAAATTGTGGCTGGATTCCTTCTAAGAATGTCAAAAAATCACCACGAAACGCGAAAAAGGCGTTAAAATTGCATGAAAAATTAAAATCATAGTACGGATTCCGAATAAACTTTATTGAAAAGAGAAAAAAAAATTACTCCATTGGGCTAAAAGTTTAAAACCGGATTATTTTTATGAATGTGAAAATATCTCCACGAAATGTGAAAAAAAAAAACACATAAAAAATTCACGAAAAATTAAAAAATCGCAGAGGACAAAATTAACGGTATTGTATTTAAAAACTGAAACCGGATTTATTTTACGAATGTTAGAAAAATCGCTTCAAACTGCGTAAAAACTTAAAAATCGCAGAGAACCAAATTTATTAAGAAGATTGTAGTTAAAAGATTGTAGCTGGATTCATTTTACGAATGTCAAAAAAATCGTCGCAAAGCGCGAAAGAACGCTAAACCCCGCATAACAAATTCGCTCTAACGAGTTCGGAGTAAACATTATTGAAAGAAGCCAACATTTACTAGATTGGGCTAAAAGGTTGTAATTGGATTCCTGTTAGAGATGTTAAGAACTTCCACCAAGTGTGAAAAAAAACCCCGCAAAAAGTCACATGGAAAATTCGCGATTAAAATCAGTGAGTACAAAATTGAGTACAAAATGTAATCGCAGAGTTCAATATTCAGTACAATGGGCGGAAAGATTAAAACTGGACTCCTTTTACGAATGTTTAAAAATCGCAGCAGATCGCGAAAAAACAGCAAAATATCTCCTACAAAATTCATGAAAAATTTAAAAATCGCAGAGGACAAATTTTACAATAATGGGTTAAAAGGTTAAAACCAAATTCGCATCACAAATGTTAAAAAATTGCCACAAAACGCGGAAAAACACTAAAAATCACATAAAAAATTTAAGAAAAATTTAGAAATCACTGCGGACAAAATTTACTATATCGGGCTGAAAAATTGAAACCAGATGTATTTTACGAATGTTTAAGAAAATCGCCGTGGAACGCTTAAGATTGCATAAAAAATTCGTGAAAAATCTAAAAATCGCAGATTACAAAATTTGCTATATTGGACTAAGAGATTGAAGTTGGATTCCGTTTATGTATGTAAAAACAAAAAAAAAATCGCCGCGAAACGCGAAAAATCGCATAATAAATTTTCAAAAAATTAAAAAATCGCAGAGTAAAAAATGTACTATATCGGCTGAAAAAATAAAACCAGATTTCTCGTACGTATGTTTAAAAAATTGCCTCGGAAAGATAAAAAACGCTAAAAATCACATAGAAATTTCGCGAAAAATTAAAAAAAGGCAGAGGACAAATTTTACTGTATTGGGTTAAAAAATTAAAACTTAATTCCTAACTAAAATGTTAAGAAATTGTCGCAAAACGCGAAAAAACGCTAAAAATCACATAAACATTTCGCAAAAAATTCAAAAATTGCTGTACGACGAATGTTTAAGAAAAATAAACTTTTAGGTCTAGCTAGGGGCTAGAAGATCGAAGCTGAATTCCTTTTACCCAATGTGAAAAATTTCTGCAAGGACGTTTTTAACCAAGATACCACTGTATATATATGGGAATGTGTGCGTGCGCGCGTGTGTTTAATAAACATTTGTGCCCCCCCCCCCCCCCCCCCCCGCCAAAATTTTCGGTCACGCTACGCCTATGCTATCGTGTACAACTAAACACAACCACCAAAACACGGAAGTAACCGGCACAGAAGCCAGTCAAAATAGTTTACTTCTAATAATAAATACGCTTACCCCAAACTGTAGAAACACAATATATATCCTAAGAAAACCAAACAGAGTCAATACAATACTTAGACCACGGGTAATTCGGGACCAACACCCCAGCCGCTTATACAGTAAACGCCCCCCACATGAACACGAGGAGCTCACCACCACGTAAGCGACCGCCAATACACACACAAACACCTTATAGAAGGACATTTCATTAAAAAATGTCTATAAATACATTTTCATTGTATTCAGAAATATTGTCTTGGTCAAAACGAATTTTGGAGGAATAACTTCGTTTGTGCTGCCATCTGTTGCTATTCTTCTGAAATAATTAAGTTCACGAAAATCAACCCTGACGTTTTCTTTTAATAAAAGAAATTTTTTTTCCATAGTTATAGTTTGAATGAAATTTGCTTAAAATTATATTATTAACTTGATTAAAATGTTATAAAATAGTTATGACAATTTCATGACCAAAATAATTTATATTTTCGAGGATTTTCATTTTTTTTTAAAAAGTAGCCTCCTCATAACCTAGTCGATATTTATTCGTATATCACTTTTCGTATATCACTATTATAGGTTTGCGTGAGAATATTTAAAACGTTATTTCTAGAAAACATGCTCTAAAATATACGCAAAAAAAGGAGAACTGTGGGTTAGGGTTAATTTGGTGATAGTTTTTTTTTTTTTTTTTTTTTTTTTTTTTTTAAGAATACATATATTATTTTTTACTCTTCAGATAAAAAAAAAACTGAAAAAAATCGGTTACTATTTGTTAAAAAAAAAAAAAAAAACAAAAAAAAAACACCCAATTTCTCTGCTTAACACAGGAAATTAAAAATGCATTAGAATTATATCTAAAAATGTCATACAGGGTCCGGTTAACATCTGAAGTTACGATAAACATTTCGGGGACCCTCTACACCCAGGAATTATTCAAAATTACACAAGCACGGGAAGTCATTAATGCTACAAATATTATTCGCAGATCTGGCTTGAAATCTTCAGATTTCATTAAAAAGCTTTACTTTTTTTTTTTATATTGCAAGTAATGAATATCTTAGACATAGCTGCCAACCTTGCGGGGTTTTTTTTCACGTTAAATAAACCTAATTCAAACCAGAAAAAAATGAAATGTTTCTTGTTTCTGTGTGGCTATTATTTAACTTCTTTTATTTAACACAATTTCTGGTTTTATTTGGGCCCACTCATCCCAGTGGTTAGCATGCTAGTCATAAAATGAGAGCTTGGATCGATGTTAACGGGTTCGAGTTCAAAAGTGGCGCGGTCGGGACGGGGTGACTGTGCAATGTTTTCCTTGTACGAGAACAATAATTTGAGTCACCTTACCTTCAAAAGCCCCCCCCCCCTCAAGGTATTTGGCTTAATAAATCTCCCCTCCCTCCTCCTGCGTACAATTCTGATTTTGGAAAAAAAAAAAAAAAAAAACACCAGAAGGTTGGCAACTATGCATAGAGTTAATTTGCCTGTATCGCAGTTTGTTAAGAATATCTATTTTAAGTAATTTGAATATAATCTACTCATGGAGTCTTTTTAACACTTTCCAACCTAGTTGAAAAGTGTTTATGACTTCGGTTTGTCTGGCCGTCTGCCGTCTGGCCGTGCTCTAACTCCCGTAAATATGCTCGGATTGCCCTGCAATTTTTATATGTTATAATCGTTATCTATAGCATGTTCCCTATTTCAACGGAAGTGTGTAGCACTTATAGTTTTTTTACAGGGACACTCAAAAGAATTCCGTTACATTGCGGTCTATGGTGAAAAATCATTTGCGGTTTATTTAAATAATGTTTCACTATTTTAAACGCATTGAAATTTATATATATCACTAAGGTGCATTAGAAGAAGCTTAATATGGAATAGGGTGTGCATAGCACTTATACTTACTTTACAGAGACAGTCAAAAGAATTCCGTTACATTACGTCTATGGAGAAAAATCGTCTGCGGTTTATTTAAATAATATTTCACTATTTTAAACGCATTGAAATTTATATAAGGTTCATTACAAGAGACTTACTACAGAATATTGTGTGTATAGCAGTCATCGTTCATTTACAGGGACACACAAAAGAATTCTCTACTGTATGTTAACAATAATTCCTGGAAGTGCGTTTTAAGTTACTGAGTGCGATTTTAATTTTAAATCGCTTTTTGTATATTACGTGGTGTGTATAAATTCTGTAGATCCTATACAGGGAAGCACAAAAGTTCGGGAACACATTTCCGTATTATTTAACTCCAGACGGAGAATTTTAAACTGTGCTACGTGTTTCCTAACTGAACTAAAATTTAGCATCCTATGTAGTACATATACAAATCTATAGATCCTATACAGGGCTGAATAAAAGTATTCGGATTACTTAGATGTTATCTTTTAGCTTATTAAAGAGTATGATTCGTAAAATTATTTTGGAAGCGTTGGAAAGTGTTACATAATCTATGCTTGACGCATGATTTTTCGTTCTTGTTTAAATTTATAACCGACATATTAATCTATTAATAGTGCGTATATATATAAAACTATATATAGTATATTAACCCTAGAACTATCGGAAATTTTACTCAACCTTGATAAAAACATTTCAAAGCAAAATTTTTATTTAAAACTATTTAACTTATTTATTTACTTTAGTTCTCTGGTGGTTTATATTTAACTTATTTTATGAAACAAATTTTGGTTCGAATTAGAGTTGCAAAAAAACGGTTTATTCCCAGGTTTATTTCCAATAGACCCGGTGTATTCCCAGGTTTATTGCCAAAAGACCTCGTTTATTCCCAAAAATCAAGTTTATTACCAAAGAACCCGGTTTATTTCCAGGTTTAAACCTGGTTTTTTTCTAGCTTTTTCAATTCTAGTTCGAATACTCATTTTGAATGTACCTGTCGGTAGGCGGAGGGTTAATACTATCTCTTACTTTAAGAGGCAGCTTCACTAAAACTCCCCAATCGCGAAATTTCATGTTAACCTATGGAAAAATTTAAAAGTGTAATGACTCATTACCTAAAACAATTATTAAAATACAATTTTCGCCATCAGAAATTAACGTCAGAACACTCATATCGGAATGAGCCATGGCAGAAAACTAATAGCTGCTAAATAGCCGAAAAAAGGCAACAGACAGGCCTCCTACTTATTTATAAGAGTTGGTAAAATTTAGAAGAGTCAGTAAGTTAAGAACACTATATGCAAAAAAGACGTCAGTTTCATTTCAATTCTCTTTAAAGGAGAAAAGAAAGAGCTTCTCACACGGAATGGAAGATTGTGTAAGATTCTGTATGATCGACGAAAATCCTGAAACTGCAGTTCTATTTACACTTTTTTAAAGCAGAAAGTTTGAAGGTGGTAGATCGACTCACAAATACATTTGGAGACATTCATAAGTTGGTATTTGAGAAAGTTAAACCCCTGCCCTGTCTCCTTTCATCTACGATCAAGTATAGCTCTACCGAGGACATTTCTAAACTATGTCAATTATTCCCTGATGATCTCAAAGATGTTGATAACTTGGAATGTGAAATTGATCTCATGTCCTCAGAAATAGCTAGTTCTGAATCGGATACAATTGGTGCAGACGCGCAAAAACTTGTGGGGAAGGCTCATTTGTATCCTAACCTTTCTTTGGCCTACAAGTTGGCCTTAATTATTCCAGTAACTGTGGCAAATAATGAAAGAAGTTTCAGTAGGTTAAAGTTCAGCAGGTTTAGTTAAAAATTACTTGCGTACCACCATGTCTGAAGAGCGACTGGACGAACTGATGCTATTAACCTGTGAAGCAGACATAACTGACTTGTTGGGTTTAGACAGTGTAGCTGGAAAATGGGCTATTCTGAAAGATAGGTGGTGGTAATTTAAAAATGTAGAGAATGATAATTTTTGGTCTCTTATAGTAATACATATCTTATTTTTAACAAGCAAGATTTGTCTTTTTTATGTGTTTTAAAATGTATACACATGCATTACACAACAGCATGCGATATCATTTATAGAAACATAAATTATGAAGTACTTCAATGTTCTTAAATTGTTATTTTTGAGAACTGGTTAATGTACGGTACATCCGTACACATTTCCTTTTAAATCATAAGCAGAATCCTAATTAATAACAGGATTCTCAACTCTACTTATATAGTAAAAGAATAAACACTTTTTTACGCATACCGAATAACAGCATTTAATTTTGACTGTGGCTAGGCAGAATGCAGGTGAGCACTTAAAACTTTTACTGATTTTTTTTAAATTCACAGTATTGTAGAACAGTAGGCTCCATCGCTGAGGGTGGATCACAAAGCCTTTCTCACCCCCGATCCCGCACTCGGCAAAATTGAGTTCAGCCCCCCCCCCCCCCCACTAAACTTCGGCACGTCCCTGGCAACAGATAAACATTTCACTAAATTTCAAAATAAATAGTTTCTCGAAATAATTGCGCAGAAATACTGAACCTAAAGATCATATCATCAGTTCCATGGTCAAGATAAAAGCAGGTAAGGGTTATAAAGTAGTGAAATTAAATACAGGATGGTCCAAAATTATTGAGCGCCTTTCATGTTTGAAAAAAAAAGAACAAAATGAGGTACGTACATGTTTATTGTTTTCTTGGAAAGACGATTTAAAACAGTTTTACGCAACAACATTTTAAACATGACATTGATCGTGGGGGTCGGTACCATGGCCTCCGAGATCTCCCGATGTTACACCCATTGACTTTTTCCCTTGTTTGAAAAAAAAACACACCCCTTGACTTTTTCCTTCGTTTGAAAAAAAAAAAAAAAAACACCCCTTGACTTTTTCCCTTGTTTGAAAAAAAAAGAAAAAAAAAACAAAATGAGAACGTTTATTGTTTTCTTGGAAAGACAATTTAAAACAGTTTTACGCAACAACATTTTAAACATGACATCGATCGTGGGGGCTGGTACCATGGACTCCGAGATCTCCCGACATTACACCCCTTCAGTGGCGTATCCAGGGGGTGGGCTGATGGGGCTACAGCCCCCCCCCCCGAAATTGTCAAGAGTAAAATGAAAAAATTGCTTTTTCTTTCTTTTTTAGATAAATTTCTAATTTTCTTTTCTGTTATACAGCGGACTAGCCATTCTCGTTAGTCACATATTAGTCTGCATTGACATCACAGCATAAACATGCTCAGGGGGCTGCTGGAGCTATAGCCCCCCTCCCCCTCTCCCAGCTCGAAATAGCCGAAAATCTCATGAAAAAAGTGCTGTTTTCTTCTTCTTTCAGATAAATTTGTAATTTTTTGTTTGGTTATACAACAAACTACCCACTCTCTTCTTTTTAGCCCCATATTAGTTCGCATTTACATCAAAGCATATCTAAAAAAGGGAAGGGGGTGATGAGTTTACAGCCCCTCCCCCCCTCCCAAAATAGTCGAATATCTCATGAAAAAAGTGCTGTTTTTTCCTTCTTTGAGATAAATTTGTATATATATATATATATATATATTACACCCGAAATAGTCGAAAATGTCATGAAAAAAGTTTTTTTTTTCTTATTTGAGATAAATTTGTATTTTTTTGTCATACAATAGGCTACCCACTCTCTTCTTTTTAACCCTATATTAGTCCACATTGACATCAGAGCATACCTAAAAAGGGGAAGGGGCTGTTTGTGTTACAGCCCCCACCTTCCCGAAATAGTCGAACATCTCATGAAAATAGTGCTGTTTTTTTCCTCTTTGAGATAAATTTGTATTTATTTTTTTTGTCAGAGAACAGACTAACCACTCTCTTCTTTTAAGTCCCATATTAGTCCACATTGCCACCAGAGCCGCCTACCTAAAAGGAAAAGGGGGCTGATGGGTTACAGCCCTACCCCTCCCCAAATACTTGAACATCTCATGAAAATAGTGCTGTTTTTTTCTTCTTTGAGATAAATTTTTTTTTTCGTCATACAATAGACTATCCACTCTCTTCTTTTTAACCCCATATTAGTACACAATAACATCAGAGCATACCTAAAAAGGAGAAGGGGGCTGATGGGTTACAGCCCGCCTTCCCAAAATAGTGCTGTTTTTTTCTTTTTTGAGATAAATTTGTCTTTTTTTTTTTTTTGTCATAGAACAGACTATCCACTCTCTTCCTTTTAGTCCCATATTATTCCACGTTGACATCAGAGCATACCTAAAAAGGAAAAGGTGGCTGATGGGGTTACAGCCACCCCCCCCTCTCGAAATAGTCGAAAATCTCATAAAAAAGGCTGATTTCTTCTTCTTTGAGATGAATTTGTAATTTATTTTTGGTTATACAACAGACTATCCACTCTCTTCTTTTTAGCCAGCCCATATTAGTTCACATTGACATCCGAGGGTATCTAAACAGGGGAAGGGTCTGATGGAGTTACAGGCCCCCTCTTCCCAAAATAGTCGAACATCTCATGAAAATAATGCTGTTTTTATCTTCTTTGAGATAAATTTGTATTTTTTGTTTTGTTATACAACAGACTACCCACTTTCTTCTCTTTATCACATATTAGTACACAGTAACACCACAGCATACCCAAAGAGGGGAAAGGGGCTGATGGGGTACACACCCTCTACCTCCCAAAATGGTCAAATGAAAATTTTCTCTTTATGTTTGAGATAAATTATAATTATATTTTCTGTCATGCAATGGACAATCCACTCTATTTTCTTTAGTCCCATATTAGTACACAAGGGTGGGTGATCCCCTTCCGAAGTGGTCGCAGTGAAATAAAAAAAAGGCTGACTTTGTTTCTTTATTTTTGAGATAAATTTGTTTTGTTTTCTGGCACGCAACGAATTTGTTTTCTCGTTAGCCCCATATGCCTCTCAGTCCTGCGATCAAAATTACTTGAGACCATGAAATCTATTTTCAAATGACTGAAAAGCAGTTCTTTACATGTTATAGTGGATAATTGAATACGTATAATATGCTCAATTAGCAAGATCTAGAAGTAGTTTAATTAATTTAAAGAATATTTAACTCTCTTCCACAGATGGTGCCAAGACTAAGGAGGTATATTAGTGCGCAGTGACATTAAACATTATCGCCAAATCAGCAAATGTACGAACTGGAATTTTTTTGTGAATGGCAATGTCAAGCAAGATTATCGATTTTCGGTTTTGGAAGGGTCTTTTAAAGCTGCCCAGTAGTAATACTAAAAAAATAATCTCCTGTTGATTTGTTTGTTCTTAGTCTTTTTACTAGCGAACTAGTTTTATTTACGTTACGTGCTTTTCTAGATTTAAGGCTGTTCTCAAATACAAACTGGCTACTTTATGATATATTTTTTAATTCATTTTTGCTCGGAAACACATGAAATTCACACGTCTTTTTATTCAGAAACTTTGCAATCGAAACACGATTCCCACTTTTTTTTTTGTAAATGTAGAAAATCTTTTAGAAAGAACTGTTCAAGTTGGCGTTTTGAATCGGATTCCCGACGCGGCAGCCAGAGAAGCGTGAAAAACGAGTCGTTAATACGTTACCAGAATCACTTATAACTCGATAAGTAATCTATTTATCAAAAAATGGAAAACTCATCTCGATTCCAAATCTCTTCCATAGTCAGGCCTGTCAGTCTAATGCCTTTGCGTTTAAAAATGTGTCAGAATGCTTCACGCTGATGAGCATGGAGGAAGGTGCCTTTTTCAATATTTCAGTGTACGAGTGATCCAGCGAAAGATAAAAATTCTTAATTACTCTTCTATGAAAGTAGAATATTATGACTAGCGTTCTTTTCTAATCTCTCTTATTTTGCCATGACACACTTTAGTATCGGCATTTTTACCATATGGATAATTTAACAAAAGAAGCATTAAATAAATTCACAGATTAAAAATAAATTTTCTTACAATTTTACTTACCGGTTTTTAAAAAAAAGTCCAGTAATATTGTTAGCCATAATTCAATAACTTTAACTATTTTTTTAAAAAAGGGAAATATGATGTTTAGTTTCCAATTAATTCTTAACTTGTCCCTTCCTTCACAAATTTGATGAGTTTTTTTAACATATATTTTTTGAAGGTTAATAGCCATACGTTTGATCCAAATCCCAGGAGCATGTATAAGAAGGGAAGGGGGAGATCAAGAAGCAATGCTTGCTACCCCTAAGATTTTGAATTAAATTTTTGTTGGTATTAAAAAAAGAGATTTTGCAAAGAAAGTTTGTTTATCCTGAACAGAGCCTGACCATCAAAATTTTGGGCCATGGAACAGAAAATATTTT
Organism: Maratus michaelseni; assembly: GCA_963931845.1. Taxonomy (NCBI): domain Eukaryota; kingdom Metazoa; phylum Arthropoda; class Arachnida; order Araneae; family Salticidae; genus Maratus; species Maratus michaelseni. The sequence continues at coordinate 18,701,915 of OZ007586.1, forward strand.
TGGCCCTAATCGTAGATCATCACATTTTTACAAATACTGTGCATGAGAAGTGTATTAATATAACTATGTAATGCACCCATTTAAATGAAAGACAGAGAATAAATGTGAATTGAAGTTGGATTATTATTATTATTATTGAAATTTCTTCGTAAAAATTAACTTTACAAACTCAAATATCATGTTAAATAAACATGAACTAATGTTGCATGAACTTCAAAAACATACGCAACTCAAAGAAAATGATATTTTATAAATAAGATAGTCATAAAATTGAAACATTTTTAAACAAGTTTAAAACACATATGAAGAAGCTGAACACTATGAGAAACTTAAATCTTCAAATCAGAAGAAAAAATAGAAATATACTTATGATATCACTGACAATTTTAGCTTACTAAGTTGTGTAATGAATCTAGAAATTTTAATTTCTTATTCTATTAAGATTGTTTACAATAAAATTGATTTGAAACAACATAAATTTTTCGACCCTTTAAATATGTAGGTTCTGGGAAAGTGCCCCACGTGCCTTGGCAGCAATAGGGAATTGATCCTAAAATAGAAAACAAATTATGAAAAAAAAATTGTTTGAGATTGTCCCAAGCAAAATTAATTTATTGTCAAGCAAGAATCGTAGCCAGAATTTAGGGGAGAAGGAGACAACTTTATAGGTTATAAGCTACAATGACTTTCTTTTAAATGAAGGTATATGAAATAATCCATTATCACTTTTCAACTTATTTCGGCTCGGGGAGGGGAAGAGGGTGCTCGGGTTCGGACAGTAACGCCCCCCCCCCCCCGCTTTTCTCTACCTACGGCCTCATTGCCAAACATGATTTCTGTTTATAACGCAGTTCAACATGTTACGTAAGACTCAGAACATTATCGAAATTTAAGTCAGCCCCCCTCCCGAAATTAAATCCTGGATACGCCACTGCACCCCTTGACTTTTTCTTTTTTTTTTTTTGGGGGGGGGGGGGTATGTTAAGGACAGAGTGTACGGAACTCCAGTTCCGGATATCGATGACCTATAACGACGAATAACTGTAGTCATTGGAGAAATACCTGCTGAAATGCTGCAACAAACGTGGTGTGAAATTGAAAATATTGGTTGGATATTTTGCGTGCCACAACAAGGAGCTCATGTGGAAGTTATTTAATGTTTAAAATGTTGTTGTGTAAAACATTTTCAAATTGTCTTTCCAAGAAAACAATAAACATGTACGTACCTCTTTTTCAAACAGGGAATGCGCTGAATAATTTTAAGCCACCCTGTTTAATAGTATGTAATATTAATTGCACTAAACAATTCAGCAGCAGCATTTAGTCCAGTCTAATATTTAGTGTGTTACAAATAATTTATGAAAAAAACTTGATGTTTGTGGAACATCATGGTTACGGACATGGCATCTACGTAATGAAATAATACATAACTAGCTGTTTAATCCGTTCTACGCACGGAGTTCATGAATTTAATTCGAAAACCAAAATTAAAAATAAAAATCAGTACATCCAAATGTATCTATATAATATGTAGAAAAATATTTTTCTACTACTGTGCATTAAAAAAAAATTTTTTTTAATGAAATTTAATTTATCATGTTGCTATGGCAGCTGACGATAAAACGATATCTTTGGAACAAGGGGTTAAATAGAATAAAAAGTTTTGTTGATGTTTGTGAAAAAATGTTTTCCTTTATTTTTTAAAAAAGGTAATAATTAAGCGCAACTAAATAATATCTCATTATTTGCATGCGAGATAAAATAATTATCGTAATAGCCGCTACAGCTTCTTCGTATTGCAGCGTGACGTGCGTAATATGTATATCTCACATTGAAGTAAACATTTAGAACTGGTTAGAACTCGCGCGATTACGGGTTAAATATAAAAAAAAAGGCAAAAATTCTTCAAAAACATAAAATTAAAAAAATCTATTTAAAATTTTCGAATTTTTTGCCCGAATTGTTCATGGGCCTCCTACCAGCAAACCGTGTGCCAAATTTCGTAGCACTGCGCCCTGTGGTTTCCGAGTTTTTGAGATTTTTCGCACGGATTTTTAATAGGGTAGATGAACAAAGGAAAGTATTTTCAACTAGGTAAATTCTATTCAATGGTTGGAGTATCATAGTTGAGATTTATTCCAACAGAGCGAAAAATACCGGAACCAGGACTCAAACTTGGGTACTTTGGCCCGCCAGGATATCGTTGAGATAGCTCAGTAGGAAGAGCGTTGGCACGGCAAGAAAAAGTACTCAGGTTTACCAGTGAATATGAAATAATACAGTTTCAAAAAATAATGTTTCGCGACCGGAAGGATGTTAGATACATTCAAAGCAGTTTAAAAAAGAAGAACTTTCATTTGTAATATTTTCCAAAGAAAGTTACATACTAAAAATGTATTTTACTAGAAGAATGACACATATGTTATTAGCGTAAATATCACACGTACGGATTCTTTTTAGGGTTCCGTACTTAAAAAGTAGAAATGGAACCATTATAAGATTACTTGTTTGTCTGTCACAGCCGTATTTCTCAACTACGGAACGTAGAAAGTACAACATAAAAGGCTGTTGACCCACATAGTTATAGATTATTAGCCATTCACAAATATATATAGGAAAAATTTAGAGGGGCTATAATTACGTTACTTGAAAAAATATTTTTTTGCCTATCGCTTGAACGACACCGATGTCAAAAATATATTTGTTTTAATTTTAGGTATAATATTTTCAGAGGTATCGTCGAAAATGTACTGCAAAAATATGCCCCTACCCTTTCTATTTCCGAATCTACAGAAACTAAAATTAGGAAAAAAAAATTAGGGGTAGTAGGAGTTTATTTAAACTATATTGCGATTTACCTAGGTCACATAATTTTTGAGAAAATCGCATTTTTCCGCTACACGCAAACTTTACTTTATGGGCGCTCGAGGTACTTATTGATGTGGAATCATCCAAAGATTGTTGATAATGATTTTCGAAAAACTTTGTCTGTAATTAGTCGAGATATTAATTAAAAACCTATATAGTAAAACGCTGCATGGACGAAGGCAACGTTGCAATTTTGCGACTTGTTTCGAAGCACGCTTGGCACAATGCCAAGTTTAAATTTTGTACAAGGTCTTTGTTTTAGGTAAGGCGAATCGTAGTGATAAATAGCCAACGTTAAATTTATCGTGCGTAACCCTTTGTACACTTGACCGATTTTTTTCTAACAAATCACGCAACTGACTCAAACAATTATTACTTTCTGAACACATAGTAAAAGGATTAATTATTGAGTAAGTATTGTAAAGTAAGTATTGTAATCAAGATTTGTATGTGTGTGTGTGTGTGTGTGTGTGTGTGTGTGTGTGTGTGTGTGTGCGTGTGTGTGTGTGTGTGCGAGTGAACACGATAGTACCTCCGATTGAGCTACCATTTGGCGAATAGTTTGTCGCAATAATTGCATCGATTTTCGTACAAATCTCCCGACGAATTAGGTATGAAATCCATTTTGAAACTTTCTTCAAACCATTTTACAACGAACTGTATACAGAAAATCACCAAGAAAATGCGACAGAGTAATAAGTGATAAAAATTGCGATGGTGTCAATGAAACATTAGTGGAGCGGAGGTATCGTCTCCACATTCAAAACGGGAGGTTTAGCGTACAGCCTATTCAATTGTATAAAATTTAATGATATGAATTTTATTGCTTTAATTCTTGGAAAGTAATTAAAGATAAAGTGAATTCCTGACCCAAGATGAATCAATCGCCATTTTAATGTTAAATGCGTTGATTTATGTTCAGGATAAGCGGCTCTGGAAGCAACTGACCTCCAATACAACACATAAGTCGTCAATACTATATACGTTTTTTGGTGCGTTCCTAATTCTATAAATACGTAGCATCTAGAGTCGTCGTCTAGTCCGTCCGTCAGTCCGCATATAACAGCGCACAAAAACTACCCAACCGAATGGTTTGACATTTAATATATACAACCGTTGCAGAATTTTGTCGTGTCATTTCGAATTTTATGAAAATCGAATCAAAACTTCAAAAGATATTAATAAAAGTTGTCTTCATTCTATTCAATCCTATCCTACGTAATGAATTCAATGCTATCCCATGATAGGTAATGATTCTAGGTTGCAATCATTATTACATCCTATTTAAGATGGAGTCCTGTTATTTCCGTATTACTGAATTTCTATACTAAAATTGTTTAATTATAATCTATTCATAGTTTTTTGGAGATATAAATAGATATTAAATGAAAAAAAGAGTTCAAATATGAATTTCAAGTTCTGAGTTGTCAACAAAAGATAAAATGTGGTTTATTACGGAAATCAATCCTATCATAATTACAGAAACGATACAATTCATTTCACTGAAATAATAACGCACCTCATTTGGGACGTTTCACGTACAATTTCGAACTTGTTTCATTATGCCCTCTTATTCCAAACAATTTTTTAGCGACAAAGTCCTATTTCTTGCATTACGGGCTTTTCTGTCGTCGTCAGAAAAGTGTTGTCCATTTTTGGATGGCTACTAAAATCTTTTTGCTATTTTAATCGCTCATACACCACCTCTAAATGTCGCGTCATTTCAACTTTTGTATCATCGAATGTGAAAACTTTCGAATGAAATGTGCTTGAAAACCTTAACACAATTTAGTGACTTTTTTTAATTTTAAACTGGCTGACCCGCCCGGCGTTGCCCGAGCCCTTGTAAGAAACTTAAATCTCTTAAAAAACGGAACTCTGGCCACGGTCTACGATGGCTTCGGAACCGTATACCCGGCATGCTTGTACGCCCTAGAAAATATTTTATTTCCCCCTACCACCGCCAGGGGAGCATTCTGTTCTAAACAAACCTCTTTCCGAACGAACTTCTGAGACAGGTCCCCGCTGCCTACGTTACTGTATAGTAGGCGCACTACAAAATTGAGCTGGTTTCGAGAAGATTGGAACATTATTAGCCCAGTTATTGCAATAAGGCACAGTTGGAGAAACTAACCTTGAGTGAGGTGCCGAGGGGAAGGGATGTTCGAGTGTCCTTCAGAAAATGACTAATTAGGAGGCCCACTATGAATGCATAAAAATCGTTCGTTTTGTTAAGCTAGGAACTTAATTACAAAGTTGGCTTAAACTCTTATTTGTAAATAGTGGTAACCGCTACTCATAAAATTAATTTAATGTTATAAAGGGTGACTATTAAGTTAAATATAATGTTTGGAATCACTTGCGTTGAAATCGGAAAGATAGTTGCTGATATATAGAAACGGGGCATAGTTAGAGAAAAACCTTGAAGGAGGGGCCGGGGGGGGAGGGTTGTTCAAGTACCCTTAAGCAAATGACTAATTAAGAGGAGCACTATGCATCTTTCGAAATTCGTTCGTTTGCTTAAGCTAGAAACTTAATTACAAATTTGGCTTACACAATTATTCGGAAATAGTGGTAACCGCTACTCATAAATTTAGTTTAATGTTATAAAGAGTGACTGTTAAGTCAATTATAATGTTTGGAATCACTTGTATTGAAATCGGAAAAATAGTTGCTGAGATATGGAAACGGAGCATAGTTAGAGAAAAAAGGAAACGGAGCATAGTTAGAGAAAAAACCTTGAAGGAGGTCCCGGGATGGAGGGGATGTTCAAGTGCCCTTCAGCAAATGACTAATTAGGAGGACCACTATGCATCTTTCAAAATTCGTTCGTTTGCTTAAGCTTTGAACTTAATTACAAATTTGGCTTAAACTATTATTCGTAAATAGTGGTAACCGCTACTCATCAATTTAGTTTAATGTTATAAAGAGTGACATTTAAGTTAATTATAATGTTTGGAATCACTTGTGTTGAAATCGGAAAGAGAGTTGCTGAGATATGAAAACGCAGCATAGTTAGAGAAAAAAACCTTGAAGGGAGGGCCGGGGGGGAGGGCTTGTTCAAGTATCCTTCAGCAAATGACTAATTAGGAGGACCACTATGCATCTTTCAAAATTCGTTCGTTTGCTTAAGCTAGGAACGTAATTACAAATTTGGCTTAAACTATTATTCGTAAATAGTGGTAACCGCTACTCATCAATTTAGTTTAATGTTATAAAGAGTGACATTTAAGTTAATTATAATGTTTGGAATCACTTGTTTTGAAATCGGAAAGAGAGTTGCTGAGATATGAAAACGCAGCATAGTTAGAGAAAAAAACCTTGAAGGGAGGGCCGGGGGGGAGGGCTTGTTCAAGTATCCTTCAGCAAATGACTAATTAGGAGGACCACTATGCATCTTTCAAAATTCGTTCGTTTGCTTAAGCTAGGAATGTAATTACAAATTTGGCTTAAACTATTATTCGGAAATAGTGGTAACCGTTACTCATAATTTTACTTTAATGTTATAAAGAGTGACAATTAAGTTAATTATAATGTTTGGAATCACTTGTGTTGAAATCGGAAAGATAGTTGCTGAGATATGGAAACTGAGCAGAGTTAGAGAAAAAACCTTGAAGGAGGTCCCGGGAGGAGGGGTCGGTTCAAGTACCCTTCAGCAAATGACTAATTAGGAGGGCCACTATGCATCTTTCAAAATTCGTTCGTTTCCTTAAGCTTTGAATTTAATTACAAATTTGGCTTAATCTGTTATTCGTAAATAGTGGTAGCCGCTACTCATAAATTTAGTTTAATGTTATAAAGGGTGACTATTAAATTAATTATAATGTTTGGAATCACTTGCGTGGAAATCGGAAAGATAGTTGCTGATATATGGAAACGGAGCAGAGTTAGAGAAAAAACCTTGAAGGACGGGCCGGGAGGGGGGCGGGCGTTGTTCAAGTGGCCTTCAGCAAATAACTAATTAGGAGGATCACAATACATCTTTACTGATTGATTCATTTGGTTAAGCTAGGAACTTAATTTGAAAATTGGCTTACACTATTATTCGGAAATTCTGTTAACTCCTTTCTAGAAATACAATTTGAAGCTTAAATGTAATTAGACCCTTGCCCCTCTTCATTCCCGCAAATATAAAAAAGAATCTGTTAAATAAAGTTTTCTGTATTAACTATCTCCATCATAATAATAAATGTCATGTAAAAAAAAAAAAAAAAAAACTTAAACCCGACTAATTGTCATGAAGAAAAATGTGCCTGGAAAATATTTCAATCTGTGGGACGTATGTGTAATTTGTCATGTACAGGTGGCGCGACATTCGCATGGCTCCTCTACGCTGATAACTTCAATCCATATTGACACGATTTAGTTAGAAATCCTTATTTATGCGTCGTTACTCTGGTTTATTTAATTACTTCTGTGAAGAATCGATGCAACCAACCAGTGAACCAACCAACCCAAGAGAATAAAAGCGTATTTTTAATGAGAGTTCTTTGTGCATTTTAATTAATATTTCAGAAAGTAATTAAAATATTAAAATTCTGACGCTCAGGTATACCAGGAGAAGGTTTGGACTACCTAAATCTAAATTTACAGACTTCTAGGTGCCTAGCCATCGCAGACAGACACACAGAATGAAACTTTCTTTTTTTAGTATAGATAATTTTCAAACATGAATAAATTTCAAAAATGGCTATTTGTTTGCTACAATAATGTAAAGAAACTAGTGTTAGAGTTACCACAATTGACAATTAATTGCTCAGAAAAAAAAAATACAGCAGATTAAACTTATAACCAGATTAACACAAGAATAACACTTCGGAGTTAAACTAAAATCTGTCTACGAAAGACAGACTTTCATTTTATGTTGAATGTAAAATTAACCCATTTTCGGCCAAGCATAGAAATTTTATAAAATGTGGTATTATTTGCAAAGAAATTTGCTTAAATTACTTTCATTAAGACATCAAAAAAGTTTCGTGCATGAAAAATAACATTTTATTTAATTTGACGTTACCATTATTAATTTATTATTATTAATTTATTATTAAATTTAAATAAAAAAATTTAAGTTTTCTTATGACATTTGTTTTATTTTTATTTTATTTACAGAACTTGCAACTTTACTCCATTATAAAAACATATGATTAATTTCAAGTGGAACAATTCTACATTTTCAAAAAGTCGAATTTGTCAATAACCGTTTCAAGTAAAAAAGCAGCGTATTTTGAAAATTTCTCAACAGAAAGTGATTACTTCAATTGAATTACAAATATTTTATAGATGTCTCTAGAACCCTTAAAAATAGCAGAAAAATAAAATTAGCGAAAAATATACGTCACAGTGTTAATAAAAAAAATATTTATTGAAATGGTGCGTTGGCCGAAAATGGGTTAATATCATACTTAATCGAGTAAAAGGTACCTTGCAACAGAATATGCTCGGAATTCTATTTATTTTTTTGATTTGCAGTTTGCAATTGGTTTTGTACGCGTTAATTTTTCAATCTAAATAATTCTACATTTTTTACTGTTCTCAACTCAATGTTTTCTTTACTATCCATTTGCGCTATAAATTTATATTATTATGAATAAAATATAATTACCTGAACGCGGACTATACCGCCAATTCTAAATGATAACAGAAACAACAAAAATATATATAATCAAAAAATACCGTTATATATCATGTTAGATTCCTTATAAGTATATGGGTATTTTTTTTCGCCATAAAATATTGGATAAAGAATTTCAAGATTAACACAATGTATTTATTACCTATTTCTGGGACGGCGAATGTGCGGCACGCGTGCCACATACGACACGGCTTTGATCGAGGTTCTAAATTAACCCTCCGCCTATACCGACAGGTACATTCAAAATGACTATTCGAACCAGAATATGTTTCATAAAATAAAAGAACTGAAGTAAATAAATGTGTTAAATAGTTTTAAATAATAATTCTGGTGCGAATTGTTTTTTATCGAAGTTGAGTAAAATTTCCGGTAGTCCTAAGGTTAAGTCTCAGTCAGATTGCACAGAATACGCTAATTTAGAGCTGATCTTGTCTAAATTCGATTAATTGGAAATATGAAAGTAACTTATTAAATTCAAATCTAATTCAATATGGGCTCAATATTTTATCAAACAAAGCCAATATTTGAAAACTGTTGAAAAGAAAAGATTCTAAGACAAGGAGTAAAAATGCCGATGGTCAAATGATGACAGCTTAGAATTTAATTTCGAAGTTATTTAAAGAAGACATTTTAACAATTTTTCCATCTGTCTATGCCTGCGAGTCATTATTTTCGAAAATGAACAGCATAAAAAAACTCAAATAGCACTTCACACATAACTCCAATTCAGTTTGCATTTTTGATATTAATTATTTTTCATCCAAGATGCAACAACAGAATCGCATTACATTTTTTATAAATTTCTAAAATAATTAATATAAAATTTCTATACATTTTTATTTGTTTCTATAATAACTACATGTACAGAAGGCCATTCTTACTTTATAGAAACGAGTTTCACAATTAATTTCTGAACATATAGGCCATATTCTTTGCGACAATTTTACTCTAATTTATAGACCACTGACTATTGATTAGAACTCTGAATCAAAATTTCGGCTTAGATGTATCACACGCCTCTGAAGGCGACCATCTTGTTTGGCGATTTTGGTATTATGTGTAATCTCTAAAAATTTTTAATTTTGAAATATATAGAGATTAAACATAATAATAAAAAAAGGAATTCAAGCAAAATCATGAAATTTTTAATCAATGACCACTTGGCAAATACTTGTTGGCCAAACAAACTTGTCCGCGAAACAAGATGGCGGATTGAGGGCGAGTGATACATCTGTTCCAAAATTTCCATCATAGTCAATTTTTCTCTTACAAGGGGGCCGCCAAACATGATGCGCACAGATTTTGATGATTTTAAAGTATGTTGTAGGCGTCATACTCCTAACTATTCATGTCAAAGGTTTCCTTCAGATAGGCCTTAGTTTTTGAGAAATTTGGGGTTAAAGTTCAGCATGCGTTTCAAATACCCATTAGTTGGAGCAAGACTCCCTTATCATAGATCAGACTTGACAATCCGGAGAAAGTCTATGGGAGAAAATGTCCGCGGTAATTGCCAACTTATTAATTGACTTTCTCCGGAAAGTATCGCCGCCTGGTGGATACTACCGCACAGTTGCCATGTTTCGGGCTTTTTGAACACCAGTATATTTTTAGAGAAAATGTTGTTCTTTTAAATCCCAGAATTCTCCGATCAAACAAAACAAAATTGTCTCTACTAAAAAACTGGTATCCAAAAATATAATAGAAAAATCTATAGAAAAATCTAGCTGGTCTGCTACCGCATAGCTGCCAACTCTTACGCTTTTTTCTTACCACTAAAATTTAATAGAATTTTTTTCGTCATGTAATCACACGTGATAAAATTTACTATAAAATTTTAGTGGTAGGAAAACTACTAGTTCATAAGCAAATGCATAGAACAAATGGAGCTGTGAAAAAATTTCGTGTGATTTCGTGTCGTAAATACTATTACTGACGATTGATGGCGCTAGTAGCAGGACAAGTATAGCGGTCAAAGGCAACTTGCTGATTGAGAGGTCTGATACTATGATAAGGAGGTCTTGAGTTGGAGCTTCCGTACGTGGACTTCGTGGCGCTGAGGTAGTGTTCGCACTTGCTACGCAGGAGATCGCGGGTTCGATCTCACCTTGTGTCTTTCTTCCTTTTCATTTAATACTATATTTTTGACACATTACAAGTTTTAAGCACAGTTATCAATTATGCAGCTTTGAACTTTTTTATATTTAAAGAAAAATTACGTTTATGAATTTTTCATGAAATTTTTAAACGGGTATTTCTGTTGACGAATGTCCAAATTTATGAACTAATTTATGCCTATGTATGTCATCTTTTTAAAACTGATTATTATTGTTTCCGTTTATATATATGTATATTTACTTCAATTACGATTATATTTGCATTTTCTATGAAAAATATATTTAATTTGATTTAAAAAAATGTATTTTTCAGTTGACTAAATATTTACGTATAACGTCGAGAGTGTTTTTATTTGTTAGAATGAAAAAAAAATCGAAATGATCTATAAACTTAACAAAAAAAATGTATATTGGTGACATTAAAAATTTACTTTTGATAAAAATACGTTTGAAAGATTCGACGTGAAAAATATTTCGTAAAAGTTGTACCAACAAAGAAAGTGATAAATTTTCATTTAAATTTTCATTAAATAAAAAAAAATAAATAAAAGTATTATTTTAGAATTGTGCTAAAGTTATATAAAGGTAAATAATAGTCAATTTAAAAAAAATCTAGACATAAATTAGTTTGTATTTTTGTCAATAAAAATATTAGTTTAAAAATTGCAGAAAAAATATAAATTTTCATAAAAAAATCCTAAAATATAAATGTAATTTATCAGGAAATTATCTAAAAGTTCAAAGCTTCAGAATTCATAATTCTGCTTAAAACTTGTAACATGCCAAAAACATAAAATAAATTAAAAAGCTGAAATCGAATCCCCGACCTCCTGTGTAGCAAGCGTAAGCTCTACCTTAGTGCTACGAAGTCCACGTATTGAACTTCAAACTAATGAGTATTTAAAACGCACCCTGAACTTTAACCCAAAATTTCTCAAAAACTAGGGCCCATTTGAAGGAAATATTTGACCTGAATAGTTAGGTGTATGACACTTACAACATAGTTTAAAATCATCAAAATCTGTGCGCATCATGTTTGGCGGTCCCCTTGTTAGTACAATCATAACAATTTTCTCCCACACCTCTTCGAAAACTTTTCAAAGTCTTCCAATGTGTTGTGGATAGTGCTTTCTAACGCTCGCTTTAACAAACACGCATAGGTGGGGATAAATTAAAAGTTAACGTAACAGCGGATGAAACATGGCTTTATTTAAGTGAGTGTATCAAAAGAAGAGCCATTTTTATCAATTAATAGAAAAAAATAAAGAAATGGGTTTGTGAATGTAAAGAAAAATTTCCAAAACAATTAATGATTGCAGCTGGACTTTGTTATGAAATTAAATTAACGGTAAAAAATGCAGTAAAACGAAGGTGATTTCACTTTATTTTCTGTAAAATATTTTAGAACCCATTTTTGAAGCAGAAATTCCAGCTTTATATGAAAAAAAGAATTATTGAGCTTCATATGAACAAAGTCTCCCAGCCGCTCTTTCACAATTCTACTGACGCATATCTAGTAAAGAAAGAATACCAAACGGAAATAAATTGTTTCTTAATTGAAGAAATGCATGTAAAATCCTTTTCCCCTCATTAATGACCTTTTCCTACATTTCGATTGTTTAAATGAATTCACGAACATTGAAAAGACTTTGGAACGTTTTACAAGAGATATCAGGAAAAATTGACATGACTGTAACAACGAAATTCTATTATCATAGAAATTTCGAGCTAGAGCTATAACCAAAAGTCTATCCAACAAAGTCAAATTGTTGCAAAGAATATTTCATTTATGCGTAGAAATTAACTTTGAAAATCGCTTCCATAAAGAGTGAACAACCTTCTGTATGTTCCCATATTTTTTAAATCTTAATAAATAATTTGTAAATAATTTTGATTCATTATATTTCGATTTATTTTTTAATTTATATTTGGCGCGTCGAGGTCTTGTAAACTATTTAAAAAAATAGCAAAAAAGTTCGCCAACCCTGACATATAATTTAGCTCAAAATACCAAGTTTCATCAATTTTCAATTACATTTTAGCCGACTGCTAAACGAAAATGGTTATGCAATTCGTTTGTGTGTGTATATATATATAAGTTTGTAAGGAAGGCAGTCCCTACTGCGAAAATGGACTTATCCTAGGTAGTCACGCAGAAGCACGTGATATGCACTGGCTGTCAGCCAACACCATCTTCAGGCCGGCAATCGGTTGTTGTTATTCATTTGCGTCTGCCGAATGTTTGCGCGTGACAAAGAGCAACGCAGTATTTATTCGTTATTTAGTGGCAGAAAGATGTGGACTTCACGAAGTGCATCTGAGAATGAAGGCGGTGTACAGAGGACATGCACTGTTATTGAGTAGTTTGCATGGCGGACACAAGCACTTCCGCGAAGTAATCTGGTAAAATTTAAAAGGACATTGTTGGAATACCCACCCTATAGCCCGGATCTTTTGCCATATCAATATCTCCCATCTTTGGTCCGCTGAAAAAGGCATTGAAGGACAACGAAGTAATGGACACTGTTCGAAACTTGTTCCGATTTCAGTAAAAGGACTTCTATGAGTACGGTATTCACCACTTGGTGAAACAGTAGGACAAGTACATGTGTACCTTTGGAGATTATGTTTGAAATAAAGTACTTCATTCTGTGGCTTCTGTTCCGTTTTCATTCGATCCACCATTATCTTAGCCGGTCGCTTCCGAGTGGGGCCCAGATACAAAGCACTACTTGGGCCCCACCCCTATATAATCACGGGAATTCATGAAAAAAAATATTTATGTCGCGAAGTCTTTATTTGAGTGCTTTTTTATATTCTTATTAGTTATTTTCATATACTTTTAATTTAAAGTATTTTATTTATATTTTTCTGGTTGCATATAAAATGCACTTTCTGAGCCCCAAGCGAAGTGAGGGCGGTACACTGCACTGGCCCCACTCGGAAGCAACCGGCTAGACGGGCGAAGACCGGCTAGTAATTCATAAAAGTGCTGCTGAGAAGCTGAGATAGGACCAAAAGGCGAAATGACCTAAACCTTTCGACCCCCTCCCCCCATTTAACCTCTTTAGAGGGTGAATTTCTAAAATCGCCTGAAATACGTGTTTAACTACCCTCTAGTAGATTTGTTATCCTGAATTTCACGCTTTTAACTAAAACTGCTGATATGTCGCAAAAGTCAAATGTCCTAAAACGTTCGACTCATTTAACCCCTTTAGAAGTCGAATTTCTAAAATTGCTTGACATACATGTTTAACTATTCTTTAGTAGATATGTTATCCCGAATTTCATGCTCCTACCTAAAATTGCTGCTGATATATGGCAAAAAGACGAAATGACCTAAAACTTTCGACACCCCCATTTAACCCCCTTAGGGTGTGAATTTTTAAAATCTGTGAAATATATGTTTAACTATCTTCTAGTAGATTTGTTGTCCTGAATTTCACGCTTTTAACTAAAACTACTGATGAGATATGGTGAAAAGGTGAAATAATCGAAAATTATCGACCCCCCCCCCATTTAACACCCTTAGTAGTTGAATTTCTAAAATCGCCTGAAATACACGTTTAACTATTCTTTAGTAGATTTGTTATAGCGAAATTCACGCTCCTACCTATAACTTCTATTGAGAAATGGCAAAATGACATAAAACATTCGACCCACTATTCAACACCCCTTAGTGCCTGAATTTCTAAAATCACTGAAATACTTTTTAAACTATTTTTTAAGGAGATTTGTTATCCTGAATTTCACGCTTTTTTCTAAAACTGCTGATAAAATATGGTGATAAGTTGAAATCACCGAAAATTTTCGACCCTTCATTTAACTGCTTTTGTAGTTGAATTTCTAAAATTGCCTGAAATGCATGTTTAACGATCCTTTAGTAGGTTTGTTATCCTGAATTTCACGATCCTAACTATAACTTCTACTGAGACATGGCAAAATGGCGTAAAACATTCGACCCCCATTTAACCTCCCTTAGTGTCTGCATTTCTAAAATCGCTGAAATACGTGTTTAACTATTTTTTAGTAGATTTGTTATCCTAAGTTTCATGATTCTACCTATAATTTCTACTGAGATATGGTAAAATGACCTAAAATATTTGACCTCCTATTTAACCCACCTCAGTTGCTGAATTTCTAAAATTGCTGAAATACATGTTTTTCTATATTTTTTGTAGATTTGTTATCCCGAATTCCGAGCTCCTAACTAAAAATGCTGCTGAGATATGACGAACAGGCAAAATGACCTAAAACTTTCGCCCCCCCCCTCCCATTTAACCCCCTTAATGAATGAATTTCTAAAATCGCTGAAATATGTGTTTAATTATTTTTTTAGTAGATTTGTTATCCTGAATTTCACGTTCCTACCTAAAGCTGCTGCTGAGATAAGGCGAAAACGTGAATGACTAAAAACTTTCGACCCCCCCCCCCCCATTTAACCTCCTTAGCAGTTGAATTTTTAAAATCGCTGAAATATGTGTTTAACTAACTTTTAGTACATTTGTTATCCTGAATTTCGTGTTTTTAACTAAAACTGTTTTGAGATATGGCGAAAAGGCAAAATGACCTAATACTTCAGACCCCCATTTAACCCCCTTAGTGGTTGAATTTCTAAAATCGCTTAAATACGTGTTTAATTATTTTTTATTAGATTTGTTATCTTGAATTTCACGGTCTTACCTAAAACTGCTGATGAAATATGGAGCAAATGTGAAATAACCGAAAAATTTTTGAACCCCCATTTAACCCACTTAATGATTGAATTTCTAAAATCGCCTGAAGTACATGTTTAACTATTCTTTAGTAGAATTGTTATCCCGAATTTCATGCGCCTACTTAAAACTCCTGCTGAGATATGTTGAAAAGACGAAATTATCTAAAACTTTTGACCCCCTTATGCTGTGACTTTTCAAAAATCCTTTCTTAGTACGCGCCTACATTGTGTAAAGAACATGTCTTCCAAATTTCATTGTTCTAGGACAAACGGTTGAGGCTCGGCGTTGAATTTCTAAAATCGCTTAAATACGTGTTTAATTATTTTTAGCTCACAGGCTATCAAAGCCTGAGAGCTAATGTGCCCGCCCGTTCTGTATGTATGTATGTACAGTCGTGGAAAAAAAAACTGGACACCCCCCACTAACTCTGCAACAAATTATAGTAGAAGGAAGTGACTGGTACCAAACGATTGGAAATAAAGTCTACTTTTAAATTATGTATCTAAAATTTGCTTAAGGGGCCATCTACATATTAAAACCAGCCTAAACTTTATTTTTTTCAATGGCAACACCCACTTTTGACATGATATTTTAAATCTTCGGATCAAACTATGCCTTGATACAAAATTTTAAGTCATTCGGATGATAAGTTTTCGAGTTATAAACATTCAAATTTTAGAGCTTCTAATGTTAAATTACATTTTCATATTTTTATTAATAGCTCCTGAAATTAAAATCCTAATGTGCTAACGTTTTGCTTGGTTATAAAACTCAAAAACCCAAACATAACTACGTTAAATTTGTAATTTTTAAAATTTTATAATATGAATTATGAATTATGAAATTAATATTCGAAAAAATTATGAATTGTAACCTACAATTTTTTTGATGGATTTATATTTATTATGTCCTGCTTTATGTGTATTCAAAATTTCAAATTTTTCTTCCAAGTAGTTTTCAAATTATGCTTAAAAAACGGCAAGATGCTGCTTTAAGGGGCCGTCTATGATGTGCATTAAAGCATAGTTTGAACAGGGATGGGAGCGCTCCGTCTCGAAATCCGGATTGACACCACTAAATTTTAATAGTATTTTTTACCTTATTCAAGGACAAAATTTCTGAAATTCATTACGTTGGAGAATACTATTAAAATTTAGTGGTAAGAATCGATATTCGGGTCGGAGCGCTCTCATCCCTGTTTGAGAAAATATTATACTCATAGGCTGGGATTATAGTGACTTGAAAAACTTGGAGATTAAGTCTGTCTTACAATATAAACAATGCGTAAACCGTATTTCAATGCTTCGCGTTCTTATGTTAAATTGAAAGCTAGCTTAAACTGAAGCGTAAGTGAATGATCGCGGGAGCACAACAAACCTGACAACGACCTGTGATTGTAGTAAGATATAAGATAGCGAGGCACCAGAACCCCAGCCTTTATTAGTATATATATAAATATATATATATATATATATATATATATATATATATATATATATATTTCTTTTACTTTTTCAATGTCTGCTTTAAAATTTTTCATTAAAATTACGTAAAACGTATTTGCATGAGATGTATGTTTACGTCATTTATGGAAAATAGTTTCGCTTTTATTTTTAAATTAATAAAGCTCATTTTTGAAAAATATGATCAGTTCTACCTTAGAAAAAACTTAATCATTTTTGTTACCTTTAAATTGATTTATAGCTTCTTTTCCAGTCTAATAAAGCTATATTGTTTTTTCTGCAGTATATATGTTTGAAGTGAACTTTCTTATAAATGCATATGCGTAGAGTATTTGCTGAAACAAAATGGCCCCAGAATTAACTGAAGCAACGAAAGGCCAAATGATTGGCATGTGGCAAGCTGGAAGAAGTTTTCGTTATATAGATTTCGTTATATATTTACATATTCTAAAATTATTTTAATTACAAATAATCTTATGGATTTTTAACCCCTTCGTGACGAGCGTCTATTACAGAATTTTTAATAATTTACCACCGGTTTTTCAAAACAGAAATTTTCGTCTAATTGAATCGTGGAAATTCTAAGATATAATAAGGCAAAGCTTACAATAAAAAATAACTGGTGGGAAAAATCGAGGATTCTGAGCATCTTATGCGTCACGTATACGTGTCGCTCGTCCCCAAGGGATTAAAATCGGATAATTCAACACTTGTTAACATTATGTTACCGCATATAACAATAACCGAAACTTATTAAGTAAGTAAAATGGTCATATCGGTAAAACATAATACATTAAAAGAAGTGACATTCTGCAGCATTTCAACAATCGAGTACCGAACTTCAATTTGGATACAGCCCCTTAAATATGCTCATTATAAAGTAATTAATTTCTCAGAAACTAATCGTAGGAATTTAATGAAATTTGGTATGTAGGCATAGTTTGAATTGCAGATTTCAAATATGTTGTCAAATTTGGGTCTTGCTATTGAAAAAAACAAAGTTTGGGTGTGTTTTTATATGTATATGACCCCCTAAGCAAATTTTATATACATCATTTAAAAGTAGACTTTATTTCCAATCGTTTGGTACCAGTCACTTCCTTCTACTATAATTTGTTGCAGAGTTAGTGGGGGGTGTCCAGTTTTTTTTTCCACGACTGTACGTATGTATGTATGTATGTATGTACGTAACGCGATAACTCGTGATAGAATTATCCGTTTTGCTTCAAATTTTGTTTACAGGTTCATTCTAATGAGGCGCTTCCCTGATTAGTTTTGGGAGTTCATTGGTTAAGTATAAAGGGGGGAAAGGGGGGGATAACTCCCCCTTAATTTAGATAAATAGGTTTTTCATGCAGAAGTATCCGTTTTTCTTCAAATTTCGTATATAGGTTCATTGTGATAAGGTGCTTCCCTGATTATTTTTGGGAGTTCATTAGTTAAGTATAAAGGGGGAAAACGGGGGGCTACCCCCCTTAATTTAGATAAATGGGTTTTTGATGCAGAATTATCCGATTTTCTTCAAATTTTGTATATTCGAATATACAATTATATAATAAATATACTCGGTATATTTATATAATATACCTATATAATATAATATACTTATATAATATAATAATATAATATATATCGGTATAATATAATATACTCTGTATAATATAATATAGTTATATAATAAATATACTCGGATTGTACTGCAATTTTTGTATGTTACTGTCGTTTACTATAGCATGTTCCCTATTTCAACTGAAGTGTGCAGCACTTATAGTTTTTTTACAGGGCCAGTCAAACGTATTCCGTTACATTACAGTCAATGGGAAATAATCGTTTCAAGTGCATTTTGTTGATCCTACATCATTTAAAACATGATGAAATTGATATATAATTGTGAAGCGCATTAAAACATGCTTTTTGTACAATATGGGGAGCAAAGCATTTATTATTCATTTACAGGGTCAAACAAAAGAATTCTGTTACACATTGTTCTATAGGGAAAAATCGTTTGCATTGTAATTTAGTGATATTTCACTATTTCAAACATAATGAAAATTATATATACATTACTGAGGAGCACTACAAATTGCTCTCTTGAAAGTGTGGTGTGCATTGCGTTTATTTACAGGGACACGCAAATGATATCGTTTGCACTGCATGTGCAATATTTACAGTCTATGTGTGATAAGTGCGTTTTCAACTTTGGTTTGCGTTTTTAAGTTTAACTAAATATTTTCTTAATACGTGTGTGTTTATAAACTCGTTTGTTCGTATACAAGGATACACAAGGGAATCCGTAAGTATTACAGACTATGGGAGTGAATTGTTTAAGGGTAGTTTTTAATTGTGTTTACGCAATTTCCTGCTGAACTATATTTAGTAGACTAATAGAAGTTTGTGAAATATATATAAATTCATATACAGGGCTACGCAAAGAAAAAGATATATTGTCATTTACGATTGATAATTGCTGCGACTGAGTTTTAAGTTGTCTTTTAGCTTAATATGTGGCGTGTACAAAAGTTTTCAGTTAATATACAAGGCTGTACAAAAGTTTACGAATGCATTTCCACCGATTGGCGAAAATTGCTAAATTTGAATATTCTAACTGAAATAAATTTTTATCATGCTATATATCCACATCTATTGATCCTATACAGGGCTACACAAAATAATTCGACTACTTTTTTGACACTGGAAGGTAATTTCGAAAACTGTATTTTTCAATGTGTTATAGATTTTCTAAACTGTTTATTTACATATCTTCTTTCGCCTTATTTAGCGGTGACGTTTCGTTACAGTTTTCTGGCTGTGTTGGAAAGTGTTTCATAATCTATGCTTGACGCATGATTTTTCGTTCTTGTTTTTAAACTTAATAATAGGGGTGCACAACCGCTGGCCCACGGGCCACCTAGATAATACAACTAACTTTATGCATGATAATTTGCCTTATTTAGTGACAGAAATTTTGTTATTAAATAATTCGAAGATTACTTTTCTAATATTGTAGTAGAAAACGACTTTCAGGTTAAAAAGATTTCGTAGCACTACTTTATAGGTTTTAGCTTTCGTAAAAATTGGCCACCAGTTACGAACTTTGAGCATGATGGTAAAATACAAAGTACTTTATGTTTTTAAAATAGTCTTATATCGTGTACAGTTTTTTTCTTTTAAAGACACTTAAAATATTTTGGGTTCCGGTCGGTTTTGTATTAGGCTATGCCTGACTCTTGCAGAACCCGCAGACACGGATTAATATAGTAGGAATGAGAAGCAGTGTTACATTTTTACTATACAGTCTTCCCCCAATAGATGGCGCTACGGGTAAGATTTTTTAAAATACGAGATCGTTCTGACCAAAAGTAAAAGAAAAGCAATTAAAAATATTGAGTATCACGGAGTATTGTGCCATGAGGAAACTCAGAATTGGCGTATAATTTTTAGAAATTAAAGTATTATTTATATTTTTATGGATTACATTTGCATCTTGCGTGTATATTCATTACATTTGAATAATTTAATAACTCATAACTTATGATATCTATGCAATTTATAAATGTTCAATTTAAAAAAAAAAAATCTTAATAGTTATTTGGAAAAGAAAACTTGAGTAAGTAAAAGGCTATTGACCAGGAAATAATTTTTGCAAAATTCGTAGGGAAAGAGAAATACTTTAATGTAATCTTAGTCATGAATGACCCAAACACTTCCTATTTTTCATACATAAATGCTTCCCCATCCGTAACATTTCTCCTAGAGATAGAGATGGTAACGAACTTATACCTGACAATTCGGAATTAAATTTGAAAACTATACACTTTATTATTATATGAACTTATAATTTTTTTATAATAATAAATTAATTACACTAGATTAATTTTAACACAGTTATTTCAAATTGGTAAAGAAATCATACGAGTTGTAATTTTCCAACTGTACGAAAAATGTCCGGGCCAGGATTCGAACCTGGGATCTTAGGGGAGTTCCCAGGTTCGAATCCTGGCCCGGACCTTTTTCGTCCAGTTGGAAAATTACAACTTGTAGTATAAATTAATTATTTACACGAGTTCGTTTTCGTTTAATTTTATAACTGAAATGTCATTGATATTTACCTAATTTAAAATCTGTAAAACTTAAAAGAAAAAAAGAAAAAAGGACCCAGTTAAACTGATGGCATTGAGCTCACATGAGGCTATTCACACTAATTGTATATTATACTCATACAATTATATAATTCTGCATGAAATACCCATTTAGCTAAATTAAGGGTGAGATTAGCCCCCCCGTTTTCCCCCTTAACCAATAAACCTCCAAATCTAATCAGAGAAGCGCCTTATCAGAATAAACCGGTATATCAAATTTGAAGCAAATTGGATAATTCTGCATGAAAAACTCATTTATCTAAATTAAGGGGGGGATCAGATCCCCGTTCCCCCACCCATTATACTTAACCAATGAACCCCCAGAACTAATCAGGGAAGCGCCTTATCAGAATGAACCTATACACCAAATTTGAAGCAAATCGGATATTTCTCATATTTAATACTTGGAAATTTTTCCAGAGAAAATTTCTCACGCCTTGCATTCATAATATTCAAATTTTAATTGCTCAATAGGCGTATAGCCAACATAGTGAAAAAGTACCCAAGCCGGAACTCGAACCCGGGTCATCAGATTACCGCACTGACGTTCTACCAACTGAACCACTTGGGGGGGGGGGGGGCACCCAACCTGGAGCCCAGCCGTAAGGCTGATGGGCGTACCACCAGGCGGAAAATCCCAACTACCATCCAAATCCACCCAGCCACAGGAGCAGACTAAGTCAACGAGTGTTAATTAAAACAATAATCAAACTCAAAAGCAAAAATGGCGACATCGCCAATGAATCCAGTTGATTCATACTACTAAACTAAAATATATAAACTAATCCTAACATAAAAAAAATAAAATAGCAAGGTAACACACAACCTCCTTATGCTAAAAACTAAATAAAAATTAACTACAAACAAAACAATAAATGAAACAAAATTTTAAGACCAGTATGGTTACACAAGTCTAAATATTATGAAAATAATAGGTGTCTACTGCAACTGTGCTCATCATTATATAAGACAGACTATATTGAAAAAGTTCATAACAGTTCATAGTCTATAAAAGTTCATAGTCTAATTTGAAAAAGTTCATAACAGTTCATAGTCTATAACAGTTTATAGTCTATTTTGAAAAAGTTCATAAGTAGTCATACCAATTTAACTCCAATATATGTACGTCAATAAATAAATGTGAAGTTTTCTTGAGCAGTAAAAGAAAATTATCAATTTAAAAGCGATATCTGATAAAAGAATAAAGATCATTTAAAATATTGTAATTGTCAGCCAGTTTTTTATAATTAGCGGGATTATTCAAAGTTTTGAATAAATTCTGTCTAAGAGTCAAGCTTGAATTGAATTTGAAATGATGCATCATTAAATTACACCTGCCATAAATATAATGTACCACGTCTCCTCTGCTACCGCATTCACAAAGATCGTTTTCTCTCTTTCCAATCTTAAACCACAATCTTGAACCACTTGGGAACGATACTCAGCCTGGAACTTTTTCACCATAAAGTGTTGGCAAGGCTACAAACGCAGCACAAGATGGAATATTTTCCGTGAGCCGCCAACCTTGGGGCAAACACGAAATCAAAGAAAATCCAGCATCGACAATTGAATAAATTCATATTTAATACTAGGAAATTATTCCAGAGAAAATTTCTCACGCCTTGCATTCCTAATATTCAAATTTTAATTGCTTAATAGGCTTTTTCACTATGTTGGCTATACGCCTATTAAGCAATTAAAATTCGGATATTTCTATCAAGAGTTATCGTGTCACGTATGTACACACGGAAGTCACATGTCTTCATTAGCCATTTTTATATTTTGGATCCAAATTCACTATTTTCTGGCATATATCGAATTCATTTACTCTAGTAAATGCATGAAATTTGCAGGTATATTTGTAAATGTATACCGTCATTTCCGGCGTATAATCAAACAATTCTGTTTCAACCCAGAAATTGTATTCAATAATTGAAGTGAAATATTTGCAGCGATCTAGTAAGTTCCATTTTATAATAGAAAATTTCTGGGTCGAAACATGATTGTTTGACTCGCGGATAATACGCCGGAAATTACGGATACAAAGAAATCACAGTTTCGCATTTAAGCCGATTTTCGTGGCTCGCCAGTCATGGAAATATCGTCACCACATTTATAGGAAAATTAAAAAATAGGTTCGATTTTTTATTGCCTGCATTTCTATATCCTTCCGGCCTGTACCGGGAGGAAAAGGTAGCTTTCATAGTCCATGTTTTTAAACATTCAACTCATTTTACTCAAACACTAGAACCCAATTATAGAAGATTCAATCCCGGTTTTTGTTAATACTGAATTTGAATGCGAATTTCAGCATGAGAGTTACAGCATAGCAAAAATCAGATTGTTTCAAAATGTCAGCCACACTAGAATTTCAAACTGCCCTATCTCATCCCTTTTTTTAGATAAAGCCAAAACAAAAAATGTTACGGAATCCTTGTATCACGATCTAACACTTAAAGGAAACAACTTTTTCAATTTATAATTTTTTATACATCTTTTTGAATTTTTTTAAAAATTAAAATTTTTTAACTTGCTGCCATTTTTAAACAAGATGGCGCATGAAGTTGGCCAACGAACTCGTTGAGACCTTGGTATGTCCTATGCACATACTCAGTCACATCCGAATCGGTTCATAAAGAAGAAAGTTACAGCATGACATATGTCATATATATATATATAGAAATCAACATTTAAACGAAGGGTAGTTTGAGGGTCTGGGGGTCATGATCGGTGAAATTAAATATACCAAAATTTTTTGGAATTGCTTTCCTCCGAACGGCTGCAATAGGTAGCTTTTTGTAATGAAAGCTACCTAATTCTAATAGCTTCATGAATGTATCAGAAAATTAAAATTTTAAGCAGGAAAAAAAAGAAAACACATTTAATACATATTTATATTAAATAAAGTATTGTTCTATAAAAATGTTTTTCGTTTAGAAGGTGTCATGACCTCCATGACCTCTCCGTTGGATCCGCGTTTGAAGACACATTTTAAAATCTTTAAAGGTTGCTTTTAAAAATCTTTCGTTCTATTTTTTCGATAGCTTTCATTACGAACAGTAAAAACTACCTATTGCCGCCGTTTGGAAAGCAAATCAGGAAAATTTCAAAATATTTTAAACGATCACGACCGCCAGATCCCAAAACCAATCCCAGTTTAAATATTGATATATATATATATATATATATATATATATATATATATATGTGTGTGTGTGTGTGTGTGTGTGTGTCAAGGCCTCCTTATCATAGTATCAGGCCTCACAATCAGCATGTTTCCTTTGACCGCATGGTTGTCCTGCTAAGCGCCATCAATCGTCAGTAATAGGAGTATTTACGACACGAAACAACACGAAATTTTTTCACAGCTCCATTTGTTCTATGCATTTGCTTATGAACTAGTATCGGTAGTATCCACCAGGCGGCGATACTTTCCGGAGAAAGTCAATGAATAAGTTGGCAATTACCGCGGACATTTTCTCCCATAGACTTTCTCCGGATTGTCAAGTCTGATCTATGATAAGGGAGTCTTGGTATGTTTGTATGTATATATACCGGGTGCGCCAAAAGTTCGTTAAACTTTAAAAATTCATTAAAAAGGAACAAATTATGCTAAAAAATTGCGGTTTGCAGGAATGGGATTAAAGGGAGATCTGATTTTTTTTATTAACAAAAACAGTCCTGGTTGAAAAAAATTACCGATAGATGGCGTTCGCATGCTTAATAGGAAGCAGATGTATGCAAATGAGACTTATAGTAAAAGAGCTATTTCTTCGAAGCGTCAGACAAGTTTCAGTATCACAGCACACGAAACAGGCCCTTTTCTCGTCTTCAGTCAGTTTGCCGTGCAGAATTTTCACAATGCACCAGTTGCCGAATCCCCGTTCTTGTAAAAGTTCCAACAAATCTTGATCTGGTAATGATAGCCTACTGCTGGCATCGAATGAAGAATCTGTGTGCATTGAGGGGTTATATTGTCAGCCTGATTTACCTAAAACTGCTTCCTATTATGCATGCAGTGTCATCTATCGGTAATTTTTGAACCAAAAAATTTTTTTAATAAAAAAAAAAAAAAAAAAAAAAAAAAAAAAAAAAAAATCCGATCACTCTCTTATCCCATTCCTGCAAACTGCAACTTTTTAACATCATTTGTTTATTTTGAATGACTTTTTAAAGTTTTAAAGAACTTTTGATGCATTCGGTTCATTTCTTAGGACTACATAATCTAATCTGTAATTTGACTCTGCTATTTGGTATTGTGATTTCATTGTGTATGGTCAATTTCTTATGTTAATTTTACATTAAGTT
Organism: Maratus michaelseni; assembly: GCA_963931845.1. NCBI lineage: Eukaryota > Metazoa > Arthropoda > Arachnida > Araneae > Salticidae > Maratus > Maratus michaelseni. The sequence continues at coordinate 18,727,157 of OZ007586.1, forward strand.
TATATACAGTGGCGGTCAAAAGTTTCCGGCCAGCATACAATTTTTGATTAATTTGTAAATAAAGCTATATAAAGAGGAATCTCGAAGTGATACTTATACAGTTTATTAACATAATAGTTAGGAACTTATTTATGAAAAAAAAATATCAATAAATTTAATTAGCAAAATTAATTGTAAAGGAAAACGCATGTTCTCAAAAGTTTCCGGCCATCTTGGCAAGTTTGGAAAAAAATGGTGTTATAATAGAAAATAACTGCGATCAACAACATTTACAATTAGTATTTTGTCGTCATACTTTTAGCAATAAGTATTGCGGCGCAGCGACGGGGCATCGATTCAATGAACGGTTGAAGATCGTCTATGGTATGTTTTTTCCACTCTTATTGCAAATTTTCGGAAAATTCTGCTGAATTGGCATATTTATAATTCCGCACACGTTTGTCAAGTTCGTTTCAAAGATTTTCTATTGGATTCAGATCTGGTGATTGGGCTGGCCATTTCAAAATAGGATTTTTTTTGTGCGAAAGCCACTGCTTGACGAACTTGCATGCATGCTTTGGGTCGTTATCTTGCTGAAACAAATAGTTGCGACCACAATTTTTCCTCCAATAAGGCAGCAAATGATTTTCCAAGATATCCTTATACATTACACCATTCATCTTGCCGTGGATTTCAACTAACGGACCAACACATTTTCCAGAAAATGCTCCCCACAGCATAACGTGTCCTCCGCCATGTTTCATTGTAGGAATAACATACCTCGAATCATATCTTTTGTTTTTAGGTCGTCGGACGTAGTGTCTGCCATCACTCCCAAAAAGGTTGAACTTCGATTCATCGGAAAATAGTATTTTTTTTCCAGTTTTCACTTGACCAGTCATTATATTCCTTGGCAAACGCCAGTCGGGCCCTCTGATTTTTTTTACTTATGAAAGGTTTTTTAGCACAGACTCTTCCAGAAAGTCCTACGTCATATAAGCGTCTTGACACGGTAGACTGACTTATTTCAGCAAAATTTTCACTCCGTAAATCGCGGGATATTGCAACAGCATTTTTATACGGGTCATCAACGGCTTTTCTCTTGATAATTCTGTCCACACGAATAGTCTTTTTCCAGGGTCTTCCGGACCATGGCAAGTCCTGAAGGCCATGACCATCTTTATATATTTTTAAAATATCGTTCACAGTAGATTTTCCGATCGATAACTTTGCCGGAATCTCACGATAAGATTGGCCCTTTAGCGACAAACAAATCGCTCGTTTACGAACAATAATTGTTGAAGTTTTCATTTTTGAATTTCAACTACGTTATTTATGTTGATTAATTATCAAACTCGGCAAAAAAAAAAAAAAAAAAAAACTTTACCGATAGCAAAAACTAACGAATGACAAATGGCCGGAAACTTTTGCACACGCGAATTTCGAACTCTTCCTCTTTGCATCAAGTGTCTTCACTATCCAATCAAAATGATCAAGTGGTCAGAGGTCATTTGCATAGTCCTAACTTTTGGAGCAATTGTGCTTCTTCTTCTCTGAAACGTTCTGGCAAACAAATCAAAGAAACTAACTGGCCGGAAACTTTTGACCAGGGTGTTCCGTTAAAGGGGTCCAATATTAATAGGGGTAATAGAAGAGATCACACGGAGCATAAATCAGTATATAATGCCTGGCCGGATCTCAATAATTTTCAAGTTACAGCAAATAGAATGAAAAATCGGAAATTTGTAAAAAAAACCCTCATTGCTAAACTATCGATAATGCTACATGAAAACGAAGCACATATTTAGAAAGAGCAGAAAAAATCCTACGAAATGACATAAGTTGTTTTAGAATATTGAGAATTAATGGCGAGTTACAAGCTCTGAAACAGTGAAAAAATACAAAATCAAATATTTAGCAAAATAGTTAATCGTTAATTCCAAAAATGCAACTCTACCTACATCAAGGAAAATGTTATAAAATTTGGTCCATTCCGAAAGCTTTCGAAGAAGCTGACAATAAACCATATCAGTTTAATTGTATGGGAGAAATCAAGCAGTTCCCTAGTTACAACTCTGTACTGTTGCACGCTCGGAAAGAGCGAAACTCCACCCATGACGATTGTAAACACCCCGTTTTAATATCTTTCAATTATACATTTCTGATCAACCTCTATCAATACCCTTTCATTATTCAGTCTGGTCAAGTGAATGACATATTGTGCAGCTCTCGCCTTGTCTTAAAGCAAACTCCGTGACTGCTGCGTTTCTTCCATGAACTTTCAGGATGATGAAGAAGAAATACTTTTTATGCAAATTTTCTATGTGTATAGGAAGAAAAGTGTAATAAAACAGCAGTCATCAGTGGACGTTATGTTAAAGGGAGGCTGTTGTAAGTGGGATTGTAGTAAGTTGATGTATAATAATTATGCCGGAATACTCTAACGAAGAATATGCGGACATGCATCTGATGTACGGGCAAGCTCATGGAAATGCATGTCTAGCACAGCGCATGTACCGTGAGCAATTTCCAAGGAGACGTTGCCCAAGTTCGAAACTCTTCATAAAAATCGATAGACGATTACGGGAGACTGGATCGTTTAATACAGCAAGCATTGATGCAGGGAAACCTCGACATGTACGAACACCTGCAATGGAAGAAGATGTACTGAATATTTTTAAAGATAACCCCTCCACGAGTACACGAGCTGCTGCGTCTGAAGTCGGTGTTTCTCCCCAAAGTGTGTGGCGTGTTCTGCGTGCAGAAAACATGCACCCCTTTCATGTGCAGCGGGTACAACTGTTATCAGTAACAGATTGTGCTCAGCGGACAGAATTCGTACGCTGGTTGCTTAATGTAACAGAAAATAATCCACAATTTCTGGAAAATATTTTATTTACTGATGAAGCAACATTTACGAGAGAGGGCGTGGTAAACACGCACAATATGCACACATGGTCATATACAAATCCGCACACTGTTTTCCCGTCGAACGCCCAACAAAAGTTCAGTGTGAACATATGGGCAGGTGTCCTCGGCGATTATCTCATAGGACCATATTTACTCCCAGATGTACTCAATGGCAGTACGTACTTGGTTTTCCTACGGGATATCTTACCGCAGTTACTGCAAAATGTGCCAGCAACATTGCGCCACAATATGTGGTTTATGCACGATGGCGCACCGGCACATTTTTTCATAGGTGTTCGCAATCACCTCAATTCAACATATCCTGGGAAATGGATTGGACGCAGTGGACCTGTTGCTTGGCCTGCACGCTCTTCAGACCTCAATCCGTTAGACTTTTTTGTTTGGGGACACCTTAAATCGCTGGTATATGAAACGCCTGTGGATACACCGGAGGATTTACTAGCGCGAATCGTTGTCGCTGCAGGAGACATTCCCAACTCCGTCGGAGTTTTTCGGCGTGTTCGCCAATCTTTACGACGTCGCTGTCGGCTGTGCGATTCTGTTAATGAGCGCAACTTCGAACACCTATTATAATAATGTCCGTTCGTCTGCCTTCCGACATTGAACTGTGCAGCGCAGGCCAGAAGACTATGCTTCACATATGTCATAAAGTACGTGGAATGTAATTCTTTATTTGTCATTTTTCTTTTATTTTCAACACTTTTTGGCACAGTATTTTGTAAGTCACAGACTGTGGTGTACTCAAATTGTAAATTACAAAGTTTGTATGAATTAATTTAAAATTTAGTGTCTTTTTTAAATTTATAATTAATAAAATTATTATGCTATTTGTTATTATTATTTCCTATCATAAATTATGATGCACATATACATACAATAATTGTCCATGTAAAACATGTACTGAAACTTCTTGCATAGTTAGAAATCGCAATATTTTTAATTATTTCCGAATTTTCACCACCAGTTTAATTTTAAGGAATTTAACTTAAGCTTTATATCAATAAAAGACCACTTTAAAATGTAGACTATTATTGTAAAGTTATTTTGGTTCATTCAACTCTTGAATAATTAAAAATGTTGCATCTCAGAAGAAGCATGATCGAAAATGTATAGTTGAGAGTAATTAAAAAGGCGGTGTTTCCAGTCGTGATGGGCGGAGTTTAACCTTTGCTAGTGTCAAAGAAAGCGGAGTTGTAACTAAGAAACTGATTAATTTCTCTCACACAATTAAACCGATATGGTTCATTGTAAGCTTTTTCGAAAGTTTTCGGAATGGACCAAATTTTACTACATTTTCCTTGTTGTAGCTAGAGTTGTCTTTTTGGAATTAACGATTAACTATTTTGATGTATATTGGATTTCGTACTTTTTTCACTGTTTCAGGGCTTGTAACTCGTCAATAAATATTGCTATTTTAATACAATTGATGTCATTTTGTAGGTTTTTTTCTGCTCTTTCTAAATATGTGCTTCGTTTTTATGTAGCATTATCGATAGTTTAGCAATGAGGGTTCTTTTACAATTTTCCGAATTTTCATTCTATTTGCTGTAACTTGAAAACTATTGAGATCCGACCAGGCTTTATATACTGATTTATGCTCCATGTGATCTCCTCTATTACCCCTATTAATATTGGACCCCTTTAACGGAACACCCTGTATATATATATATATATATATATATATATATATATATATATATAAAATATTGCTAAAAACTTTCAGCTACCATGTTTATATATTTAAAAATATATATAAGATACCATAATGCATAAGAAAATAGTTCAAAGTGAATTGTTGAAATTCAATATGAAAAGATATCATAATATTAAAACCTGTTTTGTTGTCAATTAGTTATTTTAATTTTATTCATAATTTCACAGTTTTTGATGGTGGTTATAACGTTTATTTAGTGGTTACACACACACACACACACACACACATATATATATATATATGTTATATAAAAATTTTATTTCCTTCGCATTTATTTCGCATTATTCCTTTAAATTAATCTAACTTCTGACATAGTCATAATTTCCTTAATTCTCAATCATTTTTATTCCATGCTTTGCTTCGCGTGCTGGGTATTTTTCACTTCAAAATCAATTCGCGGCTACGATGGGGATTCTTTCGTGTTAAATATTCTCCCTTGCACCTTATTCGCTCTCTCACTCATTGGATCGTGCGCTCGTTACGTCTTTGTGAGTAACCCTACGCGCCGTGAACAAAATTCGCTAGCAAGCATTTGGATAGCAGATTTTTGTCGTGTTTGGAAGTGCTGACCAAATGGTTATCTGGTGTTTAACTGACTTAGAATTTCATACAGCTCTTTAAGATCTATTAAATGATGTAGTGAGCCATCGTCAAGCCTGAGGGCTATAAGTTTATACCGGATACTGTGGGAACTGTTACTGGCATCGCTCCTGTTCATTAATAAATGATTTATCTGGAAATTGGCTGCTCCTTATTGAAGAAACTCTTGTGGTGTCTCATCATTGCCTAACCATCTCACCCTGATTCTTGATACCGGCTGTAATCCTTCTACATCTTTAACAAACTGCCATTTTCTCGTGGAATATAAAACCATCTTCGTAAAAAGTTCATAGAAAGCCGGCCAGGATGCAATGAACTTACGCCACGCCACGCCAATCTCCAATAAATAGGGAAGCTGCGAATATGTTGCTGAGTGCTGCTGATTCTCACGAAATGCGCATCAAATATTCAAAAAAAGTTATGGAATCTTTTATATCTTGACAACACCTGATAACATGCTGTTGAAATTCTACAATGCATCTCGAATATGACTACGGAGTAATCTAATAAAATGTTTTCTTTTATAGAAAAAAAAAAGTATGAAAAATTATCATCATATAAATAAATAAATAAAATTATCGGTCTTCTTAAAAATTAAAAAAGGAAAACTGCTGCACCAAACGGAGTTGCGTAAGTTTTGAAAAGATTTATTATTGTTTGTATTATTTATTATTTTATTTATTTTTGTGTTATTTAATTTTCGCTCAGATTTTCTTATTTATTGTATTATTATCATTATTTATTAGAGATGGAGGTATTTACATTTGTTATTTAATTTAAATTTTATTTTACATCTTGTTGTGTTTATTCTCTATAATTTTTATATTAATGTTATTGAGATCTGGAATTGTAAAAGTCCCTAGTGATAACAAAATGTATGAAAACGAAATAAATATCATTCCTTTTGATTTCGAATCTGGAATGAATATACAGTCTTGGTTAAACTATTTTGACAAAACATGCCTTTCTGATAAAAAAGATGAAAACTGGAAGATTAAAAATATTTCAAAATATTTAAAAGTAGGGGCTCTAAAGGTATTTATAAATGAATGTTTAGAATGTAATGCCTTTGATAAAATTACTGATATTCTTACTGAGAAATTTATTACTGTTCATGTTCCTCGATTTTCAGAGTTTGCTTCTATGAAATTAAATGATCTCAATGATTTGGAAAAGTATTTTCGAAAAAAGGTTGAAATAGGTAGTGTTGAAGAGAAATATGCATGGCTCAGTTATAATATTTATTTAAGATTTTATCCTTTAATTTCCCTTCTAATTGCTGCCCATTCCAACATAACCCTTTTGCTAGGACAAGTTGATCAGAATTACAGCTTAGAATTAAATACATAAAGGTTTCTCTGGGGTTGGCTAATAGAATAAATTAATTTACCAAGATAATAATAATAAAAGGAATCCTTAGAGATTAAATTTTGGATATGTTCCCCCATCGCGTTGTGTAATTTCGTAGTAGCCCATTACCCTTTTTGAGAATGATCATTCTTGTCCTTAGCTGACATTTAAAGTGGAAATCTAAATAAACAAACACATACTAGATAATTTAAATGAGAAGACTCCAAATAATTAACACTATTATTTATTTACAATATTTACAGTTATTTCAAGAAAAAAAAAGATTTATCAGAACACATCTGATTTAATTTCCTAACAAAATTTCTCCTATAATATTGGCATTAACACTTTGATCCTTGCAAAGGATACTTATATTTGTTTGTATTTATATTTAATTTGATCTTTGACAACATTATTTGTTTACAATTAAAATACTGACTTCCAATTGTGACTAAGGTCACACTACCAGCTTCTCTTATAATATTTTGATAAAATCAAATAAACTGGGGATTTACTTAGGTCAGAGTCATATTTACCTATACACATTGATTGAAGAAGGTTTCTCTTTGTATCAGAGCACACTTTCCGCTAACTAAATAGCGCTGCACTTATTGAAAATGTTCATTTCACAAAACTTAGCGCAACTTCACCACTCTCCATATATGTTGTTCGGGTTCGCTGCTTTCTTACCATCAGACTTTCCACTCACTCTATTTTCCTCTTTCGGACCGCACAAAATTCATCGCGTCATTTTATTTCACCTCTCACTTTCGCTTCTGATATCGATGTGTGTTCTGTTTTTATTCTTTTTCACAACTGCTTTTTCATGACCTCGGTGGGCCGTACTTTGTTCTGCCCAAAATTTGCATGACAGTGCTTTAAGCCCATCCTTCTTTTCTTTCATTGGGTAGTTGATCTCCCGTTTTAACTGAAATTTGCATAACAGAGGGTCAGTTTCACCTCCTCCTTACCAACCCCAACCAATGGCTATGCATCAGCTGTTGCTGTAGCGTGTTGTTTTTTTTCTCGGAAAGATGTGTGTGTTCTTTGATATTATCTCCCAGACCAACTTAAATCAAAGTTCTTCTTATTTGACTTTTATGGCTTAAAATTGTCGCCAGCGAGTCTCTGGTCATAAATTTGCCATCCTAAATCTTTCAACTGAGGCGACTTATGGGAAAGTCCCGATAATGTACTTTCCTTACATTATCTTTCCCCCCGTACTAAAAGAAAGAAAACGTCCAGTTTTCTTTAGCATTGCATACCCAAGAAGTCCATCACCATTGCAGATAATCTATAGATCACATAGATGATATCAGTCCACGTTCATCTATACAGAATCATATTGTAGACTAAAGTTCATGCAGAGGAAAATGTTCATTTGTAAATTACTTGTGTGACTTTAATAAAGAACAGTTCATATATGTACACATTTCCTAAGTATTCCCAAACAATTTAGAGATAAAATATTATCATTAGTACAAAAAATTTTAAATTTTGTGGTTAAATATAACCGGTGTGTCTAAGATAGAGCACTCACCAAATTCAAAATATCTAAATAGCCAAACAGACCATACAAAACAAAAAGATATAATACACTGTGATATGTAAGGATCAGTATTCAACTTTACAATGATTCTTGATAATTATTTTTAACACAATACATGCATCATACAATATATAAAACCCAATTCAGGCAAAATCTTACAATTACACATACATAACTGAATATGTAAGATACCTGAGAGAAAAATTATGATAATGAGTATACATTCAAAATATGTATATATATATACATATTTATATAGAGCAAAGAGTTTCATCCAATATAAAACTGTACATCCACATTCTCAGATTTTTTTTTTTTTTTTTTTTTTTTAAATTATTTAATTATATCTAGTGCTACTAAAATTGAAACCAAAATTAGGCCAAAACAAACCAAAAGGAACGAATGTAAATCTATACATACATATATATACCTATATATATATATATATATATAATAGCAATACTCTTCTGAGTTCGATGAAATGGCATGTCTTCCACTTTACAATATTTACACATATTAATGAATGAATTCAGCACTATATCTAATTAATAAATGCAAACAGACAAATATTTCAGATGGACACAAAAACAGTCCTAGCAATCTGAAAACATGACACATTCATGATGTTGTAACTTTATGATATTCATCTACTACTTGACCCAATTTTATGGATTAATTCAGTTACCATTTGTATTGTCCATTCATATGATTGTTGTAATTTTATTATATACATACAATTCTTTCGAATTATTAAACAACAAAGAATGAATAAAAAGAAAAATGAAATTTTTCTTTAATAATTTTCCCTTCTTTCCTATTTTATTTATTTTTTTTTTTATTTATTTCTCTATTTCCTTTTCTTTTTCTTTTTTTTTTTTTTTTTTTAAACGCCTAAGCGTAAAAATTCTCATGTTAATTCTAATATGTTGAAAATAATAACTCCCCGTTCTGTCACTGTTCATTTTTTTCTGCCCAACAGAAAGAAGAAAAAAAAAAAAACTTCTACTCAATGATAAGAATCGGAAAGCTGCGTGACCTCAGGTCAAACACTCACCCCGTTTCTGTCAATCATGTAGCCCTACTGAACAGGTGATTCATTCCTTCCTCGTACACCTGAAAATGCTGGCCTAATCCCATACCACGACCGGTTCAACACCTAAATGCTTCTTTACCTGGGATAATGCGTTTCTAACACGCCACCTGAACGCACCCTTTTTTTTTTTTTTTCAACCCTGCAGGTGAATAGCGTTTGCGATCCTTCGGTATGCATAACACCTCAACTCACCTCAGATCTCTCCTTCCTGATTTGGCCCGTCACATGGAGTATGGCTGTGAATTATGATGTAAGTTTACGAGTTATTATTCTCATTATTTATTTATTGAATGATATTTATATCTATATATATAATTTTTTGATATATATTAAAAGCTTAATTATTAAAACTGACTATAAGCCAAATGTTTAAACTACCCTTCGTCTTGACCCGTAAATTGAGATCACCAAATAACATGCACGTGGTCTTTTATGAAATTCAATATTAAGACAAAAATCCATTTCCCGTTAAATATGTTACCAAATTACCATCTTTATATAAAACAAATATTCCATTAAAGGTTATTATCATCTAATCACGGCCTTATAATTACAAACACTTAGCGAGAAGGAGGGAAAAAAAAATAATTTCAAGCCTACAAGATCGTGTGAACTAAGTCATCTCCACGCTAAATGATTATTAAATGGTATATGTCCACTACCGGAATGCCATACATTTATTTCCTAAAATCAGTTATCGAATTAATTTCATAAGTATGCATATGGGAATCTTATCAATTTCGTTTCCCCTTTAGATGAGCAGCCCACGTTGAAATGCATAGTACTTAAAAGCCTCTGAATCATTGACAACTTTTAAGATTATCTCCAAATGCTTATTTAAAAAAAAAAAAGTTTGAATATATTAAAACCGATAAAATTTATTTATTTATTTATTAATCATTATAATAATTATTAATATTATTATTCTTATTATTTTTTTTCGTATTCTTATTTCTTTCCTTTTTTTTTTTTTTTTTTTTTTACTACCGATCTACTTATTAATAAATAACATCTTAGAACATTTAACCTAACTTAAATGGAAAAAAAAAAAACTTTTATTTATTTATTTATTTATTATTATTGTTTTTAATTACATATTAATTGCCCGCCACCAATTACTGCAGTTAAGAAACTTTTGCCCGCAAAAATTTCCAATTAGTGTTGGAACTTAATATGCAATTAGCATCCTAGTAATTAAAAAATTTTACCCAGCTGGAATTATATGTATATATACCTTATTATTCATTATTATTAATTTTTTTTTTTTTTTTTTTTTTAAACTCAGCTTAACGAATTAGTTAATGAGCTTAAATGTTAAATCCAAATTGTTTAGTTAAACTAAAAAAAAATAATGTAACTTAATTAATTAATTAATTATTATTATTTTTTTTTTTTAATTAAACGGCCTGGCTTTACCATGCAAATGTGAATGAAATGATCTTTTGACCGATTCATTTCCCAATTTCATGCAGTCTTTTGAAAAGTGAGCCTTAATTTATAGAAACAAGAAAATAAATTCTGTCATTATTATCATTATCACTCAATTAATTAACTGAATTATTTCCTTTCGTCTTATTATTATTATTATTATTATTATTATTATTCTTATTTTATCGTTCTCTAAGAGTTTAAAATCGTTATCTAAATTTTCCAAAATAAACACGAAATTAAAACAAAATGATACCATGAAAAACGAATGTTCGATATTTGTTTATCTGTTTACTGATTTCGTTTTTTTTTCCTTTTTATGATGTGGCCCCTGCCAACCTGACCAAGCGGATGAGCTAGGAACCAACTGCTACCGTTTCACGCCCCTGGAGGAAAAATGTATCAGTGTCAACAGGAAAAGACCGGGGGACGCCTATGGAAAACTCCCCCCCCCGGTGTGTGTTTGTGAATTTAAATATTTTTTTTATTTATTTTGGTGTAATATAGAAAAAAAATTGGTGTGTGTCAGGGACGCCTGGATTATCCCCCAAGGAATAGACACACACCCAAAGAGTGCACCCTCGCGAAGAAGACATCATCAGAGTAAGTGATACCCTCATTTATCTATTTTTATTTATTTATTTTTATCTTTACTGCCCCTTCCTTCCGCGAAGTTGTCCGCACTGCTTGTTGACATGGCAACTGGGGATGTTTGTTGATAAACAAATCCCCACTCCGCGCCTACCTGGTACGTCACCAAAATCTTTCACACCGCCTCAGAGATTTTATTCCCCTGCGTAACCTAGCCTTATTTGCTTATTTGTCTTTATCCAAATATTTATTCAATTGATTATGTGATTTTCTTTCTTTTTTTTTTTATTATTGTTTGTGATACCTTGGGTCGCTTTTACTATGAAATTATTTCTTATCAAAATTTGAAAAATGTGCCAGGGATATCTTATTTTATGTTATTTTATTGTACTTATTTATTTATTTATTTATTTTTTTTTTTTTCAACCCTAGTTGAGTATGCCATCGCTGTTTTGAGAATATTTAAATTTGACAGTTAGTAGAATTCTGCAAACCGCAACTAAAAAATTTTTTTACATAAACTGTTTAAGCTATAAGTCTTTCTGTAACCGTAACATCTTACTACCCCTTTTTAATGGTATTTTATTCCCACTATTCTTCCTCTGATGAGCTTGACTCCTCTGTTTTGCACCTGTCAGCATGCTTTGGTGCCCAGAGTCTGTCAATGTGTCTTTTTATAGTTCCTTTACTTTCTTCCGTTACATCTTGTAAAATGTAATTGTTATTTCGCACTTTTCGAACCACCTTAAATGGGCCTTCAAATTTTTTTGTAAAACAGTAGGGTTAATGGACTTAAGGTAAACTTGTTGTCCTAGTTCAAGTGTTTTTATTTTATCAAGGTCTTCCTCTGTCACATATTCAGCCATCATTTTCTCCTGCTGTGCCAACGCTTGCAGTCTAACCTCCTGCATGTGGTCCATTCGGTTTTTGACATATGTCTGAGTGTGAATTTGTTCTGTTGGCATGTGTGCAGTAAAAGGAGTGCGTAAATTTCTTCCAAAAAAAGGAATGCGGGTGAAAATCCCGTCGCTCTGTGCTTCGCCATATTGTATTGGAGTTTGAAAAACTCTAGGCGAATGTCCCATTGTAAGGAACTTTGTGCCATGGCTGTCAGTGATCCTTTCAGTATTCGATTAACGACTTCTATCAGTCCATTTCCTTGGGCTCTGTAAACTGAACTGAAGCGAATTTCAATGTTTAGAGCACGCATGTACTCTTTGAATACCGCTCCCCTAAAATATGGCCCATTATCTAATTTTAACTGTTTTGGTAATCCAAAATAACTGAAGTATTTATTAAAGACATTGAGAATAGTCTGGGACTCGACATTGCGAATAGGTATGGCTTCTAGGAATCTTGAAGTAGAATCCATAATCGTGAGAATAAATTTATTCTTGCGAAGTGTAAGTGGAAGCTTTCCGACGATATCCGCATGTAATACACTCCCTATCTCATGGTCCTTAACCATTTTTTGAATAGGAACTTTCATTTTTTTATGTGGCTTTGCGGTGTTACATGGTACACAATTGGCACAATAAGTTCGAATATCTGTATACATCCCGTGCCAAAATATTCTACTTTTCATGGCTTCATAGGTTTTGTCAAAACCAAAATGCGGTTTGTGCACTTCTTCCATCAAAGCAATCTTTAAAGCATCCGGCGCTATAATTAGTTCTGTTTTCTGTTTCCCCGGTTTTAAAATTAGCATCTTCTCTTCATTTAAAGTATACCTTTTGGTATTTCTGTTTTCTTTACCTTGTTCTATTTTCTGAATTATTTTGCTTAATTTCTCGTCTGAATATTGATGTTGTTTAATATTCTCATTAGATAATGCGGGATTAACGGAAAATAAATTATTGTGTAAATTTGTATCCGTAATAATATTATTTATATTTCGCGAAATATAGTCCGCTGGGTTGGTGTCCCCTTTAATGTGATCGAATTCATAAGAGAAATCGCTGAGATTTATCACCCATCTTTTAACCAAATCGGACTGATTCTCTAGATGTAAATTTTCCGTGAGAGCCTTGGAATCGGTGAGAATCTTGAAGTGTCTGCCTTCCAACATAGTTCTGAAGTGTAACACCGCTTCATGAACCGCTAATAATTCGAATTTCAAGCTCGGGTAATTCTTTTCCGGTTCCCGTAATTTTCTCCCAAAAAATTCAATAGGTTGTAATTTTCCTTCAATTTCCTGCGCCAGTACCGCTGAAATTGCAATTTTTGAGCCGTCTGTGATTAAAGTAAATTGTTTGGTGTAATCAGGAGGATGTAATGTTGGGTTGTTTATAATTTCATCTTGGATTTTCTTAAAGGCCATTTCAGTATTTTCATCCCATTTAAATTTAATTTTATCTTTAGTAAGATTAACTAATGGGTTTACTATTTCCGCATATTTTGGAATAAGTGTTCTAAAGTAGTTAGCCAAACCTAAGAGTGACCTTACTCCTTTTTTTGTTTTAGGTCTTACTAAACTTTTAATTTTATCTATATTCCTTGTGGATGGTGAATAGCCGTGCTTGTGAATTTGAAAACCAAGAAATTCTATTTTTTTTTTACATATTTGCATCTTGGATGGCTCAATTGTTAGATTATGTTGGATTAGCGCCTGTAACACTTCTTCCAAAATTCTTAATAATTCTGATATAGTGTCAGCCCCTATTAAAACATCATCAATAAAGTAGGCTACCTGATGCTTGTTAAAATGACCCAATACCTTATTTATCAGTTCAGCGAAATAGGCGCTCGAATTTCGAGTTCCGAACGCAAGTCTCAGAGGTCGAAATTTACCATTTTCTGTGATAAACGATAGTTTTTGGCTATCTTCAGGTCGTAAATTAATTTGGAAGAAAGCACTGTGTAAGTCCAATACTATATAGTACTTCTTCCCACTAATATTCTGTAAAATTTCTTTAATATCTGGAATCGGATAGGAATATGGCTCTAAAATCTGATTTAGCAGCCGGTAATCTACCGCCATTCGAAATTTAGGATTGTTTTTGCTATCAGCTTTTTTTCTTACAAAAATGACAGGAAATGCGTAATTAGAGTCCGATTCCTCGATGATTTTCGCTTCTAATAATTTTCTTATCTCTGTCTTTGCATATTGCTTCACTGCTTGTGGCACTTTATAGGGTTTTGTTTGAATAGGATAGTCGTGGTTAAGTGTAAACTTTGGTGTCACCAGTGAGCATTGACCTAAAGTTTGATAGGATTTCGAAAAAGCGTGTACATGTTTTAAAAGAATTTGTTTGAACGAATCCTGTACATCCGATGGTAAATGATTAAGATCAAAATCTTCCTCATTTATCTCTGCCTCTCTTAATTTATGTACATCTTCCAAATTTAATGCATTGACCTCAAAAATTCTCCCTTGCTCAATATTGTCTATAGATTTATCTTGTTTGTATTCCAAATTAGTGAAAATTTGCCCGATGTTCATACCTGTTTCTAAATGTATCTTGTTATTAGTAATATTTTTAATTAAAATATTTATTTTTCTGTTATTTGGGGTGTCATGGATAGATCTTTCATAGAAAATTTTATTTTTGTGCTGTATTGGTTCTAGGATAAATGTTTGATTTTCCTTTAATTTTATCGGGCATTCTAATTTTACAAATTTTTCCTCCCCTGGGTTTATAATATTATGGCCTACCGTTTTTGCAAACATTTTCCCCTTTGTAGGTTTTCTGTATTTTTTAGTCCTTGTGTTTTGTTCTGTAATTAATGTATTTACTTCCCCAGTGTCCTCCGAATCTTTGATGTTTAATGCCATTTTTCTTCCTTTGAATTTAAGATACTTCTCTTCAAAATCTAGAACCATTTGATTTTCTTTTAAGAAATCGTACCCTAGTAATAATTGATATTTGCGGCCAAAATCTTTATTTGTAACATAAAAAGTTCCTTTTACAAAAGTGTCCTGTAATTTAAATGACATTCTAATGCACTGTTTGAATGTAATCAGTGAATTTGTAAGTGTTTGAATCTTAATTTGATTTCCCAAATATTTAAATTTTATATTTGCTTGTTTTAAATTTTCAAACAAAAGCGGTGAGATCAAGCTCACTTGTGCGCCTGAGTCACAAAGGCTGTTAATTACAATATCTTTAATTTTAAATTTAATTAGAGGAAGTTCATTTGTATCGTTCTGTACACTTGCAATAGTTTTATCCCTTAAAGTATGCCCGCTATCGTGAGACTTGCTCGGGTCTTCTTTATCTGTATTTACAAGTCTCGTATTTAGTTTTCCGCATCCTTATCTTTGTTCTGCTTGTATCTTTTATAATTGCCCCTCTGAAATTTACCCCTTTGATTACTATCCTTGTTACTGTTCGTATGATTTTCTCTGTTTTCCCTAGAGTCCGTATATTTATTGCGATAGTTATTCCTCTGTGCACCTCTATAATTTCCTCTCTGTTGAGTGTAATACCCCTGTGCATCATAATTATTAAAGTCAGGTTGATAATAAGTATACGGCGTGTTGTAATGTTGTTGTGGTGGGGGTGGAAAAGGTTGAGCATTTGGTACATGATTATAGTAAATATTACCCTCCGGAAATGCATTGTGAGAATCGTGTCTTTCATACTGGTTATAATTCTTGTAATTTGCTCTGTAATTACCCCTATTGTTTACAAATCTATGCCTATAATTCTGGTTGTTGTTTTTATTAGCTTTATTATACCAACAACTATCCTCATTGTGTGACCCCTTCTTGCAGATATTACAAAATTTTTCGACTTCCTCTCTTTTTCCGATTGTTCCCAATTTTATGTTATTTATTTCTTTTGATAAATTATTAATCTGCTCCGCCGTTTCTACATTTAATTTCAATAACTTCTCAAAAAGTTGCGATTCATTGTTAGCTGTTATAGTATTTACCTGTTCTGCCCCTATATTATTGTACGCCTCTTCTAATTTAATTGCTGTTTTGCAAGCATCCTCAAAATTATCGGGAAAGGTTTTTCTTAAATCCATACTTAAATCCGGTCTAATCGCATCCAAAAATCGTGTCAATCTTACTAAGTCCAAAAATTTCCCGTTTCCGTTCGGATCAACTTCTGTATGGCTTTTCTCTATATAAAGAGACGCTGCGTTTTTGAATTCGCTAATAAAACTTGTTAAGTCTTGTCCCGGTTTCTGTTTCAGATTGAAAAATTCAGTCTGTACCTGCGTAAATGATTTCTTGATTTTAAATAAATCTAACAATTTCTTTTTGAATTCGTTGTAGTTTTTCTCTTCTATAAGCGATTTATTTTGTGAGAGTTTCTCTCTCGCAGTACCCGACAATTTTGCTTTCAAAATTGTAAGCTTCGCATCGTCTTTTAATATTTGTTTAGTTAAGTCCTCAAATTGTCTGAGAAAATACTCGCAATCACTTAACTTTTTCCCATCGAAATTCGGGATTAGAGAAATTATTGTGTCCACTGATGGATCTGCCATCGTGTTACTCGAATCAATTTGCTTTTGTTTATTTAACTTTTTTATATGCCCTCGCGTTAATACGCCAGAAAAACTCGAGTTCAAGCTATTTCTATGATTTCTACGATTCTTTTTTGGCATTCAGCTTTTTGATAATTAAAATTTATTTAGATACTGAATTCTAAATCTAACTTTAAAAATGCATGGAAATTCTTACCCCTAAAAATATTATTAGGCCAAGTGTAACCATTTGCAAAATTTCAAAGATATCAAAATATAAATGCATTATACAATAAAGTATACAGTATCAAAATATATATGCATTAACAATCTACTAATACACTATTTTATCTGCTACATAAATCCTTATCTTTTTATTTTTTTTATTATTCATATCATTTTACGCTATCATTTGATTTTTTTTTTTTTTTTTTATGATTTACTTTCTTAGCACAATGTTTCAGTATACTGTTAAAGATCAAATGCAAAGTTCATATAAGAGTAACATAAAATATACATACAATTACGAATATACTGATTTTTCTAAGTTGAATACTGATATTTACGAAATCACCGACTTGCTGGTAGTGGAGCCTTTTAGAGGAAGTCAAACAAACCATCAAAATAAAAAATCTCCATTTAATCTTCCAATAACTTATC
This sequence comes from Maratus michaelseni, assembly GCA_963931845.1. Lineage (NCBI taxonomy): Eukaryota > Metazoa > Arthropoda > Arachnida > Araneae > Salticidae > Maratus > Maratus michaelseni. Next base: position 18,744,470 of record OZ007586.1, read on the forward strand.
ATTAAAATAAAAGAGTTGAAATTATTCTAATTAACAGTTTCATAATTATTATTTTGCAATATACTATATAGATTGTAAATTTCCACAATTTGAATATAAAATTTGAAATTGATTACTTTTAACATGAGCCTGTATTTTAGAATACATTAAAGGTATTTAACTTAATGTTTGACAATAACCCAGTTGCAATTTTTAATCATTAAAATTGAAAACTCAATTAACAATAATTAAGAACTGGACGGCACCAGTGAATTATATAGGAATTGCAGATGTTGAAGAGAAATATGCATGGCTCAGTTATAATATTTATTTAAGATTTTATCCTTTAATTTCCCTTCTAATTGCTGCCCATTCCAACATAACCCTTTTGCTAGGACAAGTTGATCAGAATTACAGCTTAGAATTAAATACATAAAGGTTTCTCTGGGGTTGGCTAATAGAATAAATTAATTTACCAAGATAATAATAATAAAAGGAATCCTTAGAGATTAAATTTTGGATATGTTCCCCCATCGCGTTGTGTAATTTCGTAGTAGCCCATTACCCTTTTTGAGAATGATCATTCTTGTCCTTAGCTGACATTTAAAGTGGAAATCTAAATAAACAAACACATACTAGATAATTTAAATGAGAAGACTCCAAATAATTAACACTATTATTTATTTACAATATTTACAGTTATTTCAAGAAAAAAAAAGATTTATCAGAACACATCTGATTTAATTTCCTAACAAAATTTCTCCTATAATATTGGCATTAACACTTTGATCCTTGCAAAGGATGCTTATATTTGTTTGTATTTATATTTAATTTGATCTTTGACAACATTATTTGTTTACAATTAAAATACTGACTTCCAATTGTGACTAAGGTCACACTACCAGCTTCTCTTATAATATTTTGATAAAATCAAATAAACTGGGGATTTACTTAGGTCAGAGTCATATTTACCTATACACATTGATTGAAGAAGGTTTCTCTTTGTATCAGAGCACACTTTCCGCTAACTAAATAGCGCTGCACTTATTGAAAATGTTCATTTCACAAAACTTAGCGCAACTTCACCACTCTCCATATATGTTGTTCGGGTTCGCTGCTTTCTTACCATCAGACTTTCCACTCACTCTATTTTCCTCTTTCGGACCGCACAAAATTCATCGCGTCATTTTATTTCACCTCTCACTTTCGCTTCTGATATCGATGTGTGTTCTGTTTTTATTCTTTTTCACAACTGCTTTTTCATGACCTCGGTGGGCCGTACTTTGTTCTGCCCAAAATTTGCATGACAGTGCTTTAAGCCCATCCTTCTTTTCTTTCATTGGGTAGTTGATCTCCCGTTTTAACTGAAATTTGCATAACAGAGGGTCAGTTTCACCTCCTCCTTACCAACCCCAACCAATGGCTATGCATCAGCTGTTGCTGTAGCGTGTTGTTTTTTTTCTCGGAACGATGTGTGTGTTCTTTGATATTATCTCCCAGACCAACTTAAATCAAAGTTCTTCTTATTTGACTTTTATGGCTTAAAATTGTCGCCAGCGAGTCTCTGGTCATAAATTTGCCATCCTAAATCTTTCAACTGAGGCGACTTATGGGAAAGTCCCGATAATGTACTTTCCTTACATTAGGTAGACAACTTTGTTTATGTGAAACCATAATAGTACAGGGATTAACAGACGGTCTCAAGCCCGAGTACCAGAATTATATGATTAGTAATCCTCCAAAAAATACAATAGACTGGTACCGAATGGCTAAACAGCTAGTAGTGATTCCTACTTCTCATGTCAACAATAGTAATTTTAGGAGTAATTTTCAGAATTATAGATCATTGCAACAATATGATCATGCACCTAGACATTGGGTTCGCCCAATTCGAAATTTTCATGTGCCAAATTCCAATTTTCATTCACAGAGCAATTTTAATGCTCCAAATTCTAGATTTATTAATCCTAGGTTGCCTACTACTCATTTTCAGAGAAAATACCCAAGTAGACCATGTCGAATGTGTTTAAATAGATGTATCCAAAATGCTTATCACTGGGAGAGGAATTGTGTATTCAATGTTAACCCTCTGTAATCTTATGCACCTCCTCTTAGTCAACCACAACCATCTAGTGATAATATATGACAATTGATTGCATCTGGATATGTAAATAACAGGGAATTACCTTATGTGATTGACTCTGGCTCAACCATAACTATTTTACCTTTTAAATTTGTTAAATTGTTAAATGCTAAAGTTATAAATATTCCACCTGTTATTATTGACCAAGCCAAAATAACTGTTTTGATAGATAAAGCTTGTAATTTATTGTTTAAATTAGGTAATGTGCAACAAAATATTAGATTTTTGATTTGTAATACAGAATTAGATTATGCTATATTAGGTTTACAAGAATGTTGTAAGTTTAATTTAATTATTGATTGTGCTAAATGTAGAGTATTACAAGGAGACCTTGTTTTAAATCAATCTAAGAGCATATCCAGTGATAATTTAAGATTACTTCATTTTAGTGTTAACTACGATTATCAGAGAGTGCAACCCGATTATGGAAAGATGATATCTCCTCAATCCTTTGTTCAATCTAATGTTGATAATTCTAAATTACTTGCGGAAATAAATTCTATAGAAAATGAAATTTTAAGGGAAAGTATAAGGGATTATTTAGACATTTTTCCTAAAAATAAATATGATGTCGGGATAATTAATATTGAACCGCAACGTATTTTCCTTAAATCTGACCTACCAATATCTCTGAAGCCGTACATAACTTCCCCTTTAGAAGAAAAAGAAATTTCAGATCAAATTCAATCATTATTAGATGCGGGTTTAATTAAAGAGAGCAATAGTCCCTATTCTGCCCCTATTACATTAGTAATGAAAAGAGAAGAAGGTAAAAAAACTAGATTGTGTGTTGACTATAGAAAACTATATGTGATAATGAAAAATGACGCAGAACCCCTACCTAGTATCGATGGAATTTTAGATAAACTGAGCAGTGCGCAGTATTTTTCAACTTTAGATTTAGCCGCTGGCTACTAGCACATACCCATACATCCATCTGATACTGAAAAATTGACTTTTGCTACCAACTCTGGGCTCTTTGAGTGGTTAGTTCTGCACTTCGGTATTAAAGTAGGCCCGCCAATATTTAATAGAACCCTTAGAAGAATACTTACTAAATACAAAATAGACTTTGCTCGGCATTATTTTGATGGTATCATTATTTTTTCTTCCTCATTAGAAGAACACATGTAACATTTAAACAAAATATTTGAATTATGTAGACTTGAAAACATTAAACTTAAATTATCTAAATGCAATTTTGTTCAAAATAAAATTAACTTCTTAGGATATACCATCCAGAATGGCACATTAACTCCTGCTAACGCTAATATTGAAGTAATAAAAAATTAAAACCTCCTTCAAATGTAAAGGAATTTCAGAGATTCTTAGGATCTATTAATGTTTATCACAAGTTTATAGATAAATATGCCGAAATTCGAGGTCCTCTTAATAGATTACTCAGGAAAAATACATTATGGGAATGGAATACAGATTGTCAAGATTCTTTTCAAAAATTAAAAGATGCCTTAATAGCCAAACCTATCTTACAAATTTATGACTCTAATTTAACCCTCCATATGTTTGTTGATGCCTCACAGGTGGCAGTAGGTGCAGTACTAAAACAACCAGATAGTAATAATTTTTACATCCAATTGCTTATTACTCTATAGGATTGAGAAGTTATGAGAAGAATTATTTTATTACCGAGCTAGAGTGTCTTGCCATCATCGACACCTTAGACAAATTCTATCATTATTTTCATGGTGTAAATTTTATCATTCATACTGTTCATGCATCTCTTGTATGGTTAAAAAATACTAAACATCTGAGAGGCAGGTTATTTAGATGGTCTTTGAAGTTGAGCATGTTTGAATATAATATAGTTTACGAAAAGGGATCCACAAATGTCGAAATCGACATGTTGTCGAGAAACCCAGTTTCACATTTTGTTCAACAGCTTACTTTTCTTCTGGACGTTAAAGAAATTATGGAGAGGCAGGAAAAAGATAATGTGTGTGGTAAAAATTATCTAAATGAAAATGGACTTATGATAATTAAAAAGAAAATATTTCAAAAAATAGTAGTCCCCATGTCTTTAAGGAGAAAAATACTTAACCCTCTCACTGACAAGGCCGTGTTAACACGGTCAGAAAACTGTCATCCGAAAGAGGCGAGCCCTTCTTAAGTCGGTCTCCTAGAACGGCTTTATAAAAAAATATATACTAAAAGCACAATGTGCACAAAAAAAAAAAAAAAAAAAAAAAAAAAATTAACGAAGCCATGTACGCTAATGGCGCCTGGTGCATGTAAAATCCGTCGTGGGTGCAAAGTCCTCCAAGTTCCCTTTGAATTATACCTCTGGAGGTGCCTAGTCAGGTGAAGGTCTCGTCACCTGATCAAGGTTCTAAATTACGAGACCAATTCCTTTCTCTTTTTTAAAATTTAAATTTCTTTTTTAAACCTGCCATTTCAGCGAGGTTGGATGGATGCCGTGAGCTGTCAAGTAGAGAAACTGTAGCAAACCACTAGAGAACACTACAGACAAGATGTAATACATAGCGGAAACACAAATATTTAAACTGAATTATATAAACCTGTCTATATTAGCAACCATAGTCAGTGTGAATATGGCCCGAAAGCAAGCCCCTTTCCTTATTCGACAACATACCCAGATACCCATAATTAATAACAAACTAGAACCGGCCAACACAGTATCAAAGTAACTCTCACGAAATACCGTTGCAGCCAAGGACACCCAAGAAGCTAATCAGGTGGATCTCCGTTATGAGGAGATTAGGCGAATTTCGCCCCGCGGCCAGGTATACAAACTCGTTAAGCTGGGCATAATGCCCGGCAGGTAGGGGCCTGGTCTGCGGTTTAATAATAATAATACCGGCGAAGCCGTGATAAGTCGTTTGGAGAAAATACCTCCAATACTGGAGTGCCCGTGTGTAAGAAATATGCCTACCCCCTTTCATTAGGCGAAGTATCTTCTCAACAATAGATAATTGCTACAATTCCCGACCCTACCTCAGGGGGGCGAGGGGCAGTTTCCTGTTTCTTTCAAATTGTCCCTTCCTTTCGTTTTCGGAGATAGATGACCAAATGGATCAAGAATTTCGACTAGATTTGTAAAAAAGAAAAATCTTATCATTGGGAAGAAATTTTTATTTCTGAGTATTGAGTTATATAATAATATTATTCTATTTTTCTATACATAATTACAAGTTTTATTTGTATGAATTCATTGCAATAATGAAATCCCAAGTATTTAAAAATCATTTAAAGATGTGATATGTACGAAATTTTAAAGTTTAAAATTTGCACAATTTTGCGAAAAGGGGGACAAATGGAACCTTTATTCCGGAGCTCGGAAAATGAGTGGATGCCGAATTTTTACTACTAACCACGGTTTTAATAATTTATTTATTCATTTTTTGACCGGCAATCATTTACCCGGGGAATTTCTTTTTCTGTTTTCGTCATTTTTTTTTTTTTTTTTTTTTTTTTTTTTTTTACAGTCGCAAGACATCATGATTTCTCTAACAAATAAGAGCAATTATCTGTAAAGTTATTTATTAGTTGTTTAAGATTTCTGAATTAAAATTAAACCTTTTAAAGTTGCAAAATAAACGCCAAATATTTATTAAATAGAATTTAATTATGTTTCTGTACTTTATCAGTTTTGTGACACAATTTTATTACAAAGAGAAGTGGAGGGGGGGGGATTGAAACTTGCGCTCAGTTTTCTCTTCGCACGGTCCTGCCGAAATATACCAGAATTTCTAGCTACTTCATGCCTTGTCGAAAAATTATCAAGTAACAGTCATTAAAATAATTTGTAATCTTTGCATAAAAAGAAAACAGAAAAAGTTCTGTGCCCCGCGTCAATCACTATACAGTTACCAACTTAAATTATGCATCTTCCGTTAAAAATATGCTTCAAATGGCAGAAAAATTACTTTGCATTCCACAAATGTTAATTTCATGTTAAATATTAAATTTTACTTAATACTTCAATTTTAAATAGTTCGTATACTATAGTCTTTCTAAGGTGGTTTCTAAGGTAAGTCACGTTACATATAATGAAAACCTCCCAAAATTCAGGACAACGAGATCGACCGTACAAGAGTACACAAACCTGCCTTACACCATCACATCGGTCAACCAAATTTTCAATTCTTGTAGCAACCCCTGAGCTTCATAAAACTTTGAACAAATTGTAACACATTTCGTAGCTGTCAACAGTACTGGAAAAGTTTTCGTTTCTCTGCACTTGCTCGAATTTTGCAATTTGAAACCGTTAATCAAATAAAGAGAATAATAAAATCAAATAAAGCAGGTCCATAACAAGAAGGGTCAGGAGGTGATTTGCCCTCCCTCCACACTTCCTTACACTCTCCCAGAATTTTAGAACACTAAAGTAAAATAAAATAAAATTTTGAACCCCCCCCCCCCCCATATTTTCAACTAGAAGCGCCAAACGTAGGTAATTAATTTTTTTGTTAAATTATGTTTTGAAAGTATGTTACGTTTTATGGTGCTAATGCATCCTAAATACCATATTTATCAAGTAATAAACCTAACATGGCACCACATTCCTTCAAAATGTTTTTCGTTATGAATTGCATTCCACGTTTTTGCTACAATTTTTATGTGCAGTTTAACTCAGTTTCTTCTATTTCTTACTTAAATATATATATTATTTCTAAAGGCTTATTTCTGTGCATACTGGTGAAAAAGGGTAAAAATTGGGGGGGGGGGGGTGTACAATTATAGGTCTCCGTTAATTTCATTCCCAAGATATTTTTTTACAGGGTAAAACTTTAGTGTGTATTAAATTTAAACTGTTATTTTTTTGTAATGGAATCAAAGTAGATCGAGTCAGCTCTCCCATGTGTTGGAAGAAAGAATGATCAAGAATGAATCAATCGCATTCCCAGAAGTTAGTAGAGAGGGGACAAAACACATTTCCTAACTATTAGCAAGAAGGAAGTCCCGTGTTGTTTATATCACCTACCAAGAAAAAATAATCAATGTCACCATCGGCACTTGATCGTAAAAGCCAGGCCCCACAAGGCACAAAGGTATATTTTCATTGGAAACCAATATGACTTCAGGCCGTTTGTTCAAAAATTTAACATTTCTTTCAGGACTTGTTTTTTCAGATCTTATCTTCTAATGATTTTTAAGAATTCGAGCTTGACTACATGTAAATTCCTTTTGACACTGTGTGTGCCATGTGCCGTGTGAACTCTATTACTATTTACTACTTGTCCTCATTTGTCTCTGAGCAAATATAGTCAAAGATGATGTTAAATTTTTTTGAGGGACTAGTGTTGAGACAACTACCCCCCCCCCTTCCCCAACCAAAATATAATAATGTGCAAAAATTTATTTTTCCCAATAGGTACATCCTCTTTCCCTACCCCAGCCAAAATTGAACTCTTGGGTGAGTTTCTGTGGTTAATAATTTAAAAGCCCGTCTCACACTGTACAAATTTGCTGCGAAAAAGGAAAAAAAAATAAGTTGCATCCTCTTTAGAGGTAAATAAATTCACACCCCCTCCCTTCCTCGAAATGTTAAAAAAAAGGAGGGGGGGGGGGTGGAAGAGAAATCAATACAATAGGTATTTCTAAAAACTGTTCAACATTTTTGGATGTTTGTACTAGTTACTCCCCCCCCCCCCACCACAAAATAAATTCTGCATACGTCACTAGAATTGTGGCATCAATCAGACAACTCACGGTGTAAATTGCATAAGAAACGCTTTGGCAGGAAAATAGTTTACTTATAATATAATCGAAATTGCCACGCTTTCGTTTTTATACACAATTTTGCATAGATGTATTCTTTTCATTTATCATCCATTTTCTGAAATAATGATTTTCCCGCTCTTTTAAATAACTAAATTAACCCTATACATTTTTTCTATATTTTATACGTGTAAAAGTGGCCTTTTTTTCGACCACGTAAGAAATACATGATATTTTAATTCTAAGGTAATTTTTTTTTTATGCTTCCTAAATACGTTTAGGAAATAAATAAGTTTTCCTTAATAAGTTTAATTAGTTCTGTGGCAATTGTAACAAACAGTTGAAGTTCTTGCAATAAAGTGCCCTATTTTACATGATTTTATAAACTATGATATGTCCGATTAAGGGGGGGGGGGTCAAATTATTAACATATAAATATAAATATATATGGATTAGAGTTCGTCGGATTATATACGATTTTTTTTCAACCCAAAACATTTTCATCAACCCATAACCCAATCCGAATCCGACATACTTTCACCCAAAAACTACCCGAACCCGAATGAAGGAAAAGTACTCCATATTTTAACGCAATTATGTAAAATTAGTATACAATTGTATATCTAAATTTCATTTTAAATTTTAAGAGGAAAATGAACATATATAACAATATTTTACCCTACCCTCTGTTCGGTGAGGTCGGGTTGACCTATTTATTTTCACTTCGGGTCGGGTTCAGGTAAAGCTCACTTTAATTGTTTCAGATTCTGTTTGGGTATTGACACTTGCAGTCCGTGTTCGTGTTGATCCAATTACTCAAAAGAAGCTCCAAAATACTTTCTCAGGTGGAAAACTATATATTTGAATATACTAATGAGTACATATTGATTTTTAAAGATAATATTGATACTAGAGATACGACTGAAGACTACTTTTCCATCCTTGCATTAAAACATGGGATAATTTTCTTTCATTTCGGGTTCAGGTCGGGTTGAGGTCGACGAAAGTTATTTAAAAGTATTCGAGTCTCGTTGCGGGTCAACTAATTTTGTTTGTCTGGTTCGAACGGTTTTCGGGTTGACTTGATATAGAATTGTTGGGTTCGGATTTGCCATAAACCGAACTGCGAGGATGTCTAACGCCTATTATGTTATTTAAAATAGGGGATCCAGTCCGAGTTTCCCAGGTTACAGAACATATAGGGTTTTTGGTATATATGTATTTATATATATTTTTTAGATTTCCCTCTGACAAAACCAAAGAGCATTTTGTTTAATAAAAAATCGCAATAATGTATTCAAATAAAATTTTTAAAGTGATACTTTCGTATTAGCCGCATGCCAAGTGTAAACATGTGAAGAAATCACAAAAGAAATGAGCTTTTTGCCATGATGCGGTAGTTGGAACCGCCCACTTCGAAACCTAACTTGTTTGCAGGCGGAGCCGGCAGAGATTTTTTTGCTATAAGGATTGGTCCTATAAAAAACTTGTCAATATAAAAGTTTTTAAGAGGATTTATAATAAATTTAAGCAGATTTGATATCTTGTGAATTGTCGAAGTTATGAATTTTTTTCTTCTAAACACCCCCTCCCCCCCTTGGGGCCATTTTTAATGATATCAAAAATCTGTCATACATAAAGTTTTGCCCTTTTCCTAGAAGTAATAATAACTTTAAACGGTTTCGATAGATATCATAATTAAGAAATTATGAGTTTTTTTTCTGTTTTCACAAAAGTCCCTCCATCCCCCCCCCCCTGGTTCGATTTTGCCCATTAACGACCTAGACCAAGATTTTATGCCCCTTGATTTTATGTATCAGTTTGGAAGAGATTTGTGCAGAATTATTGCAGTTATCATGTCCATAAAACAGTGACTATATGTATATAAGTTTTGAACTGGTGGGGGGGGGGGGGGGGGGGGTTGGGCTCTGGGAGTCATGATCGGCGTAGATTAGCAAATATTTTTCAAAAATTCCAACTTAGGTTAGAATGTAATAGGCAGTATTTCTTACGAAATCTACCTAAAAGAAAAAGAGAACATTTTTACTTGGTCGACAACGAGAGACTCTAAAAGCACAGAACAAAATGATAAATGCAAAATGACAAATGCAGAGATGTAAATAATTTGGGATCCAATAGTTTTTTTTTTTTTTTTTTTTTTTTCTTTTTGACAAATGAAGTCTTGAGTTATAAGCACATCTTGAGTTATAAGTGAGTTTTTTTCATGATGACATTTATTGGGCTGTCGCGTGCAGAAGTTATATTCAAAACGACAATTTTCACAGCATTTTCTAAAAGACCGCCGGCCTTTTTCGAAAAATGGAAAAAACTGTTCGACTTCATAGTTTCTAAATAAGAGCATTCGTCGATTCCATGTGTTAATGAACGAAACTGAATTCAGAAATCTTGTTAGAAAATAGTCAATTTGGATTCCAATATAAAAAGATTATACGATTTCGCTATGGGCAAGTTCAATTTTAGTAGCATACTTTTTTTTTCTACTTTATTCGAAAAACATAAAAGCCTTTATAATATATTTTATGTGATCTCTACGCAACCTCTTATAAAAGTATTTTTTTAATCATTTATTATATAGTATTAGTACTAATTCTAACCATGAAATGCATTTAATAAAGTTCTTTTTTCCTTCTTTGTGTGTGTCTGTTATTTTTATCTATGTTAATGCTTGGTCATATATTTATTTAAATATTTAAAAGGATTTCCAGTTGAACATTATATCATATGTAAAAGATTTAAGAATAGGATTTGGAAAGGTATTTCATTTATTTCTTTTCTCTCTCTCTCTTTAAATTTAAATATATTATCATTGATGATTTTTTTTCTCCTGCAGTTGCTTCGTTTTTTCCTAAACTCTATTAGACAAAAGCTATCCCTTAAGACTGCTCTCAAATCTAAACAAGTTGGAAATTGTACGTCAAACGTTACAAACGAGGTGCGTTCGTACGCACGTTTTAGAATTAAATTCATGATATCCCGTGCGTAGAACGGGTTAAACAGCTAGTTAAGTATATATTTTATGACATTGTTCATACGAATATCTTAACTAGTTATATAAATATTCAGATATATATGTATCAGCTAGTTATATAAATATTCAGATCTTGATGATTTTTAATTCTGTGAAATGAATTATATCGTCTGCAGATTAATTTCTGTCATAAAATAAGTATCTCGGTCGCTTGACGATTAAACTTCGGAAGCTCCTATAACAAAAAAGCACCGATTAAAAAAAAAAAAATTCAAATTTCTTAATAAATATTTTTATTAATATCTCCTAAAGTTTTGATTCGATTTTAATAAAATTTGAAATGTCTCGACAAAATCCTGCAAAGATAATATATTTTAAATTGCAAACCATTTGGTTGGGTAGTTTTTGAGTTGTTATATGCGGACAGACAGACAGACGAACGGACAGACAGACGGACAGACAGACCGAAGGACAGACAGATGGACGGACGGACAGACGGACGGACCAAGCGACGACTATAGGTGCTACGTATTTATATAATTACGAACGCACCTAAAAAAAGCCACTTTCTGACACATTCCTGAATTCAGTTTTGTTCGAAAACAAATGAAATTGGCATACACTATAAAATTTGGCAGTTTTTTCCATTATTCGATAAAGGTAGGAAGTCTTTTAGAAATTGCTGTCCAAATTGGTGTTTTGGATAGAATTTCTGCACGCATAAAGGTCATCATAAGAAACTATTCGCTTATAATTCATTCGTCGAAAAATCAAACAAATTGGAAAATGTACGCCAAACGTGACAAATGAGGTGCGTTCGCACTGTAACTATTTTCAGTGAAATGTATTATATCGTCTGTTATTATGATATGATTAATTTCCGTAATGAAATATGAATATTTTAAACTGGCAACATTTTATCTTTTGTTGATATTTACAGAAAATTCCAATGGGAAGCCTAAGCCTAGCTTTGAAAATTTCAGATCTTGAAATCCTTATTTAGAGTCTTTTTTCCATTTAATATCTATTTCTCCGGAAACATCTATCCAAAAAACTATTGGTAGATTATAGGATTGCTATAATTAAACAATTTTACACAAATTTTATACAAATTTTGTTTTTAAATTCTGTAAGACGGAAGTAATAGGACTCCATCTTAAATAGTATGTAATCACCATGATGGCAACCTAGAATCATTACCTATCATGGGATATCACTGAATTAAGCGTATGATAGGATTTAATAGAATGAAGAATGCGACTATAACTTGCTCATAAAGTTTATATAATGTCATGTACGTCATATATGATTATGACGCCATACATGTCAGATAAATTCAATTTTTATATTAATTACATGATATAGTTTTAATAGTCAAACTGAAAATATAATAATTATGTAAATGCCTATATAGAGTAGTTAATTGAACAGTGAAATAATGGATAATAAATAAAATATTTCTTTGCAAAATGCATTAAAGACATTTCCAGCTTACAAGGGAATATTTTTCGGATTTGCGCACCTGTCTAGTATAATATGACAATATGAGACAAAATATTCTTCCACCCCTCTTTACATTACAAAAACCAACTTATTTAAAACCTTTCTCAAGTTGTATCCCAGAGTGGAAAGTAAAGGGGGAATAGACAATAGGATGTGTCCTTCCTTCTGTTGCTAACTTGTTTGCAATAACTTTCAACCTATTTGGATCATTGGAAATGCAATTACATGCAACCTGCAACTTGTAAATAGTAATGTTAGGGTTACAGATACACGTTCTTAAATAACACTTGAGAAAAGATAGAATCGGTTTTCTATAACTGAACTTATATACATCTCAATAAATAATATATATCAATTTTATGTTCAATGCTATGTAATGTATTATCTTTATTTTGATTATTGACCATTTTACCTGTTGCCCTTTTTACCTATTGACGTTATTACTGTTGCCCTTTTTACCTAAATTCGAACCTGCGTATGCAATGTCAGACTTGATAGCCTGTAAGCTAAAAACTTACATCCATTTAATGCATGTCGTTTTAATGAGAAATTGTATCAAATTCACAATCAAAACATAATTTTGTGTTTTCATATTAATTAAAATAATTTATATTTTAATTTACAGTGTATTTTTTTCCATATGAATTTTTATCTGATGTAGGTGTGCTTTCTTCAAGCTGCGATTGCTTCAAGGTGCGCTTTTTTCCGGTGCGCTTTTTTCCGTGCGCTTTTTTCCGGTGTGCTTTTTTCCGTGCGTTTTTTTCAAGTGCGCTTTTTTCTGTGATTCCATAAATCTGCATATATTGTAAAATTTCCTTTTAAAATAGCATTCTAAAACTGGAAAAGAAAAATAAGATTTCTGCTTCCCCTTTTATTCATTCTGATGAAACTAGCATTAAATGACTTAAAATGAAATATGTAATTTTTTAAGGGAAAAAATGTTATTTTTATTTTTACGATATGAAAATAAATAAAATTGTCAGTTTCAGAAAGAATGAGCCCGCCCGGGCCCGAAGACCAATATAAAAATCGAGCCCGAGCCCGTGTCGGGTCCGGGCTCGGGCTTTCGGGCTCGGGCTGAGCCCGTCTCATCTCTACTTGGCACCCCCAGAGGTATAATTATGAAAATTATGGTACACTTTGAAACATCGAGATTTTCTTTCAAAATATTGTAGATTAAGGGTTATAAAGTAAAAAAGATTAAATTTCATAAAACGTATTTATCAAAAACGCATATAAAACAGACATTTCCAAAGGAGGAAAAACTGCGTCTCGTAAAAACCCGCGTTCAACTTTCCACTGGTCAAAATAGAAAGGAAAAGTAACGCACAAAGGAGAGGAGGCGATTAGGGGAGAGAATGATTTCTAAGAATTTCCAAACTCTCCCCATACCTCCTGTGGTTATCTCTGCTGCTGTAACTAATTGGTTTGGGGGGGGGTGAAAATATACGGTCCGTTTTGAAAAGGAAATACTAAATAGACGTTGGTTTTTTTGGCATACTATTTTATCTTCTTTGAATGAGCATTTCATTTCCGTGACCGCTCAAATGCCTTGTCAGTCAGAGGGTCAGTCAGAGGGTTGTTGCTCATGAGAAATTTGGTCATCCTGGTATCCAAAAGATGTTAAATTTAATCTCCCCTAATTATTATTGGCCTGACATGACTCAAGATATAACTAATTTTGTAAAACATTGTGATATTTGTCAAAAGAATAAAAAACCCAGACAGAAAAAAATTGGCTTATTACAAGCTATGCCAACCAGAGATCAACCTTTTGAATGTCTTTCTGTTGATACTGTGGGAGGATTCAATTATTATAACTCCACCAAAAAAATATCTATCCATCATCATCGACCATGCAACCAGATATGTTTGGGCATTTCCCTCAAAAAGTGTTACCACAGAAACATACACAAATTGCTTAAAACAAGTCTTCAATATTCAATTCCCGCAACAATTATTCTGTTTCAACAAAATTTTCAATATACAGGGCCCTCAAAAGGTATTAAGTGATAGGAATGCAGCCTTTACTTCACCTATATTAAATTTTTTTTTTGCGGAATCACAATATTAAGCAACGTTTAACCACATCACATCACCCACAAACGAATGGCAAGTGTGAGAGAGTGAATCAATCAATAGTTACTAGATTAAAGTGTAAAGTTAATTCTACTACCTCCAAAATTCCTTGGACCAAACTTCTGACCGAAGTAGTTAATGAATACAATAATACACCCCATTCCATAACCAAATTCCCTCCTGCTTATTTACTTTTTGGCAAATTACCCTATGATTCCCCTCTTAAGCAAAATTATTACCCCCTGTCCAGGAAGAACTCAACATTGATAAAAAACGCACTGATGAATTTTACTGGAAAAGTAAAAAATATTATGATAGAAATTATGTGGAGCCAAAATTTGAGATAGGAGATCTTGTTATCTATGAAGAATTCCATTATCCCAATACCAGAAAGCTCTCACAAGTTTTTAGTGGTCCCTATCAAATCCTTAAAAAATTATCTGATGTAAATGTTGAAATTAATAGGCAGACTCAAAATAAATTTACTAAAATAGTCCATGTATCAAAATTACGCCCTTATTACCCTCCTGACAAACTAAAGTTATCACACGAGCAGCAACAAACTAATACTTAATATCTACTAATATCTACTAATATATTATATAGAATATATACTAATGCTCAATAGCTTGATATTAAACTTAGTAAGTCAAAAATTAACTAAAATTAATGAAATCAAATTATAATTGACTAATCAATTCTCTTCTGTATAATTAGTGTGTTCTTGAATATAGGAATTCCCAAGAATATTACTGCAGAGATTTTTGCTTGAGTTAACTTTTTATGCAGGCGTAAATTGGTTGATTTGAGTTAAGAATTTCTTATATTGGGTTGAATTGAATTAGAACAGTAAAGTAAATTAGAATAGCAAATTAGATTAGAATAATACATTAAATTAAAATAAATTGAATAAACATTCGCTGGATTAAATTAAATTATAATAATAGAATAAAATCCTCTATTAATACTAATAGTTAAACTTATTATCCACCATTATTAAGAACCATTCAAGGTCTTATTTTCATTGAACAACTTATGTTTCTCTTGTTTGGCTGAAAACAGAATGAGCACATAATCCTACTGAATTTTTGATAATTTTTCTCAGACATTTCTTATTTTACTATTTATTTATTTTGTTTCCTTTTATTAAGTATATTTTCATTCCTCACTGATATAAGAAAAGAATGAGGAATTAAATTATATACAGATGAATTATTGATTTAGTATTATTTTGAAGTTCTTTGTTATTGTTGATATTATTATGTTGTTATTATAATTGTTGTTGTTATTTATTATGTGATACAAGATTATAAGAGATAATATTCTTGAGAATTGTGATAAAAGAGAGCCATTGATAGTAAATTAGTTGATGATAAAAAATCACATCTTGCTAGAAAAACATCTAAAAAAGTATTAGATATCTAATTGATTGAAACTTATTAACTGACTGGACTTTACTCGATGAGTGCACTTTAATCGTTTATTGAACTTAGTAGTTGATGGAACTTTCTTAGTTATTTGAACTTTCTGGAATTATCCTACTACAGAATCAATACACTGTATTGCCGTAAACTGTATTGCTGTCAAGTATTAGCCTTCATATCCGTACCAAAAAGCTGTTATTGGCAATGAGAGGTCTATGAGTCAAAGACTTTTAACCGATTAAGATGACTATTAAAGAAAAAAATTTTGTTTACTTTGTATTCATATTTTTCACTATTTATGTTTAAGGAGTGAAAAATATTATTTGTAACTAAAATATTTATATTGTAATTGTATTTAAACAATTCCCACAGGTTCGCGTTTACAAATATAACTATTGATTTGACTTTAATAAAATCAGAGAATTTTTGACATAAAATAGAATACCAGATAACTATATTGTAATCCAAATTCTTGCTTGCCTTAAATGAACTTGTAGATCATCGGATTTTTAGGGGGGAGGGGATAATGTTACATAAAATTTTTATTCCCTTCGCATTTATTTTGCATTATTCCTTTAAATTAATCTAACTTCTGACATAGTCATAATTTCCTTAATTCTTAATAATATTTATTCCTATTTAATGTCCTTTTAAAAGTAATAACACGTATATTAATAATTATCTTATTCCAAACCTTAATCTAAAACTTTAAGTTCATTCGAAGCTTTTATCAGATCCCCAATCTATAAAATTCTGAGAGACGCTTGTGTCATTTCGAATGTTTTTAAAAGCCTTTTTTTATGTTTATTCCATGCTTTGCTTCGCGCTCTGGGTATTTTTCACTTCAAAATCAATGCGCGGCTACGATAGGGATTCTTTCGTGTTAAATCTTCTCCCTCGCACCTCATTCGCTTAGCTTAAATTCACCTCTCACTCATTGGATCGTGCGCTTGTTACGTCGTTGTCCGTAACCCTACGCGCCGTGAACAAAATTTGCTAGCAAGCATTTGGAGAGCAGATTTTTGTCGTGTTTGGAAGAGCTGACCAAATGGTTATCTGGTGTTTAACTGACTTAGAATTTCATACAGCTCTTTAAGATCTATTAAATGATGTAGTGAGCCATCGTCAAGCCTGAGGGCTATAAGTTTATACCCGATACTGTGGGAACTGTTACTGGCATCGCTCCTGTTCATTAATAAATGATTTATCTGGAAATTGGCTGCTCCTTATTGAAGAAACTCTTTTGGTGTTTCATCATTGCCTAACCATCTCACCCTGATTCTTGATACCGGCTGTAATCCTTCTACATCTTTAACAAACTGCCATTTTCTCGTGGAATATAAAACCATCTTCGTAAAAAGTTCACATATATATACATATAATGTATATATATGTGTGTGTATTTGATTTTTGTTATGCTGTATCCCTCATATTTACGAATCGATTTAGATGTGACTGTGCATGTTTATAGTACCATGCTGTCGACCGAGTTCGTTGGCTAGCTTCATCCATCATCTTGTTTCAAAATAGCGGCACTTAAGTATTTCAAATTCAAAAAAAATGTACAAAAAAAAAAAAATAGAAATCCAAAAAATTTGAATCTTAAGTGTTCGGCTTTGATACAAGGATTCCGGAATATTTTTTGTTTGGTCCTGTCTTAAAAATGTCTGAGATATAGCAATGTGAAATTCTACGGTGTCTGACATTTTGAAGCAATCTGATTTTTGTCATGCAGTATCCTTCGCATTTAACAACCGATTTGGATGTGACTGAGTACAATACTTACAAAGGTCTCGACCGAGTTCGTTGGCTAGTTTCGTCCACCATCTTGTTTCAAAAGGGTGGCCCTTAAAAATTTAAAACTCAAAAAGGTGTACAAAAAAAATTAGAAATCCCAAAAGTTTGCCCATTAAATGTTCGGCCTTGATACAAGGATTCCAGAGAATTATTTTGTTTTGCCTCTATTTAAAAAAAATGATTGAGAAATAGCAATGTTAAATTCTAGGAGGGCTGATTTTTCCATAATCAGTTTTCATTGATGAGCTTTAGAAAACGTAGTTTATGACAAATTTACTTTAATTGTTGTAACCATTGTTGTTTCTCTCATATACTTAAAACTTCAGTCATATCCGCCAGCGTCAAATTCTCGTCCTATTTGGCTATACTTGTCGACCAAAAGTAAATGACCATAAATAAAGCCAACTTGGATATAGCCGACTAATTTGTCAAAATTCTCAGATTCTCATTAACTTTCAGTATTGACGAGAACTGAAATTTTATCTTCTATAATCGGGTTCTACTAAAATTAACGCCTGCAACCGGTCTCCATCCATGACTTATCAAGACATCACGAGGCATACTGAAAAGTTTCTATTACACTAGTAAAGATCTAAGATATGCCGAGGCAGACGAGTCATTGTTTAAAGTACTCTTAATAATCTGTTCCTAGATAATTAATTCATAGTAACCTCGATCACGAAGTATTATATAGAACAATGTAGTGTAAACTATTATGTTTGTAGATTCTGCCAGAGATGTCTACCAAAATATGTCCGGGATATACAGGCCCGGCAAAATATTTAAAAAATACTTTGCTTAAGCTTTTATTAGGCGCCAATGTCATCTCGAAACTCGATGACGTCATAGTACCATCAAAGTGACGAATTGGCACCCTCTGCCCATATTGTACCGAAATTTGCGAGGCAGCAATTTTATTCTTACATGGTCTCTTAATTGTATTTTCCTACATCATGATTTCATCTCGAAACTCAATGGCGTAGTCATTTTTCTCAGCGCCACCCGTTCGATTTGAAATAAATATAAAATACAAAACGTATCAAAATTAGACTAATCTCCAAATAGAAATTTAAATGAAGATTTCATTTAGTTTTACGAAACTCTTTGAAAGAAATATAAAATATATAATTAAAAAGTATCAAATTTAGATTAAATGCAGGGTGGCCAGAATTAAAACACCCTTACTCGACCTACATATTGAATTATTCATAGTATAAGCTTCAAATTTTGTACACCTACTATTAAAGATATGGGGAAATGAATAAAATTAGTTCCAGAAATCCTGCACAACTGAAAATGTGCTGAAAAGACACAAAGACACATTTTATTTGAATATATGGTAAACATTCATGTGACAAGGACTTTATCGACGCAGGGCTTCCTTTACACGGATTAAAATTCGGAGAACGAGATGGCTAGGTTGTCGGAAAAAAGGTAATTGAGTCAAGACATTGCTGCCGTTGCAAATGGGGCATAACAAAAGTTTCGAGCATCCTTTTGTACTTGTGATCATCACGGTGCATGTCACAGGGCCATTGCGAGTAGTCTCTTTGAAAAAGAAAGCTCCAAGAATGAATGTGGCTGTAAATCTACACCGGACTCAGAATGTAACTTTCGGTGAGTGAGCGTAATCTTTTTGATGGTACGGGGGTTTTCCGTGTCCCAAACGCAACAGTTATGGGTGTTTACTGTTCCACTGAGGTTGAAATGGGCCTCGTCGCTCCACAGAATCTGCCATGGCCACAATGCATCCACTTCAACTCCAGCAGGACACGTCAATGCAAAGATCAGGCGCTACTCCGTGTCGATGACCAGCAATTGTTGATTATAACTGATTTTCTACAGGAAACAATTCACCATTTTTCTCGGCATGTTCCACACTGTGCTATAAGGAACACCTAAGTGTCGTAACACTGCACGTGCACTATTAAAGCCTGAAACTTTTCCCATTTAGTGTTCAACAATAGCGGTGGAAACATCTTCAATGACATATGAATGTCCTCGACCCAGCTGAACTCCAAGATCTCGAGTTTTCTCGAATCGAACTATCATTCTCCTGAGAGCTTATGAAAGAGGTCCTTTACTCAAATTCTTAAGTCGGCGAAACTCTCGAAGTGCAGCTGCAGAATTTCGTTTACTTTTCATAACAGATCTTCACAAGCAAAGCGCGTTCTGGCAGCGTGGCAGCCATCACAGATAAGAATGACCTTCCACAGTTTTATCCTCATTTATATCCAGAACATGGCTGCACACCATAGATTTATGGAAATTTTTTGCTTACAGTGCAAAATTGCAGTTACAATGGCCGTTTAAGCTTCTTTACTTTTTTTCATAAGGGTAATACAAATTAAAAAGGAAAATTTTCATCTCGTACGTGTTTTGTTTTCTATTATTATTATTGTCTTTTTTAATATATTATCTGTTACACAGAGCTGCATATCGCTGTTTCTGTAACTAAATATTATTTTCGCGTAATCAGTTTCCCTATGTCTTGAAAAGTATGTATATTAAATTTGATGCCTTTACACTGAGTGTAAGGGCTTCAAATTTTTGTATTGAACTTCGATATGCAGAGAGGTCAGAGTAGGGATGTTTTAATTCTGGCCTTCCGGTATATCACCTTAAACTAGCCATATTTTACCATCGTTCCATATATATGACAGCTCAGATTTATCGAATTTTCACAAGTAATGCAGCATTTTTATTTCTGTTCTGCTATTAATAGACTTTAAGATTGATTTGTACCACTTGGAATCATATTAAGTTCACTTTTAACACTTTAAATTTTTTTAGCTTTTTGAAGATGACTAATTGTTAATATATCGTCTGACACGACTTTTTCTTTTTGTAATTTAAATGATTGTGCAACAAAAATGCCAAAAATCTCATCAAATTTAACCCCTTGGGGACGAGCGACACGTATACGTGACGCATAAGATGCTCAGAATCCTCGATTTTCCCCACCAGTTATTTTTTATTGTAAGATTTGCCTAATTAAATCTTAGCATTTTTGCAATTTAATTAGTCGAAAATTTCTGTTTTGAAAAACCGGTGGTAAAAGATAAAAAATTCTGTAAAAGATGCTCGTCGCGAAGGGGTTAATCACAGCAAGTTTTTAAAAGCAAATGTACATAGTTTATAATAGTTTGTAACATAAGTGCCTAACTACTCTTTTCTGAAGATGGTCTAAAATGAAATGGATTGTTTAGTTTTCTGTGCAAACATATTTTCATGATTATAACATTTGAGCGTGAACGAGCCCCCTATTCTGTCATTTCTTTTACTTTCGCAAAGTTTGGTTGAATCTCCAGGAATCACATTTTCACGGTTACTTTGAGCGATGACAATTAGGTTTCTGTATCCATCTATCTGGTATAAATACGGCAGTAGAAGTTTGATCCAGCGAATTTTGTCGGATCTCGTCCCTTGTAGCAAACAAGAGTGCATTTGAACTTTCATCGAGTTGCCCACATTCCTCTTTGACTGAGTTTGGAATAAGATTCTACATCTGAGAGTTTGTCTACGTGGTAATGTGTTAAGTTGAATACTTAAAAAAATATATTGGAATCCACTGGGTTCCCTTCCATTAATGACATTGCCGTTATTTTTAGTGATATTGTATATAGTGCTATTTTAGAGTTACTAGTGACGTTTCGTAGCGAGTTGTGGTGAACCTTTCTTGGGTTTATTAATACAACTAAGCAACGGTGGGAGATTTATGGATTCTAGCTGGCCAAAATTATTTTCCAATTTATTTCTCTTGAACTCTGTGTTTTATTTAAATAAATGAAATATTAAACTCATTTAAACAAAAATTATTACGTTTTAAATCAAAGTTTCTTCGGAGATGGTTATTTTGAATTGGAAATTGATTAATTTGAGGCATTAAAACTGAAATATGTATTTGATACATTTTATGTTTCATTCAATTAGGTAAAACACGTTTAAAGCGTTAAGACAGTTAATAAATGAGTTAATCGAATTACTTAATAGGAACGTATTGATAATCTTAATGAAACTTTGTTAAAAGAATGGGACTTAAAGGGATAACATTATTTTTCTATTATAATACTACAAATCATAAAAAAATAAAAATAAAATAAAAAATAAAAAATTCTAATAATCTATTAGAAATTCAGATACAAGACAAACATTCGACAGTTTAAATGAAAATTGCTTAGAAATTAAATTCAACACTTCATCCTCTGAAAGTTCTTCATTCTGGCTCTCAGAGAGCCTTTTCCTCTATCTTGAAAAATTAACAACGCATTGACTGTCTTTAGAAAAAAAAGAGTTGTTTTAATTTTTATTTTGTAATTTTATTAGTTAGGAAATTATTTGAAGTCAACAATATTATATAAAAAAATTTCCTGGTTTGATGATTTTCTCAAGAACTTTTTTGCATAATTAAGTCTACAGGCACAGAAATGTTTATTCGTTACCTCAGCAGTTTCTTATGATTAATGTCCAAAACGGACAGAAGGGCATTCTATATATATATATATATATATATATATATGAATGTATGTAATTGTATACTTATACTTATCTCTACATAGCAGAACTTTATGTAAATAGTGGGAGTCATAAGACACAATGGAGAAAGTTCTACATTATGTTTTCCATATCCAAAGTGAATTTCGAGAACTTTCTGGGCCAATTTCGATACCACTCAAAATTTGCCGGTATGTATTATATTTTATATGAATCTGCTATAAAATCGACATACATTTGACAAATTTAGGCCAAATTGGGCCACATTTAAACTTTTGCGCTTGCAAAACTTCATGTGTTCTTCATTGTAATTTTCCTGTATAAACAAAACATTTTCAACCGAATTCACCTTTTCGGAGCTTGTTGATGATGAATAATGGTTCAAAAGTTTATTTGTGTGATTGAATTAAATCCTGGTGTCTTTGATAAAAGAAAAATTGTACTTGAACTAAAATTTCAAAAAATGTTAATTTAGACTTAATAAGGTAAAAACAATTCTAAAACCTAGGGATGCAGATAGATGCAGACAAACTAAAATTTATCGAAAAGGTAATAATCTAAACTATTTAATGGTATCCAAAAGTTAGCTTTATCTTGCTTTTTAATATGACTTTTTCTATTTTAAAAATGACAAATTTTAAAAAAAGTAAAGAGTTTTTTGCGACATTAAATATGAATTAACAATTGATCTGTTGAAAATTTATGCACATAAATCCGATAAAACAAAGTCTATATTTAGTTCGGAAGCACTATATTCATAATATAGCACTATCTTTTATTCTACTTGAAATAACAGATTAAGCAACTATACTAAAAAAAACGGGATTCATTCATAAAATAAGAAACACCATCTTTGCATTAGGCTCTGGACCATACAATTATATTTATATCAAAACTATTCGCAGGGTACAACACCCCAACTATTAAGCAATATCAGGTAAAAAATTAATTATGCTAGGAAATTTTTTTTTAAATTGACTTTTGGCCAGCTAGAATAAGCAAATCTCCCATCGTGCAACGCAGCCAGTTTATTTTAAACTAGTTTTAGTATTTAGAGATTTTCTTGGAGTTAGCATTACCCCTCTTGAACCTATAATTTGATCATCGTTAATTTAACAGCCCTGTTTCACTGTCAAAGTTGTTTGCTATTGATTTTACATAAATTGTTTTTATTGTTAATTTCTGTCTTACGGCTACTTTCTTAACTGACGGGCCCGAATGGTCCTCCACAAATAGCGCCCGAACTAATCATGAAACCAGGTCATTAGATGTTCCGAGACTTTATTTCAATGGTGAACAAGACGTGAATGACTTCGTCGTACACCCTGAAGAGTACATTTTATACAATAATATCCCTGATAAAAATATGTATATGTTGTTAGAATGTTCTTTGAAGGATAATGCTCTTTTATGGCCTTAAACTATTAGTAGTTTTTTGTGACTGACGAGTCTAAGAAGTATGAACATACAGTGGCAGCGTTGAAGAAAGCATTTCCCGCTGTTCGAGATAAAAGTGTTTTATGCAAGTAATTTGATTGTAGTAAGCAAAATGTATATCAATTTTTTTTTCTATCCAAATTAGAACTTGAAATTAAATTAGAACTTTTGAGAAACTTAAAAACAATGTTTTACCTCTTTTCATGTGTCAATATCGATGTGAAAGCAAAAAGAAATTTTGCTAAACTATATGAGTCATTTTGAAAGTATGAAAGAAGGCATGATGCTGATTGTGACGAAGTAGCGGGTAACCCAGGGCAGGGAAGGACTCTTAGTAATGAGATTCAGTCTTTTTTCACATGAGTTTAGAAGTGAAGATAGTGGAAATGGTTTTCGAGGGGAGAGTAGAAAGTTTAAAAGTGGAGATCGTAATGGTTAGAGAAGTGATGCGAAGAATTCAGAAAATGGGCCTAGTAATGGTGGTGATTGTAGAGGTAATAGTGAGAATTTTCATTCTCCTAAAATTTTTGGTACAAGGAAAACGCCACAATCGTCTTTTTCAACTAATTCAAATCGAAATCAAAATAGTGATCGAATGACTTGTAGGGCATTTAAGAACTATGACTAACAAAATATGAAACTCTAAAACTGTGTTGCCAAAACGACAAAACACTGATAATTATATACGTTTTCCCCCCACTTCTGATCCTGCAAGTGATAACTACTAAGAGGAAGAGCTTGAACAATACTTCCTTTGTGCTTCTCTAAACCCGAGTAAAAATGATTTCAGTACGACACACGTTTTCAAAAGAAAAGAAATTTGTCTAATGATTCCAAGAGTTGTTTTCCAGCTTCAAAAAAGAAGCGAGCTATAAACAGAAAGCGATCATTGCCCTCACCGTTTTTTTCAGACGCTCTTCAACGAGGATAAATGCAGTGGCATCCCGTTTAGAGGCAACTACAACTTCGATGTTCCATCGACAGTCCGGAGTTGGACACAGTCATCTACAGTCCAGAACTGGCCGGATTCACTCGTACCGTACAAGGCATAGCAATCTATAGTAATCTCCCCATACAGTTCTGATGATGAAAAAATCTTTGTACCAGCCTTCTGGGATAAAAAGCGGAAGCCCTCAGCCAACATGAAGCCAGCCAGTTCCCAGTCGTCTCTCTAATTAGGTGAAAACGTTCCTATCTTATATTTAAGCAATTTTGCAGAAATGTGGAAGAAGTACGATCAGATGGACTATATTCCTTTTTGGACCTTGTTTTGAATTTTTAAGCGGCTTCATTGAATGTGCTTATTAGGCGCACCACACGCCAAGCAGACAAGCGCCTGTGACACACGTTGCATGTCACATGAAATCGCAAGTCACGACAGAAGCAAGTTGCATTTTCAACTTTTTCATCCACATACCAGAGCAACACCAGACGCATTCAGTGCGCATGCTCGTAGCTTGCTCGTTGTTACTTTGACAGATCTGTATTTTCTTCAAACATGGCGTCTGCAAGGAAAGCGTTTTTATACACGGATATACCAGATATTTCATCCGAAGATGAAGGTTTATTGCTAGTGATATTGTTGATAAAAGAAAGGGAAGAGGAAAAAATCGATAATTTTGTATCCATCCACTGAATATGCTGCATCCCGTATGCAGCAATTTCGCCAACTATGAAAATTTGGATCGGTATAAAAAAATATTTTATAGGCTGCAGTCGAAGACTCACAAATGTTTCCTTTCGCTTGTTGGGCTTATTTGTGAATAAAATACACTAATTATAGAAATGCTGTTCCTGTTGCACAGCGTCTAATGATCACAATAACGTAAGAAAAATTTCTGAATATATTAATATGTAAAACTATGTACAAAAATATTAAACAGATTTAATTGAATGTATAAGTATTCACGTTTATTTTAAATTACATAACAGAGAAAATATTAAGTACTATTTCATTTTTAAATGTTTACAATACGATTTAAAAAAGTCCCTCCGGCCACTACCGGGAGTTAAAAGGTACCTTTCGTAGTCCACGTTTTTAAAAAATTAATTTATTTTACTCAAATACCCGAAGCTAAAATACTTGGAACCCGATTATGGAAGATTCAATTCGGATTTTGTTAATACTGAATTTGAATGCGAATTTCAGCATGAGAGTTACAGCATAACAAAAATCAGATTGTTTCAAAATGTCAGCCAAACTAGAATTTCAAACTGCCATATCTCAGCCATTTTTTAAGATAAAACCGAAACAAAAAAATATTCTGAAATCCTTGTATCACGATCTAACACTTAACGGAAACAATTTTTTCAATTTATAATTTTTTCGTACATCTTTTTGAATTTTTAAAAATTTAAAATTTTTTAACTAGCCGCCATTTTGAAACAAGATGGCGGATGAAGCTGGTCAACAAACTCGGTCAAGACCTTGGTATGTTCTGTACACATTATCAGTCACATTCATATCGGTTCAAAAATACGAAAGTTACAGAA
Source organism: Maratus michaelseni (assembly GCA_963931845.1). Taxonomy (NCBI): domain Eukaryota; kingdom Metazoa; phylum Arthropoda; class Arachnida; order Araneae; family Salticidae; genus Maratus; species Maratus michaelseni. Next base: position 18,770,508 of record OZ007586.1, read on the forward strand.
TAACAAATGTAAGGTTGCTTCAAAATCTCAGCCACCCTAGAATTTCAAACTGCCCTCTCAGCCATTTTTTAAGATATAGCCAAAAGAAAAAAATGTTCCAGAATCTTTGTATCACGTTCTAACACTTAACGGAAACATTTTTGTCAATTTCTAATTTTTTTGAATTTTTAAAAATTTAATTTTTTTTAATTGGCCGCCATTTTGAAACAAGATGGCGGATGAAGCTGGCCAACGATCTCGGTCAAGACCTTGGTATTTCCTATACACACTCAGCCAAATCCAAATCCGTTCATAAATAAGAGAGTTACAGCATGACAAATGTCAGATATATATATATATATATATCAACATTTGAATGGAGGGTGATTTTGGGGTCTGGAGATCATGATCGGTGAATATATACCAAAATTTTTTGGAACTGCTTTCCTCCGAACGGCTGCAATAGGTAGTTTTTTGTAATGAAAGCTACCTAAAACTCTTTTATCATAAGTGTACTTTTATTAACTATTTTATGTGTTCAAATCTTTCTAAATATATATGCAATAACAATTTATATTTGATATTTTTGACTAAACTAAAAAATAATAGATCTAATTTTCCTAAAGTGTAAGGTTTTATTTTCCCGGGAGGCATGATATTTTGAAAAAAAAAACATTGGGTTCATGAACTCATAAAATATAAATTGCTAAAGATTATAATATTTAATGGGAAAAATAATGCAATAAACAACGTTTACGTTGTTTAGCCTCTTTTCCCGACTCAAAACCTGTGCGATGGTGGGTTCATCTTTCTTATTTGTGGGCGAGAAGATAATATCTCAATAATAAAGCACTTAAAATATATTAATTTGTATTCTCACACTGAAAAGTGTTTATACATGAAGATAGTTATCGCTCAAAGGTGATATGGAAATGCAATGAAAATGCTAGATTATAGTACAGTAGACTTCCATTACAAAGGGACAGATAAAATATTTCGTTGTAACTATTTTTCCGTACTAACGGAATTACTCCTAATTTATATAATGCATTACATATTACATGTAAATTTAATATGTAAGATAGATTTACCACTTATTCTAGAGGATTTTACTGGCAGACTAGTTAAATTAAGATAGGAAAAGGTAGTGAAATACAATTCAATATTAGAGATGCAAAATTAAGAACTAACATTTATTTAGTAGTACATTACTGCAGAAAATCTGTGATTTTTGTTTGTACTAGAGAATTTGTAATTGACGATAAGAAAAACGTGTGCAACGAATGAATTTGAGAAAGTGCCTCCTCTGGAACATTCTTTTGATGAGAAACAAAATTACGCATTTTCTCCAATCTTGAGAGGGCTTCCGAAGCGGTAACTTTTGATTTATCGGCAACATCAACATCGTTATAACTGCTTTCGTCACTTTGTCGAACTAGCGTATTTTTAATGGACAAAATTATATCCTTATCAATAACTTCAGAGCATGTTTGAATGCTGTCATCCACAGAAAATTTTGAACTCGATGAAGATTTTTCGTTGTAACGGAATTTCTAATAAAATGTACTTCGTTAAAACGGAATTTTTAATACATTGGGGTTAATGCAATTTGAAAAGGGGACTTGTCAAATTTCGTTGTAAAGGGAATCTACTGTATATTAGTTTGTACATCCATAGTCGGATTTACGTTTTATAAACACAATGCAATTAGACATCCTTTTCCCCCTGTTCCTCCCAAGATTTACAAAATGCTAATAAAAAGAAAAACACAAAAGGCTCTTAGAAATTCTTTGACAGGCCATGAATTTTGGGATTCGGACGAAAAAAAAAGTGCCCATATGTCATTACAAAGGTCCGTTTTTTATATACGTATTGTCTATAGTGTGATTGAACTGATTATTTCACGATTGCAATTTCATTGTGTCAGCTTTGTTTTAAAAGGCTTTTTTTTCGCTATGTACGCTAATGGCGCCTGGTGCATGTAAAATCCGTCGTGGGTGCAATGTCCTCCAAGTTCCCTATGAATTACATCTCTGGAGGTGCCTAGTCAGGTGAAGGTGTCGACACCTGATCAAGGTTATAAATTACGAGACCAATTCCTTTCTCTTTTAATTTTTTTTTTTAATCTGCCAATTCAACAAAGTTAAATAGAAACCATCAACCGGCAAACAAGGAAAACTGTAGCAAATCACTAGAGAGCACTGCAGAGATGCTAAAAAAGCTCCTCTCAGGTGGATCACACCCCTGCTGTGATCAGGCCCCGCTTCCAGGTACTAACACGTCAAGCTAAGGCACTCATGACCGGCAGGTAGGGGCCCTGGTTAACGGTATAAAAAAAAGGATTTTTTTTTTCAATTATGTTTCAGTACAACTGTAAATCATTATTTTATCTTGACAATTTTCTTTAGCTGCCACAGACAGGTACTTTTCATCTCTTTCCCTAATGATAATCCTGTGTATGATGGTGGACTCTAACGTCAGAAAGTAAAGTATTTTTATTTAATATTTCTTGGACAGATCTAAAAAGTCATAGTGATAAAATTGAAAGTAAGAATTTTAGACTAATAGTCACTGGCCAGTGAGATATTTTTAGTAGTCATTTTCTGGCGAATAGTTACTTTTCAACTTAGTTAGCTACCTACTGGTCAATGTGAATATTGCTACTTATTAGGCAAAGCATACAAAAGCAGCACCTGGATAATGAAAAAGCTATGCATAGAAATTTCTGGAAATTGCTATTCAAGCGTAACAATAAAGGAAAAGGAAAATTAATAACTTTTCAAAATAACCATTAAAACTCATTTTTATGAACTGACTTTGTAATTACAAGCTAATATTGTGACAGTTTATGATTTTAAAAGTTTAATTGATTACTGGCGACTTGTTATTTTCATCTTTACATGATGATCAGTACCTATCCTAGAAATGATCTAGAATTACCCCAATCCTTCGATAGTTCCCAGCCACATAAAAATCTATCCTAATATTTTTTTTAAATAAAATAAACATGCCATAAGAAATGCACGAAAAGGCACAATATCCATACAAAAATTTAATACTTTACCTTCAGTAGTTTTTAAATTTATTAATATGTTTATAATTTGCGACTGGGACCTCGGGTGATTCTACTAAACATTGGTATATTACCATTGTTATTCGGTGCTTTGGATGAAAAAGAAAAAAATGTTGCCTTATAAACTTTATCTCCTTTTTTGTTTTGTTGCACAAGTGTCTCATAAACAAACAAACAAAATTTTCTAGTCCTAGTGATGAAGTCTTTACTGTGCTTAACATTTTGACAATATCCGTTTATTTTATTTTTCGCTCAAGCATTCTTTTACAGTAGCTATATTAAGCAGATTAAGCCAGGCCTTCATTCTCCTTTAGGCCCCAATTTACTGTTACGTATTTCGAGTATAATGACAGCTGGGTTTGTGTATTAGAGCCTAATAGTCTAAGAGATAGCAACGTTTTCGTCACATGATTTTAGCATGGCTCATTTTTCTATATATTCTCCGTCTTTATTGTGTAGTACGAATGCGGCCGGTCTGGCTGGTGGAAGTGGTTGCGTTTACCTGTGGGGGGAGGGGCAATGCAGGTAAAAAGTGACAAAATTACGTCATTTTAGCATGGATTTTGTTTATAAAACTTGAATCTGCTAACTATTTGTGATATTAAGTTATTAGTCTGGCACCGTTTTAACGTTGCCAACACCGTGCCAGACCCTCATTTATAGACAAAATGAGGTGTCAAATTCACGTCATTTTAGCATAGCTGAAATTTTAGTATGTTATACTTTGGCTATCAGATAAGCCATAATTAATTTGCCAGACCGAAATTCGGTTGCTAAATTACTGCCAGACGCCGATTTAAATCTGGCAGAGAAAGCACCTATTATGAGAGTTTGCAGCTTTTGTAGTGCTTTGGCTACTTTCAATACACAATAAAGCCGTATTTGTTGCCAAAGCAGCGATCTTTGCTTTAGATAAAAGTATCTATCTCTCTCTCTCTCTCTCTATATATATATATGAATAGCCGCCCGTCCCGACTTCGCGTGGGTGCACAATGTGTCGACTACAATGCAGGGTAGGTGGTAGGTAATTAAACATTATTCTAAATAATATTCTAAAATAATTCTAAATAGGATAAAAGTGGAGGTGAGAAAAAACTGCAGCACTTACAAATTTTAAACTTTAAATAAAAGCTTGTAAAAATGTGATAAGTAATGTTTTTCTATTTATGTACATAATGACAATAATAAATTAATTTTAATATAGCAGAACCACCAGGCTTCACCCGAGTTAACCTTGGCCTACCAGGTAATATAAGTAAAAATTCAATATTCTAAAAATACGCCAATCACAATAACGCATCCGCGTCCATAAACCGTCAAAATGACATTCAGAAAAAACATATGTTATTTTGACGCAATCATGCTAAATCCCTCAGCTTTATAATTGATTAAATGAATTTCTTTTAAAAAATGTCTTACGCAAAATATCTAATAAAAAATCAGCAGTAGTTGTCTTATTCGTCTAATCTTCCATAATCGAGTTCATATCCTTTGTTTAACCCCTTTAGTGGGTGAATTTCTAAAATTGCTTTAAACACGTGTTTAACTATTATTCTTTAGTAGAATTATTATCCTAAATTTCATGCTCCTACCTGAAACTGCTGCTGAGATACGGTGAAATGACCTAAAACATTTGACAATCCATTTAACCCCCTTAGTAGTTGAATTTCTAAAATCGCTGAAATACGTGTTTAACTATTTTTTTTAGTAGATTTGTTATCCTGAATTTTGTGCTCCTATCTAAAACTGCTGCTGAGATATGGTGAAAAGACCTAAAACGTTCGAACCTGCATTTAACCCCCTTAGTGAATTAACTTTTTTTAATATTCTCTCTTAACTTTTAAATAATTTAGTAAATATTTTCTCTTAATTATCTGAATAAACTTATATAACCTTATCTGACGGTCTGGCTGGCAGAAGATGTTGTGTTTACTTGTGAGAGTAAGGGCAATGCAGGTGAAAAAATTACAACATTAAATTTTGATAACATGAGTTTTGTTTATAACATTTATTTCTGCAAACTATTTGTGATATTAAGCCATTAATGCCAGACGGTTTCAACGTTTTTAAGACCGTGCCAGACACTGATTTATAAGTAAAAAATAAATAATCTACACGTCAAACACGTCATCTACACACAGTTCAAATTTAAATATGTTATTCTTTGGGTATCAGACAAACCATAATTAATTAGCCAGACACCAATTCCGTTGCTAAATTAATGCTAACATCTAGAAAGAAGTAAGCAAGCAATAAAATTAAGTATGAAAATACGTCGTAGTTGATAATAATAAATAATTAAAAATAATATAATAATAGGCATAAATTAGCAATAACAGGTCAGCGAACTGTAGCGAACAGGTAAACGAAAGAAAAAGTGAATACATTCCATTTTGAGTTTTCAAAAAATATATTATAATGAAAAGTAAGTGCTATACATAAGTGCTATATATAATAATGAAAAATAAGTGCTAAAAAGTACATTAACTTAAAATATTATTTCAAAATTATTTCGCCTTGTGCATTTTCAAGGTCTTCATCTTCGTCACTGCTGTCATCATTATAAGAATTATTATCATCTTTATCATCATTAACATTGCCTATTTCTTTCTAACCACTATAAGTTTATTTAGAAAATTAAGAGAAAAAAATATATGTTGTATAGTTTAAAATTAACAGCGAATATTAATAAAGATTAATTATAATATTACTTAAAAATTAAGACAGAATTTAAATAAATGGTTGACAATTTACGGTGGAGTTTCAGTTTTGCTCTTTTTTCGCTCCTTTGGCGATTTTATACATCTCTATACTTATAAAAGAGCATGTCCTCATGACTCAGAATCAACGCCGAGTCTCAACCGCTGCTCCTAGGACTACGAAATTTGGAAGATATGTACCCACTAAGAAAGTATTTTTGAAAATTCAGCCCTACGGGGGTTAAATGGGAGGTTCGAAAGATTTAGGTCATTTCTCCATATCTCTGCAGCATTTTTACGTAGGAGTATGACATTCAGGATAACAAATCTACTAAAAAAATAGTTAAACATTTATTTCATGGATTTTAGAAATTCAATCACTAAGGGAATTAAATGGGGGTGGTTGAGAGTTTAGGTCATTTCCCCGCCATATCTGAAAAGCAGTTTTAGATAGGAGTGTGAAATTCAGCATACCAATTCTACTAAAAAAGGAGTTAAACATATATTTCAGCGATTTTGGAACAAGCGATTTTAGAACAAGCGATTTTAGAGCCAGCGATTTTAGAGACAACATCGACTATGAACTCAGTTATGAAAGACTAAACGAATAAGACATCTATTGCTAATTTTTTATTAGATATTTTGCGTGGCATTTTTCAAATCATAAATATATGTACTTTTATAGAAAGCAACAATCGTTGCTTTGGCGACAATCACGGCTTGGCTGTGTATTGATAGTAACCCCCACGAAGTCGGGGACGGGCGGCTATTCATATATATATATATATATATATATATGTAAAACGACCAAGAAGACGACCTCAAGTAAGATGGAGTGACGATATCAGAAAACTGGCCGGTGTTAATTGGATGACTAAAGCACTAGACAGGCAACAATGGAAAAATCTGGGGGAGACCTACATCCAGCAGTGGATTGAAAACGGTTGATGATGATGATGATGATGATATATATATATATTTATATATAGATACATATATATATATATATATATATATATATATATATATATATATATATATATATAGAGAGAGAGAGAGAGAGAGAGAGAGAGAGAGAGAGATGCTTTTATCTAAAGCAAGGATCGTTGCTTTGGCAACAATTACGCCTTTATTGTGTATTGAAAGTAGACAAAGCACTACAAAAGCTGCAAACTCTCATAATAGGCGCTTTCTCTACCAGATTTAAATCGGCGTCTGGCAGTAATTTAGCAGCCGAATTTCGGTCTGGAAAATTAATTATGGCTTATCTGATAGCCAAAGTATAACATACTAAAATTTCAGCTATGCTAAAATGACGTGAATTTGACACCTCATTTTGCCTATAAATGAGGGTCTGGCACGGTGTTGGCAACGTTAAAACGGTGCCAGACTAATAACTTAATATCACAAATAGTTAGCAGATTCAAGTTTTATAAACAAAATTCACGCTAAAATGACGTAATTTTGTCACTTTTTTACCTGCATTGCCCCTCCCCCCACAGGTAAACGCAACCACTTTCACCGGCCGCATTCGTACTACCCAATAAAGACGGAGAATATATAGAAGAATATATAGAAAAATGAGTCTTGCTAAAATCACGTATTTTCTGACGTTGCTAGCTCTTAGACTATAAACTAGACATGCTAAGAAACGCGCAAGTTAATGTTAAGTTTTACGGGTAGGTTATTTTCGAATTTCTCGTTGGCATTTTAATATTTTTCAATGATTCTTTTTTGCTTAGGATAGCTGAGGTCGATCTCTAACGTTGTGTGTTTTTACTTTTTAGATTTTGGTTCCAGTTTTTTTTAATATAAGGGTACTTTCACTTTCAGAACAGGTTTCAACCGGTTCCAAAATTGAAAATGCCCACTTTTGAAAAAACTTCAACCAAAATCGAAAAAGTACAATCTCACAACGTTAGAGATCGACCTCAGTTATCTTATGGAATAAAATCATTTAAAAATATTGAAATGCAAACGAGAAATTTGAAAATAACCTTCCCATAGACTTAACACTAGCTTGAGCGTTTCTTACCGTGAATAGTTTAGGCTCTTAACTTAACATTGCACAAGTCAAACGCTCAACGTCATGACTTCGCAAAGACGAGGGGCCTCCCTTAGACATTAAATCACACTGACTACAGGGAGGGACATTTATGCTCTACAGACTTGGTGCCTAGTCTGAGCAGTCCCTCTCAGGTATTCTATTAAACACCCACAGCCAGTCGCACTGGCTCATTAATCGTAAGAACTGCCAGTCTGTCAACACGAAAATGAAGGTCCATGGAGAAAAATCTTGCCTTTAAATTTTTTAATTGATTCTAAAATAAATAAATAAATATTATAATGAAAAGTTATTACTTTTGACAATTTTTTATTCAAGGCAATTCATTTATTTTTTATCCAATTTTTTATTCATACCTTAAGGCTTTTAGTTATATGCATGGAAAATTGGTGACAGTTTTGTCACAACATACTCAAAGACATTGTTTCGAATGAGTTATGAATGAAAGTTTTAAACTTGTAAACAATTTTATTAAAAAAGACAGCGTACTTTTCAGGGGAGTGAGATACATTCTACTTTTACATTTTCTTAGAGGAGTGAGGAAAATTGTGCATATGTTTTTCTCAAAGTTGTGAGATTTTGGAGTTGGAACATTTACGAGTTGTAAGGAAGTGGATTTTTAAGTTATAGTATTAGTCGACCACAGGTGTGACGTCGAAATAGTTGATAAAAGTTAAAATCGATTCTGGACAAAACTTTTTTAAAGTTATTAACTTTTATTAGTTTTAATTAGAACTTTGGCTCTAAATAAATCTTTTTTAGAAACTGGGGTATCTGCCCCTACTAGCTACGCTCGCCAAACCCCCGTTCTGACACCGCAAACTCTAAAAACACGCCAATTTGATCAACTCTAAAACGATTACGAGAGATTGAATTATAATTAAACGACCAGTGGTGATTTGCTGTAATCGGATTTCCAAACATTTTCCTTTGACTGAGAGATTTTAATGCCGAATCAACTATTGTCGAAACAGCTAACAATTGTTTTCGTGATTGATTAAATAAGATCAATTAAACATTTGAAAAACAACATGTGTAAAATGGTTAAGTAAACAATGTCACTGTATCGAGAAATTTTATAATAACGCTATAGAAAATTGAGTTCTTCTACATTATGCCATCCATAACTTTCCATAAAAGAAAAAAACTGTTGCCAAAATATAGATTTTAATACCGCAAATGCATGACCGTGGCGTCGCATTCAATTGACATCAGATGCGTTAAACGTGTTAGTTACGTCATCGAGTGAATATTAATTCGGCGTTTATGTGTATTTGATTGAGATTTTAAAAATTTATTTGTTATTTCCTTAATTTAAATAATAATTACGACGTTAAACGGCGACGCCATGATATTAAAAGAGAAAAAGCGTTGAAAAAATGTTGCTTTTTTGTAGATTTTATGGCAACATTCCTCCATTTGTTTTTCTGGCGTTACACTTTGGCGAATAGTTTGGAAATGTTTTTTTTTTTTTAATGGAAAGTGGTTAACGGGATAATGGAGAAGTACCGAAAATTGTTTTCAGTAAGACGGTTTAAAGGTATCGTTTCCAGTATGACGTAATTTTTACCAAAGTTTTCTTCCTATTATTAAACGTAAAAATATAGTTTTTAATTGAAGGGAAATATTATTATTTACGCTGTTTTAAAATTTGCAATAATAGGTAAAAGATTTTGTCGAAATAAATGAATCTCTCGTGTAAATAAAGTTTTAAATTGAAACTGTTTGGAAACATTGTTTTTTGAGCATTTTAAATATGGTAAATTAAGTTTCCGTATTTAATCCTTTGAAAGCGTAATAATTTAATTATTTTTCTTTTAATATTATCGCACAAGTATATATTTTATTACGTAATTTTCTCCATTTACTGCTTTTAACACGTGATCCTTTAATTATTATTTTAAAGTTTTATTTCTGTTTTTAAGGCTGTATTCAAAAAAAATATTTTTTCACGCTGAACAACTCAAAATTTTGAGACACATTCTCAGACTCATTTTTAAAAGTAACAGCAGGAAACTTGGCGGCGTGATTTATAAAGACATTTATAAGGGCTCCATGTTTTTATTTTTCGTTCAATTAATTAGAAATTGATTTACAGACAATTATTTTCTCAGAACGATCATTTTTTTTGTTTCCAGCGCTATCGCTTTGGGAAATTCGGTTCAAAATGTCCACTTTGACAGCATTTTTTGAAATATATTCTGCCTTTATTAAAAAATCGAGACAATACGAACATTATAAAGCTTCTGAATAAGAGAACCTGCCAATTGGATGCATTTTAGAGCAAAAATGAATTTACAAATGTGTCTCAAAATAAGCAGTTTGGATTTGAATGCACCCTTAATAGTCATAAAAGCGGGCATTTCAAAAGTTGGCATTTAAATTTTTGTTTTAATTGAAAGAGAAAAGTATTATGTGTGCTATTTTACAAATTGGCAACAATTGAAATAAATGGGCTTTTTGAAGTATGAAAAAAATCTCCATCAAAATAATGAAAATTTGAATAAAAAATTGAAATGAACTTTAAAAAAATTAGTCAATTGAAAAAATTAATTACACTCTGCACACCGCAACTTGTCATCTATATCCCTGTAAAATATGGTTAAATTTATATGCATAGTTTTCGTTCGTATAAAACTTTATTAAGAGAACTATTTTGACCGACTTTAATATTAAATATCTCTTAAAATAATTCTTCAATTTAAAAACTGTCTACCTCAGTGTGTTTATCGAAAATTTCTATATAAAACTACCAATTTTCGTATTTTTATATGCAATAATTTTCTGAATATTAGCCCAGAAAGATCTCAAGGCACAAAAAATGCATTGACAATGGCTGCGGCGGCGGTGGTTACATTAAAAAAAATAATATGTAGAGATATCTTGGTCTGGCATTTAGCCCAAGCATATTTTGGGAGGGTTGTTGCATAAGTGCCTAGCTAAAGTCTTATGAAGGTAGTCTAGTGTAAAATGAATTGTTGAGTTTTGACTGTAAACGTGTTTTACCGATTCTAACGTTTGTTCGTGAACAAGTCACATTTTCTCTCCTTTCTTTTACATTAGCAAAATGTAGTTGAATCTCCAGGAATATTATATTCACGGTTACTTAGAGCGATGATATATAATTAGGTTCGAGGCTAACGAAAAAGAAAGGCTACCGCGGTGCTTTACGCAAATCTTTTTTTACAGACCGCGGGAGTCACGTGATGCTCGAATGCACCAATACAGATGTACGAAAAGAGCAATACGTCACTCTAGCGGTCTGTAAAAAAAGATAGGTGGAATGCACCGCGGTAGCCTGTCTTTTTCGTTAGCCTCGATTAGGTTTCTGTGGTCGTTTCTAGCTGGTTTGAATACGGCGACAGAAGTTTGATCCAGCGGATTTTGTCAGATCTCGTCCTTTGTGGAAAATCCAGAGTAGCAGTGTTGTTACAACATACTCAAAGACATTGTTTCCAATGAGTTATGAATGGAAGGTTTAAGCTTGTAAACAATTTTATTAAAAAAGGCAGCGTGCATGTCAGAGGAATGAGATATATTCTGTGTTATTTTCTCAGAGGAGTGAGAAAAATTTTGCGTATGTGTTTCTCAAAGTGGTGAGATTATGGAGTTGGAAATTTCCGAGTTGAATTTTTGTAAGGAAGTGAATTTTTACGACATTTGGAAGTGAATTTGTGTAACAGGGCCGCACGAAGGGTGCTGCGGGCGGTGCCCTCGCACCATGCACTATCAGTTAGAATAGGCGCTGACCAGCTTAACCCATTAAGGACTAGCGTTACCATAAGGTAACGGAATAGCTGACAATCATTTTGCTGTTTAAGTACCAGTGTTTGTTTAGAGAAATATTTGCTTTATTTGATGCCAGGAATTCCGCGGTAAAAGGGCACTAAAGTTGCTATTCTATAAAACTGGTACGAAATGCAGTTTTTGCATTTTAAAATAGAAACATAATTCCGTCCTTAATGGGTTAATCGACACCAACACTAATCACTATTCGTGCATCTACCATCTGTAGAAAAACTAACAAGGAGTTTTCGCACCAGACGCCAAATAGAGTTGTTGTGGTCCTGCTAGTCGACCACAGGTGTGATGGAGAAATAGTTAATAAAAAAAAGTATTTTGGTCAAAAATTTTAAAAGTTACTACTCTTTATTAGTTTTAGTTAGCATTTTGGCTCTAAATAGATAAAAAAAAAATCTTGTGCATGTATTTAGTCCAAGATTTTTTTTCAGATTCCGGTGAGAGTTGTAGTACAAGTGCCTAGCTACTACTGTCTTATTAAGGTAGTCTAGTGTCATAAGGATTGTTGTGTTTTGAGTGTGAACGTGTTTTCTCGATTCTAATGTTTGTGCGTGAACAAGCCACATTTTCTCTCCTTTCTTCCACTTTAACAAACAGCAATTGAATCTCCAGGAGTCGTATTTTCATGGTTACTTAGAGCGATGATATAGGTTAGGATATAATTAGGTTGCTGTGGCCGTTTCTAGCTGGTATGAATACGGCGGTAGAAGTTTGATCCAGCGGATTTTGTCGGATTTCGTCCTTTATGGAAAATTAAGACTACATCGAGCCACTCACGTGCCGAAGCTAGTGACGTTCCATTTTGACTTAGTTTAGAATAAGATTCTTTATCAGAGAGTTTGGCTACGTGGTAAGGTGTTGAATTTAATACTCCAAATAAAAATATATTAGGATCCACAGGGTTCCTTTCTATTAGTGACTTTGCCGTATTTTCTAGTGATATTGTGTATAGTAATATTTAAGAGTTACTAGTGACGTTTTCGTAGCGAGATGAGATGAACCTTTCTTAGATTTAGGAATAAAAACAACGTAACCAGTTTATTTCAAACCAGTGTTAGTAATTAGACAATTTCTTGGGCTTCACATCACCCCTCTCATTATCTTAGGACTTGAGTCTGTAATTTGATGATTGTTAATTTAACTTCCCTGCTCTACTGCAAATGTCCCTTGCTATTGATTTTACTTAAATTGTTTTCATTGTTAATTTCTGTCTTATGGTTACTTTCTTAGCAGACGGGCCCGAATGGTCTGCCACAAGTTTATTGTATCCTTGTCCTACATATGGCACGGCTTGTAAAAGGAAACTAAGAAAGTTTTGGCAAGTTTTTAAGTTTAATAATTATATTTGCTGTCTCATTATTCTGTACAATAGCATTTTTTAGCGAAAATATCAATTTTTTCTATTTATGGCAAACTAACAGGTTAAAGTTTACAGAATTGAATACAAATGATTACAATTAATTAAAACAAAAAGGCGAAAACTAGAAATAAAAATGTTATCTTCTTTTAATATGTGTCTATCTCTAAATAAACACACAAATAATGCACTAATATTAGGCAGAAAAAGCAACTAACATAATCCATCGAAAGTCTCGTCATTTCTTTTGGAAGGCTATTTCGTTTTTATGTTGGTTCGTGAGTGAACTACTTATTCAATACAAATTAAATACTTTACTTAATAAGAAAGATCGAGTACCATTGCTAGTTTTGGGGAAAGGAATCGCTAATCTTTGAAAGCTGAAAAAAGAAAAATTCGCATCAGTTGCATTGTAAGAAAAAGATATTTAAACAAGTAATTTTAAGGGAAAAGAAAACAAACTTCAAGAAATTGTTTTTTAATCCAGCATTAGGTGCCTTTGGAAAGATTTTCCTCTAAAAATAAAAAAATCATTCATCACTGACAAGGAAGGTCTTGAAAAATTACACATTATTCTTCTCATGAGGATATATGTGTTTTTAAAAAAATTGCTGCGGAACCTCGATATAACGTCCGTAAAAAAATTATAAAAATTTCGTGTTTTTGGCGATATATCGCTGGTTGGCAGCACATTCAAGTAAAAAAAAAAAAAAAATACCCTTTTATGATAATACTCTTTTAGGAAAAACTTTTTCTACTCTTCCTACTGAACTAGTTTAAGTAAGTTTAACGTAAATAAACACACTTTTATTACTAGGTTTTGTCATTTACATTTATATGTATATACAGGGTGGTCCTAAAATATATGTCAAACATGTAAAGGCAGGTAGAGGAGACCTTCGTATAGGAATGTGGGTGCGGAAATGCACTGTTGAAGCAGTAGAGGGCGCTGTTGAATTCGCCGGATGAAAGCGTTTCGCTGGCTTGAATCGTCATTCCCCGCACGGATTTCGAGTAACATGCGTCGTTAAATCAATACGGAACTTGTCGACATGCAATTCATGTATGGGGCTGCGCAAGGAAATGGAGCGGCTGCTCAAAGGATGTCCATGGAACGATTCCTGGATATAGGAGTCTGGTGGATCGCCAAACATTTGAGCATCTTCATCGGGAGTTGTGCGCGATTGGGTCGTTTTATGCTTCCAGGCGTGATACCGGCACTGGAAGATATCGCAGAATTCCAGCAGTAAAAGAAGAAGTATTATGCACAGTAAGAGGACAGTCCTTCGACAAGCTCGAGAGCTGTTGAACGTGCGCAACCTTTGAGCAGCCGCTCCATTTCCTTGTACAGTCCAATACATGAAATGCATGTCGGCAAACTCCGCATTGATGTAACCATGCATGTTGCTCGAAATCCGTGCGAGGAATGATGATTCAAGCCATCGATACGCTTTCATCCGCCGAACTCAACAGCACCCTCTACTGCATCAACGCTGGATTTCTGCACCCACATTCTACGAAATATGCTTATTTAGGTCCCCTCTACCTACCTTTACATTTTTTACATATATTTTAGGACCACCCTGTATAAAGAAAATTAACGATCGTATTCTATGGTTTAGAACAAAATTTAACTTGATTAAAAATGCTTCTTGAAATTAAAAATTAAAGTCCGATTCTGAGTGCTGAAAATTTGACTTCGATATTGTTATTGTCAGAGACAATAATAGAAACGTATTGTTGCCATGGAAACAACGATTTACTCAATATCAAAATGTACTGAGAGTTTTCTGAATCGGGCAGTTAGTGTTAATATACACTTAAACTTATCCAGCCGGTGAAACCGTGTAAAAATAAATAATTTCAGCAAGACGCTACTTGTATATATGAAAAAATAAAAACTATTAATCGTTCAAGTTTAAATTTATAAAGTACTGCGCATTTAAATACTCATTTGACTAAATTTGACTGAATCTTTATTGCGTACGTGAATAATTTCATTAGCATATTTTTCAAAATATTCTAAGTATGCGCTTTAAGAAAATTTTGCTTGTGAGTTTAGTTATATTTAAGATTCATGGGCCCGGTTCAGCTAGTATACATAGACTAGGTATCCCTAAAATGACGGGCATATTTTAAAAATAAAGTTAAAAAAAAGTGAAGCGATATAAATTCACGATTTGTTGTATTGTGCCTAGGAAAACAGTAAATTTTCAGTCAAAGAAAACAAGAATGAAAAATCATGCGTCAAGCATAGATTATTAAATACTTTTCAACACATTCAGAATAGTGTCACAGTTTACTAACAAGGGAATCACTTTTGGTGCAGCTCGCACTTAGGATTGAGACCTGGTGCACTTAATATTACGAAGTTTGAGAATCGATGAAACTTTTCTGTTAATGTCATATTTTTGATTTTACAGTAGCATAACTTTCTGAAAATGCAGTTTTCGAGATCACTTATCGGACTATTAACATAGAAGTTTTTTTGAAAAAAGTACTTTAAAATGCAAATTACTTAATCTTCAACTATAATAAGGAAGGAAGTTTGTATGCGTGTCCGTGTGTTTCTCGGTTGTGTTCTCAAGAGATCGCTGCAGGCAGAGCTACAAAATTTGGTGGGAAGGTACCTCTATGCATGTAGATTTGCACCTCGAAGCCAGATTTTGGAATTTTTGAATATAATTTTTTTATTTAATTTTTAATGCGATTTTTAGTGTTTTTTCACGTTTTGCTGCGATTTTTCCACATTAGTAACGGGAATCCGGTTCTAATCTTTTAGCCCAATATAGTAAATTTTATCCCCTCTTCAATAAAGTATATGCAAAATTCGTACAGCGATTTTTGATTTTTTGGCGAATTTTTTCTTTTGACACTAAGTAATTTTGCCAGAATGCTTGATTGGTTCGGTGGTTGCTTCCATTTCAGAAATTAACAACGGTAACTTACTGTTTTTAGATACGCTCGGAATAGTAATTTTTTTTTACTCTTTTTAGCTTGGAGAAAGTTGATAATTCTTTACGGATAAAAAATCATAATTTTAAAAGGGAAGGGCGGATTATTTAATATCCAGATTTGTTTTTATAAGATTTTTTCTTTTAATTTCATTTTTTATGCGTTTTTGAACATTTTTTTCATGTTTTGCAGCATTTTTTGTTCAAATGACGTCACAAATCGGCCACTACAAGTCAAATACCATTGGAGTGGTGATTGGTAGCTGATAGAATTGTAGGCACATCTGGAAGTCAACCGGGAAGTTGCGATTGACGTATGAAAAGGTCGTCAGCTGATTGCAATTCGAACAGCGAGTTGTGAATTTTTGCAATTTGTTTTATGCGATTTTTAGAGTTTTCTCGTGTATACGTCATTTATGTATTTGATTTCAAAAATTAACAACGGTAACAACGGTATTTTAACTGCTTTTGCATGTAAAAAAAGTCATTTTGTTTCTGTTTAGAAAATTAATGATAATTCCTAAATTTGTAACGTCGTTGGTTAAATTCTGTGATGGAGAGGGGAAGTGAGTGTTCGGTTGCAGTTTAAATATCGCGTTAATACTCTGATCGAAACTCCCTCCTCCCTCTCCCCTGAATCGAAAGGTTTGTATGTATCCGACACACTATGCTAAAACTTACTTCAGTTAGGAAATACATAGCACATTTGAAAATTTCGCGAGATCTTTTCAGCAGCCCTATACAGGATGTATAGAATTTACATGCACGAATTAATATAAAAAATATAGTTACATTTAAAAACGCGGACCACAACTGAAAGCGAGATACCAGGAATTATTGTTCATAGACAGTACTGTAACCAAATTCTTATGAGTGCCCCTGTAAATGAAAATTACAGTCTATGCATACCGTATTCTACATTAAGCGTTTTGTAGTTCCCTTAGTGATATGTATCATTTCGGTTTATTATCTGTAGGATATCCATCATAATTTTTCTTAAAAATTCTGCATGATCTTATTTTAAACAGAATGGTTGGGTGGGTAGACGTTAGAGTATGGAGGATGGGAGGTGTTGTTTGAACAAAATTAACTCTTTGCATAATTTTATATTATTATACATATAATATTAAGCAAAAGATAAAAAAGGTAAAAATGAAATAAAAAACAGTAAGTTTATAATAATTATAAATATTTGAAACAAGTAAAAATTGCAGTTAAAAAATTTAAAAAATCATCTGTGAGTTCAACTTTTTGGAACACACCTGCCTGAAATTGTACTGTTTTTTAAATATTAAACGCAAAAATGATTTTCATAAATGAGATAATGACATGTCTCAATTTGACGAGTGCATAAGAATCCGTAAATGCATTGCGAGTCTACAAAATATTACCGAAAATTTTCTTTAGTATTCGCGTGTTCCACCTTCTCTCAATAACTCTCATACTTACATTTCTACTTTAATATCATCATTATCATCATCATAATCATCAATAACAACAGCAACCCTTTTCAATCGATGGCTGGATGTGAGTCTCCCCCAATTTTTTTCATTGTTTCCAGTCTAGTGCATTGGTCATCTAATTAACTCTAGCCTCTTTCTGATTTCGTCTGTAGGGTATTTGTACTCCATTAATTGTCTTATTTTCTTCGAATGTGTCTTGCACATTTCTATTTTAACCGTTTATTACTCTCGATGGTGTCAAAAGCTTTTGTTTTTCTTTTTCTGTCTCTCCTCCAATTTCATGCATGATCCCCATTTACATATTTCTAATGATCTTGTTTCTGCAAAGGGAGGAATTTTCTAACTGACCAATTTTGTGTATGGGATAGTATAAAATTTTTCAAAAAGTAATTTGAAATGATAAAAGGTAGGATTATTTCATTAACATAATTTTATTTCCTACGTTATTTTGAACACTTTTGCAATTTAACTTACCAATTTCTCCACAACAGGAAAAATTAAAGCCCGTGTCAATATTTTTGGATACGTATATTGAATCAGTATACATCCTGTATATTGAATCTAACAAAAACATAACTGTGAAAAAAGGGAGTTAAGTTCTGTAGAAAAAAAGAAAAAAAAGGCCAAGAAAAGAAGTAATATGTAAGTGGGTGCCAAGTTCAAATAAAATTCACTCAAACTTACCTACTAAAGTATTACAGCATTGTTTAAATTGTTAAAAAATAAAAAAATATTGATAGCATATTATTAATAAATCTAGAACTTGGCAAGTTTTTGCCTACGAGTCGTTCATCTTTATTAATGACATTATTATATCAAAACTTGTTATTTCATGCTTGGATTCCATAATTTGAGTGTATTGAGGCTCTTAAAAGGGGTGGAGTCTCTAGAATGATGACCAAGGACAAGCTTAAGTGTATCTGTCTGTTTGTCAGGCCATAGTCTGTTTGTAGAGGTTTCCGGGGACGGGGGTCGCTAGTCTGATAACCAAAGACGAGCGGAATCTTATCTGTGTGTTTATTCAAATCTTTAACGCGAGTCATTTGTTTATAATAATAATAATATTAAAAATTATAATGACAGCGTTATTAATATTATCACCATCATTTTGTTAAAACACGAAAATGATAGGCATAATATTTATCAAAAACTTGCCAAATTCTAGATTTATTATTAATATGCTATCAATATATTTTTTAACAATTTAAACAATGCTTTAATACTTCAGTAGGTAAGTTTGAGTGAATTTTATTTGAACTTAGCACACACTTACATATCACTTCTTTTCTTGGGGCTTTTTTTTCTACAGAACTTGGCTCTCTTTTTTCACAGTTATGTTTTTGTTAGATATTATTTTGCACAGTTACAATATACTTAGACACTTTACTTAATGGTTTTTAATGTGTTTACAAGTGATTATTTTATTCACCAGGCAACATTCAATTTAATTTAAATTTCCTACAACAAAATATTTGGCTTTAAATTTGTGGCAGAAATCTATATTTTAATACTGCTGTATTTAATGTTTGTTTTAAAACGAAATGTATTGATTCGAAATTTTTATTATCATATTGACATAATAATCATATTGACATAATTTTATGTTTTACCATTACAGACTCATTGACATATAAATCAACAGTTCGATTCATATTTACAAATAAAATGACGAAGCTATCAAAATAATATCAAACAAATAGTATAAAATTTAAACAAGCACTAACAAGAAAATCCGACTGACTTTTAGCCCTTACTAATGTAGGTTTTTAGTCTGGTGAAATAAAGTATTGGCTCAAACTATAATTAAAAACAAAATGCTGATGCACCTTTTGCTTAATTATAACATTTATTTGACACACAGCATACAAAGTTGAAAGTAAAAAGACAGTAATTGTTCAAATTCGAATTCGTACACCGAAACTACAGCATAGCAAGAATTTGAATCTTCAACCCTCCCCCCTCGTATCCAACAGTTTGAAAGTACGTGTCGCTATCGAAAGACATCGAAATGATACTTGATAGTCCTCTGCAAGCATTATCTTTATATTCATTGGCAGTCGGTAGAGTACCTTTATCCGCAGTGGAAATCGATAGAGTACCCGTAGCACTGACGTTGAGAGTCAGAGACACGTCAATGTTGTCCACAGCATAGATTAACATACAAGATAGGACAGTTACAGCAAAATCTGTAATGACAGCAATAATAACGGCACTAGTGACAAGGGGGGAAAACTAACAAGCTTCCGAAATTTACCCATGTATATGAAATCTGTTTATGCTCTATGCTTTTAATATCTATTCTTTTCGCTTCGGGGCAGATGATTCTCTTCGAATTGGCCGCTCGCTGGTGTGTTAAGTTTATATTTAAAGGACTTCATTTTATTTTTTTATATTATTAATTTTGAAACAACAGTTCTTTTCAGAACGTGTATAGTATGGTAAAAGATGTTACAATATGTCATGTTGAATCATGTGTGCATACAAATCGGAATTTTAAAATTTTCGTTTTTCGCTTTTCCTACAAATTTGAAAATGTAAACAAATAGTATAAAATTTAAACAAGCACTAACAAGAAAATCCGACTGACTTTTAGCCCTTACTAATGTAGGTTTTTAGTCTGGTTTAAAAAAGAAAGATCATAATAAGATAGACGTTCAAAAGGAGAAATATTCCGTCTATGAGACGTTTCTTCCCCCTTGTCACTACAGGCGCTGCGTTCGTCATCGCGTTACCATTACGTCCTATGATAGTGTCCTATTTTGTGTATTAATCTATGGTCCACAGCTAGACTGCCTAGACCCATGGTAGCCACACATCCATGATCAATATTTATTTGAATCATAGGATTGACTCTCTTTTGTTTACATTTTTAATTCTGGGATTAGCAAATTTCAACTGCGGATGTCTTGTAAATATATGCGTATTTCAATATATTTATTCTCTCAAGATGTTTTTGTTTTTTCACAATGCGTCTAAAAAGGTAAATTTTATGCACCATTACTTAAAAAATTAATTCTCTGAAATTAGCCAAAAATGACCGATAATCAAGTGATTTTGCTGCAAGGTCAGCCCGGATTCAACATTTGGCGCTTTTTTTGTCAAATTAAAATTTCGCCTAATAGACGTAACGTTAAAGTAAAAATGGACACCCCCAAGTGGGTAATTAATTGATTTTCAGATTTTTTTCGTCGATTACTTATAGTGTAAACGAACTTCGTACCAAATTTGAGGTCTGTAGGTGCAGTCGATACATGAGGTCTTTTTCATGAGCGAGTGAGTCAGTGATAAAATTATCGATTATCAGACATTTTCAAATATCATTATCTCGGAAACTAATTATGCGTTATTTATAAAATTTTGGATTCTGGATAATTAAGGAGGCCTTACTACACATATAAAATTACAAGAACGTAGGTAAAATAGATTTTCAGTAGTAGAGTGCCAAAATTTGGCGGAATGGTTCGAACAGCTCGAAATGGTTCGTTTAATATAACACACTAGTATGTCATACGGACTTGGCTGACGCACTGCCGTGTGTCTAGATGTTTAGCGTGAATTTGCTGGGGTTGAATCACAAATTATCTTCAGCATGTAGTGTGATTTTATATTTAGTTTTTAAAGTAATTTATGATAAAATAAAATCCGGTACTTTTCCAGAGAAAGAGAAAATGGCCTTGGCAACAGAAGGAAATTTGGCAATAAATTTTCTGGCAACCTATTCACTGTTTTATAGACACAAGCAATGTTTTCAAGATTTATACAATTATATAAAGAAACCAATTATCTATTTTTATATACAAACAGTAGTAAATTGTAAATAAAAAAACTATAATATATATATATATATATCTGGTTTGTTTTCATAGCTGTTTATATCATTTGCCAACAATTATCACTTTCTGAAGCCCAAATTGCGCCAACCTATTTAAAAGACACCAAGGGTTATACTGGAAAAGTACCAAAACTCATTTTAACGCATTTAGTTGTCATCTAGAAGGAGTCGACAAACATACCTTGTGGGAAGTTTTGAAGCCGACAAACGAGTTATTTTCTCCTCTCCTGTGTCAACCATATTTTATCCACCGACTTAGCAGCCTTCAGTCAGGGCTACACTACATACCGGGCTTGCTCATTCATTATGATGACGTCACAAAAGGTGGCTGACTAGGAGGAAATACATACAGCGATTGGCACAAAACGATGGGCGCGTTGCTTTGGACCAATCGCTGGTCGCGGTCAGCCACCATTTGTGACGTTTTGAGAGTGAATGAGCAAGCCCGGTATCGAGTGTTGCCTTGCTTCAGTGCAAGATGCAGGACACGCATGCACAAGGCTTCGGGGTAGGAAAGGCTTCAACTGACGTTATTTACGTCGACTCCTTCTATTATATCCTCCTAGGTTGTGACGCTCTGTATGGTGGTTGTCGAATAGACACATCATATAACCAGGGCTACACCATAGATTAATACACAAGATAGGACACTATCATAGGACGTAATGGTAACGCGATGACGAACGCAGCGCCTGTAGTGACAAGGGGGAAGAAACGTCTCATAGACGGAATATTTCTCCTTTTGAACGTCTATCTTATTATGATCTTTCTTTTTTAAATGCTACATGTTTACATTTTCAAATTTGTAGGAAAAGCGAAAAACGAAAATTTTAAAATTCCGATTTGTATGCACACATGATTCAACATAACATATTGTAACATCTTTTACCATACTATACACGTTCTGAAAAGAACTGTTGTTTCAAAATTAATAATATAAAAAAATAAAATGAAGTCCTTTAAATATAAACTTAACACACCAGCGAGCGGCCAATTCGAAGAGAATCATCTGCCCCGAAGCGAAAAGAATAGATATTAAAAGCATAGAGCATAAACAGATTTCATATACATGGGTAAATTTCGGAAGCTTGTTAGTTTTCCCCCCTTGTCACTAGTGCCGCTATTATTGCTGTCATTACAGATTTTGCTGTAACTGTCCTATCTTGTATGTTAATCTATGGGCTACACTAGATACCGAGCTCATAACGTCACAAAAAGGGGCTGGCTTCGACGAGAGACATACAACGATTGGCACAAAACGATGGGTGCGTCACTTTCTACCAATCGCTGGTCGTGGCCGGCCGCTATTTGTGACGTTATGAGAATGAATGAGCCAGCCCGGTGTCTAGTGTTGCCTTGATATAACCGCAACCTGCGTTATACATGGCCGGTGCATGACGTTTAAAACGTCACATGTAGTGGATCATTTTTACACGGTTATTGGTGCAAAGCGACGCATCCCCCGTTTTGCACCAATCACCTTGTAAAAATGATCCACTACATGTGACGTTTTAAACGTCATGCACCGGCCGTGTATAACGCAGGTCGTGATATAACCCTTACAACCTTTTCACATACTGTACGGTGCCTTTATATGAGAGTGACGACATACGCACAGGGCGCATGCTCAGATTGTGCTTAGGCTGAAGCTTTTGTCCAAATTATGGCAAATGTGAGAATGTGGCGATACTTCCCTGGACGAGTTCGATTAGACAAGTCAGACAAGTTAACAAACATTAGGTTGGCAATAATGGCAGGCTCGTCAAGATGCTTAGCCTTTCATTTCCCCCCAAAATCTTATCAAATTTTATATGTCGTGTGTCGTCACTTTCATATAGACGCTCGAGACGCATCCTAACATACCGCACTTTCAGAAACACCGTGATACATACTACGATTGCTCACAGCGCCCCTAGTTGCGAAATGTGCATGAATAACTTAAACCGAAAGTGTGATTTTAAATTTGTGCAATTCCTGTGAATGCTACAGTGTTGATTTCATTACACATAAGAATAGTGTTAGAAAAAAGTATGGGAATTGCAATCGAACAACAAATGCCTAACCAGAGCTGTAGTGGAGGATATAAGGTATACTCTGTATACCTTCTGGATTTTCTCAAGAACCTCCGTATTCTCTCAGTTTCTCAAGTAAAGCTATAGCGTATACTCTCTAGCATATATCCTGTGCATTTTACGACCACAGAACTGATGCCTAATGTTTTTGCTCCACAATTATAACGCTGCACAACCGCATAAGCGCAGTGCGCAAATATTTCGCTCCTGCTGGAGTAGTGACGAAAATCTCACCAACTGACATTCACTCTTTTTCGCTTTTGTTTTAGGATTTCGTGCATATCGAGTGTCTTTTCCTATTTAAACGTTGCGGCACAAACTTACTAGTTAACGTTTTCCTCATGCCTCTAATAGTTTTGGGGAGATAGCATCGCTAAATTCTGCATTTCGCTGCTAGGGGCGCCGCACGTTTCCTAATTGTGTAACGCATGCTCATTTCCTTTTGAGTGTATACTTCTTTTATAACTGTCACTATATCCATTCACTTTTTAAATTTTTTGTTCCGGGAAACATGTTATATTGATCATACTGCATGCAGTATGATTTTCAAAATAAAGGACAAAAAACGTATACAAATTTAAATTTTGTAGCTATTCCAAAAATAACCAAGTAAGTCAAAATGGTTTCTAAGGAAGAACTTGCTTCTAATGGAAACTGCTTTTACATTTGCTTAACCCATCACCGTATTTTGTATTAGGTGAACAAATAAGTTTAAAATCGTTTTAGTAGGTATTTTAACACGCGTGTCCCTTTAAAATGCATGCTAAAACGTTTTAAAACTTATTTGTACACATAATATTATATGATACATGACATTAAATGTTATCTATTTCCCCATGTGACATACATTTTTACAATATGAACCTTGTTCCATATCTTCAGCAATAAGATTAATTTAAAGCGTACAAATATACTCTTACTCGATGGCACTATCATGCTAAATATTGTACAGGTACGGAAATTATTCACAGGAATCGCATGGGATCTTGCATTTTAGTACCACATTTTCAAAATAGAAATCTTTGACTTATTTAAAGAAATTCTTTACTTAATGATAGAAGATTACTATTCGAAATTTCTGGAACTAAAACGTAGGAGCCGTGCACTCTCAAAAATAAAACACTCAATTTTGACGATTCCGCAATCCTCAGGCCTCATTTCCTTATTTTTGACAATCATTTCGTCACTGAGTCACGTGGTTTTTGACGAAACGCGAATCCTCAAATATCTTGACGAAACTGTTTCCTCGCTGTCAAAAATAAAACTCTCACTTTTGACGATTCCGCAATTCTTAAGCTATATTTCGTCATTTTTGACAATCATTTCGTCTCAAAATTAAATGATTTTTAATGCAATGGAAAATCTCAAATATTTTACAAAAATGTTTCCGCATTCCCGGCCAGATTATTTTTGTTACAAAATCGTTCAAAAAAAAAAAAAAAAAGATTACACGAAAGTATTAAATTTACGATATAATTAATGAAAACAGAAACAAAAATATTTCATCCTTGGGGGCCGCTATAACACGAATGTACCAAATTTCTACTGTATTTTTTATATCTGATGATTTGCGTCTATCCTTTTTGTAAAGATTTTATGCATTTCTATTGCCGATTGAAAGATAAATTTTTCTGAAGTTACAGAATTTCGTTAAAAACGCTTAGAAAATTCATCTAAATTTACAAAATTTCGTTAAAAACGGTTAAAATAGTAAAATGCGAAGATCATTTGGTCCATTTTCGACCGCAAGCATCAACACTTTCCCAATGGTAAAAAAAAAATAAATAAATAAATAATAAAAAATAATAATAATAATAATAAATAAAAAATCACAATATTAGGTGCTTTTTTTATTTAAGAAATATATTCGTATAACAATCAAATTTAAAATACGTATAACTGACCTTTCCCCTCTATAAACAGTAATCTTATCCGCTGAAATTGATGAACTCGCTCCAAAATATGCACTTCAAAATTAATTATTTCTGATCAACAAATTAACTAGAGCATATTCATTGAACAAAGGAAATTTCTCTAATAAATTATATTAATCAAGCCATTTTCTAATTATTTATTAACCATAATAATAATCTAGCCTTAATAATTAAAACATGCAGAAGTTATAACAACACCGATAAAAATACAATCTACTTTCTAAAAACAAACACATCAAACACATCTTAACACATCAACATCTCGTAAATACTTTTAAAATCAAACAATTTCGAAGTCCCGCTAGCTGAGAGGTAAGACGCTGGGCTGTCAAGCTAAAAGTCGCGCGTTCGAGCCTCACCGAAGAACGATCTTATTTTGCCCCAAGGCAATTAAAAAAGCTGCTAAAAGCTCCGACAGATGGAACCATCAACCTCTTTTTTTTGGAACTTTCAAAGAATCAATTTGACGAAACCACTTTCTTCGTAATTTTGAGGATGCAAATTTACTCGATTTGACGAAACGTTTACTCGGAGCATATTTCAAAAAACCGTTTCGTCAAAAACGAAGAAAATTTCTTGAAATTTGAGTATTCATTTTTGAGAGTGTGAAGGTCTACGCATAATTCCCATCCCTGCCTATAGAGCAAAATATTGGCATAACCCAATTCTTTTCATACAAAAATCAAAGATTTTTAATAATTATTGCACTTTAGTCTTTGTTTTTAATATTTACACACCATACAAGCAAACGTAATAACAGCGAACAGTAACTTTCGTTTTGTAAAGATAGAATTTTTGTTAGAAAGATATAATTACACTTAAAATATTATGGAAGCAGAAATCCGAAAGAGATTTTTATTTCTAAGCAAATGCGGTATTTGGCTGGTCTAAGAACATATATAAAGGCTAGTTTGAGAACTGGATACACCTTAATAAAAGTAATCGAGTGATGAAAAGTTTTGAATAGGATGAAAATATTAACTTAAAGGGTAGATCACGACGAAGGATCACTTTCGACGTCATCTGGTGCAATTTCGAGGCTAACGAAAAAGACGGTGCATTCCACTTATCTTTTTTTACAGACCGCTAGAGTGACGTGATGCTCTTTTCGTACACCTGCATTGGTGCATTCGAGCATCACGTGACTCCCGCGGTCTGTAAAAAACGATACGCGTAAAGCACCGCGGTAGCCTTTCTTTTTCGCTAGCCTCGGTGCAATTTGAAGCTTTTCATCAAAATACAGCCTGAAAATTATTCCATAGGTTGCAAATGCTTTTGTCTTTCGATGGACTATTAGTAGAGTTTTGAAAGATGCTTAATTATTTTTAAATGGGCGGTCCCTTATAAGGTGAAACAGTAAAATAATTGCTTGGGTATCACGGAATTCAACAGGGTCATTCTCACAAAAAGGTGCAAAACAGCAATATATATATAAGTATGTAAAATATCTTAAAAACTGCATTGATGTTTTCATTTATGCTTAATAAATAACCTTATATTAGCGATCAAGTTTTCTATTTTATTTTGCACAAGTTTTTGATTTTTTAAAATTCTGACATGGACATGGAGGCTATGGGAAGGGACATTTACATTTCAAAAATTTAAATGAAGACATAGTTGAGTAATTATTGGGCGTAGTCGGAACATATTTATTTTTTATAATTAAACTGTCTCACATAGAAAAGGCAAAATTGGCTAAAAAAATTGTTTTAAAAAACTGTCGAATTTATAGAATGTAATTTTCTGAAAACAATGCGCAGCAGGATTTCATTACTTATCAAATTTCTCTTTGTATTTGAGACCTCCTTATACTGCACGCAATGTTTGATATATGACCTATAAGCAGGGGTCGGAAAAACTACTTTTTGTTTGTAGCGAACTACAACTACTTTATGAAAAATGTAGTTAACTACAACTACAACTACTTGTTTTAAAAAGTAGCGACTACAAACTACTTTTCAAAAGTAGTCACTACTTCGCTACTTTTCGCTACTTTAGTTATCATCGCTAATTAAATGCACCGCAAACGATTTTTTCCCATAGACCATAATGTAACAGAATTCTTTTGAATGTCCCTGTAAGCGAGATATAAATGCTACACATTTCATTTTCAATACTGAACATTATATGGGAAACTTTAATAACATATAAAACTTTCATGGCATTCCGAGTATATTTACGAGAGTTAGAGCACGGACAGACAGACAAAGCGAATTCATAGACACTTTTTAATCATGTTGGAAAGTGTTAAAAATAGGAAATTTGAAAACAAAAATTGTATTAATCTTACAAATTTATGAGAGTGATATAGCACAGTAGCTCTTAAGGCGGTTATCAAATTCTTTGCTCAACAATGCGAAACTTTCTAATGCATTATCTGACTCATTTTTAAACACAAAGGCATAAAATTGGCAGGTCTGACTATTGAAGCGATTTCGAATCGAAATGTTTTTTTTTTCATTTTTTTATAAGTAAGTTACTTATTGGGTTATAAGTGATTCGTGTCACGTTTTTTCCCTTTCCCCTGCTGCGGCGTAGGAAATTCGGTTGAAAACGTCGACTTTGACAGTATTTTTTGAAAAATCTTCTGTCTTTACCAAAAAATAAAATAAAATAAAATAAAATAAACAATAGTGGAAAACGTCTTTCTGTTACAAAGTTTCTAAGTAAGAACACATGCATTTTCATGCGTTTCCGAACAAAAATGAATTAAAGAATATGTCATAAAGTAGCCAGTTTGGATTTGAGAACAACCTTAAGAGCGGATAGTCCTTGGTAAATTTGAATATACATTATTTTTTAAAAATAGAGCTAAATAGTCCTATTTCTTTACAATTTAAGTGTAATTCTTGTAAGCAATTTAAAAATTGAGCAAGATCATATAGACTTGCATAAGTTAAATCCTAACTTTTCTTTTCCTTTCTATCTCTTTTTGTTTGTTTCCCTTTAAAAACCCGAATTTCAACATTCTGGGCTTTAGATTCATTCTGGAGACAAAGATAGAGATATTTCATTAAAACACCAAGCTAACCAATATGAAATCAAATATAAAACATTATAAATCAATTATTTTAGCGATAAAAAACCTGTGCAGCTGAAATAAAAATAAATAGCCATAAAAATAAAATTAAGCATTCTTAGGCATTTTTTAAAATAATACATTTTTATTTACAACTACCTTTGTTCTATCTATTGGAATCTTCAAAAGGAAATATGCAGTAAATTAATTTGTATGCATACATTGGACAAATATTTCACAACGATCAAAAGGCGTATTAATAAAATAATTTTTTGCGATAATAAACAGTTCGATAAGAATATTTCCTGAATCAGGGATCTTAATTCGATAATACTCTTTTTAATGATTTATGAATTTTAGTGAATAACGATTTAGACATTCGGTGCGAGATGCGATCCAGTAATTATTATTAATAAAGAAAATGCTTACTCATCTCTATGATCAACTTCAAGCTGTAAGCAGATGATTTTGATACCGGTAACTTCTTATTAATTAGACAAAGTTTACATGTTACATAATAATTACCACTTTCTTGTTGTTCTATAACGTCAAAATATTCATTATATGCCGACCAGGGCAGTTCCATACTATTTTTGTATGTCATTCTATTACATTAATCTAAAAAGAAGCATCCCCACATTAAAACACAAGATCTAATTATGAGTAAGAAGATAAAGGGTTCCCAGCAAGAAAATTAATTTTTTTGATGAGTGAGTACTTTGCGGTTTTATCTGCAAATCCAGCAAATAATAGATTACACGGTCATGCTGCCACTTTATGTTTCAGCTGCTAGTTTGTTTGAAGGCAGAAATCATTCCTTCCTAGTGCACTTTTAATAATAAAATGATGGTGTACTTGTTCGTTTTCTGTGCTTTTTCGAATATATATATATATTTATTTAATTAGAGTTCTAACGATTTTAAACTTTTTAAACTGGCAGGAAGCGAGCAGAAATTTTGTTCGAAAGGGAATATTTTAGATGATCGATTATTTAATGTTACCAGACAGCAAAGAATACGGAACTTAAAAAAAAGAAGAATTTTCAATTTTGCATATGGAGAGGTGGGGGAGATTTTAGGGGAAGGGGGGTAATTTATAATACTGATTATTTATCGTCACTACAGAGCACTATTTAGGGCAGAAGATTTTTTTTATATAAAAATAAAAATAACTTAAAGATTTTAGATTTATTTGTATGCTGGGATTGAGGGGGGGGGGGGCGAAGAGTAAATTATGGGAGGATAGGGGACAATTTAGATGGTTACTTATATATTATTATTAAGTAGAAATGAATGTGGCCATTTTGTTAAAATTAATAAAGAGTTTTAAATGATCGAGACTGTATGCTGGAGGAGGGGCAAAAAGGGAAGCGTAAATTTTGGAAACAAGGAAATAATTTTTATTTATTGTCATTAGAGAGCAACAAATGGAATGAAAGATTTTATTTTTGTATAAAAATAAAGATTTTAAAATATTTTAAACTCCTTTGTATGCTACTAGTGCTAAGCGCGAATTTGAGAGGTTAGGGATAATTTAGATGATTTATGTTTAGATAAATCCGTTCTTTTTCTTTTCTTTTTTTTTTTTTAATAAAGATTTTACATTTCTTTGCTTGTTGGGGGTGGGATTCAAAAGGGAGAAGAAATTAGTCAGATAAAGACTTAACATACCCAGACGACTTTATTTTGGTAAAAACAATCGTAGTCGTATAAAAATACATTATATTGAGAAGATTTCTATGGATTTAAATAACAATGCACGAAGTTTCTGACACCCAAACTGTGAAAATGGCAGTTAATTTGTGACCGTGCCCGTCGTCTATGGAGAAATATATGACACTGCAACTGAGATTTGCCGCTGACGTTCGCAAATTGTTGCAGATAACATATTTCGTACAAAAGAAACGAGTTACGATCATGTGATTTGAAGATTGGCACTTTTTTCCTCCTTCCTAAAGTAGCGTCAAAAGTAGCGTCGATTCTCTTACAAACTACTGATAATTTGTATCGCGCTACTCGCTACACTACACTTTTTTTAATGTAGCGCGATACACTACAAACTACTGAAAAAAGTAGCGGCTACTGTAGTTTCGCTACTTATAGCGCGCTACTTCCGAGCCCTGCCTATAAGCTAGACAGTATCAGTAAAAATGGATACGCCAAGTCCACGGAGGGGACAAAAAATAAGTTTTCAATTTTTAAGTTCTTTGGTTTTCAGGTTGCTAAAATGGTACACTTCTTTTTGTTAAATGCAGTGTTACAGCTGTCTAAAATTTGTATTGCAGAGAGCGTTTACGCATATCGGGAAAGATTTTGCTGTTAAATTAAAGAACAAAGAGAAACAACAGGGGAAAATCTGGCAATATGTAATAACTTGATGACTGAAATATTGGCTGCTATGAAAAAATATCGTTTGCTACTGAAATGACACGCGAAAGAAGCGAGTGGTTTGAAGGTTATATACAGGGTGTCCATAATTAAACGACCCTACTTTAAAGTCGTCTACAAACGAAACTATTGGGCAAAAAGTTGTGAAATTTTGAGAAGGACATAATGAAGGAATGGGAATTTGTTTAAGCGAAAAAGAAATAGTTCAAAATTTCGCCTCCAGAGGGCGTTTTTTAATGAATTACACATTTAGCATACATTTACGATAGGTTACAAATTTTATTACAACAAACATGTTGAACAAAATTTTTTTCGCGACATGTTTTTAACATTTCCCAGAACACAACTGTGGAACATGCTATCTTACGATTTCAGATGATAGCTGAAAATGATGGCCGTCATGTAGAACATGTTTTGTTGCAATAAAATATGTAAATTATCGTAAATGTATGCTAAATGGGTAATTCATCAAAAACGCCATCTAGTGGTGAAATTTTGTACAATTTTTTTTCTTCGCTTAAACAAATTCCCATTCCTTCATTATGTCCGTCACAAAATTTCACAAGTTTCTGACCAATAGTTTCGTCTGCAGACAACTTTAAAATAGGGTCGTTTAATTATGGACACCCTGTATTTGCTCTTTCCGAAGAGAATTATTCATATTCCGTGATTAGAAAACGTTGGTTTTAAAGTGTCGAAGCATAAAACAAGTGATATTAGATATTATTAATTGCAAAGGAAAAAATCGTCAATTTTTAATGCTATTAAAAAGAAAACACACACACAAAAAGAACTATCCGAAAAATGTATGTACCTTCTCTAACATTTCTAAGGTGCGCTCTATGGTTGTAATGAAAAATCCAAAACCTGAAAGTACTATCGCAAAATCTTTGCATACATCTGCAGCAACTGTAAATAAAATAATTAATAGAGATTTGAAGTTAATTAAAACAAAAAAATGTACAGTTCATCGCCTGCAACCGAGACATGTTGTTGAGAGAAAGACAAGATGCAGACTGTTATATGAAAATCCTTTAGCAGGTGATAAGTGGAAAAAAAAATTTCACAATTGATGAAGCATGGATTTATCTAAATGACTGTAATAAAAAAAAGCTTGATTTATTACCGGAAAAGAAGCCAAAAAGACTTACAACTTTGGTTCAAACACTGCAAACAAAGTTTCTTTAAGGGATTTATTGTGATTGCTGGAATTTCTTAGAACGGAAAATTAAAGATCAGAAAAGTTGAGAAAAATGTCAAAATTAATTCTACTTATTATCAAAAAATATGTCCTAATTCCTATTTTTAAGGAAGAAATTCCAAACCTTTATCCTACGGACGTTAAAAGTGTTGAATTCAGCGATACATCCAAAAGTACAGTCGCATTTCTCGGAAAAGTGACAAGAGAAACTGGAATCAAGTGTATACCGTTTAATAATATTCTAACCAAGTTCTCAGATGTTTGACCAATGGATTACTGTGCCTTTGAACTATTAAAATAAGCTCTTGCGAAACGCCGATCAACTACGTTGAGTGGACTCTGGAAATGTGCGGTGGGGGAAAGTAACAAAATTACACTTCCAGTTTTGGAAAAACCCTACTATCTTGGGCCCCACCAGTGGCTGAGAGGTTGTGCTCTCGAAGCTGGTAGACGGAAGGTGCTGGGTTCGATCCCAATCGCGCCCGTCGGCCTAATCGTTCGGAGTTTTCGTGGTTTTCTTCGAGCCGTGGATTTATCCATGCGT
Organism: Maratus michaelseni; assembly: GCA_963931845.1. Taxonomy (NCBI): domain Eukaryota; kingdom Metazoa; phylum Arthropoda; class Arachnida; order Araneae; family Salticidae; genus Maratus; species Maratus michaelseni. The sequence goes on from OZ007586.1 coordinate 18,802,888, forward strand.
AAATACGGGTTAGGTTCCCTTAGAAAGACCCCCACGAAGGGCACTCCCCCCGGGCCTATATCCCATGTGTAGATAATCGGCCGTCAAAAATCAACCCAACCCAACCCCTACTATCTTGGAAATCCCGCTGCAATATGAAAGTCCACAACAAGGGATACCAGATAGAACAAATTAAAAAATAATTGTTTTAATTTATGTATTTTATTTTTGTTGCCAAAATCGTTCCCAATATGTGTAAACACTCTCTGTATAATTATAAATTATATTTGTCATCCATTATTTATGATGAACACTGAGAATTTTTCCAAACTCCAAATGTAACTAATAAATTTGAAAAGATTCAAAAACTTCACAACAGAAGAAAGAGTTATATATAAAAAACAAAATGGTTTTCTTTATTCCAAACTACCTAATGATATCCAATGGTTGGAGTATCATAGTTGAGATTTTTTTTCCAACAGAGTGAAAATATGCCGGGACCAGGACTCGAACCTGGGTGCTTTGGTTTGCCGTACCAACGCTCTCCCTACTGAGATATCCGACGATATCCTGGGCTGGCATATTTCACTCTTATTTGTTGGACAAGGCTGTGAACTGCAGCGAAATACTTTCCACTATTCATTAGTACCTAATGATAATTTGGCATCTCCTGTCATCTATTGCACTTTTTAAAATTTATTTTCAGTGTTTGGAGAGTGACTATTTTATCTAGGGACAAAGGTTATAAGTTAAATCCTTCTTACAAATCAAACCATTTAAAAAATATATTAAGTTACAACTTGACTACAGACTTTTAACTAGTTATTAGTGAAGAAAAAAAATGTTTAAGCATTTAGTTTAAACACTTAAACTTTTCAAACTACATATTAAAACTTAGCAAGTTATCAGTAAAACAAACTCTTTCTAAAGCGTATTCAATCTGTATTATAGAATGGAAACTCATTGCTGTGGATTTATGAAACAAAATGTCCCATGACCCTTTTCAGTGGTGTAAAAAGAAGATTATTTTCCCGAAATGATGAAAATAATAAAAAATATACTATCATACACTGTAAAAAAATTGTTGATTTTACAGTATAATACTGGCAGCTGGGATGCCAGTATTATACTGTAAAATCAACAATTTTTTTGCAGTGTATATTTTGTAAATTAGAATATCTTGAACAACAGGAAAAAAATGTCAGCTTCGTTAATAAATATTTTTCTAATAAAGTTATGTTTATTTATATGTTTGCAAATATTCCTGCACCCTTGTATGCATTTTGTTTTACAAAACTACAGAAATGTGAATCAAGCGCTAATGGACATATTTCATTTTTTTTAAATTTTTTATTAATTAATACTCAAAAATAGTAAATAAAATTTTAGTTAAACATAGTGTTTTATTCATTTTCTGAGTTCTGTATCATAGCTGCTTCAGATAGTTGTAAACTGTACTTTGCACCACTTATGTCGCGAACGATAAAACAAAAAAAAATTGTCAAACATCTCAATAAAAAAATATTGCCTCCCCCCCTTTACACCATTCAAATTAAAGTCCTAAGTAGTGTCGAGTAACCCAATTTTATCCCAACCCGTGGTTCGGGTCGAGTCGGGATGGCGCTAATTATTTTCTTTGCGGGTCGGTTTTGGGTTAGGTTTTGACTCTTACGAGTCGGTTTCGGGTTAGGTTTTGACTCTTACGAGTCGGGATCGGGTTGATCCATTTTTGAAAAGAAAGTCCTAAATATTTTTTAAATGAAAAAAAACTATATATTTGAATATTAATGAGTGTATATGTGCTCATTTTTATACAAAAAGATACAACTGATATTAGAGATATAATTGTACACTATTTTCCCATAATTGTATTAAAATATTGATTCATTTACTTCCACTTCGTGTTCTGGTCTGATTTCGGGTCGGTCAAGCGCTAATGGGAATTTTTTTTGTCCGGTTCGGGTCGTTTATTTATTTATTTTTTACTGTAAATATATAAAATAAAACGTTCCGCATAGGATTAAATTGGTCTAAAATCATTGAAACAACTATAGTTTTAGAAACTATAGTTTTTATATGTTCATTGGTTATAGAAAATGAGTTTAAACGGATATATGTGTGTAAGGGCCAATCAACTATTCTTTGCGCCAAAGACTAGTTAGGTATTTCTTTTTGACAAATATAAAAACAATCAATTTGACATTTTATTTGGCACTTTTATTAGATTAATAAATAAAGTTATATATATGCTAACTAGTGTCCTGCATGGGATCGGAGTAACCCTATTTTACGCGAATACAACCGGACCCATGGTTCGGGTTGGGTTGGGTCAGGTCTTGATGCAACTGCGGCTCAAATTTTTTAATTTTTTAATAATTAACCGATATATTAATTAAAAACTCATAAATAAACGTGTTTTTTTGTTCAAAATGCGCATGCCCAGTCTCTGCTTTCTAGAGCGCGTAAAAGGGAAGAACCAAATGCTGCTTTTTTGACAGAATGTCTTAACGCCCGTTGGCCGTACCGTTTGGGATACTGAAAAATAGAGACATGTTTTTAAATTTCGTACTTTTACGGCATAAACGCCACAATCAGTTAGAAAAAATATTGTTGTCAACCATTTAAAAAATTCAAAAAGTGTTTTCGTGGTTGACTTTTTCTCCCTTTTGGCAACGTTCCCCTAGACTCGATTTCAGAGGTACCTATTCACAAAAAAATATCTCTTAAATCTGAGGCTTTTCCTTTTCGGCGGCGCAATCGGTTTTGAAAAATACTAATTTTAACCCTTTCAAAAAAATTGATGACGGTAGGTCACTTCGAGCCTTCCGAAGACGATTTTTTCTACGCTAAAAGTAACTAAACGTCGGTATTTCGACACAATCTATTTAGAGAATCTTGGAAGACCGGATTTACATCACCTATAAAAATTTCGAACTTTCGGACGAATAGAAGTATAAAAAATAAAATCTGAAAAAAATTCGATGAAAACGGTAAAATGCGGGCTGTTTCGGCGCGATTTCGGCCCATGTTTTTACTGCATATTTTTTCGCGAAATTTTAAGGAGCACTTGGATACAGTTCTACTTATAACCAATTGAAATTTCAGAGAGTTTGGACGATAATAATTTATTTTTTGTTATGTTAAAGGACCAAGAAAGCAAGGGGGAAAAAACAACGAGAAGAAAAAATATTTATTTTGATACTAGATATAAATATTTTTACACGGGCTGAAAAACTGTTATGATAAAAAATTCAAAGAGTTAAAACCACAAGAACTACATTTTTATATAACTATGAAACGCCCCTACGTGAAAATATCATCTTACGAGCATTTTTACCACTAAATATTAATATTTTTTTCGCAAGTTTTTCATTTCAAAGTATAAATTCATACAAAATCGAGTTAGAGATATAAAATTATACAAATGTGAGCTTTATTTAAGGTTATTATCACGAACCCGGGCAACGCCGTGCAGGTTAAAACTATAATTGAAAAATTGAAAGTATTAGTGAGTGCATATATGTTTATTTTTATACATAAAAGATAAAATTGATATTAGAGACATAATTTTAGATTACTTTTCCATAATTGTATTAAAATATGAATTAATTTTCTTTCAGGTTTGGTACGGTTTCGAGTTGAGGTGTGTCTGGTTTGAGTTGACTGCAGAATTTTCTGGTTCGGGAAGGACTCGAACACTAATCACCATTGCACTTTATTGTTTATAAGATCAGTTTTCGATTCATGAAGGACTATATTTATGTCCTATCTTACCGAGTTCAGAAATGTACGATTTATCACCTATGTTACTATGATATAAGAAAGATATTAAGAATTACATCGAAATTGTGCACTGCTAAAGCGTCGATTAATGGTCTAGCTATTCGTTTGCTAAATAAAAACCACAATTAATAGACTGAAAATAGATTTGAAGTAGACTTATTGAATGTTTAGATGAGGGACAAGAATTAGTCTTGCATCGGGTCGGGTAACTAGATTTTACCGGAACCCGGGTTCAGTTCGGTTGATATTTGACTTTTGCAGGTCGAATTTGGGTTGATCCATTTTTCAAAAAAGTCTAAAATATTTTTTTAGACGAAAACAACTATACATATTTGAACATTAATGAGTATATATATATATGTTCATTTTTCAACAGGAAATATAAAATTGATATTAGAGATATATAATTATAGACTATTTCTCCATAATTGTAGTAAAATATGAATTTTCTTTCCTTTTGGGTTCAAGTTAAAATTTTTCAAATTCGGTTTGGGTTTCAGGTTGATGCATTTTAAACTCACCCGCGCAGTAGTATAACAGGGATAGGTGTAAAGAACAGTTGTTTGACCCATAAGAAATTAAAACAGTAATTTTACCTTTCTAACAAGAAATTTCCTGTTCAAAATTTTCTTATGAATTTTGAACTTTTCAACATTTAAAAAGAGAAAAAGTAAATGAAAAAAACAAACATAAACTGGTTATCAGGCTAAGAATAAAAGCAAACATATAAAGATCTAATCTGTCCTCCGCACCATCGATTCGTACATAAAAGCTTATTCATTATTTAATTGAAGGATCGCTAGCTCCGCATCTTGATTTTACGCTAATGGCTGGTATTGCGAGCCTTTAGGAAGACTGACGATACAAGAAGATAAATGAAAAGAAATACACAGCCTTTAGCTCAAAACTTTCCAGCTATGTTACAATTGCCTATACAGAGTAACTTAAGAAACTAAGACTTTTTTTTTTCTTGTCGGTCTGACAAATTTTCGAAGATTAATCCTAAAAAAAATTCAGAAGTACATCAATTTAACCTTTTCGGGTCGGATTTTTAGGTTCACAATTATATTAGTTTCGCAATTCTATAAATACGTAGTACCTATAGTTGTAGAACAGCGCAAAAACTACCCAACCGAATGGTTTGAAATTGAATATATAGAATCGTTGCAGAATTTGGCTGAATCCTTTCAAATTTTATGAAAATCAAAACTTCAAAAGATATTCCTAAAAGTTTTCTTCATTCTATTCAATCCTATCATACGTCATTAATTCAATTATATCCCATTGGTAAAGGTTTCCATGGTGATGACGTCTTATTTAAGATAAGAGTTATTTAAGAGTCTTATTTAAGGGTCCTATACTTTCCGTATTACTGAATTTAAAACCAGATTTGTAGATTAAAATTGCTTAATTATAGCAATCATATAATCTACCGACAATTCTTTTGGGATAGATGTTGCCGAAAAAATAGATATTAAATGAAAAAAAAAAGTCTAAATAGGGATTTCAAGAATTTTCAGTCAATGTCAACAAAAGATAAAATGTTGCCAACTTAAAATGTACTTATTTTACAACATTAAAGAAGTGAATATAAAACATCACAAATTTTTACTGAATGGTGTATACAAATTTAAAATTTTATACATACATTAATATTAAAAATATCGACGTTTCGACCACCATCTATGGTCATCTTCAGGAAAATTTTCTTATATTGCTTTTAAAGTTTCAAATGTGAAAAACAATCCGTCCGTTGTCACATTATTATTGCCGTCCATAAATTAAAAATTAACAAGGGTAACACTCAACCATCGCACCAACCAACCACAAGTAGAAACGATGCAGAAGCATCTCCTAACGGACAAAAATCTAACTGCTGTAAATGTATTATTAATGAAGAATTTTAAAATAAAGAAAAGCGTAATTAACTATTTCAAGATGTTCATCCAAATTTTAGGGATATTAAATGAAATGCTATCATTACAAACCTCATTTTTCCTAATCATAATTTCAATGGACTCCTTTCGCAGACCCTCAAAGACGTTATTACATGGAATTTTAATTTTAGCGTTATCAAAATCTATGTAGCTGTCAGGATTATTAAAATAGAACTTAGCCAGGGCTGTCGTCTGTTGATATTGTGAAATATTTCTTTTATGTTCTTTTAGACGTTCAATAAATTTTCGTTTTGTAACACCAATGTAAAACTTTTTATTGCCATCTTTCAAAACAATAGGTATTTCATAAACACCGGCTCATTCGTGCAACGGTGTAGGATCCAGGTTACTACATAATAAATTAGTGAGGTAAGGAGGGGGAATAGCAATAAGCTGAATATTAAACCCACGAACTATACTCCTTAACTTTTCAAAAATAACAGGAACATATCCAAACCGACAATATGTTGGCCTCTGTTGGTTATTAGGCAAGCTGTGAGGGGGTGGACAATGATGCTTGTGAATGATGTTATAAATGTACTTAAGGGGAAACCCATGATTAGTGGCTATTTGCTTTATAAAATTAAGCTCTTGTTTTAATTGCATACCCGAACAAATTAAGAAAGCTCTTTGAATGAACGATTTAAAAGCAGAAATCCGGTATTGGAAAGGTAAATTAGCATTGAAGGGGATAACAGTATTTTCCTTCATAGGTTTTCTATAAACATTATAGCTCAGCGCCTGATTATTGCGGTGTAATTCAACATCTAGGAAGGGTAAAGAAGCGTTTTTCTCTATTTCTAAAGTAAATTTTATATTACGGTCCAAATTATTAATACTGCAAAGAAAATTATCCAGGGCCAAGCGACCGTGATCCCCCTCCTGTTAGAAGAGTGATTTCTGATATAAACATTTCATCTATTATTGTGAGCCTGAATATTCATCCATCCGACTTCAAGCTGGTGAAACGAAACACGTGTGCGCTGACAAAGTACTTTTCTGTTTTCTGTGAGATTCTCATTAAAGAACTTACACGTGTAACCTCAAGAGTTCAAGGCTAAATGACGTAGACTTGACTGTGTTTTTTTCTCTCATCCAAGAACTAATACTTCAGTCTCTGAGTAACTTTTATTTAATGCAGACCTGCTGAACAATTCTATTAAATTAAATGTTTTAACTTTTTATAGTGTGATGTAAATTTTATAATGTAAAATTAATCTTTCTTTTTCTTCAACAGTAATTAAATAATTAACTTAGAAATTATACAATGAAGCAATACTTTATTTAGAGAAGATGTTTTTTTTTTATTTTCATCAGTGATCGAAAGAAGTTATTAAATAGTGCCATTGGATTTATAGTAAAATTGGATACACTTACTACACCTTCGCGGATTCAAAAGGTAGGACAAACTTTCTCTACCTTTCTTTTATTATCATGAAGTCTTAAAGTGAATTTTAAGAATAAAATTAGAAGAAGAATTTATTTACCGTAGTTCTAAAAATTATCAGATTATGAGCGCTGAGGATTGAACACGGTAAAACCGCTCTCTAATAAGAAAAATAAAAAAAACTATATTTTAAACAATAGAAACTATAAAAGTATTATTAAAATTAATAAAAATACAACATCATGGCTTCAAATATGAAAGAAATGTGTAGCATAGAAAAACTGAACTCCAATAATTATGCGATTTGGAAGTTCAAGGTAGAGATGCTGTTAATGAAAGAGGATTTAATCAACCAGATAACTGATGATCCGCCAAACCCCTTAACAGGCGAATGGACGAAGAAAGACAATAAAGCCAGGGCTATTATAAATTTAAGCTTAGAAGACTCACAGCTGATTTACATAAAAAACGAAACATCAGCTAAAGCTACATGGTTAGCATTAAAAACAATACATGAGCGCGCGAATTTATCTAGTAAATTATATTTGCTAAGAAAACTATATAGTATAAAACTAGTTGAAAATGGTAATATGAACGACCATATTGTTAAAATATTAGAAACCGCTGATAGGTTAAAATCTATAGGAGAAGAGATTAAGGACTCTCATCTATCTGCACTTTTGTTGTGCTCCCTTCCACCTAGCTATGATACTCTGATCACGGCATTAGAGGCCCGATCAGAGACAGAATTAAATTCGGAATTTATAAAAGGAAAACTAACAGATGAATTTCAAAGGAGACAAGAAAGCTCCAATTCATCGCATGAAAATGTATACAAAACATTTAATAAACAAAAACAAAACACTAGGGCATATCCAAAAAGAGAACAAAACCTTTTTTGCACGAATTGCAAAAGAAAAAACCATGTGCGACAAAATTGTTGGTTTCTTAAGAATAAAAATTCTAAGAACCAAACAAATGAAAAATACAGACAAAATTCGTCTTTATGCTTTGAAGCAAGTAATTTTACTCCGAAAACTAAAGCAGAAAAAAACACACAAATTCAAGAGAGTAAAAGCGAAGAAAATCAAAACGAAAAAACAATGTCTCAAAGGCAATTATCATTAATCGCAAATAATGAATCTAAATCTACTTGGATTGTTGATTCTGGAATCAGTTCACATATTTGTAATGACATAAATGTATTTGTTGACATTGACAATAACAACAAAAATACTGTCACGATAGCAAACGGAACAACACTAAAATCGCACGGGACAGGTACAATAAAATTACGGACACAATCAAATGACATAACTTTAAAGGATGTTTTATATGTCCCTGATATTCAATCAAATTTAATGTCGGTTACGAAAGCCACAAAGTATGGTTATGAATTCATGTTTGAAAATAACACCTGTAACTTATCCTATAATGGAAAAACTCTCTTAGAAGGAAAAAAGAGAGAAAATTTATATGAAATTAACCTATATAAACCTAAGCAAGAAATCTATGTCAATTTTGCTGAACAATGCAAGAATAAAAACTGCATTGAGCTTTGGCATAAGAGATTAGGTCATAGAAATGTTAATTCAATTAAACAACTCTTATCCAACAATTTAGCAACAGGTCTAGAAATTCAAAATTGCAAACATGACATAGTTTGTGAGAGTTGTATAAAGGGAAAACTAACAAATGCACCGTATCCAAAACAGAGTGAGAACAGAGCTAAGAAGGCGATCGATCTGGTGCATACGGATGTATGTGGTCCGATGCAAACAGAAAGCATAGGAGGGAAGAAATATTTTCTCACATTCACAGATGATTTTAGTAGATTCACAATGATATTTCTTTTATCGAATAAAAGTGAGGTAGTTACCAAAGTGAAAGAATATGTAGCCATAACGAAAAATAAATTCGGTCGCACAGTTAAAGAAATCCGATCAGACAATGGGGGTGAATACACTAGCGAAGAATTAGAAAAATTCTTAAAATATGAAGGTATTCATCACCAGTTCACTATTCCGCATTGTGCACCTCAGAACGGTGTTTCGGAAAGAAAGAATAGGACTTTAGTCGAAATGACAAGGTGCCTATTATCGGAAGCGCAGCTGCCAAATAAATTTTGGGCCGAAGCTTTAAATACAGCTGTGTATCTTATAAACAGATTACCAACAAAATCACACAATTCAACTCCATACCAGCTATGGACAAACAAAAAACCGGATTTATCAAACATAAAAATATTTGGCTGCAAAGCTTATGCTTATCTCGATAAATCCCAAAGAGGAAAACTCGATGATAAAGCAATAAAAGGAACATTTATCGGTTATGATAATAGATCAAAAGGATATAGGATCTACATTGGCAATAATAAAGTAATAAGGGCAAGAACTGTTAAATTTATAGAAAACTCTAATTCAAATGAAAACGAAAAAAAATCCATTGATATGAGAGAAGAATTAGAAGTTCAGAAACAACCTGAAAAAGCAGGGGGAGATTCCTCAAAATTCTTTATAGACATGCAGGAAGATAAACAAACAGACAATGAGGAAAATTTAAACGAAAACGAACCTAGAAGATCTCAACGATCAAATAGGGGAGTTCCACCCGATAGATTCTCTTATATTACTAAAATACAAAAAGAAAATATTGAACCAACAGAGTGGAAAGATATAGCGAAAATCGAAAACCCATATGATAGAAACAAATGGTACGAAGCAACTAATGAAGAAATTAATTCATTAAGAAAAAACAAAACATGGGAACTAATTGATCCACCACCTGGAATAAAAGTAATTGGGAATAAATGGGTATTCACCAAAAAATATAATGAAAATAATGAAATAGAAAAATATAAGGCACGTCTTGTAGCCAAAGGTTTTTCTCAAAAATACGGAAGCGATTATTTTGAAACCTTCGCTCCAGTAGTAACGTATACAACTATAAGAGCGTTTCTAGCATGTGCAGCGTATAAAAATTTAGATGTTAATCATATAGATATTAAGACTGCATTCCTCCACGGAAATTTAGAAGAGGAAGTTTATATGTCACAACCAGAAGGGCATGTAATACCGGGAGAGGAAGATAAAATTTGCAAACTAAAAAAATCAATTTACGGATTGAAGCAATCCGCACGAGCATGGAACATTAAATTAGAAGAAAGTTTAACTAAACTTGGTTTTGTGCAAAGCACCTCCGATCCATGTCTCTTCACACGAAAATTAAAGGAAAGTACAACATACATCATTATATATGTTGATGATTTATTAATTTCAGGGGAAACTAAAGAAATAAATGAAATAATAGAACAACTAAAAAAGGAATATGAAGTCAAAAATTTAGGACTTGTAAATTATTATCTGGGGATAAACATAAAAAGAAGTAAAGAAGGAAATTTCGCACTTGATCAAAGAAACAAAATAAAAGAACTGATCGAAAAATTCGATTTAAAGGAAGCGAAACCCTGTGATACTCCGATGGAACCCGGGTACTTAAACATAATTGATGAGGAAAATTTACTTTCTAATAACAGTAAATATAGGCAAGCTATCGGAACATTGTTATATATAGCTACAATAACTAGACCAGACATAGCCGCCGCTGTGAACATTTTGAGTCGTAGAAACGAAAAACCCAGAGAAAAGGATTGGAACGCAGTAAAGCGGGTTATTAGATATTTAAAAACAACACAAGAACTAAAACTAATTATTAGTAAAGAAAATGAGCCAATACTAACAACATATGCTGACTCCGATTGGGCAGGGGATAAAAATGACCGTAAATCAACAACGGGAAATTTATGTAAATTAGGAAATACACCAATTTCCTGGTCAACTAAGAAACAAAATTCAGTTGCCTTATCATCCGCTGAGGCTGAATACATCTCAGCAGCAACTTCAGCACAAGAGACAGTTTGGATTATCAATCTTCTAAAGGACCTTGATCTACAACAAAATTTGCCCATAACTTTATTCGAAGATAATCAAGCTTGTATAAACATGGTTAAAAATTATAAACATCATTCGAAAACTAAACATATCGATATAAAATACAACAGCATAAAAGATCTTAAGGAAAAGGGAATAATTGAACTACAATATTGCCCAACCAAAACTATGACAGCTGACATTCTAACGAAGCCCCTTCCCAAACCTGACTTTACAAAACACAGAACAGGTTTAAATCTCAAGAACATTTATACTTCAGAAATCAAGCAGGGGTGTTAGAAGAGTGATTTCTGATATAAACATTTCATCTATTATTGTGAGCCTGAATATTCATCCATCCGACTTCAAGCTGGTGAAACGAAACACGTGTGCGCTGACAAAGTACTTTTCTGTTTTCTGTGAGATTCTCATTAAAGAACTTACACGTGTAACCTCAAGAGTTCAAGGCTAAATGACGTAGACTTGACTGTGTTTTTTTCTCTCATCCAAGAACTAATACTTCAGTCTCTGAGTAACTTTTATTTAATGCAGACCTGCTGAACAATTCTATTAAATTAAATGTTTTAACTTTTTATAGTGTGATGTAAATTTTATAATGTAAAATTAATCTTTCTTTTTCTTCAACAGTAATTAAATAATTAACTTAGAAATTATACAATGAAGCAATACTTTATTTAGAGAAGATGTTTTTTTTTTATTTTCATCAGTGATCGAAAGAAGTTATTAAATAGTGCCATTGGATTTATAGTAAAATTGGATACACTTACTACACCTTCGCGGATTCAAAAGGTAGGACAAACTTTCTCTACCTTTCTTTTATTATCATGAAGTCTTAAAGTGAATTTTAAGAATAAAATTAGAAGAAGAATTTATTTACCGTAGTTCTAAAAATTATCACCTCCTTACCTCACTAATTTATTATGTAGTAACCTGGATCCTACACCGTTGCACGAATGTGCCGGTGTTTATGAAATACCTATTGTTTTGAAAGATGGCAATAAAAAGTTTTACATTGGGGTTACAAAACGAAAATTTATTGAACGTCTAAAAGAACATAAAAGAAATATTTCACAATATCAACAGACGACAGCCCTGGCTAAGTTCTATTTTAATAATCCTGACAGCCACATAGATTTTGATAACGCTAAAATTAAAATTCCATGTAATAACGTCTTTGAGGGTCTGCGGAAGGAGTCCATTGAAATTATGATTAGGAAAAATGAGGTTTGTAATGATAGCATTTCATTTAATATCCCTAAAATTTGGATGAACATCTTGAAATAGTTAATTACGCTTTTCTTTATTTTAAAATTCTTCATTAATAATACATTTACAGCAGTTAGATTTTTGTCCGTTAGGAGATGCTTCTGCATCGTTTCTACTTGTGGTTGGTTGGTGCGATGGTTGAGTGTTACCCTTGTTAATTTTTAATTTATGGACGGCAATAATAATGTGGTAACGGACGGATTGTTTTTCACATTTGAAACTTTAAAAGCAATATAAGAAAATTTTCCCGAAGATGACTATACATGGTGGTCGAAACGTCGATATTTTTAATATTAATGTATGTATAAAATTTTAAATTTGTATACACCATTCAGTAAAAATTTGTGATGTTTTATATTCACTTCTTTAATGTTGTAATATTTCATGGTGTAATCGTCCAGCATTTATATTGTACTTATTTTATTACAGAAATTAATCGTATCCTAATAACAGACAATATAATTAATTTCACTGAAATAATAACGATTATTTTTTTACACGGTCTTGTATTGGATATTTGCGCATAGTATAATTTTAATGTAACAGAATTGAAATTAATTATTTGTAAAAGTGGACTGAAACTTAATTTCCTAAAATCAAATGAATATCATAAAATGAAAATCTGTCCATAAAATAAATTTTGTATTCATGCATTTTTGTATAAGAGTGCAACAGCTATTGCACCAAGATATGAATATTTATAAAAGTAGTTATAGTATGAACGCACCTCATTTGTTCCAACTCCTTATTTTAGTTTAGGGGAAAATGTTGAGAAAAAATGATATTTTGGTTTAAATTTACTCAAAAACTTCAAATTCAAATTTAGTGCTTAGTGAGAATTTAAATTCTAAAAAATACTTTATTCCAAATATCAATTTCTAGACCCAATAATTTCTGTAGAAATTGGGATAAAATGGAATTTTTAAAAGCATCTTTTTCAATTGCAAAAATTCGAATTTTTAGAAGTCTGTGTTTGCTGAGTGTGACTGCTAAAAACATTCTTCATTCCGATTAGGAAGTTTATAAAACTAATATTTCTACAGAAGCCATGATAAAACTCTATCTTTAGAAGTATTTAAAATGGTTTTCAACTGTTTCGTCCTTTAAACTTTCGAATTTTATTAAGTTTTTTCTTAGTGAGCATCGAACTACTAAAAACAACCTTCATGCCAAATATCAAGTTTTTAGACACAATCTTTCTGCAGAAAATATCATAAAACGGGAGTTTGAGAAGCATTTTTGGAAGGTTTTTCACCTATTTTATCCTTTTGTAATTCCGATATTATAAAGTTCTTATTCCCTTAGTGAGCATCAGAATGCTAATAATATCCCATGTTAAATAACAGTAAAATTAGCTTTCATGTCAAATATCAAGTTTCTAGACCCACTACTTCTAGAGAAATTATGATAAAATGCAATTTTTAGAAGCATTTTAGAAGATTTTTCAATCTTCCACCCCTTAAAAATTCCAATTTTGTAAGATTTTTACTTAGAAATGCTAATACTAATACTTCTAAATGCTGAAAACAACATTCAAACCTAAAAACAAATTAACCATCATGCCAAATATAATTTTTTAATCATAGTAGTTGCGGAGAAATAGGTGATACCTGGATTCTATTTTATGTAGCTACCTTCCACGAAAGGTTTTAATCCCTCGTGTCTCACGTGTGCTTGGGATATCTGACGATCACAAGTATTTTTTCGTAACGTCTTGTTAAAATCAGTCCATCGGGTTTGCGTTTTCCAGGAGATGCGATACATAGATACAAATACATACCCACAATGTCTTATATATATGGGTCATTCTATGAAAAACGTTACTGTCTATGCGTACAAAAAATTTCAATAAAAAAATGTAAACCAAAATATTTTCTATCAATATTCTTTAATTGTTCACCTCTTTTAAGATTCATATAGGTAGTCGTATAGTCTTCGAATGTATGTTGAGTATACTAATATTTGGTGCTTATTTTATTTTCTAAAGATTTAGGGGATAATTGCCTTAACAATATTGTAACGGAGAGTACAAATAAACAATGCTTTGTTTTATCATCCCATGCTTATTTAGGTGAGGATTCGGATATGAAACTTGAAGTAAGTAGATCAAAAAAAGCTCATGACCATTTCTAGTTCATTGGGAATATTTCAAAATCAATGACAAACGAAATTTGCACATTAACGTCTAGAACTGAATGGTAAAAATTCCTGTCTTTGAATATTTTTTTATTAAGTGCTGTAAGTACTAAGTAAGTACTACTATATTTTGGAAACTATTGCACCAAATTATGTTGCAACGAAGGATACAAGAAATTCTTGTAAGAGCAGTTCAAACCTACTTTTAAAAAATATTATTTTTTTTTTTCATAATAAAATTTAATGTACATAGAAAAGAATTTTCAGAAAAAATACGTTATTGAATGAATAATGTATTTATCATATTTATAAAATAAGTGAAGCTGCTAATAGAGGGAATTAAGTATTATATCTCTTTCCATAAAAAACTAAGTAAAACATTCACACATCATATATCTTCATCAAGTATATATTTTTAATGTATTCTATTATGTAAAATCTCTAAAATATTAATATTATGTTCAAAATTAACTACCAGTTACCGAAAAAGTAACGTTTTTTGTTTAATGACCTATATATAGATAACCAAGACAATTATTATATTAAGAGAGAGAAGCTCTAAAATTGAACACCAAAATGCAAAATATAAATATTAGGTATAACAATGTGAAGTTTAAATAGAAAAGCATTTGAAAGTTGAGTTAGCGGAATGTCTGATATCATCAAACCATTCAAATGTTTTATATTAAGAGTCTCCATAATAAAATTTTAAACTTTTAATCTAATAGTAAGTTTCAATCTAATTGGAACGTTTTTAGAACACGATACATTAATACGCAGAAATATTTTCTTTAACTGTACATATGAATGGAAATAGCAATTAAGTAAAAAAGATCGATTGAATGCCAAAAGGATAGATTGTGAAGTTAAAAGAATAAAGTTGCAAACGCATTTCTTAATTGCTAAAAAGCTATTAAGCATTGCTTGATTAATGACAAAATTGGACAGCGCAATTATTAAGTTTAAACATATTTTTCCGTTTCAAAAGAATTGATTCAGCTACGAAAATTTCAAAATTAATTTCATAACTACAGGGATTATTAAAAAGTCTCTATTCTTTCAAATTATTCATTTAAAAATACATTAAAGCATTAAGTATAGAAAAGAGTATAAGATAAAAAGAACTGGAACTCCACATGTCGTGGCACATTGATTTCCATATGAACTATTTGTAGCATATATAATATATTTTGGCGTATAAGTCGATACGTCAATCGTAAAAATGCATAAATAAAGCATTTTTCCTTACACATACAGAGTGCCTCAGAAAAATGTATACACACTTTGAATGATTATAACTCCAGTTTTTATTCGCATATAATTAATATTTAAATTGCGAATGCATCTACATAAAATGTATCAGTTTTCCTCCTACCGCAGATGTTCAAATTTATTACCGTTCAATACACTGCTTATAACTGTGGACGATTGATTCACAAACTTCAATAAAAATTTCATTGGATGTTGTGGGGCATTCTTGCTCCATTGCGGTTCCGGAACCTTGTTTATAAAAATCCATCCGTTTTAAACTTATCTTTTATCCGATGAATTGTAGGTCGCATAGGTGGATCTGAATGAAAGTCCCTGCGATATTGCTTTTGTACTTCTGCTACATTTTCATACTTACAATAGTATTTTAAAATCAATTTTCTTTTTTCAAGAGTTAATCTTGGTCCACTCATTACTTTTAATTAGAAAAGTTTCAGGATGATGCTGACAAATCATAATTTCAGTTAAAGTTCTTATACAGTGTTTTGATAAGATAAACACAGATACAGATTGTGCATTTTACTGAAATAGAAGAAACGATACGTAAATTTAATTTGTTATTAAACATTTCAGCTTAACAGGAATTGTAGAAAATCATAAAATTTGATGTAAACACATTTATGCAGCAAATTTTAGATTTGGATATATGATAATCGTTCGGTGGAAGGTGATTTTTTTCAGGTGCTTTTAAGAAAAATTTTAATGAATTTTAATGAATTTTAAAGAAATTTCAGTAAATTTTAATGAATTTTGATATATATAATTTTCAAAAGTATTAATTAATTTTATCAAGCCTATAGGCATAACGGGGGGTGGGGTGGGGGGGGAGAGAACGAGTTCTCACCATCCGTAATAGATAGAAAAAGATCTATTCAAATAATTTTATTTAAAAGAATGATATTGTACCTGTACCTTCCCACGCACGCACACAGGCAAAAAAAAAAAAAAAAAAAATCCTGGCTACTGGTTTGAATTATGTTCTCAAATCCCAAGGAGCCACTTTTAGACACATTTTTTAATTCATTTTTGTTCGGAAAAGCATGAAATTGGCAGGTGTTCTTATTCAGAAACTTTGAAATCGAATTTAGTTATTAATTTTTTGGTAAAAGCAGACGATCTTTCAGAAAATACGGTTAATTTAACGTTTTGAACCTAGATTCCGGAGCGAGAAAAGATAAAAACCGGTCGTCATGATGACAATTATCGCTTATAACTCGATGAGTAATTTATTTATAAAAGAAAAAAAATGAAAAACACATTTCGATCCTAAATCGCTTCACTAGTCAGGCCTTCCAATTTTATGCCTTTACGTTTAAAAATTAATCAGATAATGTGTGAAAAAGTTTTGCGTTGTTGAGGATGGAATTTGAGAACCACCTTAACTCTTTTACTGTTTAATATCAATAGTTTAGAAAACCGACAACTCAAAAGGTTCACTGAGTTTGATAAGTGGCGTTAGAGAGCGCTAAAATAAAACCTCGATTTACAGTGTTAATGAAATACAAGGAAACGCTTCAAAACAAAATTATCATAGAAAGAAATTGCAATCCTGCAGTATTCAATTCCACCACAGACGGACTTTTATCTTTACATTTTCTTAGTGCTTTTTTAAAATCTTTCTTTTTTCAAAGATTTAGAAGGGGATGCTTCTACTGCAAGCACCCTGCAGGTTTTTTTTTTTTTTGTTCTTTGTTTTTATTACAGCCACCATTTAATATAAACACATTTCCATGCATTTCATTTTACAAAAAAATTCATTTTTGTTTTGTTATTTTAAGGTGGTGGTTCTCAAATGATTTGCTCAACAACGCGAAACTTTCTGACACATTTCCCAACTCATTTTTAAATGCAAAGGCATGAAATTAGCAGGACTGACTATTGAAGCGATTTGGAATCGAAATGAGTTTTCCCCCCTTTTTTTTATATAAATAAATTATATAATGAGTTACAAGCAATTCGTGTCACGTGACGACACGTTTTTTCCCTTTCTTGGGATGCCGCGTTGGGAATTCGGTTTAAAACGCCTTTCGATTACAAAGTTTCTGAATAAGAACACCTGCCTATTTCTTGTGTTTCCGAATAAAAATAACTGAAAAAATATGTCATAAAGTAGCCAGTTTGGATTTGAGAACAGAATTAAATATTACTGGCACTCTTCCCCCCCCCCCCCTCCCTCCACTCCCTGCGTATGTCCATGTTTCTGAGTTGTTGAGTGGGATTTTTGTTGTTGTTTGTTTGTTTTAATTACAACTACAACATTTCTTTAACACATTTCCATTCATTTAATTTTCAAAAGTTTATTTTTATTTTGTTATTTTAAATATATTATTGGCATGCTTGGTGTGTATTTCAGATAAAATTTCTCGACAAGTTCAAATCCCCAAACATTTTTGCTGTATCTTTAATAATTTCAAAAATAAAAAAACATATATTGTGCATTTAAAACCACAATCTTTAATGTAATTATCTGTAACTTGCCGGAAGTGGAGTGAAATTATCATCAGTAGGTTTCCAGTTTCTCTTCAACCTGTCCCTGCTTTTCGCCAAAATTCCGCCAAGCGAATACTGTCCGACCACGTATTGTGTGGAATATTATCAAGGGTAAAATAAGGACGATTCCAAATACAGACGCCTCGCAGGGAGAAATAAGAAATATAATTACTGGAGAAGCAAACTTCCACCAGTAACTTTTAATAGAATTATTCGGCAGATTTTAGCGCCTTAATCCTGCAGAATTTCTATCCAGAAAATTTCTATTCCGTTTAACTGGTGAGAGTTTACCCTTGCGGTAATCAAGCTTTAGTTGTCACCCCTAATAACTAGTCGATTCTTCCATTTCCGCCTTTAAACCGGATGTTCACCTTTCCATCTAATCGGTGGTACAACAGTACATACATCTTTACGAAATATTAATATATGCGTATCAGAACAGGGGCACATTTCAACTTAAATCAGTTTCATTTAAGCGGTCAATTGTTTCTGTATTTAAAGATTAAAAAAAAAAAAAAATCAGATGCAGAGAGATATTTTATTAAAGTAGGCAGCGCACTACTTTTTGTCGCGGAGGTATAAAGTTCCCAGTATATTCTGTACTGTCAACTTGCTCGTTCACTAAGTATAGTAACAGGAGTTATTCGAAATGATGCCATAAAAACTTTCAAAGGGCGCCATGGTGCTCGCGTGTGCCGTGTTGGACAGCCCTGGTATAGAGATCATATTCTTGATCAATGTATTTTCCCATTTGTTGCAGCCATGGTCATGGATGCCGAATTTGTTTTTATGGACAATAATGCGCGAATTAGCAGCTCATACTTAGAATAAGAAATACTTCTTTGCATGAAATGGTCATCAAGATCATTCCACTTAAATCCCATTGAACATTTACGAATATGTTCAGTGGCGCCAACTGATATGGTCCACTGGGGCCCGAGCCCACCCAATAACTTGCTATCCAGGCGTACCCAATTTCCATTGTTCAATTTCATTATTTATTTGATTGTTTTTTATTTATTTATTGATGTATTTATTTATTTTTTACCCTGACACTGTAACAAAATTTATTTTACTATTTATTAGTGAGTATAAATCAATTATCATTTGTTTTAATGCCCTGAATGCTTGATGTTTAGCTGTTTACGCTTTTAATTTGTAATCATATTTATGGCATAGTGAAGTTATAATAAATATTAGAGTTTTCATAAGGAAGCTTTCAAGAGTATATTTAATAAAATTACAACTTTACGTTAAAATATTATTAAATTGACAGAGTTATCACCCTTCCACACCCGCAAACCCTCCAAAGAAGAAAAAAATCCGGGCATGCCACTTTACCAAAATATTTTCGAGCCCACCCGATATTTTTCAAAAATTGGCGCCACTGAATATGCTTAGGAGAAAATTACATTATCACACTCACTCTCCTCGATACTTTTCTGAAATAAGAGCGTGTGTTTTCCGCAAATGGAAGCAGATATACCTTAAATTATCTTATTCTTGCAATGAATGGACTCTGGCTGGATATTGCGTTTCTAGCAGTTTATCACATTCTTTATTGGTATACGGACGATACTCTCATAATTTTGACTTTTAAATCCCTTAATAATAATTTTTACTTTAGTACATATTCTTGTTTTTTTTTTTTTTTTTTTTTTTTACATTATAAAGTATGCCATTGCATGATTGTATAACTATATTGACGAGATAAATCAGTATTGGACGATTTTGGGGATCAAAATATGACAGAGAAACCTCAAAATTAATTTACTCCTAAAACTAATCTCCACGTGCGTCGAAAGATGCGAAAACCACATGTGAAATTACTTCGTAACTATCCAGTGACTCATACAATATTGCAGCGAAAGATCATTAAAAGTTGCAACAGAAAACCAATTAACTTTTTCTCACGAATAAAGCTGCACGTACCTCTACGAACTCAAATCCCACAGCTGAATGTATGACGTCAAAAAACGTTTCATCGAAAAAAGGCCATCTTGTGGTGTGTTTTATAACATTGAAGTCTATGTCTCTCTTTCCCCGCGCGTGTTTTATCATTTTTTTTAGCAGTGTGAACATGTAATCTTTATGTAATGGAGCTTATGTAAAAAGCTCTCAATATGTAGTTAGTAGTTTAATAATGGAGCATCTATATGCAGCCTCCATAATCATTATCAACAAGCTTTATTGTGCTGCATCTTCTATATAAAAATATATCTCAATGCTCAAACAAGAGTGGATCGTCAGTTATTCAACGAATTATTGTTTTTCTCACTAATGAATACAATTTCTCTCTTTAGCCCTTCTGCGACTCATCTTCCCCGGATCATTAAGAAAGTGATTCACCTAAATAAATGATCACGAATAAGCTTCTACCGTGTTTATTTCTAGAGCGCACTACAAATAGAAGACAAATCAAGGTAAGGTGTGTATGCTTATTTAAAACTTTATTATGAAAATTGATGAATGAAGAAAAGTGATAATTTATAACTAAATTAAATATAACGTGCCACTGAGAGCCTGCAAAATATAGCATTAAATTCCTTACCTGACCTTATTAAATTCCTTAATTCCGTCCCTGATGCCGAGTTTTAAGTTTTAAGTTATCTAAATAAAATTGTTTCAAGGGAAGTAATTCTACTGAATTAAAAAAAAACTGGAATTGGTGTTTTTTTAAATAAATATGTAAAAAAACACATAGCTGAGCACATTTTTTACGGTTATTATTATTTTTTAAACCCTGTCCCGGGATTTTAGATTCCTTACCGCCCCTCTTGCTAAAATTATGCAGAAAATCACTCCAGATGCAGCCACAGAGTCTTTTTCAACTTTTTTCTCATACAGAACTATGCTAGAGAAGAAATGGCTGTAATGTATTGAAAGGAAATTTTAGGCAGAATTTAAATCAGCATTTAAATATCAATTTAAAGCAATGTGGCTTTATTGGTAGTCTTACTGTCCCCAAGATTTATTCCTGAACTTTTAGAGATAAATTAAAAGAATTTTGTTATTTAGTTCAATGTAAATAACCGTTTTCTAAAAATCAATGAACATTGTAGCTACCACTTAAACTTAACATGACTTGCCTAAAAAATAGGTGGTAATTTTCCTTACCGCCCCTGTTCTATTTCACTATTAAATGAATGGTAAGGATCTCAGAACGGTATTAAACATTAATGCAGAACAAGGGCATGTTTAATTACAGTAGCTGCAAGAACAAGAAAATTTAAAACTGGAAGGCTATTTTATGAAGTTTAATTTCACCAGTTTCTTATTCTCGAAAGTTAAAATTATGGAAGAATGCCTCTTATATCCACCCTAAAATTTTTTGCCGTCCACAATCCAACATTTGTTAATGAATTTACTGATTACTTTTTTTTTTGTCTTTATCAACACATAGTGTATTTTATTACATCGATGATCTGCGAAAATTTTGATTCACTTTTGCATATGAGATTACTGTAATCACATAGTGAAAAATTCAAGCCTTTGAAAATACTTTGAAAAGAAGGTTTGAGTTATAATTGTCGATGTACAATCAGTAGTTGAGATTTTTTAAAGAACGTTCTATGGCTATTTGTTTATTAGACCGTTTAAAATACTCAATAGTATGATTAAAATGTCTCATCGTATGCTTCCAAGTGAATAGCCATGAAGTTTTTTTTTAACTAAAATACTTTTTAGAAACTACATGATGGTGTATATAAAAAACTCTAATCCATTAATAAAATTTTAGAATGCGCATTTTCTCGAAATAAGTAGATAAAGCGTTAGCCAGGGGCAAAATCATTAAAAGGGAACTGTAATATCCAGAAAGTATTGAATGCATGGAACTTATTATACTTTGTGTAAAGTGTTATTCAAAAATTCCTCTAAAAAGGAGATTAACTATTCAGTTTACTTTCGAAGAAGATAAGAGCGAAGATACTTTTAAGGAAAGCCACTCATAAATTAAAGATAATATATGTTTTATGCTGGCAGTTGGAAAGCGTGCACTCAACATTCTATTTAGGCACAAGCTTTTAAATTTCATTTAGTGCACAAAAATACATAAAAATACATGTGAATACAAGAAAAATAGCTTATTACTAAATGATGGTTTGAAATTGTTTTCCTAAAATTAGGATAAAGTATATTTTGCTATTCCTTCATTATATGTTTGATTTTGTGTAAAATTGTTGTCCATTAGAAACTTAATTCTCATCTACGGAGGCTGCAGTTTTCATAGATATTTTATATAAAATTTAAAATGTGTACCTTAAAGATTTGACATTTTCCATACAAATGACTAAAGTGATTTCAAGGAATTTTTTAAATACATTTTATGATAAAAAATACAATAGTTAAGTGATTTTGAAAAAAAAAATGTACAAGCGATTCAAACACTTTTCTTTAAAATAGTTTTTGCTATTTTGGTAGTATAGCTAAACAGTAAATGGACCGATAAATAAACACAGATTTCTTTTGTATTTTTATTGT
The DNA here is from genome assembly GCA_963931845.1 of Maratus michaelseni. Taxonomy (NCBI): domain Eukaryota; kingdom Metazoa; phylum Arthropoda; class Arachnida; order Araneae; family Salticidae; genus Maratus; species Maratus michaelseni. The sequence continues at coordinate 18,825,567 of OZ007586.1, forward strand.
ACTCTATTGTATTTTTTTATTTTTAATTCTTGCTGAACGATCCATTTATAGTTTAGCTACTGCTAAACGTATAAAAAAAATATTCAAATCACGTCAATTAATCTGTAGAATGAGGTACATTCATGTCAGTTGTCTTACATGACATTTCGAAACTGTTGTCGTCCTCAATAGATTTGAAATTATCTTGCGTGTAAGTTTTTTTAAATTTGAGAAAATGCCACTTACTCCACGTATCATTAAAAATACAATATATATATATATATATATATATATATATATATAGGCTGTCTGGAAACGATCAAATAACTCGAGAAATATACATCGGACTAAAAAACTGGAAATATGTTTTCAATATTTTTGAAAAAATCTATTTAAGGATATCAAAGTTGCCCCCCCACCCGAACTCTACCCCCAGGAAAAAAACTTTGAAATCTTAAATGATAACACCCTTTTTTATTGCAGATTTACATTCTATGGGAAAAAATACATAACTTTTATATTTAACGTTTTCTTCAGAAAATCGTAGATGGCGCTGTAATCAAGTAAAATGCAATGAGAATTGTTTCCATTGAAAAGTCTGGAAACGGTCGAATAACTCGAGAAATTATACATCGGATTGAAAAATGGAAAAATACGTGTGCAATTTGTAATTACAATCAATGTTCAACGTGTATTTACAATCTTTATTGCACCACCTACTAAAAGATAAACAGATTAGGAAATATGATGCAGATCTGTCTCTAAAACTCTCTCTTAACCACGATGGGGATGTTGAATGAAAAGTGTGAAAGCTGTACATTACCAAGCGGCTAAACCTTGTAATGTAATAGAAAAGTTGTAGAAAACACCGTGAAGCTCAAACAAAAATTAATGCTCAGTCGTCAATCAGTCAAATGATAAATTACAAGCTACTAGCCTCACTTGTTTTATGGAACTCCTTACTGTACCAAGTAAATTATGTGAGTAAAGAACTTCGGAGTGATACCATAGATGTTTTCACAAGGCTTTTTTCTCCAAAAGCTTTCTAACTAGTAAAGATCACGCACAAGGAAGGTCTCCATAAGCGCATACTCAAAAATTTTTGAAAACATTCTTCTCATGAGTATATATACGTTTATAAAAAAATTTTCTACGGAACCTCGATATAACGTCTGTAAAAAATAATGAAAATTTCGTCTATTTGGCAATTTATCACCGGTTGGTGACTGAATGAAAAAAAAAAAACGCTTTTATGACAAATACCCTTTAACGCCAAAACTGTTTTTACACTTCTTTTAATTCTTCGACACCAGTTTTTCCCATGTAGTAATGCTGAGTTAATTAATGACTCAAAATTTGAGATTAGCTAATGAGAAAATTTCCGTACTAAAATACTGGTACTGAAATTCAAAAGTTTTGTTCGGTTGTAGGTGATATAGAAATAGATCGCTGGGCGGTAATGGGTTAAGACTATTCGGCGTGCTTAAAAAAAAGCGCGGCACCCATCCAATTCAGGACATGGCCCGCCATTTTCTATCTGAAACCTGATCGGCACGGTAGTAATCCCAACCATGGGTACGACAGTGGCCGGAACAGGATCGGTTCCCGAAAAGAAGTCCGTGAAATCCTCGACCCCGTGTTTTCCTGGAAGTTCATAGAAACGACCAGGAACTAATCAGGGGCTCCCTTCCGAGATTTGATATATCCCCGGTCGAGATCATGGAAAACCTATGAAGGTGACCACTTGTCTCTCTTCCAGGGAACGGACAACACACTCTAAAAACTAAGTTAGTAACACAAAGGATAGAAATAAAAAATTAGAGTTGGTAATGGGTTAAGGAAAAACTTTTTCATGCTGAACTTGTTTATGTAAATTTAACTTACATAATGAATAAATTTTTATAACTACAATTTTGTGTACACACTTATATGTACATATAATGAAATTTAACGATTGTATTTTACGATTTAAAACAAAATTAAAATTGATTAAAATTGATTCAATCTCAAAAATAAGCTCGATTCTGAACATTGTCAATTCAAGAAAACAGTATCGTTGCTATGGAAACAACGACTTTACGACAACTTCGATGTAGAAATGTATAACGAATCCGTCTGTCATCGGGTTTTTCCTTTTAAAATACATTTAAAAATTACTTGTATAACCAGTGAAGCCTTTTAAGTCAGAAAAAAATTGTGGAATGGAGGATAAAACAATAGCAAAATTTCATTCAATCGGTTATAAATGGAGAAAAAAAACGTGAGTGATTTATTTAATCTGATTTAAAGAATATTTTTCATTAATATTACTGCAAATGTACACAGAGGTGGAAATGTTGAACGCAAAATGCAAACGATTCTGAACAAGATGGTATGGTATCATGAGCCCTAGTATTAATCCATTCATATAACTTTTTTTAAGCTAATGACAATTTTACGCTTTCAAATTTTACAAAAATCTCACAGGTCTCATAACAAGCAGGGTCTGTTTACCGAATAGGACCGTGAAGCCCAAGCTTACCCACTGAAATACAAAAGGGACCCCAAATTTACTTTTCAAAACTAATTTTTCGGGGAAAAATGTTTTTTTTTTCTTAATTATAGCTACTAAATTTTCCCTCAGACTATTATCGACATATTTATACTCAATTTTTTTTTCTGTTGATATAATAAATGGTATAATAACAGTGATTAAATGCAACTTATTTTCATTTCTTTTATGTTTTGCATTTTAATTTGAAACGTGCTAAAAATAACAGACAATTTAATCGGCATAATTATATTTTGTTTATATTCATAAATAGTGGAGAAATGATATAAAATATGGAGAATAGGTTATTTAAATAAAGGGGAAAGTAATTAGCATTCAGGTGATATCAAATTTCTGTTTATAAAATAGAAGCACATTTGTGTTGCAGCTAAGCATAAATTTACGTCAAATATTTGTTTTCCCTGCCCTGTTCTTTAGCACTGGCAAATCCTGCAATTTATAAAGCATAAAATATATTTTGAAGTTTAAATAGTCACACCTGTTCCATATTTGTAAATTCATTTACAAAATTAATTTGTTATGTATAATTATGTATATAATAAAATATTTTTTATAACTAGTTTAATATTAAAAGTGTTGTTTACTCAAGATTTTGATGGTAAAATTTCAAATTGTTGAAGCATAATTGGTAGAATAAAAGGGGGGCCCTCTGTATGTCGTCGGGCTTCCCCTATTTCTAAGTCTTAAGCGGGCCCTGATAACAAGAATTCGTTCAAACTCTTCGTTTACTTTAATATGCCTTACATATTCATATATTTTTTAAATTTCGATTGTTAACTAAAAGTGAAAATAAACATTTGCAACTTAAAAAAACAAAAACAAACAGATTTAATAATTCAATAATACGCATAACTTAAATGTCAGCTTCGCTATAACATAAAATAGATATTTGCAGCTTCCAAAACATAGAAAATATTTTTTCAGTGATAAAATTAAATAACTGCAACATGAATCAGCTTATATATATTATACAAAAAATAATAAACTATTTCATAGTTTAAGTTTAAATTCATTAAATATTGCGCATTCGCATGCAATTTCAAAATGCATTAAAATCGTTTGCGTTTGGCGAGGAAAAAATGTTGCTAGTCAAATCGCGTCTTTTTGCGCCAAATACTCGAAAGTATTTTATTTTTGTGCAGTTTTTCTACTGGGATTCCGCAGCTAAATTTCACTGTACCTTTATTACATACATGAGTTAGCATTTTTTTCAAAATTTTCTGAGTATGCGCTTTAAGGAGACCTTCCTTGTCAAATTAAAAATTTTGATGAAAGCTTGATTAACGCTGGTGAACCCTGTATTCAAGAAAATTATTTGATTAGAAATCTGTTGATGAATCTTTGGAAAATCTAAAAACAGCCGTTTGAGTGGAAAGGTTTAATCAAGTGGTAGATAAGCATTAGTATCACAATTTATTTGCATTTTTCTGAAAATTTCAGGACCTGTTTAAGGAAGGACACCATAAAAAATATGTAAAGTAGATCTAAAAGTGGGATCTAAAAGTAGAACTGGGCCAAAATAGAGTTCAAAACTGATAGACATCGATGGACACATTTTTTGGGAGAAAATGGAAGCACTAAAATCAATTCTATCATCAAAGATTCAAAATACCCTACAAATGCTTCAATTCTTTGCTTGCAACAACATATCTACCGCATTTCGAAATCTATTGATTTCTATTTGTATTTTCTTGTCATTTTAAGTATCTGTGGCATTTAGATAAAGGTGTTTTTCTAAGATCAAAACTTATTTGAGATCACCAATTCAGCAAGAATGTTTGAAGAGCTTAGTAATTAAGTCCGTTGAATGACCAGTTAGTAAGAGTGTAAATTTCGACAAAATTCTAAAAGAATTTTCAACGAAAAAGCAAGAAAACAAACTTTCTCATAATAAAAGGCAATAATCATGGCTCATTTTTCATTTATATTTTAGGAATATTAAGTGATTTTTAGAAGTCCTTTAAAGATAATTTATTTCCAACAGATATCTTACTCTATTTTTTCTAAACAAAAATAAATTTATATTTTTAATAAATCACCTCAGTCACTAGAACAAATGGTATTAAAACTATGTAACTTTTCAGAGTTGTTACAATAATTCTGCTTGATATTTGTAGGATTACAAATATGGAATTTTATATTAAGATGCAGATTACATCCATTTGGTCTATCAGATTGCACGTAATTTTTAAGCGCACAGTTTGATTAGCTCAGAGGCATAGTCTATGATGGATTTGTTTTTAATAATTTTATGGATTATATGGTATGCTGACTGGTGACCTCAGGGTGCATAGAAGTGCTTAATTTTATATTTCAGAGTTCATTTTCACTAGTTCTTTGCAGAATATTCAATTAAATAACACGATGATTATTCGAAAATGGGGATTCCAAAAAATACCTCTATGTTCCCTGGATCTGGCTTTACTTCTCCTAAGACCCGCTCTGAATAAACCTTTATTAATTACTTCTCAGATGTGCACAGCAAGATGAAATAAAATATTTGCCACCTCCCAAGAAAATTTTGAAATGACGTTCCTGTTCTAGACGCTTGAAAAATCCTCCTTACGCTGTTCATTATCTGCTTAATAAATGAATTGCTAATCGGCATATAAATTCAAAAAGTCTTCGAAGGTTTTTTATTTTCAATCTTGACATACAGCTTCAAAAATATATAAAGCTTGGATAAAGTATAACAACAGTTGTTCTCCATTGATTTCTTTTTAGTATTATCACTGCAAAGCAGAAACACGTAATAATGTACTGTTCACACATAGTGATGTAGTTTACGTTGTATGATACTTTGGGCAACAGAAACACGTCGACGAAGTGAAACCTCATATTAATATTTTTGGCGATTTATCATAGATGCTGTCACCTCTAACTGGTTAGAAAGCGATTTGAAAACACAAACAAGAGTCTAATAAAGATAGCTTTTATGTTGTTTTCATTTTTTCTTCTAAAAATAAAGATAAAATCAAATAAATGTCTCAAAACCTCACTTTGCTATGTGCCTATTTCTTGGTATTTCTCTTCATAATTATGACTTTAAATAAAATATTTTGAACCAATATATTTCTTTCCTTATTTCTTATGATGTTACCTCACACATATGCAGGTTAAGGACAATACATTCGTCTGGGTCAAAACCCACCTTATCTACCCTCATCCTTATACGACAAAAGTGATTTTTTTAAACTTTGTTTCTTGAAAATGCAACTGAAATTAAAATTCAGTTTTTCCAACTGATATTTATAATTACTCTTCTAATACATCTCTTGTTAATTTTGTGTAAAGCCTTGGATTTCTAATAGCGTAACCGCTGTCCGCAAAAAATACTTCCTACGCCCACTCGTGTAAAACCGCGATCTACGTTATACCGCGACTTACGTTATACACGGCCGGTACATGGCGCGAGGCTAACGAAAAAGACAGGCTACCGCGGTGCATTCCACTGATCTTGTTTTACAGACCGCTAGATTGACGTGATACTCTTTTCGTACGAGGCTAACGAAAAAGAAAGGCTACCGCGGTGCTTTACGCGTATCTTTTTTTACAGATCGCGGGAGTCATGTGATGCTCGAATCCACCAATGCAGGTGTAAGAAAAGAGCATCACGTCACACTAGCGGTCTGTAAAAAAAGATACGTGGAATGCACCGCGGTAGCCTGTCTTTTTCGTTAGCCTCGCTTTTCGTACATCTGCATTGGTGGATTCGAGTATCACGTGACTCCGGTGGTCTGTAAAAAAAGGTAAAGCACCACGGTAGCTTTTCTTTTTCGTTAGCCTCATGCATGACGTTTAAAACGTCACATGGAGTGGATCATTTTTACACGGTGATTGGTGCAAAGCGGCGCGCCCCTCGTTTTGCACCAATCACCGTGTAAAAACGATCCACTCCATGTGACGTTTTAAACGTCATGCACCGGCCGTGTGCGAGGCTAACGAAAGAGACAGGCTACCGCGGTACATTCCAGTTATCTTTTTTTTACAGACCGCTAGAGTGACGTAATGCTCTTTTCGAGCACCTTCATTGGTGCATTCGAGCATCACGTGATTCCCACGGTCTGTAAAAAACGATATGCGTAAAGCACCGCGGTAGCCTTTCTTTTTCGTTAGCCTCGGGCCGTGTGTAGTGCAGGTCGCAGTGTATGTGTCACCATCCTCATATAAAAGCACCCTAGACAGTAACTTAATACAATGTGCGTGGTGGATTAGATTTATCTTTTTGAACCTTTTAACTTTCTTTTGCTGTGAATGCGCTGACGCTGAGTGAAATTGGAGTGTTCTAAGTAATTTACAAATTATGATAATCAGATTCACACGTGGTTGTTCAATTACTATAACATGTGAGGATTTAACCGTGCTAGGCGGGTTTCTTGCATTGTGCCTCTTAACTTTGTGTCCCAGTTAGCTATGCTTCAAGATTTGGTAAGACACTGAAACTTAAGTATTTGAAATAAAATTTGTTGGAGACTCACGGAGAGCGCGTTCAGAGACTGAAACGAAGGTTACTCGTGTTATTGGGGAATAACGTCATATGTGTATCTCGCGAGGCTAACGAAAAAGAAAGGCTACCACGGTGCTTTACGCGTATCTATTTTTACAGACCGCGGGAGTCACGTGATGTTCGAATGCACCAATGTAGGTGTACGAAAAGAGCATCACGTCACTCTAGCAGTCTGTAAAAAAAGATACGTAGAATGCACCGCGATAGCCTGTCTCTTTCGTTAGCCTCAGTATCCCAAGGTAAAATTGGGTTAAAACGGTTGTGAACACTTTTAGGTAAAGTTGTGGGCATGTTTACAAACAAACACTTCCGTTAACAAATCTATCCCTAGGGGCTTCCGTGGCCGAGTGGTTAAGGCACCATTCCGTGAATCGCTTGTGAACGTAGGAATCAAGGCCGGCGGGTTCGACTCCCGCCAGCTCCGTTGCACGCATTTTGTGGAGCTCCTGGTTGTAACTCGCTGTTATTACCTTGTGCTATCTTGTCTAGAAGATTTATGTAATTGTCAAAGTCATGTATGTGTTTCTGTGAATAAATGTATGGATCATTCGAGACAAACTGCCTTGTAGCTTATAGGTCTCAAAGCAATCTCGGTCAAATGTAAAAAAAAATCTACCACTACATTTTTATCATAGCGATCATTGCAGGAATCGTCCTGGCGACGTTGGCCATTTATATCATAGACTTGTTTAACGTAGACCAATCAAATGATCAAGACAGTGTGTACAGTAGGAGTCATAAAGAACGACATTTAACAGTTGCAGTTATCTATAAAGCAAACAAACAAACCAGGTTTTCCAACCACGTCGACGTGATCACGTTATCCAATAAAATTCTGTTTGTAAATGCGGGTTACAAGCGAGGCTAGCGAAAAAGAAAGGCTACCGTGGTGCTTTACGCGAGTCTTTTTTACAGACCGCCGGAGTCACGTGATGCTCGGATGTACCAATGAAGGTGTACGAAAGGAGCATCACGTCACTCTAGCGGTCCGTAAAAAAAGATAAGTGGAATGCACCGCGGTAGCCTGTCTTTTTCGTTAGCCTCGGGTTACAAGAAGTCTGGGTAATTTCCGGCTCTGAACCGAGGCTAACGAAAAAGACAGGCTACCGCGGTGTATTCGACTTATCTTTTTTTACAGACCGCTAGAGTACACTCCTAAAACTGTGCCTCTGATATATAAGGCACCAGCGCATATGAGAGGCACACAGACAAAGTGCCTCTGATTAGCTGATAAATATCAAAGGCACAAAGAAATGAGAGGCACAAATGAAGGTCTCAAAACCTTTCAGAGGCACGGAGGACTGAACGGAATATATCAGAGTCACGGCGTGAAATGTGTGCCTCTTAAAAAAAGGGGTCATTTATTCAGCGGTACAGTGGGAAAGCGCGCATGCGTACAAATGTTTAACCCATGATGCATTGAGCGGGCGCGGGATATTTACTTTCAATGAGGGATAGGGGAGAAGGAAGAATGGACGCTTGACCAGAAGAAATGGCGTTTTGTGGATTATTCGAGAAGCGGTACCTGACGACACAAACAGAGTTTATATATATATATCCTTTTCGAAAGACGATTATTTTTACTCAAGAGGTTTTGTGCTTTCGTTTTTTAATTACGCTCGTGTTATTATTGTCGTTCAGGATTGCAACAATATCAATCGCTGATAATAGGAGTTAGGTTTTCCTACGATATAAAACGCCGCCGCAGAGGTAAATGTTCCTGTGAAAAATACAATGAATTTATGTTAGGAAACATAAAATTACGTGTAATGGTGTTATTATTGCAATCATCCACCGGCGGATTATAATGAATATAGAGAGTTATAGAAAAGCCTGCAATAAGTAAGTGTATTTAGTTTAGTACTTTATTATTTTCTTTGAATGTGTATAGTATAAAAATCGACACTGTAAAAGAAATGTTTTATGTTACAAACATATGTATATATTGCGGGTAAATGTATCATTCCCTTGAGAAATTTAATTTTTTTATTAATAGTTATAGCTAATAAAGTCCAGTTTCTTTTGTATTATATTAATCAGTGTTGAATTCAGGGGGTGGCCCGGGGGTGGGGGCATTCCCTCTCAGTGCAACCCCTCCCCCCCCCCCCCGAAGCAAAGCCGCGAAAATCCCTCCAGGAGAAAAATGTCTGAATTAAACACTGATATTAATCTGTCAACGATATTTAACTAATCTCAGCTACATTTCCCATTGTAATCGAAATTTAACTATAACAAAAATAAATTAAAATACCCAAAATTTCAGCAATGGACATCCTACAGAAAGTAATATATATTGTTTTTATAATCGTATTTTATTTAGAATCGGAATTCAGTATAATGAAAATATATACTAATGAAACAAATTAGTTATTTTCAAATAAATTTAACATTTAGGATACCAGTAAAGAAATATTTATGATCAGAGTTACTTTTTGAAATTAATTGTTGTCATTATCACAAGATCAATATTGTGATTATTTTACGCTGATTATTTTTAACGTTTGTCTTATTTGTTTTTAATAAAGCTTTCATGCCCTTTTATGTATTTTGATATGTATAAAATAAACTGATATGTAGACAAGGTTCTTTATTGAACCACAGAACTGACTTAGGCCACATGGACACACATTTTAATATTTATTTCAAATTTGTTTCAATAAATTGGGAGTGAGAAAATTTTCTATTATACATATTATTCATCCTTACACAAAATTTAATATGTCTTTGGATATGCCATGCTGGAAAATCTTTCTGCAGTAGACAGAATTCACTGTAAAGATATAAATATAATATAAAATATAATTAAATTACATTCTGTTCCTCTTATAATGGTGGCACATGCATGTGCCACCATTATAAGAGGCACAGAATGTATTTTTAAATAAGAGGCACTTGAATATATAAATTCAGCGGCACACTGTGCCTCTTAATTTCAAAGGCACTTACACTGTGCCCCTGAATCTCAAAGGCACTATGTACCTCTTAATTTCAAAGGCACCATGTGCCTCTTAATATTCAGAGGCACAAAAATTCAGAATGTACCTCTTAAATCAGAGGCACAGTTTTAAGAGTGTAACGTGATGCTCTTTTCGTACACATTCATTGGTGCATTCGAGCATCACGTGACACCGGCGGTCTGTAAAAAAAGATACGCGTAAAGTACCGCCGTAGCCTTTCTTTTTCGTTAGCCGCGGTCTGAACGCTACGAGTAGCCCTAAAAAAGTCACGTGATATCGGTCTCTGAACACTTCAGGTTACCATACGAAACTCAGATTGAGGTCCGTAAACACGCCTGGAGTATCAAAGTGAGAGTATTGTGTGTTTTCTAACACGCTTATTGGAGTGACTGTGGGATCTAGCCATCTTTTACGTGAACAGTAGGCTTTTAATAAAGTATTTGACATTGTGTAGACTAAATAATTTAGAAATTGTTAAGCTTATTGAGATTGATCGAAAGATGCAGTAGTGTATTAGAAGTGGAATTTTTATTTTTTCATTTCTTTATTTGAGAAGTATACTTCTAAGCAGAGTTAATAAAATCAACCTTCACTGTTCATTTATCCTTTTGGATTTTAAATAAATTGTTGTTATATTTTGCTAAGTTGTTTTGATATCTCGACTTGGAATTCTTGACTAGGCCTGAGAGACTTGTTACAACTGAATCAGCAACATTGTGTGTACTGTCAGCTACTTCCGATTAGATGTGAGCAGTGGGGATTTTCAATCTTTCTCTGGAGTTCTCGCATTTCACACACAGAAGGTTAGTCTATTTGAAACATCTGCATTTTGGCTATGATGTAATACACGCACGCACAGTTTTTTTGGTTATAAAAAGGAAAAAAGTCGCCAAATTTTGGGGATTTTTTCCTTTAATGGCAACCTAGCCATTGTATTAAGTTATTGGTTTGGCGCGGGCTTGAAAATCGCGCCAACCAAAAAGTCGCCAAACATCAGTGCGTGAGTGTAATACATTTGTTCCATTTTCGAACAGATATATTGCACTCACGCACCGATGTTTGGCGACTTTTTGATTGACGCGATTTCTAAACCCGCGCCAAAGCAATAACTTGATACAATAGCCAAGTTACCATTAAAGAAAAAAAAAATCCCCCAAAATCTGGCGACTTTTTTCCTTTTTATAACCGATAAAAGAAATAAAAGCTGTGCGTGAGTGTAAGACATCTGTTCCATATTTCATTAATATTGAAATTTTACATTACGTAAATTATATGGTTATCATTACGTAAATGATAACCATTATCTGCACCAACCTAACGTTTTATTAGAAAATTATTTGTAACACACTAAATATAAGACTAAATTGAATGATGGTTATATAACTACTTTACTTGAATGATGGTGCTGAATTGAATTTTGCATTATTAATATTCTTCTATAAATATTATTTTATTTTAATAACTAATCCGCCTGGCGCGGAGCTGCCCAGGCCCGTGATCATAACCTTAAATAAACCTCATATTTGTATGTTTTATACCTTTAACCCAATTTTGTATGAATTAATTTTTTAAACTAAAATCTTTCCAAACGAACCTTTTGTCGTTTTAAAGTAAAATGCAAGGAAATTAAGTTTTTTTTGTTTTACCGTATTTTTATTAGCGATAAGGGATGCCGATTCTTAAAAATTGCAGAGGAAAGTAAATACGCAAAAATACTATCATGAAAATAATTTTTGAAAGGGTTATTATTAATATTTTTTAAACGGATAACGCCGTTAGAATCTGAAAAGAATTCAGATTAAGTGGATATTTTTGTTTTTCGTATTTTGAACAGAAGGGCGGAAGCAGATTTGTAAAGGCGGTTAAGAAAAATACGCGAAAAAAACGTTTCGAAAATAATCTATTTGAAAGGGTTAATATAAATATTTTTAAAATAGATTACATTGTTAGAATCGGAAAAGTATGATTGTTAAGTGTGTATTTTTTTTTTCCTATTTTATTAAGAAAAGTGGATGCGGGTTTCGAAAAACGCGAAAAAAAATTAACAACAAACAGAATCTCCCCCCCCCCCCTCTTTCGTATCTTCCCTGCTATGGAACCTCGAGAAAGCTTCGGAACGTTTTTTTGCCAGATAGCCGTAACTCTTTTTTACTCGCACGGCCATGTTCATTTAGAGGTCTGCACGGTCCGAAATTTCCAGGACCAGCCCCGGCCCAAATGAAAGTCATCTTGGCCCAACCCGGTGTGAAAACTAAAATTTTGGTCCGGCCCCGGCTCGGCATGGCGTATGCAAAAAATCAACGAAATCAGGCCCAGCCGGCGTCAATTTCTAGAAAAAGTTACGATTTTTTTTTTACACGCAATCAAGATTCTCTGAAAGAATACTGCATACATATTTATGACAAAATTTTATCGTATACTATTTCAAACTACATCTCCAAAAGTCAAAATAGCAACATTAATGATCACTTAGATTATTACATTCGAATATAGGCTCATTAAAAAAAATAATGTAGTTTAGAATAAAAGTAAAAAGGTGGTTATAAACATAACTTTTGAAGCTCTATATTTTAAAAAAAATGTAGATTTTTAAAAGTATTTCTCTGTTAATGGAGGTGCTAGTCAGGTGAAGGTCTCGTCACCTGATCAAGGTTCTAAATTACGAGACAAACTCGCATAGTGATGGCATGACGTATGTATGGGTGTGATGCCAAGCCCAGGTCCATACAAAAAGAATAACATCAATTAGCAGCTAAACAAAAATGGGAACAAAACAAAGACCTCCACATAGCCGTCCTGCCAGCAATTGCCAGACGCTACGCGGCATCCCTATATACAGTGGCGCTACGCGCCCCGGTGCCAGGCACTAAACCCATTTAAGCTAGGGAAATCTGGCAGATAGGGGCCTGATCGCCGGTCTAAAAAAAAGTATACTTCCAAAGATTCCGTTAACAAAAATTCATTATCACTATTATTTTTACAAAACAAATTGTCTGCCCGACATGTCCTGGGAACGATTAAGTCCTGGCTCGGTCCGAGTATGTAGAAAAAAATGTAAGCCCGAACCCGGCCTGAGTCTGCTGAAAAAATTAATCCCGAGTTCAGACGTGATGTAACTGTTGGATGCAGGACATGTTAAATTTCTACGCAGGACATGTTAAATTTCTATATTGATGCTGTCAAACTGGCATCGGCTCGTGCAGCACATTTATAACTTATTCTCGGCAAAGTAAGATCCACTGAAAATTATTCATATTTTTTCGGCTTTGTGTGACCCTTTTAAATTTGTTATATCAGACCAGTCGGCCCGCTTTACTTTTTTCATCAGCCCGGCTGGTCAGTCCTGGCCCGTTAAAAATTGTCTTTATTCTGCCGGCCCTATCCGGCTTGTTTGAAGCTTGCCTTCTCAGACTAGGCCCGGGCACGTACAGACTTCTATGTTCTTTATGGTTTTTATTTAATATCTCCGTTAATTACAAAAAGAAAGGAAAAATCTGAGCCTCGGGTGCATTTAGACCTGCCTTCATCTATCCTCATCCAAATTTTCAGACCTCTACGTGCGGTAGATTTCTATAACCATTGTCAACACACAGGCAGACACACAAACAGTTAGCTTTCCATAACGAAAGAAGTTTGTGGGTGAGTGGGTTTGTATGCTGTGTTTTGAAGAAATCGCTGCATGCAGATCTACAAGATTTGACAGAAAAGTATCTCTATATCTGTAAGTATACACCTTGAAACCCGATTTGGGATTTTTTTTATCGGATTATTTTTAATTTAAATGTTATGCGATTTTTAACGTTTTTTCAAGTTTTGCGCCGATTTTTTTTTTACGTTATTAAAATGAATCTTTTAGCTCAATATACTAATTTCTGTCAATTTTTGAATTTTTCGCGAATTTTTTATGCAATTTTCAGAGTTTTTTCGCATTTAGCGGCAATTTTTTGACATTAGCAAAAAAGGTATTCGGTTTCAAACTTTAGCTTAATATAGTAAATTTTGTGATTTACTCTTTTAAAAATCTCTATTAAAAATCTTCATCGATTTTTGAAATTTTAGCAATTTTTAATGTGAATTTCGGCAATTTTTCGTGATTTGTGGCGATTTTTTGGCATTCGTAAAATAATTCCAGCTACTAGGCCACTGTAGTAAATTTTTCCCTCTACGATTTTTGAATTTTTAGCAATTTTTAATGCGATTTTTAGTCTTTTTTCCGTTTTGTGGCGATTTTTTGACATTCGTAAAAGGAATTCTATTTCAAACTTTTAACTTGATATAATAAAGTTTGTCTTCCATGATTTTTGAATTTTTAACGATTTTTAATGTTTTTAATGTGATTTTTAGTGTTGTTTCACTTTTGTGTGGCGATTTTTTTACATTCGTAAAATAAATTTGCTTTCAAACTTTTAGCCTAATATAGTCAATTTTGTCATCTGTCATTTTTAATGCGTTTTTTCGCGTTCCGCTGCGGTTTTTTAACATTCGTAAAAAGAATTAGGTTTCAAACTTTTAGCTTAATATAGTAAATTTTGTCTTCCACGATTTTTGAATTTTTAACGATTTTCAATGCAATCTTTAGCACTTCTTCGCGTTCCGTGCCGATTTTTTGACTTTCCTGAAATAATTCCAGTGACAATGTTTTAGCCCACTTTATTAAATTTTATCTTCTGCGATGTTTTAATTTTAGAGACTTTTTAATGTGATTTTTTTCAGAGTTTTTTCGCGATTCGCTACAATTTTTCCACACTAGTAAAATGAATCCGTTTTATAACTTCTAGCTGAATATAATAAATTTTGTTCTCTCTTTAATAAAGTTTATTCGGAATTCGTGCAGCGGTTTTTAAATCTTTAGCAAGTTTGATTTTTTTTGCATTTTATGCGATTTTTTGACGGACTCGGACAACGCCGGGCGGGTCAGCTAGTTTATTAATATAGATTTTTTTAATCCTTATCTCTTGTCTAGTACTAAGATAGTACAGACTGGAGGGAAATAATATATCCATAATAAGAGAAACCATAGAGATACTCACGCGCAAAAATACAATATGTAACGATGCGGCATCTTTTAACTTACGAAACTGTGGCTAGAATTACTCCATGGTCAAAGATATGAAAATAAACAATCAAGTAAAAAATAATAGATAACGTGCGTAATTTTTTAAAAAGTACATGAAAGTAATAACTTCAAAGCCCGTGCAGCTTTAGAATATTCTCATTTTGTTTTTGAAAATGACTTGGAAAGAGTCGAAACATGTAAAACAACTAATAAAAGTTATTTTAATTTATATTACGTTGTTAATTTTACACCTTTAGCATTTAAAAGTAATATATCATTACAAGGAGTTATAATTTATTATATTGAAAGTTTTGTTTCAACAAAAAAAAATTGTTTCATAAATTTATCATAGATGGCGCTGCTTCTGAAAAGTTATTGAATAGGTAGAATGCCTTTATATTGAACAATGGCGAAAGATGCACAATGCGTATGCATAGTTTTTGTCCAAACTATGGCAACCCACATTCCACAAGTTAACAATACTCGCCTTCATGAGTTCGATTAGACGTGTTAGACAAGTCAACAACCATTAGTTTGGCGATAATAGAAAGCTCGCCAAGATTAATAGGGTGCCCCCGTAAGATAATAGCGACATACAGACAAAAAAACATTTGATGGGTTGATACGATATTGGAAAAGAACGAATCGCCAAGCATCTTGGCGAGCTTTCTATTATCCCCAAACTAATGTTTGTTGACTTGTCTGACTCAACTAATCGAACTCATGAAGGAGAGTATTGTTAATTTCTGGAATGTGGATTGTCATAGTTTTGACAAAACCTGTGCATACGCATTGTGCGTATTTCGTCACTGTTGTGTATAAAGGCATTCAACCTATTCGATAACTTTCCAGAAGCAACGCCATCTATGAGAAATGTTTGGATCTAGTTTTTTATTTGAATAAACAAAATTTTCAATCATAAGAAGCATTTTCGTCGAAACCGCACTCTCGTACGACAATTACTTAATCTTTTATTGAATTTTAAAATGTGTCAAGGACTTTTGACACCCTGTGTTAACCTTTGACATTAAACCCGAGATTATCTTTAAAGAGCTTTGAATTAAAATACATAATGTATAATGAGAAAACTCTTTAAAGCAATTTTACAGACCCATGAAGCAATACAAATAAGGGCTGTGATAGGCCACGGGTATTCTTGGTCAGGCTCTGTGCATACATTATTTATATGGAAAAATATTTGTATTAGTTATTTGTTCGGCAATACTACACCATATTTCCGGTATCGCATTTTGTCAATTGCAATAACTTTTTTAATAAATGCTCTGTGATAACATTTTGTATCCTGCTAGGAGAATGACCTTCTTGTCAGTACTTGTACAGTACCTTCTTCTACAGTCAGTATATAGATACGACTGCCTTTATTCGCAGACAGTTTACGATACAATCACACCAAAGGTATAATTGAAATAATGTCTTCTTTCATAATATAAATGAAAATTTTGAAATATGTGTCGTCTACATATTAAAAATTGCACCAATTTCAATTTTTCACATGGTAACACCTACTTTTGATACTTTATTTATGGTCCTTTGATCAAATCAGCCCGGGGAAGCTTATGTATTTTTGTTAATTCTTCATGAAGTTACAAGAGGTAGACATTTGAGGATGCTAATGTTAAATTCACGTGACCAACTTTAATAAGTGCCGGCGTAATGTCACGCGGAGTCCTATCAAATAACTTAGCGGGGCCCAACGTCTCTAACTGCAATATTCGACTAATAAAAATCATTTTTAAAAAATGTACATATAATAGAGTAATTTATAATATTGAAAATAAAGCGTATGAAAATAACATGCTAATTCGTTCATATGTAATGTGTATAGTTATTTTTAACTTCAAAAAATCTTCTATAATTTAGAATATTTTAAATATTTATTTTTTGTGTTCGCGGTTACTTTCAGGATCCTCACATCTAAACATTTCCCGACAATTATATCAACTTTGGCTGTAAGAAATACAGTTCACCCCTTAAGCACCCTATTCTATTTAGTGATAGTAGGCTGAATACCAGATATATTAAACTTCGTCAAAAGTAGTTATTTTTAATTTCATGTGAATAATTTAATTACATGTAATCTAAGAAGATGGAATAAATGTTTATTTGTATTATACAAACAGAATTAAAGTTCGAAGTTCCAATCTTCATCGCTTGATTCAAAACTATCATCACTATCGTCTATGTGATCATCAAAATTAGGAACATAATCACTGTCTGTGTCTGACATAATTATTCTATAAAATCAGTGTCTATCTGAGATACAAACAAAACCGAAAGCGGAACACTACAATTTACGAAAGACAACAGAATGACCAACCAACCCATAAACAAATGAATGACAAAGTAAGAAACAAAGCAGTGGGAAAACTAATGAGTTTTTTTGGACACACGTAACGCCATCTATTGGATGCAAAAATATTCATTGCTATAAAGCCCGTACAAAACCAATCACAATAGCAATTAGCGACGCAAAAAACTAGATGCTTAGAACATTGCAATCTGGACTTAAAATGAGGACGTACGCACATACGTCCTGGTATTGTAAATAGAAGAATTCATGACGTACGCAGGTACGTCGTGGTGCTTAAGGAGTTAATACTAATTTGTTTTGCCGAAAAACATTTAAAGACAAATTTAGAGCAATAATATCATTATTTTACACAGGATAACGTTATTTCGAGTTGTATAGAGGCTAGGGGCCCCTAACGCGGGACCCTGGGCAGCCGCCCCGCTTGCCCAATGGTTGCGCCCGCCCAGACTTTTATTTATATGTTCCCAAAAAATCATACAATTTAAAATTCATATTTTCAGTGAGATAACTTGACTGGACCCAAACATATTCCAAGCATACTTTATACTCAAAAGCATAATTTTAATTATGAAAAATGATTAATAAATTCATATTAAAAATATGAAATATGGCTTACATTAATTTTTAGATAAAGAATGGGCATCGCCAAAATCATGGGTGGGTAAGTATACAGTTCATTATAATCATTATATTTCAAGATAAAGTGAAATTTTAGTTTTCGAAGGTCTACAGGGATCCTATTCTGCTACCGATCAATCACATATAAGAAAACAAAAACAGTAACCTGAAAATTTATATAAAAAATTCTCTTAAATAAAATTTGGGAAATGAAAGCTTCTTAATAATCAAATTTTAATTGGTTAATAGGCGTATAGCCAACATAGTGAAAAAGTACCCAAGCAGGGACCCGAACACGGGTCATCAGTATAACGCATTTACGTTCTACCAACTGAACCACTTGGGAACGATACTCAGCAAGTTTGTAGTCTTGCCAACATGTTATAGTTCCAGGCTGAGTATCGTTCCCAAGTGGTTCAGTTGATAGAACGTCAATGCTCTATACTGATGACCCAGGTTCGAGTTCCGGCTTGGGTACTTTTTCACTATGTTGGCTATACGCCTATTAAGCAATTAAAATTTGACTATTATGAATGCAAGGCGTGAGAAATTTTCTATGGAAAAATTTCCAAAGTATTAAAATATATGAATTTATTCAATTATCGATGCTGGATTTTCTTTGATTTCGTGGCTCATGGAAAATATTCCATCTTATGCTGCGTTTGTAGCCTTCCAATATGTTATAGTGAGAAAGTTCCAGGCTGAGTATCGTTCCCAAGTGGTTCAGTTGGTAGAACGTCAATGCGCAATACTGATGACCAAGGGTTCGAGTTTCGGCTTGGGTACTTTTTCACTATGTTGGCTATACGCCTATTAGGCAATTAAAATTTGATTATTATGAATGCAAGGCGTGAGAAATTTTCTATGGAAAAATTTCCAAAGCATTAAAATATATGGATTTGAAAGTTTATTTTATATATTGATTGCTTTTACAATTTTACTGGTAGGAATCTGCAAGTTTTCCTTTGAGATCCTAATTTAAATTTTTTAAATTTGCTGATTTACCCTTAATATATTTTCTTTTACAACTGTATAGAGGTTTAATAAAGAGTTTATAAACTACATCTTTTACCGGGCTGCCTTGACCGAAGGCACTCAAATCTGGTGTCAAAAGTGAATGTTACAATTTTTAATATGTAGACGACCCCTATTTCGAAAATTACATTAATATTCTGAAAGAAAACAATATTTCGAGTCTAATGATACCTTTCATCGTAAACGGTCTGTGAATAAAGGCATGTGTATATTTTTTCATACTGACTGCACATACATGTTTGCATACACACATGCATAGAGCAAAAGTATGAGTTCGCAACTTGAATCAATGAAAATCATAAAATTTTGATGCATTAAAATTTATTAGCATTTAAAATGCTCGATAAAATGTTTTAATACTCGAATTAAACTGGTGTACACTGTTGTTATCATTATTTAGTATAAGTAATTAACTTATAAATATGCATTTTCAGTTGGGAAAGGTGTTTAAATGATGCAGGTACATATTTTAGAAATCAATCGTCAATACATTTTGGAAAAAATACGAAATTAAATATTTTATACGGTGTCCCAGTCTTATAAATTATATTTAAAAAATAAATCTTCATGCACTGACATGTAAAGCGAAAAAAAAATTGAACATATATGCGACCAAAACTGCCTGAGATCAGAGCCTGATTATCACAGGGGCACATGGGGCACGTGCCCCGGGCTCCCATTTTCAGAAGGCCCCAAAATGCATTTGTGCACTCTCTGAAAATACAAAATAATACAAATTTCCATTTTATAGTTCATAGAAAATATAATTTTTTTCCAGTCATGTCATGTAAACTAAACTACCTCATTGTGCAATGAATTGCAATGTAAACTTTGAAATTCGGAGAAGAGTGGTATTACATCAAACATGTTTAAAGATTTATTTAGACTTAAAAATTTATTCACTCTAAATAGCATATAGTGCAGAAAATTTTACCTTCATATAATTTTAAATTCATTTTTATATGTGTCTGCAATATATTCATTTTGAAAAGCTGTAGTTTAAATTTTAAAATGCACGTAATGTTTAGAATACAATTCATGAATTTTTCTGTGAAAGGGAGGCCCGACATGGCCTGTGTGTCCCGATTTCAAACATAGAGATGATCGAGCCCAGTAATGAAATTTTATACTGATTTAGCATCTGAACAACATTATTTCTGCGAAGTTCCTTATATTATGTTTGCTGATATAACTTTATTTGGATTTCATTTAATTACATTGAGATGTGTTGGACAGTTCCAAAAAATTTTAACACATTAAGGATTTTAGAAGTGGATTATACACAGTGGTGTAGTTGTAAAAAAACCCAAAGGATATACGCTGTTGGCATAGGGTATACACTAAAGAATATACGTTATAGCTACGGAAGGTATGCAATTTTTAAAAACAATCCAGATGGTATACACAGTATACCATTATATACCCTTCACTAGATCCCTGGTTATACACTATGTGACCAAAAGTCACCGGGTACTTTCGATTTTAGACTTTTTGTCGAATATTTAGAGAAATATTTGACGAATTCTTCTGGAACTTCAAGAGTGTAAAGAACATATTTGACCCCATATTTTTCAGTGAAAGTTTGCTGACAAACGCAAATAGGGGACCAACAATAAGTTGAATAAAAATAATAATATTTGAAATCAACCTATAGATTAAAACTATCGAATGAAACTGTAGCAAATGTGCAGTTAAAAATTTATTTCATACAAATGCTAACATTAAATATTTCATATATTTATATTATAATTACAATATGTTGTTTCTACTTTACTTTCTCAAGTTTCCTGAAAGTGGTGTTAAATTTTGTTGAAACCCCGCATGCTCAACAAAAAAATATTTTAAAACTTCACGAATGAACGTGCTATTTTTACACAAATGAACACAAATGTTGCACAGAACCGACATAGTTATAAGTTATGTGCTACAGCTACAGATCATTTCAAGCATTTTATTTTATAGGGTGATCGCAATATATTTTTTTATTTTGTTGTTTCTCACTGTTTGTTCTCGTGACAAAACTTTCGTTGAAAAATATGATGTCAAACATGTTCTTCCTGAAGTTCCATACAAATTCGTCAAGTATTTATCTAGATATTTGACAAAATGTCTAAAATAAAAAGTATCCGGTGACATTTGGCCATATAGTGTATCTACACACTGCAAATCTTAATACATTTTTAAGAACACTTTTTAGAGCACTTTTTTTGTCGCCCTTTTTAGAGCACTTTGAAGCGCACTTTTTGAAACAGTTTTTAGAATACTTCTGAGAACACTTCTTTTGATAAGCACACTTTTTAAAAGCGATGGCAAGATGATTACAAGTGGGGGAAAAAATGTGCTCCCAATCCGTTCTCAAATGTGTTCCCAAGTTTCGACTTGACAGATATCCTGAACAGAACACTTTCTTTATAGCGGAGCATACTAAAGTTAAACGTTAAAGGAACACAACCAGTACACATTTTGAATCAAAGTGTTCCAAATGTGTGCTGGGAATTTGCAGTGCAGTCATTTCCAAGCTATATTATTACCAAATTATTGCAGAAATATGCGAGAGGTGAAAATATGTCTATTTACCGAATATGAAAGCAATTTTTCGAATAGGTGTCGTCTACACATGGAAAATGTTACCAAGTTTTATTTTTCAAAAGGTAACACACACTTTTGATAATTTATTTCAATTTCTCGAATCGAAACGTCCTGGAAAAGGGTATGTATTTTTGAATGTAATTTTTCTTAAACTTTCATTGAGTAGAAGGGATCAAAGTTTGGGGATGCTAATGTTAAATCCTCCTGGCAAACTTTAACATATATCTTCCCGAAAAATCCTCCGATTGAAATGTTTCTTTTTAATGAGATACAATGAATAGACCTAAACATACTGCAGGTATTTTTTGGATTCAAAAATACATTTTTAATGATGAAGACTGTTAACACTTTGCCGTCCGCATGTCTCGTAAAAATCTTCTATTCGTAAAATGTTGAAATGATTGATTGACACCAGAATTTAGAAACAAATTTATTCGAAAATAAGTAAAATCTTTTCTTCATGTACCAGATAAAAGGGAATTTTTCACTCAAATTCTGGTGCCAATGTAGCATTTAAGGATTAAAATTAGGTTACTTATGTACCACACCACTGTGGTGTCGCCGGACGGCAAAGTGTTAATAAATTCATATTAAGGAAATAGGAACAATGACCTACATTATTTTTACATAAAACGAACCATAATAGGCAAAAACATAAGGTGTGTAACTCAGTTTATTAGAAGGTCTATGGTGTGTAAGTTTACAGCTCATTCTAATTCATAGTTTTCAAGATGGAGAGAAATTTTACTTTTAAATGGTCTAATCCTGTTATCGTTAGCATCCATTGAAAATAGAATCTTAGAAAGTAACCGGATTTTTTACAGAATTTTCTTTCATAAAATGTCATTTTATATAATAACCAGTGAAATTTTATCCTGCTTTTCTAAGCGTAAACTGACAGAGTGAAAAATGTCCCAAGCTGGAAATCGAACCCGGGTCTGTTATTCTGAGGACACGGGTTCGATTCCCGGCTTGAGACATTTTTCGCTCTGTCGGTTTACGCTTAGAAAAGCAGGATAAAAATTCACTGGTTATTATTCAGGAATTACAGGCGTAATTCACTGCTGAAAATGAATTAAAAATTAACTATGTGTTGTCGTATGCTGGCCTTTGTATGTCGTCTCATGTTTGCCGTAGAAATTTGCGTGCTCATGATTACATTTCCATCTTGTGCTGCGGTTTCAGCCTGTCCGACAGATATAAGAGTGATAGATGCCGATTTGGGTTGGGTTGGGTTGATTTATGACGGCCAATTATCAACACGAGGGATATAGGCCCTGGGGGGGGGGGAATGCCCTCCCTGGGGGTCTTTTTAAGGGATCCTAACGCGTATTTACGGCAAGGTTAGAAGAAAACCACGGAAACTCCGAACGGTTAGGTCGACGAGAGCGACAGGGGTGATGCCGATTTGGAATATTGTTCCTTGTAGCTCAGTGTCATCCTCAGAAAGCTATTCTGAGGTCCCGGGTTCGATTCCCGGTTTGGGACATTTTTCACTCTGTCGGTTTACGCTTAGAAAAGCAGGATAAATATTCACTGGTTACTTATTATTCAAGGATTACAGGCGTAATTCACTGCTGAAAATTAATGAAAACTTAACTATGTCATTTTAATTTAGGTTTAAAATTTCTGTATTTTTTCCGGTAACTCATTGAATGCACCCGGTTATTTTCCTTGTAGAATCTTAATTTTATTTTTTGAAATTTAGGAATAAACACATTCTATTCTATAATTTATATCTATACTAATAAAAGAAAGTTTACGCTCTGTGTGTATGTCTGTCTGTCTGTGATGGCTAGCGAAATCTACGGCACGTAGAAGTCTGAGATTTTGGGTAGATTAGTCTAAGGCAGATCTTGATGCACCTAAGGCTCATATTTTTAATTTTTTGATAATTAGCCGAGATAATAATTAAAATTCATCATCCAAAACACATCTGTTTCTTTGCGAGCCGGTAAAATCGCTCGCCCAGAACCTGAGTTACGCATCGGGAAGAAATGAAGAACCGAATGAGCGAGTGTCATTTTGTAGTTTTAAATCAGCCTAAACCAACCAAACCGAATGGTTACAGTTAAATAGGAAGACATATTTAGAAAGATCGTACACTTGCGTCTCAAATGCCGCAATCAATTTGAAAAATTATTGTTGTTACACTTTTAAAAATAATTTTTCAGAGGGTCTTTTAACGAAGGACTTTTCCCCCTTATGGCAACGCCCCTCCAGAGCGCAATTTTAGATGTACCGATAAACCAAAAATATACTCTTAAATTGAAATCTTTTTCTAATCGATGGTGCAATCGATTTTTAAAAATATGGATTTTAACCCTTTTAGAAACACCTGCGAACGCAGGTCACTTCTCGGCTCATGGTGACTATCTTTTTTCTACGCTTAAAGTAACTAAACGTCCGTATTTCTACGCAAATTTTGTTTAGCATCTCGATAGTCTAGATTTAGATCACTTACAAAATTTTCGAAACATTCGAACGCGTAGAAGTATAAAAAAAAAAATCTGAGAAATTTTCGAAAAAACCGCGGAAAAGCGGGGTGTTTCGGCGTGGCTTCGCTCTGCTTCGACTCATGTTTTCACTAATAAAGATGCACATTTTTCACGAAATTTTAAAGAGAGCTTGGGAACAGTTATATTTAAAACTGATTAAATTTAACAAAGTTCGGAAGATGAGAACTATTTTTTTATTGTTATGTTAAAGGCGTCGATGCGAAAAGATACAGAAAAAAAAGTGGGGTAAGTGGTGATCGAATATCGCACAAAGGGTTTCATTTAATATTCCTTTCAAAACACTTTATTCTTTCTTTAATAAATCTAAATAAATTTCATAAAAAAAGTCATGTTTTTTGTAATGTAAAAATTTACCGGTTTTTTTTCTCGTTTTTTCGAATATCTGAACCGGCTCGATAGCGGGCGAAGCTCTGTCATAGTACCTGTCATGTGGACTAAATGCAATATTAAAAAAAAAAAAAAAAATCAATTACAAAATTAAACATGTTGTGACCTTCATAAGGTTAAATTATGACAATATTTCCATAATCGGGTTTTTATCATGATTCAACACGTTCCTCAAATTTATAAATTTACTATTCTCTATTACTCATATTGATACTCTCTTTGTATTATTCTCAAACGTTTGAAAAATCCCTTATAACGTCAGATTCATTTTCTTTTTAATTCTCTAATGACGTCATATTAAGCTGCTTTCTGTATTTACGCATAGCTCATACTCCTTGTATTATTGAGAAATGTTTGAAAATTTCCGTCTTATTACCAATATGACGTCAAATCAATCTTTTTTTTTTTTTTTTCAATTGGTGAAACTTTTTATTTCATTTTCATTTTTCCCGTGGAAATCTTTCAATAGAAAATTAATTATTGTAGAAAGATTTTTATTGTGGATCTTTAATTGTTGGCAACTGCTATAACGAAAAATGTTTAAATTTAATAGGAAAAGGCTGTTAGATTTTTGGTTTTTTTTATCTCTATATATTAAAATAATACTTTTTTTTTTCAAATTTTATCATTTTGAGCTTCATAGCAGGTATTCAGCTATAAGTATGCAAAATTTCATGCCTGTAAGTTAAATAATTTTTGAGAACCGGCTCTGTGACGGACAGACAACGAAGTGGGAGTAATAGGGTTTCGTGAAATGAACGAAACCCTAAAAGGCGAGAAGAAAACATTTCTTTTTACAACTAGACAACAATATTTTTTTGCGGAATTTTTACACGGGCTGTAAAACCGTTATATTTATAACAGATACAAATCTGAAAGAGTTTGGACAACAAGAATTATTTTTTTTTAAACTATAAACTGGCCCTACGCGAAAAAACAAGATGTCTTTACGAGCCCTTTTACCACTAAATATCAATAATTTTTTCACGATTTTTTTATTTAAAAATATAAATTCATACAAAATTGGGTTAAAGATATAAAATCAAACAAACTTGAGATTTATTTGAATTTACTATCACGGTCCCGGGCAACGCCGGGCGGGTCAGTTCGTATAAGTCGAGTGGAGTCACTTCATATTTTTATTACAACAAAACTAAATTTATTCTCTGCGTGTTTTATTTTTTAAATGGCGGTTCATTTGAATTTGACACCCAGTGGGAATTTAAAATATGTACAATGAATAAATAAATAAAATAAAAATCTTTTGAAACTTTCCTGAAGTATTATTCCAAAAAGTTCTTTTGTTTTAATATTTTTTTTTAGCATTCATTCAATAACAACAAATAGAAATTTTGTAAAAGTGAATTTTTTTTTGTTAAGTATCGAGTTGTAAAATGAAGCTTTCCATTGAGTTCGAAACGTGTGATATTCGAAATGTGACAGGGATCCCTTCGATCTCTTTTGGAACAATTGAGCAAGTGATGTCTCTTTTGTAAATAGATTTGTGCAGTTGAGGTGCGCGGCTTTCGCGCGCGTTGTTTAACCGACGGGCGATAGGGGGCGTCTCCCCATCGGTGTGTTTCGCGGGGAAAGCGAAGCCAATCTCCGGCGTGTGTACGGAAGTGAGGGAATGAATCGTCTGCTCCTGCCTCTCTTGACGCTGCTCCTGGCGCTCAGACGCGGCGCCTTTCACGCAGGTAAGCCGCTCTCTTCGCACAAAATTACTTCGCGCACTAAAACACTTCAAAACACAGAAAAAAAAAACTTTTACAAAATACTTACAGTTCACTTTGAATGTTGGGGGGAAAATTATTTGTTTGAATTTTTTCATAAACACTGTTTCCTAAGACATTTGTTTTTTCGAGTTCATATATTATAGTTTAAATTGTCCTTCTGCAAACAGTAAACCACCACTTGTTATTTCAAACAATTACTTTCATCAAAGAATTATAAACTCTAAAATAAACTCTATAAACTCAATAAAAGTACAATATACTGATTTAATTTTAATTTAATTTTAATTTTTTTTAAATTTTAAAATACTACTCGGTTATATTCAAATGAACTGCCATTGAAAATGCACGCAATTATTTTGTACATTAAACAATTATTTCGCGCATCAAAACACAGAAAAAAGTCTTTTACAAAATACTTACAATTCATTTTTAATGTTGCGTGAAAAGTATTTGTTTAAGAAGTAATTTTGAATTTTCTGATAAACAGTATTTTTAAGATACTTGTTTTATCGGGTTCATATATTATAGATGAAATTTTCTCTCTATAAACAGTAAAACACCACTTCAAACAATTATTTTGAACAAATAACTTCTATAAACTCTAAAAAGCGCAAAAGACTGTTTTTATTTATTTTTTATTTATTAATTTATTTTTATATAATTTTTAAAATGCTACTATGTTACATTCAAATGAACTGTCATTGAAAATGCACACCATTATTTTGCACAGAAAACAATTATTTCACACACATCTTCCTGCATCAAAACACGAAAAAAAAAAACTTTTCACTTTTACAAAATAGTTTTAGTTCACTTTGAATGTTGCGTGAAAATTATTTGTTAAAAATATTAATTTGGAATTTTCTCATAAACAGTATTTTCAAGATATTTGTTTTTTCGTATTCATATATTATAGTTAAAATTTTCCCTCTATAAACAATAAATCCCCACTTCTTATTTCAAACAATTATTTTGCACAAAAAAAACTTCTATAAACTCTAAAAAGCTCTATAAAAGCTCAAAAGACTGTTTTTATTTTTATTTATATTATTTTATTTTATTTTTTGTACAACAGTTAAAATGCTACTGGTTCATATTCAAACGAACTGTGACTTTAAAATTGAAAACACGCACAATTATTTTGCATAAAAAACAATTATTTCGCGCACCAAAACACTTCAAAACTCAGAAAAAAAAAACACTTACAGTTCATTTCGAATGTTGGAGGAAAATTATTTGTTTTACACATTCAATTTGGAATATTTTCATAAGCAGTATTTTCCATATATATATATTTTTCGGGTTTATATATTATAGTCGAAATTTTCTGTTTATAAAAAATACCTCGCCCACCCCCCCTTCTCTTGTTTTTTTAAATATTTATTTCAGAGATAATTTTCGAATATTTGCAAAGAATAAATCCTTATGAAACTGCTTTATAGAACTTTTTAGAGTTTATAGAATTTTATAGATTTGTCTATAAAATCAACAAATAGTCTTTAGCATCTCCCACAGAACTTGGAGAAAAACAGTCGGTAATTCTATGGTTATCTTGGAAAATTCTATTGAAATTTTCGTAAGGGGCGGTTTTATAAAGTTTGAAAATGCCATCTTCGGCTTTTGAGCGATATTTCTTTTATATATAAAAAAAAAATAATTGGATTTAACTTTCTAAACTATGATTGATCGAGAAAGTTTTTCATCTCAAGTACTATGTTTATAGAATCTGACCTACTTTAAAGAGATTCGGTACACTTTGAACTTTTTAAACTTATTATTTGAGTACTTTATAGTACTCACCCTTTTGACATATTAATAAATGATTTTACGAAGGAAAATGATTTTATATATATAAAAAAAATAGACCATTCTATTGGTACAATTAGAAAAAAAAAATATATATTTTTAATTAAATTAAAGAAAGTTTTAAAAGCTTTCTTCTCTTACAGATATTAATATTTTGCTGTATTTTTTTTCTTTCAACTTTTCTCAATAGTATTGTCTATAACGTTAAAGATCAGATAACCGAAAAAGTTATGTATTTTAAGAGAAAATCTAAAAATAAATGGGATATGTAAAAATGCATTAAAAGAGACTATTCAACATTTTTATTTAAAAAAAAAACTATTAGTGGAAATCCGATTTTTAATTTTATAAAATGCACTATTGGGAACGTCCGTAAAAAAAAAAAAAAAAATCAAGTATATTTAGGAATGGCTGTTGAAGTTTTAGCATTTTGAACGTATTGAAAAACCATAAACTGTGAAAAATGAATATAAAGATCTTAACTTTGAATCGATTAAAAATAAATGACTGTATAGTAAAACAGCCCTTTTTTGCATATTTATAATTATCGGATCTTCGCCAAACTTTGACAATCTATATTGAAGATATTCTTAAAGGATTTTAAGTTAAAGAATCGAAACAAAAATATTTTCGTCATTTTTCGCTAAATCAAGGATGGCGAGTTCCTTAACTTTGAATATTGGGGGAAAGTTTTTCTTTTATACAATCACTTCAGTATTTTCAAGATACTCTTTTCATACATTATATTTGAATTTTTCATTCGATAAACCGTAAACTCACTTTTATTTATATGTATAAATAGAGTTAACTCTCTAATATTTGTAATGAATAAAAGATTGTTTTATCAAATTTGAAAACGTCATTTTCGGCTATTATATTTTAACTTTGGTACATATATTTTAATTTTTCATTCCATAAATTTTAAATTCATTTGTTATTTAAATGAATTTTTTATAGAGAATTACTTCTGGAATATTTGTAAAGAATAAAAGGATGCCATCGACGGCTATTGAGAGAAATTTCTTTTATAAGAAATGGGTTTAACTTTCTAAATTTTGATTGCTCGCGAAAGTTTTTCGTGTCAAGTGCAACGTATATATACAATCTAACCTACTGTAAGGAATAACACCACTTTGACATGTGCAGAATTTTATTTTTTATTTTCTGCTTAAGTACTCTCTATACAGTTGGAAATAATATTTTATTAGTTAGAAATCTATATCTAAAATGAAAGGGCAATTTTGGAGTTATAAGATGTAGAGTGAGCCATAGCGAGCAAACCAATAACGAAAACTTTAAGCGCCTTTTTTTTCTTCCCTTCAAATTTTAAAATTGGTTGATACTCTACCTGCGTCAATTTTCATTCAATTGACTTGAACTTTTTCAAAATTAATCGTTCCACATCTTTCTAGTGAAATACGTTGGAATTTTTTCAATACCTCGCTGTTCTGTTTAACGAAATTTGTGGTTGAAAATTTACAATTTATTTTGAATAGATTCCATTTTTTTAAACATGCATATCTTTTAAAATGGCTACGTATTTCACTATCTTTTGAACTAGTTTTTTGTTACATTGTTCTAGGTCAAGTCTACGATGCGTTTACATGTCCACCGCTTTGATCCTCTTTTTTTCCGAAGCGCTCCCACCCATCAGCTGTCAAGCCGCAACTTTTTAACCTATCAACGAAACAAAAATACGAATTTTTTACTTAAATATATGAATAATAAATTAGTATGCATTGGTTTTTATTTCTTTAAAAACAATTCTCGAAAAAGCTTTTAAATTTCAGGGCCATAAAATGGGGGTGGCCCTTAAAGCATTTGTGTGTGTTTGTGTATGTGTACATCGTTAGGGGTATCTCAAGTCCAAAATGAAAATTGTTAAAGACTATGCAATTTATTCGCCTTTTAAGTCGTTGATATAAAAAATATATCTTAAAGTGTCTCGGTCCCCTTTGAACTATATATTTTTTTAATTTGAGTATTTTATACGTTTGATATAATATTATTGAATGATTTTATAGAGGATTTAGTCAAGTAAAAATTCAATCCCTACAGTAAAATTTAGAAATTTAAGAAAATTTTAAAACCATACTCTCTTACAATTGTGAATTTTTGGAAATATTGTTTTTTTTTTCATATTTTTCTCACTAGTTATTATTATTATTTTTAAATCTGGTCTTTTACTATTAAGACCAGATTTCCAAAAAACTAATTAGCTTAAGAAAAAATAAATAAAATGTTATGCCATATGTAAAAATACAGTAAAAATGACTTTTACTTTACATTTGTATTTTTTTAAATTAAACTATTTATATTAGTGGAAATCCGATGGTTAAGCTTACAAATGCACATTAGGGATCGTCCATAAAAATAGCCAGTTAATTGAAAATTATTTGGTGAAATTTTATCACTTAGAATATACTTATAATTGAAAAAATAAATACAAACTGGGAAAAATGAATTCAATGATTGCAATTCTGAATCACTTAAAGGGAAATGGATGCAGTAAAAAGCTTTTTTCGAATATCTTTTATAATCGGATCTTCGTAGAGCTTCGTCAGAATATACTACGGATGTCCAAATCTATTTTAAGCAAAATAGCGGAAAATTGATATATTCCAATTTTTCTCGTAAAATGAAGAGTATTACGCCCCCTAACTTTAAACGTTGGGGAGAAAATTATTTCCTTTACCCGTACATTTGAAATTTTTTTTTCATAAACAAGTTTTTTTTTTCGGGTTGGTATACTATAGTTGAAATTTTCTGTCGATAAACAGAGAAAACCCACTTGTTATTTTAAAAGAGAGTTAATTTTGTATATTTGTAAAGAATAAAAGGTGGTTTTATCAAGTTTGAAAATGTCGTACCGAAATTAATTTTATTTAAGGAAAAATTGGATTTGACTTTCTAAATTTTGATTGCTTTTCGTCTCAAGTGTGAAGTAAAAAAAAAATCCGCTCTACTTGAAAACATTTTTTTGATGGTAATTTAAGTCTAAAATGAAAATTCCAAAGAATCTGACATTTATTCGCTTTTTAAGTCTTTGATAGAAAAGCTATTTTAAGAAAGCTTTCGTTAAACTTTTCATGCAAAATAAGTTGTAAGTTTGTTCGAGTCAAACGAAGACTAATAGTTGATTAGTAAAAATTCCAATTTTCTCCTTCAAAACTGAAGATATTTTCACTATTACTGGTTTATTCCATTTAAAACTCCCAGAAGTCTATTTAAATGCTTTTTATAAATTTAATCTCAGCATTAAAATCTATTCCAGTTTCAAATAAACTAAGTTTAGATAATTTTGTTGAAAGCATAATTTACCTGAATATTAACCAGGAGTGTCAGGAAAGAATTCCATCTTATCAATATAGATGTCTTACCAATATATGAGGGAAGCCTTAGACTTTTTACTTTCAATGTCCATTTAAAACACAAAATTTTACCCCAATTTTAAATAGAAAATTAAGTTATCGCTTACACTTTTCTGCAGTTTTACTATTGGAAATGTTGAATTGTTGTTTCTCATGCACTAAATTTCCACTGGAGACGTTACAGTCTCGTTGAATGTTACATAAAAAAGTTTGAATTTCGCGAAAAAAAAATCTATTAATTTATTTTTTTTTTTTTACACAAAATCAGTTTAAATATCCTAAAGTACTCGACAGTAAAATTTCAAAGTCGTACTCTCGTTAGAACTTCAGGATTCAAACTTTTGACACAGGGTGGCTACAGATCAGGGAAAAACACAGTCGAAAAAAGGGGAATGTACCATTATTTTCTTATAGGAAAATCCGACTTATATTCATCGTTCAAATAAACAATATGATTTTTTCCATCAGAAAATAATGGTGTTTTCCTCTTTTTTTCGACTGTGTATTTCCCTGGTCTGTCGCCAGCTTGTGACAGCACTGTTCAGCAATGGTTAGTGATATTTCGCGTTACCAGTAGTAGAAATGCATCAAGTTGATGCAAAATTAAAAAATAAACGACTTCTACAGACTTATTTTAGTCATATACAGAAGAATCTCGCTACAACGAATTTCAGTTTAACGAATTTTTCAGTTAAGCGAATATTTTTTGGATTGTTAAAAAACATCCCCATGCTTTCACATTATAAAAATATTCACTTTAACGAATTTCATATTAACTAATTTTTCAAATTAAGATATTTATTGAAGGCAGTCATTTCAGTTTTTCGAATGTTGAGTTGGCAAGAAAAAAAAAATATAATTCTTTTATAATAGTTACGATTAAAATCTAGAAACTTAATAATTATCTTATTTCTAACTAGTAAATTTACAATAGTAATATACGGAAATGAACGAATTCGAAATTATTTTACTAATTAGCGAATTTTAAGAAAACTAATTAAGATATCAATTTGAAAATTTCTGAGCATATGTAAAAAAAAAAAATTCTGCATCTGACTATGTGATTTAAAAAAAATTCTGCATCCGACTATGTGATTTTAAAAAAATTCAGCCGGTAATTTTTGTTAATTTGTGCAAAAAACTGCCGGCGTCAGTGAAAAAAAATCAGAGAAAGTTTCAGACAGGGATCAGACAGGGTGAAGGTGGTTTTCTTGAACAAATTATTTATTCGTTATATTTGTGGGTATGGGGAGGGAGGGGGTTAACGCCTTGCTCTGAGATTGTTATTACCTCGGGTCCGGGCAACGCCGGGCGGGTCGCTAGTATATATATATATATAATAGTAGGGAATGCATTTATATATATGTAATATGTAATTATTTCTGCCTAAAATAATTTACTGTTCATCTGCCTGATTCTGCTCTTTTGAAAATGACTTTCTGTGCTATAGCGACTGTAGCAGCCAGCACAAGCCCTTTCTATAAAAGTGCCCCTATGTAAC
Source organism: Maratus michaelseni (assembly GCA_963931845.1). Taxonomy (NCBI): domain Eukaryota; kingdom Metazoa; phylum Arthropoda; class Arachnida; order Araneae; family Salticidae; genus Maratus; species Maratus michaelseni. Next base: position 18,858,511 of record OZ007586.1, read on the forward strand.
AAATTCTAGGGGCTAAAAAGTTATAGTTTTCTCATGTAAAAAGTTCATAAAAGAGAACTTACAAAAATTACATTAAATGTGATAAACTTTTTTTCTAGTGTCGAAATTTTTGCAAAAATTGTTAAGTCTTACGCCAGTTTATGCGAATTTCAGTTTATTTTTCCGCGACAAACCTTCAAACGCAGTTATAAAGTTTTCATTCCGAAATGGAAACAAAAAGGCATCTTTTATTTATATTTTCCTACAATAATAAATTTAGCCGTGTAATATGAATGCTAAGCCGTTAGGCCCATCCTATCGCAAAAGGATATCGCACCCATTTTCTGTATTCTATCTTGCTTTGACCCGACTCTGTGATTTTGCAATACCCGAAAGTCCCTGCAAACTTTTCGCACCTTCCGCCACCGTCTTCCGCCTCTCTCCTTTCATCTCGCAAGATTTTATTAGGAATAGCGGAGTTCAAGTCATCGAGTGATTGTTTTACAACTTTTCGCTCTTGTGTACGGGATTGCTTCCAAATAGAAGGCCGAAATTGCGTCGGAAATGATTTTCAACTTTGTCACTTAACGGATTTTACTTTTATGTATACATTTTCGTCACAAAAACTTTAAATAAGACAACTTTTACAAGCGGAAAAAACAATATTGAACGCTGGTAAATTGAACTCCACGATTCTCATATAGAAACAGATGATTTTTTATTACGTAATATTTATAGGGATGTCTCTAAATATGTCATCACATGCACATAGATATACAGCCTTGTCCAAAACTATTGAACACCTCCCCCCATATTTTAAGTATATCTTTATTTTTGTGTATAAATGTTTATTTGCATACAATTAGTAATTGCTTTTTAACCCTTTCAGGGGCGAGTAATTGTATTTCTGTAATATTAAATTCATACCAAATTTTCAATTTTTTTTCTTTTTTAAAATAAGGAAATTCAATTTTACAGCCTTTATTTTTCCAATGGTATAAAAGTAAAATTTTATTAAATTCCGGTACATAATCTTGATTAAAATTAAGTGGTATAAATAATATACCCCCTCCCCCTTAAAAGGGTTAAGTTATTGTAAAAATGCCAGCAAATGAACAAAAATAATAAAATATTTTGAAAATTATTTTCTTTATTGAATTTGTTTAACATAAAATAAATTCTTTATTTTCATTGTTGAAGACTAAGTTCTTTATGTTTTGGCATTTTTTTTTTCAGGAATTATTCTAATTTTCACGATTAATCTATTAAAATGTATACAAAACAACAAAACTTTCAATAAGTAGTTTAGTAGTTTTTTTAAACACTCATGTTTAAAGCAAATGGTTTAATTTAAAGGGTTAAGTAAAAGTTTGTTTGTTGTCTTTTTTTTAAACTGTATTAATTTAAAGAAGAAATTCATAATTGTATGCAGTTAAATATTTGTATCCGACTAAGGTATTTAAAACTTTAAAGGTATGTCAAAAATATGGGGATGCTCCCAATACATTTGGCCTGGATGTATGCATTAAACCATACTGAAATTGTAATGAATCATATTTTAAATGAACCTTCCATTCAGTAAGTTGAGTAATATTTACCCAAGACTATTGTTCTACTCTCTATGTGAACTAGTTTAAATAAATACTTATTTCATAACTTGAATTTTGTCAAATTCATAGTTATTTTTATATATATGTATTGAAATTTAATTATCTTATTATACAGTTTAGTGCAAAATGAAAATTGTTGAAATAACTATTTTTGAAACTCAGAATTACTTAACTGAAGGTTAAAGAGTAAAATTTGTGTGATTTATATACAGACTATATAATTTTCTGTATGTTTTATATTATTTATATACTTAAATGTGTATTTATATACAATAAGCACTATTTAATATATTTTACACTGTTCTGGAATTTTTTTTTTTTAGCAAAATTTGATATGAGAAATATAATAAAATTGAGAAAAATGATGATAATGATAATAATTTACTTTTTTTTTTCATAAATGCGCGATCTAAATTCATAGATCAGAATGTAATCAAACCCACATTAATGTAGAAAGAGATAAAATTTCTTCTTTTTGACTAAACTTAGGACCTATTTATTATGTATTTAATATTTCACAACTTCTATGAGATAAAAATGGAAAGTTATGTTTTAATTATCACAATACTGACAGTGTTCAGAGGTTCAGACACTGGAAAAAAAATCTCTCAAATTGACAGAAAAAGACGCCAGTGGAAAACCGTTTCATTTACAGAAAACATCTATTTTCATTAAACAGTTTTCTTTCCGTAAAAATTACAAAACCCGCATTTTTTTTTTTTTTTTTTTTTTTTTTTTTTACTGGAAAAGGTTTTTCTTTAAAACAGTTTTTTCTGTAAAACATACAATATTTTTCTGTCGAAATTACAGATTTTTCTTGCCTTCTAAAGTCATTTTCTTCAGCAATACTGTTAAATATGTGTTATTTACAAAAGTGTATGTAAATAATGTACAAAAGTTTGATGTTTCAAAATAACTCTGAAAACAAACTACTAAATAGTATTAGTTTGTTTTTAACATTTGTTTTTAAAAACCTTTCTTTATGTGTCTATAAAAAGCTATGAATATATGTTACTTGTTCTAAACACTGGGAATTGACAAATTAGAAAAAATGCATTCTAAATACATTTTTTTTCATATCTGAAATTAAATTTATTTTAATTGTAAGATTTATCAGAAGCTTTTCAGAAGTTTGCGCAACTTTCTGCGGTGGCTAATCATTACAAGTGTCTCGGGGCAGACACCACGTGACTATACTTAGATTCCAGCCCTTTTACATCTTTAAACTTTGCTTATAAAACAACAACAGCAAAAAAAAAAAAAAAAAAAAAAAAGTATCTGGTAATATTTCACTGAAATGAAACTTAAATATTAAAAGTCGTCTTAATGTAAAATTTTAAGTACATTTTATCGTATTTAAACAAGTATTTTATTTTATTAATACAAATAAATCTAATTGTTATAAATATCAAAATTAACTTTTATTAAAATATTCCACGCATAACATTTAAAAAAAAAAGTAAAAAAAAAATGAAATAGAATAAGTAAGTATTTTATTTTAAAAATAAAAATATATCTTTAATTGTTATTAACATCAAAATTTACTTTTATTAAAAATATTTCATTTAACATGAAAAATATAAAACAACCGATAAAATATTTTTAAGTAAAAAAGTTGAAAATAAAACTGAAATAGAATATTTCACCGATAAAACATTTATAAATAAAAAAGTAAAAAAAAAAAAAAAAAAAAAAAAAAAAAAAAAAAAAAAAAAAAAAAAACTCAAATAGAATATTTTAACCGATAAAACATTTTAAAATAAAGATCTAGAAGAAAAGTTGGGAATAAAGGAAGACGTGGGATTCGAACTCATGCTATCTAGACTGAAATGTATCGCTCTAACCATTCAATCACCAAGCACATATTCGTTCAGCAACAAAACAATAAAATAAATAGGCATATCTGTTATCTGAAGGTAGGAATCTAAGTATGGTCACGTGATGTCAGTCGGGAGACTAGTATAATATGAAATGTAATCTTCCTAACTGGGCGAAAAAGTCCAAGCCAGAATTTGAACCCGGATCCCTTGGCTGAAATTGCCAATGCTCTACCAACTGAGCAATCCCAGACAAATATGGCTGGACTAATTCACCCAGTTAACCTTAATAATCATAGCATCTGGTCTGATATCTCAATCAGCACAACAGAATAAATCACAGGTAATGGGACCTCCAGTAAACGCTGGAAACGTGCTTACACTAGATTCATTTTGACACAAGTATTCAAATTGGTAAAGAAATTTATATTCGAATCCTGCCCCGAACTTTTTCGCGCAGTTGAGAATATTACATCTCATATGTTTTCTTTACCAATTTGAATAATTGTGTCAAAATTAATCTAGTCTAGTCTAATAATTTCATTTATTTGTTCCAGTTCCACAATTTCTTATTTTATAGCGTGCTAAATTTTTTAAAGAGCGTAAAATGTTTTCATATTTTAAAATAAGTATTCTTTAAGGGAACAGCGTCAAAAAATCAAATTAAAAATTTTTGTAGTATTAAACGAAAGCCTATTTAGTTCCGAGCATTTTGATAGCAAAATTATGTTTGAGCACTTTTATGTTTTAAACTGACCGTAATTTCTGTACATTTTTCTTTAATTCAGAACTTTTAAATGCAAATCTTGGAAAACTAAGTTTGGTATTGCAAGCAGGACACTTTAAGAAATGTCTTGAATTTTTTTAGAAAAATGTTTAGATAAATATTACAATTTCCTATAAACTGAACGGAAACATTTTACATTTATAATTATTTAATAATAAAATTTCAAAATTAATGTGATGAAATTGAATATTACTAGATTTTTTCTTTCTTTGTTTTACGTTTTCAGGTATGACATTTTCATTTTGTAATTGATCTCAAAGATTTTAGTTCATTTTGCAGATATTTATTATATGCATGTATGAATTATAGTTATAATATATCACACGTTATGAAACTTTCTGATTCTTCATTCAGTCGCTATGAAGTTATATCCTAAGCGCAGTATCATAATTTGTATCTTGAGAGAAAAAGGTTTAATTAGCTTTAAATTTGACATTTTAATTAAAGAGAAACGCATAAAAATGCGTTATTTCTATTTTTGAAAAAAAAAAAATCACTGAAACTTAAAATTTCATATCTGCCAACCTTCCGAATTTTTTCAAGTTACATATTTTTCACCAGAAATTTTACTTAATAAATGAACTCAAATAAGTACCATATAGAAAGAAGAAACATATTGTTGAATAAATTTTCTGGGTTTATTTATTTGAAAAAAAAAATCAGAAGCTATGACGTTCAGAACTGACATGTTTTTTTTAACCCTTTGACTACGAGTCGGAACACGTACGTCCCAGTGGACTATTTTTTCTTCTATTTCTACTACTTTTTAAAAAATAATTTCTGCAATACACTTATATACTAAGATATTTTGCAGAGATATCTACTACAGAGAGAATTTTTGTGAATTGTTCTATGAAAGAATATAAAAATAGTTACCCGTCTTATCCCGTAATGAAAGGATTAATATAGACATAGAAATTTTGATTTTTTAATACATTTAAAGTGTATTTTACAGTTAATCGACGATAATACGTTATTCACCTTTTGATTAAAAAATCGCTGCCATACTTTTATACTAGGATATGTTCAAGAGAAATCTACCACAAAGAATTTTTTTCTAAATTTTGGTATGAATGAATATAAAAATATAGTCACTCGCCCTGACCCGAATCGAAGGGTTAATATAGAAATAGAAATATTGATTTTTTAATACATTTAAAGAGTATCATATCGTTTATCGACGATAATACGTTATTCACTTTTTGATTAAAAAATAGCTGCCATACTTTTATACTAGGATAAATCCACCACAAATAATTTTTTTTTCTAAATTTTGGTATGAATGAATATAAAAATATAGTCCTTCGTCCTGACCCGAATCAGAGGGATAAAATAGAAATATAAATTTTGATTTTTTTTAATACATTTAAAGTGTACTATACCTTTAATCGACGGTAATACGTTATTCACATTTTGATTAGGCGAGTTACCAACCCTGCAGATTTTTGAATACCAGTAATTTCTTATGAAAATCTGTCTTATTAAACCGCAGATTTTATAGAGTTCAATAAAGAGAAAGTTTCTATTTAAAAAAAATGGTATTCAAGATTCGGGAGGGTTGGCAGTTTTAGATAAAATCTTAGGTCGCGGTTGTGGATTAGTTAGTTTTAAAGGCTATTTTTAACACTTTCCAACGTAGTTGAAAAGTGTTTATGAATTCGGCTGGTCTCTCCGAGCTCTAAGTCCCGTAAATACAGTCAGATTGCCATGTAACTTATATATGTTATTGACATTTACTATGGTATGTTCGGTAGTGAAAATAAAGTGAGTAGCATCCATAGTTCATTTACAGGATAGTCAAAAGAAATCAGTTACATTACGGTCTATGGGGGAAAAATCGTTTGTAGAGAATTTTAATGATGTTAGATTGTTACAAACATATTGAAATTGATATATATCCCTAATGTTCATAAGAAGATTCTTAGTGTTCGATAGGGTGAGCATAACATTTATCATTCATATACAGGGACACACAAAAGTGTTCGGTTACAGTATTGTCTACGAGCGATTATTACTGGACATGCGTATTTTTAAATTTACCTAATTTTTTGTACATTACTTGATGTGTATAAGTTATATAGATCATATACAAGGCTGTACAAAAGAATTGTAGTACATTTCTGTTTATTGACGAAAATTAATAAACAAGAATTTTCAACTGTTCCTAACTGAACTGAATTTTAGTATATATACAAATCTATCGATCCTATACAGGGATTCACAAAATAATTTGAATTCTTTTCCGACTATAGATGGTAATTGCCAAAATTGAGTTTTCAAATTTTTTATGCATTTCCCAAATTGTTCAGTTAAATCTCATCTTTCGCTTTATTAAACTCGAAACTTTTGTTACGGTAGTTCTCAAAATACCTGCTCAACAAAGCGAAACTTTTTGACCCAATTTCAGACTCATTTTTGAATGCAAAATTTTAAAATTGGCAGACCTGGCTATAGAAGCGATTTAGAATCAAAATGAGTTTTCCATTTTTTGATAAATATATTATATATATATATAATAATAGATTATATAATAATCTATATAAAAATATGATAATAGATTATATATATATTAACTTATCGAGTTATAAGCGATTCGGATCACGTGACGATACGTTTTTCGCGAATTTCTGCCTACCGCGTTTGGAATTCGGTTCAAAACGCCGACTTTGATAGTCTTTTCTGAAACATCTTCTGCCTTTACCAAAAAAATGGAAAACGTATTTAGATTACATAGTTTCGGAATAAGAGCATCTGCCAATTTGATATGCGAGTTATAAGCGATTCTGATCACGTGACACGCTTTGAGCGCTTCTCTGCCTGCCGTGTCGGGAATTCGGTTCAAAACGCCGACTTTGACAGTCTTTTCTGAAACATCTTCTATCTTTACCAAAAAATGGAAAACGTGTTTCGATTCCATAATTTTTTAATAAGAGCACCTGCCTATTTGATATGTTTGCGAACAAAAATGAATTAAAAAATGTGTCCTAAAGTATCCTGTTTGGATTTGAGAATAGCCTTAAAGTATTCTCAAGGTTTTGGAAAGTGTTTGATAATCTATGCTTGACGCATGATTTTTCATTCTTCTTTAAACATAATGAGAATACCTGAAATGTTCTCAAGGAAGCGTTTTTGCTTCTCCCCTTCTCCTCAACAGACACTTTGTTTTGAACGAAAGGTTTCCACGCGGTTGTATAAACTGCTCTATGATAATTAATTAAGCTTTAATAAAAAGAAAACATTTTGAATCGTTTACCATTCCCTGCCGCAATAACCATTTATTAAAATTTATGCTTCAGGCTAATATTTTACGATAAATAGCTCATACAAGTTACAAAACTATAAAAGTAAATATTTAGCTTTTTTAGTTTTTAAATTATAAAACGGTGCAAAAATGCATCATCAACAGGGAGAATCGAAATATCATATATTCTAATACCAGAAAATCTTGTGTGTGGTTATATATATATGCAAATTTTATCTTAAAAACGGCTCTAACGATTTTGATGAAATTTTGTATTATACTGTTTTGGGGCACCAGAAAACCATTGGACTAGGTCACGTGTTCGAGAAAATTAGATTAGTGCGTCATTTTGGGTCACCATGAGTCAGGGTCAAGCAAATTGTATCTAAAACGGGTTCAAACGATTTTGACTAAATTTTGTATCCTACCATTTTCGGGCACGAGAAGACTGTTGGGCTAGGTCACATATTCGAGAAAATTCGACTAGTGGGTCATTTTTGGGTCAACGCGGGTGAAGTTAATTTTATCTAAAAAGAGGCTAACGATTTTGATTAAATTTTGTATCCTACGAGTTTCGGGCACGAGAAAATCATTGGGCTAGGTCACATGTCCGAGAAAATTCGATTAGTGGGTCATTTTTGGGTCACTGTGGGTCAAGCTAATTTTATCTAAAAAACGGCTCAGACTATTTAGACTAAATTTTGCATCCTATGGTTTTCGGACACGAGGAGACTGTTGGGCTAGGTCACATGTTTGAGGAAATTTGATTAGTGGGTCATTTTGGTCATGGGTCATTATGGGTCAAGCTATTTTTATCTTAAAAATGGCTCAAAGGATTTGAACTAAATTTAGTATCCTGCAGTTTTAGGGAACGAGAAGACTATTGGGCTAGGACACATGTTCGAGAAATTTCGATTGGTGGGTCGTTTTGGTCATGGGTCAATATGGGTCAAGCTATTTTTATGTTAAAAACGGCTCAGACAATTTGAACTAAATTTTGTATCCTACGGTTTTAGGGCACGAGAAGAAGGTCACATCCTTGAGAAATTCCGATTAGTGGGTCAACTAATTTTATCTAAAAAATGACTCTAACGATTTCGATTAAATTTTGTATCTTACTAGTTTCGGGCGCGAGAAAATCATTGGGCTAGGTCACTTGTCTGAGAAAATTCGATTAGTGGGTTATTTTTGGGTCACTGTGGGTCAAGTTAATTTTATCTAAAACACGGCTCAGACTATTTAGACTAAATTTTTTCATCCTATGGTTTTCGGGCACGAGAAGACTATTGGACACACATGTTCGAGAAATTTCGAGTAGTGGCTCATTTTGGTCATGGGTCATTATAGGTCAATTTATTTTTATCTTAAAAATGCTCAGACGATTTGAACTAAATTTTGTATCCTACAGTTTTTGGGCACGACAAAATCACTGGCCTAGGTCACATGCTCGAGAAAATCTGATTAGTGGGTCATTTTTGGGTCACTGTGGGTCAAGCTAATTTTATCTAAAAAACGCTGACTATTTTGACTAAATTTTATATCCTGCGGGTTTTGGGCACGAGCAGACAATTGGGCTTAGTCACACGTTCGAGAAAATTTAATTAGTGTGTCATTTTGGTCATGGGTCATGATATTTGAACTCAAAGCTAATTTTGACCGAGCATAGCTCGGTCTTCCGTGCTCGTTAGATGATAAACAGCAGAATAAAAGCATGAGAAACTTGGATATATGATTGGATATGACTTACATGAATTCTTTCTAAGGTAAATAAAAATTCATAGAAATTCAAATTTTAATTATTAAATGTTTCAAAGCACTTAGCATGTACGTACAGGCACATTGTATTTTTTGAAAAACGTCAAAAACTATAATTTCACATTTTTTTAAATATAAAAGTTGGGGCTAGTAACAAAAAAAAATTATTAGTTAAAATAAATATTATTGTTTTAAAGGAAAATATTAGTGTTGATCCAAACATTTATTTTCATAAGACCCCCCCCCCCCCAAAAAAAAAAGGGGGGGAAATGGTACGTTTTCACACAGCCAGCATGGGATGGGTCACTGCCTCCCGAATACAAGGCACTGTGTGTGTATTTCTTTTTGTTTCCATGCTTTACTTTATCGCAGGCCGTCCCTCTGGTTATATGGATGCCCGTGTTTGTGATAGATGCCGATGGAAAGTATGTTGGTCAGTCAGATCTTAAATTTCTCTCGCTCTTGTTAAACGTATGGGCGTGGAAAGCATTATTATTTTTTAAATATCTCATCAGGAATTTATTATTTTTAAATTTTTTCTGCGTATTCTTCTTAAAGGATGTCTCTTTTTAATGGGTTGTCAAAATATTTCTAAAATATATATTTAATTATATTTAAAGTGTTAAAATCTTACTCACAGCTCGTCAGCTTTCAACATATAAAATATTAAATTCATCACAGAATTAAAAAGTATTTTGTAAACTAAAAAAAAAAAAAAAAAAAAAAAAAAATCAGAGGCATCCTCCAAGAAGAGTACTCAGAAAAAACAAGTTATAAATATTATTTTTCTGAGGAAATATTTAAAAAATACGAATGAATTCCACGCCCATAGGTCTAACGTAACCAAGAAGAATTTGAGACCTCACTGATCAACAGCCTTAATCATTTTTGAGTTGGGATATCGCATATAAAAGTTCTACGTACGCGAAATCGATTTCATAACATAAAAAATAAATCATTTTTTGTTGTTCAAAATGTAAGGTAACTTTTTCGATAAATTTTATATTCTTATAAATGTATAAATAACTTTAAAAAATTGAATTTTAGGATGTCAAATATTATGCAGATAATGCTAAAAATGAGTGAGATTAATGAACAATGATTTGTACAGCTGACGTTGAGGCCTCTGATCTGTAGATTTACTAGTATAATTTTCAGGGTTTAGAAACCAGATTATTAGTTATAAAGAACTAATTATATTTTTTAAAAAGTTCGCTTTAATTCCAAAAATAATTTAAATTAAAAAAAAATCTTGTGTGACTCCGCTCGACTTTCGGAATAGTATATGTGTATAGAAAGTAAAAAAAGAAAAATATATATAAATTTATGATACAATGATTAGACCTCCCTTTTTGAAACTGGAGACGTTACCGCTGAGCTACTCATGCTTGATGACAAAGCTTCAATATTTATTACTGATACTCTGTCACATTTCTTTGGCGATTTTTCCTATAAAATCGGTTGCTAAAGGGTTTGAAAAGGGTTTTAAAAAGGAAATACATAATCCGTCGGCACATTTGTACGAAAATCGGTACAATTCTTACGACAGTAGTTTATAACCTATTCGCATAATGGGATCACAATCGGAAGTACCGTTTGAGAACTATAGTGTTTACTCATACGCAAATCATAATTAAAGATACTTTCCTTATACTATGTGTTCGGTAAGTTAAAAGAATCTTAATTAGAAAATTTCAAATGCGAGTCTACTGAAATTGCGTGCACTTAATTAAAATTTCAATGTTAGTATTTTTTAAATACATTTTCAGCCACATCATTTCTTTCAATTATTGGAAAATTACAACTGTTACACCAATGAATTATGTTTTTTTCCTCATTTTAAATTTGTTAATTACATGTCATACATTCTACACAAAGCGTAAAAATATTTTTGATAATATAATAATGGCAAAAAACACCTTTTTAAATTGAAATATTCATGCAGAATGAGCATTCATGGGCATGGGATAAATATGTCCCAAACTTTCTATTTTTACGAGATTTTCATTGATTTGTCAATGAAACTTACAATTGTATACTTAAGGGGGTCCGGGACACATTTTAAAAATACTTTCCCTTATTGAATTAGAAGTTTGAGTATTTTTTTGTGGTGCTTAACCACATAATTTGTAAATAAAATTGAATCATAAAACTACTGATAAAGTTTTTAAAACTATATAATTTTTTTAATTTTTTTTTTAAAAATGCGGTAATTTAAAATTTTTAATAGCTCGAAATATTATTCGTCAAATTTCAATTTTTTTCATTTAATTAAACAGAAATATTTAAGCTTTAATTATGATTTAGCATTTTTAAAAATATTAATTGGGAAAAAAAAAGTTACATAATTTTTTTATTTAAATACTTTTAACTTATTTTCAAAAAATCATATTTTCAAAAGTAAATATTTTTTTTTACAAATTTGATGAATCTAAATTAAAGTAATTGAAAAAACATGTTCCAAGTTTGAACCATTTACCTTTAACGGTTCTGGACATATAACAATTTAAAGACTAGAATTGGTGAAAAAAGTCGTCATACAGAAAAACGCAAAAACCTTTCCATGACAACCACTAGTTGCAAGCTAGATTTTCAAAATGAAAAATTAATATATCTTGTTTTAATTAAGATAGAAACATGACTTAAACGTCATTTTAAGTGACAAAACACAGAGAATTTTTTAATATAATAAAATATTTTTCAAAAATTTGATGTTTTTTGTGTCCAGGACCCCCTTAATTGTTGGCCAGTAAGTGATTAACGATGCACTCAAATTTTGAAAAAATCTTCTGATATAGGAATTGTCATTTCTCTGAAAGTTGAACAGTTATATTTAGCTAATGCTATAAAAAAGTATTTATTAAATAATGAGCTAATATTTTTACGGATATATCAGAGTTACAAAGTGTAGTAATATAGGACGAAATTGCATGGTAAAGAAATATAAAAAATAAAACATTCAAAATCAGTGATTTAAAAAAAAATGTATTTTAAATTGCACCCGAGTTGAAAGAATGTTTCTTGCTAGCTCTGAATCAAAATATTTGTTTATGGCTTTAAAATACTTTAATTTTATTTTTGCTTTCTTATATCTATAGAAGAAAGTATTGGATTCGTGAAAAATGTAGACTTCCGGATTTCGGTGGATTTGTACGTTTTAGAAGGTCTTGAACACGATTTGACCACTTTTAGAAAATGTCCGCCCGTGAGTCTGTAATAGCTGAAGGTATTTGCATCCTGTTAATAGGCCGTCGTAGAAAACAGGTCCCACAAGAATATCGGACCAAACGTTTGTTGACCACTGCACCTTGTGCCTCCACAAAAAGGGTTCGTAAGTGGCCAATAACGCGTGTTCAGTACTCAGGTCCATATGAATTGATAAACAAGGATGTTGAAGAGAAAGGTTCGATTGTTATCACCAACCCAGGCGTCTCCGGTTGTCACCTGTGTTTGGTACAGATGTACGAAAATTGATCTCGAAAATTGATTAGTTTCTGAACACTTTTCGGAATAGGCTATATTCCTAGATTAAGAAACATTTGACTTTTTTGACAGTTCATTAATATGTAACTGGAATTTTGAATAGGATTAGTTACCTTTTTCAACTGAACCGTTTGTTGTCAAGTCTGATTACCAATGGGGCAAACTTCTACCAGTAAATATTATAATAGAAATATTCGTCTTATTTAAGCGCCGTATTCATGCAAAATTATTGCCATGAATTTCGATTCCTTTTTACTGGTGAAAGTTTGCCCCGTTGGAAATCAGGCCCTGATCACGATAGAATCATTAACGTAGTTGAAATTGAAAAAGTTATACTTCTTAAATAATTTATTGTATGTTTATCTGGTAAATAAAGTGATACCTTATTACAAGAAATAATAATAATAAACAAGTAAGAAAATTAAAAATTTTTAAGCATTTCTGGAAAAAACCTGAAATGAGAATAACATTTAAATGCTCCAGAGAAATTACACATTCATATCTTGCAGCTTATTTATCATTTTCCCTTGACGTATATCTATAAATTGTGCGATCCGTAACATAATATAAAGATAATTTACCTTAATCATATGTTAACCATTAAATCTATTTAAAATACAAATAAAAAAATCAGTAGTAATGCTAACATCATATCGACGGCGACGACTAATCTATTTCGCATTTTTATTAACTTCTAACCATCGCGTAATTTCAAATTTTACACCTTCGAATAAGGATTTTTTTTTCTTTCAAATGCAATTTGTCTGAAAACTGCATCTCAATTTACTGATTCTGTTGTTCTTAAAATAATTTTCAAGCATGATTATTTAAAAAAATCTATCTCAATCGTGTGCAGTCCGATTATGGAGGATTAACCTGTTTTCAGTTAAAATAATATAAATAGTTCAGAATTTGTTTCCGGCTAAAAATCTATAAAGAAATTAAAACTTCATCAATAAGTAAATAAATAAAATAAAGTAAATAAAATACAAATTTAACAGATACTTTGATATACGCGCTTATACACCAAAATAATCTGAATAAAAAATCCTGCTGTTAAATAGTGAAATCTTTGGCGATTTCTTCTGCTATTAATCACTGGCATGATGCTAATACGAAAGTATTGCTTTTAATAAATTTCAAACCTTTATTTTGATAATTAGTATTTTTCATATAAAATTGCTTTTTGGTGTTCTTAGTCGGCAAATAAAAAATAATTAAATGTAAAACAATCTATTCGAGTTTTTAATTAAAAATGATTTTTACATATGTTCTCTACAACGGGTAGTATGTTTAACCCGAGCTGCCATCGTTTTATCTCCTCCCATATAGCAAGCATGGTGGCAACGTCACTGCAAGTCACATCTATGACAAAAATACCACCCCTCAGTTACGTCACAATGTTAATAAAATATGAACTTCTAAGAAAACTTAAAAAAAAAAGACAACAATACCTTGAAAACATGTTCATTATAAAATTTATCGTTCAGGCAGATTTTTAAATTTTTCTGACGCCGCACAGTGAAGTATTTGACCCGAAATCCTGGACAAAAATATTTTTCTATGTAAATATAGTCCGATTGCCTTGAAATTGTTAGATGGAATTGGGTATCAATATGGCATGTTTGGTATTGTAATGAAGTCTATAGCATTTACGGTTCATTTACAGAGACACCCGAAAGAATTCCCTTACATTATGTCTATGGGAAAAAATCGTTTGCTCTGTATTTTAATGATATCACACTATTTTAAACGTACTGAAATTTATATACATCACTGAGGTGTATTATGGCACTTATTGTAGAATATGGTGTGCATAGATTATGTCGTTAATTTACAGGGACACACACAATAATTTGGCTGAAGAATAAATTTAACTACGTCTAGGAAGTCTATGACCAATAATTGCTGGAAGTGCGCTTGTAGTTGTGATATGCATTTTTAAATTGAATTTTTTTTAAAATATTACTTGGTGTGGATACATTCTATAGATCATATACAGGGTTGTACAAAAGTTCTCAAGCACATTTCCGTTTATTCCCTGAAATGGCAGAATGGAAATGTTTAACTTTGTTATGCGTTTCACTGAACTAACTTTTAGCATACTCTGTAGTATACATACAAACCCATAGCTTAGTTTAATATTTTATATCTGAAAAGCTGACGAAGTGTAAGTAAAATTTTAACACTTCACATAATAATAAGTATACATTTTATAAATATTTTGACAACTAAGAAAAAAAAAAGAGACATCATTTAAGAAGAGCACAAAGAAAAAAGAAGTTAAAATATTAATTTACTAAGTAGATATTTTAAAAATACGAATACATGACATGCCCATAGACTTAACATTACCGATTGGAGTTTGGAAGTCGAGTGACTAGCAGCCTTAAATGTTTACTGTTTATAAGAGAAAAGTAATTGTTGATAGATTTTTTTATTTACTAGTAATGTTTAATTAAATGTATTTAATTGTACTATCTATAAAATTTATTATTTACATTTAATTTACTTTAATAATAATTACTACATTTAATTTACATTTAATAAAGATTATTTACATTTGATAATACCTTTAATACAGTGGAGTCTCTACAGTATAGAGATGCTGGTTTTTCAGTGTATTTAATAGATTACCAGTTTCAATCTGATTCTTCAGAACTCTGTTTTTAATCTTCTTCATCACACTCTTCTTGGCTTTTATCAGGACTACCATCAGACCTAGCTGGAAGAAGAAGTTGTAGGGTCTCGCTACTGTATGGCTTGCTCTTTGTCTAGAGCAGCTTATAAAAGGATCACTGCTTAAAAGAAGCCAATTTGGAACATCTGTATAGCAAACGTCTCTATTGCGAACTTTTCTATTGCACTTTCTGGAGTACTTAGTACAGTACTGTCTAAAGTGTTTGTTTCTGGACTAGGCAGCTCCTTCTGACCGTTGGCCAATGGATACGACTGCTTTCTTAATTACAGTGCCACCATGAATCAAAACCTTGCGCATTGTTGAAATCATGGGGTACCAATTGTAAAGGTTCACATACAGTCTTGCTGTTTCATCAGCAGATGATTGGAACTTTTTTTCGTCAATGCGATGCCCACTTTTTATGACTTCCAATGTTACTTACAACCTTTCAATCATTTCTGCGTCTTCTCCAGACTTCTTTAATTCCCTCCTTCTCCCCTTATTTTCTACCTATGAGCCTACGAAACTAATTGGAGACACTTTTTTCAGTAAATAAGTATTTATAATTTGAAGCCGATCTGATATTTCTATCAAGAGGTATCGAGTTGCGTAGGTATGTACGTACTTACATAGGTACGTACATGCATACATACAGGATATGTAGGAACAAAAGCTCTCAGGCAATATCCTGTAAGCTAAAAACCTGCAATACTAGAGTAAAAATGAAGTTTTTATCTTTTCCATTCGGTTGCCGCAAAAAATGGGATTTAAGTAGTTCGCCCGAAAAAAAAATTATATAAAAAATGGCAACAATATGCGGAAGATTTTGTTTGCAGAAATTGGCACACAAGACTATAACTAATACAATTATAATTCAAACATGGTCCGGCAAAGCCCGGCACATATTTAAAAAGATTTCGATATGTTTAAATTACAGCGAAAAACGCTTTAAAAATTACCCTTTTACACATTTAATATTTTTTTATCACATTAAAAACTAAACTATTTAAATTTACACATAGTTTAACACTAAGCTCTGAACTTTGTTAAACACGCAAGACCTGTTTAGTTTCAATTCAACAATTCATTGAGACACAAAAAAATTATATTTAAACATAACAACAATGCCTAAAATCAACAAAAAAAAAACACGTCTTCTCACAAAAAAACTTCCTCTTCAACTGAGGCCAGGAGCCACTAGATATAACTCAGGTTTCAAAAATAGACATAGATCGACGCATCAATTAGTTAGCTATTAAGAAATATGATTTTTACAATTGTTGACGAAAGTTTAATTTTTTCATTTTTGGCCAGGTTTTGGGTCAAATACTCCACTGTGCGCCGTTGCAAGTCACGTACGTCACATGAGGACTATGACCAAAAAACCACCATATTGTGAAGTCCCATAGTGACCAAATCACCATCATATTGTAAAGTCTCATTGTGACCAAAATGTGAATTAAAAAAAATTTTGAAAACCAGAGGAAACATTTAAAAAAGAATGCTACCTGCAGCCAAAAAGAAAGAAAAAGAAAGACCACAGCCTGCACAATAAGGTCGGGACGGGTTCCTGGTAAAATCTGGTCGCCCGACCCGATAAAGGATCCGAATCCTGCCTACCGAAAAAACAACCGGTTGGGTTCGTAGAAAATGTGGTCCCCTGACCCGATGCAGAATCCTCCCAAATGTCACACTTTTCACAAATTAGTCACACTGGGACTTCGCAAAATGGTCACAGTGTGAGGTCACAGAAAGGATTAAAACTGCCATAACGACCTCAGATCCACGTCACATCAACGGCCACAAAATCACAATGTGATGTCAAAGTGACGATGCTGTGTCGTCAGAATGTTTTACGGGCTGGTATCTAAAAAATACAAAAATCACCATTCGCCATTTATTAGACACATAATCTTTTGTTGCCTGATTTGATTTGTAATTGTGCTTCAGTAAGATTTCATTTTTGAAATTATGTATATTCACAAAATTAAAGCAATTTACTAAGAAAGTTTAAAATTATTGTCGTGTTTGCAGTGTGTAAATTTGTAAAAGTTCAATGTATATCTTTTGACAATACAAAAGCTATTCGAAGAACAACTCCTTTGATTCGGGTATTGCGTGATTCACTCGAATCTACTAGGATATCTTGTGTAACTTTCCTATTTTTTCTCAGTTCAAAACACACGTTTCAACAACTAAGTGAAAATATCAATTTGGAAACTCAGTATTTAAACATAGCAAATAAGTAACAGGCAGACAAAATTGATATTCCCACTCTTTCAAATGCACATTTTTTACGCTTATGGTACAGAATGAAGTAAAAAATATCTGAAGTAAAAACACTTTACACGAGGAAATTTCAGTAGCTTAAAAAAGTTGATTACAAATAGAAATAATATACTTTATTTTATGGAGTATATATATATATATGTAATAGAAATATCCATGAAATTTTCAGTAAGTTTTCTTAATATTATTACTATACTAATATACTACATTTTTTAAATTTGAATTAATTATTAACTGGATATAAAAAAAAAAAAAAAATTGCACATAGTTGCAGAAAAATTGATAGCCGTACTTTTACCTTTCTAAATTCTGATTCTGTCTGACATCTATGCTAATAAAAGAAAGATGTAATATTTCTTTCTTTGTGTGTGGGTGGGTGTGTGCGAGTGTGTCTATGTGAGATGGCTAGGAAAATCTACAGCACTTAGAAGTCTGAAAATTTGGATCAGACTAGTCCAAGGCAGGTGTTGATGCACCCGAGGCTCACATTTTTCATTTTTTTGTTAATTAACCGATATATCAATTAAAAGCTATTATGAATATCGGAAAATTGCACGAAAACTTTCAGCGCGGCATCCGGAGTGCCGTTTTGGAGAATCCAAATTAGACGATCCGAAAGTGTGAAAGCGCCTTTTCCCCGTCTTCTTAAAAGTACATCGGCCGAACCATTCTAGAGACCAAAACACGAAAGACACCAAACTATGATCTTTAAGCTTTATATCGGGGAAATTCGTTAAAAAAAATATGAAAGTTAACCCTTTCCAAAAAATTAAGAAACGTCGAATTCTTGTCCCCCCCCCCTCCCCGTTTTTCGAATTCCGGTTCCGCTTAATGGAAAAACCGATTACACCAAATTAAAGATCATACTTTTATGTTTAAAACGCTGCAATCCGTTCGAAAAAATGTCAATGTTAATTCTTTCAAAACACGTTTCCCGAGAGCCGTTTCTGTGTTTTTCGCGATTTCTGCAATCTTTAAAAATCTACATCCGCGCTTTTGATCAAAATACGAAAAAACTAAAAATACCTAACCATATCTACATCAATTTTCATTTTGGATGCTTCGATTTCTTTTTTAAAAATACGAATATTAATCCTTTGAAAAAAATTCTTTTCCGAAACTGAATTTTGCAAATCCTGTTTTCTCTGGGATGCTTAACATTCTGCATCGGCTTCGTAAATAAAAATACGAAAGAAAAAATATACCAAACCACATCTACGTTAATTTTTCTTTCTAATGCTGCAATCCGTTTAAAAAATATTATTGTTAACCTTTTGATAAAAAATAGTTTCTGAAAGTCAATTACGCGATTTTCGCTTTTTGATGTGCTGTTTAAAAATCGGCATCGGCTTCTGAAATCAAAATGCGAAAAAACGAAAAATATCAAACTATATCCACGTTTATTTTTCTTTCGAAAGCCACAATCCGTTTTAAAGAATATTAATATTACACTTACAAAAAAAAAAAAAAATCCAAAACTCGCTGTTGCGATTTTTGTTTTTTTCTGAATGTTTAACGTTCTGCTTAATAAAAATAGGATTTAAAGAAAACAATATAGTATTCTTCATTAATTATTCATTAACGATGGCTGTTAAAACAAAAGGGATTAAAAGTAAAATGGTTTATCGGAAAAAAGGACGTAATTTGCTTCATGTAAAACATTCATTTTAATTTAAACAAGAACGAAAAATCATGCGTCAAGCATAGATTATGTAACACTTTCCAACGCTTCCAAAATAATTTTGCAAATCATACCGTTTAATAAGCTGAAAGATAACATCTAAGTAAACAATTTGAAAAACGCATAATATATTTAAAAACATAATTTCAGGAATTTCCAACGTATACAATATTCGGAAAAATATCCGAATACTTTTATTCAGCTCTGTATATGGTCTATAGATTTGTATATATACTACATAGGATGCTAAATTTTAGTTCAGTTAAGAAACGCGTAGCACAGTTTAAAATTCTCCTTCTGGAGTTTCTGTCAATAAACGGAAATGTGTTCGCGAACTTTTGTGCTTCCCTGTATAGGATCTACAGAATTTATACACACCACGTAATAAACAATAAGTGAGTTAAATTTAAAATTGCGTTCAGTAACTTAAAACGCACTTCCAGGAATTATTGTTAACAGACAGTAGCGAATTCTTTTGTGTGTCCCTGTAAATGAACGATGACTGCTATACACACAATATTCTGTAGTAAGCCTCTTGTAATGCAACTTAGTGATATATATAAATTTCAATGCGTTTAAAATAGTGAAACCTTATTTAAATAAACCGCAGACGATTTTTCTCCTTAGACGTAATGTACCGGGATTCTTTTGACCGTCCCTGTAAATTAACTATAAGTGCTATCCACACCCTATTCCATATTAAGATTCTTGTACTACACCTTAGTGATATATATCAATTACAATGTTTTTGCAATTGTGTAACATCATTAAAATAAACCGCAAAATATTTTTCCCCATAGATCGTAATGTAACGGAATTCTTTTGAGTGTCCCTGTAAAAAAACTATAAGTGCTACACACTTCAGTTGAAATAGGGAACGTGCTATAGATAACGACAATAACATATAAAAATTGAAAGGCAATCCGAGCATATTTACGGGAGTTAGAGCACGGACAGACGGCAGACGGCCAGACAAACCGAAATCATAAACACTTTTCAACTAGGTTGGAAAGTGTTAAAAACTGATATATTTTTTACAAGTTGGACAAAATGGCGTCATTTTAATTTCACCAGTTTCGAAATTGTAATCCATTTCTTAAAAGAACACTATATTTTTGAGAAGTTATATTTTGCATTAAAAAAGAAATAATTCGAAACAGTTATTTTTAGATTATTCTAATCAAAATCAAAGTAATATCTAAAGTGAAATGTTAATTAACAAATTTCCTTAAAAATATTTACAAATATATTCACGTTAAACAATATCTTACTACACGAAAACATAAATTACATCATTTTCCATGAACGGAATAAATGTAAATTAGAATAAATAGAAATACTAAAATAGAGTAACAAAGAAAAAAATATATTCCATACTTAATCTTACAAGGAGAGTGCCAAGCTTGGTAATCACAGATTTTGATTATTTTTATATATGTTATAGGGTAGAAACCCCTTAGTCTCAGGTTCAATTTATTTTATACAACGCTCCTTAGTTCTCGAGAAATGGGGGGGAGGGTCTAATATCATACCACAACTTAAAAACTTACTTTGTAGCGAAATAACTGCGTCGGTCGTAGCTCAGCTGGTATGGCGTCTGCTCTTTCTTCCGAGGACTCGGGTTCGATGCCGGAATGAGCTACGTTTGTTTTTCTCATTTTTTTTTAAATAAATATACTTGTAATTATAATTTAATAATCTCAATAAAAAAAATTGTTAACATAATTAAATTTGAATTTAGCATTTTTGATTTTTTTAAAAATCACTTTTAAAATGTATTCCATATATGCTTTATCAATGCAACGACATTGAACAATTGTGTCAATTCGTGATTGTAAAGAAACATCATTTATAAATTGCCTTAACAAGGGAAGTCAATTCGATGATAATATTACTCTGTTTTTAAAGTAAGAAGCATAATTATATTAAATTTTAGCATTAAGAATTAAATTGCAACATATTTATGTTTTATTTTATTGTAACTAGAGGGCGCCACAACAGACTTTGGTTATTTCTTTTTTTTAGTTTGATGAAGTTGTGGTTTTTGTTTTCAATCTTTATCGCACAAGTGGTATCATTCTATAACAGCTCATAATCGTATAAAAATGGAAGAAGCAAGCTATAGTTCACAAGAAGATCAATCTGAAGTGTCGGGATTCGATGAAAATCAGAAAAGTGATGTCACAAATGCGTTGTAGTACTGTAAAATTTTATTATAAAACAATGAATTTTTAACAAATAATCCAGCATTTGAAATATCTTCGTTTTCTATTGCGATGGGAGAAGAATTCTATAATTCGACAGTTAATATGCTGACTTTGTAACGATTTTTGAATTTTTACTAGTCAATAAGAGATCCAATTTTTTTAAAGCTCTGTAAATGATGAGAAATGTTTAATAACGGCTTAAAAATCAAAAATGCTAAATTAAAATTTAATTATGTTAACAAATTTTTTTATTGAGATTGTTAAATTATAATTACAAGTATATTTATAAAAAAATGGAGAAAAACAAACGTAGCGCGTTCCGGCGTCGAACCCGGGCCCTCTGAAGAACGAGCAGACGCCATACCAACTGAGCTACGACCGACGCAGTTAGTTCGTTACAAAGTAAGTATTTAAGTTGTGTTATAATATTAGACCCCCCATTTCTCGAGAACTAAGGAGCGTTGTATAAAATCCATTGAACCTGAGATTAAGGGGCTTCTACTCTACAACATATATAAAAATAATCAAAATCTGTGATTACCAAGCTTGGCACTCTCCTTGTTAGTGAAAGAGTATTAAATTTCAAGCTCACGAAGAAAAATTTAAATGATCATATGTATATAAACAAAATGCACAGACTGTGATTATCAGAAGTATTTTCTACTATAAAATATGATAAAGAGTTTGTTAATTGTATTTGTTTCTTAATGCATTAATTTTCTTTAAATGTTACGTGAACGAAGTCAGGGGTAACAGATTGTCATGAAAATCTTAAAAATTCAAAAATATTAGTTACCATGTTTTATGCCCGAGCCCTTCAATTGAAGACAACTGTTCTGTTATAGAAACTTTTATTTCTAAAGCCCACATTCTCCTACAAAAACAATAACTATCTTCATCATATTCAGCTGTTTTAGTACATACTGGGTGGTTATAATTAAAGTTACACTACTCAAACCAATCTGGAGCTCGTTCTGGTTGACGCATTTCGTTGAAACTTGGTATATACAGTGTCTCACAAAAGTGATGGGACACTTGTGCTTTATAAAAAGAAACTGCAATAAAATAAATAAACAAACATGTGCAAAAATTTTTTGGGTGTGTTTCATATTTAAAGTTAGTAACAATTATTACATAACATACATTTTGTCAAAATATTAAAATATTAATTTAGTAAAAATACAATTGTTCAGAACGGAGCAAAAAATGGCTCACATAAGTGATGGGACACTTACTTTTCCATCAAATATTTATCCACAAATTTTACTTTTTAAAAGGTTTTAATATTTTGTTGGATTTCCTTTTACTTTTAAAACATGATTTAATCTTTTTGGGATGGATTCGACTATTTTTTTTGTGATTTCTGGAGTGATTTTACCCCATTCTTCTTGAAGCACCGATTTTAGTTGTTGTTTTGAAGAAATGGTGTGTTTGCGAATTCTTGATTCCAATTCTTGCCAAATATTCTCTATGGGATTTAAGTCTGGAGATTGTGGTGGTGTTTTTATTATTTCAGGACAGTTATATAGCAGCCAGAGTCTAACGTTCAGAGCAGTGTGCTTGGGGTCATTGTCCTGGTAGAATTTAAAATCGTTATGAAGGTTCAATTTTCGTGCTGAAGATTTCAAATTTTGCTTTAAAATATCAATATACTTGTACTGATCCATTATACTGTCAATAAAAACAAAATTACCAACTCCAGCGGACGACATACACCCCCATACCATAACTCCTCCTCCACCATGTTTTACTGTTGGTACCAAGTTCTGTTTGCGAAGTTCTTCCCTGGGTTTTCTCCACACCAAGATTCTACCGTCAGAACCAAATATATTAAATTTACTCTCATCAGCAAATATAACTTTATTCCAGTAATCAGAATTCTTATTTATGTTGGATTTTGCGAAAGCTAGTCTGAGTTTTCTATTCTTTTCACTTACGAAGAATTTTTTCCTGGCTACTCTACCGTGATATCCAGCAGATCGAATTACCCTTCTAATAGTTTCAGGATTAACAATTATTCCATATAATGCTTGTAAATCAGCAGCAACTTTTGAAGCACTAATTCTTGGATTTTTTTTAATATTTCGAACGATAATTCGCTTTATTCCATTGGATAGCTTTGATGGTCAGCCAGGTCTTCTTTTATCCTGAATCATATGATTCTTTTTATATCGTTTAATGATATTGAAAACTGTTGAACGACTCAAGTTAACTGTTTCAGCAGTTTTTCTAATAGATTTTCCACGTTCAATATGCAAATTAATAACTAATTTTCGAATTTCAGGCGAAGTTTCTTTTCGTTTAGCATTCATGACTACACAGAGCTAAAAAACACAAAAATTCCAAAACAAACTGGAGAGAAATACTGCAGACGATTTTATAAATTATTGCCAATTGCTTTTAAGTAAAAATAAAACCCCAAAAAATATTTTTATTGCTTATTTCAGGCGATTTTTGTTGCATATATAATGGTGTCCCATCACTTATGTGAGCTATTTTTTGCTCCGTTCTAAACATTTGTATTTTTATTAAATTAATATTTTAATATTTTGACAAAATGTATGTTATGTAATAATCTTTACTAAATTTAAGTATGAAACACACCCACAAAAAAAATGTGTACATGTTTTTTTAATTTATTTGATTAGTTTCCTTTTGTAAAGCACAAGTGTCCCATCACTTATGTGAGACACTGTATATTATATGGACCATGCGGAAGAGAAATATCCAATTGAAAAAAAGTTTAAATTTCGACCACCAGGTAAAAAATGACGCATAAAGAACCAGAAACATAAAACTATTTAATCACAGCATTTGTTCAATGCGCATTCCAATTGTGTCAATAACATGTTCAAAGTGTGTTAAAACATGCTCAACAGAAGCACGGAGTGATTCTTCAGGAATTGAAGTGACATGGAGTGTTAGGCTTGCTCTCTATTGAACATGTTTTAGCACGCTTTAAAGATGTCATTGACACAAATGAAATGCACATTGAACAAATCCTGTGATTAAATAAAGTTTTATGTTTACAATTTGTGTTTCCGGTTCTTTATGCGCCATGTTTTCAGCTGGTGGTCGAAATTTGAAGTATTTTTATTGGCTATTTCTCTTCTTTGTGGTCCATATAACGTATATACAAAATTTCAACGAAAGCAGCTTTTGTCCCCAGTACACCTTACGCCAAATTAAATATCCTAAATTTATAACCAAATTGGATCTTCTTGATATTCCCACATACCAATATGACTTCTTGCTAAAGAAAAAAATCGTGACTATATTTATAGAAAACGAATAAAAATGGAAATCTTGTTAAATACCAATGTGAAAAGAATGAATATAGATATTTTGGTTATATTTTTAAACCCTTAACTGGCGTCGTGAAAGTTTTATGCGTAACTGGCGTCATGGTGCAATATCGTCCCCAGCTGGTATTATAATTTATATATATAAACAAATAAAATGATGTTTTATAAAATCAATATTTTTATATGACTGATAGGTGAATAAATCAGTATGTATATCACTTCTATACTTTATTATTATACCATTTTTATCTGAATCTTTTTGAAAGATGAAGAAATGGCACAAGCAGAAAAATACATTTGGAATCAATGGTACCAAGGGTTAAAATGGTTGAAGTCCGAGAAGTACGAGGGTTATTTTTTAAATAAGGTCCGTTTGTAAATGAGCGTGAGAATGATTCGCAATCGCCGCAGTGCGCATGCGAGTCTGCTCCCAGTATGCTTTGAGCGCCTTTAGACGCCATTTGCAAACATATCAACTGTCTGTGTACTGAGGTGTAGAAGTTGAGTGAGGTGTAGAAGCGGAAATTCATCGGTAGATTTGTGAAGTCTACGGTGATAATGCTGTAAAGTTGGAAAGTGGGTGAGAATGTTCAAGGACGGGCGTGTTAATGTGCATGATCAGCCACGCGCCCAGGCCGACCTTCTCTGATTTCTGAAGATTTGGTTCGTGATGTGGATAGCAAAATTCGAGAGGACAGACGATTCATTTTTCACAGTTATCAATTCATTTTCCTCATTTTCCACACGTTTCAAGGTCAGTTTTGTACAGCACTGACAATTGCAAGCATAGATCACAGATTAACATACAAGCTAGGACACTATCCTAGAGCGTAATGGTAACGCGATAACGATCGCAGCGCCTGTAGTGACAAGGGGGAAGAAACATCTCATACGCAGAATATTTTTGCTTTTGAACGTCTTTCTTATTATGATCTTTTTTTTTTTTTTTTAAATCTTACATGTTTACGTTTTCAATTTTGTAATAACAGCGAAAAACGAAAATTTTCAATTCCAATTTGATGCAAATAAGATTTTGCCGAACATATTTTTACATGGTTAGACATACTAAAGAGCTCTGAAAAGAACTATTGTTTCAATAATAATAAAAGAAAGAATAAAGTCGTTTAAAAAGAAACTTATACATTACATATTGCATAAAGGGTGAATTTCAAAGGAATCGTCTGCCTCGAAGAGAAAAGAATAGATATGAAAAACATAGAGCATAAACATATCTCATATACATGGGTAAATTTGTTAGTTTTTCCCCCTTGTCACTAGGGACGCTAGTATTGCTGCAGATTCCAGATTTTACCGTAACTGTCCTATCTTGTAAATGAATCTATGGCATGGATTGGGCTTCTTCACAGGCGCCAGATTTCTTTTATGTCGGAATTCAAAAACGTGTTGAATGGTATGACAAATGTTTGAACAAAAATGGGAATTATGTAGAATGGTAGATGGAAGTATGTAGAATATGGAATTAAATATATTTTAATCATATTTACAGTATTTTTCTTCTTATTAAAAAAATAACGCTCGTAATTATGCTATATATTAAACCGCTAAGCTAAAATCTTAATTTTTAACGCAAATTCGACGTTTTTACGCATGCGTGAGATTAAATCTAAAACGTAATCAGTTTTAAGGTACACCTAAACGTGGTCAGCATAGCCCAGCGGTCTAAGGCGTTAGTTTACGCCCTGCCCTGTTTCTCTGCATAGAGCGCGTGTTCGAAACCGGTCTTTGACAGAAATATTTCTGCAATCCTTTTGGTTATACATTACTGTTATATTTTTTGGAAAAGAATTTATATGATCTGTATTTTTTTTATTCAAATGCTTTTTAATTCAGTAAAATTTAACACTCAACAATATTTTTAAAAATAAAAAATATGTGTATTAAAAATATTTAAATAAAAAAAATGAATGTAATTACACTAAAAAATTAACACAAAAATTTAAAATAAGAAAAATAAAAGAACAAGAAGAAAACATATTTCTTATTATAAGAAGAAAAACCTATTTCTTTTACAACTATATAACAAAATTTTTTTCAAGAAATTTTTATACGGGCTGTAAAACCGTTATATTTGTAACCGGTAAAGTTCTCAAAGAGTTTGGAAAAATAGAACTTTTTTTTTTAAAACTATGAAATGATTCTACATGAAAAAACAAGAAAATATCTTCTTACGAGCACTTTTACCACTCAATATCAACATTTTTTCGTGATTTTTTTTATATTTAAAAATATAAATTCATACAAAATCGGGTTAAAGATATAAAATCGCACAAATTTTAGGTTTATTTAATGTTATTATTACGGACCCGGGCAACGCCGGGCTTGTCAGCTAGTATTTCTTATTACGCAATAGAAAACCCTTCAAGAAGGTAACTATAGTTGTAAAATCCTATGAAAAACTGCCGATACAGAGGCACCTTTTTCTCGGAAACTACTACAATATATTTTGTGTTATAGTTAGCTATATTTTGATCAACGTTTTTATGATACATCAATTCCTTTTCAGTAACGTTAATTGAAAAAAAAAAAACCCTAAGATCTCGAAACTTTATTTTTATTTCTCGTCGAACGACCAATTCGTAGTTTAGCTACATTAAAATCACTTCAATACTCACCGAAAAAGAGATACTGTTTAGAATTTCCCAAGTTTGGTTTCCCAAACTGGATGATAGTGGGGAGATTTTGTTAAGGGGCCTTGTACCTTTTAAACTATTGGAAAATCAACAAAAACATTCAAAGTTTGAATTAATGTAGCTTCAAAACCTTTTTATGCATAAACATAAAATTTTGACTGTTGATTAATTTTATCACGCTTTTTAATATACTTCCATTAGAAACTGACTAGTCTTTTACAGAATTTGTGTATTGTTGAAATTAAAATAGCTCTTTTTTTTTTTTAAATCCGTAAGTCTTTGTACGCATGATATCGCGAGAACGAATGAATTGTTAAGAAATTTGATATATATAATAAATAGATATGTATTTTTAAAATGATCTACTCTTAGGTCAAATATATTTTATTAACCATCTAAAAAATATTTTTGTAAAAAGAAAAAAATCTATTTTATATTTTTTTAATGAATAAAATAGTCATAACTGAATAACATACCACTCTAAATACTTAAAAATAGATCATTTTAAACACACATATGAGCTTATTATCTATAAAAAATTCCATAGCAATCCATACATATATTCTCAAGATATGCGCGCAATGACTTACGGAGTTAAAAAATAAGTTATTTTAATTTCCATAATGCAAAAATTATGTAAAAGGCTAGTCACTTTTAATGGTAGTATATTAAAAAGTCCAATCTGTTTAATCAACAGACAAAATGTCATGTTTCTACGTAAAAAGGTTTTGAAAATACACTAATTCAAACTTTCAATGTTTTTGTTGATTTTCGTTGCGTTTAAAAAGTACAAGACCCCTTAATTATTGGCCAGTTTTGACCATGTAGGATGAATACCTTCAGGGAAGACTTTTGGAGAGAAAGTGTCCAAAATTATCGTTCTCGTACAAGGAAAACCCTGAAAACCTGGATGATAATGATGTCCCTTGTATTCCACCTGTGAAAATTTATCTGAAATTAATATTGTCATTTCGGGCAATAGAATGTTTTTTAAATTTAAAAACTCCATTGATTTTATTTTTTATGTTTAATGAATATATACACAATATACATGAACATTTATTTTGAAATCTCGAATGAGATTCCAATCTAAATGCTTGTATGCCTATTTGAAAGCGGTATGTAAAACTGAATTGCAATGTACCATATCTTTTCTTGTTCAATATTTGTCCTTTTCGAAAAATTTTAGTACACTCGTGTAAATGTCAAACTGAATTTCTAAAATCCTTTCCAAATTGTTACGTTCTGGAAATATGTAAAGCTACATGTCTTTGAACAGCTACTGAGACAGATTTAATTTACTGTCAGAAACCGTAAGTTGAAGCGCATATATTAAAGTATAACAATATTATTGTTGTCCATAACAATAACCTTTTCAATCCTATAATAAAGCCGCATATAAGGCAAGTGTAACAGATATTTTACACAAAGTTTTCAGTGTGTTAGCCAAAAGAAAATAACTGGTTATATTTGAAAAATATTAAACTGTTGTTATAAATTCTAACATTTGCAGTTAATTCATCTCCTTCTTTATGTTATGATATTTCTTCACAACGCGTCAGATCCATTTAAAGAAAAAACAAGAACGAAAAATCAAGCGTCAAGCATAGATTATATAGCACTTTCCAACGCTTCCAAAATAATTTTACAAATCATTCCGTTTAATAAGCTAAAAGCTAACATCTAAGTAAACAATTCAGAAAACGCATAACATATTTAAAAACATAATTTCAGGAATTTCCAACATATACAATATTCGGAAAAATATCCGAATACTTTTATTCAGCCCTGTATAGGATCTATAGATTTGTATATATACTACATAGGATGATAATTTTAGTTCAGTTAGGAAACGCGTAGCACAGTTTAAAATTCTCCTTCTGGAGTTTGTCAATAAACAGAAATGTGTTCGCGAACTTTTGTGCTGCACTGTATAGGATCTACAGAATTTATACACACCACGTAATAGACAAAAAGCAAGTTAAAATTAAAATCGCGTTCAATAACTTAAAACGCACTTCCAGGAATTATTGTTAACAGACAGTAGATAATTCTTTTGCGTGTCCCTGTAAATGAACGATGACTGCTATACACACAATATTACGTAGTAAGTCTCTTGTAATGCACCTTAGTGATCTATATACATTTCAATGCGTTTAAAATAGTGAAACATTATTTAAATAAACCGCAGACGATTTTTCCCCATAGACCGCAATGTAACGGAATTCTTTTGAGTGTCCCTGTAAAAAAACTATAAGTGCTACACACTTCCGTTGAAATAGGGAACATGCTATAGATAACGACAATAACATATAAAAATTGCAGAGCAATCCGAGAATATTTACGGGAGTTAGAGCACGGACAGACGGCCAGACGGCAGACGGCCAGACAAACCGAAGTCATAAGCACTTTTCAACTAGGTTGGAAAGTGCTAAAAAAGCTAAAATAAAACTAGGAAACGTACGCAGCATTTAAATTAAATGAAAAAAATAACCTAGGTTACAAGCCTTTTTTTTTTGGTAAAATTATGTTTAGATTTTTAGAAATATCTGAATACAAATTGTCGACTTGAAAATATTTGGAAATACAAAGAAAAATATGTAAAAATAATTTAACAAGAACTTTTTTAATATTAATATCATTTTAATATGGTTACATACCGTCTCGTCAAAATTACTTAAAATTTAGTATTTGAGCGTAATTTCAACTGCAGTTTGAAAGTATTTTATTAAAACTGTATATTGCTACTAAAATTTTTAAAGTTTATGCTGTTTTCTATATAGAGATGGCCACTAAAGTTATAATTTGTATGTACTAATTAATACTAGACGGTGTTTCCAATCGACTTGTACAGGTCGTTTAAATATTTTTCTATGATCGTTTGTGTCATAAAAAGAAAAGGGCTATTTGCTTTTTTTTTTAAGGCGAGAGCAAACACTACTTTAAAATTTCATTACCTTATACGCGAATGTTTAAGGGATAAATCACATGTAAGACTATTTTTTAGATGTTAAAACTCAAGATTTTTCAAATTGTAATACTTATTTTGAATAAGTTTTTGCATTTCATATTTTTCGTATAATTTTCTGATCTGAAAGGAGAACCTACAGTGGGTGATCATATTAGTGGAACCACGCTGAAACAACTACATATCATTAGTGAAAATAAAACCACATATTCAAAGATTTTACATCAAATAGATTTTATTGATGTTAGTCAACTAACAATGCACTTACAAAATAAACAGAAAGCTCATATATATATATACTTAATAAAAACAAATAAAAATGTTAAGGTGTTATTAAGGTTAATTTGGTAATACCGCGTTTTGCTGCAATTACTACTATAATTCGTTCGAGCATGCTTTCTAGGATTGGGGGATATTCAACATAATAGGATAAATAACACTTTTATTGTCTCAGAATGTGTTACCGCATTAATACGTTTACTGGCAAATTCCATTAATTAAATAATTGACGGAGAAAGACCCTGCACTCTCTCGGACTGTCGTGCCCTGAAATTTGGTTCAAAACCTCAACTTTGACATAATTTCTGACATATCCTTTGCCTTTATCGTTTGAGCATGTTTTCTAGGAATGGGGGTTGTGCAACATAATAGGAAAAATAACATTGTTTTTGTGTTAGAATCAGTTACCGCATTAATACGTTACTGGAAAATGCCTATTAATTAAATAACAACTGACTGGAAGAACCTGCACCGTCTCTGACTGTCGTCCGCGGAAATGTGTTTAAAAACTACAATTTTGACATACATTTCTGAAATACCCTTTGCTTTTATCGAAAATGCAATAAGGTATTCCATTTCATAGATTCTGAATAAAACGTGTGTAAAGTTTTTGCGTTTACGAATAAAAATGCCAGTAGGAATGTGTCAGAATGTAGCCAGTTTGGATTTAAGAGCAGCCTTGAAGAAAACGCACCGTGCGAGAACATGTCCACGAAAATGGGATAGTTTATATAAAAATTTAAAATACATTGTCTATTTGTACAACTAAAAATCTGGGACTCTGCCTCAAAAAAAAAAAAAAAAAAAACGCGAGTCGAAATTTTCAAGAAAAATAATATAGATTTGTATATGTGGGCCCAAAAGTATCATCATGAATTATAGGTAGAGTCATAAATTGCTTATTTTATCTTTCGCAATTTTTTTTTTTTGAGAATTTTTGTATCATTTATGTACATTTTATATTTCGGAATTTTACTTTATTTGAATATGATTTAAAACATATTTGTGAAAACATTTTATTGTAAAATATTCAGCAGGAACATCTTATCTTGTGTTTTGTGCTGTTATAGTATTTTAAGACTATTTTCTAACTAATAGTTAACACAAAAAAATAATTTAATTACTTTTCACCAAAAAGTATTAAAATATCAAATTTTTATTGCGAATTTTATAATGCTCTCATTGTATTCTCTAAAGGATTTTTTTTTAAATATTTGATATTTTGTCAGCAGTAATTTAAATACCAGATTTCGTTCAATAGCGCTTGTTAATATATATATATATATATATATATATATATATATATATATATATATATATATATATATATATATATTAAACTACGAAGCAGTTGGAAAAATTACAAAGAATCACACTTTTCATTTTTTAAGTATTCTCAAAATAATTTAAAATTTTATCCTTAAATCTCTTATTAATCAAACGTTCTACACTATGCCAAAGGTGACCGGTCACTTGCGATTTTAGACGTTTTGTTAACTATCTAGAAAAATACATGAGGAATTAACCTGAAACTGCAGGTGTGTAAACAGTATAGTATAGGTTATTATGTTTCCGCAAAGATTTTTTCCCGAAATCTCATAGGGGACTGTCAACAAATTGAAACAGAGTGAATATCTTTTGGATTACCCTGTAAAAACTAATGTAGCAAAAGCATTCAAATTCGAGATTATTAATATGTGGCTTATTGTAATATACTGTGTTCAATTTTATGAGGATATGTATACTCGTAGAAAAATTAAGGTTTTTATAAAAACAGTCCCAAATTTCGCCAAGTTTTTTTGCTTATAATTTGCAGAGTTCTTAATATAACAAAAAGATTTTTTGAGGAAATATGTCAAACAACATTGTACATAATACTCTACAATCAGAATTATAAAATAATAAAAATTGGATGAAAAATGAGCAGGTTTACTAAAAAATGTTTCACTGCGCATGCGCGAATGCAATCAAAATATAATATGCATAATGTATTAGCTAAGTAGATAGAGCAACTTTTGTGAAAGTCTCAAAATCATAGCTTGAAAATTCTGAAAATTATCGTCGATAGAATAAGCTCGAAATCCGTTGTTCCCAAAAAGAAGCAAAAAGATGAGGGATTGTATCAGATATCTGTTGATTAGTGCCAAAATAGTGTACACAATATTGTACGTACTACTACTATATTTGGATACTTTGGATATATTTGGATTGTTCTTCTGAAAGCTTGAATTACATCCAGTAATTACAGGCAGTAATAATTAACATTTATCATAATCTCGGAGGAATCGGATGTAAACGCCAAATTTTAATACACAAATCCAAAATATTAGATAATTAATAGATTTTAATAATAGACAGCCGGGCGGGTTTTTCAAACAAACCTAGCGATGGGGGGCCCACTGCCTTCGGCAGTGTAGATCTGAGTTTCGGTCTTCTTTGTGATAAAAAATCATTTATATGGAGATCAATAAAACGTGGCTTTGTGCACTTTGTGCCCACAAATCGTTAATACAGCAATCACTATAATGGGTTCCTCGGCCCTCACTAAAACGGGCCGCTGTTAACAATTTATGCTCTGTATTTAAATCGTAAATCTCTACCTCAAACAAAGTTTATTGATAAGATGAGAAAATGTACTATGTTTTTTATAAATGAAATTGTGTCGCTAAAGCGTGAAATAATAAAAATAACATAGATTGTAACATAAAATAAAAAAAATCTAAATTGCACCAGAGAAAATATCTTACGAAAAAATAAATCTAATAAATTCATCTTATTGTTAAAAATAATACAAACAGCTCCTGTAAAAATAAAAATAATAAAGAGTCACAGTGAATATAATTATGAATTTTTTAAACACAAAGTACAGGCGTTTAAATATATTTACCCTAATTTAACATGCACATTAAATAAATAAGTCCCCCCCCCCCAAAAAAAAAACATGTGTTTGAATATTGCTCATACATAGTCAGTTCTTTTTTTTTTAAATTCTTGCTAAGTTTATTCTAAGTGGCAACAGGAAAAAAAATCATTTGAATAGTTGAAAGAAACACATTTTGTACACAGTTTTCTAAAATACATTCAATAAAAAAATAAATAAATCAGTACTTCGAATGTCGAAAAGGGATAGCTGAAATAGCTTCTCAAAGCCAAAGAAAAATTTTTAGAAATCTGGCATCTTCAAACTCACTCATAAGTTTTGCCCTTGGCAGATATACATAGATGGATACATACAGTCTGTTCAACAAGAAAGTGACGCCATAATCTGGAAAAATAAGAACTGTGATTATTTTTTCTACTTTTATCGAAGTAGACTTTATTAGCTATTGTGCAGTTACTTAATATTTCGTCCAATTACACTCATTACAGATTATAAGATGGCACATTGTTTTCATTTGGCAGCTGCTTTACCACGTATACTGGCTTTCCTTTAAGCTTCGTTTCGACATTTTCAATCGGATTTGCATCTGGGAACATTGCCGACCATTCCATCCTAGTGACATTATTTTTCAGTTTTTATGCACTACAGAGTTTGCTGTAATGTTTAAGGCCCATTCTCTTCTTGCAGCACCCAACTTGTTCTGTTAAAATCAAGAAATTTTTTAGCAGACTTCAGCATATTTCTAGTAGATGGTTCGCATTTTCTCGGCGTTCCATGGACATCGCTGTATCCTCCTTTGTTGTTGTTAAGGCTCCTATAAGGGGAACTGACGCATATCCATCTTGTTGCCCAAAATAACCTCCATGTTGTAACCCAGCTCAGTATTAGTCTACCACCAGAACTGGGGTTTTCCGTCTGTGTCACTTCAGTTGCCGTCCACCACTGCGGTAACGCTAAGCTGTTTTAGATTTTTTTTTGGTCCCGGGTTATTAAATGGAGGGGATGATTCATCCTGCACTATAGGAGCTCTATGTCTAGTCCCCTCTCTGGCAGATCATCCACTAAATATCGCTTTACCCACTTTTTAATGAATACCCCATATATTTATATGTCATTTTAAGCGTCATTAACTACAAACACGATTTCGAATCGCTTCCGGAATTTTGCACTTATTGTTATTTCAATTATGATTTCTAGAACACAATTTGGGGGTAAAGTAAATACTGCGCACAAGAACACGGAATAATGATTAAAACATATTACGACAGATAGGGCTGTGGTGGTTCCTTATCAAACAACGACTGTCACTTTTTTGCTGAGCAGACTGTACGTTAGACAGCATTTAATACAAGTTGAAAATTTTCCAATTGAGTGAGTGAAAAAGTGTCTAGTGTGAGAATCCAACACAAAACCTTTGAATTAAAAATGCCAATGCTCTTCCAACCTGGAACGACAACCGGCTGATACAATTCACTCAGAAAACATTTTGGCAATAGCACTTGGTCTGCCATGTAGAGAGCTCAACTGAATAAGCCGCAGGTCAAGGAACTCCATAAAACGATGAAAACGTCGATGCACTTTATTATTTTAACGCAATTATGCTGATTGGTAAAGATATCAATGCAAGTTCATATTTTTCCGACTGAGTAAAAAAGTGTCCAGGCCAGGAATCGAATCCAGAACCTTTGGCTTAAATTTTCAATGCTCTTCAAATTGAGTTTCACAATCGGCCTACATAATCCACTCAGACAATAACAAATATTAAATTAGGATTTAATAGTACAGATGCGTGGTCAACTAAAGTGTGGCCACTAATGTGCGACTAAAATCGACAATCGTCTGTGTGCATAGATCTGATAGATATCGGCTAAAGCCGACAGTAAGCTGTGTATATAGGTCTGATGGCCATCGAATAAATTCGACAATAAGCTGTGTGAATAGATCTTATGGCCATCGACTAAAGTCGAAAATAGTATCGACCTGGTTAACAAAAGTGTCAATTTTTAATGTAAAATAAAATCTGGATGCAAACACTAATAATAATTAATTTTAATAGGATTTTAGGATACATTTAGAAAAGGATTTTACAGTTTCTAAAATCAGTGTTCCCAAAGGCGCTGCAAAACGTTTGTAGAATAAACTATAAAATATTTAATTTTCTTTATCAAATATATTATAAAATAAATAACACTTTTGCGTCATAACTGTTAT
This sequence comes from Maratus michaelseni, assembly GCA_963931845.1. Lineage (NCBI taxonomy): Eukaryota > Metazoa > Arthropoda > Arachnida > Araneae > Salticidae > Maratus > Maratus michaelseni. The sequence goes on from OZ007586.1 coordinate 18,894,335, forward strand.
ACAATACAAAATAGTTATTTGTGAACAATGACATGTAATCAAATATTTTGAGATTATTTTGCGCATTCAACTTTGTAAAATAACTGAGGTTCTTAGGTTTTGGACTTGAGATTACTTTTTTCAAAACATTACATATATTCCAACATATTCATTCAAAAAGTCTTTTTATATTGCATTAAAAATTACTTATGCTTACTCCAGTATATAGGCTTTAGAAATCTGTAAATGTTTGACATTTCGCGAGCAAAACTGAAAAATAGTCATCTGTAAGTAACTTTGAAATTCAGATGAGAGGCTTTCAAACTGTTATTGAATAAGCTGATTTTTTTTTCTCAGTTATTAAATTATGGAGGTAAGATGAGAATTTTTTGTCATTTTTGAAAGAACAGGGATAATTAAATATGATCTGAAGGGACACACTCGCTCTAGACCAGTTCATCAAATTAAAAAAAAAGAAAGAAAATATAAATATTAAGAGGAAAGATAAATATTGATATCAAGTTCCTTTAATATGAGAGTTTTAGACATTCTTTTTTCAAACATTAATCAACATATAAACATTTTACTTTTGAAATAAGTAAACAATTTATGAAAATACGTCCAAGAAATTTTCCATTCTAAGTACAAAATCCGACTGTTTAGATGACTCTTTTCAAACTTTCTGTATTTTTTTTTTTTATAAAATACTGCTCTTTGCATTTACTCCAAAAATATGCTTTGTGTTATGTTAAGATATTTCATGACTAGTAGTTTTGATAAGATGAAACGCATTTAAAACGAAAACAATTACAGCTTTTAAACTGCTCAAATTATTTATTTGTGTATACTTGAATGATTTTCCATCCATTTACAAGATATCAGCATTAGAAATTTCAATGCTACGTTTACATTTCTTTTTTGAATTTGAATGGTGTAGAATTTAAAATGGGCGGCCCTTAAAAGCTATATATTTTCTTCCAAAAGTTAGTTTGTAGAGAGCCTGCATATGTATTCCTCACTTAGATTAGTAATTAGGTTATGTTTCTTCTTTTCGATTAATGTTTTTTTACTTCAATAATAAAAAAAAATAGCGTTAGGTTCGAAGTTGGCGATTTAGTTTGGCAAAGAAAAGGTCTCGAATGAAATTGGATCGATCATTTTAAAAACTACATAAGTTCAATTTTTTTCAAAATGCATTTTTTCTTGTTCCATATGTGTCCTTTATGGTAGGCTCACATTGTGTAGACGAAAATTATGTACTTTTATTTATTCTTTGTTATACAAAAAACACGAAATTTTTTTTTGATTTTATGCAAAAACATTTGTCAATGACAGTATGAGCGTAATCTGTCCGGGGAAAGCGGAAACATATACCCCCCATTTGTTAAGATTTACTTTTTTGTCCCTTCAGTTTTTTGTATTGTTTTGTGGTAAAGGCCCAGTTTTGTATTCCAATTTTCTCTTTGTCTAAAAATTTAACCATTAATGTGTGAACTAGAAGGAATATTACGGATTATTCAAAATACCCAGAATTAACGTCTTAAAGTTCATAGCAGTAATTTCTGCCTTACGTCTTAACCCTTCTAGTACCAGGTTTTAAGTTTTGGTGAGCATTCTTAGTTTTGCATGATTTGAATCGGAAATTAATTTAGTTAACCCTTTAATGGGCGGTGTCCACAAAAAATACACCTAATTTTAATTCCAAAACTGACAAACGGCACCAAGAACATTTAATTAAAATTTTCCTTTTATTAAGTACCGGAAAATAAGCAAATTTTTCTTTTCTAATGAATTCGTTTGTAAATTCTGGTGTCAGTCCATTATTTCATCATTTTACAAACAGACTTACTCCGCGCCGGAAAGGGTTAAATGTAACTTCTTACGAGATGTCTATTTGATTTTATTTATTAAGTTTTTAAATCTTTATTTTCTGGTTCGGAATGTGAAAAGAAAGAAGAAATGATGTAAAAAAAGACCCCAAAGGTATATAATAAAATCTTTAATGCCGTAGTTGAAGTAAAATATTTAGAAAACTATCTACATACGCATGTGAGATAAGATCCATTGTTCTTTTCTTATAAACCTTTTGATAATATGAATATAACAAACAATTTTGATTACACACACTAGTAATAACTTCCTTATCACTGGGAAAATTCATCGAAAACAGAGATAGAAAGAACACGTTCATTTATAGAACAAACCCTTGTTTAATTAGTTTTTTGGAAAACTTGCAATAGAGCAGATAGTTTCAAAGGATTAGAAAAAATCTGTCGTCGCATTCGCTTGTGTTTGTGTCATTTGGAAATTCGTAAAAACATATTTATAAATATATTTCGCATTTAAACTTAAGTACAATTGAAAAATACGGAAAAAAGGAAATGTTCTTTAGAAAAATCGCGACAGAAGTACAAAAAATTTGACATTTTTTCCGGTATGTCTTAGTTGCCCAGTCTCCCGATTGTCAATCACCATTTTTTACCGTTTAGAAATATTAGATTTAGTCAATTTAATATTTTGACTGTTAAATAAATTGAAAATTTCTATTATGAATTAACGGTAGTCGAAAATCGGGAGACTTAGCAAGTTGCGACTAAGTTGCGAATTAACATAACTTACGCCGCAAATCTTTAGAGACAAATCCATCAGAGATTTTAAAAGAACTATGGATTTTTTGAAGGAATTCCTTTAAAAAAATATGGAAATTTAAGGCTTTATTAACAATCTTAATTTGTAATTCTGATATTTTTTGAGCAGTATATGTAATATTTAAGGCAATGGCATTAATGAAATTTCAAAATAAAAGTCAAATTATATCTTAAAGCTATGAATTATCTCACATGTATCTAGCTATAATATTCCATCGAGAATTTTGAAAAAAAAAATAATGTACTTCTAAATGTAATATGCATATTGTTTAAAATTGTAAAAACTAATTTAAGACACATAACCAATTAAGTATTTAGACAAATGGAAAAATACTTAGTGAACACACATTGGTATTATTATTATTATTATTATTATTATTATTATTTAAAGACTAAAAAATTTAATAGTTTTAAGATAAACATAGAATATATTATTAAAAATACTTCTGTATCTCTGTGTATTGCTTTTTCTTGTATTACGAAATTTATATGCATTTATATTTCATTGCCGGGCTTATATATTTATACTTAATGGATTATTTAAATAGGAGTAGTATTTTTAAACAGAATTTTTAATATTTTAAGGTAACGAGGAAATTTCGTCGTTGAATTTCGACAAAAATAAAATGTTCAAAAAGGAATTGAATTTGTATTAAACCTATAAAAATAATTACTGTAAAAAATTAACCTTGGACAAAAATTACGTCACTTTGACAAAATCATTGTTTTATTTTCAGTGAAATCAATACAATCAGACTAATGTCATTTTCATCATCGTAAAATAAATCTGCGTACTTCTCATATTCATATTCACCATTTAAAAAATATTTTAACATGCAATAGGTTACAAAACTTTGCATGTGGACATTAGCACTTTTGATTTAAAGTTCTAATTTCAGTAGCGGCGAGTAAAAAGCCCAGAAAATTATGATTTTTAGATGCATCCGTAGTAAAACATTTAGTTTTCTCAAAGAATCCTTTTAAATATGACGTCACTTTCCCTTATTGAAGCATTACCAGAGACACACTGACGAGACTACCTCTGTGATTAGGGTCTCAAACTGAGTATGAGCGGAATGAAAAATATTCAAATGTAACAGCTTTATGAGTAAAAAAAATGTGTGTTTATTTAAAGGTGACGTCATTTTCAGCTCATTTTTTTTTTAAAAAGTTAATTTCAATTGCAATGAGAAAATTACACCAGTAAAGATATAGTTATTCCCATTATTTCTATTTTCTCTGTAAGAGTTTAAGTAACCTGGTTGCCACCATTTTGAAGAAATTTTATTAAAATATTCAAAAAAATAAAGTATCAAATTGGAAATATTTTAAAAGAAAACCTAGTTGCAGGTTCATCCACAAATGAACAGCTTTAAAAATATATATATATATATATATATATATATATATATATATATATTAAAACTGATTCAGTAGAAAGCCCAGGGCAGAAGACTAAAAAATACAGGCTTGTGTTTTAAATATATAGATTATGTGGAGATGCAATATATAGATAAATGCAAATAGCGTATTCAAATAAGAAAGGACAATTCGTATGCAGGAAGTAGAATTTCATTCACAAATGCATTACAGTTTACATATTTCTGCAGCAAATAACTGACTTCCAATAAATTTTGATTTCTGCCGTGGTAAGTCCAAGATAGCTACCGCAGCAAGTTCAAATTTTGTGTACTTTGCCATAGATATTAGCTAATTTATTAAACCAATATTTACAAAGGAAATGTTTGTTTTTTAGTTGTTCAGATGCTTTTTCTGTAGTCGCATGTTAGCTTTACTTTTACCATACTTAACCCTTTCGGCCCTGGCGGTCACATATGCGTTCCTTACTTTTAAAATGCTTTAAACTATAAATAACGCCTTGCAGATACGTAAAAACCTCATAATCACATATGTGCATTCTATATTTTGACTTTTTAGTGTACAAGTAGCGCCATCTAGCTTTGAAATAGTAAAAAAACAAGAAAAATTTGACAAAAGTTATAATTTTTTTGGACTTTAAGAAAAAAGTCACGGTCGAAAGGGTTAAAAATCATTCTTGTTTAAAATTTGATTAATAAAGAAGCCGTAGACATAAATTTAAATACTAAAATTTAGAATAAGAAGACACTATAGTTGTTTTTTGTCGAGATTTGTATAATTCAATAATCTTTGATATAAATTTAGTTAAATTTTTTAACGGGATAAATAATTCTCCAGCAATGTTAAGGTGATTTTGAATGAGAAAGAGAAGTTCAAACGTAAACATGATTGACGATCGTCAACCTTTTTTTGCGATATATTTTCCTGACACGGACATTACGTAAGAACCTAAAAAAATGAAAGAACGCGTCAAACAGGAGCAGTCAACTGTAAATTGTAATAACACTGCCGCTTACTTTTTTATTTTGACTATTGGTTTATATTACTTATGATGATGATATTTCTATTAATGTCGAAATTATTGCAGAAGTATTAAAATATCATTTAAGGCCGGTTTCCATACATTGGCGAGATGTAAATCTAAGAACCCAGAAGCTCTTTCTTATCCAGGGGTCGGAAAAACTACTTTTTTTATTTTATCGAACTACAACTACTTTGTTGAAAATGTAGTCAACTACAACTACTTGTTTTAAAATGTAGCGACTACAAACTACTTTTCAAAAGTAGTCACTACTTCGCTACTTTCAAATTTTGTCAAAGTGTTCAATTTACACTAGAAATTGAAGACACGGTTTAAATAATAAAGTGACCTCTCATTATATCGCGTCTGCCAGGATACAATTAAATAAATGCGACATAACCAAGGGCATTAAAAAATTAAGAAAGATAACATACAAGAAAATGTTTTGTGTTTGTATACAATACGTTAGTTTATACACACTTAACAAATTTCATAGCAAAATTAAGAAAGATATTATAAACTAGAAAATTACAGCAAACAACCCTAAATTCACATAATAAATAAATCTGTAAATAGAGCAATTCCGAACAATAAGAAACCAGGCGTCAAAACATGAAGACTTAATACCGAATAAATAGACAAGTGTTGTCAACAAGAAAATTATTTCTTTTAGTGGGTTAGAACTTTATTTCAACAGCAAGTGTCAATCGAAAAAAAATCTATGATTTCACGCGATGCTTTGCTATACACTGCAGCTGAGATTTGCCACTGCGATTCGGAAATTGTTGAGAAGAACAAATTCTGCACAAAAGAAGCAATTTTGACCCCGTGATTTGCAGAATTGCACTTTTTCCCCCAGAAGTAGCGTTAAAAGTAGCGTCGGTTCTCGCTACAAACTACTGATTTTTTGTATCGCGCTACTCGCTACACTACATTGTTCAAAATGTAGCGCGCTAGACTACAAACTACTGTAAACTACTGTAGCGATTGCAGTAGTTTCGCTACTTCCGACCCCTGCTCTTATCCCAATAAATGCTAAAATACGACACAATAACCACAACAGCAATCCATGGAAACCTTGACGTTTAATTTCGTAGCCAGAGATATTGGGTAGGTGATCCCCCATTATACAATCAAACTTTAGATCCTTTCAGCAAGAGAGTCAGAGGTGATCTGATTTTATATTCTTTTGAGTTACAATGCCAAAAAGAACTCTAGGATCAAGTCAAGGAGCAGATTTATTCACAGCGGTTAGGGAGAAGTCCATGTTAAATTTTGAACGGCAGACATGCAAAGGGCATACTATAATTGGCAACTTAATAAAGTAAGTGAAATGAAACAGTAAAACTACCAACATCTGCGAGTGTGGTGGGAATGTGGTTTCAAGATTTTCAAAATGTATATACATTAATCATTTAGTCAGGAACAAGAAGATGGAAATTTAGATAGATATCCTTTTTGTTATTTTCTGAACATAGCATAAAGGATCCTTATAGACTCTATTCCCAGATGAAAGAAAAACCACAAAGAGCCGATTGCAAGCTTAAATAGGAATATTATAACGTATTTAACGGGTATAAAAATTAGTTTATGATGAAAGAAAATAGCCCTTTGAATAAAGTATAAAATGCGCAAATAATTAATTTAGAAAATAATTTAGTCCACAATAATTTAATATCTAAAGATAGGAAAATATTAACATTTAAATAAAATTACCCTAAGAATAAATGAGCCTCGTCATATTACTGCAAATGTTACTTAACAAAAATCATATAAATCTACAGGTTATTCGAACATTTTTGAAGGACTATGATGATATACAAAACAGCCCTATGTTACGAAGGAAAGTTTTTTTCGCAGATGTAAAATTTCAAAAGCAGAAAATTAGTTTTTCTACCCGACTTCTTGTTTATTCGCAAACTTACTGCCTTCTCCGTAGTCGTGGTCTTACCTGGATTACGAACAGGCCATTTTACAATAGTTATTAGCTGCGATTAATGAACAAATATTAATTTTTGAGGTAAATTTAAAAATAAATCATGCTTGAAAATTACTTAACATATCATAAAAAACAGTGAATTGAGTTAGTTTTCTAACAAATTGCATTTAAAAGTATATATGTTTCTTTTTGATTATGTATAGATTTGTAAATGGATTATTTTATTTTATTTATTGGTAAAGTTTTAATTTCGTTATGTAATATTAGCCTGAAACAGATTCTGAATTATTTATATTGTTTTAAGTGCAAACGGGTAAATCTTCCGCAATGCAGCTGCATGTGATCAAAATAGATTTTAAAAATATCCTGCCCGAAAATTATTTTAAAATCCATAAAAAATTAGTAAATTGAGATACAGTTTTCAAACAAATTGCATTTAAAAGTATTTTTTGTCTAAGAAATAAAAAAAATACCGTAAAAGCAAAATTTATCGGTCAACTGGTTGCCACCGTCAGCGTTACTCAGTTATGTTTGTGCTTTATAATATAGATGTTAAAATGTGTAAGATTTTACATGTTAAATCGTGTGTTTGATTTCTGAATTATTAGGTATTTACAGAAAAACATGATTTCCTCCCCTTTTGGAAATATTCAATTTGGTGCATGCACTCTGTATTTTAACTTTACAATTAAGCATATCACTGTTTACTGAAATGAATTTAGAATGAAAGTAAATATTTGTTTGCCTTTGTGATGGTCGCACATACTCCTCGCCTGATGTAAAGAACTATAACATTATAGCTGTTGAAACTAATCCTTTATTTAAAGCACTTGTGGAATGTTTAGAAATTACAACTTAAATTATGTAGACATACAAAGGCATTTTTTGGTTTAATTAGTTTAACTGACTTAAATATTTAGTTTCGCTTACAAAATATTGTAAATTATACAAAATTTTTTATTTAAAAATTCTTTTAAAGTGAAAACAATATATAAAAAAAACTGAATATTTCTTTTAAGGTTTTTAAAGGGAATCTACTTTGTGTGAAAATGTGTAAAATTAAAAACATTTCAATTAAAAGAAGCAAATTAAAATCAGTGTTTGATTAAAATTTTTGTTTGATAAATTATATTATCTGCATTCACCTTAAACCAGTACGAGTGGGAATTAAATCCGATCCAATTATCAACTAAATGTTACTAGTATTACATAGTTCTAAAATTTTACCAATGATTAAAGTGTCGGATACGAATTATTTTCCCCTTCAAACTTCTCAAGTATATTAATTTTTTTTCTTCAAATAAATGCTATTCGTACAAAAGCAAATATTAATTATCGAAGTTATTACAGTGTATCAAATGCAAACTGAACAGGCACCACAGAATGAAAGAACATAGTTTATTTGAATCCTAATCTCCAAAGGTACACAAGCAACCAAGTGGTGAATGCCTTGTTCATAAAAGTACTTTGGTTAAAATTGGAACCAGTTTCGTACATTATCCATGACTTCGCTGTCCGAGTAAAAATGGCAACCTTAAATGCCTTTTTCAGTGGACCAAAGAGGGGAAAACATATGGCTAAAGATCCAAGCTTTCAGTGGGTATTTGAACATTGCCTACCGAAATTCCACCAGATTCCCTCGCGGAAGTGCTTGTGTCCGTGCTCCACACGAGTCACGAAATCCCACTCCTTCTGCCATTAAATAACGAATAACACTGTGGTGATCTTTTTTTACTCACAATCATTCCGCGGACGCAGATGAATTACAACAACAACCGATTGCGTGCCGGACTATACTGTTGACCGACCGTCAGCACATATCACGTGCTTCCGCGTGAGTACCTAGAACAAGTCCATTTCCGCAATAGGGGATGCCTTCATAACTTTCTGTTCTACTTCTATGCAAAGTTTCTCCATACTCATACACAAATGTACGAATTATAACCACTATTCCGTTTCCATTTGATCCACCTTTATATAGGGTAAAATGCCCAAATATGGTATATTCCCTTAATATGGCACTACCTTCTTGTAAAGAAGAAGTCGCACTCTATTGAGAAAATCCTCAAACAACAGTTTTCTAAGTTTACTCAACAGGGTGCAGTGCGTTCGCATCGTTCTACCGATTGTAGCATTCCTCCTCCACCAGCTGTGTTTCCACGTGTTGAATGTTTTTAAGGTTACATTTTCAAGAGTAACTTTTTCGAGGAAGGTGAGCGATTTTGAAATGTTTGAACATATCTGTAGTTTCAGTTTATTTATATTAATGCTTGCCACCTGTAGGTTTGGGCTGAAATTCATGTTGTTTTTGTCAGTAGCTAGTATTATCAGTCCATGTGGAGTTCCCAATATGGCACTACTAAGAATTCACAAATATAGATATATAGTGCTATACTTGGATCTCCTCCTTCCTCAGAAAAATGTCACTAAACTTGATGGATGGGACACCAGCTGGATCGGTTTGGGCTTGTCATCATTCTGAAGGGGTTCAAGGAGATATTTTTGCAAAGTGATTAAGCCATTTCATTCAGTTAACAAAGCCAACTGCTTCTAACCCCGTTCTTTTAGTGTTAGATGGCCACTACTGCCACACTCTAAATATGGATGTAATAGAGCGCGTGAAAATCTTGTTTCTGTTGTATCGTTGCCTTCTCACTCAACTCGCAGAATGCAACCCCTCGACATACGGTTCATGACTCCCCTCGATTGAGACATGGATGAGGAACAACCCTTGAAGGTTTGTAACAAACAAACAGGTTGGAGAATTGTTTGGGAGGGCATACAATAGAGCTGCGACAATGTTGACTTCAATCAATGCCTTTAAGAAGACTGGATTATTCCCTTGTAACAGACACATTTTCAAGGATATTGATTTCATGCCAAGTAATAATACTGTGGGGTCTTTAAACATAAATGATTCTAATGATGTTTCAGATGATGCTATTCTTCAGGCTTCATTTCACCGGGAGTGCCTGATCAGGATCTATCTTCCACTAACGGTTTGAACCCTGCTACCATAGTACACCATACTCGAAACTTCGTGTCACCTAACGACATCTCCCCTGTGCTTTTACGACTTGCTTCCTTTTCGTCATCAAGATCAAGGAAAGCCTCACATGTTACATCATCTCCCTACAAGAGGATGTTAAGCCAAAAAAAAAAAGGATGACAAAATTGCTAAACAGCAAAAAAAGAAAGAGAAGGTTAAGAAAAAAGTGGCAATGAGTTTTTCCACCAACAAAGAAAGAGCAAGGAAAGTGTGCAGCAAAAAATCGCATTTCAAACTCCGAGAAGGAAAAGCTATTCCTATTGAATCATCTGATGATAGTCTCGATGAGGGTGGAGACAGAAGAAGACGTTGAATGTCCCCAAAATTCCCCGGTGATTGTGGGGAGAGGAAAACGGACTTTCTTTTCAATTATTTCTTTTCTTCTCTTTACTTTTATTTCTTAATAACTACTCATTTCAATATTTTTGGTTACCTACTTTTGGCTAGTTATCTTAACTTAGGAAATTGTTTATGTGATCCTTTGCACTAGCTTTATTTTATATTCCAGAAAAATACTTTTTTGTGTTATTTTATAAGAGAGATTTGTCGTTTTATTTTAACACCATGAAATCTTGATTTACTTTCACATTTTTAGTATGGATGCCGAATATGGCACTGCGTGTCATATTAGGTACCTAATTTGTACCATATTAAGGACCCCTTTCACTGAAATCTGCAAATGACACACCATACAATTTTTTTTTCTCAAGCTGTATTCATTTTTAAACAAAGTTGACCCCAGAATCTTATAGGGAGGAAATGGATATACAACTGGTAATTTTTTGGTCAAAAAAGAGCATGCGAAATAATAAAAAAATTACATCAACAAAAAGTGGTTCCTTTTTGGGCACTTTACCCTAATTATCCAATGTTAAGGGGGAATATCAAGAGAGCTCGCCCAATTTGAGAATAATATAGCCATAATTATAAGTAATAACTGATAGACATTCACCCATTCGGGACCATGGGTGCATATATGCACCCTCAAAAAGAGCATACGGAATTTGTTTTAGGCCCCAGTAAAAAATAAAAGTAATATTTGCTTTCTCTAATTAGAGCATTTTTGTGATAGTTTAAGTAAAGGTAGCTTTAAAAAAAAAAGTGGAGCCAACCTAATAAAATTTGTGTAAAAGCCGCCGGTCCCGAAAGGGTTAAAACGAATATATATAAATGTGTATTTTTAAGGAGCTGGGTTTTTATTAACACAATAATTGGTGTTGAATCATTTAGATACTGCATGGAACATTTGAAAAAAATAATTTCTTATTCATTATGCTTATGCAGTAAGCATTTATTGTCTAGGAAGTTTTTATACTTTATTTAAAAACGTGCTGTATGAATGCAGAAAAGGTCTCATGCAAGCCATAGCTTATATAGTTTTTAAATCAAAAGAGAATATGTATTTAATTTCTATCCTCTTATAGTAATTTATTATTATTATTGAAATGTAATTTAACTTTTCCAAGCGTGAAAAGTCTCAGTATAGTATGTAATTTGGTTTATATTGCTTACAAGTAAGATTTTAAACTGTAATCTTATTAATCCCTTAAGTTTCGTTTTTGATACAATAAACTAAAAATAGGCATCAAACACCACTTTTTCTGTACTAAAATATTTGCCTTATAAAATCAATAAATGTCTGCCAATTAATAAAGCTAAGCTTACATTTAAAAATGAGTGGTATCCAAAAGCATTTAGTAACGAAGCAAGCAAACTCTTTCTGCCCGAGCGGCGTTCAGGCAAAACTGTTAAGTGGTTAATCTCTATCTCTATAAAAGAGTAAGTGTCTGTCTGCCTCCCTGCCCGTGGATTTCTCCGTAATTATAACACCTAGAATTTGTCATGTGTAGATGTTGTCACCGGACAGTATACCTCGGGGCCAGATTTTTAAATTTTAATTTAGATTTTTAAAAAAAATTAAAACGTGTATATGGAATTTTGGGTTCGAGGCTATTTCAAGCTCCTCCCATGAAATAGCCTCGGCAACGCCATCCGTGGCAACGAAGCAGCCAGCCAATGAGAGCAGTGTAACGACAGAAGAAATCTATGGCCTAGCCTGACTCGTGAGTTGCTGGCCTAGAGTTGTCCAGTTTTTGTCCATGGTTTTGTCGCCTAGCTTCGGAGGTTGACTGCCGTGTAAGCCGTGTAATCGAATCTAAAGGACAGTTTTCGAAATGCAAAGAGACTGCAAGAGATGTTAGTTGGCAGGTCAAAAAGAAGTGAACCGAGCTACGCTAAGAGAGATGCAGAGAGAGTTGAACAGACGATTGTGAGCGGAAAATGATGTGTGCGCGTGAACAGTATATGATGGTTGTGTGAAATGTTTTTTAATTGTTCATCTTATTTTAACTTTTGTATCAACGATGCCTAATAAAAAGTGCTGGATGTTAATCATCACCTTGGATCACTGGAGTTCGTTAAGTCATTACAGTATGGCTCTTTCCACCCGACATCAATAGAGCTTACTGATTTTACTTCGGATTTTCACCACAGGGGCGCTTTCGTATCTTTGGTTCTATGGGCTGGATCATGACGGGGTATGCCTCATTCAACTCGACATCGATAACCTTAATGAATTCAGTTATGTTCGTATAGAACATATTGTGCCCCCTGGCGGTGGAAGGTGTAACTAAAGGATTTTGCAGCTAACTCGGGTTCTATGGGTCACATCACGACACGGTTTGGCTCATTCGACACAACATCAATAGAGCTTACCTATTTTAGTTCTGAATTTCACCACCAAAGGGTGCTTTCCTATCTCTGTTTCTATGGGCTGGATCATAATGGGGTATGGCTCTTTCCACTTGATATCGATAGAGCTGACTGATTTTAGTTCGGATTTTCACCACAAGGGGTGCTTTTCTATATCTGGTTCTATAGGCTGGATCACGACGGGGTATGGCTCATTCGACTCTACATAGATAGAGCTTTTCGATTTTCACCACCAGGGGTGCTTTTCTATCTCTGGTTCTATGGTCTGGATCATGAAGGGGTATGGCTCTTTCGACTCGACTTACGGTAATATATGGGAGTGTGTATGGCACGCCCAGTGTTTGCTGTCTAAGGTAGTGGGGCCCCCTTCATTAGATTTGTTTAAAAATAAAAAAATGTTCAACACTGATTTCAGGTACATTTAAGGTTGTTGGCACGGGCAACGCCGGGCGGGTAAGCTAGTAAGACTTATAATGTTGTTTTTCAAGAACCTGGAAGTAATGCTTGATAATATAAAGTTTAAAAAAGAAATATAATCCTTAGTATTTAATACTTTCCTACATAGATGAAAAATATTTGACTTCGGTTTGTACTTTTTGTCCGTTTGTCCGCGTTCTGACTTTTGAAAATATACTTGAATTTTCACGATATATATATATATATATGTTATTGAGGTTTACTATAACATATTCTCTATTGATGATGAAGTAGCTCGTATAGCTCGTTTACACCTATGCACAAAAGTTTCCGTTACATTATAGTTTATGGGGAAAAATCATTTGCAAAGGATTTTAAGGATTCTACAGTTCATGAAGCAGGATGAAATTGATATGCGTCACTGACTGAGGTGGACTACATCATGCTTTCTATAGAGTATGAAGTAAATAGTATGTACAGGGTGCGTCAGAAAAATGTACGCATACACTGTTTAACGTGCCATAGCTTTCTAATTTTTATTTCTTTTTAAAGTGTCATTCATTGGAAATATGAGTGGACCAGATTCACTTTTGAAAAAAGAAAATTTATTCCAAAATACTATTGTAGGTATAAAAATGTAGCAGAGGTACAAAAACAGTATCGCAGGGAGATTCAGGCAGACCTATGCGACTTACAATTGATCGGATAAAAGATAAGTTTGAAACGAATGAATGTTCAACGTTCCGGAAACGCGATTGAGTACCAATGCGCCACAACATCCAATGAAATGTTTTTTTGAAGTTTGTGATCCAATAGCCTCCCGCTATAAGCAGTGTTTTGACCAGAACGGTCATAATTTTGAACACCTGCGGTTGGAGGAAAAGTTATACGTTTTATGTAGCAATTTAAATATTAATTATATGTGAATAAAAGCTGGAGTTATAATCATTCAAAGTGTGTATACATTTTTCTGACGCACCTTGTATGTAGTTCGTTTATAGGACTGACTATGAACCATAATCTCTGGAAGTTCGTTATCAGCTATGGTATGCATTAACCTTAACTAAATTCCAGTGCATTACGTGTTATGTATAAATTCTATAGATCATATACTAAGCTACAAGAAAGAAATAATAAGCATATCAGTTTATGGGCACGAAATCCTAAAGTGGGTTTTTAACTATGTTAAGCATTTTCTAGCTGAACTATATTTTATTGTACTAAGAGGTGCTTGTATGGAGAATATAAATAAATTCGTATACAGGGCTGTGCCAAAGAAATTAGATATGTTGCAGCCTATGGATGGTAATTACTGTGAGTGCATTTTCAGTTGTGTTGCGCGCTTTCCAGCTGAATTAAATTAAAATATATTATGTGATATGTACACTGGTGTCCAGAAATTAAGGAGCAGTGACCAATTTCAGACGTTTCGTCGAATATCTTACTGAAACACGTGAGGAAATGCCCGGAATGCCCTTGAACTTTGAGAATGTAAAGAACATGTTTGACTTCATGTTTTTCAGTAAAGATTTTGTTGCGAGCACAGTTAGGGGGTCAATAATAATTTTAATAATAAAATAATATTTTCGATCACCCAAGTAACAAAAAATGCTAAAAATGGTCTATCACTGTAGCAAATGACTATGTAGGTCCTGTTCAACATTTGTGTGCATTTGTGTGCATTTGTGTAAGCATAGCCCGCATATTCGTGAAGATGTTAACGTTTCTGTGAAAAATTCAAAAGTTTTTTTTATAGCATGCAAAGTTTTCAGCCGAATTTAACACCGCTTTCCAAAAACTTGTCAAAAATCGTAGAAATAGCATACTGTAATTAAACTATTAATATATTGAACATTTGATGATATATGGGTATTGTATGAAATGAATTTTATCTGCGCATGCGCGAACTACAGCAAAGATTTTTTGTCATGATTTGATAGTCAATACTATAGGGCAACTCATATAAAAAGACCAGTAAAATATCGTGAAAACTGAAAAAGTTACAGCAGTAATTGAAAAATTGCTTCACTGAAAAACACGAAGTCAAACATATTCTTTACATCCTCAATGTTCAAGGGCATTCCGGGTATTTCCCCACGAGATTCAGTCAGATGTTCGACGAAACGTCTGAAATTGGTCACTGCCCCTTAATTTCTGGACACCAGTATATAAAGCGTAATAGATACATGTTTACCCCAAAGAATTCGTACTAATGTTTATGGGATGGTTTTCTGAAAATGAAATTTCAACGTTTTTTCGCGTCTTTCAGTTCAAACAAATTTTACTATATTATGTAGTGTTAGTATAGTATAATATAAATAAATTCATATACATGGCTGCGCGAAAGGATACTGATACATTGTCATCTATGGATGGTGATTCCAAAGAAAAAACTTTTCAGTTGTTTTATGTGTTTCTCAGCTGATTTAAATTCTAGTTTATTCGATTAAATTAAATTAAAAATTTAGTTTAAATTAATTTTAGCCGATTTTAATTTTTAAAGCTCTATAGATCATATACAGGGTTACACAAAAGAATTCGTATACATTACTGGCTATGGACAGCAAATCTTGAAAATGGATTTTAACTGCGTTCTGCATTTTCTAAATTGTTTACTTAGACATCTCATTTCATTGTATGAAAGAATGAAATTACTTAACCCATTCGCTGCCAACCACGAGTATACTCGTTGTTTTTCAATCTAAAATTACGAATTCGTATCGCAAATTTCGAAAGAAGAATTTTTATTATATGTAATCATGAAATGTCTGTATTTAAGTAAACATTGCCATTAGTATTTTCTGGTATGAATTCAAACTTTCTAAATAAAATAAAATTCCGGTAATTTTAACCCGGCAGTGAACGTGTTAACAGTATTCTGATAATGTTGAAAATATTACATAAACTATAATCGATGCATGGTTTTTCGTTTTGATTCACACTTGATACGTTGTGAAGAGGTAGAATTTAAAAATTTTGAAATTTATGGAAAACAACTATTTTTTAATTTTTAAGGTAAAATTATTTTGTGTAACCTAAAATGCATCGCAGAAAAATTTCTGTATCATGCCAATCAGAACGCCAGCTAGAGTTGTTTTTATAAACTTCTACCATTTGTTGCCGTACTGAATGAAAGCTTTAAACATATTCGTCTCACCCCCCCCCCTCGCCACCACTACCATAAAAAAAAAACAGAAGATTTCAGAAGTACAAGGCTTTGATAAAATTTTATTGTTTGTTTGAACTTTTTTCTAGTTGGACATTATATCAAATATAAGAGATATAATGGTCGTGTCTTCTTTAAAAACATGAAATGTGTAGTTATTTATAATTTTTTCAAATGTTGTTGAACATTTATTAAACAATATAAAATCTACTTTTTCATATAAATTTTTTCTCTATTCTTATTTTTAATTGAAATACAACACTAAATGAAAGCTTTAAAGATATTTATCTCAACCACCCCCTTCACCACCACTACCATTTAAAAAAAAGTTCAAAAGCCGAAGGCTTTGATAAAATTTTATTGTTTGTTTGAGCTTTTTTCTAATTGGACATTATATCAAACTTAAGAAATGTAACGGTCGTGTATCGTCTTTAAAAACATGAAAAGTGTAGTTACTATTTATGATTTTTTCGTATGTTGTTGAACATTTATTAAACAATAATCATCTACTTTTTCATACAAATTTTCGCTTGATTTCTTATTTTTAATTGAAATAGACTACGTCAGAACTGAATTACAAACTCTAATATTGCCTCTCATTGTGGATTTCTTTTAAATGTTCATTCTTTTACGTAACTTAAAGAAAATTAAAACCAAATATGAAGGCTAACTAAACTGTCAAACTAAATTTACTATACATACTTTTATATCAAAAATATCCTTTTTTGAATTTATTATTTCATCTGTCAGAGATCTCTAAAAATCTAGCGGGGAAAAGTGTAACTAAAAATTATGCATTTAATATTTGTCCGATTCAAACGAAATCCTGTCTAATATTTTTTCCAGGTCTTCCAGGTTCAAAATAAACTTCGGTATCATTTCTTCAGCCCGTGGTTACCAGCATTTATATGAATATTATTCACCAGAAATGGATATATTTTCTCGGGTTCTATGAGCCCGATTTCAACGGGAATTAATTCATTCAACCTAACATGAACAATTTAAGACATATATAACTAGTTAAGATATAGATTTAGCACCCCTGGTGGTGGAAATGGGAACTAAAAGATTTTTTTATGTGTTCTTGACGCAATACCGATATGCAGGAATCAGAAAAATTGGAGTTATTGTAAAAAAGTTTGTTGTGAAATAAATTTTTCCTAAAATCATTTTTGTGTAAAAAAGTATGGCTTGGTGTAAGTTGAAAATAAGACCACTTTTACTGCAAACAATTCAGTACAGCACTCACATACACTTATAAGAGGATGTTCTGAGATCGGGATACAGAATGCGGTGAACGTTTGTGTATCGATAGAGTATAGTTAGTATATAAATATAGGAAAGCCATAAAGCGCAATACCCAATGTATTATAGATTTACATGACTAATTTTAATTTATTTCTCTGTGAAAAATAGTAGATTATTCTTTTAAATAACTGCAAATAATTTCAAAGAGCAGCAAAAAATTCTGGTCTATAGAAATATAAATTTCCTACTTTTTTTTTTCTTTTACTTTTCATCACCCAACTTAAACATTCCTTTAAACATGCAAATTTCCTAATCAAAACTGTACTTATATGCTAAAAAACTTATATTAAATTTATATTTTTCGTAAATTTCAATGATTATCCATATTTTTTCAACTGGGGTTCAAAAGTAATCGATAAAAATTTCCACTGCAAAAAATAAGTCTCATTGGGATTCGAACCCAAACAGAAAATTCTTGAACCCAGCGTACTGCCAACCAAGCTGCTGAGCCGCTTGTCTTACAAAGAAATTCATCTGATTATAAACTGAAACGTAAAATTTGAGACTTATTTTCTCAAGACCCCTGGTTATTGCGCTTTATGGCTTTCATATATTTATATACAAACTACACTCATTGATACACAAAGGTTCACCGCATTCTGTGTCCCCGACCTCGGAACCTCTCCTTGTTACATGAATTACTTAAACACGTACAACAAAGTTAAGTGTTTTGCTGTAGACATTCGTTGTCGTGCTGCCAGGTCCCACAAACGCTTGACATAAAGGAACTGTTAGCCTACCATGTTGTCTATTTACTTCTATCACACGTGTTAAGAATATAAGAATATTAAAAGCTGCCTGGCTTTCATTTAAAAATCCAGTTTCAATATATAAATGAATTCTTCGGATTTTCATAGCATATGAAGCTAGAGAAATACAATATATATTTGAAATTGGAGAAATACCGACTTAGAATTACACAAATATAGACTTTGAAAATTTAAGTTAAACATTTGCTTTAACTCTAGATTAAATAGGAATTTCGAGGGAAATATTGATATAGTCTCTACAAATTTAGAATTCCTAGAAAATTATATTTGTACGAACGAATATATACAGTTTACATTCAATATGTTTCTATAATTTTTATTTCCTTATATCGATATCAATAATGAGTTTTACTGTAGTTCGTTGTTCATGTCGGTTATTGTATATCTCATTTAAATAAAAAAATAATACTTAAAAATATCTATTACCTCGAAAAATAGGCTAAATAGAAATTAAGATAAAGGGTACGTCAGAAAAATATATACTTTAAGGGGACTGGGTACTTTTTGACAGTTCAAAAACATGCAAATGTCACTGTTGTTTATATTTGTATGTACCCACTTCCTAAAAAATATATCATTATACTCTAAAAAAAATCCGTGAAAATACAAGAGATTTTCCGTTAAATTTTACGGAGAAGTTTCATTTTTCCAAAACAACAGTACAATTTCCGTAAATGGCATTAGTTCCGCAAAGGAGATTTCAAATCCGTAAATATGCAGAAAGTTTTCCGTAAATTTAATGGATTTTTCCGTATTTCTTACAAAACTGTACAATGTCCGTATTTCTAGTGCCATTTCCGTAAATGACGTTCAGAGGTTTGCGTACAGAAATAGTCTTGTTTGAAATGCGAATTAAAATTGTTGTATTTACTAGAGTTCTTCTAGGATCCAAATCTGAACCAGTCCTACCCGTGGGCTTATTTTTTGTCATTAGACTCGGGCCAATCCTGGAACTCATTCTAACCAGGGTTGTGTCTGGGAGGTAATTTTATGTGAAAATAATAGTGATATTTTTATTTTTTAGTGAAATCTTTAGAAATTTATTTCCATAAATTACAGAAAAATATTTTTTTAAATCTACTTTAAATTGTGAATTTTTTCACAGACGTTTTAAAATTTAATTTTAATTTTATTAACGTGAGGCAATATTAAGTTATTAAAGGTTTCATAAAATATTATCTTTGCAAATTACCGATATGTATATTGTATTGAACAAAACTGATTTGTCTTATAAATTTGTGAATTAACTAAAATTTAATTTTTTATAAATTATAATTTTTTACAAAGTTTAAATTTTTTTCTTTAAATTTATAAAAGTTATTAATCATTTTTTCTTTACTTTCATAAAAATGAAGTTTATGATTTTATAAAGTTTATAATTTGTTTCGTTAGTTTATGATTTTATAAATTAAACTAAATTAATTTAGACTAAATTGATAAGTCCAAATTTAAACTTACCTATCCCAAGGTCATTAATTTCAAAATTTTCTTCTAAAAATCTATTTTTTTTTCATAAAATAATATCTTTGCAAATTATCGGTATGTGGGTATTAAACTAAACTTTTTTGTCTTATAAATTTGTGAATTAAACTAAAATTTATTATTTTATAAATTATAATTTTACAAAGTTCATAATTTTCTCTTTAAATTTATAAAAAATAATAACTTTTTGTTTACTTTATAAAATTATAAACTTCATTTTTATAAAAGTTTATAATTTATTTTGTTAGTTTATAATTTTTATAATTTAAACTTGCCTATCCTAAAGTTATTAATTTCAAAATTTTCTCTAAAAATTTATTTTTTCGTTTTGATATTTTAAAAATTATTCATTTTAACAGAACCATACACAAAAGATCGCAGCAAAGCTTAAATATAATAATTTATTATAAATTTGTTTATTCACATAAGTTTTTAAACTAAGAGATAAAGAAAATTTTACTTTAATAGCATGTAATAAATACGTCTGCTTAAGATAATTATTGTTTTTACTGAAATTGACAAATAAATCAACACACAAACTATTAAAGTATATGTACTATTGCAAAAAGAAACAATCATTACTGTTAATACAATATTTTACTCATATAATACATAAAAAAATTAAATTTATGTGATAAAGCATCAAATAATAAAGCAGAATATAGAACAATTTTGAAAAGAAAATATTAAAAACAATAGAACTCTGAAAATATCCATCTAACTATAAGAACTTCAAGTTTTTGCATCATTAAAAATATCTCAAATAAGTAACAACATTTGAATACGCGTCCTGTCTAACCGTAGCGTAGTGATTTGGCGCGCTGGTTTAGTAAACGGAAGGTCGTGGGTTCGATACTTATCGTGGGAAATGGTGGTTGTTCATTAAAAACTCGCTCAGAAATGAACGGAAAAAGAAAAGAAACGTATCTGTCCCTTATAAGATATTCCTTGAGGGATAATTTTTTTTTGGTCCTATAAAATTTATTTTAACGACATAAAAATTTCTAAAAAATACGGAAGATACCTGTTATAAAACGGAAATTTAAAAACGGATATTTCAGAAATCATGGAAAATTTCCTGGAATTTACGGAATTTTTTTTCCGTTAAAATATGGAAGTAAGTTACTGGCGTCTCGATTGCCAGTACAATTTCCGTTATTTTCAGGAAATTTTTTTTACAGTGTATAATTTTTTTTTCTCATAGGCATCCTATATCATAAAGATTATTTTGGCATAAATCTAAATTTATTTTATAAAAAAATACTTTCCAAAAGTTTATTTAAATGATAGTCTTTTTGCATGAAAATGGAAAATAATGCTCACTTACACTTTCAGGAAAACTATAAGTTAACTTATCTTGGAAAACATCCAAAACACAATACACACAACACAACACACATAGTGAATTAATTATTTTATTTATTTTTACAATTATATATATTTTTTCAATTTATATGAAGTACAATTATTTAAAAATTGGCCTTTTTCCACACATATTTAGATTTCCACAGAAATTTTTATAAAAAACTGCTGAAGTTTTTAATTCACTATGTCAAACATTATGGATGTTTGTGTTTTGAATATTTGTGAATTTATAATTCTTTTATAATGTACCTAAGTGAGTATTATTTTTTTTTTAAATTCAAAAACCCTTTATCTTTTAAAACATTTAAAAAATTATTTTTTTTCGGATAAATTTTCATTCATAACAAAATAATCTTTATGATCTTTGCTACCTATGATAAAAATATTTTAATAATATAGGGTATCCCCAAAACACTGACCTCGGCTTTTATTCCTTAAACATAGATCCTAGACATATATTAAAAATTACAAAGTTACGTAAAAAAGGTACAGAATTTTATGAAATGGTTTAACATTTTCAGGGGATTCAATTTGAAGAAATACAAAATTAAATTTTTTCTACGGCCTCCGTACAAATATTTCCCAATGAGTAAAATGTGCCCCATACACTAATAAGGTCGTACAACATTTCAGCATTTTATCTTAAAATGTCGCAGAGATATGAAAATATATACATGCTGACTTAAACCACATTTCGATGCTTGGATAGGAGTTCGCAAAGGGCAAAATTCATGTCAGATGATCGCGTTTCAGGGGTTGTACACAAATTATGAAAGAAAACAATGATTTCATATGCAAACATTTATAAGCAGTTTTAATGTTCATTGACTGTGTCATTTCCAAGTTTTATTCTGTAATTCATCATGTAAAATTTTAAGGTAATTTTCAGAAATCATGGTCTTGTAAATTTGTAAATAAAACTAAAAATAAGAGCCCTATTTTATTTGCTCAGGATGCATTTCTGCGTCGCGTCATCTGCCTCTAGCTGTAAACAGTTACATTTTAATTTATGATTAAGTGTTCTGAATCGGGTTGAGTATCTCAATTTTACCCGATCCGCAGTTTGCGTCGGGTCGGGTTGACTCTAATTGTTTCGGGGTTGGGTCGGATTCGGGTTGGCATTTGACTCTTACTGGTTGGAATAGGATTGTCCCGATTTTTAAAGAAAGGTCTGGACTATTTTTTTTTCAGATTAAAAAAAAAAGTGTATGTGTGTGTTAAGGTAAAATTGATGATAGAGATATAATTGTGCGCAGTTTTTCCACAATTGCATTAAAATATGAATTGATACTTTCTATTTCGGGTTGACTTCAAATGGAATTTTTGCGTTCGGGTCGGGTATAACCCAACTCACTCAAGACTTTAACTTGGACCCGCGACGAAAAGAAAATTTTAAATCAATACTGTTCTGACAGTATTGACATAATTCAACAATTCTCAGTCAATCAAGTTAATGCTTTCAGCACATTTGATACAGGACTGATTTAAACATTTTTTTATATGGGTCTAACAAGGAAGGTTTCAAAGCACATACTCAAAATATTTTGAAGAAATTTCTAATGAAACTATTCATATTATAAAGGATCCGTCAAATGTAGCTCCGGAATTTCAGTAGAAAATTTGTAAAAACATAAAATAGTTTCGAGTATTTGATGCAAAAAGACGCGATTGGGCGATCAACACATTTCCTCACCAAATACGAACTGTTTTAATTCATTTCGAAATTGCTTGTTAAATGAGTGTTTAAATGCACAGTACTTGATGAACTAAACGATGAAATAGTGTATTATTATATCTGTAAGCATATCTGTAATAATTATATAATATATATATATATATATATATGTTTTGTGTTGCTGCAATTATTTAATTTTACACGATTTCACCGGCTGTATAAGTTTTAAATGTATTTTAAAAGTAATTGCCTGGTTAAGAACGCTGATGTTATGCATTTCGATATTGAATAAATCGTAATTTCCGTGGCAACAATACTGCTTCTTGTTGTCTCTAACACTAACAATATTGAAGCCGAATCAAAAGTGCCCAGAATCGGGTCTTCATTTTGAGCTTTTAAACTATCTAAATTTTGTTCTAAACCGTATAATACGATCGTTCAATTTCATTATATATACATATAAATTTATATGACAAAACTTTAGTTATCAAGGTGTATTTATTCAATTTAAACTTCCTTCACTAGTTCAGTATGAAGAGTAGAAATTTTTTTTACCCTTAAAGAATATTTATCATAAAAGCGTATTTTTCGAAATTTCATTGTGTTGCCAACCGACGATAAATCGCAAAAAAGAAAAAAGAAATAAATAAAAAATAAAAACGAAGTTTTAGTATTTTTTTTCTTACAAACGCTATATCGAAGTTCAGCAGGAAATTTTTTTATAGACATAGGGGAAACCGGTACACACTGGACCTATGAGCACAGTGGAGCACCCCCTAATATTTTATTTATTTAAAAAAATTTAAGCTTATCTTCTATCCTAATAGGCAACAGCACTGGATTGATAATTTAGAGCCTTCAGAGAACATGTTTAGCTCAGAGTGAACCATTTTATCCTGATTGGTTGTTTTGAGCTTCTAGAAGTAAAATTTTTCATCATCATATTTTTCTTTTTTTAGTAATTAAAGGTTGTAGATAAATAAGATAAAACAGCTATTTTGCAAAGGTAAGATCTTGTTTTTATTTAACTTTAAAGTTAATATGGTTAAAAGAAAGCTATCAGCAATATTAATATAATTATTTATTGAACTTCAACATGGGGCACAGTGGCCACCCACTGGTGGGCCACAGTGGACCACAATCTACTCCGCTCCTGTAATGCAGAATGCTCAAAATACTTAATAACTAGTATATAACCCCCGTCAAAAATGACGGATTGTTGATCTGCGTTTCATTTTCATAAGACTTCATACAAACAAACAGCATGAAGATTTTATTATTGAAAGGTTTGTATTGTAGAAAAGTACATTTTAAAGCCGGTAGAAGGCGCCAAAACAATATTTAAAACAGAAGCGTAATACTGGATTGATCACCGCAAAGCCTCCCTACGAAAGAAATCACCGCTATTTCTGAAAAAAAAAGTGTTTAACAGAAGAAATTGTTTAGAGAATACATGTTTTATATGAAATTATAGTACCTAACCCTCGTCAAAAATGACAGATTGTTGATCTGCGTTCCCTTTTCATAAGACGTCATACAAACAAATAGCATGAAGATTTTATTATTGAAAGGTTTGTATTGTAGGAAAGTACAGGGTAATCTTTTTTAAAGTGACAGTGTTTGGAGCACCCTGTAGCGCGATCTAATAGCCGAAATGGCACCAAACTTGGTATTTAGACTAATCAAGACATGCGAAAAAGGATTCCGTGAAAAAAAAAATTAGTTCCAAAAATCACCGCTAGGGCATTTTGTGGCGCTGCTGTAGCTTACAATAACGAGAATTAGCATAAAACACGGGTATCAAAGAAAAATGCAAATGTTGTGCGATGACAGCGCCAGTAATAGGGGCTATAAAAGCAAGTAGTAGACAGCTCCGACAAATAATCTCAGCTGAAGTAAACGAGCTCCAGTGGACATGCCTCTCACGTTACCGGAACGTGCGTTACTGGTGAAGCTGTATTATATGAATCAATGTAATGCATCCGCAGCTCTTCGGGAATTTCGAACCAGAAAAAAATTACGAAAGGGGCCTTTATCGCAAAATGGTCTTAAGAAAATGATTAAGAAGTTTGAGGTAACGGGGTCACTGACCATTCGTGCTGGGAGAGGATGTAAACAAGTATTTAGTACAAGTAGTAAGTTAGTAGTAGTAGTTAGTACAAGTAGTAATTTTTAAATTTTAATTTAGATTAAAAAAATAATTAAAACGTGTATATGGAATTTTGGGTTCGAGGCTATTTCAAGCTCCTCCCATGAAATAGCCTCGGCAACGCCATCCGTGGCAACGAAGCAGCCAGCCAATGAGAGCAGTGTAACGACCGAAGAAATCTATGGCCTAGCCTGACTCGTGAGTTGCTGGCCTAGAGTCGTCCAGTTTTTGTCCATGGTTTTGTCGCCTAGCTTCGGAGGTTGACTGCCGTGTAATCGAATCGAAAGGACAGTTTTCGATATGCAAAGAGACTGCAAGAGATGTTAGTTGGCAGGTCAAAAAGAAGTGAACCGAGCTAAGCTAAGAGAGATGCAGAGAGAGTTGAACAGACGATGGTGAGCGGAAAATGATGTGTGCGCGTGAACAGTATATGATGGTCGTGTACGCTGGGGTTTTGATGGCAGAGTGTAATGTTTTTTAATTGTTCATCTTATTTTAACTAGTGTATCAACGATGCCTAATAAAAAGTGCTGGATGTTAATCATCACCTTGGATCACTGGAGTTCGTTAAGTCATTACAGTATGGCTCTTTCCACCCGACACTAATAGAGCTTACTGATTTTAGTTCGGATTTTCACCACAGGGGGCGCTTTCGTATCTTTGGTTCTATGGGCTGGATCATGACGGGGTATGCCTCATTCGACTCGACATCGATAACCTTAATGAATTCAGTTATGTTCGTATAGAACATATTGTGCCCCCTGGCGGTGGAAGGTGTAACTAAAGGATTTTGCAGCTAACTCGGGTTCTATGGGTCACATCACGACACGGTTTGGCTCATTCGACACAACATCAATAGAGCTTACCTATTTTAGTTCTGAATTTCACCACCAAGGGGTGCTTTCCTATCTCTGTTTCTATGGGCTGGATCACAATGGGGTATGGCTCTTTCCACTTGACATCGATAGAGCTGACTGATTTTAGTTCGGATTTTCACCACAAAGGGTGCTTTCCTATATCTGGTTCTATAGGCTGCATCACGACGGGGTATGGCTCATTCGACTCTACATAGATAGAGCTTTTCGATTTTCACCACCAGGGGTGCTTTTCTATCTCTGGTTCTATGGGCTGGATTATGAAGGGGTATGGCTCTTTCGACTCGACTTACGGTAATATATGGGAGTGTGTATGGCACGCCCAGTGTTTGCTGTCTAAGGTAGTGGGGGCCCCCCAACATTAGATTTGTTTAAAAATAAAAAAAAATGTTCAATACTGATTTCAGGTACATTTAAGGTTGTTGGCACGGGCAACGCCGGGCGGGTAAGCTAGTTGGTAATAAGGTAAAGCAGCTGCTGCGCCAAACCTTCACAGATGATAGAGTCATAAGTCGGAGTTTTCCAGTTGCATGGCCGCCTCGTTCCCCTGACCTCACACCATGCGATTTTTGGCTCTGGGGTTATTTGAAATCTCAAGTTTATGTTGGTGGAGTATCAAATTTGTCTATTCTAAAGGAGAACATAACAAAGACAGTGCGGAATATTCCTCGTGATATGTTATGTACGGCTGTGGAGAACGTTGTGCACAGAATGCACGGTGTTTAGAGATGTGTCATTTGTAAAGGAACGACTCCGGCAGTGAAATTGAAGGAACGATTCCAGTCTTTAAAAAGGAATCGGTCCTTTTTTGGAACGATTCGTCGGATTCGGTCCTATTTGGAACGATTCCTCGGATTCGGTCCTTTTTTGGAACGATTCCTCGGATTCGGTCCAAAAAATATCGAATCCAAAAAGGACCGATTCCTCGGAACTGGTTCGGAATGTACCGACTCCGAAAAGGACCGAATCCTCGGAATCGATTCCGAAAAGAACCGATTCCTCGGAATTAGTCAAAAATGTAGCGATTCCGAAAAGGAACGATTCTTAGGAATTGGTCCCAAATGTCCCGACTCCGACAAGGACCGAATCCTCGGAATAGATTCCGAAAAGAACCGATTCCTCGGAATTAGTCAAAAATGTAGCGATTCCGAAAAGGAACGATTCTTAGGAATCGGTCCAAAATGTACAGACTCCGAAAAGGACCGAATCCTCGGAATCGATTCCGAAAAGGACCGATTCCTCGGAATTAGTCAAAAATGTAGCGATTCCGAAAAGGAACGATTCTTAGGAATCGGTCCAAAATGCACCGACTCCGAAAAGGACCGAATCCTCGGAATCGATTCCGAAAAGGACTGATTCCTCGAAATTAGTCAAAAATGTAGCGATTCTGAAAAGGAACGATTCCTAAGAATCGGTCCAAAATATACCGATTCCAAAAAGGATAGCTTCCTCGGAATCGGTCCTGAATGTACAGACTAGAGGTCTGCACGGGCCGAAATTTCCAGGCCCGAGCCCGGCCCATAAAAAAAAAAATTCGGCCCGATACAGAAATTTAAATTTCGGTCCGAGCCCGGCCCGGAAAAAAGTTAAGATGTCGGCCCAAACCCGGCCCGGCTCGAGTGAATTTCTACAAAACATTGATTTTTACGTCGATTTGGTTAAAAATTTGCCTCGTAGGAGGAGATCTAACCAAAAATTCCTATCTTAGCCTTTTTTTTTCATGTTTATAATCTTCATTTTTATAGAGTTGCCGCAACCTGGAATATTTATTTTTTTTAATAAATCTCTATTTGCTGTATCTACGTGTTTAAGTTATCACTAGGACTTCCCTCAAAGGGATTAGTCTGAGTGATATTGCTGAGAACATAGGGTTAACAATTACAATATAAAGAAAAAAAGCAAATTAAATGATAGAATTACAAAATATCATATATAAATTCATATACACTGTTAAAAAACATTAAAAAGAAGTACCGTTCATCAGATGTATTGTCATAATTTTTTTTAACATGTGGCAAAGAATCTCATTTTCTTAAGCGCGTATTACGCAAAACTTGAAAAAAAAAAAAAAAAAAAGAAAAAGAAACGCCGGATCTTTTAAAACGCCAAGCTTTTTAAAGTTACGTAATTGGATTTGCAGCCAATAGATTATTCTATCAAGCGTGGCTTAACGCAAATTTAATTTCATTGTTGCGTCTTTTTTTGTGTGTGAATTTAAAAATTTTCTTCCTTGATTATATATCTATTATTTGTATAACTGTTTATAGAAACTCTTACACTTCAGACCACATTGATAGCATGCTTTGCTACAAACCAGATGGCAAAACTATAGTCTAAATTACTATTAAAGTATACAAAAAATCTTTCGATGACTTCTGTAAAATAACTTTTACATTAAATCGCCATATCGGCAAAATTGAAGAATTATATGTATTTCAAAGTTAAGCTTAACAGATACTTCTTGATTATTCTCTAGGAGGCTCTGCCCACTGCGCCTTTACTGCGCCAATCCGCAGACTTTTCTTTTGCCTGTCTGTCTGTCTCTCCACAATCTGTCTGTTTCCCTATCCGTTCTTCTGCCCGTCTCTCTAACCGATTGTCTATCTCTCTACACGTCTCGCTACCTGTCTCTATATTTCTCTACCGGTCTCGCTACCCGCCAATCTATTTCTCTAACCGTCTGTCTATCCGTCTAACTACTTGTATGTCTAGCCGTGTCTCTATCCACTTCGCTACCCATTTGTCTATCTGTCTCTCTACCCGTCTGGCTATACGCCTCTCTACCCATCTCCTTACCCATCTCCGTACCCATCTACTGTCTCTCTACTCGTCTGTATACCCGTCTCACTATCCGTCTGTTTTTGTACCCGACTCGCTACCAATCTCATTACCCGTCAGTCAACTCGTCTCTGTACTCATCTCTCTACTCGTCTCTTTATCTACCACGCTACGCGTCTCGCAACCTTTCTCGCTACATTCCTGTCTACCGGTGTCGCTACCCGTCTGGTGACCCATCTCGCTACCCCTCTGTCAACTCTCTTTTTACCTTTCTCTCTAGCCGTCTGTCTAGTCGTTTCGCTACCCGTCAGCCTATCTATGTCGCTACTCGTCTCTCTACCCGTCTGTCTACCCGTTTGTTTACTCGTCTTTCTACCTCTCGCCACCTCTTCCCAATATTTAAACAATTCATTTAATATACAGAAGCCGTTTATCAGTTATTAAATGCAAACAGAAGTAATTTATCTAATAAGTGTAATCAGATGCAATTTTTTTAAAAATACATACATAAACCTGAATAATAATTCATCAGTTTTGTGTTCATAGTTGTTTATATCATTTGACAGTAAATATCAACTTTTTAAACCTGAATTGTCTCAAGCTTTTTAAAAAAACCACAAGGTCTGTATAACTACAAAGTACCCTGAGGGCTATATTAGCTACATGTTATTAAGTTAAGTGAAAGTTTCGTTATCGCGTTTGCAGCCAATTGCTTATGTCAGAAAGCGTAGCTTAACACCATTTTAAATTCATTACTGTAACTTTTTTTTGGGGGGGGATAGGGGGGGAAAGGTTTCAGATATATACATTTAAATTAAAACTTTTGCCTCCATGCCATTAGTGTTGTTTGTATAAACAACTAATACCTTGTAGAGCGAGCTTCATTTGTAACAAATGTAAAAGACTTCTTCTACAGTTTTTTTTAGGAGAAACTTTCGTAATTGGGCCCAAAGCCAATCGGAGCATTTAATATCATTATTGTAACTCTTATAGAGTTAAAACAATATTGTTGCTAGCTTTACTCTTGTTTGAGACCAGCCTTGCCTGTGTATCTGAATGGGGAAAAGTTTCGTATCCTATGTCGGTTGGCGAAAAAAAAATTAAAATGGTGCCAAAAGGTAGTTTTAGCATCTTACAAAATTTTCAAAAGAGCGGTAAAACATGTTTTTCAAATATTTAAAGCATACGTTTATTAAAGCATGTTTTTGCACCATCATAAAAATTTAAGCACGATGCTAAAATAAAATTTTATCGCCATATTCGATATTTTAATAAGTAATGAAAATATATAAACAAACTTATTTAACAAACCTAAGAGGCATTTTTGAGATAAATAATTGTTATAGTCAGGGGGTAAATTGTAAACAATTAATAAACGGCTAGTAAATGATAAATAGCATTTAAAATTTAAAAATGGAGACGTGGTCCGTATAAAAATGCAAAACATAACATTATACGCTTGATATATGTAAATCTTTTTTTATTTTTTAATATTTCCGAAGGCACAGATAAAAAGGTAAAAATCTCTTTTCCAAATGCCAAATAGAAAATATACAAAATAGAATGCCAAATATACAAAATAGAAAAATATCTGCAAAAAAATATATTTACATAATACTACATCTGCAAAAAAAATAAGATTTAGAAAAAGTAAGCCAAATCCTGTAGATCCCAACAATCACATCGAAAAATTTCGCAGTTGATAAATCGCCAAATATTGTTCCTATAACATTTTCATATTGAATTCATTTCATTTAAATGTAAACCTTTCACTCATTTAATTTAAAATACATGCCTTTCATTAATACCATTTAAAATGCTAAAAAGAGAAGAAAAAAAAAGAAATAATGCCATAAATCGAAACCTTTTATTTAAACACCAAAGAATTTTTTTTTTTTTTAAATTTACACACGCGAAATAAAAAAAGCTGCTATTGCTGAGATTTGCGCCAAATCTCTAATACCAAGTCTACCAAGTTATTGCGGGGTTTTTATTTCAAACAGAAAAAAATCCAGATTAATTTTCGATTTCTACTAAATTGAAATATATTTTATTGTGCTGAATATTAGTGCGTGCATATTTTTTTGCTCCATGTACTCCATGAACTTTTCAATTCCGATTGTCTACGAAAATCTCCCGCCGGTGAAAATGACGTACGCACAAAATTTTGGTGACGTATGTACTTTAATTGTGCTTTTTTATCTATTTTTTTAATATAATTTCCAAACGGTTTGACATTTATTCTTGGTAATAAATAGACGTCGTTGTCACCTTTATAGGTACATGCTGTAAAAATTTGAACGAAATCCGTTAAATATTTTTTGAGTTATGCTTGACGAAAGGTTTTAATATCCATCGTAGCTATATATGGGGCAAAGTAATACTGCGCTGTGTATGAGTCTTCGTTGCACTCAGACAATTAATATTGTTAATCCATATTCCATTTATTGAAGTGTTAAAAATCAGAAAAATGCTATACAGTAAAATCTTCTAACAAGAAGACCGCCAAACATGATGCGCACAGATTTTGATGATTTTAAAGTATGTTGTAGGGGTCATACCCCTAACTATTCAGGTCAAAGGTTTTCTTGAAATGGGCCTTAGTTTTCGAGAAATTACGGGTTAAAGTTCAGCATGAATTTCAAATACCCATTAGTTCGCAATCTTGTACGAGGTCTTCGTGGCTCTGTGCTAGCGCGCGCGATTTGAGAGCTGGAGATGAGGGTTCTGTCCTCTAATGTGACTTTTACCTTTTTTAACCCTCTAAGCGTGTGGAACGTAATGTTCCGTTCACTAAGCTCCAGGTTTCACTGCAATATATGCAATGTTTAAGAAAATATAATTCTATAGATTTAATGAATTTTCAAAACATTGAAGAATGATTAATACTCTCAAGGGTTACATTAATATTTGTAATTAAGTTTTATTTGTAATGCTGAAAGAATCATATTTTTTTAGCATTTAAAACAAAACACAGAGAAAACAACATTACAATTTTACCCTTTTTCAAAACGCTCAGAGGGTTAAATAAATTTAATATATTTGTCTCGTTATAAGTTTTATGCAGAATTATGAATTCTGCATCTTTGAACTTTTTGATATTTTCCTAATTAATTACATTTACATTTTCGAATTTTTCGTAATAATTTTTTCTTTTTTTTGTGCAGTTTTGAAATTAATATTTCACGAAATTCCAAACTAATTTATGTCTAGATTTTGTTTATTTTTTATTATTATTTACACTTTATATCTTAATAACCGTTCTAAAATAATACTGTTTTTAACTTTATGAAATTTTAAATAAAATTTTGTATTCTTTTATAATTTATACAAAATATTTTTTATTTCAAATCTTCTGAAGGTATGTATGATTAGGTAATTTCAACAACATATCTTGAAAGGAGTAATAAAATATTAAAACAATAACGCATATATCCAAGTTTTAGCCAGTTATGTATATATATATATATTGTTATTTAAATACATTTAACTGCAAAGTTCAAACTCAACATCATTTTTGATTTGCACAAATAAAAAATAATATATTAAAATTAACTTTTTTTAAAATTCTAACAAGCCGATGCCATACAGAAAAATTCAACTAGAAATGAAAAATCGTTTGTAAATTACAATAGCTATAAAAAATACCTGAAAAAAAATCGTCTGCAATGACTTTTACGGTAATATCAGAATAAATAAAATTTTCTTTTTATCCATTTCGTTTAATCCTTTGCAGACAATTACCACGTTTTGAAATAATTTCTTTTCCAAATTTAATGCACTTTTTAATATTTAATCACAATTTAAGTATTTTTAAAGACAATTACCACGTTTGAAATAATTTTCCAAATTTAATGCATTTTTAAATATATTTATCACAATTTAAGTATTTAAAGAATATATAATATGCTAATTTATACATTCTTCCTGTATTGTTAAAACAATTTACGTAAAGAATATATTTAAAGGCGATTTTGAATGCGGAATTTGTTTAGACTATTTTTGCGATATGTATCACACAATTAGTTCCATATTTAATAAACTAAAAATGTCGATGTCGGTAATGATAAATATTTTAGTATTTCAGCAGTTAACATATTTCAATATATTTAGAACAAATCAAATATTAGAAGGATACATTATTTTGTTAATTTTTTCTTAATCATTTAAATTTTTTTAAATAGAAAATGCAGCTAAAAAAATGCATTATTTCATAAATACGATAAATAAATAATTAAATATACATAAATGTAAACAAGAATCATTTTAAAAAGACGAGATATCAAGACTTAAAATAGTTTGGATTTTCATCAACAGAAATATTAGAATAAAAATTGCGCAAAAACTATAAATTTTCACGAAAAATTCGAAAATGTAAATGGAATTTTTAGGAAAATATCAAAAAGTTCAAAGATGCAGAATTCATAAATCTGCATAAAACTTATAACGCGAAAAACATATAAAATTTATTAAAAAAAGGTAAAAGTCACATGAGAGGACAGAACCCTCAACTCCGGATCTCAAA
The DNA here is from genome assembly GCA_963931845.1 of Maratus michaelseni. Classification (NCBI taxonomy): domain Eukaryota; kingdom Metazoa; phylum Arthropoda; class Arachnida; order Araneae; family Salticidae; genus Maratus; species Maratus michaelseni. The sequence continues at coordinate 18,927,573 of OZ007586.1, forward strand.
TCGCGCACGCTAGCACAGAGCCACGAAGACCTCGTTTAAGATTGCGAACTAATGGGTATTTGAAATGTATGCTGAACTTTAACCGGAAATTTATCGAAAACTAAAGCCCATTTGAAGGAAACCTTTGACCTGAATAGTTAGGGGTATGACCCCTACAACATACTTTAAAATCATCAAAATCTGTGCGCATCATGTTTGGCGGTCTCGTTGTAAGATGGAATTGTATAGGGAAGAAAAAAAATCAGTTACAGACAATTTACCTACTTAGCAGGTGTAAATGTATTATATATTCTTTTCTTACGAATTAGTATATTCATTTTTTATGGATCAACATATTTTTCAGTTTAAGACAGGATTCCGTCATAAGCAGGTTATTTTTCACACGTTTTACTATATTTTAATTTAGCCATATTTTAATAAGTGTATAAATCTACTATTCTTTAAAAATAATAAATTTTAATGTTTAATTGTAGAATAATGGCGATTTAAAAATGTATGTCTGTTTTGCAAAGATTTTTGTGCCAGGTCTTATTTTACTGACCTTCGAACGGACCAGGCCAGGCCGAGACAATGATTTTCATACGGGTCAAAACCAGGACTGACAATTTTGGGGCGTAAAGATTAGGAAGAATGAAACCAGTCCCGGCTCTGTACGGAAAAAATAATTTAAGGCACGGCCTTATACTTCAGGAAAAAAAAAAGCCCGGCCCGGCACGTAAAGAGTAGTCACTAGGCCCGGCCCGACCCTTCAGAAAAAAGTATGGCCCGAGCCCGAGTGCCGTGGAGGAAAATAGGCCCGAGCCCGGCCCGCAGGCCAGGCCTGGCTCGGGCTTCGGGTCTTGGCCCGGCCCGTGCAGATCTCTAGTACAGACTCCGAAAAGATCGAGTTCTCGGAATCGGTCCTTGTTCTTGTAGACTGGCCAGTTTTAATAAATTAAAATACGCTATTTTATTTTAAAATAGCAGATTTTGATTCTATTAAAGCTGAGTTTCTGGCTAAAAAATCCTTCTAATATGTATGTGATAAAAAAAATAATAAAAGAGAGAGAGGGAGAAGTGCGAGGGAGGCGATTGATGAATAAACTACAACTGTGCATTACTTTCTCTTAAATTTATCTTAAGATAAATAGAAGTATACTAGGAGGCTCAGCCCCCTACTCGCTAACGCTCGCCAACCCCCCGTGAATTGCGAAGCGATTCACATTGAGACCGCTACGCGGTCCCTGATCGCTTCGCTCGCTCGCCCCTTTTACTTACCCATCATACGTAGTATAGGGTAAGTCTTGTAATCGTTTTGAAAATCGAAATTTTTTTTTTGACGGATTTACACGTTTCAGACACTGGAGATTCCGAAAAACATATTTTTAGAAAAAAAATTTTGCCGTCCGTCTGTGTGTCTGTGTGTGTGTCTGTGTGTCTGTAAACGCTCTATCTCCCGAACAAATTGAGATAGAGAGTTGAAATTTGGTATGTACTTAGTATTTAATAATGGGAAGAAGCCTATTTCATTTCAATAACCTCGATTAACCGGAACAATTTTTTTCGGACTCTCGAAATATTCGTTCTGATGAAAGGTATATAAAATTTTTCGAAATTGTTTATTTTAAGAAATGAATATAAAAGACAATAAAAAAACATAAATTTTGAATAAAGCATGAAGTCGATCGGATAATTAGTTGCCGAGATATTTGGAATCCTATTTTCTACACTCTTCGATTTTTCATGACCCTGTATTTCATCCAAATTTCACTTCAAAGATATATTTTAATTGGAAATTGGACGCTTAATCAGATGCAATAAGCTGCTAGTTAATAGGATTATTATTTTTGGAGTTATAAGGAAAAACCTCTTTCAAGCAATTCAGCAATCGAGCCTTTAAAGTTTGTGACGTCATCAAGCCACGATTTTATTTGAATTGCAATGCATTTTATAAGTAGTTTACACATTTTTATTTTAATATTTTACATTATGCATATCCATGATGGGTAAGTATTACGGTGGCCCCCAACGACTAGTTTATTTTTACAGTAATTCTAGCCGGAATAAGTACTACCATAAATCATTTGAACATATGAAACTGACAATTTTTTTTAATGTAAAAAAGTAATTGAACTCCGTTGAAAATACAACTAAAAATGCATTTAGTTAAAGCTACTAATGAGAATATAAATCATTTAAATACTATGAATAAAGGATCTTGGAGACATAATTTGTTTAAAACTTATTGCACCTATAATATTGTACAGCACGGCTTATTCATTAAAAAAAAAAACAAAAAAAAACAAAAAACAAAAAAAACTACGTAATAGGAAGATAGATTATCACCAATGATTGTTTAAATTTCGTTCGACATTTTACTATTCTAATTGATTATATATTTCTGCAATAGATGGCAGCAGGTGCAACATAGACACATAGACAGTTGATATTTTTACTTCTCTCCGATTTTTCATGTGAGTGAAATTTATAAATAAGAGTTGAGCATTCATTTGAAATTAGCAATATTACTCATAATTAAAATTAGGAATAATCTCAGACGCTTTGGATTACGTACATGTAATTTCATTTTTAATATTTGCTAGCTTGATTTTCACTGCTCACTGACCGCCATGTTGGAGGCGGGGCTAATCTATCTAACACAATCTAGTCTTTTCATTGGTCTGAGCTCTGGAAACTACGGTTGTTGCCAACAATAAGCAAGAAATTCAGCCCTATTTCCGCGCCACGTAAGACAAATATATATATAGAGATAGATTATTGTACTTCAGTTAAAATATTGTCTATTATTTAGCTATGTACTTATCACCTGCGACTTAATTACATTGCTATTGAAACTTTTTGTGCTAAATTGATCAGAAAGAAAAAAATTAAAACTAAAAATTAATGTAAAGTAAATGCTTGTTTAAATAATAGTGGGAAATATATATATTTTTAAAATCTGATTTGAAACAGTTTTGTTTTTCGGCCCTTATAAGAAATACATCGCTATGCCCTGAACAATTGCATTTTAAATCAGTTAATAATAACAGATTTTTTTTATCAGAAAGAACTGATTTTCGATCATCTTTAATAATTGCATGGTTGCGCACTTTCGTGTATATTTCACTGTTTCATATGTTTTCATCAAGCATAATTTTAATTTGAGGATCCTCTCTGTCAAAAGAAAAATAAAAAATCCTTGACGGCTCAGCCAGCAGACAGATTTCGAAGATGCAGACCGTGGGGCGCCTGTTTGTTGGGAATTGCAGAAGAAATCACCTTTTTGCGATGATGCTGCAGTTGGGACCGCCCACTTCGAAATTTAACTTGTCTGCAAGCGGAGCCGGCAGGGATTTTTTTTTTTTTGCTATAAGGGTTGGTGATATAAAAAACTTGTCAATATAAAAGTTTTAGAAAATATTAAGAGGATTTGTAACAAATTTAAGCGGATTTGATATCTTGTGAATTGGCGAAGTTATGAATTTTATTCTTCTGAAACCCCTCTTTTTCCCCCTTTGGGGCCATTTTTAATGATATCAAAAATCTGTCATACATAAATTTTCAGCCCTTTACCTAGAATTAATAATAACTTTAAATGGATTCAATACGTATCATAATTAAGAAGTTATGGGTTTTTTTCTGTTTTCACAAAAAGCCTCCCCATTCCCCTCCCCCCCCTCCCCTTGATTCGATTTTGCCAATTAACGTACTTGACCGAGATTTTATGCCCCTTGATTTTATGTATCAGTTTGGAAATGATTTGTGCAGAATTATTGAAGTTTTCGTGGCCATAAAAAAGTGACATAGATAGATAGATAAAGTTTTGAACTAGGGCTGGTTTTGGGTTCTGGGAGTCATGATCGGCGTAGATCTACAAATTTTTTTCACAAATTCCAACTTAGGGAGAATGTAATAGATAGTATTTCTTAAGAAATCTACCTAATAAGAGCATTTACGAGCGCTCGAGTACCACTTTGTTTCCTCAGTTTGGCGTCTTATTTTTCTCTCCTTAAAAAGATGATTCAAAAGATCTCGGAACTCCCGTAGATAGTTTTAATCAACTTGCAGTGGATGCATAAAGAAAAACCTATTTGAACAAGGAATTTTTGAAAAACGTTTTCAATTCTTTCTTAAAATTCCTATAATAAAGATTTAAAAAATATATATACAGGGTGATTCATAAAAGATGGGCAGAACTTTAAGGTGTTATAGTACACTTAAAGACAAATAATATTAAATAGGAGACTAAGGGTCCCAGACGTATTCCCAAGGAGATAGGGGGCATTAAAGTTTAGGGTCCGAAATTTCAAATGATTATAAAACATGGAAAAATTGGTCGATTCGTTTGCGGTTTTTGCAAAAAATTTTCTTTATGCCAGTATTTTCTTGAAATAAAATTTTAAAGTTCAATTTCAAAAAATGCCGATAGGGGGCGCTTTAGACTTTGGAGTAACAAACAACTATTTTTTAACGTTATTTTTTGTATTTCTTTAAATGATTTCGAAAGCTTAGACTTAAACTTAAATTTTGATCTAAAAATCTGAGTCCTAACGAGTAGTTAAGTAGCGTAAACTGAAATTTGAAATTTGAAACCCTTCTCCCCCCAGAACAAAAATCAGTTATTCCCGATCTTTGTGTCGTAGATTAGGCTCTAACTACTGCCGCGTTTTGCTAAAATTATTCTTTATGTCAGTATTTTCTTGAAAATAAATTTTAAAGAAAATTTTCAAAAAATTCCGATAGAGGGCGCTTTAGACTTTGGAGTAACGAACAACTATTTTATACCGTTATTTTTTGTGTCTCATTAAATGCTTTCTAAAGCTTAGACTTAAACTTAAATTTTCAGCTCAAAATCTGAATCGCTGAGCGTGGTTCAGTAGCGAGGGGAGGGGGTTCAAATTTCAACTTCTGAACATAGTTCAGTTTACCATGTCCACACATTGTGTGCTGTGATACGAGGTAAAAAGACACAAATTAGGATTATGTTACCAAAGCATATTTATTAACATGTAATCACAATAAATGTTCAAAATTGTGACCACCAGAGGTTATGCACGCAGAACAACGGCGACGAATGGAACGGCGAACATTCGCGAAAACATCAGGCTTTTCGAGCACTTCCCCTACAGCGGCGGAAAGTCTGGCGACCAGTTCCTCGGGGGATTCAATGGGTGTCTCATACATAAGAGCCTTCAATCGTCCCCAAAAAAAGAAATCGAGGGGTGAAAGATCTGGCGAGCGAGCAGGCCAAGCAACAGGACCACCTCGACCAATCCATCTGTTCGGAAATGTGATGTCCAGATAGTTGCGGACGTCTCGTACGTAATGGGCTGGCGCTCCATCGTGCTGGAACCACATGACCCGCCGGATGCGTGGAGGAACAACGTTTAACAGGTCTGGAAGCACATGTTGCAGAAATGTGAGGTATGTTTTACCGTTGAGGCGTTCAGGAAGAAGGTACGGTCCGATTAGGTGGTCTCCGAGGATTCCTGCCCAAACATTGATGGAAAAGCGTCTCTGATGAGCATGTGGATACGTAGCATGTGGATTGACATCCGCCCATACATGTGCATTGTGTGTGTTAAATGTACCTTCACGTGTGAAGGTACATTCATCGGTGAAAAGCACAGTTCGTCCAAAATGTGGATTTAGCGCGTTCTGCTGCAGAAACCAGCGGGCGAATTCAATACGATTTGGATAATCCCCTGGAGACAGTTTCTGGACTCGTTGCACATGAAACGGGAGCAAATGTTCATCCTTCAGTACCCTCCAAGTCGTGGACTGTGAGGTATCCACCTGGCTAGCCACTGTTCGTGTACTTGTACTTGGCTGCGCCGCTACTACATCCAGAATGGCTTCTGCAACAACTACTGATTCGTCCTTTTTTGCACGACCTGCATTCGACCGGGAAGCGAGAAATGATCCCGTCTCACACAACTGTCTGTGCAAGCGCTCGAAAGTTTTGCGGTTAGGCAACCGCCTGTTAGGAAATCGCTCTCCGTACATTCGTTGTGCCTCTGCACCATTTCCATCTGCCGCTCCGTAAATTAAATGCATCTCAGCCTTTTCCTTATTCGTGAAGGGCACCATCTTCCGATTCATTACTACAGCGACTTACACTTGACTCACCGTTCAGTGGTTTTTATGCCTGAATCGTGTCGAAATTTTGCATACGTGTTCTTCTTCTTCCCCATTTGACATTTGCATACTTTCTGTTTCCTTCTTCACCCGGTGACTAGCGTCAGGAATGGAGCTTTAACGTTTGCATGAGCGACGTTTCCAACTGTGCCAGTGCCTTTATGAGTGAATTCCGACTATGCAGTCCTTGACGAAAGTTGTATTTTTGCCTCGTATCACAGCACAGAATCGTTGGGCATGGTTAAGTACTGCAAACTGAACTATGTTCAGAAGTTGAAATTTGAACCCCCTCCCCTCGCTACTGAACCACGCTCAGCGATTCAGATTTTGAGCTGAAAATTTAAGTTTAAGTCTAAGCTTTAGAAAGCATTTAATGAGACACAAAAAATAACGGTATAAAATAGTTGTTCGTTACTCCAAAGTCTAAAGCGCCCTCTATCGGAATTTTTTGAAAATTTTCTTTAAAATTTATTTTCAAGAAAATACTCACATAAAGAATAATTTTAGCAAAACGCGGCAGTAGTTAGAGCCTAATCTACGACACAAAGATCGGGAATAACTGATTTTTGTTCTGGGGGGAGAAGGGTTTCAAATTTCAAATTTCAGTTTACGCTACTTAACTACTCGTTAGGACTCAGATTTTTAGATCAAAATTTAAGTTTAAGTCTAAGCTTTCGAAATCATTTAAAGAAATACAAAAAATAACGTTAAAAAATAGTTGTTTGTTACTCCAAAGTCTAAAGCGCCCCCTATCGGCATTTTTTGAAATTGAACTTTAAAATTTTATTTCAAGAAAATACTGGCATAAAGAAAATTTTTTGCAAAAACCGCAAACGAATCGACCAATTTTTCCATGTTTTATAATCATTTGAAATTTCGGACCCTAAACTTTAATGCCCCCTATCTCCTTGGGAATACGTCTGGGACCCTTAGTCTCCTATTTAATATTATTTGTCTTTAAGTGTACTATAACCCCTTAAAGTTCTGCCCATCTTTTATGAATCACCCTGTATATTTAAGAATAATAATAATATAACAGTAGCAGTAGTGGGTGGGATTCAAATAATTTAACCGCTGTTCGCTACCCTTATGGCCGTTTTGAGTATGAAAAATTACGTGCTACATATAGATTATCAGACATATTCCAACATAGTGATATATATGTAAAGCTGCGTATTTTATGCTTTTTCTGCTTAATAGATTTATGTTAAGATTACATTAAACTAATTTTATAATATATGTATATAGTAAAAAAGTATATAGTATATAGTAAAAATATATAGTAAAAATAAAACATAATTTACAGTAAAGACATTTTTTTAAACTGATTTTAGTGCTAATATAATTGTGTACGTGTATACAGATTAATAGACATTTTTATATTTTGCCAAAAAAAAAAAAAAAAAAATGGAGCATCACTATGACGCTAATTTCTTTTTTAATTATTGATTGCTAAAGAATGCAAATTGTGATTTTGTATAGTTTTTTTTTTTTGTCATTTTATTTCTATTTTTTGCTAAATAATAAGAAGTTAAATATCTTTGACTTTGTTTTAATACAAGACAAAAATCGTTTTTCATAATAATTTCTTGTAACAATCGCGATTCCACAATCGGGATTGATACTCGCAACTCCCGAAATCAGTTCCCAGATTAATGGCTGTTACTGTGGTGGTGGATAACAGATATTTGCAGTGCCAAAACTACGGAGGAGCAAAAGGGGCATATGCCCCGGGCACCAGTGTAGAAGGGGACGCCAAAATAAGATTTGATTCTTCTTTCGGTACAGAAAACAAATAACGAAATTTGAACAAAAAACACTTGTAATCAGGCAGCGTAAAATGAAAATGTATTCGTTCATTTTATTATCCTTGCCTTCAACAGGGCTGGTTTTTATCATTAGGTGATCACATAGGGGCAACAAAACAGTACTTGATTATCGAATTCTTCCAAGATACTTGCAAGAACAATATACTGTCCTAATTCGGTTTAAATATGCTCAGTATATTTCGGATGTTATCGCGATGACAAACTTTGAATGTTTTGTGTGCTACTGTAAACGAACTATAACAGGTACATACTTGATTAACAAACTCATCGAAGATACTGGCAGATCAATTTACTGTCCCAAATAGGTTCGAATTGATTCAGTATTTCAGACAACAGAGTTTTGGAATTATATAGCAGTAATTCTTATTAAACAAAAATTATTGGAAAATAATATCGATTAAAAAAAATTGTTTACACCAATGAATGAAAAATTTTAGAAACAAATTACTATTCCTAGTTGTTTTATATTATTGATGTTAATTTTCTTTACTATCATGAAACTGTTGTTGAATTGTTTGTATACTAACATTTTAGCCTGCTTTTTTGTTGCGGATTATTTTAAGATTTCACCAAATCAACAAATGTTATATATTCCTATTTTTGAAATAAAATCTTTTTTAAGAGTGTCGTATTTTGTATTTTCTTATTTATTTTGTGTATTTTAAATCGTATTTGTATTAACCCTCCAACCGCGGGTGGTTTTTTACTCTTTCTTGAAAAAAAAAAACTGCACATTATTTTTATTCGCTATTTGTAATAGTTATGAGGATTGTATCAATGGAATGTATAAAGAAAGCCAAAAATTATAAGCGCAAAATCAAAATTTTAAGATAGAAAAAATAAGCCAAAAATAGCGGTCCTCGCAGAATCGTATTGATTAAGTGAAACGCGATACAAGCGTTTCCCGCAGCTGGAGGGTTAAACTATAAAGTTGACGAAAGTTAGTTAAGTTATTGAAACGCATTGAACTATATAGTTATGATTTTGTTTCATATCTCCATATCCACAGTTCTAATTATGTGCAATTTCTAAATTTAAATATATTGGTAACCTTTTAAAAAACTTTCAATCACCTAACAGTTGAATTTCAGAAAACACCTTTTTAATGGATTTTTATGTCATAACAGGAAGTAACAACTAAAATTTTACGATTTCAGGTGCAGGCATTTCGGTTTCGGCTGTGCATTGATAATGCAGTCAGAAAGGACATTGTTATATATTAAGACTCTCAAATATACTTCGTTTAATGAATTGTGTTTTCCCAAATCGACAGGTATCCGAATTTGATTTTATAAAAGATTCTATTCACGCATGAACTTAATACTAAAAGGAGATAGTCCTGGGAATTGTTTAGAAATGGGCAGATTGATAAAATGACCGATTTCCAAATAATCGTACCGAAATGGAGTGACTTTGAAAACGGCTTGGTTCCGAGGACTGACATGTAAATGAATGATTAGTTATCTTGCGATAAACAAATGCTGGTTAAAGCAATCAAGTTATCAATTTCCTATTGAAAAAAGTGAAACTCATACAAATATGAAATTAACTTGATTGCTTTAACCAGCATTTGTTTATCGCAAAATACTTTTGTTTTTCAGGGTAAGTTTTATAAAATGTCGGAAGGTTTAGCTATGGGTAACCCTTTAAGCCCAGTCTTAAGTGATTTATATATGCATTATTTTGAAGTTAAATTATTTAAATTAATATAATTCCCATTTTATACACGTTACGTAGATGATTCCTTTGCTTTACTTGATTTATCTAAATACAATATTAATGCTGTACTTGATTACATTTAATTCAATTGATCCATGTATTCAGTTTACTTTCGAAGTTGAAGCTCAACAACATCTAGCTTTTCTAGATGTCCTAGTAATTCGTAATGATTGTGAATTTTTGACAACAGTTTACCGTAAACCTTTTGCAGTAAGTTTACCCCCTCATTGTAGGTCCAATCATCCCCCACATCAAAAATTAGCAGCTTTCAATACACTTATTTTCCGTGCACGTAAAATTTGCTCAAATCCCGAGTTGTTTAATAATGAAATGAACTATATTAAAGCAGTCGCCATCGATCGTGGGTTTAACTTGAATATAATTAACCGTATTTTATCTAAACCTCCGAAAACTACTGATTCTGTTCCAGCTAATAAAGAATTTAAAAATGTTACTTTCATAAAATCAGTGCACAAATTTCTCGTATTCTAAATAGGTTTTGTTTTCTCTCCAACCAATAAAGTTTATTTTTCCAACCTTAAAGATCCAATTTATGAACATAATACCTGGGGCATTTACAGAATTTTTTGTGGCAGACGAAGCGTGCTCTTAGAATTAGGCTGAAAGAACACCAAAATTATGTTAAGAAGCAGGAGTGGGAGCTAAACATTGTTGGGATTCCAACCACAGGTTTAACTATTCAGAAGCTAAAATTATCCAAAAATCTAATTCAGTTATAGATCTCGACTTTCACAAAGCTTACCTTATTCACAAACATGGTTCATCCTTGGTGAATGACATGACCAGCACCCCTTTTCTCTGGCACGTGTGGGGGGATCCTGCGCAGTGACTCCTTTTTTCAGTTATTTCCGGTCAACTACGTCACTTCTTTGGTATATATATACTCTTGCTTTAGCATTTTCATTCAAGCCAGTACTCGGGGCTATAACCGAGGGGTTCTTTGAACCCAATTTTATCCTTTTTCTTTCGCACTGAGGAAGAGGATCGATGCATCCTTGAAACGGCCGTATGCGGTTTTTTACGCCAATTTTTTATTTGTGCGTTACAACGTTGTAATTGGTTTTGGTTTATGAATTAAAATTCGCACAAAGTATTTGATTTATGCTTATAGTACTTTAAAATAACTATAAAGGTATACATATGTACATATGCTGTACATATGATTGTTATTTTTTTCCATAACTTAGAAAGTACTAAAAACAAATTTAAACTAACAATAAATGCATAGCATAATTGCATAAAAAAATAAAACTAAATACAGTTTGCTAAAGGTATAAATCCAAATACACTGCTCAAAACAATTAAAGGATATTTGAAGTTTTATATAAAATAAAGATATAAACGAAATTTTTTTTGCCGAAAATAGAAGAAGAGAATCACAAATGCAAATTTTTCTGGTTTTCAAACTGTGGAGTATGCAAATTTTGAGTTCGACGTCAAAAACGTCGCTTCAGCGGCAGCGAATGAAATTTGACTTTCAACTGGATAAAAGAGAATGAAGACAAGGATGATCGGCATTCAGTGATTGCTTTGTTTCGATGAGTACGATGTCTCAGCGAAGTCATTTGACAGATTCAGAAGCTTGGAGAATTGTTGGTAGGTTAGAAGGGGGCCAAACTCAAGCCGAAGTAGCGCAAGCCATTGGAGTGTCACAAAGTGTCATTTCCAGGATCTGGAACCGTTTTTTGGAGAGTGGATGTGCAGGCCGAAGACCAGGGCAAGGTCGTAGACGGGCAACAACGCCCAATGAAGATCGGTATTTAGCGTTAACAGCTCGGAGACACCGAAACATGAACGCTACTCTTCTCCAACAACACCTTCGCTCGGCTACAGGCACCACGATTTCAACTCAGACTGTCCGAAACCGGCTCCATGCTGTAGGTCTGTATGCTCGCCGACCGATGGTATGTGTTAGATTAACATCAAGACATCGTCGCGACCGCAGGGAGTGGGCAACCGAGCATGTCAACTGGAGGAGAAATGAATGGAGCAATATTCTGTTTTCTGACGAGTCCCGTTTTTCTGTGCTTCCGGATAATAGGCGTATTTTCATCTGGAGGGACCGTGGCAGTAGGAATAATCCTGCGTTCGTGCACGAAAGTGTCAGATTTGGCGGTGGAGGAGTGTTGGTGTATGGTGGCATCTCCATTGACGGGCGCACTGACCTCTACATCATTCGAGATGGAGCTCTGACTGGTCGCCGATATAGGGATGAGATCCTCAGACCTATTGTAGTCCCTTACGCTGCAGCAATCGGAGATAACTTCATTTTAATGGACGATAACTGCAGGCCACATCGTGGAAACCTGGTGGAGGATTTCCTTTTCGAGGAAGGAATCGTTCGAATGGAATGGCCAGCGTGTTCTCCAGACATGAATCCAATCGAGCACGTTTGGGACGCTCTAGGAAGACGAGTTTCTGGCCGCCAACAACCCCCACAAACTCTCCAAAAACTGGAAAGAGCTCTTCTGGAAGAGTGGGGCAGAATACCCCAACTCGTCATTAATAGCCTCATTGAGTCTATGCCTCAAAGGTGTTCAACGTTGCTGGCCGCCCGTGGAAACCATACCCCCTACTGAAAATGATTTTCTTTGAAGAAAACACCTTTTCTTATTCTTTTTTTTCTCATATGCACAAATTGTGTTTTTTTCCTTTTGTACACAAATGCGCAATAAAATGCATTTTTTTCTGCCAAACATGTGTAATTTATTCTCATATAACCTACTATGTCTGTCGACCATGTATCAATCAACTAAAAAGTTTCCCAGATACAAAATCCACCTAAAACTGCAATATCCTTTAATTGTTTTGAGCAGTGTATATCTGATCAGCTTATGAACAGTGATTAATTTTTCAAAACAAATATTATTTTGGATGATTTGGCTGTTCAAGATTTTTCCCCTTCTTCCAAAAGAAAAAAAAAATTCTCCATGCTAAATATTTACACGTCAAATCAATCTTTGCTCCAGAAATAAATCTCCAAAAATGCATCAGTGAAATTATCCAAAAGTGTTGCATAAATAAGACAATTTATTCTATTAGAAAGAGAACCTTATGAAAACTTCCTTTAAAAGAAATTTCACTCTGCAAAGACACTTTAAACAACTTCATTTATATACATGACTTACTTTTGCATAACAATTAAAAAAAAACTCCTAGGATTTGAGTAGACGAAATGTCTAACTATGAAATATTTTAGACATCTGTCCCCCCCCCCCCTACAATTTTCTTTGCATTTTTGCATCAATCCTGAGAATGTCCAAAATTGCTTTAAAAAAGGTGCCTCCTTTAGGAGAAACGCTTTCATGACTGTTGTATTATCTGCCGGTAGATGGTGCCAGAATATTTAAAAAGAAAGCGTAATATAATACTGTTGTTGATGTCAATGATTTAATAATGTTGCTCCCAGACACAAAAGTATTTCAGGAAATTTCCAGGTTCAGTCTTACTCATAAGTATTTTGGAATTTCGATTGCAAATTTTAATGTTTGCTGATTTGTACTTAAGTAATAACTTCATTTAAATGGCAATTGTTCCTGTATTGATCTGTTATTATTTTCAAAATATAATACATTTAAACATTTTTTTTTTCTCTATTTTTTTTTTCAAATTTATATTACTGTGCTATTTTGGAGGTAAAGGGGAAATAAAGAAGAATTAGATTAATGTAAAATAGATTTATATTGTATTTGAGATAATACATAATAGCAGTCCACTGTGCCCCGCTTCCGGGGCACACTGGTCTACTTCATGGGTGTATATAAATAATTTCTTTTTGAAAAATGTATTGAAAACTATGTTATGAGAAAATTATGATGAATGGAAAAAGGTTTAGTGAATATTGAAAAATATTTTCATGCAAATCGGTCTGTCCGTTAAAGAAAAAAAAATGTTAACTGAAAAAGTGGTCCACTGGTGTACAAGAGTCCTCAAGAAAAGAATATTCTGTAATTTTTTCAAATTTTTCCGAGTATGGACTTATGGAGACTTTCCTTGTAAATAACCCCGAAGGTTTCAAGCAATCCTAATGTACTGTATTAGTATTTGAAGTATGAAGCATTTATTATTTTCTAAACATTTGCTTTTTATTAATCACGTAAGATTTAGTACCCGATTATCATAAAATACAAAACTTTGAAAATTAAATATTTACATTCAGATTCTTCAATTAATGCTATAGTATGGCTTTACTGCTTTTTGATTCGTATATTTGAAATATTCTTATTTCTTTTTTGTAGCATTCCACCACGAGGCAATTTTATTTTATGTATCTCTTTACGGATTAGGGAAAACAAAAATAATCTGTCATTGCCATAAATAACTCCCGTTGTTGCGTGCTTCTTTGAATAATAAAGTATCGCGCTTGAATAAGCAGCTATTGCTTCAATAAAATTCAATATTTTACTCTTTAATTTTTCTGCAAGTTAATTAAAAAATAATGAATTTATTGAGCTAAATAATTTTTACGCTGTCAATTTTAATCTATACTAATATTATAAAGGAGTAAAGATTGTTTGTTTGTTTGTTTGTTTGTAGGGGGTAATCTCTGGAACTACAGAACCGATTTGAAAAGTGATGGTGGCCAATTGATGGTGACAACCCCTGCTCCAACATAGGCTATATTTTATGTCGATGCCACTGACTCCAAGGGGGTGCAGGAGCGAAAGACATTCTAAAATTGCAATTTTTGTATAACGAAGGAGCTAGAAATTTGAAATTTGGAATTGTAGTTACTTATAAGATTTAAATGCTCTCTAGGAACAAATTAAAAAGAAAATTCGAAATTTAAAAGGATGAAATAGGCGAAAAGCGTTCTAAAAACATTCTAAATTACAATTTCTATGGAATCTCTGGAACTACAGAACCGATTTCAAAAGTGATGGTGGCAAATTGATGGTGACAACATCTGCTCCAACATAGGCTATATTTTATGTCGGTGACACTGATTCCAGGGGGGTGCAGGAGCGAAAAACGTTCTAAAATTGCGATTTTTTGTATACCAAGGAGCTAGAAATTGGAAATTTGGCATTGTAGTTACTTATAAGATGTAAATGCTCTCTAGGAACAAATTAAAAAAAATCGCAATTTAAAAGGGTGAAATAGGCGAAAAGCGTTCTAAAAACATTCTAAATTACAATTTCTATGAAATCTCTCGAACTACAGAACCGATTTCAAAAGTGATGGTGGCAAATTGATGGTGACAACCCCTGCTCCAACATAGGCTATATTTTATGTCGGTGCCACTAACCCCAGAGGGGGTGCAGGAGCGAAAAACGCTCTAAAACTGCGATTTTTTGTATAACGAAGAAGCTAGAAATTGGAAATTTGGCATTTTAGTTGCTTATAAGATATAAATGCTCCCTAGGAACAAATTAAAAAGAAAATTCGAAATTTAAAAGGATGAAATAGGCGAAAAGCGTTCTGAAAACATTCTAAATTACAATTTCTATGGAATCTCTGGAACTACAGAACCGATTTCAAAAGTGATGGTGGCAAATTGATGGTGACAACCCCTGCTCCAACATAGGCTATATTTTATGTCGGTGCCTCTAACCCCAGGAGGGGTGCAAGAGCGAAAAATGTTCTAAAATTGCGATTTTTTGTGTACGGAAGGAGCTAGAAATTTGAAATTTGGCATTGTAGCTACTTATAAGATGTAAATGCTCTCTAAGAACAAATTTTAAAAAAATGAAATTTAAAAGGGTGAAATGAGCGAAAAGCGTTCTAAAAACATTCTAAATTACAATTTCTGTGGCATCTCTGGAACTATAAAACCGATTTCAGAAGTGATGGTGGCAAATTGATGGTGACAACCCCTGCTCTAACATAGGCTATATTTTATGCCGGTGCCACTAACCCCCCGGTGTGCAAGAGCGAAAAACGTTGTAAAATTGCGATTTTTTTTATACGGAAGGAGCTAGAAATTTGAAATTTGGCATTGTAGTTACTTATAAGATGTAAATGATCTCTAGGAACAAATAAAAAAAATCGAAATTTAAAAGGGTGAAATAAGTGAAAAGCGTTCTTAAAACATTCTAAATTATAATTCCTATGGAATCTCTTTAACTACAGAACCGATTTCAAAAGTGATGGAGGCAAATTGATGGTGACAATCCCTGCTCCAACATAGGCTGTATTTTATGGCGGTGTCACTAATCTCAGGGGGGTGCAGGAGCGAAAAACGTGCCAAAATTGAAATTTTTTTATACTGAAAGAGCTAGAAATTTGAAATTTGGCATTGTAGTTACTTATAAGATGTAAATGCTCTCTAAGAATAATAATTTAAAAAAAATCGAAATTTAAAAGGGTGAAATGAGCGAAAAGCGTTCTAAAATCATTCTAAATTACAATTTTTTGGAATCTCTGGAACTACAGAACAGATTTCAAAAGTGATGGTGGCAAATTGATGGTGACATTCCCTGCTCCAACAGCCTCTTTAATAAAAAACTATGCGATGCTGAAGACTGGGTTTTCGCTAATTGTTGCCACAGATTAATCTCGGAAAATGAAACCTTTGAAGTTCCTGAAAAAAAATAATAGCTCGAAAAGTATTTGTTAAAAAATTGTTAGACAAACTGCGTTTTAAAGGTAAAAAATTGTATTTTTCTTGATATAAATTTCAAATCTAATGATTATGCCGTTTTTCAAATATTGAATTTCAAAAATTACCAAATTTCATAATGGAGTACCATAGCGAAACCTTCATGCGTAAAAAGATAATGCTAAGGGCGTTGTGTGTCCTGACGTGTATATTGGCACGGGTCACAAATTATAGTAGCCTTATTATTCTGTTAAAATATAAGAGTGAATTATGAAATGCCAATATTTTGTTTGATTAAAAGTTCGTTAAGAGAAATTGACCAGCGTAGCGGGCGTAGCTTGCTAGTGTATTATATATACAGGATGTCCCAAAAGTTCTTGGCAGATTTTAAAATTCAATAAAAAATTTAGCAATTGGCGTACGAGAGTGCGATTTGGACGAAAATGCTTCTTATGATCGAAAATTTTCTTTAATGAAATAAAAAAATTTGTTCCAAAAATTTTTTATAGATGGCGTTTTTTCTGCAAAGCTACCGAAGAGGTAGAATGCCTTTATACGTAATAGTGGCGACAGACGCGCAGTGCGTATGCACAGTTTTTGTCCAAACAAGGGCAAACCACATTCTAGAACTAAAAAATACGCGCCTTCATGAATTCGATTAGATGAGTGAGATAAGTCAACAAACATTAGTTTGGCGATAATAGGAAACCCGCCAATATTTATAGGATGCCTGTGTAAGATAATAGCGATATACGGACAAAAAAAAAAATCGATTGGTCGATACGATTTTGGAAAAAAAAAAGAATTGCCAAGCAACTTACCGAGCATTTCTGTTATCGTCAAACAAATGTTTGTTGTCTAATCTCACTCATTTAATCGAACTCATGAAGGCGAGTATTAAGTTCTGGGATGTGGATTGCCATAGATTGGACAAAAACTGCGCATATGCACTGTGCGTCTTTCGTCACTGTTATGTATAAAGGCACATTCTACGTCTGCTTTAGCTTTGCAGGAGTAGCGCCATCTATGAAAAACTTTTGGAACAATTTTTTTATATTTTTTTAAAGAAAATTTTCGATTATAAGAAGCATTTTCGTCCAAACCGCACTCTCGTATGCCAATTGCTTATTTTATTTATTTTTAATTGAATTTTAAAATGTATCAAGGACTCTTGGGACTCACAAATCTATGATTCACTGAAAAATAATCCGTTGATTGGCAGTAAAACTTTTGTATTTTTACGGAATTTTTTTCTGTGATGAAACGATTTCATGAATGTGTCATAAATAAGTGAATATGGATTTAAGAATATCCTTGACAGATAATAGCGCTAAAAGTCTTGTTAACTTGTCGGTTTTGCTAAGGCTTTAGAATTTTTTTATATTTTCATACTATAAAAAAAATCCGTAATTTGCCAGTACAATTACGGGATTTTTCAGATTTTTTTCTTTTGCAGTGTAATAATAAAAATAAATCTCACAGCTTTAGAAAAAAGGAAAACGTAGCGTTATCTGTCAAAGATATTCTCAAGTCTATACTTTTTGACACATTCACAAAATCACTTTTATCGAAAAAAAAAAAAAACCGTAAAAATACAGAAATTGCACCCGCAATCAACTTTTTTTTTTGTTGTCGCTGTTGTTGTTAGTGATTTTTATTGATGGTTTGAGTAGGAATTTGTTTCTGCGCGTTCTGAATTATTTCTTTTAACAATAAATCGGTGAAAACTGAAATAATGCGCATTTCAAATTTACACTTCATTCAGTGGGTATTTGAAAATACTTAAAAATATTACTTAATAAATTATTTACTTAAAAATAAATAAATTTCCCGATAGACCTATATCAATCGATTTCTTAAGGCTGTTCTCAAATCCAGATTGGCTACTTTCTGACACATTTTTTAATTCATTTTTCTTCGCAAACACGTGAAATTGACAGGTGCTTTTATTCAGAAACTTTGTAATCAGTTTTTTCCCTTTTTTTCGGTAAAAACGGAACATCTTTCTAAAAATGCTGTCAAAGTTGGTGTTTTGAACCAAACTTCCGCGCGACAACAGAAAAAACTGTCGTCATGATACAGCAATCGCTTTTAATTCAAGATGCAATTCATTTATTGAAAAATGGAAAAACTGCTCGATTCCAAATCTCTTCAAGGTGGTCACTCCTGCAATGCTTTTACATTTAAAGGAGTGTAAATGTGTGAGGAGCTCCTTATGCCTATCTTGTATAAACCTGTAACTACCGGGTGCGCCATAAGTTCGTTAAAACTTTAAAAATTCCTTAAAATGAAAGAAATGATGCTAAAAAATTGCGGTTTGCAGGAATAAGATTAGAGGGAGATCGAATTTGTTTTCAATAAAAAAAAAATAAAAATAAGTTAAAAAATTAACGATAGATGGCGTTGCATGCATAATACGAAGCAGATTTATACAAATCAGACTGTCCATAAAACCCCTGAATGCACGCAGATTCTTCATTCGATACCAGCAGTAGGCTATCGTTACCAGATCAAGCGCTGTTGATTAAATACTTTTACAAGAACAGGGAATCAGCAACTGGCGCATGGCGAAATTTCGGCTTGGCAAACTGACTGAAGACGAGAAAAGAGCCTGTTTCATGGGCTGCGATACTGAAACTTGTCAGACACTTCGCAGAAATGGGTCTTTTACTATAAGCCTAATTTGCATACATCTGCTTCCTATTATGCATGTCAGCGACATCTATCGGTAATTTTTTAAACAGAACTTTTTTTGTTATTAAAAAAAAATCCAATCTCCCTCTCATTCCATTCCTGCAAATCGCAATTTTACAGCTGCTTTTTGTTTTCATTTTTATTGTAAAAGAAATTTTACGTATGAAAATATTTTAGTTAAAAAAAAAGCCTGAAAAACTTTTATGAAACATTTTTAAATTTCTGAAATAGAAATTTAACCCTTAACTGGCGTCGCCGTGAAAATTTTTTACGAAACTGGTGTCGTGGTGCCATTGCGTCCCTAGCTAGTATTATAACTTATAAAAAAAAGTGTGGAATAAATCAGTAAATATATCACTTATATACTTTATTTTTATCTGAAACTTACTGATGGGTGAGGAGATGACGCGAGTAGAAAATTATATGGTAGCTAAATGGCATCACAACACCAGGTAAGGGTTAAAAAAATCGAAATGACATTAGTTTTTTGTATCTCTCTTTATCCACAGAGGGAATATTTATGAACATATATATGGGAGAAAATTCCTACATATCGAAAAAATTTGTACGGAAAATTCTAAATATGGGAGGATAGCATTTAATTTGAATTTTCAAGTTTAAAATCATGACTTATTTTCAGTACAGATTTAAATTTAGGCTTATCAATTTCGCAGATAGATAAAAGAAATAAAGCAGATTCAGCGTAATTAGACTATAGAAATTCATCGTTCTCTATTTAATGGATTGAAATCAATCATTTCTATCTGTAAAGGTCAGTGTTTCTTCCAATAGTCGATCAATATACATGAAAAGGATGTATGGAAATTTCCTAAACATAGTTTGTGTATTACGCAATGAGTTAGAAGGAAATGCGAAATAAGTTTGAAAATTAGACGCATAAATTGCGTGTATATTCGGTGATTTGAAATTGTTATTACATCAAGCCAATTTTCATTTCCATTTCTCTAACTTATAAAAACGGAGTATTACCGAAATAGTAGATAGGCGAGTGCGATTTTATAATATTAAATAGAGTATACCAATAAAGAAAAGGTGAAGTGACTCTACTCTTTGTGTCCAGAAAGTTAACAAAAGGGATTTTTATAAATTTCCAATATAATGCAATCGGCTGAATTAGAACGGTTTAAAACTGGAGTCGTTACCTTTCCGCACACTCGTGTATGGTGTTAAAAAAGGGGGAAATTTTATAAATTTCTGACACAGTGGAATCGACTGGATTCGATTGCTTGACCTCTGTTTTTGAAACTGGAGACGTTACATCTGTGCTATTCATTCATGCTTGATGTCATCACCGCAAAATTTATCACTTATAATCTGTCCCACTTTCTTGTTGATTTCCCCTATAGAATCGTTCGCAAAATGGATTCAATACCTAATCCGTCGGCAATTTTTTACTAAAATCGATACAGTTCTTGGGACAGTTGTTTATAACCTATTCGCCCAATGGAAGTTCAATCGGAAGTGCCGTTTGGGAGTTATCGTGTTCACTCACTCACACACATAAATCATAATTACAATACTACGTGTTTGGAAAGTAATATATGTGCTTCACCAGTGCAAGCATAATGTTGGAAAGAGAACTGCATGCCCGGCGCCCCGCCTTCCCAATTGTTTCATATCTATGTACTATGAAAAAAAATGTCACCACAAGAAATTTTTAAATCAAATTATTTAATGCAGGTTACATTATTCAGTAGCTGCGGTGTCCTTTGTGTTTGATCTTAAAACCTCTGGGTTTTAGAATTTTAGCGTTACCTCTACAAAATAGTGATATTTTTCTCTCTCTCCGTTTGTATTTTATCTTAACGCTCCTCTAATTTCCATATAATTTTCTATTTTGCTTGATCTATTTTTTTTCTGACTCAGTGACGTGTTATAAAGAATCCCTTTTAAAAATGTTAAAATTTTATTTTTTTCTTTTGAAAGATTGTAATGTTGATGAAGCCTATGGTCCTCTCTCCCTTTTCTATAAGTATTCATGGGTACGGCAATGCTAGGGATAATGAATTATCCCTAGGATTGCTGTAGCCATTATTCGAACTACATTAATCGAATCATAAATGGTGGGTCAGCCTCTAACTCCAAATTGCAAGCACATGTGTCCTGCAGCCAAAACAGCCCCTAAATAGAAGTTGTAGGAAGATTTTGCCTGCAGCCAGCCCAGTCTCGAACTCCAAATATTAAGCATACGTTGCCTGGAGCCAGCGCAGCCCCTAAGTCCAAATGGTAGGAATAGGTTGCCTACAGCCTGCCTTGTATTTACAGTCCTAATTATTAGAGCCACCTTCAATAATTAATAATTTCTCATTTTATTAAGTTATCATTAAGTGAAAGTTTATTTTTAAATGAAATAATAATGCTTAATCCTCCATCAGGCGTACCTCTGGACGGGCGCAATGTGCCTGTTTTAACATTGCCATTAGCAGTTGAATAACTTAATTGTAACGCTTTTAAAGTGAGGAGTGATCTTCATTAAGAAGAACAAAGACATTTAAAAAAAACTCATTTATTAACCTCAAAATAAGTAAAACACTACGCAATTTTCAAGGCAGCATTTACTAAACCTTGGAAGTGCGTCTATCAGACACACCGTATCCGAACGATTATAAACATACACTGTCAAAAATAAATCCGTTAATTCACGGGAAAAGTACTGTCAGCTAAGTTGCCGGACTTTTTCCGTTCCGTTAGTAGATTTTCCGTTTTGAAAGATTGAAGAAACGGAAACTTTCTGTTATGAATGACCTCGGTTAAAAAAAAAAAAAACTGTTTGTGCTGCCATCTGTTGACTATAACAGGAGTATTTAGTTTAATACTTGATATTTTAATATTAAATACTCCCTGGTACAGACACCTGATACTGGTTGCCCCTTGGGGTTCGAACTAGGGATGACAGCGACTTGAACCGAGTGTTTTACCTCAAGACCAGCGGGCCCTTGCAAGAATAGGAGTTTGAAAGGATGATACGGGGATTTCTTCAAATCGCTGCTTGGAACTTAAACAATCTGGGGGTTCAGAAACCTAGTAACTTTGAAATTAAGTGGGAGATTATTTTGTTATAAGATTATGACTGAAAAATTTAGTATTAATAGAGGATTGAAACATGAATTATATTAATTCTTAATTTGATTGTTAGATGCAAAATATGAATATTGTATTTTGAATTAAATTCGATAAAGTATGTTGGCTTTTTTGAGAAAATCGATTTTTTTTCAACTATTATATATTTTTTAAATGTGTTCTGTTAGAATATATTTTCATTGAGAGTGTCTTTTATAACTTTAAAAAGCAAATTACGAATAATTTCAAAGGAATGGGAAAGTTATTTCTTATTTTTTTTAATTCGGAAGCATTATTTTTGTTTGTTGCTCGATTTTTTTTCACTTAATTTAACTAATATATATATATATATATATATATATATATAAGTTAAATTAAGTGAAAAAAAAATAGATTTTACGCAAAAAAGCATATATATATATATACTAAGCTATTTGTTTCGAATATATTTTAAGTGTGAATATTTTTTTGTAACTTTAAAAAATAAATTGCTAATAATTTTTAAAGCATGGGAAAATAAAGTGTTGCTTTTTAAATTCGAAAGAACTATTTTGTTCTTTTAAATAAACTCGAATTTTTAATTTATTGAATTTTTAGTTCTTCTGTGCTGCAACATGTCAGTTTTTTAAACATTGGAAATAAATATGCAGCTGATAACGGAATATCTCCGTTAGCCACTTTCTTCTCCTTCTGTTCCGTTGTTTTCAGGAAATATGAAGAAACTTTCTGTTTTTAACGGAAAATGCCCTTTTGTGGTGAAAAGGGACTTTTTCTGTGAAATTCAGGAAAAAAATACCCGTGAATTTCAGATTATTTTTAACAGTGTATATTGTCGATGTCATACTTATGCCCTATGAAACTCTCTGTATTAGTACTCTCAAATATCGCTTTACAGCCATGTTGTTCATTTAGAATTGTTTTTACTTTTTTGTTGGTAAATAAATTGTTTTAAGGTATATGTGTGAAATTCAAATCATTTAGTGTGACACATATAGATATATTTTAATCTAGAAAAAGCGTGATTTTCCATGGGTATGGTGCATATTTTTTTGTTAGGGATTTTATTAACCTCAAAATAAGTAAAACACTAAGCAATTTTCAAGGCAGCATTTACTAAACCTTGGAAGTGCGTCTATCAGACACACCGTATCCGAACGATTATAAACATATATTGTCGATGTCATACTTATGCCCTATGAAACTCTCTGTATTAGTACTCTCAAATACCGCTTTACAGCCATGTTGTTCATTTAGAATTGTTTTTACTTTTTTTTTGGTAAATAAATTGTTTTAAGGTATATGTGTGAAATTCAAATCATTTAGTGTGACACATATAGATATATTTTAATCTAGAAAAAGCGTGATTTTCCATGGGTATGGTGCATATATTTTTGTTAGGGATTTTATTAACCTCAAAATAAGTAAAACACTAAGCAATTTTCAAGGCAGCATTTACTAAACCTTGGAAGTGCGTCTATCAGACACACCGTATCCGAACGATTATAAACATATATTGTCGATGTCATACTTATGCCCTATGAAACTCTCTGTATTAGTACTCTCAAATACCGCTTTACAGCCATGTTGTTCATTTAGAATTGTTTTTACTTTTTTGTTGGTAAATAAATTGTTTTAAGGTATATGTGTGAAATTCAAATCATTTAGTGTGACACATATAGATATATTTTAATCTAGAAAAAGCGTGATTTTCCATGGGTATGGTGCATATATTTTTGTTAGGGATTTTATTAACCTCAAAATAAGTAAAACACTAAGCAATTTTCAAGGCAGCATTTACTAAACCTTGGAAGTGCGTCTATCAGACACACCGTATCCGAACGATTATAAACATATATTGTCGATGTCATACTTATGCCCTATGAAACTCTCTGTATTAGTACTCTCAAATACCGCTTTACAGCCATGTTGTTCATTTAGAATTGTTTTTACTTTTTTATTGGTAAATAAATTGTTTTAAGGTATATGTGTGAAATTCAAATCATTTAGTGTGACACATATAGATATATTTTAATCTAGAAAAAGCGTGATTTTCCATGGGTATGGTGCATATATTTTTGTTAGGGATTTTATTAACCTCAAAATAAGTAAAACACTAAGCAATTTTCAAGGCAGCATTTACTAAACCTTGGAAGTGCGTCTATCAGACACACCGTATCCGAACGATTATAAACATATATTGTCGATGTCATACTTATGCCCTATGAAACTCTCTGTATTAGTACTCTCAAATACCGTTTTACAGCCATGTTGTTCATTTAGAATTGTTTTTACTTTTTTGTTGGTAAATAAATTGTTTTAAGGTATATGTGTGAAATTCAAATCATTTAGTGTGACACATATAGATATATTTTAATCTAGAAAAAGCGTGATTTTCCATGGGTATGGTGCATATATTTTTGTTAGGGATTTTATTAACCTCAAAATAAGTAAAACACTAAGCAATTTTCAAGGCAGCATTTACTAAACCTTGGAAGTGCGTCTATCAGACACACCGTATCCGAACGATTATAAACATATATTGTCGATGTCATACTTATGCCCTATGAAACTCTCTGTATTAGTACTCTCAAATACCGCTTTACAGCCATGTTGTTCATTTAGAATTGTTTTTACTTTTTTGTTGGTAAATAAATTGTTTTAAGGTATATGTGTGAAATTCAAATCATTTAGTGTGACACATATAGATATATTTTAATCTAGAAAAAGCGTGATTTTCCATGGGTATGGTGCATATTTTTTTGTTAGGGAAATTGTAGAAAGTAAAAACGTATTTAATAAATACTGAAGATTACAGGGAAACTATTCTTTATTATTTCCTTGAAGACTTTTATTTCCCCATTTTCGAACTTGCGCTCATATTAGAAAAATGCGAACAAATATGCAAATACAAGCATTTAAAAAATAATAATTCCATATTTAAGTTTGCATTTCTTAACGATATAGAAATTCCGCTAATTAAGTAAAAAAAATACTTTCCTTACACTATGCGTCCGAAAAGTAATATTGATTAAATTTAAAAGTACTAACATTCCTTTTTAAAATAATACATTGTTACGCAAGTGGAAACATAATTGTCTTTCACACCTGTTATAGAGCCAGAAACCTTCCTTATAGACCCTCATCCTTTGAGTCTTGCTTTATATTAAGGGAATTCATGGCATCTCGGTGTGTACAGTTTCATGTTTCGCTTTGAAAAATGGTAATTTATTTCAAAATACATTGCATGTAAAAACCTTTAACCGTATGCGTGTAACACTAAAGACCATTTTTTTTCATTACAGTTAAATTGTTTTCATTTTCTTTTCATTATTCTTATCTTTCAGTGCCTTTTCTAAATAAACAAATGAGTAAATAAGTAAATAAAATAGTACTGAATATGTTATTTTTAAAATATTTATGAGGGGTCCAAAAACGTATTATAAAATAATAATGATCATTTTATCTTTATTTACAATAGAAAATGATATAGCTGAGAATAAGAGCTTTACCTTGAAAATCATCGGAAACAAATTGATATATACGTATTCTTATTTTAATATTTTTCTAAAAAGTTTATTCCTTATTTTCAAAAGTTCTATTTAGTGAAAATAATACTCAAAACTCTAATCGCAAAGTTTAATTTTTTAGTTTTAGAAATCGCACCAATAGGTTTACACCTATTGGTTTATGTAAGTTTCACTTTTAAATAGCCAAAATTTTATTAGCCAAACATTTATACAGGGTACCCCAAAAACATTGATCTCGGCTTTTATTCCTTAAATATTGATCATACACATATATTATAAATTACAAAGTTACGTAAAAAAAAGTACGGAATTTTAAGAAATCGATTAAAATTTTCAAGGGATTAAATTTTAATAAATACAAAATTTAAATTTTTATACGTCTCCCGTGCAAAAATTCCTCAACGAGTAAAATGTGCCCCCCATAGACTAATAGGGTCATGTACAAAATTTAAGCATTTTATCATACAAAGTCACAGAGATATGTTTAAACAAAGTTGGTGAAGGGTTAATCATAACTACATCATCACAATTATTATTTATATATGAAATCATTGTTTTATTTCGTAATTTGTGTACGACCCCTGAAACGCAATAGTCCGACATGATTTTTCCCCCTTTGGGAAAGAAGGTATCGAAAAGTGGTTTCAGTTAGCATTTATGTATTTTCATATATCCACGACTTTTTATAATAAAAGGCTGAAAGTTTGCACATCCCCTTATTAGTGGGGCACATTTTTCTCATTGGGAATTTTTTTGTACGAGGGCCGTATAAAAATTTTGTATTTCTTCAAATTGAATCCCCTGAAAATTTGAATCAATTTCATATAATTCTGTACCTTTCTTTATGTAACTTTGTAATTTATAATATATGTCTATAATCCATCTTTAAGGAATAAAAAATATTTTTGAGAGGAGAATGCCCAAATTTCATTCTCTTTTAGAACATTCTAATATTTTTAAATTAAGATAGAGTTAAAATGCCCCCAAAACCAATTTAAGTAGCTCTACTCCTTCCTAAGCAGAATTACCTGCCCTTATCAAAAAAGAAAGTAACCCAATTTTGTATTTCTTCAAATTGAATCCCCTGAAAATTTGAATCAATTTCATATAATTCTGTACCTTTCTTTATGTAACTTTGTAATTTATAATATATGTCTATAATCCATCTTTAAGGAATAAAAAATATTTTTGAGAGGAGAATGCCCAAATTTCATTCTCTTTTAGAACATTCTAATATTTTTAAATTAAGATAGAGTTAAAATGCCCCCAAAACCAATTTAAGTAGCTCTACTCCTTCCTAAGCAGAATTACCTGCCCTTATCAAAAAAGAAAGTAACCCAATTTTGTATTTCTTCAAATTGAATCCCCTGAAAATTTGAATCAATTTCATATAATTCTGTACCTTTCTTTATGTAACTTTGTAATTTATAATATATGTCTATAATCCATCTTTAAGGAATAAAAAATATTTTTGAGAGGAGAATGCCCAAATTTCATTCTCTTTTAGAACATTCTAATATTTTTAAATTAAGATAGAGTTAAAATGCCCCCAAAACCAATTTAAGTAGCTCTACTCCTTCCTAAGCAGAATTACCTGCCCTTATCAAAAAAGAAAGTAACCCAATTTTGTATTTCTTCAAATTGAATCCCCTGAAAATTTGAATCAATTTCATATAATTCTGTACCTTTCTTTATGTAACTTTGTAATTTATAATATATGTCTATAATCCATCTTTAAGGAATAAAAAATATTTTTGAGAGGAGAATGCCCAAATTTCATTCTCTTTTAGAACATTCTAATATTTTTAAATTAAGATAGAGTTAAAATGCCCCCAAAACCAATTTAAGTAGCTCTACTCCTTCCTAAACAGAATTACCTGCCCTTATCAAAAAAGAAAGTAACCCAATTTTGTATTTCTTCAAATTGAATCCACTGAAAATTTGAATCAATTTCATATAATTCTGTACCTTTCTTTATGTAACTTTGTAATTTATAATATATGTCTATAATCCATCTTTAAGGAATAAAAAATATTTTTGAGAGGAGAATGCCCAAATTTCATTCTCTTTTAGAACATTCTAATATTTTTAAATTAAGATAGAGTTAAAATGCCCCCAAAACCAATTTAAGTAGCTCTACTCCTTCCTAAGCAGAATTACCTGCCCTTATCAAAAAAGAAAGTAACCCAATTTTGTATTTCTTCAAATTGAATCCCCTGAAAATTTGAATCAATTTCATATAATTCTGTACCTTTCTTTATGTAACTTTGTAATTTATAATATATGTCTATAATCCATCTTTAAGGAATAAAAAATATTTTTGAGAGGAGAATGCCCAAATTTCATTCTCTTTTAGAACATTCTAATATTTTTAAATTAAGATAGAGTTAAAATGCCCCCAAAACCAATTTAAGTAGCTCTACTCCTTCCTAGCAGAATCTAGTATAGTACCTGAGCAGAATTACCTGCCCTTATCAAAAAAGAAAGTAACCCAATTTTTCGAATTTTCTTAATTTCATGTCGCTACTTAAATTTACAATTCTTATATTATTTAAATAGGAGAAAATTTGGAAAAGAGGCAGATAACTTCCATAATGAAATTTATTTTCCTCGAAATCCAGTTGTTTGTTCTGATGCTCTTAAAGTTTCTCTTTTACCTCTAGTGTTGTTTTTAACGACTCCTTGTGGGGAGATCCTGTTCAATAAAAATTGGAGAAGTGTCATTAGAAGTTGTAGAAGGATGTACTGTAGGACGTTGTCTGATATTTTTTGGACTGTCCACATTTGGTTGATTTTTGGTTGGGATATTGCTGTGATCGATTTGTTTGTGAGATATGAGGCGGGAGAATTTAGGACAAGATATATTAAAAAGAATTACAACCTAAAGATGAATGTCACAGGACATGGGAAGAATGAATGTGATAAAAATGCTCAAATCTATAAATATAAATCGCGCAGTGCTAAAAAATGAACCTTAAATTATCAGAATAATGTTTTGAATTTGAATAAAAAATATAACGAGCTTCTTCTCAAATTATTATGGAAAAATTCATACATTTATCCTTTCTAACTTATTATCAATGTTCTGTTGAGAACTACAGGTGCTTACCAAGGTATAACAGAAATATCCACTAAAAGGTAATAAGATGGACAAAATTAGGCAACGAGATTGGTTTTGGGAAATTTACTTTGCTTTTATTTTAATATCCAAACTCCAAAAATTGAAAAATTTGAAGCATTTAGTTTCATTTAAAGAAAAATGTATTCCTACCTTATTTGTTTTGATTCGATATTGCTGGTGTTACTTTTTCAATTATGCAGGATTTAAATGGACAAGAACCTGAAGCTTAAAATTGATTCTGAAAACTACGAATACCCGAGTCGATAATTGAACTGGTGACATGTCGACTAATGTTCTGTGCCCTTACCATTTGATTAGACGGTGAGATTAGATGATATATTCTGTAGAAAAAATGTCGAATAAACAAAAAAAAAAACATCTACTTTTACAGAAATTTAGTATTTTTATTGTATACATTTTAAAAGATGTGAAGTAAAAATAATTTTTTGACCTCCCATATAACATAAGAAAACACGAGCATAGTTTCGAGTGCTATTACTGTCTTTTTTTTATCATGAGGAACAAGATACACATAGATCATAAGAATTTACTATATTATATATAGAACAAAAAGCATAACACTTCAAGTACTTCACCCTTGCACCGATGCTTATCGGATTGTAGACTAAAGTATCGTCATATATCAGATATTTCCTCATGAACAGGTTTTTCAAAAACGCGTGATGATTTACAACTCGTAATTTCGTCAATTGACGTTTCTTCAATGGACACGAAAATAAGAGATTGCATTCTTTCTGAGCTAGATATACGTAATAACTACAACTTTACAAGCATTCGACCTCTTTAACACTGTAAAATAAAGATATACCTATTTTTATTGCAAAATACAAATGCGTATAATAATAGAAAAGTGTACATAAAATTTCGAAATCTGTACCTTTATTTCTTGGCATTTAACGTAAAACGCAATGTTATGCATTCACTTTCTCCACAATCTTTTACTTCAGATGCTAAATGCCGGAAAAGTGGACGAAAAATCTTTTGTAATTCTCTAACTTAGTTTATAAGCTACAGTTTTGAAATGTTGAAAATTAAAATAGAGAATTTTACTTTCTTTTTAAATTTTTGTTTCGTTAGATTGGCAAAATCTCACTGCGCGTCGGTACGATCATTTGCTTTCATTTGTCTCTAAATAAATTTGTACAGAGGTTTCGAATTTGCCTGCCTGGCAACATTACTGTTTGTACTGCTGAGAAAAGGAAAAAATTCTGCATATAGAGGGTTACCCGAGGGTAGGCCAAAAGTCCTTAACACATTTTTAAAATCAATAAAAAACAAGTAACTGTCGTACGGGAGTACGGTTTGTACGCAAATACTTCTCACGATAGAAATTACACACCCTTTAAAAATTAGTTGCATAATTTGCACACAGAGGGCGCTTTACCTTCAAATCTACAAATATCATCAAAAACTCAATATACGTAGCGACACATGATTTATTTTTTACAATTTACTACCCTATCTGAACGTGTAGAATAAAATTGAATATTGTTTGGATGTATTTTGAGCTACAAAAGGCGTTGAAATAGAGTAGTAAAAGTAAAAAGTTGAAATAATTGGTCCGTAATTGCTTATTTTAAGTTTTTGATGCATTTGGCAGCTTTGAAAGTAAAGCGCCATCAATAAGCAAATTCAGAAACAACTTTCTCTTTGATTGCTTAAAAAATTCGATTATGAGAAACATTTTCGTCCAAATCGCGCTCTCGTATGCCCATTACTCGATTTCTTTTGTGAATTTTAAAATGTCTCAAGGTCTTTTGGCCCGCCTTGTATATCACATTATCTGTCTTTATAAATTAGACATTCAAAATGAAAGTGGATCAAGTCCATAGAACATTGTTCAGAAAATATGCGAACTAAGTGAATGGACTTCTATGCATTTCTTTGAGAATCATAGGAGAGACGCGAACTATTACTCCTATTTTCAATCCGGACTTGCTTTTTATGGCGCTGAACAAACGATTCTGTCTAACAAAAGAATCCATCGCAATCTTTTGTTGAACAAAAAAAAAATGGACTTAACTTACTTTGGTACAGAACTCCACAAATTACACAGGTCGAAAAATAAAATAAATAAAAAAGAAAACTGCCCAGTTAAACTGAGGGCATTGAGCTCACAGGCTATTCACATTAATTGTATATTATACACTTATTTCAAAGAATTTGAAATAAGCCCCTCGAAAAATAAAGAAATCGACAATATATTAAGGGGGGATCATCCCCCCGTTCCCCCACCCCCTTATAGTTAACAATTGAACCCCCAAACCTAATCAGGGAAGCCCTTTATTACAATGAACATATATACTAAATTCGAAGCAAATCGGATAATTCTGCATGAAAAACCCATTTATCTAAATTAAGGGGGATTACCCCCCCCCGCATTCTCCTTTATACTTAACCAATGAACTCCAAGACTAACCAGGGAAGCTCCTTACCACAATGAGCCTATATACAAAATTTGAAGAAAATCTGATAATTCTCCATGAAAAACACATTCATCTAAATTAAGGGGGAGGATAACCCCCCTTTACCCTCTTTATGCTTAACCAAAGAACGCCCTAAACTAATCAGGAAAGCGCCTTATCACAATGAACCTATATACAAAATTTTAAGAAAATCGGATAATTCTGCATGAAAATCGCAGTTATCTAAATTAAGGGGGGGGGGGGCAGCCCTCCGTTACCCCCTTTATACTTAAACAATGAATCCCCAAAAGCAATCAGGAAAACGCTTTATCACAATTAACCTGTATACAAAATTTGAAGAAAATCGGATAATTCTGCATGAAAAACCCATTTATCTAAATTAAGGGAGGATTAGCCCCCCCCTTTCCAACTTTATACTTAACCAATGAACCCCCAAAACTCTTCAGAGAAGCGCATTATTACAATGAACCTATATACAAAATTTGAAGAAAATCGAATAATTCTGCATAAAAATTCAGTTATCTAAATTAGGGGGGGTTATCCCCCCTTTCCCCCTTTATACTTAACCAATGAACCCCCAAAACTATTGACAGAAGCGCATTATCAAAATGAACCTTTATACAAAATTTGAAGAAAATGGGATAATTCTGCATGAAAAACCTATTTAAATTATGGGGGGTTAGCCCCCCATTTCCCCCCTTTATGCTTAACCAATGAACCTCCAAAACTAATCAGGGAAGCGCCTTATCACAAGGAACCTATAAACAAAATTTAAAGTAAAACGGTTAGTTCTATCAACAGTTATCGCGTTACGTACATACATACATACCTACGTACATACAGAACCGGCGGGCACATAAGCTCTCAGGCTTTGATAGCCTGTGAGCTAAAAATTGGTCTAGTTGCGATACATTTATGGGAAATATAGAGATCTGCCATTCCTAAATCTACATATGACATTCAAATTCTACCAACATGGACCATTTCTCCAGTTTTCTAAACAGAACAATTAATGAAGGATTGTTATATTAATTTACAACGCTAGATAAAAATTAAAACATGAAAAAGGATTTTTCACTGTCTTAGATAACAAATCAATAAAAATATATCATGAAAATATGTTTTGTTGATATTTGTCTTGTGCATTGTTATTTTTTGTGTGTCTTACCCTTTCGTGTCTAGCAGTATCCACTAACATATTTTAATTTTTTGCTACTGTATTATCGCTAATCTATACTAATATTATAAAGGAGTAAATCTTGTTTGTTTGTTTGTAGGGGGTAAATCTCTGGAACTACCGAACCGATTTCAAAAGTGATGGTGGCAAATTGATGGTGACAACCCCTGCTCCAACATAGGCTATATTTTATGTCGGTGCCACTAACCCCAGGGGGTGCAGGAGCAAAAAAACGTTCTAAAATTGCGATTTTTCAGTTATCACACTGGCTGTCAAGCCCTGAGAGCTTGGCAGCCGGTTCTGTATGTATGTATGTACGTACGTAATGCGATAACTCTTCATAGAAATATCCGTTTTCCTTCAAATTTTGTTTATAGGTTCACTGTGTTAAGGCGCTTCCCTGATTAGTTTTCGGGATTGATTGGTTAAGTATAAAAGGGGGGGAACAAGGGGCTAATTCCCCCCCCCTTAATTTATATAAATGGGTTTTTCATGCAGAATTATTCCGTTTTCCTTCACATTTTGTTTATAGGTTCACTGAGTTAAGGCGCTTCCCTGATTAGTTTTCGGGATTGATTGGTCAAGTATAAAGGGGGGGAACAAGGGTCTAATTCCCCCCCCCCCCTTAATTTATATAAATGGGTTTTTCATGCAGAATTATTCCGTTTCCCTTCAAATTTTGTTTATAGGTTCACTGAGTTAAGGCGCTTCCCTGATTAGTTTACGGGTTTGATTAGTTAAGTATAAAGGGGGGGGATCGGGGGGGGCTAATACCCCTCTTAATTTATATAAATGGGTTTTTCATGCAGAATTATTCCGTTTTCCTTCAAATTTTGTTTATAGGTTCATTGGGTTAAGACGCTTCCCTGATTACTTTTCGGGATTGATTGTTAAGTATAAAGGAGGGGAACAAGGGGCTAATTCCCCCCCTTAATTTATATAAATGGGTTTTTCATGCAGAATTATTCCGTTTTCCTTCCAATTTTGTTTATAGGTTCACTGTGTTAAGGCGCTTCCCTGATTAGTTTTCGGGATTGATTAGTTAAGTATAAAGGGGGGGGGATCGGGGGGCTAATCCCCCCTTAATTTATATAAATGGGTTTTTCATGCAGAATTATTCCGTTTTCCTTCAAATTTTGTTTATAGGTTCACTGTGTTAAGGCGCTTCCCTGATTAGTTTTCGGGATTGATTGGTTAAGTATAAAGGGGGGGAACGGGGGGATAATCCCCCCCTTAATTTATATAAATGGGTTTTTCATGCAGAATTATTCTATTTGCTTCAAAATTTGTTTATAGATTCATTGGGTTAAGACGCTTCCCTGATTAGTTTTCGGGATTGATTGATTAGGTATAAAGGGGGGGAACGGGGGTCTAATATCCCCCTTAATTTATGTAGATGGGTTTTTCATGCAGAATTATCCCATTTCCTTCAAATTTTATTTATAGGTTCACTGTGTTAAGGCGCATCTCTGATTAGTTTTCGGGATTGATTGGTTAAGTATAAAGGGGGGGAACAAGGGGCTAATTCCCCCTTATCTATACTAATATATAAAGTAGTAAAGATTGTTTGTTTGTTTGTTTGTTTGTTTGTAGGGGGTAATCTCTGGAACCACTGAAGCGATTTTAAAAGTGATGGTGGCAAATTAATGGTGACAATCCCTGCTCCAACATAGGCTATATTTTATGTCGGTGCCACCACCCCCAGGGGGGTGCAAGAGCGAAAAACGTTCTAAAATTTCGATTTTTTGTGTACTGAAGGAGATAGAAGTATCAAATTTGGTATGGTAGTTACTTATAAGATGTAAATGCTCTCTAAGAACAAATTATAAAAACATTCGCAATTTAAAAGGTTGAGATGAGGAAGAAGCGTTCTAAAAACATTCTGAATTACAATTTCTATGGAATCTCTGAAACTACAGAACCGATTTCAAAAGTGATGGTGGCAAATGGATGGTGACAGTCCCTGCTCCAACATATGCTAAATTTTTTGTCGGTGCCACTGCCCGCAGAGGATGCAGGAGCGAAAAAAGTTCCAAAATTGTGATATTTTCAATAATGAAGGAGTTAGGAACTTGACATTTTGTATGGTCGTTACTTACAAGATTTAAATGCTCTATAAGAACAAAATCTAAAAAAATTCGAAATTTAAAAGGCTGAAATAAGCAAAAAATTTTCTAAAAACATTCTAAATTACAATTTGTATGGAATGTCTGGAACTACTAAAGCGATTTCAAAAGTGATGGTGGCAAATGGATGGTGACAATCCCTGCTCCAACATAGGCTATATTTTATGTCGGTGCCACTACCCCGAGGGGGGTGCAGAAGCGAAAAACGTTCTAAAATTGCGATTTTTGCGATGCTGAAGGAGCTAGAAACTTCAAGTTCGGCATGATTGTTATTTATAAGATCTAAATGCGCTCTAAGAACAATTTATAAAGAAAAATGATCTAATGATTCTGCGATTTTTCAACTATTGAATTTCTAAAATTACCAAATTTCACAATAGAGTACCATAGCGAAACCTTCACGCGTAAAAAGATAATAAGGGCGACGTGTCCTGACGTGTATATTGACTATAGCACGAGTCACAAATTATAGTATCCTTATTATTCTGTTAAAATATAAAAGTGAATTATGAAATGTCAATATTTTGTTTGATTAAAGGTTCGTTAAGAGAAATTAACCAGCGTAGCGGTCGTAGCTCGCTAGTGTTTATATATATTTACTTGTTATTTACATATTAACATACACATATTTTTGTTTATGCAATTAACACTTATGTTATAGTAACACATAAATTACCTTAATTTAAAAACGAGCCACCTACAAAATGTCACGAGTAATTTCATTGCAATATTTTGATTTAGCAAACTGAAATTTCAACCATAATTCAAGTAGTTGTAACAACCATTATTTTTATAGGTGGGATTTTGGTTCCAACTACTGTTTTCTATACCTAGATAATTTCTCAGTTCTCTTTCCTATGTGTTTTATGTATCCATTGAGTGTCTCACTAGGATCATTTACATTTCCTGGTATGTGAAATTTCGTACCAGTTGGATTATTCCTTCTTGGTATATCGATGCTTTAATCACAGAGTATATTTTCATGAAAACTGCTTAATAATATTTTTATCGGCCGAGTAATATATTCAAAGTGGGATTGTTCCAACTGAGCTAAACGGATGATGGTCTGAGTTGCACATTGCACAGGTTAAGGAAACAACTCAAGTTCAATCTTGGTTAGTGTACGAACTGTGGAAATATTTCAACTTACTGAGGGAGCAGTTTAAAAGTGACGAATTTTGTCTTTCAACATATCCATAGGCACACAAGTTAAATGCATGGAATAAAATTCTTTCTCATTTTATTGTTTAGGGATATGATAGAGCACGTATCACCAACCTTTGTACGCATGGCACATGGGCGCATTTAAATTTTTTAAACATTTAACACACACGCATATTTACTGTTTGTGTATAAACATACACAAACCTATTGGACACAGATTTATTTTTCTAAAAAAATTAAGCGCAAAGACTTACAAATATTCTTTACCAAGAATACGGAAAATGAAACTATATACCCAAAAATATCTTTTTCAATGTAAACGAGCCTTTCAATATATTGTTCACAGCAGATAACATCAGAAAAAACTATACAGATACAAAATATTATTTTTCTTTCGTTCAAAATCTAGTTACTATTCCTGAGTGCAAAATATGGATTTTACATATACATTTTCGTAGGCTTCGTGGGCGAAATGAAAGGGGTCGGTGGATGCAAGTGCGCCGAGGGGCATGTGGTGGGTGACCCCTGTGATGCAGAAATTTACAAGGCGATTTATATTTTGCTTTCAAGTCACCAGGGAATTCTCGAAAATATTTTTTATATATAAAATTAGGCTATAAGGTACTTAGAAAACAATTACTTGGAAGACATCAAGTAATTGGAAGTAATTTTTCACTTAAAAAGTGACGAAATTGTTAATTACACTATTTATTACCTACTGATATAGAACATAAATTTATATGTTTAAAATAAAAATCTACCTCTCCATTCTATAACAAATAGTTTCTTTATTTCTCTAACTTACTACATACTACGTATGAACTCTATACTCATCTTCAATAAGCGCTGTTGGGTTATCCAGATTCCTCCTTTTCCTTGTATTTCTACGTCATTTAATCGCAGTTTTATAAAAGCGTTACTTAAATATTCAATCAATACAGATATTCTATCAATTAATTACTTTCTTTTTTTCCGATTTTCTCTACGTATACACATGCAGAATTTCGAAAATTTCACCCAGTTCTATTCCCCAAACGAAAAATTCTATGCATATTAGAATTTTGAAATAATCAAAACGCAAGTAACCGCTACGTCAATTCTGAAAAAAAAAAAAAACTCTTTCAAGCAATTTCCCATCTGTAGGAACAGCAAAATGTGTCAGAGATCCAAAGCAAAACCACCTGTAATTTCTCATGTAAATGAAGTTGTTCCGTGTTAATATCTTTATCCAAAAGCTCATTTATTTAGTTTAAATGAAATTTTGTATTATACAGTTGATTAACAGAAATATGAGTAATAATGTAGTGAAATACTTAAAATTTTACTTTATGATACATATTTAAATGCTTTTATGAATTATTTGAAATTCTATTTAAAGTGACTTCGGAAAATGAGATGGTCAGAGAAAATAAATTTTAATTTCTGAATTAATTTCTTTCTTTAAAAAATCGATAACTGACAAACACGTATCCTGTCAACTTTAAAAATAATTATATTAAATGAGTTCTTTTGAAATTGAGGTGTTACTAAAATTTAATTGATTTGCATTTCTTATATTTAATATTTAACCCTTTAACTACAAAGTTTTTTTTACATTTTCAAAACAAATATTCTAAATAAATTAACATTTTGATTTCTTACTTTCTAATATTTTAATCTAGCTTTAGTTAACGGTTATTAAATTTATTTTGAGTGATATTCGTGTTATTCTTTACGTCTGACTTTAATCTGACATGAAAGTTACATTGCATTTTAAGTCATATTGTATTCATAAAAGTTCTTCCTGACCGTTACGGGAGGAAAAGGTAGCTTCCATATTTCTTATTTTTAAGAATTTAGCTCATTTTACAGAACCATACGAAAGTAAAACTCGTAGAACCCGATTATAGAAGATCCCCAGTTTTCGCCTATACTGAATTTGAATGGGAATTTCGAAAAATGAGTCAGCTATCAAGTTGGCTTCATTTAAGGCGGCCTATTTTTATCGCCAAATTTGGCTATATTACGCCAATTTTTGCCCAATTTGGCGAGAATTTATACTGACAGATATGACAATGTAGTTTTAAGCTTATGAGATTAGCTACAAAGGTTCAACAATTAAATTAAATTTGCGTGAAACCTTGTTTTCCAAAGCTCATAAATGAAACAGTATTATGAAAAAAATCAGAAACCCTAGGATTCAAACTGCTAGATAGAGGTGAAACAAAAAATTCTCCGGAATTCTTGTATCAAGGATGAACATTTAAGAGTAAAAACTTTTCGGATGCCTACTTTTTTGTACATATTTTGAATATGAAATATGTAAGCGACCGCCATTTTGAAACAAAATGGCGGATGAAGCTGACCAGCGAACTCGTTCGAGACCTTGGTAAGTCATGTGCACATGCTCAGTCGCATCCAAATCGATTCATATATACGAGTGCAATCGCTTAGAAAAAGAATGGGGTGTATATATAACCGGGTGGTTATAATATAAGTATCTCTATTTGGAACTGTCTGTAGCTTGAAGAAATAACCCGAATGAAACCAAAATCGGTACACTTAACTATTCGACAAGGGGGAAGAAGAATGGAACAATAAAAAATTGCAATAATCGCCGACAGATGGCGCTTTTGAGTGTGAAATACAAGAACACAAGTAATGTGGAATACAAGAACAAAAAATTAAGGCATAAAACTGGATGGCATATCTAATTTATTGTAAAATGTCACAGTGAATGTGGTTACGCTTTTGCATGGCGGTGTCGATCAAGTTCAGGTTCCACATGGTCACTGTGCTGGAGGACACAATCCAGGCGGTGCACAACGTGCTCAACTGCGGAATGTAACGCATCTGGAGTGATGCACATGTTGTAATATGCGATCTTTTAAGTCATTGAGGTTTGCGACACCTCCACGGGACACAAGAGATTTTAATGCCCCGTAGCGCCATCTGTTGGCGATTATTGCAACTATATTTTTTATTGTCCCTTTCTTCGTCCCTCTTCCCGATTTGTAAGTGTACCGATTTTTATTTTATTCGGGTTATTTCTTCAAGCTACACACAGCTCCAAATAGAGATACTTATATTATAGCCATACGGTAATCTATAGTAACATTTTTACTGAGGGTGGTATTAGTGTCTGGGGGTCATGATCGGTGAAAATAAAGCGAAATATTCCGTAACTGAACAACAATCGTATTAGTGTCTGGGTGTCATGATCGGTGAAAATATAGCGAAATTTTCCGTAACTGCTTCTCTCCGAATGACTGCAATAGGTAGCTTCTTACATTCTGTAATCTAAGCTATCTAATATCAGTATTTCCGTATTGTATTCTTTGCCTTATTTAATCAACGAATTCTACGATTAGACAAGTCAAAGATTCCATCTAAAATTTTCTGGTACTAAAAAATTAAAACCATACGTTCCTTATCTGGAATGTATTCGTGACACCCGTCCTCAAAGGATTCAGAAAGAGAGAGTTTTCGAAATTTTTTCTTTCCTAAGGCTGACTGATTTTTGTATGTCGAGTAAAAATAATTATCTCAATTTCCTGTGTATAATATGAAGACCGAACAAACATGCTTAGATCCAGAAATTTTAATTAAGAAAATATAACTTTGTTGTACATAGTGCAGATTAGGCAAAATTTTTGAATCAAAATTTCTGGTTCAAAACATGTTTAATTTACCCGCGGATTATATATCGAAAACTAGGGTATAATATAAAATTTTTCTTTGAGTTGGTGATCTTAAGAAAAATATTTATGATGCTCATGCTACGCTCGGGCAAGCCAGTTTCATAAGAACAATCTGACCATATATGAGATGGAAAGTTTCTAAATATTTTGGAGCTAGTGTGACCATGAGAATGTCGCCCATTCCTCCATACAGGAATAATTTATACATAATTCATATTTAATTTTGCATACGATTTTGTTATTTTAATGGGTGCATCCTTATTAGGAAGTCATGGAACTCTAGAAATATCCAAAAGTCTTATGTAATATCTTTGATATTTCCCTCAAAATAACATCTTCTTTGATACTGTATATTCTTCTACTCTGATTTTTAACGTATTAGGCTGCACGAACTTGTATAGAGGCAATTGTTCAGAGTATCAATAATCAATCACATTTTAATCAACTACTTCGATTTCAATCTATTGTTTATTGCTTTAAAAAATGCTTATTCAAGAGACTAAACAATTTTCTTAGAGAAGGATTCAATAAGTCTTGAATATTTCATCAATTGTGGCAGTTTTTTTTTTCAGAAATAAAATAAAAAATCTGGAGTGATGTAAACTCGACTAGAAAGTAAAAATGGAGGTAAATTTTTAAAAATTTCTGGAACAGTGGAATCAACTGGATTCAGCCACTCGACTTCCCGTTTTGAAACGAGACGTTACAACTGCTCACTCATGCTTGATGGCTTCGTCGCAATATTTATCACTTATACTCTGTTACATTTCTTCGTTGATTTACCGTATAAAATAAGTCACAAATGGTTTGAAAAGGGGTTATAAATGGATTCGATACCTAACACGTCGCACGATTTTTTCGAAAAATTTACAGCTTTTGCGACAGTGGACGACAGGAAAAATTCAAAGGCTACAATTCATATTTTTTTTTTCAAAAATTAAATTCGAAACTATATATGTATTTCGAAATAATTGAGCACGTTGAATTAAAAATATTAGATATATAAATTTTAAAAATGTTATTGTAACTGAAATTTTTTTCTTAAATACTTTATTTCCTAATATTTTGGACAAAAATGATGCTAAGTCAGGACGAAATGAGAGAAAAAAGGCTCTATAATTTTTTCAAGGAATGAAATTAACCTTCTTAAAACTATACAGATAATTTCAGATACATAATGAATATTCTGATCTATTTTCAGATTGGTTATTTAAATTTCACGAAGCATGTGTTGTAAATGAAACGATCAACGTAAAATGTAACTAACGTAAAGTATAAATGAACGTAAGTGTAACTAACGTAAAGTGTAAATGAACATAAAAATATAGTTATGATATTTCAGCAGGTATTTCAATAATCGTACATTTAAACAATCTGACAGTGAAAATGGAATTATCGTTTCAATATCTAATAAAAATTTTATTCAAAACACTTTCATTTTCCTTAGAGTCAACACATCTGGCACTTTTTAATGGAATTTTTATCCAACAGATTATTTTGCTGAAAGAAAACATCCACAAAGTGGGATTTAAATATGACAAGCTTTTATAATTGCTTTTTAACTTTGACAAATGCGGTTCTAAACTCACATAACAGTTAAATCACATATTTGTTACATTTTCGACACACTTTCTATACGTATTATATATATCTCTGAATTGTGAATTTATTAATATGTTTCATATGTATATGTTAATACGGCCACCGATCAACCAAACCTATTGAATTACAAAACTAAGAATATCGATATATTTAAATATTCTGATTGTTTAAAATGTATTTTTGCATGTAAAATATTTACAAACCCAGGAATTTAATTGAAACGCAAAACAGCTTATGCAATTTTCCTCAAAAATAATTTGAGATGAGATAATGGCTCGAAAGCATTAAAGAGATGTAATATTTTTTATATTAGTTACAATAAAATTTAAAAGCCGAGAATTAATCAGATGTTGAAACAGACTATTTATGGAAAGAAATTTTATTTTGTCAAATATTATCCGTCTAAATTTCTCAGCTGTCAGGTATGTAAGATAAATTGAAATTTCTTTCTAGTTACGAGTGAACTCTTAAAATTTAATAAATTTAATAATTATATAACAAATAAGTTCACAATAATATACTGTATATTTATTCTTTATTGACATGTTTGCAGAAAATTAATAAGACTTTAGTAATAATAACCAGTGGACCCATGCGAGGATTTCGCATTGCAGTCTAATATTTTTTAGCAAAGTCTAATATTCTTTAAATGCAGGTTGAAACTTACCCGTGTTGAAAAAATCATACTTTATCTTTTTTTGTACTATTTATTTTTTATATAATCATTGTTGACCATCCTATAATACTGTATTTTATTTTTGTGGCAACACTAAATTGAGGACAGCAGTTTTTAATCAAAAAACACGTTTTAGCGAAATGTGAGTGTCAGAAGCCAGTTAAAAACATTTTGAATGATACCTCATTCGTTGTTGTGCGTTTCGTAAATTCATAGGAAAGGGATGTTGACAACAGAAAAAATATATATGATTTTATTCAAAGTGTATCCAAATAATTTTTTTAAAATTCACCATACAGCAATTTCAGAATAACGAACTTTTCAGAACAACGAACTTAATCGGTGGCCCCCTACAAATTCGTTGAAACGAGATTTTACGGTATATCACATATTTTGTGATGTAATATTATTGGTCAGAAAACTACCTGCGTTCACTGACAAGAAAGGTCTCCATAAGCGCAAACTCAGAAAAAAATAAAGAATATGCTTCTCATAAGGATATGTACGTTTATAAAAAAAATTGCTGCGGAACGTCGATATAACGTCCGTAAAAAAATTTACATTTCGTGTTTTTGGCGATTTATCGCTGGTTGGTGACACAATATTAAAAAAAACGATGTCATGATAAATACACTTTTAGGAAAACATTTTTCTCCTTTTTATACTGAACTAGTTTAAGTAAGTTTAACTTAAATAAATGCACTTTTATAACTACGGTTTTGCCATATATATTTATTTGTATATATAAAGAAAATAAACGATCGTATTCTACGGTTTAGAACAGACATTAAATTGATTAAAAATGCTTTAAACTAAAAATTACTGTCCGATTCTGAGAACTGTCAAATTTGACATCGATATTGTTAGTGTTGGAAACAACAAGAGAAAAGTACAGGGTGATTATAAAAAAACAATCTATTGACATTAGGGCCCCTAACTATCATACTATTCACAGAAATTGAATGAAATTTTGGCAAAAGGTATTTTGAGGTATACGCTCAAGAATGATATGGGAAAACACCAGTGTCACTCAAACAGTTATAGTTACAGTGAGAAAATTTCGAAAAAAATCAAATGGCAACACCCAGTTTTTTGTATTGGAATGTGCTCCATTGTGCAAAACCCTAAATAGCCTTGGAACGGCAACTGTAGCATGAAAATCACCGGCGGTAGATAGGCTAAAAGTGAGGACAACCAATAAGGACAGAGAAGCAGCATAAAATAAAGCATTTTATTGTGTTTCACAAATTTTCCACATGACCTCCTTCACACTCGATGACACTTTGCATGCGGCTGATAGTGGATAGCACTACAGCACGTATCATGGCAATAGGAATCTTTTGAATCGCAGTTCTGATGGCATCTTTCAAATCAGATGCAGTTTGAGGACGAAACTGATACACTTTGGATTTCAGATATCCCCACAGCCAGAAATCCTTTGGTGTCAGATCAGGAGACCTTGGTGGCCACGGAAACGGAAAATGACGGGAGATAACTCTGTCACCAAACTGTTGAGTTAAGACACGTTTGACTGAAGACCCGACATGTGGAGGAGCGCCATCTTGCATCCACACAACTTCAGATAGAGCATTTTGCCGTTGCAATGCGGGAATCGCGTAATGAGTTAACATGTCCAGATAGCGAGCACTCGCTACTGTACACGTTTGCAGATCACCGGCAGTAACCTCTTCAAAAAAGTAAGGGCCGAGGATGAACGTACTCGTTATACCACACCACACAGTCAATTTTTCCTCGTGTAATGGACGTGCATGCACATCATGTGGATTATTCTCTGCCCAGTGCACACAATTTTTCGAATTCACGTTACCAGTTAACGAGAAATGCGCCTCATCTGTCCACAGAATGCGTAAAGGCCAGCTGCTATCTTCATCGTACCGGATAAGGAATTGATTTGCAAAATCCAGCCGTAATTGATAGTCTCCCGCTTCCAACATCTGGACACGCTGGAATAGATACGGAAACATGTTTAGAACAGAGCGCAGAATCTTGCGTTCAGTTGAATTCGGCAGATCCAGAACACGTGAAACACCGCGTGCAATTGCGAGACGAACTGTGCTTATCGTCTGATGGACTTCTACAACAGCTTCCACAGGAACGGAAGGTCGTCCAGACCAAGGTCAATTGCATGTGCAACCAGTTTCTTCAAATTTATGAATCAAGTACCGTACAGCTTTGACAGTGCATGGGCCTCGCCGTAATCCATGTTTCTGCGGTAAACACGCAGTGTCTCTGCGGCATTTTGTCCATTTAGGTAATAAATCTTTACGATTTCCCCACGTTCTTTCCCTGAAAGCGGCATCTTGTTCGGAATGGCAGAAAGGAACATACGCGGCTCGCATTTCACAGTGCCTTTTCTTTCACCTAGCGTGACGACGTCTGTCATGAATATGTCTGACGTAGAACCCGAAATTTGCGTTTCTTGGTTTCTTCTTCTCGTTTTGTGGACAACTAATCAGGCTGGGATATCAGCCAAAGAAACGGTGTGACGTGTGACGTAAATGAAACGAAAATTAATGCTCTGGTGCACGGCAAAGTCCTTTTTACCTTTCCCTTGCCTAGTTCCGGTGATTTTCATGCTGCAGTTGCCGTTCCAACGTTATTTAGGGTTTTTCACAATGGAGATCACATTCCAATACAAAAAAACTGGGTGTTGCCATTTGATTTTTTCGAAATTTTCTCACTGTAACCGTAACTGTTTGAGTGACACTGTTGTTTTCCCATATCATTCTTGAGCGCATACCTCAAAATACCTTTTGCCAAAATTTCATTCAGTTTCTGTGAATAGCATGACAGTTAGGGGCCCAAATGTCGGGATAGTTTTTTTTATAATCACCCTGTATTCTTGCCATGGAAACAACAACTTGTTCAATATCGAAACGTATTAATGAGAGCGTTCTTAATCGGGCAATTACTGTTAAAATACACTTAAAACTTATCTTATCCTGCCAACGAAACCGTGTAAATCACTAGTACGCAACTTTTATATATATTATACAAGCTTATAGAAAAAATAATAAACTATTTAATCATTAAAGTTTAAATTCATAAAGTACTTTACGCATTCAAACACTCATTTAACCAGGAATTTTCAAATGCTTTAACCCCTTGGGGACGAGCGACACGTATACGTGACGCATAAGATGCTCAGAATCCTCGATTATTCCCACCAGTTATTTTTTATTGTAAGATTTGCCTCATTAAATTTTAGCATTTCTGCGATTCAATTAGGTGAAAATTTCTGTTTTGAAAAACCGGTGGTAAAAGATTAAAAATTCTGTACAGGACGCTCGTCGCGAAGGGGTTAACACGTTGACGGACACTTG
The DNA here is from genome assembly GCA_963931845.1 of Maratus michaelseni. Classification (NCBI taxonomy): domain Eukaryota; kingdom Metazoa; phylum Arthropoda; class Arachnida; order Araneae; family Salticidae; genus Maratus; species Maratus michaelseni. The sequence continues at coordinate 18,972,439 of OZ007586.1, forward strand.
CGGCTATAGCCGCCAAAGCGAAGTTCACAATGTGGCCTGACGGCTATAGCCGCCCAAAACAAAACGGTAGTTTTTAGACACTACGGCTATAGCAGAACAAATGTGCATTTACCGGCGTACAAGTAGAAGCCCAGTGTCATGTTTTGGAAACAATCTTTTAGGTTGAAGTTCGTTTTCCACCTGTTATACGAGTTGCAGCTTCAGTATGCACGTGCAGGGTGGCTAGTGGTCAGGGAAAAATACAGTTAAAAAAAGGTAATTACCAGTATATTCTTATAGAAAAATTCAAATTGATTATTTGATCGAATAATCAACATAAATTTTTCTATAAGAATATACTGGGGTTTATCACTTTTTTGACTGTATTTTTCCCTGACCACTAGCCACCCTGACGTGGTTGTGAAGGGAGTAGTGCAATCCAATTAAAGGTGCTGAATTAATCAAAATTAAGTTTATTTAAGCAGAAAGAGTAAAACTATACCTATAATATTCTAAAAATTACAAAAACAAATAGTGTCAATTTTCGAACTTCACTTGTTCCTACTGTCCGTCAATGTGTTAAAATCACTTGCATTGGCGAGGAAAAGTGTTGTTTTCTAAATCAGGTCTTTTTGCGCCAAATACTCGAAAGTATTTTATTTTTTTCCAGATTTTCTTCTGGAATTCCGCAGCTTATTTTGACTCATCCTTTAATACGTACATGAGTAGCTCCATTAGCATTTTTCTCAAAATATTCTGAGTATGCGCTTTAAGGAGACCTTCCATGTGAGCTCCATATGTAACAGGAGTTCTGAGTCGGAGGTCAGAAGCTTTCAAGGCAAATGAATTATGCAAGGCAAAGGTAAAATAAAAGTCCGCGTTGTCGATGTCAGATATTAGTGTTCTCATTTAGTATTATCTTAATTTATGCTTCTGTAATTAAGTTAGGCTTATCTAATTAATAAATGTTTCTCTAATCATCTAACAAGTAAAGGTAGTCTTAGGCGGCAAATTTCGATTTTTCTAGCTCATTCGATTCGTCTCGTCGAGTTTAGTAATTTTCTACCTCGCATATCGGCTATTGAGTTTTTAGAATGACAGGGGGCCGAGTCAAAGTTCAAATTTCGTTCAGTGAAAAAATGCCGTCAAAGAAATAAGTGCTAAGATTACTAATTGTTTTTATAGTGCCATACATTGCCAATAGCTACTATAAGGTTATATTATTGCTGTTATAAGAATTTGTAATTGCAGATAAAATATTCGTAGGCTACTTGACAGGCAGGTTTTCGCAAGTTATGATGCATGTATTGAATGCGTCGTCGAGTCAGCTGAAAAAGCCTTTGCTCGTTGTGCGCACTGTGAGAAATATTTTTGTTTGACTCACTTCTTCGGAATGAACAATGTGTCAAAAATTGACTATCATCCATGCATGTTAGTGTAAGAACCATAAATATATTTAAATCTTACTCATTTCTTTGACGGTAACTGGTTTTCAATGAACAAAATTTTAAATTTTGTCCCGGCCCCCTGTCATTATCTAGCTCAATAGCCAATATGCGAGGTAGCAAATGACTTATCTCGATGAGACGAATCGAATGAGCTATAAAAATCGAAATTCACCGCCACAGACTATAGTACCTTTACTTGTAACGGGATGCAATAAATAGCATGTTTTGCCACGAATGCGAACTAAAATTATCGTCACTATAACCTTCCGCGCTGATCCCTGAAAATCATGTTGGGAAATAAGAAGACAGATCTCCTGCTATATATGGAGCTCAGTGGGGGCAGGCAAAGAGAAAAAACACGAAAAACCAAATAGTGAATTAGTTTCTTTCAACACACTAAACCAAACTGAACCTTAGTTAAAAATAATAATACTATCACCAGAACGCATATGAATATTAAAAGGAAGAATACCAACGTTATAAATGCACAAATAATACACAAAAACCAGAGAAATAGCTATTTCGAATCTACAAGCGAGATTCTTCTACAGTGCGACAAAGAGCAAAGCACAGCGTGCTAGAGAAAGCAAGACCGGACAAAACGACAGAGGGGCGGTGGCTTATATACCCGATGCGGTTAGAGGACGCGCCAAAAGCAACAAATGAGAAGAAAGCAACATGAAACAACTGAGTAGACAAGTAGAGACGTCTACCAGAGAACAAAAGAAACGAAAACCAAAAAAGGGAAATTAAATAAAATGAATGCTTTCCAATTATTGGAAAATCAGGAGTTCTAGATAAGTCATTGACTAAGGAGTGAGAATTTTTAATGATGTGGTAAGCTTCTCAAAATTCAAGATCAAGGTTAGAAGAACATTTTTGGATAATATTGGCAGAGGAAAAGTTGAACCTATGTTGAAAAGGCCAAAAATGTTGAGCAATAGAAGAACGTTTAAGCTCCTGATTTTTAACATAACCTTCATGCTCTTTTCAGCGAAATCTAATTGCATGTTTAATCTGACAAATATAATTTTATTTGCTATTTTTATGCATACGGATATTTTAAGATGGCATGCCATTTCGTTAACTAAAATTGTCTCATAATCATCATGTGCACATTACTTTTATTAATAACTGTTTTATTTTTAAATATTTGTTTTCTCTAGAAATTTCCTCCTAAAAGTAGGGGGTATATATGTATATCTCGAGTAAATATGGTATATCGAATGATAACCACTGTTGAAAATATATGAGTTTTTGAATTTTACTCAAAAATTGAATTGGAAATAAAAAAATATAATGCAAATTTAAATCCAGAAATGACATTTCTGAATTAAAGAAAAAGTAAATAAACTGGTATATTTAGTTAAGAAAACTTTTAGTTGGTAAAATTAAATAAAAAAGAAATTTTTATCGTTTACTTATTGGTAAAAATTCAATTCTGTTGGGAATTCAACTTGCGTGTCATTTCAACTTGAAGCCAAATATTTAGTTTTCTTTTAATATTTTGTAAACCGTCTAAATTTACTCTTAAACGTCTATATAAATTTGTTCGATAAATAAATGAACTTTCTAGATATAGGAAGATGTATAAAATAAGCTTGAATATATATATATATATATCTATATATATATCTTTTATCCTGATAATATAAGGAATTTTTTCAAAACAGCAGAAATATGTAGCATATAATCTCTATCTTTATAATTTTGATATTTATTCGTGCCAATAAATACTTTGCGTACCCAAAGGGGGGGGGGGGGTCCAAACAGGAAAAGTGCAGTGTTTGAAGTATCACAACATCATTAAAATGCATAGCAAACGATATTCCACACATACTGTAATGTAATGAAATTCTTTTCTGTAAATGAACTATAAAAGCTACTTATTCTTTACTCCTGGAAAAGCATGTTCTTGTAAATTTCAGTAATGCATATCAATCAGTTTATGTTTGAAATATCGTAACATCCATAAAATCCACCCCAAATGATTTTTCCCCATAAACCATAATGTAACGGAATACTTTTGATTGTCTCTGTAAACGAACTATAAATGCTACATACTTTATTTTCAATACCGAATATTCTATAGTAAAACTCAAAAACATATACATTTTCTTAGCAATCAGAGTCTACGCGAGTTAGAGCATTAAAGACAGACAGACAGACCGAATTCATAAAGAGTTTTGAACTTATGTTGGAAACTATACTTCTTTTAATTTCTAAAAGACATAAAATAAAAACTTTATAAACAGTAAAATAAGTTTTACTAGACTGTTAACATGTTTCGGCTCCATCGGAGCCATTGTTAAAACAAATAAGAATATTCTACAATTGCACGCCCTATGAAGTTATTATTTGAAACGTCATCATTTAAGTTTTCACGTACTTTTTCAAATGACGCACGTTATTTTTTATTTTTAACTGGATGTTTATTTTCATATTTGTAACCATGGAGTCACTCGAAATCACTATGTAATTTGAAAAAATACGTGAAAAATGAAATGATGGCGTTTGAAATAATAACTTCGTAGACTATGCAATTGTGGAATATTTTTATTTGTTTTCATAACTGCTCCGATGGAGTCGAAACATGTCAACAGTCTAATAAAACTTATTTTATTGTTTATAAAGTTTTTATTTTACGACTTTTAGCAATTAAAAGAAGTATAGTATTAGGTGCGTTGGTAATTATATAAATACGTAGCACAAGAGTCGTCGTCTGGTCTGTCCGTCTGTCCGCATAGAACAGCACAAAAACTACCCAACCGAATGGTTTGAAATTTAATATATAGAATCATTGCAGAATTTTGTCCAGTCATTTCAAATTTTCTGAAAATCGAATCAAAACTTAAAATGATATTGATAAAAGTTTTCTTCATTCCATTAAATCTTGTCATACGTAATTAATTCAGTGATATCCCATGATAGGTAATGATTCTAGGTTGCCATGGTGATGACGTCCTATTTAAGATGGACTATTATTTCCGTATGACTGTATTTAAAAACCGAATTTGTATACTAAAATTTTTTTATTATAGCAATCCTATAATTTATCAACAATTTTTTGGATCCGGAGAAATAGATATTAAATGGAAAAAAAAGAGTCTAAATATAGATTTCTAGTTCTGAAATTTTCAAAGCTAGGCTTAAGTTTCCCATTGGAATTTTCAGTCAATGACAACAAAAGATAAAATGTTGCCAACTTAAAATGTACTTATTTTATGACGGAAATGAATCATATGATAATAATAGACGATATATAATTTATTTCACTGAAATAATAACGATGATTTTATTTACGTTGTCTTGTATTGGATATTTGCGCATAGTATAATTTTAATGTAACAGAATTATAATTAATTGTTTGTAAAAGTGTATTGAAACTTAATTTCATTAAATAAAATGGATATCTATAATATGAAAATCTGCACATAAAATAAATTTTGTATTCATGCATTTTTGCATAAGAGTGCAACAGCTAACGCACGAAAATCTGAATATTTATAAAACTAGTTATAGTACGAACGCACCTCATTTGTCACGTTTGACGTACAGTTTCCAACTTGTTTAAAGGTGTTATAATGTGGTATATTCTTATGTTGGAAAGTGTTAAAAAGCTCAGTGAATTCTATATATTTCGGGTAACTTCCGCCGTTAGAAGTGTTTTAAGTTAAAGTTTTCTTCTAAGTAAATGTTGTGGCTAAAGCTAACCTTAGATGATGATATTTTCCTCTCAGCCAATTGGATGGGAGCTGAATCGCATTAGATCCATATCATAAATGCTCTGATACTTCTCTTGAATGAGATTCGATTGTGAGCGTCGGTGTTTCCACTTCCATTGTCTCGGTTAGGCACGCATCTATCTCTGCATAAGATGGATTTCAGCTCTGCCTAGCTGACATCTCTGCTGCTGGGAATTTTCTCACATGCCATACCAGCCTTGTTAGCTCAGCCCACTTAATCTGGTGCGCGAATAATTATGCAAAAACTTCCATTTACACATGAGACAGTCGACTTCTCGAAATAGCATCGCGAGGGAATTGAAGGTTTCCCATTTCGTTCGCATATTATTTCTGATATATATATATATATATATATATATTAATGCGAAACACATTTAACCCTTTGTGACTCAACAATTCCGATTTGAAAAATATTTACTCAGATGTTAGTATATATAACTGTAAGCGTGTAAAAAATTAAATAAATTTAAAACATAAAAAAAATTAAAACATAAAAATTAAAAAAATTACTAAAAGGTACTTAATATTTAAAACATTCATAGATAATCAGCGTACAAAATCAAAATTTAAATTTAAAAACGTATTTAAAATGTACCCAATATTTCGGTCTTCGTCTGCAAAACCATCTTCATGGTTTTTTTAAACACTTCTTTTCAGAGATCAGTGTAGATACACCAAGAAATCAGTTGTTTGGATGAATGAACATTTCCCCGGAAAAATACAAACATTAAAAATTTACAATAACATTTATTGTAAAATATACCTTTTTTCATATATGCAATAAACAAAAAATTAAATACTTCTCATACATAGTGTCAGTTTTCTAATACAAAATTGTAAAGTATACCGACTTTCCTTTGTGAAAAATGTTATTTTATAAGCAGAAATTTTATTTCATTAATTGAGTCAAATAAGTTACATGTAAGAACTACGTTTTATTAAATACATTTTCTGGTTCTAAATATGTTTATTTTATCCGTATATTATACGGTACTTAATCCTTTCTGACTCAAGAACTCCGATTTGACAAATATTGACTCACGTCAGATATTAGAATACACAGTTTTAAGTGTGTAAAAAATTAAAAATTAAAATTAAAACATAAAAAAATATATTGAGTAAAAGGTACTTTTATTATATTTTCAATAAACAAACAATTACATACTTCTCATAACTATTGTCAGTTTTTTAATATAAAATTGTAAAGTATACCGACTTTCCTTGTAAAAAATATATTTTTGGACATTCCCAGCCTTTTTAATGTTACAAAATTTACGAAGTTTATTTTAGCAATAACGATGCGAAACTGCTCAAATGATACATAAAACTTTGGTATGAAAAATGATCTCAGTATCGCCGTATGTTGAGAATTCTATGAACAATTTACGAACAATGGTGATAGATAGCAGCACAAATCAAATCGTCTTTTTAAGCCTACTGTTTAAGTAACTTTGACTGTTGCATATGTTGCAGATATTCAACAGGGTGGTACAAAGGGTTAAAGAAAGTCCAGTTTTAAGTTACTAAAATTTATACATTTATGACCTATATTTCACGTACTTCAGTTTTCTTTTGATTGAAACGAATGCTCCCAATTAAACGTTTATACGAGTATACGTATAATACGTATTATACGGGGTACAGATTCTGGATACATATGATACGGCCATAGTGGTTATACGTAAGTACACTGTAAAGGAAAATCTCTCAAATTGACAGAAAAAAACTGTCCATTTTGGTGCCAGTGGAAAACTGTTTAATTTACAGAAAATATCTGTATATTTTCATTACAAAAGTTTTTTTCTATAAAAATTATAAAATCCACATTTTTTTAACAGGAACATACTGTTTTTCTTTAAAACAGTTTTTTCTGTAAAAAGTAAAATATTTTACTGTTAAAATTACGGATTTTTTTTTTTTTTTTTTTTTTTTTTTTTTTGCGGTGTATTATACGAAACAGTACGTACGGTACAGCGAATATACGGAACTTACCCCAGCGATTAGACGCATAAACGTTTAAACTGTTTTCGTTCATTGCCTGAAAAAGAAATGTAAAACAATTTAAACTGTTCCAAAAAAATTATATAACACTGTGTCTCTTAATTCAACGAAAATCAGAAGTAACATAAATGAATTAAAATATTTATAGGGATCCTATGTATGAAACATGTTATGCAGATTGCTAGTGTAACGCCACAGATTTCTAGCTTGTTCTCCGTTCAGTGAGGTAAGACTGATGAAGTCCATTGGTATTAAAATAAATACACATACTTGAATTATACATTGAACCGATATACACTGATACGTATCCGAATATGATTAAACGTATAGTTTAAGGTATATGTATTTCATATCGACGTATTATTACGTATATACTACGTATATAGATTAAACGTATAACTGAAATACGTATCGCGTCGGGAGCACTCATTGAAACCAATTTTTCAGAATTAATTTATAACAGAAACCGATTTTTTATCCCGTCATTAATTTTAATATCAACGAATAAAAACTTTATTGTAAACCTTATAAACTTTATTATAAAACTTTATAATAAAACACGGATAAGATTTAACTATTAAAAAATAATTTTTTAACAGAACTGTTGCGTGCAGCTTTACCATTACAAAAAGTACAATTTTATTTAATGTAAATGTATTAGATATAAATACCCACACCCAATTTTATTAGCTTATATGAAAAATATTATAGTTTCAGAAAGTTAAAAGATTAAATCTTAATAAATATAACATTTAAAAACATATTCCAATTAGAACAAATAAAACCTACATCGTTTAACTCGCAAAAGAAATTGTATTTATGTAATCATTGTATACATACTTGTGTAAAATAAGTGACAAGTCTAAAAATATCTTTTTTATAGTGCATATAAATAACGAGAAAAAAAGATAATTTGTAAACTATCTTTCCATTTCGCGTATATCGTTTTAATATCTTATATCGTCACAATTTCTACCTATTTTTTTCGCTAAACTATTTCAATTTTATTTGTTCTAATTAGAACGTGTTTTTTAAATATTTATTACGATTTAATCATATAACCTTCTGAAACTATAATATTTTTCATATAAGCTAATAAAATTAGGTATAGCATTATATCTAATGCATTTCTATTAAAATTATACATTAGTTTTTGTAATTGTAAAGTTGCTTGTAACAGTTGTGTTAAAATTTTATAATTATAATTATTTTTTATATAGTCTGTAAAAACGTCTGTAAAGTTAAAAATCGGAAGTGTCTCCATTTGACTTTCCGAAGATAACCAGAAGTACAGTCCAGAATGTCCAAGAAAAGGAAAAAAAAGGAAAGGGTATTTTTATAAATCGGATTCAAACGCTGGACTTCTTGTTTTGAAAGTGAAGACGTTACTTCTGCACCACTAATGCTTAATGACCATGGTCACACTATTTATGACTTAAACTCTGTCATACTTTATTGGTGGTTTTCCGTATAGAAAAAGCTTGAAAATGGTTTAAAAATGGATTAAATACACAATCTATCGGCCGAGTTTTATGAAAATCTATACCGTTCTTGCGTATAACATACTCGCCTAATGAAGCTCAGTCAAAATATCGTTTAGGAGTTATCGTACCCACTTACATACACGCATATACAAATAAACATGATTAAATTACTGTCCTTTTACACTATACGTTTGGAAAATAAAAATCAATTAAAGTTAGTACTGATGTACACATTTACAATTTAAAATAGTACACATTTACAATTTAAAATATTAAATATGTTTTAATTTAAATATCTTCACGCTGTTTGTTCTGTTTCATTCAAAATTGTATAAATTTTAAAAAAATAGTTCAGTGGGCGCGCTTAAATTTTTCACACGGAGAGGACGCACTTCTCGTACATTTTACCATACACAACACGTACAAGATATTTCGTAGCAGTAATAAAAGAGGTAAATTAGAAAACCTATTATATATATATATATATAGCAATAGAGAAAATTAAATTTTAATAATATTTACAAGCAGAAAATCATATCCAGAAATATACGTTTAAAGAAGGTATTTTTATATTTATCAATCACGAAACAATAAGATATTGTTTCATAAAATAAAGATCAAGCATGATTTAATGCAATGAGACAAAGATAAGATATTTTATTATTTTCAGAAAAGACTTATTGTTTTTAGAAAAAATACCAATTTCATTTCTTATATTTTTCGCAACTTTTTTATGCCAGAAAGGACTACCACAATGCACAACTTTTTCGCGTTTTTAATCTTTTGGTATATTCTTTTATGTCCCTCAATACATTGAATAGCTTAATTTTACAAGTTTTGATGCTTTAATTTTAAAAGTTCTACCACTTACACTAGTGTGCAAAACTTAAGCAACAAACACAAAATGCTAATTTCTGAACACGTGAGTACTCAAAAGGAAATTCTATAAACAACACGTGTAGAAAATAGGTATTACCCTAACAGCACAGACAGTCGATGTGAAGTCTTCTTGACATCACAAATGGTCACAATTGTCACAGTCACTACAATGAACAGAAATGTGGTATCTTTCATTCGTCTCAATTTTACTCTCATTTAGTCACTCCACTGAAAAGTCACCGCGACTGCGGTTTTTTGACGAGTCACCAGGTGACTTTACAATGAAGTCATCTTGTGACTCTCATGTGACTGTCATTTTGACACTCCATTGTAAAGTCATCATGATAGCTGTTCTGTGACGAGTTTCCAAGTGAAAGAAAATGAAATCATCTGGTGACTTTCCACAAAGGAGTGCAATGATGACTTCACAATAGAGTGTCGATCACCGGAAAGTCACCATGCGACTTCATTGTGACATTATTTGGCTACTCATCACAATGCGACGCTCACAATGACGTCAAAGTTCAGTCTTCAACTGACAGTGACTTGAGAATCACAAGGTGACTTCCTTGTAATGTCACCTGGTGACCCATCACAAAGCGACAGTCACAGTGACTTTTCAGTGTTAACAATTATTTGAGAGTAATAATGAGACAGTGAAATATCCCATATTTTGATTCACCGTAGCGATTGTGACACTTCTAACCATGTGTGACGTCAAGGGGACTTCACATCGACTGGCCATGGTGTTAGGGTAGTACCACTTTTCTACACTTGCTCTTTATAGAATTTACTTTTGAGTACTCAAGTGTTCAGCAATTAACATTTTGTGTTTGTTGCTTAAGTTTTGCACACCAGTGTATTTCCCATTTGAATATGTAAAACAATTTAATAACTCAGCATAACACATATCAATTACGTTATTACAGAAACAAAACTTTAAGAGGACTTGATACCAAAAACATTTATTCTGTAAATAACACGTTTACTAAATTTTTTGGCTTGTTATGTTTCAATAAAGCAAACTTATTACAGATAATAAAAAGCCTTAAATCATTAATAAATTAATATGTTTTTTAATTGAATTTTATGTTAAAAATTTAACAATTTTAAAATTCCTTTCCATTTCAAACTAAATTTTTTTATATTGTACTCAGAATACTTTGTTCTACAATCCCAAGTATAGGATGTTTAGGTGCGTTCGTAATTATATAAATGTCCAGCACCTATAATCGTCGTCTGGTCCGTCCGTCTGTCCGCATAGAACAGCGCAAAAACTACCCAACCGAATGGCTTGAAATTGAATATATAGAATCGTTGCACAATTTTGTTGAATCCTTTCAAATTTTAGGAAAATTGAATCAAAAAGATATTAATAAAAGTTTTCTTTCAATCCTATCCTACGTAATTAATTCAATGATGGCCCATGATAGGTAATAATTCGAGGTTGCCATGGTGGTTACGTCCTATTTAAGATGGAGTCATATTACTGAATTTGTATACTAAAATTGTTTAATTATAGCAATCCTATAATCTAACGACAGAGTTTTTTGGATAGATGTTTCCAGAGAAATAGATATTCAATGGAAAAAGAGTCTAAATAGAGATTTCAAGTTCTGAAATTTTCAAAGCTAGGCTTAAGTTTCCCATTGGAATTTTCAGTAACTGCAACAAAAGATAAAATTTTGCCAACTTAAAATGTACTTATTTTATTACGGAAATGATCATATCATAATAACAGACGATAGAATTCCTTTTTTCAGTGAAATAATGACGATGATTTTTTTACACTGTCTTGTATTGGTTATTTGTGCAAAGTATAATTTTAATGTAACAGATTATTAGTAATTAATTGTTTGAAAAAGTGTATTGAAGCTGAATTTGATAAATAATATTTATATGAAAATTTGCACATAAAATAAATTTTGTATTCATGCATTGTTGCATAAGAGAGTAACAGCTATTGCACCAAGACCTGAATATTTATAAAACTAGTTATAGTACGAACTAGTTATAGTACGAAGTTAAATTTCAGACAATTTGTTGAATTATTCTAGAAGCCTTAGCATTTTGATTAGATAGAAAATATGAGAAAATACAAACAGAGAAAAAAAGACTTTAAACATTTCATTTACAAAAAAAGAGATATTAAGAGAGAAATTATTTGAAGGTTCATTTTAGGATGAAATTCGACATTTTTGTCAATGAGAGGTACCAAGTCCCCTTAAAGCATCAGAAAAACCTGTTTTAATTCTAAGCTATTTGCAATTGAGGAATAACAATGACCTTCAGACAGTATTTAAATAAATAACGCATTTATTATTATTTTTAGTTTTTAAATATGAATGTCTTACAGTAGGAAAATTCCGTAAAAATCGTAAACGTTGAGATGCGCAAATTGGCGTTACTTCACTGACAAAAATGACACTTTCAATTTTGGGTAAATCGATGTTTTCATTTTGTTATGAAATTTTTTCTTTCAAATAAAACGATCCGATGCTTTCAATTCTGAAATACCAGAAATAATCAGAATATTGAAACATGGACATGCTCAAAACTGTTCACATAGAGGTCAGTTCATACTCATTTTTGAAACATGGACATACTCAAAATGGATTAGAATCTGTTCAAACTCATTTTTGAAACGTGGCAATACTCAAAAATGAGCACATAGAAGTCAGTTCATACTCATTTGAAAGAAATGCAATATTTCCATATTTCAAGAGAAAAATAAATGTGGCGTTAATGGATTAAAATGTGTCAAAAAGATAATTTAGTCAGTTAAATTTCAATATCCTTTTTCATTTAAGAAATATACTGACAACAATCGAACTGAAAATTTGTATAATTTATATTTCCCCATCCCCATATAAACAATAAAGTTGTACAATCTTAACCACCATCTTAAATTGACCAAATCTATCCGAAATCCCGTTAAAATTTTCTCAGCAACAAATTAATGAATCCTATAAAAATATCAAGATGCATTTAAAATAACCCAATTGGATGGCTAAGGCAATGGATTTGTAACTAATAGTACTCGGGTTCGATGGGATAAAAGCGTAAATTTAGTTTATCCTCCCATAATCGTAAATAGAAGCAGAGATTAGCTGTTGTTTACTGTTATTTGAAGCATGGATATACTCAAATATGACGTTTTATTCTCGTTTTCAGAAATGAGTATATACATGTTTCAAACTTGAGTCATTTGGATTCGGAGCCATTTTCACTCAGAATTGAGTATTTTTTGCTCACTTTTGAAAATATCGTTTTTAGAAGACAAAACTCCAACGTCAATCACCTCGAAAAACTTGTTTTTTTAGCGGTTTTGCCGCGATAACTTTTGAACAAGTTAACGGTTTACATGATTCTTTTTCTAAATAAAGGAAATTACATTCTCTACAAACTATACCTGGAAAACAAACAAAAAAATTTAATCAAGTTATCTTTTTTTTAAACTTGTTGTTTGTTTCAGGTATAATCGAGAGGCAAGTATAAAGCAGTATAAAGAAGAAATGCCGACACAAAAAGAGTGATCCTGGACAAATCGTGGCAAAATTAGTTTTTCAAGATAAATTTTGTCCTACAATATTAAAACTTTTGTTATTGTTTTTTAGAATGAAACAAAATTATGAATAAATGAAAAAAATGAATTAATCCACGATGAAACTTCAGCAAATTTTCATTATTTCAAACGTTTCAGAAATATCCTTTTTGTCGTAAAATCTGTTAAAAAGTCGACTGTTAAAGTTATAGTTGATAACTCCCTTTAAATCGTTTTCTTAGGGTGTTAATATAGGGTTCTAGGCGTTACAATACAAAATTTACGGCAAATTATTGAACTTATTTTTAAGGAAGAGGACCTTCAAAATTGTGATTTTGAGATAATTTCTAAAAGTTCAGTGTTAAAAAATGACGATGTTTGAATTTCTCGGTATATTATTTCTATATTATTCATGTTTAAAAAACAAAAATAAAAAAATTGCGTGTTGCAGCATAAAGAGGTATCTTTCATCAGAACGGGTGACTTGAATAATGCCTCTAAAACATTCCGTTCATTTTGAAAAGGAGTTTTTAAAATTACAACAAATACAAGCTTTAAAAAATTTTACGAATATAAGAAAAAGAAGAGAAATATGCTTTGCTTTTAATGCATAATTTTTACTTACATAATAATAATTATCAATACTATTAATGTCGGTAAACGTCTGTGTGTGTGTGCGTGTGTCTGTGTGTCTGTACCCGCAAAGGCTTTGTGACTAGGCGACGCACAGAGGGCGCTCGAGCACCGAAAAATTTGGAAAAAAGGCGCGGAGCTCAAGTTTGACCTTGTCGGGAGTCCGACCCGGACCCGGGGAGTTATTAATTAACAAAACTGTTTTAATTACTGACCGAAACCCAACTTGCAAAAGCATTCAAAACCGCAAAAATTTCGCCTCCGAAAAGGTTTGCCGGTGGAGACAATTCTCGAAAAAGGCAGGGACGCCAGGAGCAAAGTTAAGCCGAAAACTGTACTACGCGCTTTTAAACCGACCCGTATCTCCTGAAGTCTACGGCCCAGAAATTCGGAAGTGGTACGGACGGAACCAGGACACCTTCCGGTTTCATAAATTCGCAAAATCATTTTCGTACGACAATTCGAACCGAAAAAATTCTTTAAAAATCGCTCGATAAAAAATAATTTTTTAATTCTTTCGGCGCGGCATGTGGAGACCGCAGACTGCCTGGAGCGACAGATGTTTGGAAGGAAGAAAGCGAAAATTCACGTGACAGCTTTCATGTAATGCTCAAGTCCGTTTTCGAAAAGCAATGAAGGATTTAATCTCTGGACCCCCAAATCGGCCATCACACGTAAAAAAGAAATCCTGATTTCAACAAAAAAAAAGATCGTACAATTCGACCAGTAAAATCGGAAGATATCAATTAAAAACCGGTTAATAAAGCAATTTATTTCTAATCATTTGTAACCTATGCAGAAAAACGAAACGTGACCGGATATTTTCAGACAAGCATAGTTGCCAACCTCCCGATTTTTTTCATACCAGTATTTTTCTGTAAAAATATTGGTTTTATATAATCGTACAATTTCTGCAATTTAATAAAGCGAAAATTTTTGTAAGATTTTACTGGTATGAAAAAAATCGGGAGGTTGGCAACTATGGACAAGGAAATATTTCAAAAGGAAAACCTACTCTTTATTTTGTGCCGGGTATAAAATTTTTTTAAATATTGCTTTTACCGATTTGAAAAACATGCGTCCTAGAGTTTTTGTGCGTGAGGATCAAGAATGTTTTTTTTTTTTTAAAGCTAGGATGATTAGTTTACGAGAAACGATTTTTAATTTTTAATTAATTCCATCGCTTTCCTACAGTCTTTTAAACAAGTATTTTTAATGCCAGTCATAAAGGCAACACTATCCCCAGATTTTCAGCTAAGATGTCTAAACGGCATTACACGTAATTAGTTTTTTCTATTAGAGTGCCAACTAGGTAAAAAATTTTCGATTTCGGACCATAAGTTTTGATTTTAGCAAAATCCCGATTTTTGTATAGGAAAAAAAAAAAAAAACTAAGGAATTATCATTTTCTTTTCAAAATATCTCCTGTCGTATGGGTCCCATCGCGACGCGGTTTGGCTCATTCGACTCGATATCGATAGCGCTTACATATTTTAGTTCCAAGTTTCACCACCAGGGGGCGCTTCCGGAAATCGGGTTCTATGGGCCCGATTACGACGGGGTTTGGCTCTTTCGACTGGACATGGATAGCTTTACAGATTTCGGTCATGTTCGTATAGAACACATTGCGCCCCCTGGTGGTGGAAGGTGTAATTAAAGGATTTTTCAGCGAACTCTGTTTCTATGGGTCACATCACGACGCGGTTTGGCTCAATCGACTCGACATCGATAGAGGATACTAACAATCACCCACTCCTGGACAACCCACCGTTGCCGGCTTAGAGCTGAAAAATCCAGGAGGGAAAGACCAATTCCATCACCATCTAGGGCTCAGTCAAGACCGGGCCCAGAAGACAATGGAGAGGCCAAAGGAACCCGGAGAACCCGAGTCGGCCGAAAAACCCCCCAATCACGCCCACCACCACCAGGGGGCGGGTTTATTTTATAATTAAAGAATAATACAAATGACATAGAGTGATCCGCATTCGGATGCACTGATTATAAGATAACTTATCGGTTTTAGTTCGTTTTTCACCACCAGGGGGCGTTTTCTTATCTCTGTTTCTATGGCCCGGATCACGACGGGGTACGGCTCATTCGACTCAACGTCGATAGAGGATACTACAGCTTATCGATTTTTGCTCCGAGTCTCACCACCAGGGGGCGCTTTCCTATATCTGTTTCTATGGGAAGGATCACGACGGGGTATGGCTCATTCGACTCGACATCGATAGAGCTTACCAATTTTAGTTCGTTTTTTCACCACCAGGGGGCGCTTTCCTATCTCCGGTTCTACGGGCATAAAAACGACATTGGTATGGCTCATTCGACTCGACATCGAAAACCTTAACGATTTCAGTTATGATCGTACAAACGGATTGCGCCACCTGCTGGCGGAAGGTGGAACTAACGTGTACTGCAGCGCGTGACGACTGCTATACGGTGCCGCAGGCAGCGGGGACCCGAGCCGGAGGTTCGTCCAGTTTGAGGTTTATACTATTCGATGTGCAATTTAAGGGATTATCCGGTGCGTGCGTAGCACGACCGGTATACGGTGCCGAAGGCAGTGGGGACCAGGGTCGGAGGTTCGTTTGGTTAGAGGTTTGTACTATTCAATGTGCAAATTAAGGGATTATCCGGTGCCGAAGGCAGCGGGGACCCGTGTCGGAGGTTCGTCCGGTTCGAGGTTTTACAAGATTCGAGATTTTCTACAATTCGAGGCACCGATGTAAATTAGGGGCCCGCTGGCGGGCGAAGCCAGCTAGTTATTTACTTAATAAATATATAACATAATGCGTACAAATTAATAATATGCCACAGTTTCCAACCGATTTGTTCTTTCCAAGTCAAAAAAACCTATTTCGATCCAGAAAATTTATTTAACAAAATGTGTCTTCTTTCTATGCGATGAATATAATTTTTTTCTAAAATAAAATTTCTTATACAAAATATGTTTATTTGAGTTTGGAAAAAAAAAACGAATGGTTTGCACCTATGCTATGTGAATTTTTATTCTAAAACGTTTGACAAACTTAAATGCATTCATTGCTTTTTCGGTACAGAACTGTTTGATTAAAAAATCGGTAATTTCTATTAATGAGCTCCCCGTTTTTTTTCTTTTCTTTAAAGGAATCCTGAGAATCATTCTCTCATTCAAAACTTATTCGCCAAAACTTAGTTTTTCAGATTACCAGTTACTTCTTCATTTGAAACTATGCAATTTCTTTTTCAATTTAATTTTTAATTACAATATTCGTACTTAAGGAGAGATTCCACTTTGTTGGATTAAAAAAAATCGATGGTTTTTTTTTACATTTTTTGTATCTCTGAAGGTTGTAGAACATGTGCCTGAAACGATTTTGGATTATTCAAAGTATTTACGAAGTTATGGCGCTTTGAACGGAACCACACGTCTGTTGAGTTTTTATAAAGTAAAATTTTAAATCCCATTTTCTCCAAACCACGTTTTTGAACACGCGGTGCTTCACAGAGTTTGAAGCGATTATCAAAACATTTGTCGGGATTACAAGATAATTGTTTTTCGGGTGACATAAAACTATTTAATTTTAAAAATCTAACTGTTCAATATTTTCCCCAAGACTTTATATTTGGAAAACAAAAATCGGTAGTTTGATTTTCCAACAAACGCTATTTTGTTTTTTGTGGGTCATTTTGAATGAAAATAGGTTCATGGCGCCGTAAATTTTATAGGTTTTCATAACCCATATCATTTATGTATTTCAGATATTCTATGAAGCACAATCCTGCATCGAGCAAAGTAATGCACACGCTGTTTAAAATAAGGATATCACCACCAGTTTTCATATATTTTTTTACACAAAAAACTGTCAAAATAGACAAAAATATACTTGTTTAGTGGTATAAAATCCGATTTAATTTTATTGGTCCCTCGGTAAGAAAAACATTCTTAAAATCGCTGAATTTTAGGCAGATTTCGTAAGAAATGCTACCTATTGCATTCTCCCCTGAGTTGGAATTCTTGAACAAATTTTGCAGATATACACCGATCATGACTCCTAGAACCCAAAACCACCCCCAGTTCAAAACCAGTTATCTATCTATCTATCTATCTATCTATATCACTTTTTATGGACAAGATAACTTCCATAATTCTGCTCAAATCTCTTCCAAACTGATACATAAAATCTCGGTCAAGTTCGTTAATGGGCAAAATCGAACCAGGGGGCGGGGCAAATGGGGTGGGGGGGGGTTGTGAAAACAGAATAAAACCCATATCTTCCAAATTTTGATACATATCGAATCCATTTAACGTTATTAATACTTCTGAGAAAAATACCAAAATTTATGTATGACAAATTTCTTATTCCATTAAAAATGCCCTCAAGGAGGGGGAAAATAGGGGTTTCAGAAGAAAAAAATTCATAACTTCGTCCATTCACAAGATATCAAATCCGCTTAAATTTACTATAAATCTTCTTAAAAGTATCTACAACTTTTTTAATGATAAGTTTTTTGTAAGACCAACTCTTACAGCAAAAAAAAAAAAAAAAAATCCCTGCTGGCTTCGCCTACAGGCAGAGGTATATTTCGAAGTAGGCCGTCCCAACTTCCGCATCATGGCAAATAGGTCTTTCTTCTGTAATTCCCAATAAACAGGTGCCCCACATTATATTTTTCGTAAATTTCAATGATCATACATATTTTTTTAATAGTGTGGCTCGAAAATAATGGAAAAAATAAGAGACCGCTGGGATTCGAACTCGCAGAAAAAGTTCAGGAATCAACACGTTGCCAATCATGCAACCAAGCCGCTTGCCGAGTGAGATAATTTATCCGATTATAAACTGTTACTTAAACTCTGAGTCTTATTTTCTTACGACCCCTGGGTATTGCACTTTATGGCTTTCATATAGGTACATTCTAAATATAAAAATACTTGAGATAAATTTATAATATATTATTCATATATTTAATTTATATTTTTAGTAAATTTCAATGATCATACATAGTTTTTATTATATTATATTTATATTATACTCTCTCTAATCGATACACAAACGTTCGCCGCACGCCGCATTCTGCGTCCCCGACCTCGGAACCTCCCCTTGTCAGAGACCACTCACAGTAGCTATGCGAAAATTTCTGTCACAGCAGCTAAGTGTTAAATAGTCCCAAATTACTTTAAACTACGTAGTTACAATTCCCATTTTTTAAAAATGTTAATTTCATAATTTGTATTTCATACATCAAAAACTATTAAAGTTATAAAATCAAAGTAAGTATTTTGAGTTTTTAAGAAGTAGATTAATACAAAATATCAGTGTGAGGGGATTTTAAGTTTCAGGCGACATGAACAAAAACATGCAAAAAAATTAGAGGTGTTGTATCACCTCAGCACTAGTTGCCTAACTAAAGGTGCAATTACCATGTCACCAACGGAAGGTTAAAATTTGAAGCACTGAAGTTCGACTATTTATAATGCTAAACTTTCTCTTCTTCATAAAGTGAAAATTTTGCTTTAACCCTCGACCAATGCTTAGTGAAGGCTGCCCCGGAAATTGCTTAGTGTTTTACTTGTTTTGAGGTTAATAAAATGTGGTTTTTTAAAATCAGATTTCAAATATTCGCTCTTTGAACTTACTGGTGAAGCTCACTAATTAGCGTTAGAATTGAATTAATTAGATGCTAATAACGATTTTAAAACAGGTTCCTGTCAGGCGTACTGCGTCCGAACCTGGGATTCCAGAGATGAGACTTATGGAGGGTTAAAGTTAACTTGACCCGTGGATTTAAAACGATTTAGCAAAACTGGGTACTGCTATTATATTAAAAAAAAAAAAGAGTAAAATATCAACAGGAAAATAGTTTCCAAGAGTTATCCATGCATTGTTGTCCATTAATATGAGCTTTATATCCAGTCAACGCCAAGCTGGACTTTCATATTCTCTGAATGAGGCTTTTCCGCAGAATGAAAATAAATGTTTTTAGCAGAGCACAATTTTGTCTTTTCTGATTGGATGATTTCAGAATAAATATTATTAATTTCATACTTAAAATATCGATTTTCGATTTTTGTGTTTTAAGTGTGTT
Source organism: Maratus michaelseni (assembly GCA_963931845.1). Classification (NCBI taxonomy): domain Eukaryota; kingdom Metazoa; phylum Arthropoda; class Arachnida; order Araneae; family Salticidae; genus Maratus; species Maratus michaelseni. Next base: position 18,992,225 of record OZ007586.1, read on the forward strand.
GAGACATCCTTAGTATATTTCAACGAAGTTATGGAAAGATACGATGATAATAAATATGTGGAAAAGTTTTTTAATTGCACCCATTTCTTTTGAAATGTATCAAATCTGTAAATTCCTTTTTCTCAGTTTGAATTCTTTTACATTTTGCTACCTTTAAAACGTTTCAACTTCAACAGATATGCAAGAAATGGCATACCTTTTTTTTTTTTTTTTTTTTTTTTTTTTTACAAACTCAAAAAGGTTAATTCTATGAAATTAGGGGATGGATTTTGTAATAAAATGAATATAAATATTTTGAATGTAAATGTGAAGAAATTCTCATTTTTCAATCACTTTTAGCATACATAAAGACGTTTAATTATTTTTCTCATAAAATAATGGGTTTATAGAAAAATCAGTCCCTATATAAAGTTATGAAGGAGGCTCCAGTGAATATAAGAAAAAAATTGTGTTACAATCTTAAATATTGAAAAAGTTTAAACATTTTAATTTTTTTTTTTTCAAAATACAGCCAGATTATATTTTTTGTCGTGAAAATCATTTTATATAACAATTTCACTTTATGATATGCCAAAAAGATAAAAGTAAAAAAAATAAAATCCGTAGGGTAAAAAAATAAAATTCATATAATTCATTCCGTGTGTCTCCTACTGCACCTGCGCTACTAACCTCACATTTTTATATGCTAATAAACAGTTTTTTAAGTAGACCTTATATGGCTGCTAAAAGTTTTCAGAGAAGTGTGTTATTGATTGTACCCTCTGATTTTTAAATAGAATTCTTATTCTATTGACTAGCACGCTTTTTCTCTAAATCTGAAGACCTCGAATTAAAAATGGCTTACTCAGCTCTGTAGTTAGAGTTCCGGCCGAAAACATAAGTAGATCTACGGCCAAACTCGAAAGGGGAAAGAGGGATCGAGTTTGGCAGTGGTAGATCAATGGGTTGGTTCGATTCCTTGTGACGCTCGCGACTAAAGTGTTGTGGCTGATTCCAAGTGTTTCTTTGGAGGAGAACGGGAATTTAGATAGTGTTTACTTCAAAACTCATCCTTTAAAGCGTCACACAATATGATGAAATTTTCTCAGATGCTTAACCCATAATTTCTAAGAACAAATTTAGACAGTTTTTCCTTCAAAAGTCGTCCTTGAAAGCGTCACACGTATGGCAATAAGATGGAAATTTCTCAAATGCTTTACCCATAATTTTTGAGGACGAATTTTAAGTTGTTTTTCCTTTAAAAGTCGCTCTTGAAAGCGTCATACATATGGCAGTATGATGAAAATTTCTCAGATGTTTAATCCATAATTTCTCGGACGAATTTCTTGATTTTTTTAAAAGAAACATAAATATTACCATTAATATACGTCATATTATTACTCAAATGAACACAAATCTTGTATAAGATCTACATAAATCATGTGCTACAGCTAAAGATCATTTCGAGCATTTTATTTTACAGGATGATCTCAAATATTATTTTTCATATTCAATTAGTTATTGGTCCCCTAATTGCCTTCGTGATCACACCTTCACGTATAAATATGACGTGAAACATTTTTTATTCAAGTATTTCTCTAGATATTCGACAAGAAGTCTAAAATCGGAAGTGTCCGGGGATTTTTGGCCATATAGTGTAATATTTTATGTATATTTGTTACTTTTTATTACATTCGGGTAATTTATTTTGTAGGGTTTTTTTTTTCTATTTTTTATGATTATATGCTACTTGGAATAATCTATCAGAAAAACAGTATCAATCAAGCCCTTACATACAGCTGTGGGAAAAAAATATACTTATTAAAGTTAATTATTTCTTTTCTAGAAGTCAGAAAGCCTTGAAAGAAAATTCCATTAAATTGGATTAAAACGCTGAAGTTGCCTGAAGCAAAATATCCTAGAATAAAGACTGTATGACGGACGGCAACAAATACGAATAAAAGGAAAATTCGTCGAATACGAACAAGAGTGGTAAAATGTCGAATACTTTTTGTAAAATTTCTTTTTGAGATTAAACTTAAGATAACGCGTTTTATATTAACGAAAAATCCGAATTTAAATACATTTAACACTTAACTGGCGTGGTGAAACTTTTGTGCGCAACTGGCGTCATGGTGGCATTTTGTAATGAGCTTATGTAGTAAGGCACCACAACGCCAGTTAAGGGTTATGGCTCCACTTCTTTTGCCAAAAAGAAATGAGTGGGTTCTATTCCAACGCTTTGAGGGAAGGATATAAAATAGTGTGTTGGGAATATGCACGAACTTCTGTGACTTTCCTCCAGAACAAAGTTTTTCAATCTTTGTGCCATGGAACACTGGTTTGCCGTGAAAAGACTTTAGGTGTGATGCGAATTTTTTTTTAAATGGATTATTAAGTTTTAGTTATTTTTTGAAATATTACAAATAAATAAATTAAAGTAATAGATAATATTTGTTCGATTTCTAACATCATGTTTGTGTGATGTGAAACTTTTATCAATGAAATTATCAAAAGTAAAACTCAATCACGGCTAGAATCACAGGAAAAAGATTTAAGAATATGTCGTTCGTAAATTAAGAAAAATATTTTAAAATTTAAGTTCAATCTAAAAGTATAAAATTCATTTTTTAATTATATTTCAAATTGTAATAAAGATAAAAATAAATCCATGCAGATAAATTTTTAAAAATTCCATTGGTAGTTTTGTAACAATTTACTGTATTTTTTAAGATATTTTTATCGTGACGTTCATTTTGTTAATAAATACAAAATAATAAAGACATTTTTTACTCTTTTCTTTTTATCTTAATGTAAGTGTACCTTGAAAGTTTAACTCTACATTCGACTGAACTCTGGGATAAAAAAAGTTTAAAACACATTACTGTAGGAAGATTTTCCTCAAAGCATTGTAACATTGTCAATAGGATATAAAAATAAAACATATTTAAAGAAAAACATAATTTTTTTAATGTGCTTAATGAAATTTCCTTTCGTTATAACTAGACTGTATTTCCCTTTTTCCCGTACTCAAGTGGAATACATAAATATGAAAATTGCACAAGTAATATTATAAAATCCCTTTACCGTATATTTCCATATCGTATTCCGTAAGCAGAGAAATTTTGGAATATTTATTGGCTCCAAAGTTGGGGTGTTGGTTTATACACGAGTGAAAGAAAATTTCCAAAATTGATATTCTAAAATAATATGTATGTTATATGTAACATAAAAAACCTTACAAATTACAAAAAAGTAATAATAATATCCCACTATTTTACAGTGAAAAATACACCAATCATCATTCACTATCCATGTCATTATCTGAATTTTCAAACAATTCCTTAAAATCACTTCCTTTCATTGAATGAATGGCTTCAGCGGCTACTTCATCATCCTCATCCTCGTCTTCTTCAAAAATGGCATCATCCATCCATCGCAATACTGATGCAACATTTTTTTTAAAGATCGGACGATCATTTCTTGTGGTATTTCAAGCCAAGTTTATTCCGCCCTTCAGATATGGTGATGATGTCAACTTTTGAAAAAGATTTACAGCCATTTGTCACAGCTCCAAACTCAGATGACATGCATTCAGTCCTTTTCGAACGGAGCTTGTTCTTAAATGGCTGTTTTAGACAAATGTCCAGTTTTTTTGCTATTAGCTATGCACAAAAAATTGCAAAATTTTCGATCGTTGAATTTTTTCATCAGTTTTTTTAACATTGGCTTACGTACGGATTTCGGACAATTATTCACTGAAGAGTCATATTAAGCTTATATACACGGAAATATACGGTAGGTAAGTAAACTTCTTTTGCTGTTCTTCAGAATCAAATATTCTTTCCCGGGTCGAGTAAAGTTTTGAAAAAAATTATCTTTCTTATCTTTCATTTTATAAAACGACTTTATAGAGTATTTATATAAAAAAAAAATGCATTCCACCATAAAAAGGGTTAATCTGAGCATAATGTGGTGCATGTATCTTCATTTATTAGAATTATTGTTATCTCATAAACATGTCTAAAATATTGTTTGTAGTCATTATTCATTATTGTTTGTAGTCAAGACGCAATTTAATGTCACAGTTTACCTAATGCGACTCCGTAAAACATGTTTATACTCGGACACATGTATTCCAGTATTAAAAAAAATAAGTTTTACTGAAAATAATAAATATGTAACATAATTTATAAGAATTTTTTATTACAGCATTCACTTTGAATTTAATTAAGACATATATTTATATAAACAAAACCCACCTATAGGGAGTTTTTATGAAGCATTTATATGAGTCTTGCTTTATCCCCTTCTCCTACAATTTGTAAGTTTGAAAGCAAATTATTACGCAAATATAAAATTTACATTTATATAGAATACATTACTCCCATTATTAAAGTATTTTAGATGTTACAATTTACACTTGAATGTGTCCTTTAAATCTATCTAAAATAAAATGTCGAAAGGTAATCGTTGGCTTACTGTTTGACTAAATACAGTACTTTTATAAGGTAATGAAATATTTTATCGCATTATTTTCATATTTGTAATGGGAACAGTAAATGTGATAAGAAAGTAATAAAGAACTAACAGTAAAATAGTCTCTCGTATTTCAAAAATCCGGTTATCTATTCTCACATCGGTTAAGAAAAAAAAAATTTAGAAAGGATTGTTTTAGAATGTGTAAATCAGTAGACAAAACGAATAGTTAATGTAATGTTGGTGAAAAATGTAAACCAATTAACATGCTCGAAGCAATCTCCTAACATTCCAGAAACTAATTACCTTGTTTTTTTTTTGTTTTGTTACGTGTAAGCAAAAACTATACAAGGAATAAGGAACCTTCTTAATGGACACTTTGGTATGTTAAAGGACACTTCATCAATTAATTTCATTAGTTGATGTATAATATTATTAACGCTCCATTAGGAAATTGAGGAATTAAAAGATACTTTAGAATTTTTAAGATAAAAATTAGAAGAATAAAAGTAAATATAAAGTATTTTTCTATTTCTACAAATACATAAAGATCTTATCCTGGTGACGTAGGTCTAATATCCATTGCTCATAGTATTCATTTATATCAAACATTTCTATATTAAATATTTTTGATTACATGTATTGAACACAGTGGTCATTTAATACAAAAGTTAAATTTAACTTTAAATGGCATGAAGGTTTTGTATTAAAGAGACTGGAATTTTCCAAATGCAAATAAACAAAAGCCCATCGATATAAGGACTGATCAGTTAATATTATGTCCATTCCAATAAAGTCATATTGTACTGCTTCCTCTATAGAACCAATATGAAACCCTTGAAATTTAAAAGAACTTATTAAAAAATGAATTTTTATTTTTACATGTTTGTCTTTGTCAGTTGAATAAATCCATAACTTGCATACTTTATTATTTTTATCTGCATTTTATTGATGTAGAAAAATACCAAATAGTACCACAACATCAATTAAAGATTAATCTGAGAATTCTGAAATTAAATAAGGCGAAAATTTCTATTTAAAAATAGGGGTATCCAAAGCCCCCACCTAGCAACGCCAATGGTAGCAGTTATACATTACTTGAGACGTATGATTAACTTTTATATCATGATTAATTAACTGATAGCACTAAGTTATAAACTACTAGCGAAACTTGATTTTTTACATCTAGAAAATAATCACGAGTTAAGACGTCACGCAAATACTCTTAAGCTAATGTTAAACCAATTGCAGCGTCCTTTTCAAATTTCTCGTCTGCCTTTCAATATTTTAAAAAGTTTTTTTACATAGGATAACCGAGGTCTATCTTTTACTGGGTACTTTTTTTGGTCCCAGATTTTTGTAGGTTACTTTTTATTTCGGAACCGTTTCGAAAAGTAGAAGTATCTTCATAAAAAAAAAAAAGAACAGCAAACAAAATCGAAAAAGTAAAATAGTACCCGGTTAGAAATAGACATCAGATATCTTATGCGAAATAAATAAATAAACAAATCATTTAAAAATATTGAAATGTAAACGACAAATTTGAAAAGAACGCTGTCATTGGTTTAACATTAGCTTCCGAGTATCCTCGCCAGATTCGCGTAAGTTCTTAACGACACAGCGTAGAAGAATGTGCTATGCACAATTACATTCAGCATAAAATTTCGAAGAAAATCATTATTTGAACTCAATTTTACTCTTGAGTGAGACATATGAGAGGAGCTGTGTAAACCGAAAATGGTACTTATGTATTATCCGGGCCAGGAGATAGATCGCCAAAAATGGTTGCCAACTGCCAATCTTGTTTATCGTTGCCAATCATGTTTAAAATAGCAATTTAACATTATTAAATACAAAACATTGTTAAAAATGGTAAATAATATAAAGTAAATAAATAAATATAATATAATAAATGGACAATAATAAATATATAACAAAAAAACTAGAAACTATACTAAAAAAATAAACTATAAATTATAATAAGAAATAAACTATAAACTATAATAAATAAATAAACTATATAGTTGTCAAAAAATAAAGTTCATAGTATAATGTTGTTTGTATAATTGGTGCCATGCTTGGCGCAGTTGTATCAGACCTGGCCCGTATAATACATAAGTACCCCGAAAATATTCATAATGGATCCACTACTGTACAGTCATCCTTTCTACACTTATTTGAGATTTTCTACCTTCATCATTTAATGAAAAAACTTATGAAAATACTTTCCTCGATAATCTATCAATTCATGATTCGAATATAGAAACCACATTCAATTCGTGTCATTTCGAGTGAGGAAAATGACGGCTACTCACTTTTCGCTCATCTCCACACGTGTCTTAGATCATGTAAGAGGGGGGAAAGGAATACTGTGTTTGAATTTGTTGTATGGAATTAGCTCTGTTTGGTTCTAAACAATATTTCACAGATTACAAATTCGTATAAAAATTTATAATGAATATAGGATTATCAGTTTTCTAAGTTGAAGAAATATTTCCTAAGGATTCTTGAAAGATTTTTAAGGCTCGAAGATTTATTCGTTTTCTTTTCTTTTCAATTTTAGTAAAATGGATGCGACTGAAAGCATAGTTTGATTTTTTGTAATGATCAATTAGTACTATGACGTATAGAAAGTGTTTTGAAATATTTTGTAATTAAGAAAAAAGTGTTTCAGTTGTTTATTTAACTTTTAACTGTTGTTAACGGTGTCAGAGACCGCTGCTTATTTCAAATTTCAGAGTTTAACTCGATTGCTGTGACACAAATGGTCGCTTACTGAAAATGAAAATTACAAGTTAACCCTTATAACTGCTGTGACAAAAAAATATTGCATAACTAATGTAAGCGGTCTCCGAGACCACTTATCCGAAAGATGAATAAAAGGGTAAATTAACTCATGGAATTCAGTGTTTGTACTAAACTTTATGCACAGTATTATTTTAATCCATATTAAAAGTCTGTAGCTATAGTACTAAGGCTACAAACGAAACAAAATTTTACTAGTATCTTTGGCACTGAGCTCCATAATGGAATGGAGCGCTAACTCACCTTCCGCTTTCTACCGCAACCGCATCACACTTTCAATGCGCGCAAGCAATGAATCCTGCAATTTTTTATAATATTACGGGCATTTTTTCAAACTATTCCGCATACTTTTTATTATTTTTGCTTATTTCTACACCTTTTTCCTATTTTTAGGAGTAATACTTAACAAATTTTTAATATTTTTTTGTTATTATTTGTTTGTATTACATAAAATTTCATTTTAAACTAATATCAAATTAAATGTGTGCGATGAATTTAAATGAAATCTGTAGTTTTTTTTTCAATAAAAAATATATATCAGTGAAAATTGTAGCAACTTCGTCATCATTTCAAAAGATAATCCAATTTGAAAATATTTACCCCATACTTCTCTATGGGAAGAAATTTGTGTTTTGCCAAAATTTTTCCTTGGAAATTCTTTACAGTGATAGTATGGTGTAATACAGGAATAGTACAGTGTGCATTGTGTTTCTCGTTCATTTACACGGTCACACAAAAGCATTCGGTGATAGCGCATAATGCGATAATTACAGTCTATGTGTGATAAGTGCGTTTTAAACTTTGCTTTGGATTTTTCAGTTTAACTAAATTTTTGCATGGTTATACTTGGTGTGTATAAATTCTATTGATCCTATACAGGGCTACATAAAGCAGTTCGTAAGTATTACTGAATATGGGAGTGAATTGCTTAAGGGTATTTTTAATTGTGTTAGGTATTTTCCTGCTGAACTATATTTAGTAGACTAATATAAGTTTGCGGGATATAAATAAATTCATATGCAGGGCTACGCATAGAACAAGATATATTGTCGTTTATGGTTGGTAATTGCTACAAGTAAGTTGCCTTATGCGTCTTTTACCTGAATTAAATTTTAGTTTAGTATGGGGTGCGTACAAAAGTCTTTATATAATATACAGGGCTGTACAAAAGATTTCGAGTGCAATTCCATCGATTGTTGAAAATTGCTAAATGTGAATTGCTAAATTTTATCAGGCTATGTAGTATATATCCAAATCTATAGATCCCATACAGGGCTACAGAAAATATTTAGACTACTTTTTTGACTTTCGAAGGTAAATGCTAAAACTGGATTTTTAAATGCGTTATATGTTTCCTAAACTGTTTACTACATATCATCTTTCACTTTATTTTACGGTGAAGTTTCGTTACAGTTTTCTGGATGAGTTGGAATGTGTTTTATAATCTATGCTTGACGCATGATTTTCGGTTCTTGTTTAAGAAAACAACTCACTACCACGGTATTCGTTCCAACAAGAAAACGTACTCTTGAAAATGTTTAGATCCCCAACTAAACAATAGATGAACAGAAAGTGTAGCTTTCCGTTGCTTAGATATATTTGTGTCTCTTGCAAGCTTTCTAAATTTGGATAGAGTTAATTTTTGAAAAGTAAGAGTAAAATTCCTACATATCTGATACCAACATGTAAAACGGAGTTGCAATAAACTGCTCTTTTATTTGGTTAAATATTCGGATGTTCATTTATCTCACGTATATTTTTAAAATCATTTTCAGTTTGCTTAGCATCAGCTAATATATCCCGTATTTTTTTAACCAAGAAGCTTATTCAGTAAAATGTGTCTTGTCTTTCGGTGCTGATTTGATTTGATTTATTTATTAAAATTTCTGACTCAAAATATGATTATTTGACTGGAAAAAAGAGTTGATTATTTCCCTGAAGATTGTTAGCTATAAGATTGCTATTTTCCCTTTCGGAACCGGTTCCGAAAGTAAAATTAGTCTTATTAAAAAAAAAATAAAGACTGAAACCAAAATTGAAAAGTACAAATTAACAACGTTAAAGATAGACCTCAGCAATCCTATGCAAAAAAAAAAAAAAAAAATCATTTAAAAATATTAAAATACAAGCGATAAATTTGAAAATAATGCTCCCATAGGTTTAACATTAATTAGCGAGTTTATTCACATAACTAGTGTATAGGCTATTAAGAGCTTACGTAGCTGGGAATTAAATGACACCACAACACACGTTATGCACAAAAATTTCACGTCGCCAGTTACGGGTTATCACTAATGGGGACATTTAAACGGTATTTTCCATGGATGTACTATATATGTGGTACGGATGTACTATTATACATCCATGGTATTTTCAACAGACTTACTTTTCTTTTGTGAAATATAACGACAGGATGAGAAGCGATGAAATAGGCATTTGCATCCGAACAACGGTGAATTGGACTCTCCCTATTTTAGAATGTAGCTAACATGTGTCATATAAGTGTATGACATATATGTCTCGCTGATTAAATAACTGTGCATTACTTGTACTTTTCGTGATGCCGTGAAATTGTACACAAAGTAAGTCTAATACTGTACGTCTACAAATTAAAAACACAAACAGCACAAAAGTGCACTTGTTTTTTGCTAAAATCAGTGTACAGTAGAAAAATGAAAACTTTATTACAAGTCATATTCCTCCAACAGTTTTGGCTAAAAACTATAAAGCAATCATCAGGGAAAACAAAAGACAAAGCTAGTGATCTTTACATTTTGTCTTGGGAGAAGTGAAAAATGGGAGGGAACACGAAGGGAAAACCAAGAAGGGAAAAGGCAAAATTACATAATATGCTGGAGCCATCTACAGATCAAAAGGTGAAACAAAACCAACCAAGCAGTAAACAAGTAATATAAAAAAAAAAAAAAAAAGAAAAAAAAAAGTCAATTCCTACTTAGGTCAACAGAGAAAAATTTTATTTTAGTTACTTTTTAAGTCAATAATATCCGATAATAAACGAAGTATAAATAAACGAAGAGTACTAATTTACTACATTTATATCCTGCTAAATATCTTATATAAGAATTTTTTTTTCTCCCATATAAAACTTAAATTAATTAATTAAATTTAATTAATGAATTAATATTTGAAAAAACTGTAACATCAAGTGTCATCCACTACAAGTTTTAAAAAATGTATTTGAACATGAGTGGATGAATAAAAAGTATTTTATTAACGATTGAAAATTTGAACAAGTTATATAAATATATATAGGGAGAGTGTGAACTAATAGTAGGAATTGAAAAATGGGGTTAACTTGTTTTCAGAAGGTTTATCCATATACTTGGTACGTTAAATGAAACAATATCAATACATGTATCACTATTTCTTAAATTAATTTAAGATCACCAGTTTTGGCTTTTGTTTTCACTGATGATGGCTTTATAGTTTTTAGCCGAAACTGTTGGAGGAATAAGACTTGTAACTAAGTTTTAATTTTTCTATTGTACACTGATTTTAGCAAAAAACAAGTGCAATTTTGCGCTGTTTGTGTTTTTAATTTGTATATTAATCAACGGTGTAACGTCCATCTTTAATACTTTTATTTATTATACGTCTATTGTAAATTTCAATAAAATATCTTCATTGATAAAAATCCAGATTCGGATTAGAGTGATTTACCCTGTATTTTTCCCGGAATAAATGAATTGCAATCTTGCTTTTCTATACAAAAATTGTTAGCTGTGGTATGCTTTACCACCTCTTAAAGTGTGTAGATGACCTTTCCGTACACCCTGTATATTACACATACACACACACAGAGATATGTAATTTCCCATACATATTTAAATGGCTTTCTTCGGCAATGCTAGTTAATATTTCACGCTGATTTCAATTTCAGACATCATTGTGCATTGCATTCTCGAAACTGCGATAAGGCAGTGAATGAGACGTGCGTTTGAATCTTATTTAACGATAATTAAAACAGGAGCGTTTGCGATTCGGGATATCATTCTTCATCATATGGGCATTCCTTAAAGCAATCCCAAGTATTACTTCTTCCGAACAAAGAGATGGATTGAGGATCATAGAGTTGCAAATTCATTAAGACATTCTAAAGAACGCTAAAATAAGATGCGAAATACTTATATTAATTACTTTTTTCAATTATGTATGCGTCGATGTATTTTCCCTAAAATATTCTTCTGATTCTTTAAAATATGTCTGCGAAAACTCTTTCCTTACTGTTGTTAAAGTTTCATGATGGTCGTAAAAGATATACAGGGAGTGGTGGAATTTAGCCGGTTCTCATCACCAAATTTTTTTGTTTAGTTCGGTGAATCGGTTGTTAAGATGGCACTTGTGTTTTAATGTGTAAATATCAAATCTACTTTTCTTATTCTCTTCAAATATTCATCCGCACAGTAACGTATTTTAAGTATACAATCGTGACATGTTCTCATTTGTTTCAGATTTGTTTTACGTCCAAAATTAACACGACATTTCAGGAGATTTTTACCAAGTCAAAGAAATATGATTTTAAACCAGAAAAAATATTTAATGAAGTGTTTCTTTTCGCTTTACGGTTATTAATTAACGTGTTCTGTTTAATAAAGTTTCTGGTTTTATTTCATTTGAAAAAAAATCCCGGAAGGTTGGCAGGTATGACAGTATATAAATGCGCTGGTAGTTTCGTAAAGTAACTTTATAAGACATACGCACATAGGGAATGCTCGGGTTCGAAAATTTGTCCAAATTATGACACCCTGCATTACGGAAGTTGGCGATAATTCACCTGTGAAAAACTATTATTTTTATATTTACAATTTTCAGATACTGTCTTGGCGATAATGGCAGGCCGAATGGCAAATTACGGACTTCGATAAAAACAGCGCGTATTTAAAAAAAAAATAGAAATCAAGCCTCTACGACCTGTAGGACTCAAATAAACAAGAATGTTCCAGATTAGATCACCGGTTTTTAAACTATTTGAGTCCCAACTACTGTATATAGATAGCAGTCGCTTGGAAATATTTTTTTTTATACAAAAGGGGTGTGGATATTTTTATTTAGAAAGTTCATATATGATTCCGAAAAATTTTACAAATTTCCGTAGTAATTCTGAAAGTCTTTGCATACTAATTTCACATTCAATTTATTTCTACTTAATTAAGTGTTTAATAATTATCATAAGTAATCTCTAAAATAAATTTAGATAAAATATGACCATTATACAATGATCTCTCACTTATGCGCCTCTCACCAGTGGCGTGTTCAGAGTGAGAATAGGGGACAATGTATTACTATTTTCGAATAGTAATTTTCGCCTTGTTTAATCTCAGAAATCTGGATTAAATAAGACGAAGATTATTATTAGAAAATAGTGGCACTTTTCGTATCTACGACGCTAAAATGACCTTTTCACTAGTATTGTTTGCCTCTTCCGTAGTTTTTATCTGATTTAACTGATAGTTTAATTTTTGTTTTTAATCTTGTTTAATTTCTATTCATATCAGATACGATGAAATTTCATTGTTTAACCCATTTTTATCCACTATGGGAGACATGCTGTGTAAAGGGCTGTTGATTTTAATAAATGTACATGAGTAAAAAACTCCATAATCAGTATGTACATGATTAAAGTTCACATACTCAGAGCTGTCTGTAGTCTAAACTATTCATCAAAAAATTATTAAAATTGGGTTGCGTCTAAATGAACGGATGCGAAAGACATTTAGCAGAAAAAATTATTTGAAAAATGTCCACCAGAGGGCGTTTTCTGATAAATTTTCGGCATATATGCAAATTTTAGCAAGCAGGTGATGTATCTGCTCGCGTACAATGGAAATGTTAAATACAAATACGCAATGAATCTTTTATCAATCTCTCATGCCTTTTCCACGGAAAATGTCAGGCAGTTTACCAGCATCGTGGTTTAGTGGTGAAACTTTTTTATCAAAAACGTGATTCCGCACCAGAAACTTTGCGGAATTTCGATCTTTTGAAAAACATTCGCAGAGGTGCAATGACGGCAAACGCAACATTTCCCGAACTCAAGGACACTATTTCCCGTCACGCCCTCAACATTTCAATAGTTTGCTTCGCATGACAGTTGAACATCTATTTTGCGGTTTCGAACGGTACTTGACAATAGTCAACACGTTGAACATTATTTGTCTTCACGAACAAATTCTACAATGTGGCGAAAATCTTGTATTTTGTTAAATTATTGAAAAACACATCAATAATACGCCCTCTGGTGATAATTTTTAAAATTATTTTTTCTGTTAAATGTCTTTCGCATCTCTTCATTTAGACGCATACCAAATTTTCCACTTTTCTGATTAATAATTTCGACTGCACACAGGTCTGAGTAGGTGAACTTTAATTATGTACATCACTCTGTACAAAGTGTAATAATGCATGCATGATAAGGTGGTCTCCATTCATACCAGTTTTTCTTTGATCGTTAAAAGTATAAGTGAGCGGTGTCATTGTACATTCATTTGTAAAAACTCTCCAATTTTTCAACGTTAAAATTTGTAGTCTTGGTTATGCGACGGTATTTTTTTTATCAGATATGTATTAGGATGGATACTTGATGCACAAGCAATACATAACCCAGTTTATTAAACTAGATGTCATTTAAGGAATAGAAGCATTGAGGGTAGCCCTGAATATTGTTCATTATCGAATACCGAATAATTTCAAATGCGAAAGGAATTTCATTAGTCTTTATATTTGGGCTAATGAAACGAAGGGAAATTGTCTGTTATCAAAATAACATATTGTTACTGGGAACTTAAACATATGTTTTTATTACAATAGACCAATAGAAACATTTATATTTATGCTACTTGAATCATATTTGGGTGTCAAAAATTAAGTTTTAAGACTGAATATATAAGAAAGTTCGTCTTTTTATATAGAAAACCCCTGCTCCTAAAAATACTTATTTTTTACATAAAAATTCAACAAAAGCCCATTTGATCATCGACTGATATGTATTTTTCATCTCTCTGTGACAATTTGCCGAATTATTTACTTTTCATGCCGATTGTAAACATGCAAAATCATCAGCATTTTTCAGAATTAGAAAATATTTGAAGAATGCACTTTAAAAATTCCTTCCTTGGTAGAGGTGGGGTGGACTACTGCATAAATGAAAATTTTCTAGTAAGCGTTAAGAACTTTTATTCTGAAGTGAAACCGAATAAAATACAGTAAATTTCAATACAGATTATTTTTCAAAAGTTGCTAACAGCCCGAACAAAGCAGAATTATCTGCTCTACAACATGATGACATCACGTACATTATACGTTCAAGAACATTTTATCAGGGTTTCATCCAAATTTACTTTTCCCTTTTTCATAGAATATGGGGCGGAGTAGAAATGTTCTACTGTATGGCAAAAATACAGTGTAGTGTCAATTTCTAAAACATGAGTTGGATTGGAAACGAAATCCCACGCATTTCGTTACATCGAGATAGTTGAATGTCCAACCCTAGCCAATACCCAGATATTTGGACATTTTAAATTTTATCATAGCTTTAGGATTTTGCAATCTAGATGTGTTTAATTCTATAATCTTTACAGTTTTTATTCATTAACAAGAATATGTTCTTGCAAAAATGGATATTTATGGTAACGTGTAGTTTCATTTTAAATGAAAATATTTTAAATTGTATGAAAATAATATTTTCTTAAGCATTAAGCTAAATTCATCCATAAAAAATGTGATTTTTGATTTCATTACTTACAACACCACTCCGTTAAAAATTGAAACCAAATTTATTACATGTATTTTCTTAATATATTATTATTAATGAGAAGAGCTGTATATCTAAGTTTTAAAAATACAAATTTTAAATTAAGAAAAAAAAATCCCAAAATAATGTTGCGAATTTAATGTTTGTTCGAGTAATTTCTCATATTCTAATCTATTTCGGAAAAACTTTCAACACGTTATATTAATATGTTTTTACTTTAATATAAGTTAATTTGTCGCTCTATGACGTTATTCAAAAATGAGATGCTAATGCATGATTGAGCGTTAAAATTTTTTGATAATCCTTTCCTGCACATTTGTTCCTTAGCTAGTTATGTTACAATGTTATTGACATCGTTCCTATTTCAAAAAGGGATTTATATCATATGTAAACAAAACATATACATTTTGTGTCTAACCGGTTACTAAAATGTATATACAGTGTGTCCACGTATAACCTGACCGACCTTTATTTTCGCAACCGTTGGTCCTAGATGCATACTTCTAATTACAAAAATGGTTTAAATAAGGTAAAGAATTATTTTTAAAGCGATTTGGGTCAAGAAAAACATGTAGTAAAAAATTACGAAATTTAAATTTTTATACGGTCTCCCGGTCCAATAAGTGATATTTAGTAAAAATTTACTGAGACACTAACAAGTAAGACAAAAAAAAGTCCTATTCATCTAACATTAAAATTGAACGAGTTATGAAACTTTGAAATGCATGACTTATACCACTTTTTTGTATTTAAAAACAGATGATTTCGGCCATGCTTTCAGGGGTCGTATATGAAGTACTTAAACTTATTTCAAGGTATCTGCGCTTTAAAAGAAATCGTAAAACTATTACGATTGAGTTAGCTTTTATTAGTTAAGTTTCAGATTAGTTAAATTAATTGTATTTAACATATGTTTTATTTTGTAATGATTTGAGGCTATGAATTTATTTTAACAAAAATTATGTTATTTTCATAAGGTTTTATTTAAATTGCAACGATCGTCGTTCCAGTTTAAAATTTGTACTCGAACTTTAACTCACTTTCAAATGTCCGATCGAAGTTAAATTTTACATACTGAGTTAAATCCGATGACAATGTAATATTATTATAATTTTCGACGCTTACCATATTAGAGGATAACACAAAAAAATTCTGATAGATTATCGTCAACAAGTTTAAGAAAGAGTTTTAGATTAGATAACATAAACCTGCGATGATAGTGTTTTTTAACTTTTATAATTACGTTTTATGTATTTTTTAACGCCGAATAAAAAAAATTGCCTCCACTTTTAACCATCATGTCAGAATTTTTCGCAAATCGTAAATTTCAAGGTTAAAAAATAGCGAAATATCTGATACTATAAAATAAATGTAAGACTTTTTTCATTCAGTTTAATTTTATTTAATTCAATAATTTATTCAATTTTTTGGCTTATACTGGGTTTCTTACAGCTAAACAGCTCATGGGTCCGATGAGGTTGGAATGGGAGAGGGGATCAACTTTAACTTTGAGCTTTTTAACTTTGAAATTTGCGATTTGAGAAAAATTCTGACGTGATGGTCTAAAATGAAGGTCATTTTCTAATTCAGCGCTAAAAAATACATAAGAAACAATTTTCAAAAGCTAAAAAACATGGCACAACCCAAAGTTTGAAAGACATTGTAATCTAACAGCATTTAAAAATCTGTATCATTTTGTAAAGAATTGACGATGTTGTTTTTCATCCTTTTATTTGCGTCTATTTGCCAGAAAGCACTACTTACTATGTTATTATTTCAAATTTCTTTATTAAATTTGTATGAGTTTGTGCACTGTGATTTTATGTATTATACAAAATATACATTTTTATTTTCAATACCAGTGATTAGACAAATAGTATACTGTTTTTGAACTTGAACAACAACCCTTTTGTCATGATCATATCTAACTTTAAAACCTACTTGTCTTTCTGATAGGGGATATATTCGCATCTCCATTTGTATACGGTTCCCATACTATGCATGATAACTTTGAACTCAAATTTCTCAGTGAATATTGGTTGTACAGATACGGAACTTTTTGTGTTTGCAATACTTTTGAATAGATAAAATGTCCCTAAATATAAGTATAGGGACCTGGGGGCTGTATAAAATTTAGATTCTGTAATTCTTCACTAAATTGATTTTTCGCCTCAAACTTTTTTATCTTAACTCTGCACGTAATTTTAACCACTTTTGTAATTGAAATCCAAAATAATTTTTTAAATCCCAACTAAAGCTTCATGCTTGAACTGATCTTTCTTATACTACTATCACATTTCGTCACCATTACGGAACGTTAAACTTTATTCTTATTAATATTCTTTCTTAACATTTTCCCATCTAAGTTTTCAGAAAAAGTAGTTACCGACACTAGTAAACATTTTCTATCCTATACATTAAACATGAGCTTACAGCTTTGAAGAATTAAGAACTTATGCTTAGATAACCCTTTGATGCATATATTTCTTACATTTTTTCATTTGTTTAATGAATAGATTCTGATAGCGCAGTCGATGTGCAATATGGTAAGTAGGAACCTTTTCAGAAAGGTATCCAGTTTAGCGCAAAGGAAAAAGTGTCCAAGCAAATGAATACTACTAAAATATATTCGTGATAAAATAATAATATGGGAGGAAATTCTTTAATGAGAAAGGTTGCATATCATTGTGATGTATTACAACGTGGTATCTTTAAAAAAAATGTTCGAAAAGAGTAAAGTTTGAGAGAAGAGAAATTTAAAAGAAAGAGTTTGAGTAAAGAAACGTTTAAAGTCGTTTTTAAATAAATACTATTAATTGCTTAAGAATATACAGAAAAATGTCAGTTTTCTCATTGGCGCGTGAGCCTGCGATTATATTTTCTAACTATCATGCAGTTAGACCAAATGAAAAGAGACTTATAATTTAAATAAAATATTATGTTTTTAGTGGAAATGAAGCAAATTTTTAAGTCCTCATTATGGAGAACTAAAATATTGTTATAAATATTCCTATAAATTTGGTTTCTGCAATTAAAAAAAGAAGCAGTCAATGTCATGGATTGTTATTCTTGAAAAAAACGTGCATTCTTAGTACTAAATTTTCTTAAAATTATTTCAAATTAAAGGTAATTTTTTTATATTGCTTCCAACTTACCTAACATCATGCCAGACATACCTAACATCATGTATTTTACCAGATCATACGAGAGATTTTATTACACAAGTAGCACCAACTGGTTGGACTAATGTTGGCTAATTATGGGATCCCACTGTTGGATAATGGTAAGAAATGTCCACCTTACCGTACCATTGGCCAACGAGCCTTTTACCAACAAAAGCCCAACGAAGGTTTTTTTTCACAATTTATTTCCACAACGGCCCAAGAGTCTAGTCCTACAGAGGTCAAACGATTTATTCTCCCAAAGGCCCAACAATCTATTCCTACAAATGGTCAACAATTTGTTCTCCCAAAGGCCCAACAGTCTATTCCTACAAATGGTCAACAATTTATTCTCCCAAAGGCCCAACAGTCTATTCCTACAAATGGTCAACAATTTATTCTCCCAAAGGCCCAACAGTCTATTCCTACAAATGCCCAACACTTTATTCCCCAAAGGCCCAACAGTCCATTTCTACAAATGCCCAACGACAATAATCCAGCAATTATCCTACAAATTTAAATGATACCATTAAAATAGGAAAATGTCCAGGACATGTTGCTTCTTTTGAGTATGAATATGTTATGCCCTGAAAGTTTTGGAATAAAACTGAACAATCCTTTGAGACCCTTTTTTTAAATTTTAATTAAAAAGAAAAATAAGATAAATCTGTCAGATAATAAGTAAGGTAATGTGGCTAGTAAACTTTTATATATACTAGCTCATTAGACACACCTGTAAAACAATGAAAATAATATTTTTTTGAATAATAAGAATGCAGAAGATTTTTCAATTCTATCTCAAACTTTTCACGTTCTTGCACATTCCAAACATAGTAAGAAACGTGTTCTGAAATTTTTCCTATTTTAATGGCATCATCCCAATTTCTGGGATAAATGTTGGATAAAAATTCAACATAAATTTATCCCTACGTTATATTTATATTTTTATTACATTTATAACATATTATAATATCCATCAATGCCTTGATCTTTCAGACTAGTAATTTAGTATACCACACATGATTAACTCTTATACGAAAACCGATATCAATGGCTTCTTAAAATTGTTGTACTTTCATCAAATAGCATGAGTGGAAAATTCATTAAACTTTTAAAATGTGTGATCTTTCTTAAAATTTGTATCTTATGGTCAACTGGAATGATAATCCCAGCAGATAAACCATATTAAAGAACAATAATAAGAAGGATGCATATTTCTCTCGGTACAGGTTCAAAAATTGGTTTTGACCGACCTCTCGCATACAAAGCACTTCAGACTATATCCTTTCTTCGTAAATCTGGTGGCTCTAGCTAAGCAGGTTTGGCAATTTTGTACGCCAAGAAATAAGAAAAAGTTCTTTAAAATATTTTAACCCCAAATTTTATTAATTATCATACTAATTATTAGGTTCACAATAATCATTGTAACTACAATTTTTCTAATGGTTTAAATAAAATTACTACGTAATAAATAAATATTTCCGCATATTTTAATGTTATTTTTTATTATTTTTTTAAATCTTTATCTTTTAAATAATTTCGACAGCATTCCTTTATAATTACTGCCATTTTTACCTTTTTTTTACATTATCGTTTTAAAAGAATGTATACAATTTATGTAAGAAAGTTAAAATATAGCATTTTTTCTGATTCTGATATACGAAGGACATGAAATATGGAATTAAATTTATTAATGACAACTTAGTGAATCATATACAAACACAGCATAGAGAAGTATCACCTTTTATATGATATACAATAAAATCTAATCAGCGCCAATTTATGTCAAGTTCTAACTAATCATGAAGTGGAGTTCCTCCATTTAATGGTGATCAAAGTTCTTATTTCTGAATTTAATGAATTAAATAATATTAAGTCGCAACAAATGCAGTTGTACATTTTTTATTAATATTATTTTACGGATATATAGCAGAGATCTTTTCAACATCACTCAGTATATAAATAATCGTGCTTTATTAATATGGTATTTGTAAAATCTACGTTTAGTCAGAGGTACTTTAAGGTTGTGTTCTGGCACTAGTCACCAAGTCTACATAGTTAAACGCTTCATCGGCACCATCAATTATCACTATTTATATATCGGGAATCGATAGAAAAAAAGAACGAAACTTTTAAACCAGGCCCAAACTGGACTTGTTGAAATACTGAATTCAATATACCATAATACTGAAATAAATAAATAAACGAATGCTGTCATATTCATAATATTTTTCGAAGAAGCGATTAGAGCAGTGATGAGGGATTTGGGAGTTGAAACATCTCTAAAAATATTTAAAAACTGAAAAGTTTAAGACGAAATATTGTATTCTACAATCCATACATAACCAGTATAAAGAAAAGCATAAATAGACTGAAAATGTAATTTAGATTTCTTTCAAGGCCTTTTTCACTTGTGCAGTTGCTTTTAGTTTTCAAGTCTTTCGATATAGATACATGCTGGATATATTCCATTTTATCTATACTTTTTTTTAAATCCGTATTTGCCAAATTAACTATTTTTATACAACGAATTTATACTCTTTTTGTACTTTTTGTGACAAATGTACATTTTAAAAGCCCTCTAATATTGAAATCCCGGCTGAACTACGGCCATATTATTGATATACAATATTATTGATATACAATAAATGTAACAACTTTTTATTAATTTTACATGAAAAAAAAGAACTACTTTAAAAAAATCTCTTAATTTGAAATAATTTCAGTGCAAGTTTGTATTTTTTTGCATATGTAAACGTTCAAACAAAGCTTCCGTGCTAATTCTTTTAATATGAATGCTACTAGCATATCATATATTCTAATGCGAGCAAATCTTGTGTGTGGTTATATATATATATATATATATATATATATATATGCAAATTTTATCTTAAAAACGGCTCTAACGGTTTTGACGAAATTTCGTATGCTACCGTTTTGGGGCACCAGAAAACCATTGGGCTAGGTCACATTTTCGAGAAAATTCGATTAGTGGGACATTTTGGGTCATTTTGGTTCATGGTCTAGCTAATTGTATCTAAAAAATGGTTCAAACGATTTTGACGAAATTTTGTATCCGACCATTTTCGGGCACGAGAAGACTATTGGGCTGGGTCACATGTTCGAGAACTTTCGATTAGTGGGTCATTTTTGGGTCAACGCGGGTCAAATTAATTTTATCTAAAAAACGGCTCTAACGATTTTGATTAAATTTTGTGTCCTACGAGTTTCGAGCACGATAAAATCATTGGGCTAGGTCACATGTCCGAGAAAATTCGATTAGTGGGTCATTTCTGGGTCATTGTGGATCAAGATCTAAAAAGCGGCTCAATTTACACTCAATTTTGCATCCAATGGTTTTCGGGCACAATAAGACTGTTGGGCTAGGTCTTATGTTCGAGAAAATTCAATTAGTGAGTTATTTTGGGTCATTTTGGGTCATGGTCAAGCTAATTGTATCTAAAAAACGGTTCTAATGATTTTGACGAAATTTTGTATCCGACTATTTTCGGACACGAGAAGACTATTGGGCTGGGTTACATGTTCGAGAACTTTCAATTAGTGGGTCATTTTTGGGTCAAAGCGGATCAAATTAATTTTATCTAAAGAACGGCTCTAACGATTTTGATTAAATTTTGTATCCTACGAGTTTCGGGCACGCGAAAATCATTGGGCTAGGTCACATGTTCGAGAAAATTCGATTAGTGGGTCATTTCTAGGTCATTGTGGATCAAGATCTAAAAAGCGGCTCAATTTACACTAAATTTTGCATCCTATTGTTTTCGGGCACGAGAAGATTGTTGGGCTAAGTCACATGTTCGAGAAAATTCAATTAGTGGGTCATTTTGGTCATGGGTCATGATATTTGAACTCAAATTTAATTTTGACCGAGCATAGCTCGGTCTTCCCTGCTCGTGAAGTACAGGGTGGTTATAAAATAAGTATCCCTATTTGGAGCTGTCTGTAGCTTGCAGGAATAACCCGAATAAAACCAAAATCGGTACACATACTATTCGAGAAGGGGGAAGAAGAATGGAACAATAAAAATAAATAGTTACAATAATCGGCAACAGATGGATCTACGGGTCCTGTCGGTGCAAACGCCGTTGTAATCATTAGTAAAATCAAAACGCGGTCATTTTTGCCATTAACGTTGTACGACATGCCTCTCAGTTTACCAGATCGTGCTTTAATTTTAAAATTATTCTAAATTAACAGCTCAAACAGTGCAGCTACTTTACGTGAATTTAAGCTTGTAAAAGGAATGCGTAAAGGAAAAGGTCCTTTGACACCGTGTGCAGTGTGAAGAATGGTAAAAAAATTCGAGGAGACTGGATCGTTTACTGTAAAATGTGGAAGAGTGAGGAAACCAGTACCTCTCCGCACGCAAGCAGAAATTGCCACTGCAATTGTGGAGTCATCAGGGACTGCGGAAGCCGGTCCTAGTGCACGTGGAGTTATTCGAAATTTGGATATTCCATATGCTATTGTTCGAAAAGTCCTAAGAAAGGTAATCCAATTTTATCCGTATAAAATTAGTTGTCATCAACAATTGTTACATGGTGACGCGCAGCAGAGACAGGATTTTGCTTTAACGTTTTTAGCAAGAATGGAGGTGGATGATGCCTTCCCATGGAAGATTTTATGGGAAGATGAAGCTCATTTTCATATGAATGGGATAGTCAATACGCAGAACTGCAGAATATGGGCTTCGGAGCCACAAACTGTTATTCACGAAATACCCCTCCACTCTCCAAAAAATCACTGTGCGGTTTGGTGCATTTTGTGGATTTTTTGGATTTTTCTGTGTGGTTTTTTGTGGATGGTGAGCATTACAACAGTTTTTACGACAACATTTCACAGATGATTGAGTAATAAGCCGGTATTTCCGTATGACATGGCCTTCTCGATCCCCTGATCTGGCGCCCTGTGATTTTTGGCTTTGGAGGTACTTAAAATCTATTGTTTACCATGGAGGTGTCGCAAACCTCAATGACTTAAAAGATCGCATATCACAACATGTGCGAAACATCACTCCTGATGCGTTACATTCCGCAGTTGAGCACGTCGTCCACCACCTGGATTGTGTCTTGCAGCACAATGGTCATGTGGAACCTGAGCTTGATCGGCACCGCCATGCGAAATCCCCATTCACTGTGACATTTTCCAATAAATTAGGTATGCCATCCGGTTTTGTGCCTTAATTCTTTGTTCTTGTATTGCACATTACATTTCACACACAAAAGCGCCATCTGTCGACGATTATTGCATTTTTTTATTGTTCCATTCTTCTTCCCCCTGCTCAAATAGTATGTGTACAAATTTTGGTTTCATTCGGGTTATTCCTTCAAGCTACAGACAGCTCCAAATAGGGATACTTATTTTATAACCACCCGGTACTTATTTGTAATAATTATTACTTTTAGTTTATTGAAATATTTTTGCTTTCATTTAATATCTTTATTGAATGCCATTTTGTATAAATAAACAAACTGTAATGTTCTGCATAATTAAAAAAAAATAAAACAAGAATGAAAAATCTTGCGTCAAGCATAGATTATGTAACACTTTCCAACACTTCCAAAATAATTTTACAGATCTTTACCATTTAATAAGGTGAAAAATGATATAAAAATACACTCCTTAAAGAGTGGAATTTTCCATTCTCTAGAAAGGAGTGAAATATTTCGCTCTGTTACCGATTGTGAAATGTGTCGCTCCGTTGACTACAGTGAAATATTTATCTCCGTTGAAGTGAAAGCCTGACTTTATATTATTTTGTTCATATTTATTTATTGAGAGAAACGAAATTATCATTCCTTCTTAGTTTTTTTTTTTTTTTTTTGTCAATGTCAACTTGTTTAATTGTTACATTTTACTTCCATGAAAATAAATGAATGGTGATCGCTGGAAAATCGAAAAAATTTATCTCATGGAAGGAGGTCTCTGGGACAAAAAAGGTCAGCGGATTTATCCGTTTCAGGTCGGAGTCTGAGAGTACGTACGTAGGAAGAAGTATTTAGAAGTGTGTGTGTGGAAGAATTGAAAAATATACCCACTCATGATGCGCATGCGTTTGTTTAGTAGCACGATTGAAAAAACTGAAACAGCCATTGAAATAATAAATGAATCGATATAATTATGGAAACATTATTAGCAACAAAAAAAAAATGAATGAACAAATAAATAACTGCTTTATTGTAACGGAATTTTTGTCAGAGCAGATGCGCGGAAATGTATTACATGAAATAATGAAAAGCTTGGGTTTTCTAATTCACACAGCTGATAATCACCGCAAATATTTGTGATTTCTACACAAGTTCTACATGCAAATCAAAAAAGAAATAAAACAAAAATAATGTAATAAGAGTTTAGTACACGCCAACGGCCATACCGTTCTGAAAATATTAGTTCTCATCTGATCACCGAAGACAAGCAACATCGAGCGTGGTTAGTACTTTGGAGGGTGACCACCTGGAAACAACGCGTGTTTCGCACTCCTTTTGCAAGAGTGAATAGTGACTCCTATGGAAGAGTGACTATTCACTCCTATCAGAGGATAAAAAAACGCACTCCTCTTTGCAAGAGTGAATAGTAACTCCTCTGAAAGAGTGATTATTCACCACTGTTAGTGAATATTCACTTCCCAGCAGTGAGTGTTCACTCTTTCAGAGAGTTAACAATTCCACTTTTACTTAGAGTGAATAGTCACTCTAAAGAGGTTGGGCAAATTTTGACTCTGTGATAGAGTGAATATTCACTCGTCCGGAGTGAATAATCTCTCTTTTTTATTTAGAGTGTAAAATGTATCTTATTGCATTTGGTAATATGTGCGTTTCTCATTTACGTTATTAACCACATTTTATTGGTAATATTGCTTATGACGTGCTACATTTACCGATCACATGGCAAATAACCGGTATCTACTGTATTAAACTACATTTCTTTAAAATTTTTATCCTTTGTTGGAGCACTAATGCAATTAAGATAAATCTCGTTTACATATTTCTGTTTAAATGTATTTTATTTTAACTTTAACTCATTCCATTGTATTTCTTTTTTCATTACTGTACCAACGACAAATCTTAAAATTAAAAATCCTGTTTGTCACAATCGAATTGTATTTTTCAATCATTATTTAGTGATATCATGTTCAGTGCTGCGTTTTTTTTACATTTAATACGAATAATGTTGTTGGCATTTTGAGAGTAAGTTTTTCTTTTTCGTATTTATTGTAGACTTTTGTATAAGTTCAATTTTTAGCATGGAACGCATTGTATTAAATTGTATCTTCCATAACAGAAATATTGAAATTTTACATCATTTCATTGCTTTTTATAAAAAAATATTTCTGCACATATACTATTTTCTTTAAATTTTGATAGCCATATCAACGATCTATAACTAAATGAGTAATAATGACCGAAAGCAAATCATTTTGAAGAAACTATTTTGTGCCAAAATTTTAATAACGAACAAAAGGAGTTGGTTAATTGAATAAGTAAAGAAAACGATGATTTAATGCAATAACAAGTCTTTTTTTTAAAGTATATTTGACATCTAAAACGGCGGCTTAGATATAAGTTAAACAATATCGTGAATTGAAAATAATAATTATTATTAAAACCACCAAGAAAAGACACACAGGCTTTTAGTATAACATAAAAAATATTTATTGAAAAAAAAAAGCTACCAACATAAATAATAACATAGAATACTGTCTTTATCATATCCAACAAACGCGTTTACAATAATAAAGTTATATTGTAATATATAATAAATACGAAATAAAGATTTCAGTTCTTTTTTTTCTCACAAAAGTCTTTTATATTATGAAATTTGACTTCGTAATTATTATCATAAGATTAAAAAGAAAAACTTTTTAGAGAGGTTTATCCAATTGTATGATGGAAAAGTTATTTAATGAATCATTACCAATATAAAATATTATTGGCTTTAAACTCACATATTTTTTTATATCAGTAGACTGTAATGGGTTCATTAAAAGCAAATATAATAAATAAATCTAATAAATATATCATAAATTTAACTTTTTAAATAACATTTAAATAAATAACTAACTTAAACATTACCATTACTTAACTTTACTATTTAAATATTTCGATAATTATTGTTAATAAACACAAAAGAATATTTTTGTAACACGTTGAGTACCCACCGTAAATGACATTATAAATTTAAAATAATCTGAAAGAATAGTATTAACATAAATTCAGATCTGAAAATAATTATTGCACTGTATTTTTTTTAATATTAAGTGAAATACACATCCGGAGGTAACAACGATTAAAACAATTCAGAGTTTTGTCCTGAGGATGCAAATGTCGGAAGCAGATGGACGCTACACCATATAAAATCAAAACAAATTAAATTCGGTAAAAATTAAAATATACCAAAAGAATATTTTTTTAAAAATTCGTATATCGTACTTTTCTTTGTTAGTATTTTAAATTTCATTTCATCACTGAGCGCTGTTTTTATGACATGTTTATTTTCTATCGAGTTTTAAGTTATTTATTTTTAAATTTGCAGTATTTTCACATACAGAGAATAGTTTTAAATTAAAAAAAATTACCACATACAGAAAGTTCTAACAATAATATACATGTATCAGACTGAAGATGAAACAATAATCTGGAACAATGGGCAAAGCGTTCGTCAATAAACAAAACAAGAAAGAAAAACCATGCATAAAGCATAGATTATTAAACACTTTCCAACACTAACAGAATACTTTAACAAACCTTTGTTGTTTAATAAGGTAAACAAAATACCTGTGTAAAAATTTTAGAAAACAAAAAATCCATTTGAAAACCAGATTTCAGCAACTACAGACCATAGCCAGAAATGTATTCTCATTTTTTAGTGCAGCCTTGTATATAATCTATAGATTTGTATATACTCTATATAGTATACTGCAATTTAGTTTAGTATAAGAAAACACATAACATAGTTGAAAATGCACCTTCAGCAGTTTCTACCAATAGACGGAAACATATTTGAATTCTTTTGTACAGCACTCTATACTATCGTAAGATCTTTATATATGCCACATATAAAGCTAAAGTTTAATTTAGGCAAAAACACGCTGAAAAATATTGAAATCACACCTTCCAGAAATTATCATACAGGGGCGACAATGTATCCAGTTCTTTGAGCTTTACTTCAGCACTGTATATCAATTTCAATACATTTGACAGAGTGTAACATCATTAAAATACACTACAAATGATTTTTCCCCAAATACCATAATTTAACGGCATTCTTTTGAGTGCCCCTGTACACAAAATATAAGTTCTACATACTTCATGACATCCCAAGTATACTTACGCGAGTTAGAGAACAGACAGACGGCAGACAGACAAACCGAATTCATAGACACTTTTCAACTATGTTGGAAAGTGTTAAAAAGAGAACTTCGTTGATTTGTGGGGTGGCAGCCTCTATGCATGCGTCACTTATATTGTACGAGTTCAACGGTTGTGGCCCAACCCTTAGTTACTGAAATATCCGTAGAATTTGAAACGAAATTCTTTTTAGTTTGTCTAACAACTCTCTAAATTAGAGGGGTCATGGTTGGCATACTAACTCCAATAGTTTCACAAACTGCCAACGATGGGCACACTACAGGAGTAAAACTGAATTTTTGTATTACGTAAATGATATGTTCGTTCACGGAAATGATGTCCGCAGACTTGACGCTTGTTTCGTAAATTATTGTAGATTATCGTACATTAATGTAAATTAATGTAACATATTATTCTATTTAATTTTACTATTTTATATTCCTAACCTGTTTTTATCTTGTCCACAGAATTAAGGGTGCGAACTTTTACATTCATTATTAATATTTATATATTTTGCTACCGTCTACTCATCTAGTTAAAAGCTATTAATTTTGAGTTCACTTGCTTAACTCAATTTCTTGTGACAGTACTTATTTATAAAATAAAATTATAAGTAAACAAGATTTTACTTTGAAATTGAAACCGAGACATTCATTTACAAACATAAGATATTTTCATTACAAAGTATGAATTAAAAATAAATAATGCATCACGAAAAACATGTTTAAAATCAACTTTACAGATCCAGTAAGTGGTACAAATTAGATCTGAAATAAGCCACGGACATGATTTCTCAGGTTCTGTTGACACATTATTTATATGAAAAATTAATACTTTTGATTACTTAATTATTTACATAAATTTTTCAGTTTTGCGACACCCTATTTCTAGTATACACATTTTTCAATTGCAGTTACTTTAATAAATATTCTGTTGCATCGTTTTGCCTATTTTTAAAAATGTTTTCTATTATAATCTTAATTCAATAATGGTACTAGCCAGTATCATTACTGAATTGTAAAATATATAAATAGACATATATAATCTATTCAATGGTGCAAAATTTCATTTTATACAAAAATTTTAAAATTTTCCAAGAGAGATTCTTTTATGAAAAGTCTACATTTTCCATCTTCTGTTCAAATTCTTAAAAAAGGGTTATTTTTCAATCTAAAGTTACTTTCTCTTTTTTTTTTATTCCAAACCAATTTTGAATGTAATTGCATTAGTGACATTGCTTTAAAATATAGGAATATTTAAACAGAATCCATTTAAAAAAAACTTCCGCTCCCCAGTATCACAATGTTCACTAACGATTTCTAAAATATTGACCCTTCTCATCTGAAATTGTAAAATCGTGAGAGGAATAGAATATCTTTTCCACATAAAAATCCTCTGTTAAGACAGATACCTAAGTCAACAATGAATTCCGAAAGAAATTTACTGTAAGTGCAGAAACACGTTTGCAAAGGTTTTATTGTAAAGTCACTTTAAACTACTTACCTATGAAAGGCAAAACAGCTCTCGTGTGTAATTTTCTCTTTCAAAATTTAAATAGAAGAACTTTTTTAGAGAAAATTTTTAAATTCAATAATAGGGTAGACAGAATATATAAAGTTATAATTTTTGTGTTTTTATTCAATTAGAAACACTACGAATGTACAAAGAACGATAAAGCTTAAATAAAAATGATTTAATAAAATATATACTTTTTAAAGAATATTTTTATAAGAAATTTTTATAACCTTATACTCTTAAATTTGAGTAACATATTTGAAGGGTAGGGAGGGAAAGGTAACTCGAGTAATTTTTTTTTTTTGTCTAATTTGACAACAATTTATTTAGAAATTACATAAAGTTGAAATCATATCTGCATGAAATACGAAGAAAATAATTAGTTAAAGCATTATTTGTAATTACATAAAAATATAAAACTAATTTATAAAAAATGAAGGCAGTATTTTCAGAAAAATTAAAGAAACATTATTTAAAATGAAAGCAAGGTTTTTGCATTTTATCTGCTGCAGTAAAATAATTATTTTTCTATAGTATAAATATTTATAGACCAGACTTTTAAAAATTTGCAGCAAACTGTCCAATCATTCGACCGTTTTTATAGATAACGGTTATTTGACCGTAATTTTATGGATTCTGATGAATGAGAACTCTTCCTAATACGGTCAAGTAACCGTTATTTACAAAAACGGTTGATGACTGGATATCTTACAGCAGATTTTTAAGAGTGTAGTTCAGTTTTTGAAAATGTAACAGTCTGAAATGGAAATACTAATCTATTTATTTGAAATAAGTCTTTATAATTTTAAATTCTACCAACTCTAGATCAAATAACTTTTTTACAAGCTGTCTTAATCTTTGTGTTATTTTAAACACTCCTCTCCCAAAACACTACACATTTTGAAAGGCATGTTTATGATTATCAAATTCTTCACCAACAGAACTGTAGTATTTCGATATACAGGGTCATAAAGTAATGGGAGATATTCTGATCCCTCTAGAGGGAAGTCAACGAAAACTAGGGTATGCGCACATGTGGGTTCAATATATAAAGAAACTAGTATGTTGTGACCATCACAAAACTTCATTCTATATAAATCAAATCAATTAAATGATTTAAATAGTACAAGAAATTAATTACATCGATTTAGTTCGAACAAATCATTGAATTTCGGCACACCCTCTTAGATGTCCGCAACAAAAATTGAAGGACAATGTCTTCCCATATTCAGGAATCTAAGAGTCAAGTTTTGTTGATTTCTGTGCATTTAAACTGGTGATATAAACATTGCCTATTTCGAGTAAATCCAAGGATTCTAAATTTGATGTTTCGCTGATTTATGTGCACATAAACTGGAGATAAAAACATTCCATAAGTAAAATAAATCATCGAATTCTTGTACCCTCTCTTGCGTGGGGGGGGGGATGTTTGCCCAAAAAGTAATCAGCACCAGTTCACATAAGGACATAACTTCATATGACATTTCATCTTATCCTACGCAGTATATATATGTGATTTAGAGCGCCCACAAAATTTGTGTCGCATACAAACAGACAGACACTTGCTACAGTCAAATCGTGTGTAATATCTTCTAAAACTTATAAATCCATCGAAAACCGGAATTCGAAATTTTGCATGACTTTCTTTTTGTATAGATAGAAGAAAGTAAATAATAATAATAATAATAATAATGTGGTGGGCCAATTCGACTTTTGGAAGACTGGTGTACGTGTCCAGACGGTTTAAAAAAAAAGCGAGAGAATTTTTATAAATTTGACACAATAGAATCGGTGAGATTCGGACACTGGATCTCCCGTTTAGAAATGTCTGCGCTGGTAATGTTTGATATGCCATCGCCGCAATTATATTATTTTTTATTTGTCACATTTCCTTTGTAATTTTCCTTAATAGAATCAATCAGTTTTAAAATGATTTGAAAAGTGTTTAAAAATGTATATCTAATCCTTCGGACGATTTATACAAAAATCTATACGGTTTTTGCGACTGTGGTTATTTTGTTAACTTTTGTCGAACAATGTTAGTCGATTTGATTTATTAATTGTTTTAATCAATGCGTGAAAAGAAAACACAAGAAGTAAAATATTGAAATAATAAATGTGTTTTAAAAGTTATGCAATGTTATTTTTAAAATATTGCCTTATTTATACAGTAATGAAAGAACAATTACTTTAACAAGTGGATTAAGAAACAAAGAGTTTTCAAGTATCTTTCTTTAACATCTACACACTTTTTCCAAGATATTGAGAATTTTTGCTACTCTTGTATAATAAAAAGAATCAGCGCGCGTATGAAGCCAATTGCACAAAAAATATTTGTCTTCTTAATGTGATTAAAATCTGTTTCCTCATAACGCTTCTTTAAAGGATTAATGCAGATGCTAGTCTGAAGAAAAGTTCGGACAATAAGGAGGTTGGTCCAGTGTTGTCCAGTGAAATTTTTATTTTGTTACACTTGCCGTGAGTGGTCATTCATTGTCCCGAAAAAAAAAAAAGTCATCATTCAGATCGAAATGGAGCATTTTAGGACCGAAGTGCTTCTTTAATCTCCCCCCCCCCCCACAAAAAAAAGATCTATACTTGCTATATTATTACAGCATTAAATATACGTCGTTTCTGAAGAGAATTGAAAAAAAAAATATTAGTGAGCACTTTGTCAGTTATTGCTTCAGTGGAATAGTTTCGCCTTTTGGATCGCCTTGTTTTACTTTCTTCACGGCAAACTTTAAACACTTTGTACCATTTACATACTTGATATGTGAATGCGTGATATGCGTGCCCTTTCCAAATTGTAGAAGAACTTCGGGTATTATTAATTACTGTTTACAATTAGGGTAGTACAACATCCCGATATTGTTTAAAACCCGAAAAGCGATTACTAACTTCAACTATTTGCGAATAGTTTTTATACACAAAATTATTTTACCAAATTTCATCACTTGCAAACAAATAATAATAATAATAATAAACTTATTTTGACGGTATTGTAAGATTGTCGGGAAGTATGGAATAGGGGGTTAAAAATGAAGAAAACGAACAGAATTTGACAAAAAAAAAACACATTTAATGGTATCAAGAGGGCATAATCAAAATAGAGTGTCTAAGTAGTCAGCCAGTATACTTCAATTCATACTTCAGATTTGCACAAATCACAAATATAAGGATCTACCTTTGCATTACCATAATCATGGAGATATTGGTATTCCATATAAAAAGACACCACCGATTTGAAAAATATATATATATATTCTATGTTTATTTGCGTGAATCGCAAACTAAAAATCGAGTATTGCATCCTAAACTGTTAATATTTTGGCGTACATTATGCTTAATTTCAACGTAAAAATATTACTTCTAAATAGGATCAAAATATATTGAAAAATTATCTCCTGAAACTTACCAAACATTTATTCGCACAACGCGCCTTGCTGCCGACCGACGAACTGCGCGTTCTGGTGGGTGTTCCGGAAACGTTCTTTAGTAGTTTATGATATTGCCGCTTGGTGGCAGCATTTTACTAAACAGAAACCTTGGTATTCCATGTTATCCGACTATTACATAATACCCCAAGTTCCTCTACATTCAATTTCTGCCAAATTTCAATAGGTTGACATTTTTATTTGTGGAAAGTTTAATAATTATGCTTTGTGAAACCACAATAATTTCTTTCTGTTTGTTTACAATGCTAGCGGCTCAATAAATGAACGTATGGAGAATGAAACGAAGCCAAAAGAATTTTTAAACCGTAAACAATGTACGATGATTGGCTCTAAAACAAGTATCAAAATTTTTTATTTATATTCGAAAAGTCTCATTTATGTTTGATACACCTTCTTTTTCTAAAATGAAATGAAAAAAAAAAACGAATTTTCAAGTCTCCATCTGTGTAAAATATGGCAAGAACACCAAATAGAACTATTCAGACTGTTCTAAAAATTTTGAAATACGCTTTAATTTTTTACTTGTTGAAGATACGCAAATGTGAATTGCAAAAGTGTTCAAAATAAGGTAGAAATTAAGATTATAATGTTGAAATAGCCCTGCCATTTGTTTTTAGAAAGTGACACTTTTAAATTTTCATACGGTCCCTGGGGCTTAAAAGATATATTTAGAAAAAAATTCCTCCATGCTCTGAGAAGTTCAAGAATAAAATTTCCATTCTTCCACATCACCGAGTTACGATACGTCAAATTTAATGGAATTTCGCAGCTTTCCGGCACTAAAACTGCGTTTATCTGTCATTAATAGCGTCCAAAGCATCTGCCAAATCCTAAATAAAATTTCCTTTTTCGGCATATTTTTAGCCAAAGACTTTGAACATTTTGCTTGACTTTTGTGAAAATGTTCAAGGTAACAGTTTTTGTTTTCTTTGCGCATTTTACTGAAAATGAATTTCACGTTTTTGTCTGAAATGGTTGTTTAAAAAACATCTTTCTAAATATATAATTATTTTAAAAATAGAACTCATTAGGTTCAAAGAAAAGATGTTTAAAGAATTACTAACAATTTTAATATCTTTCGCTTTTGAACTACATAAACACTGAACCACAATATATATAGAAGTAACTTAGTTTCCCCACCCCTTAAAAAAGTTTTGTTTCAAATGAAAAAAGAAAGAATCGAACTTTCACGATTTGTTTTCTTTCAATGACTTATGATGATACTGCGAATTATCTGAAGTAGTTCGTTAGTGAAAAATTGTATGATACGTGTTACGGGAAAAACTTGTAACTTTCATTCTACCAAAACTATCGAAAGCAAAAGTTTTATCATTATAAGCGTTTCCCAAATGAAGACAGAGGCTCGGGTTATTTAGGATCTGTACCTGTTTTAATTCGATTCATTAAAATTTTTAAATGAACGCGACTCATAATTG
The DNA here is from genome assembly GCA_963931845.1 of Maratus michaelseni. Classification (NCBI taxonomy): domain Eukaryota; kingdom Metazoa; phylum Arthropoda; class Arachnida; order Araneae; family Salticidae; genus Maratus; species Maratus michaelseni. The sequence continues at coordinate 19,026,197 of OZ007586.1, forward strand.
AAAACAACGACCAGTTTATTTGGAATTAAAATACATGCATCTAAAATTATCTTATGGAGTCACGATTGATAATATGGAAAATAAATTATTTCTATGTATATTGGAGCATAAGAGAATTTGAGCTTTAAGTGTTTGAAACTTGATGCTTCATTTATTTATAAATTGTGTATTTTCTATGAGAATGTGAATAAGCCTGCCAAAGAATGGCTGAGATTGTAAAATCTTTAAGGCTTGTCTGTAAAATTAAGTTCATATGTTTAAGGCAGATACTTCTACTGACTTAAATTTCAAGCGCTATTAAAGATGTTTTGCAATATTTTCATTTTTTTTTTACATTTAACGGGATGAGGTAATATAACGAAATAAGATGGTAACGCTCTAGTATTTACAAAAATATTTTCCAGTTGATTTAGAAATTTAGTTATTTCCTAATATTTTTCTGCATATATTGTTGCTTCATCGCATTTATTTTTATACTTTTATGGCAGTAAACGATTATACCGCTTTCTTTTAAGTAAATTGCATTATCATCTTCTGAGTTCTCTTTTAGTTTAAATAAATTGTAAATCGTGATTAGGTTCAATTAATTTTGACAGTTTTGATAAATAAGCAGCATCATTGATTTATTTCGAATTACAAATAATTGTCGATGTGAGGTGTTCCATAAACTAATAAAATTCGTCATGGATACAGAGCGACTCTTAGAATTAGAAAAATAAAATAATCTAAAATAATTTAATTTAATCAATGTCTACACAGGGTGTTTCATAAGCCTAATAAAAATCAAAGTCAAAGTCAAACCGGGCGGGGAGGCCTACCTTTCGGATTTAGCTCAACTAACCCCGCCCACTAATAAAAATCAAAACGGATGCAGTAGATTCATAAACTAAGTAATAATGAAGGTCTCTACATCTTGTTTTTAATAGCTATTAACTTTTGCATGGACGCGCAGTGTTTTAGGCTGAAAATTTCAGTCACACCTCGGCTAATGATTACCTTGGTTAACGAATGTTTCGGTTAACGATTGTTTTCCCTGATTTTGTGACTCGACAAATGAATCTGGATTCAGCTAACGGACGATTTTGGACACACGAACTAACATAACGCAGCAGCATTACCTTTTAATTAGAAGATTTTTTTCGTTAGATGATAAAATTGATTACTTGAAACTGACGAAAAAAATTCCGAAACGAATTATGTTCACTAGCCGAGGTATCACTGTACAGTGGGTTGTCAAATTATTAGGGACAGTCATGAAGTATAGGTGTTTTGTACAATATTAAGATATAATTTGAAAATAAACACTGTTTTTAAGTTTTAAAAGATTTATTGTTATAGTTTAAGTATTTACGCAATATTATATGAAAAAAAAAAAAACTACAAAAATATAATAAAGTCAATTTACCAATGTTAAGTAAAGAATATTAATATTTGGTGATATTCCCTTTGGCTTCGAAGAGTGCTTCGATGCGTCTCGGAATACTTTCTATGCAATTTCTGGCACTTTCTTTTATTTTAGGGTCGTGATGCCATACATCTATTAGTTTTTCGATGAGTTGTACTTTGGTTGTAATCATATCTTTCGCGATTTTCGCCTTGGTGATCTTCCATAAGTTTTCTATGGGGGTCATGTCAGGAGAATTGCAGGCCAAGGTAAAACTGGGATATTGTGGTCTGCTAAAAACTTTAACGCTTCTAGCTTTATGACAAGACGCTGAATCATGCATAAACATAAACTCTTCACCACCTGGGAACCATTCTTCAATTTGCGGCAGCAGCCGAGTTTCCAGAACTTGCCTGTATTGGTCTTGTCTCATGATTCCCTGGACAATGTAGAGGCGTCCAACCCCTTTAACGCTTATGACAGACCACACCATTATTTTATCAGGGTGTTTAACACTCTCCAGGACGCAGTCAAGGCGGTATTTTTCGCCTGGGCGTCGCCTGACAAAGCTGCTTTTATCGGCTAAAATCTCAAAGGTTGATTCATCTGAGAAACACACCTGAAAAAAAAAATTAAATATGTTAATAATTTAGAAATAAATGATTTTAAATGACATAAATAATAATTATCTTAACAACTGACCTTACTCCAGTCATCAACTGTCTTCTGGCAGTGTTCACGAGCCCAGGCAAGGCGCTTCTTCTTCATCGCTTCTGTCAACCGGGGTTTCTGGGCTGGACAATGAACTGTCAACCATTCCTCCGCTAATCTCCGCTGCACAGTTCTCTTAGAAACTAGTATTCCAGATTCTTGAACGATCTGAGTAAGGAGTCCCACACTTTTCTTTCTGTTTCCTAAGCAGATATCCCGGATTTTCCTATCGGTACGTGAAGTTGTTATGCGTTTTCTTCCACTTTTACCTTTTCGTTTGGGCGAAAGTGGCTGGTTTTTGTCCAGATTTATTTTTATCCTGTTGACTCTGACTTGGAAACTCCAGCAAGTTCTGCTATCTTCCTTTGGGAATGACTTGTATGCAGAAGAAGGGTTTTTACCTCAGATTTTTTTCCTAGGGGACAAATCAACCCCTCGACCCATACTGAAATCAATAAAAATAAAAAATAAATTAAAATCGTAAATAATTTCGCAAAAAAACAAATATTTAATAAATAAAAGAAAGATAATACTCACATATAATTCTTAACTTTTCCCAAAAAAATAAAAAATTGTTTAAATTAAAGAAAGGCGTCTTCCACTATTGCGTGTGTAAAAGACGCAGCGTCTCTCCCGTTATTAAAATATTTATAGAAAGCAAACAAACCTTTTAACATACCAAAAGTACTTAAAAGTTGAATTATAGAGATATTCCGAGCTAAAAATGAACTGCAGTTTTTCTACAGAAGTGAAGTATTTTTAAAGTTTTTTTACAGTCAACTGTAGATTTTCTGTAGTGCAATCTCGACTGTAAAAATACTTCAGTTATTTTGCAGTTAATGTGAAGTAATTTTGCAGTAATTTATTTCAAAAATACTGTGAGCTTTTATCTGCAAAAATACTGTAGTTTACGTGAAGTTGTGTTATAATCATAAATTAAAAAAATAATGAGACTTTACATCTGTAGTAAAACTGTAGTAAATTTGAAGTAATTTTACAGTCATTAATTCAGTATTATATTTTCTGAAGTATCTGCAGTATAATTGCAGTTACTCTAAGGTAATTTTACAGAACTTAATTTTAGTAAGTTTGTGAGATATTTTCTGCAGTTTTAAAAGCTAAGCAATATTAAAGTTTTTCAGTTTTTGACAATATTGCGCATTTACTTTGTTATTAATAATTAACACTGTTTTCAAGACTTTTAGTTTAATGGGACTAAATTGAACACCTGGGAAAGTCCCCCCTCCCTCCTTTTTTTAAAATGAAACAAAACAAATATTCAAAGAAATTAAACTTTAAAATCCAAAACAAATATATATATATATATATATATATATATAAATAAATGAATGTTTATCATTAAAATCTTGAACCTACCCAGGTAAAAAAATCAGCGGGAGAAGATAATTAAAAAAAAAATTATGTTGTTTATATCCTCTTTCGCTCAGTGTTTAATTATTTTATGTTATTCAAAAAGAATAAATTTAAAGAAAATTAGTTAAAATTTTAATTAATTATTCAAAATTCGATGGGTGCCCTCCCCCCTCCCTAAATATCAACACTGCCCTGAAATACCCAATTTTAAGGTAATTTTTTTAGCACATAATAGTTAAAAGAAAAACCGGATAAAAATTAACTGCGATGAGTGATTAAGGGGAGCACCCCCCCCCCCTACACACACACACTACGAGATTTCATAATTTATCTTTCTTTTAATGTTTAATTATTTTAAGTTACTCACAAAAATAAATTTTACTGCCTTTAAAAATTGGAGAAAAAGAAAATTATGTCAATTAAATAACAAAACCTGGGGGGGTGCCCCCCCCTCTCTTTTCTGACTTCGTCACTTCCCTGAATCTCCGTCTAAGATACTTTTTAAACACATACTCGAAAAGAGTGCATTTTACTATCTCTTTCAAAATCAACGAAAGAGAAACTTACGTTAATTAAATTTGAAAATCCGGGGGGGGGGGAGGTTTCCCCTGCCCATCTGGCACTGAATTCAAACTCCCCTGAACCTCCGCTTAAGACAACATTTAAAGACAAACATATAAACGAAAACAGAGCTAAAAATTGACTTCCATGGGAAATTTACATGGGGGGGGGGGGGCCTCTTAGATAATTTTTTTTAGTTCCTCTTTCTCTTAGTGTTTAATTATTTTAAGTTACTCAAAAAGAATAAATTTTACAATGTTTTTCAAAGAAAAAGAAAATTTTGTTTATTAAATTTCAAAATCCTCGGGCGGGGGGGGGGGGGCAAACACTGCTTTGAACCACCCCTTTTGAGATAAATTTTTAACACATAAATATAAAAAAAACACATAAATAACTTTCATGGGGAATTTAAGGGGGAAAGTCCGCCCTTCCCCCCAACGGAAAATTTGTACTTCCTCTTAGTGTTTCATTACTTTAAATTACTTGAAAAAAGAATAAATTTACTGTTTTACATAATCGGTCAAAATAAAAAATTAAATAAAATTTCAAAATCCAGGGAGGGTTAATGACGCCCCCCCCCCCCCAACGGAAAATTCTTAGTTCCTCTTTTAAGTTACTCGAAAAGAACCAATTTTATTATGCTGTTCAAAATCGGAGAAAACGTAATTTTAGTTACTTAAACTTTAAAATTCAGGAAGAAAGTAGTAATTGATCCCCCCCCCCCTCACACACACACACCCTACACACAACGAAAAATTCTTAGTTCTTTTATTTTAAGTTATTTTTTATTTTTATTTTATTATTTATTTTAGTTATTTTAATTATTTAGTTATTTAAATTTCAAAATCGAGGGAGGGGAAATGGCCTTTCCACTTATTAACTACAGGCATGGCTTCCAGTTTTTAAGAAAATTACTTCAAAAAACAAATGAGAATGTAAATCTCCTTTTGAACATTTTTTTTTTTTTTCGCAACTGACCCGGCATTTCTGACTCCGTAATTATGTGAAGAAACACTACCTCTCAACTCAACTCGGATTCTGAACTACCGTTCTGTTTACATTTTGACGGCGACGGCGCGGGAAGCGGTAAGTGCAAGTGTTCGTTTATTATTTTCCGTAATTCGCTAGCTTTGTTAATATAATAATTAATGCCGTAATTTTTTAAATGTTTATATATAGCCATAAGATGGCTAAAAATATGTACCGACCCGACAGACACTTCTACAAATCTAGATAGATTAAAAAATTAGATATATTCAACGTATTTATAAAGTACCACGAGGTATTGCCAAAAAAAATTATTTCGGAGGAGTTTTGTATTGTCAATGTGTCGTTCATATTATCTTATTTTAGACTTTTTTTTTAATAATACTGTAATAGCGATGGAGTTAATTTAAAGTTTGTTGCCCTACAATTACGATTATGCCAAGGTTGCAGCTATGATTTTATCGAAATCATCGCCAAGCTTACATATGCATCGTATATATGAATATATATATATATATACACACACCAAACAGTCATATTAATGCTATATACGTCATTATATATATATATTATTTGCATCATATATGACTATAACTTTCGGCCACATAAATCACGAAATGTTGAACACATATAGTATTATTATAATGTCATATATGCTTTATAATTTGATAAATTTTGGTCACTAGATGTTTTTTCTTATATTAATTTTACATTATTTTGTAATAAAAAATGCAGAAAATGAATCCTGAAATGTGTTTTATGGTGTTCAATGGCTAAATAAGCTAAAAAAAAATTATTTTCTTTAAATCCAAAGTTTTTATTATTACAAACAAGTAACAGCATACAAAATTTTAAAATAAGCTATCAAGCTGGGGTGTAAAAATCTAGGAGTCAGTGGGCCGATTCTCACCACTAAATTTTATTAGTATTCTTTGGCTAAATTTTATTATTATACTTCACCTAAATTTTATCAGCATTTTTATTAGTCGAAGAATACTAAAAATTTAGTGGTAGTAATCTACCCATTGGCGACTGGATTTTTACACCCCTGCTATCAAGTATAAAAATATAGCAACAAATATTTTGTTATTAATTGAAAAATGTTACTGACACCTGTAACATACCAATTTGGCAAACCATCTTGGAAAAAGAAGAAAAAGCTTTTAATCACATTTCATGTAACATATCATCATTCAAGAGGACAATATTTAAAATAGCATTACTTTAAATCATAATTTTTATAAAGTTATTTTCCTCCTGGTATATTATTTATAAACTTTGATTAAAAGCAATTGAAAATATGTGTAAAAACCTTGAGAAATCATTAATTGGATTGACACTAATATTGACACACAGGCTAAGTACAGTCAAGATCAACCCAAACAATATTATAAATTTCATTGTAACGATAAAAGGCTCAAATATTTAATTTAATTTTGTAATAAATATGAGTTATTTGAATTCACAATAACAAACTCTAAATTAACTCCATCACTATTAAAGAAAAGTTTAAAATAAGATAATATGAACAAAACTTTGAAAATACAAATATCCTATGAAATACTTTTTCTAGTAAGGCTTTTATAAATACTTTGAATCTATCTAATTTATTTAAGAGAAACCGTTTTGAAGAAGTGTCTGTCGGTACATATTTTTAGCTATCTTATGGCTATGTATAAACATTTAAAAAATGAATTAAGGTGTTAATTATTATATTAACAAAGTTAGCGAATTACGGAAAATAATGGATGAACGCTGTCACTTATTGCTCAATGCCGAGAGTCGCATGTAAAACGTAAACAGGTTCAGTGTTTAGCTATAGGTGAAAATTAGCAGTGGCTATTCACCACATAGCGATTAAAGTTGTAAAGCGGCAATTAAAAAATTGTCATTGTTTACCACATCTGCTATCAGATAGCAATCCTTGAGCGACTAATTTTGCGATTTTTCCCCCGCACACGTGTGAAGAATTTCATGACCCTCCCCAAAGGTGAAAATAAGTCGCCAGTTGTTGATTAAACTTTAAAAACTGGCGATTAAAAATGTGAAAAGCACTGGCCAAATGCAGGATTTCCCAATTACCATTTCCCCATAAATTTCAAGATTTTTCAGCGTCCATTCGACGAAATTCATAATTTTTATGCGCTCGTTCGAAGAAATTCATGGCTTTTACGCGCCCGTTTCAAGAAATTTACGATTTTCCGTGCATAATCGATGAAATTCGTGATTTTTACGCGGCGATCCATAAAATTCTTGATTTTTATGCGTTTGATCGACGAAATTAAGGATTTTTACTCTGCCGAATGACGAAATTTGATTTTTACGTAGCCAATCAACAAAATTCATTATTTCTCTCCGGCCGATTGACGAAATTCATTATTTTTACGCACACGTTCGACGAAATTCAAGATTTTTACTCTCTCAAATGACGAAATTTGATTTTTACGTAGCCGATCGACAAAATTAATTATTTTTCTGCGCCCGATCGACAAAATTAATTATTTTTACGCACACGATCGACGAAATTTGTGATTTTTACGCGCCTATCGATAAAATTCATGATTTTTACGCGCATATCGATAAAATTCGTGATTTTTACACGCCGATCGATAAAATTCATGATTTTTATGCACTCGGTCGCTAAAAATCGTGATTTTTACATGCCCGATCGACAAGATTCAAGATTTTTATGCATTTGATCGATGAAATTCTGGATTTTTACACTTCCGAATGGCGAAGTTTTTTTACGTAGTCGATCGACAAAATTCATTATTCTTCTGCGCACGATCGACAAAATTCATTATTTTTACGCGCACGATTCAGAAAATTCATGATTTTACACGCACTATCGACGAAATTCAGCGTTTTTACACTCTTGAATGGTGAAATTTGCAATTTTTCTCCCGAAATTCAATTTGTGGGGTTTTTTTTCGGTTAATGTGCGTGAAGTGTACATATATATATATGTTACTAACCGCTGTTTGAATGAATTTCATGCATTCTAGAGATTGCTGCATTGTGAATTTCGTACATCCAGGAGTGTTTTTTTTTTTTTTTTTTGGTGGAGGGGTGGTAATGTAGGCAAAGCGTACATATATATATATGTTACTAACTGCTGTTTGAAGGAATTTCATGCATTCTCGAGATTGCTGCATGGTGAGTTTCATACATCCACTTTTTTTTTTCAGTTAATGTATGCGAAGCTGGCATATATATGTTACTAACTGCTGTTTGAATGAATTTTATGCATTCTAGAGATTGCTGCATGGTGAGTTTCATGCATCCAGGGTTTTTTTTTTTCAGTTAATGTACGCGGAGTTAATGTTCGGTTAATTTACCTGCTTAATCCAGTAACGGATAATTGCATACCCCGCTTATATAAGTGTTTTCGCGGTCTCCTCTGATAATGGGATCCAGGATAATGGATATTCAGGGCCATGTTGCCTGCAAGTTTGGTGTAAATGTATCACTTGTACGTGCCACCGTTCGAAACAAGCTAATTCTGCAGCAAAGGCTGTGAAATGTGAGAAGAATTTGTAAATACATTTGGTATTTAAATACGATGTAAATTATAAAGCATAAACATCAAATGTTAATAAAATGGTTTTTTTTTTTTTAATTTAAACATTATTTGCTCCATAATTGTATACAAGATAAAATTGGAAGGACAAATCAGGATGCAGGTATAAGTAATTTTTGTAAATTTTAGCATTTTCTTAGAAAAACAGAAAAGCATATATTTGTTTTGCTTTTAATATGAATTTTATGCAGTTATTTTTTATTAGCTGTAACATATGTAATACATTTTATTTCATAGTAAATGGTATATAATTTAGAAATTTACATATATATATATCCTTTCATATAATTTATTTTATATATTCAAAATTATATAAATATTCAAGGCACATATAGATACTTTCTTTAAGAGATGAAAAAATATTCAAATTTGAAATTCACATTGTGAAAAAATTAGTTGCAATTAAAATTAATTTTTGCATTTAAATTTCGTGTAGGGGAGACCGGTACACACTGGACCTATGGGCACAGTGGACCACCCCTAATATTTTATTTATTTAAACTTTTTTAAAGCTTCTCTTCTATCCTAATAGACAACAGCACTGCACTGATTATTTATAGCATTCAGAAAATATGTTTAGCTCAGATTGAACTATTTTATCCTGATTGGAGCTTCTGAAAGTAAAATTTTTCATCATCATATTTAAATTTTTTTAGTAATTAAAGGTTGTAGATAAATAAGATAAAACAGCTTTTTTGTAAAGCTAAGATACTTGTTTTTATTTAACTTTAAAGTTGATATGTTTAAAAGGAAGCTATAAACAATATTAAATTAATACGATTATTTATTGAACTTCAACATGGGTCATAGTGGACCACCCACTCCAGGGGCACAGTGGTCCACAATCCACTCTGCTCCTGTAATGCAGAATGTTCAAAATATTTAATAATTGCTTATTTACTATAAAGAAATATTGTTTAAAAGTAGTTATTTAACTGTAAAATAAAGTAAGCAAAGAATTTATTTAATATAGTAAGAAATATTTTGTTTCGTATTTACTGCCTTTGATAAATATAAATGTAGTCTAAATTGGTGATTATTCTATTCAAGTAAGATTCATGAGATGCAAATTGAATGGAAATCAGTTTATTTTTCCTGAAACTGTAGATGAACCTATTGTTGATGTCAATGATTTCATAATATTGCTCCCAGACCCAAAATTATTTCAGGAAAGTTCCAGGCTCAATCTTACTCATAAGTATTTTGGAATTTCATTTGCAAATTTTAATGTGTGCTGATTGTTTTGTACTTAAGTAATAACTTCAACTAAATTGCAATTGTTCCTGTATTAATCTGTTATTATTTTCAAAATATAATTCATTTTGTTTTTGTTTCAAAATGTTACTCGTAAATTTATATTACTATGTTATTTTGCGGGTAAAGGGAAAATAAAAAAGACTTAGATTAATGAAAAATAGACTTATATTGTATTTCAGATAATACCTAATAGCGGTCCACTGTGCCCCAGAAGTGGGGCACTGTGGTCCACTTTACGTATTGCATATAAAAAATTTTTTTTGAAAAATATATTGAAAACTATGTTATGAGAAAATTATGATAAATGTATAAAGGTTTAAGGAATATTCAAAAATATTTTTATGCAGATCGGTTTGTCCATTAAAGAGAAAAAAATTTTAAACTGAAAAAGTGGTCCATTGTGTACCAGTCTCCCCTACATTTAATATTTAAAATTATCATCTAAATCTGCTACAATAGACTTCATTATGAATTGCTTATGAGATTAAAAATTTGTAATCCCTTTCGCACAGTATATATATTCTCACAAGCTACAAAGAAAATCTTTTTTTTTTTTTGTGGGGGGGGGGGGGGGGGAGGCAGTAAGTCATATTGAATAATCAAAACAGTTACAGCAATTAAAAAAACAAGGATATTTTATAAAAATGTTTAAATGCTTGGGTAACAAAATTACAATGGACAAAGAAAAAGTTATGTCCACTCTGATTTAAATTCTTGGGCATCTATTTGCTTTATCAATTTAAAATTTCTGTAGACGATTGAAAAGATATGCCATTATATAAAGAATTATAATTTAATTTTTTAAAATTCATATACAATTATTTTTAATTGCACTTTTTATTGTTGCAACGGAATTACAAAATACACACATTTAAATTATCAATTTTTTTGTTCACATTGAATTTATTTATAAAATTGCACTTTTTATTACAAAATTTTAAAAGTAAGATTTTAATTTTTTGCCAATAACCATGTGTCCTTGATTTCAAAGAAATTGCCCAGTAATGAAACTATTGAAAAAATAAAAACGATTCAATACCATAAAAAAATCATAGCTTGAAGATTGAAGTACTATGATTATTATGAATACTTCACTCATCTTTCAATATTATTATTTTGAGTAAAGTCGTTCATACAATTTCTTGAATTCTTTCATTTTTCAAAATGTAACCATAATAATTGAATAAGTCAGCCATGATCAAAAAATATTTTTCAGTGATGATTAATCGTTGCATGCATGATATATTTTATGCACAGATTGCATATAAATTGAGATATGAAAAAAATATTTAATTAGATTTTAGTGCTGATTTTTTCATACAGAAAAATTATATATATATACATATTTTGTAATAAACTTTTAAAAGGCTGCAGTGAAACTGCAAAAAAAAATGCAGTTGAAAGACTGCAGAGATTTGGCACAAATCATTGCAGTTTTTTTTAAGTCGACAGAACTACACATTTACTGCAGTAAGTGTGTAGTTAAAATGCAGTTGGAAGACTGCGGTGATTTGGCACAAATCCCTGCAGTTTTTTTGAAGTCAACATAACTACACATTTACTGCAGTAAATTTGTAGTTATATCGACTTCAAAAAAACTGCAGGGATTTGTGCCAAATCACCGCAGTTTTCCAACTGCATTTTTTTTGTAGTTTCACTGCAGTTCATTCTTAGCTGGGTTGAACGGTAAAATACATTCCTGCAACACTTAAACCACTTAGAGCGGCAGTCAAGTGCACCCAAAGTATAAAACTAGCAAAAAATATGATTGTCCCTAATAATTTGGCAACCCACTGTATTTAATCAGGATCTAGAACAGAAATGTTTATATACATATAACAAATTTCAGCGTGAGTACAAAGTGCTTCGTAAAATTAAAAAATATATATATATGTGAAAGTGTGTGATCAGTTTTGATGCAATAGATTTTATAAAACTCTAAAAATCTGGTCTGAATACAAGGTGGTAAGAAAAGTTATATCAACTATAGTTGAATTCATCTAACGCATCTAATTCATTAAATGTAGAATTGTAAAAGTTGAAACACATCTTTTTCCATTCTATCTTTATGGACAGAGATACAACCGAAAGCAGATGCAATAATTGCGCTCCTGTAAGTCCACGAAGTATCGGGTTACAACTGGAAGAATTAGAGATGAAGAAATATTTTAGGAACCTATACAAACTCAAAATAAAGAAATAATAGTCGAGGAAAAACATACCGAACCTAAGCTTAAATTCTTTCTAAATCTTCAACTAAATGAAGACAGTCTAATGATTAAAATCAATGAAATTAAATATTTAACTTAGTTAAAGATGATTCTTTCAGAGAAAACTAATTATTTTAAATGAGATACATTCTACTGACTGGCGTTTCAAAAGACAAAAAGGTCTTAACATCAGCTGCATAAAGATTATTTTATTTCCCGTTGCTCGTTTTTTTACAAAGAAAAAGGAACTAAAATTTTGAATTTATAGCTAGGATGCATAAAGTTTCAGAAAGTAAATGTTTTTCCAGTCTCAATTTTTAATGCCTTCTATGATCATATTTATGGTTTATTAATCATATTTTGAAACAGTCTTAAAAAAGCATTTAAATTAAATAATGTTTGACTAGATCTCCTTAAGTTCTTTTAAATAGTACAATTTTTTAAATGTATGAGTTAAAGAAATTTTTTTTAGAAAAACGACTGGCCACATTAAAAAAATGAATGAAAGCAACCAAGTTATTTGAAAGGTAATTTACACCATGTTTTCGATTGCATTTTGCAATATTACATTTCATAATCCCATCAAAAACATCACATGTAAAAATTTAGCCAAGTCTCGTGACACTGTTACCGTAAAAAGTACCGAGATCGCGTAGCCAAGTTTAGCTATCTTATTAACTCTGAAATTTTCATTCACAAATCACTCCTAGTCGCTACATCTTTAGTTAATGATTATTTTGTGATTTGGCAGTTACGCAGCACGAGAATGTGACGTATATAATTAGCCTTAATCAAATAATCCCATCCCATAACATAGTAAGGTGTGAAAACTTCCCTGTGCTGCGTAATTGCTTGTTGTTGAAATGACTATAAATAAACTAAAATAAATAACTGTTATCTCAAAAGGAATATATTGTGACAAAAAGGGACAAAAAGAAGAAAATTCTGCATGTGCGTAAGTTTTTCTTATCAAAGGCAAAAATAAGACCATTTTTGAAAAAAAAATCATTGATTCAATTTTGTTTTTTCTTTAATTGTAATTTAGTTACAGAAAAATTTCGGATTCGCCGAAATAAAACCACTTGTCTTAGGAAATCAGAATATACAGAGAAGATTGTCGTTGGAAATTCATCCGAATTTCCGAAATTTTCGATCTATTTTAAGTTATTTTATTGTATAATTCTGTATTGTTTAATAAAATTTATATTGTATTGGAATTATTTAACAATATTTTAATCATTTATCAGCATTTTTACCGTGTTTTAAAATTTTGTACAATGGATTAAGTTAAAAAGAGCCACAAACAGTCTTATATTGAAATATGTGAGGACTGTTGATTAATCGAGTGTGCTGATAAGAGAGCATCGAAAAATCGAGATTCTACTGTAACAAACAAACATTCACTATATCAGTTAGATAAATACCAATATTGGTTAAATAGTGACTGTATATTAAAAATATTTGCAATAAAAAGCCACTATGAGAGAAATATAGTTTTTCATTGAAGATATTTGCAATAAAATGCTACTATAACAGAAATATTGGCTTACAGAAATATTGGAAATAAGTCTTGTAATCGTTTTGAAAATCGAAAACATTTTTGACGGATTTACACGTTTCAGGCACTGGAGATTCCGAAAAACATATTTTTAGAAAAAAAAAAAATGTTGCCGTCCGTCTGTGTGTCTGTAAACGCTCTATCTCCCGAAAAAATTGAGATAGAGAGTTGCAATTTGGTATGTACTTAGTATGTAATAATGGGAAGAAGCCTATTTCATTTCAATAACCTCGATTAACCGGAACTCTTTTTTTCGGACTCTCGAAATATTCGTTCTGATAATAGGTACATAAAAATTTTCGAAATTGTTTATTTTAAGAAATGAATGTAAAAGACAATAAAAAAACATAAGTTTTGCATAAAGCATGAAGTCGATCGGATCATGAGTTGCCGAGATATTTGTATTCCTATTTTCTACACTCTTCGATTTTTCATGACCCTGTGTTTCAACCAAATTTCAATTCAAAGATATATTTTAATTGGAAATGAGACGCTTCATCAGATGCAATAAACCGCTAGTTAATAGGATTATTGTTTTTGGAGTTATAGGGATGTTTCTTTCAAGCAATTCAGTAATCGAGCCTTTAAAGTTTATGACGTCATCAAGCCACGATTTTATTCAAATTGCAATGCATTTTATAAGTAGTTTACACATTTTATTTTCATATTTTATAGTATGCATATCCATGATGGGTAAGTATTACGGTGCCCCCCCCCCCTCCGCCCCAACGACTAGTTTAGTCTTGTTACCGTATTCATTTGTCCGCCAGTGTAAATGAACGATAAATGCTACGCAATTTACAATCTATAGAAAACATGTTGTAATGCATCTTGGTGATCCTTTTTCATTAGGTGCGTTCGTAATTATAGAAATACGTAGCACCTATAGTCGTCATCTAGTCTGTCCACATATAACAGCGCATAAACTAACCAACCGAATGGTTTGAAATTAAATATATAGAATCGTTGCAGAATTGGGTCGGGTCATTTCAAATTTTATGAGAATCAAATCAAAACTTCAAAAGATATTCATAAAAATTTTAAAAACACAAATTACACAAATTGTGCTTATTAGTTGCTAAAATCAGTGTAAAAATTGTTTTAAACTCATAAAACTAAAATCTTTAAACTTAAAGGCATCATCGGGGAAGAGGAACAACACAAACGACGTCGTTTGTGTTGTTCCTCTTCCCCGATGATGCCTTTAAGTTTAAAGCCGAAACATGTAGGATTTTAGCTCTTTTATGAGTTTAAAACAATTTTTACACTGATTTTAGCAACTAATAAGCACAATTTGTGCAATTTGTGTTTTTAAAATACTAGTTAACAGTGTAATGTCCAAATGGATTCAATATTCATAAAAGTTGTCTTTAATCTATTAAATCCTATCATACGTAATCTATATAGTAAAAGCGCAAGTCCTGTGACTGATGAAAACAAATACGGGTAACCACATATTTTTATATATGCAAAGCGGTCATTTTTATTCCAAATTATTTTATCGAATAAAATGGCATAAAAGTTCCATTTTTAGAAAGATCATCGAAAAAATGGTTTGCTTGAGAGATGAGTTCCATTCAACAATGTATAGATAACTTCAGTGATCTCAATCCATTCAAATAAATATACAAAAGATTCATTCATCGTGAGTCATAGAAATATTAAACAATGGAGGTAATCCTTCGCAAAGCAAGAACTCCAGGGTGAATTTTATAGCGCTGTCTGGTGTCGAAAAAAAATTCGCATCTGTAAACATGGCATACGTAATAATAATTTAAAAAAAGGCATCGCCATTTCGCTCATACCAGAGGATATGATTTATTTCACTGAAATAATAACGCTGATTTTTTTTTTTTTTACATTGTAAAATTAGTTATAGCACGAAACAAACGCACCTCATTAGTCACGTTTAACGTAAAATTTCCAACTTGTTTCATTAAGTTTGACGTGTCATAACATCGTTGAAATGCGCCACAAATGATTTTACCCCATAGATCGTAATGTAATGGGATTATTTTGTGCCTCCCTGTAACCGAACTATAAATACTATTTCATCTCTACTCATGAGAAAGCATGTTGTATGCTACCTCAGTGATGCATATAATCTCATTGTATTTAAAATATCTTAACATGAATAAAATACCCCGCAAACGATTTTTCCCCATAGGCCATAATATCTACCCTATTAAAATCCGTGCGCGTATCTATGTAACCGCAAAAACTCGGAACTACAGTGCGCAGGGCTACGAAATTAGGCAAACGGGTTACTGGTAGGGGGCTCATGAATAATTGGGTCAAAAAATTCGAAAATTTTAAATAGATTTTTTTTTTAATTTTATGTTTTTTGATGAATTTTTGCCTGTTTTATGTATGCTTTTTTTACCCGTTCTAACCAGTTCTAAATGTTTACTGCAATGTGAGATATACATATTACGAACTCCACACTGCAATACTAAGAAGCTGTAGCAGATATTACGATAATTATTTTACCTCGCATGCAAATAATTAGAGATTGCGTTTAATTATTACTTTAAAAAATAAAGAAAAACATTTTATTATAAACATCAACGAAACTTTTTATTCTATTTATTCCGTTATTCCAAAGATATCGTTTTATCGTCTGCTGCCACAGCAACATGATAAATTTAATTTAATTTTAAAAAATGCACAAAAGTAGAAAAGTATTTTTCTACATATTACATAGATACATTTGGGTGTACTGATTTTTATTTTTTATTTTGGTTTTAGAATTAAATTCATGAACTCCCGTGTGTAGAACGGGTTAAAGAGCTAGTAACATAATATTTTCAGTGCGCCTGTAAACGAACTATAAATTCTACACACTTCATTTTCAATACCGAACATTCTATGGTAAATTTTAATGACATATGAAAAAATTACATGGTAATACGGGTATATTTACGAGAGTTAGAGCTCAAACAGACGGCTAGACGGACAGACTGACATTCCCAAACAAAAACACTTTTCAACTATGTTAAAAAGTGTTGAAAAAGAGCCTACCAAGGAAAAAAGTATGCGTGTGACAATGTTTCTAGTTTTTGAAATGTTCATAAAAAGAAAAAAAAGTCAAATAAATGATGCAAGATCATTATTAGAACAGTTGTAATAAACTTTTTTATACATTGAGATATGAGACTGGAATCTACACATTTTATCTCCTTTGTAATAAAGTAACTTAATGAAACTATACAACTTAATGAAACAGCAAATTATGTTACATTATGTTTATGCGAGAATTTTTATACGTAAAACAAATGTCTTTTAGGAGACAATAATATTATTCAAAACTCTTGTAATGTGTTTCGTCTCATTTCACAAATAACTTTATTTTTCCTTCTTGTGTTTCTTAATTTGCCTATCTTTTAGGAAATAGTGTGATTTATTTTATATAGTTAAAAGAGTTTTTTTTTTTTTTTTTTGCGTAGAATGTAAGTTGCTACAATTGCAATTTTATGAGAACTATTTTTCATTCATTTTCCAGATATTAATACACTTTTGCGATGGTTGTTCAGTGAACCTTTATAAGGTTTATCTAAAATTGCTATTCAATTTTTTTAAGCATTTTTAGTTAATCAAAACTTATTTCTTTTTTAACCGACTTCCAACAAAGGTGGTTATACAATTCCTTTGTATATTTGCTATTTTTTAATGTATATCCTTGCTTAACTTTAGAAAGGATGTCCCGATTTTCAAATTGTTTTTGTTGGAAAGATTTCAGCAGATCATCATCAGTATCATTACGATCTAAAAATGATATATTTGTCTGTTTTCTTGTATGTTTATGTGTTAATTTTTTTTCGAAATAGATCTCCAAAAAATTAATAATTGTAACCTATGGATTTTTTAACAGAAATCAATTTCTAGTAACTTCAAATAGGGGAATCCAAAACTATAGCTCATTTCGCCAAGTTATGCTTGGGGCTACTTCACTCACGCGAAAACACCCGCTCGCTAATGGGCTCCTATGGGAGAAAGTTTTAAAATATCTCGTTTGCATTTCAATATTTTTAAACGATTTTTTTGGGCATTGGATAGTTGAGGTCGATCTCTATGCATGCCCTTTTTTACTTTTTCGATTTTGTTTGCAAGTTTTTTTTTTTTTCATGAGGATACTTTCGATTTCGAAACCGGTTTCGAAAGTAAAAGTATCTTAATTTAAAAAAAAAAAACACTTGTTAACAACATCGAAAAAGTAAAAAAGGGCCTGCATAGAGATTGACAACTGACATCAGCTATCCAATGCAATATATATATATATATATATATATATATTGAAATTCAAACGAGATATTGTAAAACCTTTCTCCCATACGATTAACATTGGAGAACGGGTGTTTTCGCGTGAGTGAAGTAGCCTCTTTTAAAAACTACCCGCATTGCAGTCTGTTTGAATGCAATGAATTTCTGCCGAATGAATTTAACATAAGTGGTTCCAAATTTTAAACTTTCATAATTCATAAACTTCTAGACAGAATTGCTTCCCGTCTGGTATTTCCGATGGCTTTGGTTGTACCGATGGCTATTTCTCTATTTTTCTGGGACAATTTGGTGATGAAAATGTATGGGGTGATCTTACTTTTTTATTTTTTTCTGCCGATATTGTAATGAGTTTTGTATTTTACTGAATTGGAGTACACAATATATTGTTTGAAACAAGTAAATAACATGGGAGGAGGGAAACAACTAATATTATTTTCGTAATTTATTACGGAAAATTTTATTCGGTTCTCGAACAATACTTTGGAATGAATTGTATTTGAGAACTGGGTTCACACGATAATTGGTTTAAGACTAGGATGTTTATTATGGTTTCCGTTAATAAAGAAATATAAGTTCCTATAAGGAACTTGTAACTTCCTTACGATATACCATCCAGAGATTATCAAAAAGACAAAATAACTACAATTTTATTGCACGATTATTTGTAAATGTCGCTTTAGTTAACAAAATTATCCATCGATACATACAGCACTTTGGACATAGAGATCGTTAATGCACTTCTATTTGGAGGAACACTTTTATCGCTTTCAACTATTTTATTCATGTCTACTTACTTGGTGGAAATCTTTCTGAGGTGCTCTGTGATGTATATTGAATCATTATAGTAAATTATTTATCGCATATGGTTAGTATTAATTCAAAAAAACAAAAAATTCTCTGCTTCATCTAGTCCTACTTATGTTTTCATTTCTGCTTTTTCTGTCATAAAGGAGAACTGGGGACCTGCAGGGCGAAAGAGGGGCCCAGGGTCTGATATTCACATTCAGGGTCCCCCTCTCAATGCTGTCAGAGAAAATTAAACATTTTCGTGGCCTTTAAATAAATATATGAATATAAAGATACATATTTAGATAAATATATTTCTTGTTTTTAATCTTATTTAACTCTAAAATAACAAAATATTGTTTAAATTAAAATAAACTTTAAGCCTTACAAATGTTGTATGCCAAATTTAGTGGATTCCAGAATCAGAGGGCCTCAGGGCCATGGAACAGTTGGCCCTGCTTTAATCAATCTCTGGGTGTCTGGTATTTTGGTATCATTTTGTTTTGTGTTTTGGGTCATATGGACTTCTCTCGGCGTGCGTGGAACATTTCACAAAACTGAAGCATACACTTTTATTTAGTTCTGTATATTCTTACGCCGAAAGCTCAAACTACTTAGAATAAAGTGCAAAAAGAAGAAACAAAATTCATCACGCTATAAAATAAAAACCACCACTAACAGGCTTTCCATATAAATATTTTACAAAATTCAAACAGATAATGCAAAACAAAATATCATTGAACACACAGCTAATTGTTTTCCGAACTGTTATGCATACGTTTTATAATTTCTTAACTGTTTTTATGGTTTCGTTCATCTCACGAAGCCCTATTCGCCCCGCTACGTTGTCTGTCCGTCACAGAGCCGGTTCTCAGAAACTATATAACTTACAGACTTGAAATTTTGTGTACTTATAGCTGAATAGCTACTATGAAGCTGAAAATCATAAAATTAAAAAAAATTGTATTGTTTTAATATAGAGAGATCAAAAAACCAAAAATCTTACAGCCTTTTCCTATTAAATTTAAACATTTTTCGTTATAGCAGTTGCCAACAATTAAAAATCTACAATAACGTTCTTTCTACAATAATTAATTTTCTATTGAAAGATTTCCACGTGAAAAATTAAAATGAAATAAAAAGTTTCACCCATTGAAAAAAAGATTAATAGGACGTCATATTGGTTATAAAACGGAAATTTTCAAACATTTCTCAATAATACAAGGAGTATGAGTATGTGTAAGTGCAGAAAGCAGGTTAATAGGATGTTCTTAGAGAATTAAAAAGAAAATTAATCTGACGTCATATTGGAAGTTTAACGGACTTTTTCAAATGTTTGAGAATAATACAAAAAGATTATCAATATGAGTGATAGAGAAGGCAAGTAGATATGAAGTCAGTAAGTGATTATAACGTCCTATGAGTTTGAGGAAACGTATTGAATCATGATAAAAACCCGATTATGGAAATATTGGCATATTTTAACATTTTGAAGGTCTCTATACAACATGATTAATTTTGAAATTTATTTTTTTAATATCGCATTTAGTCCACATGACAGATATTATTATGACAGAGAATGATAGCGGGCTATGCCGATATCAGAAAGTTCAGATTTTCAAAAAAAAAAAAAAACGAGAAAAAAAAACCGGCAAATTTTTACCTTATAAAAGACATGACTTTTTTTTTGGGGGGGGGGGGGTGAAATTTCTTTGGATTTATTAAAGAAAGGATAAAGTATTTTGAAAGGAATATTAAACGAAGCCCTTTGTGCGATCTCCGATCACACTCACCCACTAGGTTCATTTACATTTTAAATAGAATTATTTGGTTAAAACCACGCTAGGGAATATTATGAGAAAGCGCCCTAACATTATGCTAGTTAAATCTTTTATTTTGCACTGGCTTTTATAATATTTATATTCTTATTAGAAATATATTGGATTTTCTTTTTAAATATCTTCGTTTAACCCGGGAGCAGTCGCGCAGGTATGACATACCCATTTATTAAATAAAGGATAAAGTGTTTTGAAAGGAATATTAAACGAAGCCCTTTGTGCTATCTTCGATCACACTCACCCAGTAGGTTCATTTACATTTTAAATAGAATTATTTGGTTAAAACCACGCTAGGGAATATTATGAGAAAGCGCCCTAACATTATGCTAGTTAAATCTTTTATTTTGCACTGGCTTTTATAATATTTATATTCTTATTAGAAATATATTGGATTTTCTTTTTAAATATCTTCGTTTAACCCGGGAGCAGTCGCGCAGGTATGACATACCCATTTATTAAATAAAGGATAAAGTGTTTTGAAAGGAATATTAAACGAAGAACTTTGTGCGATCTTCGATCACACTCACCCACTAGGTTCATTTACATTTTAAATAGAATTATTTGGTTAAAACCACGCTAGGGAATATTATGAGAAAGCGCCCTAACATTATGCTAGTTAAATCTTTTATTTTGCACTGTATTTTATAATATTTATATTCTTATTAGAAATATATTGGATTTTCTTTTTAAATATCTTCGTTTAACCCGGGAGCAGTCGCGCAGGTATGACATACCCATTTATTAAATAAAGGATAAAGTGTTTTGAAAGGAATATTAAACGAAGCGCTTTGTGCGATCTTCGATCACACTCACCCACTAGGTTCATTTACATTTTAAATAGAATTATTTGGTTAAAACCACGCTAGGGAATATTATGAGAAAGCGCCCTAACATTATGCTAGTTAAATCTTTTATTTTGCACTGTATTTTATAATATTTATATTCTTATTAGAAATATATTGGATTTTCTTTTTAAATATCTTCGTTTAACCCGGGAGCAGTCGCGCAGGTATGACATACCCATTTATTAAATAAAGGATAAAGTGTTTTGAAAGGAATATTAAACGAAGCCCTTTGTGCGATCTTCGATCACACTTACCCACTAGGTTCATTTACATTTTAAATAGAATTATTTGGTTAAAACCACGCTAGGGAATATTATGAGAAAGCGCCCTAACATTATGCTAGTTAAATCTTTTATTTTGCACTGGCTTTTATAATATTTATATTCTTATTAGAAATATATTGGATTTTCTTTTTAAATATCTTCGTTTAACCCGGGAGCAGTCGCGCAGGTATGACATACCCATTTATTAAATAAAGGATAAAGTGTTTTGAAAGGAATATTAAACGAAGCGCTTTGTGCGATCTTCGATCACACTCACCCAGTAGGTTCATTTACATTTTAAATAGAATTATTTGGTTAAAACCACGCTAGGGAATATTATGAGAAAGCGCCCTAACATTATGCTAGTTAAATCTTTTATTTTGCACTGTCTTTTATAATATTTATATTCTTATTAGAAATATATTGGATTTTTTTTAAAAATATCTTCGTTTAACCCGGGAGCAGTCGCGCAGGTATGACATACCCATTTATTAAATAAAGGATAAAGTGTTTTGAAAGGAATATTAAACGAAGCGCTTTGTGCGATCTTCGATCACACTCACCCAGTAGGTTCATTTACATTTTAAATAGAATTATTTGGTTAAAACCACGCTAGGGAATATTATGAGAAAGCGCCCTAACATTATGCTAGTTAAATCTTTTATTTTGCACTGTCTTTTATAATATTTATATTCTTATTAGAAATATATTGGATTTTCTTTTTAAATATCTTCGTTTAACCCGGGAGCAGTCGCGCAGGTATGACATACCCATTTATTAAATAAAGGATAAAGTGTTTTGAAAGGAATATTAAACGAAGCCCTTTGTGCGATCTTCGATCACACTCACCCACTTGGTTCATTTACATTTTAAATAGAATTATTTGGTTAAAACACGCTAGGGAATATTATGAAAAAGCGCCCTAACATTATGCTAGTTAAATCTTTTATTTTGCACTGGCTTTTATAATATTTATATTCTTATTAGAAATATATTGGATTTTCTTTTTAAATATCTTCGTTTAACCCGGGAGCAGTCGCGCAGGTATGACATACCCATTTATTAAATAAAGGATAAAGTGTTTTGAAAGGAATATTAAACGAAGCCCTTTGTGCGATCTTCGATCACACTCACCCACTTGGTTCATTTACATTTTAAATAGAATTATTTGGTTAAAACCACGCTAGGGAATATTATGAGAAAGCGCCCTAACATTATGCTAGTTAAATCTTTTATTTTGCACTGGCTTTTATAATATTTATATTCTTATTAGAAATATATTGGATTTTCTTTTTAAATATCTTTGTTTAACCCGGGAGCAGTCGCGCAGGTATGACATACCCATTTATTAAATAAAGGATAAAGTGTTTTGAAAGGAATATTAAACGAAGCCCTTTGTGCGATCTTCGATCACACTCACCCACTTGGTCCATTTAGATTTTAAATAGAATTATTTGGTTAAAACCACGCTAGGGAATATTATGAGAAAGCGCCCTAACATTATGCTAGTTAAATCTTTTATTTTGCACTGGCTTTTATAATATTTATATTCTTATTAGAAATATATTGGATTTTCTTTTTAAATATCTTCGTTTAACCCGGGAGCAGTCGCGCAGGTATGACATACCCATTTATTAAATAAAGGATAAAGTGTTTTGAAAGGAATATTAAACGAAGCCCTTTGTGCGATCTTCGATCACACTCACCCACTTGGTTCATTTACATTTTAAATAGAATTATTTGGTTAAAACCACGCTAGGGAATATTATGAGAAAGCGCCCTAACATTATGCTAGTTAAATCTTTTATTTTGCACTGGTTTTTATAATATTTATATTCTTATTAGAAATATATTGGATTTTCTTTTTAAATATCTTCGTTTAACCCGGGAGCAGTCGCGCAGGTATGACATACCCATTTATTAAATAAAGGATAAAGTGTTTTGAAAGGAATATTAAACGAAGCCCTTTGTGCGATCTTCGATCACACTCACCCACTTGGTTCATTTACATTTTAAATAGAATTATTTGGTTAAAACCACGCTAGGGAATATTATGAGAAAGCGCCCTAACATTATGCTAGTTAAATCTTTTATTTTGCACTGGCTTTTATAATATTTATATTCTTATTAGAAATATATTGGATTTTCTTTTTAAATATCTTCGTTTAACCCGGGAGCAGTCGCGCAGGTATGACATACCCATTTATTAAATAAAGGATAAAGTGTTTTGAAAGGAATATTAAACGAAGCCCTTTGTGCGATCTTCGATCACACTCACCCACTTGGTTCATTTACATTTTAAATAGAATTATTTGGTTAAAACCACGCTAGGGAATATTATGAGAAAGCGCCCTAACATTATGCTAGTTAAATCTTTTATTTTGCACTGGCTTTTATAATATTTATATTCTTATTAGAAATATATTGGATTTTCTTTTTAAATATCTTCGTTTAACCCGGGAGCAGTCGCGCAGGTATGACATACCCATTTATTAAATAAAGGATAAAGTGTTTTGAAAGGAATATTAAACGAAGCCCTTTGTGCGATCTTCGATCACACTCACCCACTTGGTTCATTTACATTTTAAATAGAATTATTTGGTTAAAACCACGCTAGGGAATATTATGAGAAAGCGCCCTAACATTATGCTAGTTAAATCTTTTATTTTGCACTGGCTTTTATAATATTCATATTCTTATTAGAAATATATTGGATTTTCTTTTTAAATATCTTCGTTTAACCCGGGAGCAGTCGCGCAGGTATGACATACCCATTTATTAAATAAAGGATAAAGTGTTTTGAAAGGAATATTAAACGAAGCCCTTTGTGCGATCTTCGATCACACTCACCCACTAGGTTCATTTACATTTTAAATAGAATTATTTGGTTAAAACCACGCTAGAGAATATTATGAGAAAGCGCCCTAACATTATGCTAGTTAAATCTTTTATTTTGCACTGGCTTTTATAATATTTATATTTTTATTAGAAATATATTGGATTTTCTTTTTAAATATCTTCGTTTAACCCGGGAGCAGTTGCGCAGGTATGACATACCCAGGGTGCGTACGGGTTTTACAATTGTCACCACTATTTTTCAAAAAATTATCTTCAACTTACTTTATTGAAAATTTGTAACAATTGTCTCTTGCTAAATAAGTTGGCTAGTATTATTTGTATTTCTTGGTGACAAAACAAAAGCCATTCATAACCTGGGTATGCGCGACTTTTCCCGGGTTATGCTATATCTGAAACTCATATTATTTTCTGCTCTTGCGTTTAACTTTTCGGGTTATATTTAATGAAAATTACATTTAAAAAATACCAGCTTCCTCGACGAATAGGCATGTAGAAAATTCAATAGAAACTAAAACAATGATTTTTAAAAGTAAAAATAAAGATTTTCTACCTAAGAATATACTTTTTAGGATGAAACGTTTTGGTTAGTCGGCCCATTCGCAAAATTAAAAATCTTAAACAACTGGTGAATAACATCTGATGTAGATAATTTTATTCAGAAATTTTAATAACCTAATTCGTTTTTAAACACATAATATTAGGTAATTATAACTTGATTTCTGATAGAAAATCCGTGGAAAATGAAAAGTTGCTATATAAAGTTATATTTTAAAAACTAAATCGTGTCTTTTTGTTAGGGATTATATTTACAGTGATGAATGTGATTTTATCGAATGAAAACAAAGATTTATTGGATGTCAACTATTTCCTAAAAAGTATCTTTAACTTCCTAGTTCTTATAGCATCCTTGAAAATTTTTCGAAAATAGCGATACTGCGTTTGAAGTATTACTTTTGTTCTTTACTTTCAAGTACTTCTTTGCAATCAAATTTTGTAGAAAATCAATTGAAGTATCCTTTAGGACATACTTACATTTCAGACTCTGATTATAAGTTTGTTTGTTTTTTTCTTCTGAAAATTCGTTTGTTTCAAATATTTGGCTATTAGATCTTGATTCTTCTAGTCAGGTTTAAAAGCTGTTTACTCAACAAGAAACTTAGTGGGAAAGTATTGTCCGTAAGATCGTGTATATTCAATAGAAAATTTGGTTTAAAAATGTTTGTTAAAGTAATGATTCTCGTAAAATAGCATTTGTTTTTGTTACACATTTAAAGCCGACTTAATGTTGTACATTTCATTCAAACTATCTCTATCACGGGCAGTAACATATTCGGTGAAATAGTTTTGATGTGGTTTTATAAAAGCTACGGGTATTTCCTTTTTAAGTCGCCCCTCCCACCCCTTTAGAATCCCACACGGTCGGGTTATACCCGATTTGAACCCGAAAATTCTATGTTAAGTCGACCTGAACTCAAAATGTAAGAAAATTAATTCGCAATTTAATACAATTATGGAATATTAGTTTAATTATATATCTAATAACAGTTTTATCTTGATGTAAAAAAAGGAACATATATATATATATACTCATTAATATTCAAGTATACAGTTTCTTCACTAGACAAAATATTCTGGACTTTCATTAGGAAATTGGAAAACTTGTATCCGACCCTCACACACAAAAGTGTCAAAACTCAACCCGAACACAAAAGATTTAAAGTCAACCTGACCCGCAGCAAAAATAATAAAAGTCAACACGACCCAAACCCGAAAAACATTAGCGCCAAGCCGATCTGAAACGAAAGAAATTAGCGCCAATAGGGTAAAATCAGGTTACCCAATCACAGGATTCCACGCCTATTACAACTACGCCAAGGTCGTCGCCAAACTCATGAAGCATGAACGAACATAGTGTGAACGTATAATATATAAATAAAAGTAATACATGCATACAAAACAATATAATAATACACACACACACATACATACATGCATGCATACGCAATCATACAGGACGGTCGTTCTGCCAAGCTAAGCTATAAAATAAATACTAAGACCGCCAAACAAATAAACGCCAAGAAACAGACTACAGACTGCTACTGCTTACTTACAGGAGACAACTTTTCAATGTTAAATCGGCCAAACATGCCAGCATAAAATATCGGATACCAAATGAACCAAGCGCCGCAGAAAAGTAAAACAAAAACTAGTAGAACCCAATGAAAAAATTCTTCAATTTGAAAGCAAACTCATCTTCATAAGTGAATTATAAACAGATGTACAGTTTTTTTTTTAAAAAAAACGTCGAAATACTTAAAATGATCACTTCGTTCTTTCGTCAAACTTATTTTTTTCAAACAACATGGATACTTAACCAATGGACAGAAAAAAGTAAGGATTGAATTTTTAGACAGGAAATTTCTTAAACTACGTGCGTTTATAAAGTTCAGTTTATATGTATATAAACTCGGCTTATGGCGTCAGGTGCCGCCATCCGAAATATCTACAAGAAACCCCTCCATTTCTTCCTGTCAAGGGTCCATTCTTCCTCCAGACCCCTATCCCTCATGGCTCTTTTTATATCATCCATCCAGGTCTTTCGTGGTCTTCCTCGTTTCCTCTTCTGGTTTGTTCTGTAATTAGATGCGATTTTGGGTAGTCTCTTGTCACTCATTCTTTTAACCATGACCATACCAGATTGTTTCTTTTGGGGATCGTCTAATATGGTTCCCTTTATTTTCATCATTTCTTTTATTCTTTCATTTCTTATTCTTTCTATTCTTGATATCAAAAATAAAATTTCTACCCTTAATTAGCAAAAATGTGTTAATTAACTGTAAAATTAACAAAATTCGCCAAAACACCGATAAAACAGCCAAACGACTACGTACCATTTTCTACGGAATATTGTTATGATTAAGTTATTTAAATCAGATAGAATAAAAAGGTTTGATTTTCAATTCCATTTAAATTTATTATAAGAATACAGTGTGTTATATGGAATACCGATATGTAAATTAAGTAATTTATTAACGATAATTAAATTATTAAAGACAGTTATGATTCAAGACAGTCGTACAACATATTACTTGTTTAAACTTATGAAATAACATTGGGTTTGTTTTTCGTTTGTTTTCAGTTTGTTGTAAAAAAATTAAATAATAAAAAAAATCTTTATCCTTACTATAAAAAGTACCGAAAGATTCTTCAAAAAATATATCGATTAAAAAAAGAGAACTGTGATTAAACGTTGCTTAAATATTTGCTGTTGCACTTTAAATTAAATTATTAAATAGTTTAATTAATAATTATATTAAATCTATTAACTTTTATTCTTTTAAATCTTATTGTATCGTCTTGTTAAGTCTTAAATCAATTTTTCGTAAACCGGTTACTTCTAAAACAACTGAAATTAAACTGAGTATTTCAATCTATATGGGTAAAAAAAATGTACGTTTTAAATTTATATTGTTTATAATAAAGTAAAATATTCTAAATTATAGAAACTTTGAATTAAAAATGATTTTATACATTAATCTACAAACTAATGTAAATATGAGTTTTAACTGATTCTTGGTAAGTATATTGTAAGTGTATGTAATGTCTGGATACTTGTTGCTATCATATATTGTTTATAATAAAGTGAAATACTGTTCTATTGAAATGATGAATTATAAATAAATCAAGAGTTATATTGTATTAATATACAAACTAATGTAAATATGAAATTTAACTGATTCTTAGTAAGCATGAGTAAGTAAATTGTTAAGTGTATGTAAAGTCTGAAAAAAGTATAGACCAGGAGTGGGGCGCGGGAGCTTCACACAATTTAGTATCCATTTTTAAAAAGTTTAAATAGCTTAATTAAGAAATTTACAGGTGTTTCAGGTAAAGATTTAAAACGATAAAATCAATTATTGATATGTATACAAAATGTATACATATCAATTGTTGACATGTATACAAAATGTATACATATTGTGTTCGCTACCTGCTTACAAAGATTCTACGAGAACGCAGCATGTTGATTTCAGCGAGTAGATTATTTAAATTATGTACATCTGTTTAAAAAAACAGAAATGATATCTACAAAAACAACTTTTCAAAAGTGAAAAAAAAAAGCTAAGCTTAAAAAAATGCTGAAAGTTGTGGTTAAAAAATGGTGTGATATCAAATTTCGATGCTTATATTATGGCACTTATTTCACATTTTCCGGTAAATAAGTTACCATATGTAAGTCAAATGCCTTCATATATGTTGATATAAATCCTTTTCTCCTGTACTAGATACATCATAACGTGTTTCTGAAAATTCAAAAATTTTAAAATTATGCATGATAATTATGCATGGCTTGGCGGCCGTCTTTTCATATTTTACACAAAATTCTAAGCACCCAATCCGTAGTTAAAATCTGCAATTAAACATTTAAAAGCAGTGAAAATCAATTTATTTTTAAAAAATAAAGTATTTCTCAATTTATTTGTCCGTAGTTAAAATCCGAAATTAATAGTTGCTACTAATGCGTCAACTTAATGCGTTTTTCCTTTACGAACTTGGGGAGGCTTAAAAATTTGTGTAAAGTATGGAAAGATGGCCGCCAAGCCCATCATGCATGATTTAAAAAAAAATTGAAGTTTCAGGAACACGTTATGATGTATTTAGTACAGGAGAAAAGTATTTCTATTAACATAGACGTAGGGATTTGACTTACATATATGGTAACTTATTTACTGGAAAATGTGAAATAAGTACCATAATATAAGCTTAGAAATTTCATATCACACCATTTTTTAGCCACAACTTTCAGCATTTTTTTTAAGCTTGGCTTTTTTTTTTACTTTAAAAAAGTTGTTTTTGTAGATACATAATACATAATATATATATTATGTATGTATGTGTTATATATGCATGAATTATGTATGCATAAATTATGCAAATATATTATGTAGGTATATATATGGGTCGCACAAATGAAAGTGGCACTACAGTCTGCTTGAGAAATGGTTTAATGGTATTAATATAAATTAGTATACGAAAGAAAGAAGTAATACAGACGTAACAGATGGGCTAGACAGAGTTACCTTGTAGGTTGAAACAAGTATCCTAGCGGTCAACGAGACGATGGATACCCTGGGTGAAGAAGCTCCGGGGTTAGTTGTGGAACCAAATTTCAATGGCAGCTTGAACGACGACGGCATTATCGTCGGCAAATTGCCGTTCCTTCAGAGCTTTCTTGAGTGGACGGAAGATGTGGTAGTCACACGGCGAGAGGTCTGGGCTGTAAGATAACCTCCCAGCGGAATTGCCCCCCCCCCCCTTACGAAAATCATTACACCATCGGAATACCGATCTGCGTGACCATACACATTTTGCATTCGACGATAGATTTCACTAGTACTCACATTTTCCGCTGTTAAAAATGGCACTTGACACCGTTTGGAGTCATCCATGATAAGAACGATGCCCCCACGCTATCACACACGCATCTCGTGGGATCTGACGGTATTGCATGCATTT
This sequence comes from Maratus michaelseni, assembly GCA_963931845.1. Lineage (NCBI taxonomy): Eukaryota > Metazoa > Arthropoda > Arachnida > Araneae > Salticidae > Maratus > Maratus michaelseni. The sequence continues at coordinate 19,056,208 of OZ007586.1, forward strand.
CCAGCAATCTGCGCCCTCCATAGGAGCATGCGCAGTCATCTTTCTCTTCAAATGGCGGAGTTATTATACGGCAATGCCACTTTTATTTGGGCGACCCTTATATTATTTATCTATGAATGCAAACATTTGTCGAAAGTTTTACAACCTAACTTGGCAGTACAAACTATGTAAGTACCAAGCTATGTTAATCACTGTGATCTTTTCAAAATAGAATTAGAAATCATATTGTAATTTCAAAACTATATGGCTATTACATCCAAACTACACCCAAGAAAATATTCTGTAATTAAGTATGGATTGCAAGTAATACAAAGAAGATACCAATAAGTATAGAAAAACGGCCATATGAGATATCATTAAAAATAGTTTTTTTGTTACTCGTTTGGTCTTTTATAAGGAAATGAATGCAGAAATTTCCTTCCACTACTGATTAGTTTCATTTGCCCTAATTAAAACAAAGAAAAATCATGCGTCAAACATAGATTATGAAACACTTTTATTCAAAACGTTCAGAATACTGTAACAAAACTTTCCCGTTTAATAAGGTGTAGGTTAATGGTTATTTAAGTAAACGATTTGAAAAACGCATAATGGATTTGAAAACCCAATTTCACCCTCTACAGTCGGAAAATATTCAAATTATTTTGTGAAGCCCTGTATAGGATCTATAGATTTGTATATATACTACATAGTATGCTAAAATTTAGTTCAGTTAAGAAACGCATAGTACAGTTGTAAATTCCTCTTTATCAATTTCCGTCAATAAAAGGAAATGAATTAGAGGTCTTTTGTGCTGCCCTGTATAGGATCTAAAGAAATTATACACATTGAGTAATATGCGAAAAAAAAAGTTAAATTTGAAAACGCATATCACAAGTGAAAACGGACTTCCAACAACTATTGCTCATAGACTGTACTGTAACCCAATTTTTATTGTGTCCCTGTGAATGAACGATAAATACTATGCACACCCCCTTCTACAGTAAGCATCTTATAGTGATCCTCATTTATGTATATCAATTTCAATGTTTAAATAGTGTAACATCATTAAAATACACTACAAACGATTTTTCTCCATAGACCATAATATAATGACATTCTTTTGAGTGCCCCTGTAAATGAATTAGATATACTACACACTTCAGTTTCAATACAGAACAAACCATGATAAGCCATAGTAACATATATCAATTACACGGCACTCTGACTATATTTACGTAAGTTAGAGAGCGACCAAACAGCCAGACCATCCGATTTCATAAACACTTTTCCACTTTATTGGAAAGTGTTTAAAAAATAAAAATAGTTTAAAGTTATTACGTCTATTCAATCTTGTTGCAATACAATTTCCAAAACGTCTTCAAACATTTCTTCAATTGTATTTCGTTTGGTTTCAGTCAGTGTTATTTTCGTTAAAATTTAGTAAACCTATGTTTTGGTTTGCTACTTTTAGGTTTAAGACCTAAAAGTAGTTTTTACATTTAAAATTAATATGATTCCCAATACCCAATATTAAAAATAATGCGATCCGAAAGGATTAAATCGGGGTATAATTATGCCAGAGATTAGTCAGGTTATTAGATTGAGTAGGTATCTGCTGTCTGAGAACTTCTGAATCCGATTAAATATTTATTATTTTTTTTTTATAAATAAACTTTGGATTTGGATTAATATTTTGAGTCAAAAAATATATTAGGGATAAAGAAGCAATGTTTTTTAGTTTCTAAGAAAAATGTGTGGCTTTCATTTAGAGCAAAAAATTCTTTTGATATAAATAAATAAGTTCTTGTTTATAACGCTCTGGATAATTTTGCTTTAAAATCTAATGACAATTCCGGTCCTTTTGAACCCAAAGCATAAGGAATTCATTTGTAATCATATAAGAAATATCTAGATTATTTGTAAAGTTGGCAAAAGAAAAGGGAATCAGAAATATAGCAGATTGCTATAATATTTAGCCTAATTATTATTATTATTGATATTATTTTACTAAAAATATTTCAACGCATGAAGGTTTTCTTGAAAAAACAAATTCTTTAGATTTCATAGATAATACGGTTAGAAAAATTATTTATAGCTGCAAAGTCCAATTTCTAACTCTGCGGACTTTTTTCTCGTCGTCAGAGATGCGTCGGCCCTTTTTGGACGTCGGCCAAAAACAGGTTTCTATTTTTATCGTTCATATATCACTTCTAAATATTGCATAATTTAAATTTCTACATTATCAAATAAGAAAAAATAGAACTTTCGAATGACATTTGTTTGAAAACTGTAGCTCAATTATTTAGTGACTTTTTTTAATACTTTTTAAATAATTTTCAAACATGAATTAAACAAATTATCTCAACAAGGATCATTTATTTGGATTAGTAATGTAAAGTAACTAGTGACGTGTTACCATAGTTGGCAATAAATGTCCATGGCAAATTAAACTAGTCGTTGGGGGCCACTGTAATACTTACTCATCATGGATATGAATATTTCGAAAGTACGAAAAAATAGTTCCGGATGACTAAGGTTACTGAAATTTAATAGACTTTGTCACACTATTACATTCTAAGTACATACCAAATTTAAAGCCTATATCTCAATTTGTTCGGTAGATAGTCTTTAAAATCGTGGCTTGATGACGTCATAAACTTTAAATGCTCTATTACTGAAATGCGTAAAAGAAACATCCATATAACTCCAAAAATGATAATCATATTAACTAAAAGTTTACTACATCGGATGAAGCGTCTCATTTCCAATTAAAATATATCTTTGAATTGAAATTTGAATGAAATACAGTGTCATGAAAAATCGAGAAAATAGGATTCCAAATATCTCGGCAACTCATGATCCGATCGATCGACTTCATTCTTTATGATGTTTTTTTTATTGTCTTTTATATTCACTCCTTAAAATAAACAATTTCGAAAATGTTGATATACCTTTTATCAGAACGAATATTTCGACAGTCTGAAAAAAATAGTTCCGGATAATCGAGGTTACTGAAGTTCAATAGGCTTCTTATCATTATTACATACTAAGTACATACCCAATTTCAAGTCTCTATCTCAATTTTTTCGGGAGATAGAGCGTTTACAGACACACAGACACAACAATAATCTATGAAAAAAAAAAAAAAAAAAAAAAAAAAAAAAAGATAGGTTTTATTTTACGTTGAACATACACAAATAATACCTCTATAATATTAATAATTAACATAGTTAAGTTAAATTAGTTAAGAGATATGTTGTATAAAATATGCTCTGGACTGTATTTTAATTTTTACTTTAGATTTCATAATTTCTAATTCTATGCTGATCGTCTGCAAAGTTCTTATTTATTTATTTCTATTTTTTCTCTCTTTATCTTTAGTGTAAATCATTATCATTTATGATCATTTATCGTAATCATATTTATTATAATTATTATTTTTCACTTTTTTTTAAGTTTCGCTTCTTTTCTATGTTTTCGAGTTTGGTTATTATTCTTTTCGTACTAGTTTATTAAAATATTCAAATCCTACCACGTGTTTACCGCGAATGCTACCATGCGCACGAGAAGAATAGTTTGTAACTGAGAGATATCGATACATGACAGCAGTCAGTAATTGAAATAATCGATATCCATTCATTGGCCTTTTGTATACATCAATGAGCAATGTTAAGTAATATCAATTAAGGCATACGGATGCTTTTAAAGTATCATTTCATGTTGAAACATCGAATTTTCTATTACTCACATAATATTATAACTCAACATTTTATCTTTCTAAATCAGATTACTTTGTGTTTTAATTAGAAATAATATCGCCTGATATTACAGCACTTTGAAAATTGACGAATGACATTATCACAGTATTCAAAGCTATATTTCTGTTTTATCATAATCATTATTATTTTTTTTTCTTTTGCTCAAGAAGCAAGGCAATACTAATCAAATTTATTCATGAAATGCCTAGAATTTGAAACTTTGTATCATGTTTTAAATATCTATATCGAGAGAATAGATATAAAATGGTTTTAGTTAATCTGGTTAATGAATTGCAGTCTTAGAATTTATAATTGTTTCGGTAATTTAAAGAAGATTTCAATCTTTTTTTTTCTTTTTTTACTATAAATCAGCGTAACAACAAAATTTGTAACATCATTGTTTTAGTCTATTCCCTTCAATCCATGTCAAATTTTTGTATAAAATATTAATATTTTTTTCTGAGATTCCATGTTTTGTAGTAGCATTTAATTTTTGCGCATATTCTCCTTGTAAATCATTTATAATTTTGTTGTTAAATCTTTCATTATTTTAAGTTATTTTAAGTCATATCTTTTAAGTCATATCTTTTAAGTTATTGATCATATTTTAGAATTACTTTGTATACTGGGAGTCCACAAAGATGTTAAAAAGTAAAATGATACAACATCGTCATTACTAGATCAAATTTTCCGATATCTTCAGAAAGACTCAGGCAATGAGTGAACTTTATAGAAAAGACTTTTAAAGTGACCACCGCCTGCTCAAACCAACGTAAAGAGACGAGACCAGAAATTGTCTATAACATTTTAGGAAGCATCTTTTTCTGTGGACTAGAGTAGTGGAAATACACACATTCAACAGACTCTGTATTCGGAACATGTGGCGGTGTGATATTCAACACATTCAAAACGCATAATTATACTATCATTCATCGGCGAAATTGTGCCTGATGCAAGTTACTGGCAACTATTGGCCGAAGAGTTAGGACCGCGACCACGAAATTGTCGAGTGATCAGTAATACCTACTGAAACTTTGGAACAGGTTCCAACACATTGAATCATTTCAAAAAAGCCATCATGGATGAAATCTGGTTCATAAAGAAGACGTGTTGCTAAATGTTTTGCCCAAGTAGAACAGATATAGTTGGTCCATCGTTGGTAGTCTCTGGAAACCATTGAGAAATGATAGGATTGATATGATGACAATAAGCCAACAGAGGCAACCCTCCAGTTGTCAGAATGATGTTCGTCCAACCAAAAAAAAAATGTTTCAATTCACGTCAATTTTTATGGGTATCTGAACAGTTAACGTTTGGGCCACTGTTGGGCTTTTGTTGGCAAATTGTTCATTGGCCAATGGTACGGCAAGGCGGACATTTCTTACTGTTGGGCAACGTGAGATAGCACAATTGGCCAACATTGGGTCAACAATTTTGTGCTACTGCGGTATACAATTTTCAGTTCCGTTTCTATACGCTGGTTAGTGTAGAAGATGACTATTTTGAAATTACTTTATATTAGTTTCATTGCTTGCTTGGGTTTCTCTGGAGATGTAGGTAAATTAGATTTGTAATAATGACATTGTGTAATTTTACTTTTTAACCATATTTCTTAGACACCCTTTAATGCTTTATTTACAAAGACCTTAAGCGTAGCTACCTTAATCATAAATGTATTCCTATTCCAATTTTCTAAATTCTTAAGAATCTGTCTTATTTTTTTTAAACTGGCTATAATAATGCTTTTCATTTCGTTTCACCATGTAAAGAATAGCACCCCCCCCAAAAAAAAAAAAAATGATATACCAAATACACTGGCACCCAGAGTGTTGTTTCCCGCTTTTGAAGAACATTTAAAAGAATTTTTATGTGTAACAGGCGTTATGGGAAAGGTTATCTTCGCATTACAATGATCCCAGAAGACAGGTATTTTGTCTTATCGGCAAAAAGAGATCGACGTATCATAGCTAGTTAAGTGGCAAATCAGGCACTTGCAGCCTCAGGCAAGCGGATATCCCGATAAACTGTAGCCAGACGTTAGCATCAAGAAGGCCTGTAAGTCCGAATGTCTGTTCTGTATGTACCATTGTCGAGAGTCCATTGTAACGCCCAACTGCATTGCTGTTATTAGCAACACTTTTGGAAAGACTGGGTTTGTATACACTTCTCAAATCCCTTTCATGGATATTTTCTGGACGGTAAGTACTACCATTCTCATGTCAGATCAGTTGTCATCTACGGTCAGATGACAGGCTGAAACTACTATCATCTGAGAAGAGTACACAAGCCCAATCATGCTGAGGACACCATTACAAACAGTCGCTAAGGTGAACTCTTAATAATGGGACACGCACAACAGGGCTTCAGGCGTATAATTCTAATTAATCAAATGTCTGGCTAAAGTTTTTCTGGATATACTGTGTCAGGAATAAAGTGATTTGCCATTTATTTGACTAGCTATTGTGGGCTGATCCTTTTTGGCCAATAGGATAATGTATCTGTCTTCTGCGGTGATCGTATTGCAAAGACGATTTCCCTATAACTCCTGCAACACATCGCAAATCTTTGAATTGCCCTCCAACGGGTCGTTCGTGGAGGGTATATGGTGCTTCACACAGTATACCCCTGGATATTTTTAAGAAACTATGCATACCCTCTGTTCCTCTAGAAATGATATAGTTCTAATGTATAACCGTTTCTCATAGCGCATACCCTTTGTTTGTTTTTTTTCGTTTGCGACTACAGCATTGTTCTCCAAAGCCAGGAAACAACACTTTGGGTGATGTTGAATTCGCTGGCAACATCTGTTAATTGCTGCCCTTCTTTGTGTTTTATACGGCGACGGTTAAAATCATGTAAGTGATGTTAGCAAGACATATTAAAAATTTCAGTCATCAATTATTTCTTCCACGTTCAATAACAACTGAAAACGCTTGCCATATCCATTAAATGCCTCATCGGAGCTATTACAGGAACAACGGCATCAAACTTTTGCATATGCACAATACTTCTTACTGCATCCCGCACTTATGCTAATTTCAACATACTGATGTCTTCAATTTTATAACTGTTATCGTTGATAGATTAGACTGATATCCGTCTTTATAAATTGTCCACTAGGGTATTTTTTACTTACCAAATTGATGCCGAGGAACAAAGAATGTACTATTCGGCTGTGGATTGTGTTTCTTACAATTCCTTATGACTAAAATAAGCTCTACGTTGAAATAGAATAGAACTTCAAAAATTTCAGTAGCAATATTTCAATTATTGGTTAAATTTCCTGTCATTTGGTGAAAAGGTTTAAAAATTAAAAAGTTCATTTTGTTTTACTTCTAATGTAAATTAATATTTCAATATATTCATTCGTATTTACTTTAAATAATACATTTTTCATGCTGATTTTTTTTCTAATATTATTATTAAATAAATGTTATGGTTTCGTCGCCTTTCTCGATCATCGTAATAATTCTCATAGACTTATTCTTATGGTATTTGCTGCTACCACCGGTATTATACTGATACCGGACGTTGGAAAAGAAGTTTTCGCATAAATAACCAATTAATAATTTATCGATTAAATTAATAGGCAAAAATAATGTTACAATGATAGTTTTTATTAGTCAATACAGCTTATTGTCACTTGCCGTATGTGACTGTCGAATGGCAATCTCCCTGATCGCACATTTTACTCTATTTCATATGCACCACTCGTACATACTATTCCGTCTACGTAGTAATTAATTCACTCTGGACCAAACTGTCCGATGCACATTCTCTCTGCAATTCAATACACTCCTCTGCGCTCTTAACTCCTCACTGACGATCCTCGCGTCCTACGCTCTTCACGGCACACCAGCGACTTTGGCGTCCTACACCCTTAGCTGCACCTCTACGAGTGACACGTCTCTCGCTCTTCAGGCCACACTCCAAATCAACGGGGCTGTGGTTCTTCATTCACGGAGCTTCCATACCTGTAGAAGTGTTTCTTCTCGACCATTCCACCCCTGCATTCTACTCTGAACTCCAGCTCACTAGGAATCCGATGCCCATTGTATTTTCTTTCCAAAGCCGCATTACTACTTTCACAATGATCTCGTGAACATTCCCCCAAATATATAATCGGATCAGGAAGATCTCATTGTCAATCACATACGGAAGTTTTACAGAAAAAGAAAAATATATATCAGGATACAGCAATATATAATAATGATTACAGATAATTAATTAAATTAATTATCAATATACAATATAGGTTCTGTTAAAGTCAGAAACCTGACAGTAACTTAAACATAATCATAAGATTTTTATACATTTTTCATTTTTTTTTTCTGTATGAAGTATAAAATGTGAAATATAAACATTTAATTTGATGCTTGAGAAACATATGAGCTGTAACCTGCAAATATTTTCACAAAAATACCTTTCTAGAGGCTTCTCATATAGTTAAACAGAATCAGCTTATTTCTTTAACAAACAGTCACTTATACGTGATTCCTTGCGAACTTGGAGGCCGTCACGTGACCTGGATTAGCGCATATTTTATTCAAAATATGTATCTGAAATTACAAACAGAAATTCTTTCTTTATGAATTCACGTAATGTGTGCCTTTAAATTAAAAAAAAATTGCTATTACAAAATTCTGGTAGGAATTTGGGCAAAACTTATTAAGAGTATGGTGCATTCGTTCAAAAATTCATAGGACGTGAAATAAAAAATATAATATTTCTCTATATCTTACGTAACTTAGTAAATCTCATAAAATTTCCTTACTTCAGATCGTGGTTTCGAAGAAATGCTTTCTATTGGATGATCTCGATGGCAAGTATTTATTTAAGGAAAAAGGCCATTTTAGAAAATACGAAAACATTTAATTCACATAAAACGAACACTAGCACAATACAGACACTAAATATTTACATAATTAGCTTTTACACATTTTTAATCTACGTTGTGCATATCACTCAAAAATACTTACAAGGGGACCGCCAAACATGATGCACACAGATTTTGATGATTTTAAAGTATGTTGTAGGTGTCATACCCCTAACTATTCAGGTCAAAGGTTTCCTTCAAATGGGCTTTAGTTTTCGAGAAATTTCGGGTTAAAGTTCAGCATGCATTTCAAATACCCATTAGTTCGCGATCTTGAACAAGGTCTCCGTGGAAAAACAAGGTCTCCGTGGAGCTAGCGCTCGCAGTTTGAGAGCCGGAGTAGAGGGATCTGTCCTCTCATGTGACATACCTTTTTTTAATAAATTTTATATATTTGTCGCGTAATAAGTTTTATGCAGAATTATGAATTCTGCATCTTTGAACTTTTTGATATTTTCCTAATAAATTCCATTTACATTTTCGAGTTTTTCGTGAAAATTTATAGTTTTTGCGCAATTTTTATTCTAATATTTCTGTTGACGAAAATCCAAACTAATTTATGTCTTGATATCTCGTCTTTTTAAACTGATTATTGTTTACATTTATCTATATTTACTTATTTATTTATCGCATTTATAAAATAATGTATTTTTTTTTATTTGCATTTTCTATTTAAAAAAAAATTTAATTATTAAGAAAAAATTAACAAAGTAATATATCCTATTAATATTTGATTTGTTCTAAATATATTGAAATATGTTAACTGCTGAAATACTAAAATATTTATCATCCCCGACATCGACATTTTTAGTTTATTAAATATGGAACTAATTGTGTGATACATATCGCAAAAATATTCTAAACAAATTCCGCATTAAAAATCGCATTTAAATATATTCTTTACGTAAACTGTTTTAACAATATCGGAAGAATGTATAAATTAGCATGTTATATATTCTTTAAATACTTAAATTGTGATAAATATATTAAAAAATGCATTAAATTTGAAAAAGAAATTATTTCAAACGTGGTAATTGTCTGCAAAGGAAGCTAAACGAAATGGATAAAAAGAAATTTTATTTATTCTGATATTGCCGTAAAAGTCATTGCAGACGATTTTTTTTCAGATATTTTTTATATGTATTGTAATTTACAAACGATTTTTCATTTCTAGTTGAATTTTTCTGTATGGTGGACTTTTTAGAATGAAAAAAAAATTAATTATAATATATTGTTTTTTATTTCTGCAAATCAAAAATGATGTTGAGTTTGAACTTTACAGTTAAATGTATTTAAATAACATAAAAAAATATATGTAACTGTCTAAAACTTGGATATAAGCGTTATTGCTTTAATATTTTATTACTCCTTTCACGATATGTTGTTGGAATTACCTAATCATACATACCTTTAGAAGATTTGAGATAAAAAATATTTTGTATAAATTATAAAAAAATATAAATTTTCATTTAAAATTTCATAAAGTTAAAAAAAAGTATTATTTTAGAACGGTTATTAAAATATAAAGGGTAAATAATAATAAAAAAATAAACAAAATCTAGACATAAATTAGTTTGTAATTTCGTCAATAGAAATATTAATTTCAAAGCTGCACAAAAAAAAAAAGAAAAAAAATTGTGCATTTTCACGAAAAATTCGAAAATGTAAATGGAATTTATTAGGAAAATATCAAAAAGTTCAAAGAAGCAGAATTCATAATTCTACATAAAACTTGTAACGCGACAAATATATAAAATTTATTAAAAAAGGTAAAAAGTCGCATGAGAAGACAGAACCCTCACCTCTGGGACTCAAATCGCGAACTCTGCGCCACGGAGTCCTTGTTCAAGATCAAGTTTAATATTTTTAAATGCTTTTTTTGCATAGGATAGCTGAGGTCAATCTCAACGTTGTTAGCTTTTACTTTTTCGATTTTTGTTGCAGTTTTATTTATAAGCGGCCATTTTCAATTTTGGAACCGGTTCTGAAAGTGAAAGTACCTTTATATAAAATAATTGGAACCAAAATCGAAAAAGTAAAAACTAACAACGTTGGAGATTGACCTCAGCTATCCTATGCAAAAAAGCATTTAAAAATATTAAAATGCGAGCAAGAAATCGCACTAGAACTAGAACCTTCCCATAGACTTAACATTAGCTTGAGCGTTTTTTCGCTTGACTGATGTAGGGTCTTAAGTAGTTCATAAGATATGTTAAAAACAAAATTCATCACTATAGATTGAAGTACCAAACAGTCATCGGGAAAACGAATTTTATATAAGTTATTTGAAGTTGTAGCCAGTTCAAAATTTCAAATTTTATCTTAATTATTTTATGTTGTTTGATGGAATATGTAAATGATTTATTTAGTTTATTTTGTCACTAATGATATTTCTCATCGAACAATTAATAGAATGTGCGTTAAATCTGAAACTTACAGTAACATGTTTCCGTTCTGAAACACACCTGTCTCTAATTTGCTCAATTTTAAATATTGAATATCTGTAGTACTCTTCGTAGAAACTTAGTGAAAACTTACATTTAGACTATTATGCGAGACGCAATTTGTTGTCTGGTTTCAAAATTAGGTGTGAAATTTTAAAGTTTCTTTATATTTCACCATTGATTCAACTCTCTTAACTTATTTAATTTAAATAGATCAATTATCTAAGCGAATGACATTTTACCATTCTTTGCTATAATTTAGCGATTAAATAGTCATTTTCTTTATTTTTGACTACTGTACTTAATATTAGAAACTATTTGATAGTTTACAAAATGACAGTTTTTGAACTGGAAGGATAATTGCTTTTAAAAATACATAAAATTATTATTTTCAGTCATATAAATTATATTCATAGATTACTCAATTTTTCTCTTTTATTTATTTATTTCCTAATTTTTGACATAAAGATGTTTCTATTTTTGAAACTGAGACAGAAAAAAAAAAATTAAAACTTTCTCTACAAAAAATTCTTTTAATTACCTTATTGCATGTTCATATCGTATTAGATGTTTATATTAATCAAATAAAAATTTTCAGAATATTTCAAAGGATGAAAGTAGTTATTTTTAATTTTTATAGTAGGCACATCATTCCTAAGCTAATTTAAATTTTAGATGTCTTAAAATGTATTTCGTGTCATAAATTATATTAAAAAAAAATCATTAAGTACAAGAGCATTTTTTTGTTTGTTTTTCAATTTTGAATAAGTAGCCAAATGAATTACGCTTTTATCGTTTTTTATACTTCTTACATGTGCTTGCTCGACGTTATTATGAAAGTTTTAGTTATTTAAAAAATGAATTCAGTGGAAAATAATGTTTCTTATTTTATATTGGTTCACATTAACGTTCAAAATTGAGATGTTCTATCTTTAAACTTATTTGATTATTCTTCTATTATATCGAATAATTTTTCATAGAATTAATTTTTTACTTTAAGCTTAATTAACTCTTCTTGTGTTACATCGAGTAATATGTCGCAGAATTAATTATTTGATTGTTTTATTTGAAATTTATAGTTGTCTAGCGTAAAAATGCACGCTATTTGTGGAGTATTTTAGAATAACGTATCACTGGAACTGTCTGAAAATTTTATTAAGCACAAGTTAAAACATTTCTTTATAAAACAGGAAACTACGAAAGTGTTATCAGCTTTCATAAGTTTAAAATTTGGTTATTTATTGTTAAATAGGGTCACGTAAATTATTTAATTATTTTATAATTTTGTAATTAATAGTGGCGAGTAAACATTTTGATATTAAACAAAAATAGCATACTTACACAATATATATTTATAAGATAATAAATACGTACATCTTTATCCACAGAAACAAAAAACTGCATCTATTCAGTATCCTTTTACTAATCTGAGCTTCAAAATGTAACTTTGTTTCAAAAATTTTATAATTTTAATATACAGATGCAAACAAATTTTTGAATCTCCTCTCTCTTCTACTACAAACGTATTTCTACAGGAAGGATTTATATGAAAGATGATTATTTTCTTATTTAAAACACAGTAAAACTAAATATTTCGCATACAATAAAGTTTTTGAAACTTTTTCTACAAAGACTAAAAATGAAATCAAAGTAATTTCCTATTCTTCCTGATCCCGAATCATTAAAGATTTACATTTAAAAAAGAAAAAGATTATGAACCAGTTTACTTAATGGAATATTTAATAAACTCTTAAAGTCACATGCGCCTGTAAATTATTGATTTCGCTTTAGATTATGCATGTGCTTAAGTTTTATTTCTATTTATCCAGAGCCTTTTTCCATTAAAAAACAGTCTTCGTTTTACGAAAGGTATAGCATTTTAATTTCTAATTAATATATACTGATAACATTATGACTTCTTTTTTTGACTTTAAAGAAAACCTTTTTTTTTTAAATTCCGAATCAATAAAGAGCTAACTTGTAGAAATGAATGCTTATTTGGTCATTTTAATAATGTGTTGTACATTTTTGGAAATACGCTGAATTACGAATCTGAAATATTATTCGACTTTTAAGTTACTGCTGTACGCCAATTGTTACTTCCAAGTAATAAAAAATATATGAAGGGGTCGGGGCAAGAAAGTGCTAAGCCATATTTGCAAACTTCTGAGATATATCAGTTTGAAAGTTAGATCAAATACTCAAATCAAGACATATAACATAAAGTTTTTTTTGCCAATGTCTTACTAAAATTTGAGATTTTCTGAATTACAATATGGCATTATTTTAATGATATTACTATTACGTTCTTTGTAAATTAGCTATCTTCATCTGTGGTAAAAAGGAAACCTGGGACATATGCAAAAGATTACAACGCTAGATTTATTTCACCAAAAATGTAGCTTGGCACTTTGTTGTCCCAATCATCCTCATATATATATATATATATATATATATATATATCGTAATAAAAAATGATACTAGTGCCAATGTATTGGTAATAGCGTCTACTATTACATATTACACATGTAAATGTCTGGGGGCCGTCTACATATTAAAATCTTTTACCAACTTTGTTTTTTCAAATGGTAACTTTCGAAATTATTAAAAAATTAACACCCACTTTATTTGAATTCCTTGAATGAAAGTGATCCGAAAAATTATATAGTTTCTGAATTTTTTCCTAAATATTTATAGCGTTAGAATTTTGACATTCATAATTTGGTAAATTAATTTAATATTCATAATTAATTTATATAATAAAATAATTAATTAAATATTTATAATTAATTAAATATTTATAATTAATTTATATAATATCATAATTAATTTAATATTCATAATTTGACTGTCAAAATTTGATATTCATATTAAAAATATGAATTATAACCTACATTAGTTTTTACATAAGAAAGCATCAGCCAGAATATGACTATCTGAATTTACCGGTCATAACTATCATTACTTTTCGAGATATAATTTTTTTTAATTTTTTGACAGTCTAAGGCAGCCATACTGAACCTGCGTCCCGCGGGCCCAGCTACCTCTAATGTGTGGCCCGAGATATGCATTCATTAATCTGTATTGTAAAGTTGCAGAAAATTATCCAGTTTTTTTCCTAATTAACAAAAACAAGAAATTTCATTAAATTAAAAAATCGTAATAGTTAAAATAACTATTAATATTAATTAATTAATTTAAGAAATAATTAAAACAGTAATTACATAATTTTTTTAATTGTGTTTATTTGATTTGAAAAAGAAAATCGAAGGTTGGCAGCTATATTTAAACAGTTTGAAAAGCGCATAAAAATATTATCTATTTTCTCGGGAAGACAAAATTAAAGCTATATATTAAATATAAAAATATTTTACTTGCTGTTTCAAAATTTCTTCTTTCATATAGTCATATTAGCATTAGAGTGGTGTATATATTTTTTAAATCTTCACCATTAATCAAAATTATTTAAAATTAAATTTTCCCAATATATTTTCACATTTTAAAAATACAGAAACTTTTGCATTCAGCAAAAGCCTTATTCATTTAAAAAGAATTGTTTTGTTGTTGTTGTTTTATTTTTAATATTTAGAGTGTCTGGAAATTATCCATTATTATTTTTTATCACGTTTTATAGTTTTTACATAACTGATTATATTAATTTTATAATATTACTTTGTTGTACTATTTTTATTAATTTGATATTTTTATTATATATTTTTATATTATATAACTACAGTGTGTTGCGGCCCACCTAACGTAGCAAACAGTGACGTAGTCAGGGTGGGGGTCCAGATGCTCTGGATACCACTAATTTTGTAAAGTTTTCTTTGTCTTAACTAATCGGAGAATTTTCTGCGATAATCAGGAAGAAGAAAACTTTACAATATTACTGGTATGCAGAGAATTTGTACCGCGTCTCTGGCCATACTACAGGTAGCAAACTCATGTTTGCGGCGTGTGCCGAAAAAAGATTGAGTATGGCTGGTCTAAGGGGACCACGTCATGGTATCGTTTGTATCCACAGAGAAGAAAATAAAAGAAAGTAACAGGAAAATTTCTATAGAACTTTCATGAAAAATATTATTTTTATTTAGGCTTTTCACAACAATTCTTTGGTTATTGTACTTTTTCTCTGTATGATTTTAATCAATTGTTCTAAATTTATGGATAAATCCCTAACACATTTTCTTTTATAACTCAATGCAGATGTAAGAAAAAAATGTATAAAGTATATATTTTTTCGGGCTGTAAGGATGGATGTAAGGATCTCAAATATAATGTCAAAAGTGGATATTACCCTTTGAAAGACGAAGTTGGCATAGTTTTAATATGTACACAGCCTTCAAATCCTAATCGTACCTTAAAATCTACTATACATGACATTCAATAATATATGTTATTACTAGTCGATTAGTATGTGTAAGAAAAAGGGGATATAATTTCCCACTAGTTTTAAATTGAATAAATTTTAAATTAAACGTTTAAAAGCATACAATTTCAATGAAACAATACCCTTTATTATGTGAAAATTACAGGCAAACACGTAACGCAAGATAAGTTTAGTCCTTGAAAAAAATGACCAGCCTCAGGTTTTACGTATGTATGGCATAAAAATATGCCAAAAGTATGTTGAATATTTTCTTCGTAACACATTTATTCTGTTTCATAGTACTGTCTTTCATATGTTTAGAATTCTGTGCTGAAAATTCAAAACTAAATCCAGAGCATTTTACTAAATTTCCACTGACTTTATTTCAGAGCTTGTGTGAGAAATAGGTTTACTTTTAACCCATGCCGCTGAATAAGCTAAATTTTATTGTTAGTTTGACATTACTTGGAGGATAATGCCCTGGAATCATAATTTTGATCGATATTTTTGTACTAATTTAATATATGAAAATGTCTTGAACAGTGCATGTTTATAAGGGCATCATATGACAAATATCATCCCTTTTAAACAGTCATATTTAGAAGTTTAGGTGTATAAAGGGGCTACGATGACAAAGGGGGGGGGGTACAAAAGGGATATGATGGCATCATGTGACATATATCACCCCTTTTAAACACTCATATTTAGAAGATGTAGGTGTACAAAGGTGTTATGAAAATTAAATTAAAATATATTTTATTTAACCAGGGAAAAGGCAAGATTTCAAAAGCTTCCGTTTGTTCCACTTATGAATTTTATGAAATTGCGATCATGCCAATTATTTTATGTATTTAGATTAGGAAAGATATTTTTCTTGCTTCCAAAATGATATCCGTTACGAAATTAAGATGACGTTACTATGACGTCCCAAATAGTCACAAGTATCTCTGTCTAATTTCTTTAATTTGTCAACTAATGATTCTGAAATGAACGTCACTTGGCGACACCAGCGTGAAATCGCGGTGACTAAATTTTATTTTTTTGCTTGCTCGTTGTGATATGGAATTTATCAACGTAATAGTGAGTTGGATATAACTTTTTTTTATGTAACGTGACGACGCTAACCCCATACTGCGCAGTGATGCACATGTGCATCATTTAAAATATAACCTTTACTAAGTCTATTCAGTTCCTGGCTAGCACTATTTCTTAAAAGAAATATTCACCTTGTGCAATCACGGTATTCTATAATAAAATAAGACGAATAATTACTATTCAAAATTAGTGGTATCTAACACCAAATATGAGTATAAAAAATGTACTTCCGCAAAAAATAAAAATCATTTTGGTTAAGGTGCTATCACCGTAGACGGTGGTATTTTTAAAATTTGTATAAGGAAAATATTTCGTTATTAATACAGGATGTACCAAAAGTCCGTACACATTTCAAAGATTCATAAATACTTAAAAAAGGGTGTCGGAGTGCAGATTGCACCATAAGACTTGTAAAAGAGCGAATTGTTTGTGGTAAAATGAAAAGAAAATAGTTCAGAGAGACCGTAAATAATTTCAGATTTCAAATATTCACAAAAATGTAACAAATTATCATATCGGAATGCTATTTGCACCATGCTTGTCAAATAGTTAAAACTTTTGTGGAACATTTTTGAGCATTTTTTTCTTTTGTCACACAAAAGAAAAAAATATATACAACTTTGACAAGTCTTTGTTTTTTCTTAAACCCTCTTGTTATATAATACGGTGCGTCCCAAAAGTTTATGTACAACGGGGTTTAATTATTTTACAACTGAAAAAGAGGATTAACAATTTAAAAACAAATTATAATTATGAATAATATCACGATAATACTATACAAAATTAATATTACAAAATCACAGATTTTGTGAGAAAAATTAAAACTTAAATTTTACGTTTAAAGGTTAAATTTTACGCCAAAAGTTTATAGAAAGCTCATTATTTTCCTTTAATGTTCGAAATTTTAAGTCGTTTTTCCTAATCACGATCAGGCGTACTCAAAACAAGAGCTTGAAGAAATTCTGGCTTCGTTCAATTTGCAGCTTTATATCTTGAACCTTTGCAAATGGACGCCCATTAGCATATACGTCTCTGCTAATATTCCTCAGAGATTCTCTATTGGATTCAAGTCAGGACTTATGGCTCGCCGGTCCATAACAGTTACTTGGTTTTGTCTAAACCACTGCATTGTAGAGTTGGACACGTGAATGGAGCAATTGTCTTGCTGGTATATCCATTTATTCCCAGCTAGAAACTTTCCAAATGGAAGTAACTGCCCTTAAAGCGTTTTCTGGTAATCATCGGAATATTGACGACCTTTCAAAAAAGCAATATTGGCTGTTCCATTATAAGAAAATGTTCCCCAAGCCATGAGTGAACCCCCTGCTTGTTGTCTGCTGAAAAAAGTTCGTGGTTCCTTGCGAATATCGTGCCAGTAATATGCCCAACCATTGGAGCCATTTAATTTAAATTTCTTTTCATCACTGAAAAGTACACTCAACCATTTATCTGTCCAATTCGTGTCATTTCGGGCCCACTGAACACGAGCGTCTTTAGCGATTTTGTAAACTTTGGCCAACGACGTATTTTGGGATAATCAAGAAATGCACTTGCCTGCAGCAGTCGATGGACTGTGAATTTTGATACTGGAACGCTTACTTCTTTAGAAAATGACCGTACAGATAGGTTCTGGGTTGAAACTAATCTCAAAAGCTCTCTGTCTTGCCATTTGGGTGTTTTGTTTTGGTCGTCCAGAACGGGATTTTGTTTCAAATTTTTCACCTTCGGCAAATACCAATCCTGCTGCGTCCAAATTTTTTTGCAATATCCACATACAGTGACCTGTCACTTATACGCGATACACGGTAATTATTTTTCAGCATCAATTTCTTTTTAAAGTAATTTTCTTCTTATTTAATCGCAGAATTTATAAATAAAATTTTACTGTTTTAAAATAGTGGTACGAAAATGTAATTGCTAAACATCGCGTATAAGTGAGAGGTCACTGTATTTCCATTCACTATAGCCTTTAAATGATAGATTTGCAAAATTTCC
The DNA here is from genome assembly GCA_963931845.1 of Maratus michaelseni. Classification (NCBI taxonomy): domain Eukaryota; kingdom Metazoa; phylum Arthropoda; class Arachnida; order Araneae; family Salticidae; genus Maratus; species Maratus michaelseni. The sequence continues at coordinate 19,074,727 of OZ007586.1, forward strand.
TTTTTGGAAAACTGCACATTGTGAGGCATCTTTGTAATCAGTCAGAAACGGAAAGACAGATTCGCTTTTATCTCAGGAAACTATTGCGTCACAAGTACATGACCGAGGCTAACGAAAAAGACAGGCTACCGCGGTACATTCCAGTTATCTTTTTTTACAGACCGCTAGTGTGACGTGATGCTCTTTTTGTACACCTGCATTGGTGGATTCGAGCATCACGTGACTCCCGCGGTCTGTAAAAAAAGATACCCGTAAAGCACCACGGTAGCCTTTCTTTTTCGTTAGCCGCGACATGACCTTGGAATGTGCAAATTTTAGATATCGGTACTTAAATCAGTTTTTAACACCGGTTGTCTATATATTTTTGAGACAGCATTTTTTTTTATATTAAATCTATGACTGTTAAAAGTTGTTTGAGTATTTTATTATTTTTATTTCATCATTATATATTTGTATAATTTATTTCGTCTTTTTTACTCGTTTAGTTAGCTCTTAAATCCAAAAAAATGATTGTCTATAAACTTTTAGGACGCACTTTAACAACTAGCTGTAAAATGTAATTCTTTATTAAAAAATATGTCTGACGCCATAAAAATCTTTGTACTTGCACCAGTTTTCATAGGATTCAAAACTTTAAAACTTTCAGGTTGATAAACAACAGTAACACGAGTTCTAAACAGCGCATTTTGTCGGTAGGGTGCTTTTGAACAGAAACGCTGATGGATGTGTATTGCTTTCATTAGGAGAAAAGTACCCATCTTGCTCCATTGGACACATATTGAGACAACATCGGTCGATTTCATTTTATGAAGTGCCGGGACTGCGAAAGTAGCAGGCTGAATTAAGATTTTTGATTTTCTCATTATACCGACACAATTTGTTAATCATTGTTTCAAAGTGATAAATAACGTGTGTCACCACTAATTTCATTCTAAATCAAAATAAACATTTAGTTGGAAAGAGCACTTTTGTTTAGAAAATAGTTGGTTGAAAATAAGAAAATATTTCACGAGTAAAGGAAAGGAATTAGTATTGATTTGGTTTAAGACATTGATTTTCCTCCGAAATATTTTGAATTATCATTGTTTGCAGAAAATAATTGTTAATCTCAACTGCAAATGAATCATTTTATTCAAGTGTGGTGCTTCAAAATAGATGTCTTATCTCTTAAACCGCTCATGATACAAACACACTTCCAGCTACAAAAAGTATACAAATTAAAAATAGCTTTTACATATAGTATTTGTTTTATAATGGGCTATATGCATATTAAAATAAGAAATTTAATTTTTATTTTGAATTATCATTCTTTGCAGAAAATAATTGTTAATCTCAACTGCAAATGAATCATTTTATTCAAGTGTGGTGCTTCAAAATAGATGTCTTATCTCTTAAACCGCTCATGATACAAACACACTTCCAGCTACAAAAAGTATACAAATTAAAAATAGCTTTTACATATAGTATTTGTTTTATAATGGGCTATATGCATATTAAAATAAGAAATTTAATTTTTATTTTGAATTATCATTCTTTGCAGAAAATAATTGTTAATCTCAACTGCAAATGAATCATTTTATTCAAGTGTGGTGCTTCAAAATAGATGTCTTATCTCTTAAACCGCTCATGATACAAACACACTTCCAGCTACAAAAAGTATACAAATTAAAAATAGCTTTTACATATAGTATTTGTTTTATAATGGGCTATATGCATATTAAAATAAGAAATTTAATTTTTATTTTGAATTATCATTCTTTGCAGAAAATAATTGTTAATCTCAACTGCAAATGACTCATTTTATTCAAGTGTGGTGCTTCAAAATAGATGTCTTATCTCTTAAACCGCTCATGATACAAACACACTTCCAGCTACAAAAAGTATACAAATTAAAAATAGCTTTTACATATAGTATTTGTTTTATAATGGGCTATATGCATATTAAAATAAGAAATTTAATTTTTATTTTGAATTATCATTCTTTGCAGAAAATAATTGTTAATCTCAACTGCAAATGAATCATTTTATTCAAGTGTGGTGCTTCAAAATAGATGTCTTATCTCTTAAACCGCTCATGATACAAACACACTTCCAGCTACAAAAAGTATACAAATTAAAAATAGCTTTTACATATAGTATTTGTTTTATAATGGGCTATATGCATATTAAAATAAGAAATTTAATTTTTATTTTGAATTATCATTCTTTGCAGAAAATAATTGTTAATCTCAACTGCAAATGAATCATTTTATTCAAGTGTGGTGCTTCAAAATAGATGTCTTATCTCTTAAACCGCTCATGATACAAACACACTTCCAGCTACAAAAAGTATACAAATTAAAAATAGCTTTTACATATAGTATTTGTTTTATAATGGGCTATATGCATATTAAAATAAGAAATTTAATTTTTATTTTGAATTATCATTCTTTGCAGAAAATAATTGTTAATCTCAACTGCAAATGAATCATTTTATTCAAGTGTGGTGCTTCAAAATAGATGTCTTATCTCTTAAACCGCTCATGATACAAACACACTTCCAGCTACAAAAAGTATACAAATTAAAAATAGCTTTTACATATAGTATTTGTTTTATAATGGGCTATATGCATATTAAAATAAGAAATTTAATTTTTATTACCCCCTCCTTTTAAAAAAACTTATATTTAGAAAAATGTTAAACTAGTCCAATTATTTTGCGACCAAAACTAATGCTTTGAATTTTATGAAATTTCAGTAAAATTTTCATTTTTAGTGCCAGAAAACGCAAACATTCAAAGTATCATAACGCGTTATGTGTTGGTCGTAATGCAATTTTTTAAATGTTTTCCTTAGACGCAGGACAACATTTTTAATATAGGAAAAGGAGGCCGTATAAAAATTTCAATTTCGTATTTTAATATGTCTACTGTCTCTATTTAAATAATGTCTACATTCCCTATGCCATATTTAAAATTTGTACTTGATTTGCATACTTTTTGTAATTCGAAGTATGTTTTCAACCTCAGCGGTTTACGATATAATTGCCGAGACATCTATTTTTAAACAGCTGGTATAGTAATGTATTCATAGCACGATAAAAATATACCATGGCAATGATGTCTGAAAATATTTTTGTGAAAATGAATCTTTTTCTCATTCCAGCTACAAACAGAATAATTCTTTCTCGAAATCATTTTTAACTTTTAATAGAAAACAGAAAACTTTCAGAGTAGCAGATAATTTATTTTTATAAGAAGAAAGTAAATCGGAGAAACCATTAAATTGGATATTGTTTTTGCATATTACCATAAGCATTCTTCTAATCGATTCAAGATATGATATGGCAAATATATTTTCATAATTCTAAAGTACAATGTGTCATTATTAGATTGTTTCACTATCGCAAATTATGATGAAGTAATGATTGATGGACTGAAAATTATATAGGGGCATATTCAGGAATACAATTTCGGGTTAGAAGGAAGATGTTGAAAGCTTGATGATTATTTTTTTAAGAATATTGAATTTTCATTTCAGGAAACGTATTTTCTTTCAGAGTCCCCTATTGGGTTGCTGTTTTTAGATGTTATACTTAGTATTAGGGTGTTTCAATAGTATTTTCGTTTTTTGTCTTTCCTTGACTCTCTGTTTTTACCCCCTGAACGTCTAAGAGGTTTCCTGAATTTTTATATAATGCCTATAAAACTCAGGTATATTAAATGTTTTCCACGATTTGATGCTAAAGTACTTTTAACATAACTTCACCTTAGCTAGTACTTAAAACATAATTTTGACTAAAATATTTTTACGACAAACGGAATTGTACGTGACAGCCGCTTGGAGGGTTGTTTATGTAAAGTTCGATATACGAGTTTCGAACCAGGACCTTGGTTTTATTTGCCAATGTTCTTCCAATTATGCAATCGGTGACAAATCCGGCGGACACATTTCACTGAGGCAACTTTTAGCAATGGAATCTGGTCTCTTATCTGAAACACTTCAACAGAATAAACCGCAGGTAAAGGGACTCCAATAATCGCTGGATACGTAATTACACTTAATTATTTTAACACAATCATATTGATGTAAAGAAATCGTACGAGTTGTGATTTTTCACACTGAGTGAAAAAGTGTCCAGGCCGGAATTCGAACCCAGGACCTTGGCTTTAGCTACCAACGTTCTTCAAATTATGTTATCCTGGACAAATCCGGCGGAGACATTTCACTCAGACAAACTTTGGGCAATGACATCTGGTCTGTTATCTGAAAGAGTTCAACAGAATAAACCGCAGGTAAAGGGACCCCAATAATCGTTAGGTACGTAATTACACTTAATTATTTTAACAGAATCATATTGGTTGATAAAGAAATCTTACGATTGGTAAATCCAAATGCGTGAAAAAGTGTCAAGACCGGAATTCGAAACCAGGAGCTTGGTTTTACTGCCAACGCTATTTCAACTATGCTCGAGATATGGTGTGCTTGGAGTGACCTACTTCCACCGAAAGTTTTTGGGTGTTAATACGTAGTTGGATTCTCTAGATTTCTCTGGATAGAAGTAGTAGGATTCTCTAGATTTTTCAGGTCTACAAGATTCACAACTGATGGCCTGCCACTTCTGGGTTTGAATTCAAGACCGAGAGTGCCTTTCCTTAAAACGTTGGAATACCTTTTGAGCTATCCTGACACTAACCTGGTCCTGGACTTTAACTGCACGAGTTTTGAAAACAGTATCAGTCGATTTAAGGCCTAGGTTCAAATAATACTTTAAGATGGATAAAATCTCAATATTTGTATGTGACCGAAAAATGAACGAAAGAAGTATATGATTACAGGATGTGGAAGGATATATATCTTCTCATATAACATTTTATGTTCATAAAGAGTGGTGAGCAAGTAGCCAGCTACAGGATTTGGTATACAAGCATTAAAAAAACGAAAATACTTTTGATACACTCTAATATCATTGAAAGGAGTGCACTATATGAAACACTCCACTCTCAAGTCAACCTATTTCAACACAAAGCTGAAATTTAAACTTTTTTACTTTCAGACATCATAACTATGTGTTTGTCTCAATCAATCTGACTATTTTGGTTTTGAAATACACTGAAGTTGGCTTCTGAATGTTTTCTTACATATCGATTTCTTCTGAAGTTTCAATTTATGAAGATACACGCTAAATGGCCAAAAGTCACCGGATACTTTCGAATTTAGACGTTTTGACGAATAGCTAGACAAATATTTGGTAAAAATATAAAGAATTTAAAGAACGTGTCCGACCACATATTTATAGGTGAAGGTTTCATTACGAGGGATATTAAGAGACTGACAACCAACTGAATACAAAACAATAATATTTGCAATCATCCTGTGAAGAAAAAATGCACGAAATGATATGTAGCGGTAGCACATGTCTATGTGGATCTTTTACAAAATTTGGGTAAGAATAGCATGTATGGGAGATAGGAGATGAATGGGAAATTTTCACAAAAATATTAAAGTTAATAAATAAGTTATTCTTAATATTATATATCGCACATTAGGTGTTTGTCTACATCTTATGCACAATATTTATTCAAGATTATTATTCTACAGAAATATATTATGAAACTTAAAAAAAGTTCCTCTCAGTCCCAATCATCCCCACAGCAGGGATGGATATGGGACACAAATATTGTCCACTCTGTATTCAATGATACCAAATTAAAATTTATAATTATAAACTTATATGTAATTATGTTTGTAATATATGATCTTATATGGCTGGTGTTAGTAATCTAAGAAGTAAAAACACAGTTAATTATGCATTAAAAAACTGTAATTTATATCATATATTTTAACTGAAATTTAAATGAATTACAAAGTTGAAGTTGCACGGATGTGCAAATATCAGTAACACAATAAATGTGGTCTGTCTAAAATGTTCTAAACGTGATTTGTCAGTCGCATAAGCTGGTATAAAATCCGTTTCAGTGAATGTATTGCTGTTAAAAAGGAAAATGGCGGTTTTCCTAAAACCACTGGTTATGTTTACGTTGCTATCACTAAAAGCTGACAAAAATGCCTCCTTGGAAAAAGCTGAGAGGTTATAAATTGTAATATGCTCTCCAAGATTATTTGTCAGCCAATAATCTTGGACTGATCTCAGTTTTGCCTTTAAATAGGCCCATAAATAGAAATATCCAATGGCTGAAGACGGCGGTGGCTACAATGAGAAGGACATTTTAAAAGAATAATTAACATAAATTATTAATTTATCAACTTATATATTATTTAGTTAATAAAAAAAATTCAGTATCCTCTAGGGATGAATGAAGCAGTCCCATTCATCCCCATTTGAAAAGTCCCAATCATCCCCATAATGCATATATTCAGTTACCAGCCATTTTGTCTCAGAAATTATTTTGTCACAAATGGTTAATATTTATTCATTTTAATTACCAATATTGAGCCTTGAAATAAATAACTATAACATATCTTAATTGTTTATAATGCATAAAATATGTAAACAACTTCAAATACATAAAAAAAAAAATTACTTTTAAGTAAAGTTTTCAGGAAATGCAACTTTGAAGGAAATTGAAAACAGCCATTTGTTCTCTATATTTGGGCTCTGAAGCACACTAGGATAGTGTCATCTATGAGGACAGGAAGAAACTAAAAAAAATGTTTATTGCCTGAAATATTGAGAATGTCCCTTCCATCCCTTGTCCTATTCATCCCCCAGTTCCCCTATATTCATGGTGATATAAAGGTTTCTTTAAAAAAATCAAATTCATGATACCAGTTATGGTTTAAGCATCTGATGAAATTTTCATCCTATTGCCATATGTGGACGACTTCCAAGAAGGACTTTTGAAAGAAAAACTATCTAAATTTGCGTGGCGAAATTCAGCTCACTATAGGGTCGATAGCTTTCAGAATTTTCACGATATTTGACTGGTCTTTCTATACGAGTTTCTCTATATAGTTGACTACAAAATTATGCAAAATCAGAAAAAAATGTTTTCGCTTGTGCATTTCATTTAAAAATTATTTCAAAATGCCCATACTTTATCAAATATTTAATCTATTTATAATCTTATTGTAGTGTATTGTTTCTACTGTAATTTTTCATTTTTTTTAACAGTGGCGTAAAATTCGGTCGAAAACCCTGCATGCAATAAACAGATGGAGACATTTCTTGATTTTTTTTTAATGAAACATTTATATCACCATGAATATCTACTATTACCCAAATGAACTCAAATTTGTACAAGATCTACATAGACATGTGCTACAGCTTCAAATCATTTCGAGCATTTTATTTTACAGGCTGATCCCAAATATTATTTTTCTTATTCAATTAGTTATTGGTCCCCTAATTGCCCTTTTGATCAAACATTTACTGAAAAATATGAGGCGAAACATGTTCTTTATATTAAAAATAAATGAACAAAGTAAAAAAAGCAAAAATGAAATACTTATGAAAATGACATACAGCTATTTCGGGGCTTCTAAAGTTTCATCATCAGTGCCAAGGTTAAAAAACAGATGTAAGCGTTTAGACCATATCAGTATGCAAGCGTCTTCGCTTGACGGAGGAGACTAATGAGAAGCGCTCAGTCAGTCTTGACTGTTTTAACCTATTCTCTTTTTAACCTTGGCACTGATGATGGAGCTTTAGAAGCTCCGAAACAGCTGTATGCCATTTTCGCAGGTATTTCATTCGTGTTATTTTTACGTTGTCCATTTATTTTTAATATAACGGCACAAAGTTCAATCCTCCCCTTTTAAATGTTCTTTATATACCGTTCCAGGAGAATTCATAATGCATTTCTCCAAATATTCAACAAAATGTGTAAAATTGAAACTTTTGGCCATTATAGTGCATTATTTTATGTATATTTGTTACTTCTATCCCATTCGTGTAATTTATTTTGCACTTTTTATTTCTATTTTTTTTAATTATTACATGCCACTTGGAATAATTAGCAAAACAGTATCAATCAAACAACTGTGTGGAACTGTGTCAACTCTGACATACAACTGTGTGAGAAAAAAATATCTAGTTATTAAAGTTAATTATTTCTTTTCTAAAAAAGTCAGAAAGCGTTGAAAGAAAATTCTATTAAATTGGATTAAAACGCTATAGTTGCCTGAAGCAAAATATCCTAAGAATAAAGACTTTATGACGGGAACAAATGCGAATAAAAAAAAATTCGTCAAATACGTACAGGGGTGGTTAAATGTTGGGCACTTTTTTGAAATTTCTTTTTGAGATTAAACTTAAGATAACATCTTTCATATTAAATGCACTTGAATTCGGATTTTTTGTTAACACCTAACTGCTGCCGTGAAATTTTTACGCTGGCGTTAGGATGCCATTTCGTCTCCAGCTTATTATAATTTATAAAAAAAAAAAGATTTTTTTAAATGGTACTTGTTAGTTGAATAAATTAGTAAGTATATCACTTATACTTTATTATTTTTATCTGAATCTTACTATTTAAAGAAGGAATGACACGAGTAGAAAAATACATGGGGACTCAATGGGCACCACAACATATTTAAGGGTTAAGGGGCACTTTGGCTGTCGCCCTAGTTTTCAAAACCCGTCCCCAGGTTCCACCTATTTTTTCTCTTCCTGCATAATTCTTACAAGTAAAAAACATTACCCTGATGCATATAAGTATGTATATATGTGATCTATGCGTGTGTTTATTTTTTTCAATCGCCGCTCTGTAATATAAAAAAAAATTAACAAAATACAATTTATATACCGCAATTTCCGGTTATAACCCGCGACTCAAATAAATCGGTTTTGAACCAGAAATATTATTTATTAAATAAAGTCAAATAAGTACCAAGTAGAAACGAGCTACATTTAATTAAATACAATTTCTGATTAGAAACCAATTTATTTGAGCCGCGGGTTACAAATATTTTTGCAATTTTTGTGTATAATAGTTGAGGTGTACGATGTATGTAGTTTGTGATTATATAAATAATCGAAAACAAATGAAATCTACTCATAATTAATAAATAGTAATGATTTTAAAGTACTTACATCGACTGGTGAGAAATGTCGTCGTAAACATTAAAAAATAAAAGTTTTGTTCGAATCAACCTTATAGCACAAAATTATAAGCGATACACAAAATTATAGGCCACTCTTAAATAGAAAGAATGTAGGCAGATGCTGGTGGTGGATAGAGTCCCTGGGAAATATAATGACGTGATCCGAAACGTGTTCGGACCCGGCACACAAGGACAGATTTTTAATTCCGAACATGCTTCAGACCCGGCAGACAAAGCGTTAAACTCAGCATTGAAATTTCTTTCAAATAACAATTATTTGTATTGCATCATACATTTCTATTTATGTAAGCATGCAGATTTGAAAAAACCTTGTACATTTCAAAATATGTCTACAAATTTGTGTAATTAGGATAGAATCAAATTGCATAAAAAATCTTTAACACGTTGACCGCCAGATTGACCTGATCCACTATAAAATATTAAGCTATATATTAAACTTTACTATTAGATCGTTAAATTTTTCAATAGTTCCATTCAGTAGCAATAAATTGTCTTCAATGAGAATATTATTATACTTGGCACACGTATTCGTGTGCCAAGAAGTCCCGGAGAATATTGATGGTACACTAATACGTGTGCCAAGGGGAACCGGGAAATATTCCTGGCACACGTATGCGTGTGCCATGACGTTCAGTGTATTAAAACTAGGTCAGCTGTAATAAAGAAAATATTGTTCATTTCACTGGAGAATTGGGTAAGCCAAAATTGGGGACAATATTTGATAGATTCATGGTTATCAAGTTTTCTGCTTGTAAGAAATGAAATGTTTCATGTATCATTTGAAAGAAAATTTAATGCTGAATTGAAAGGCAGAATAAAAAAAATCTGAAGTGATTCCGTTTGAATTTCCGAACATTTTATAAAGTACCGTTGATTCAGATAAATACCCGACACAATGGAATCATCTGGATTCGAACATTGGACCTCCGGTTATGAAATGGGAGACGCTACTTCTTAGCCATTCATGCTTGACTTACAGCGCGGCAGTATTTATCACTTATACTCCGTCACATTTCCTTGGTCATCTTCCTATTGAATCGGTCAGAAACTGGTTTAAAAAGTGCTTAAATACCGATTTCGGCCGATTTGTACAAAAAGCTATACAGTTCTTGCGACAGTGGTCTATAACATAACCGCCGAATGTGAGCTCATTCGAAAGTAACGTCTGTAAGCTATCGTGTTCATTCTCTAACACACGCACATACATCATGATTACAATACTTTCCTTACACTGTGTGTTCAGAAAGTAAAAATAAATTTCGAAAATGGAAAATTTTCTCAATAGGAAATGTCAAAAGCTGTTCACAATTTTTACCGCCACCATATAATGGGTCAATCGGAAAGTTCTCCAGTTTTTCAAAGCGAAGCGCGGTTTCGTCTAGTTATTTTGCCACTGCTGATAAGGAATGACCTTGAATGACCCATATGCGGTCTTTTCTGCTTACGTTACACAATTCTCGCTTATGTTGTAGCCTAATTTTTGTTTCAATGCAGTGCTAAGAATGGAGAACCAAAAAGTTCCTTTCGTCGCGTTATGCCCTTTTATTTCAAGAAAGGTGAAAAAGCTAGTCAGAATGCTAGTAAAATTTATGCTGTGTATGGACAAAGTGCTGTTTCAGATGATACAGTTCGAAGGTGGTTCGAGAAGTTTAAGCACTGAAATTTCATCCTTGAAGGGGATGCCTGCTCTAGACGACCATCATCTGATCTGTAAAGGAGGACCTCTTGAAAGAAGCTATAGCTGAAAATCTACGTTACACAGTTAACGAGCTATCACAGAGACTAAATATTCAAAAAAGTGCAGTGCACACTCTAAAAACGACATTTTCAAAACTGAGCAAAAAATACTCAAATCTGAGTATGTCTCATAATCAAAATGGCTCCGAATCAAAATGACTCAAGTTTGAAACATGTATATACTCATTTCTGAAAACATGCACACACTTGAGAATAAAACATCATATTTGAGTAAGTCCATGTTTCAAACAACAGTAAATAACAGCTAGAAATAAGCGCTAGTGCTGCCATCTCTGGTTCTATTTACAACTATGGGAGGTTAAACTAAATTTACGCTTTTATCCTGAGCCAGCATCGAACCCGAGTCCTACTAGTTACAAGTCCATTGCCTTATCCACATCATATGAGCGGGTAAGTTATCGAATGATTCGGACGCATGTTGATATTTTTATGGGATTCATTAATTTGTTGCTGAGAAAATTGGAAATTTTTAACGGGATTTCGGATAGATTTGGTCAATTTGAGATGGTGGTTAAGATTGTACAACTTTATTATTCATGCGGTGAAGGGGCCTTCTTAACACTTCTTATTATGATAACTTCTTACCACGAATATTGTTTCATACTAATAGTTTATCATAAGTATAGGTCATACTATTGTCAAAACTGCAAAGTAAAAATATCTTTATTTGTTAAAAAAGACAAGAAAGATATGAAAGTGGAAAAAAAATTAATGTATTTTTTATAATGTATTCTTATAATGTTTGAACCTTTAAGAATGTCGTACGGTAAATAACCTTTAAATATGAATATTGTTGTTAAAATTTTAAACTCAGTTATCTCAAAACACAATTTTTCAGCGGTTTTGCCACAATGACTTTTGAATAACTTAAACGGATTTATATGTTTTTGAATAAAGTAAATTAAATGCTGTACAAGTTGAATTTTTTTTTTTACAAATAGGATAAATTTTTATGTATTTTAATTTTTAATTTTTTTTTTCATTTTTAGCGACTGAAACATACGGAACCTGGATTTCAAAATCGTCGCAAAACTAGTTTTGCAAGATCAATTTTCTCGTACAATATTAAAACTTGTGTTATTATTATTATTATTATTATTTTACAATTTAAGAAATATTATTTATTTCTATAAAACCCAAATTAATAAATGCAAAAAGAAGTGAAGTAATGGGGCTGTACACATATAACGTTATCAATCCTCTAACCCTCTTAATCTAATCCCTCCTCAGTATCAAATTGTTTTTTTCAATTTTTTTCTTTCGTTTGCAGTTATATACAGATAGAGTTCGCATACTTTACTGATTCAAATGCAGAGAAGAAGTCAATAAAATATCATTATTATATAGAAATTACTTTATATGAAATAACACTTAAAGGAAATTACATTTTGAATAATTGACTTCAGTAATTTGAGTAATATAACACTAAAAAATATTCAAAATGTAATGTTTATATAATAGATTAATTAAACCTAAAAAAAGCTAAATTTGGATAATTACTTCAATTTAGTACTATTTCTTGAACGCTAAAAATTATATTTACTATAGCAACTTACGGTTCTGACAAAAAGAACGTAAGTTACCACAATAAATATAATGGCCAGTGTTCAAAAAATAGCCCTAAAGGTAGGTAATTTTCATCCAAATTTCGCTTTGGATGGGTTTAATTAACAAATCATATCAACATTACTTTTTCAATATTTTTTGGTGTTATATTATGAAAATTACTGAAGAAAATTATTCTAAATGTAACATAAGTTACCATGGAATGACCCAATACTATTTAAAAGCATTAAATAATAGGTTTTTTTTGTTACATAGAAATAACGTCTTTTGCACTTGCCCCCTACACGGGGATGAGTAAGCAGAACTTCTTATTAACAAAACAGATGGACAACATTTTTTCTCTTTTCTTTAGTAGTAAACACAACAAGTATCATTTCAAACATACTTTGCACCTGGTTTCTCCAACAGCGGATTATGTACGCATAGACATATGGTGGAAGAATAGGGGTGCGAAACGATCGGATATTCCATATTTTTTAATGAAAAAGATGTTATAATCATTTAATGATTTCAATAATAACTTCGTATTTTCATAAAATAGTTAACAGCCAACAAAAAGATAGCAGAATATTTTGATGTAAAGAAAAAGTTGTAAAAACCCCCAGAAAATTTTGGTTGCATCAAAAATGATAACGATATCAAAAACTACACAAAACCTCCCCCCCCCTCCTCCTCCTCTCACCCTAGAGATAGAGGGTGAGCGAAAAGTAGCGTAACCCTTGAAAAATATTTTGTTTACTAAAATACAAACAGGATTCAAATTACAAACATAAACTAAATTGAAACAGTAACAACACTGAGATACAAAATTGAGCGAAAATTAACATTGTTACAGAAGATATTCAAAATGAGAATGTTGGAATACTTATTTTTTGAATATCATGTTCAATGTTTGTTTTCAAATCAACGATTGTTTGCAAAAACATTCCACACTCTATCGTTGTCCTGAAAAAAAAATTGAACATGAGATTCAAAAAATAAGTGTTCCAACACTGAGGAGAGTAACCTCAAATTTGAGAAAACGCATACGTCTTTGTATGCGAGAAAAAGGGTCAGATTTTGAATATCTTTTGTAAAAATGTTAATTTTCTCTCAGTTTTGTGTCTTAGTGTTGTTACTCTTTCAATTTAGTTTGTTTGTATTTTAGTAAACAAAATATTTTTCATGGGTTGAGTGACTTTTCGAAAACCCTATGTACCTTGCGATATCAGGTGCCCTCCCCCTAAAATGATAACGTTATATATATACAGCCCCAATAGTCTGAAATAATAACAATCTTCCTAATTCACGATCAAACTTCAGTCAATTTTCGTTAATTTAAACTTTTCATGTCTCCCTAAGAATTTATAAAACAATGCAAAAACACACCATCAGCTGGAATTATAAAAAAATTAGATGTCATCTATTTCGATAAAACAGACAAATAAAAAGCACAGCTTACAAAATGAATTAGAGATTCTTTTTAAAATGAAAAAGAAAATGATGGAAATTCAAATTTTAATGAGCTATAAAATAATTCGAAGTAATGAGAATATACAGTCACATTGTTTTTTTTTCCTTTTGCAAAGAGACAAAAACTAAAATTTCGCAATTTTTTAAAATATTAAAAATTGCGACTGGCAATTAAAAAAATAACTTGTTAAAACAAAATTTTTAATTACATATGAAATAATTCAAAGTATTTAGGGTGTACAGCCACGTTTTTTTTTAACACTTTGCATCATACTTTGCATCATCACTTTGCAGTGTGTTTATGAATTCGGTTTGTCTGTCTGTCTGTCCGTGCTCTCGCGTAAATAAACTCGGATTGTCATGCAATTGATATATGTCATTGAGGTTTACTGTGGCATGTTCGGTATTGAAAAGGAAGTGTGTAGCACTTATAGTTCCTTTGCAGGGACACTCAAAAGAATTTCGTTACATGACGGTCTATGGGAAAAAATAATTTGCGTTTTGTTTTAATGATGTTACAGTAGTTCAAACATATTAAAATTGCTATATATCATTGATGGGCACTAGAACTACATACTATGGAATAGGGTGCGCATAGTAGTGCACAGTTCCTTTACAGGGACTATCAAAAGAATTCCATTCATTACTATCTATGATGAAAAATCGTTTGCGGTTTATTTTAATAATGTTTTACTATTTCAAACATATTGAAATTGATATATATCACTAAAGTGCATTAAAAGAGGCTTTATATAGAATATTGTGTGCTGTAACACTGTAGCATTCATCGTTCATTTACAGGGATACACAAAAGAATTCGGTTAAAGTACAGGGTGATTATTAAAAAAACATCCCGATATATGAGCCCCTAACTGTCATACCGTTCACAGAAACTGAATGAAATTCTGGCCTGAAGTATTTTGAGGTATGCGCTCAAGAATCATGTGAAAAACAACAGTTACGGTTACAGTGACAAAATTTCAAAAATTTCAAATGGCAACACCTACTTTTTTATTGGAATGTGATTTTCATAGTGAAAAACCATAAAAAGCGTTGGAACAGTACCTGTAGCACGAAAATCGCCGCCGATACACAGACTAAGAAGAATAGTGAAAACAACCAATAAGGACAGAGAAGCAACAGAAAACAAAACATTCTATTGTGTTTCATACATTTTCCATTTCACACACGACAACACTTTACATGCGGCAGATGGTGGATAGCACTGAATAATAAAATGTTTTACTTTCTGTTGCTTCTCTGTCCTTTATTGGTTGTTTTCACTTTTCTTCGTAGTCTGCCTAGCGCCGGCAATTTTCGTGCTACAGGTACCGTTCCAACGCTTTTTATGGTTTTTCACTATGAAGATAACATTCCAATAAAAAAAAGTAGGTGTTGCCATTTGAAATTTTCGAAATTTTGTCACTGTAAATGTAATTGTTAGAATTTAACTGTTGTTTTTCACATGATTCTTGAGCGCATACCTCAAAATACTTTAGGCCAGAATTTCATTCAGTTTCTGTGAATGGTATGACAGTTAGGGGCTCATATATCGGGATAGTTTTTTTATAATCACCTTGTACTATGTGTTAACAATAATTGCTGGAAGTGTGTTTTATGTTGCGAAACGCGTTTTTAAATTTAACTTATTTTTTGTCGATTACTTGGTGTGTATAAATTCTATAGGTCCTATACAGCGAAACACAAAAGATCTCGAGTACATTTCCGTTTATTGACGGTTAATTCCACAAGAATTTTAAACTGTGCCTAACCTAACTGATTCCTAACATAACTTGCCTGTTGTTTAACCTAACTTGTGCCTCTTTTCCTAACTGAACTAAAATTTAACATTATTTGTAGTATAATTACATATCTATAGACCATGTACAGGGCTTCACAAAAGTATTGGGATATTTTTCTGAATGATGTTGGTAATTCCTGAATTGGGTTTTAAAATATGTTATGCGTTTTCCAAAACCTTATTAAACCATAAAAATTTGTAAAAGTATTTTAGAAGTGTTGGAAAGTGTTACATAATCTATGTTTGACGCATGATTTTTCCTCCCTGTTTCGTTTGCAAAGAGTCAAAAACTAAAATTTCGATTTTTTTTTAAATATAAAAATTGCGACTGACATTAAAAAATCTAATTTGTTAAAACAAACGTTCTAGTTTTCAAGAAAAATATTTTTATGGATCTAAACATTTATTTTCATAAAAAAATAATACTTAAGAAAATGGTACGGTATTTGCAGGGAGCTGTGTTAACCCTTTTAGGAGTGTAATTTTGCGTATGTTCCGCTTTTACTTCTTCACTGAAGCCAACGGGAGTGCAGAAATAGAAATCTAGCGTCCTATTCAAACATTAATGGTCACATGCACCACCGCACAGTGGAGCATTTTGAGGATCTAGGTAGACAAAATTATTGCGTTGAAGTTTAATTAGGTTTTGCTGGGTTTTCGAATGTATCAGTAATAAAATAATCAAACAGTGATAAATATTTGGCTTAATTATTTATATTATTATTAGTATTATTTATATTATTATTATTTATTTATATTATAATATTGTATTGTCATTGAAGCTACATATGTATTCAAAGTTTCAGCTCAATCGGAAAATTAAAAGTGGTTTAAAATGGACTTGCAAGATTTGAACTAAACATACATACATACATACATTTCAAGTTAATATAACTTAATGATTCGCAAACTTTCGCAGGACTTTCTTAAGTTTCCAATGCTTTTGGAATGGCACTTTGATTTTTAAAAAAATGCTTATTTCTTAATAATGCTTAATACTGTATTAAAATCAAGATGAAGTTTGAAAATAAGATGGCGCTTATTTTCAAACAACAATAGGTTAAATCTTGTGACAAACATGTGACATATGTCCAGTAAACTCCTGCTTTCAAATAAAACAGAATAGCCACGACTTGCTTTCGAACTTACAAAAAAATAGCACAAAACTGTTGAAACTCCCTCAAACTAACTGCCTTCTTTACGGTCGTAGTGAATCGACACATCGGATTTTTTCGACAAAACTCGTACGGATCTATTAAAAAAGAGAATCCAGCTAACAGTATACGCTGTCTTGTTAAATTCCGAGATAATCGAAAAAATGAGTTTTGTCCACCTAGATCAGCAAAACGCCCCACTGCGCACCGGGGGAATTATTCTGCGCAAGCTTCTTCCGTAAAATTTTACGAGTTAGGCTTTCCACATTTGTTATTGTAAAAACATCCTTATATAATTAAAAAACTTTCAAGTAATGAAATAAACTAATGAATACAATTGAGGATGTCGGGGCAAGACACTGTAATCTGTTGCTTATTGTAAATTATAGTATCCTACATATTATTTGTTTCTAATGTCACTTGGTGGCAGCCTATGTCCCAGGTTTCGTTTTTGCTCCAGACGTTTAGACCCCCAATGAAGAGAGCTAATTTACAAAGTACGTAATAGTAATATCATTAAAGTAATGCCATAATTTTATTCAGATTAGACCGGGAGGCAGCAGCACAGACAATCACCTCATCGAGTTCATGGCTGAAATTCCAGAATTAGTTAAAACTCGATGCGCATATTAAAACGCAATTGGTCTGCCAAGTCATATCTTGGTGGAAAACACGTGGAAACCCGATTTTATCGGTTGACTCGTAGGTTTACCATTGTGTTTTCCTGCACCCAAAAGTATGAAAACATGGAGACCTGGGTGCAGGAAAACACAATGGTAAATCTACGAGTCAACCATTAAAATCGGGTTTTCACGTGTTTTCCACCAAGATATGACTTGGCAGACTGATTGCGTTTTAATATGCGCATCGAGTTTTAACTAATTCTGGAATTTCAGCCGTGAACTCGATGAGGTGATTGTCTGTGCTGCCGCCTCCCGGTCTAAATCTCAAATGTTACTAAGACATTGGCAAAAAAAAACTTTAGGTTATATGTGTTGATTTGAGTATTTGATCAACTTTCAAACTGATATATCTCAGAAGTTTACAAATGTGGCTTAGCACTTTCTTGCACCGACCCCCTCAATTTCACTGTTATTCAAAATAAGAGGCTGGTGAAATTTCAGGACTTACTTCTTCGGAATGCATTTTATGCCTTTTTGCTAGTTGAATGTTAACCCTTAACTGGTGTTGTGGTGCTATTAAGTCCCCACGTATTTTTCTACTAGTGTCATTTCTTCATCCATCAGTAAGATTCAGATAAAAACAATAAAGTATAGAAGTGGTATACTTACCGATTTATTCAATTGACAAATACAGCCATGTAAAAATAACATTGTTTTTATAGAAATCCTTTTTTTAGGAGTTATAATAGTACCTGGGGACGAAATGGTACCATGACGCCAGTAATGCACAAACATTTCACGACGACAGTTAACGTTTAAATTAAACTACAAATTTTATAAGAAAAAATTAACCTAGAAATCAGTGAATAATGATAAAATGCTTTTCAAGATTTTATTTGATAATTTAAAACATTTATAAATCTATGCTTAGTAACGTATGTATAATATGTATTTTAACCAGATCCACTTTTTTAGGCTGTTCTTAAAACCAAACTGCCTACTTTCTGATACATTTCTGAATTCATTTTTGTTCGCAAGCGCATGAAATTGGTTCTTATTCAGAAACTATGTAATGGGACAGTTTTTCCTTTTTTTTATGAAGACAGAAATTTTTTCAGAAAATGCGGTCAAAGTTGGCGTTTTAAACCGAATTTCCGGACGCGAGAGCGCTAGCGAAGAAAAAAAATCTACCTTCATGGGACAACATTCTCATATTACTCAATATATAATTCTATTATCGTAAAATGAAAAAATCCTGTTCAATTCCCAATCATACGTTTAAAAATGAATCAGAAAATCTGTCAAAGTTCCGTGTTGTTCAGAGGGGAATTTTTTTTTTTCAGAACTGCTTTAACCCTCTAAGCGTTTAGAACGTAATATTCCGTTCACTAAGCTCCAGGTTTCACTGCAATATATGCAATGTTTAATATAATATAATTCTATAGATTTAATGAATTTTCAAAACATTGAAGAATGATTAATACTCTCAAGGGTTACATTCATATTTGTAATTAAGTTTTATTTATAATGCTGAAAGAATCATATTTTTTTAGCATTTAAAACAAAATACAGAGAAAATAACATTAACAATTTTACCCTTTTTCAAAACGCTCAGAGAAAATAACATTACAATTTTACCCTCTTTCAAAACGCTCAGAGGGTTAAATAAAAAAATCGCCTTTACAAAACTGTTTCAAAGAATGCCGAATCAAAGATTAGAACTAGCTCGTGAATTTCCAATATTAACTTTAGATTAATAACTTGTATTTTCTTTGAAACCTGCGCCAATTTTACTTGAAATGAATATTCTTTGTAAATATTTTCCTATTTTCATACAATCTTACGAGTACGTTTATCTCGATAATTCCTGAGAATTTTAAATCGCATGATTTCAAAAAAGAATCCGATAAAATAAATCGTTGATATTCAGTCTTCTACTTGATTTTCTGTGAAAAATTCCCTTTAAATTCCAAAAAACTTTGTTTCTTGCTTCTTGTGCTATTTCGACAGCTGGACTATAGATAAAAGAAAATGTTTATTATTATAGAGATAGATTCTCCCACTTTAAACAGTAGGTGTCAGTGCATATTGACTGAAAAGTTTGTTATAATGCAGTTAAGCTAGAATAAACTGCAGTAGGATTCGAAGTTGCTTTAGACATTTTATTGCACAGTTTTTAAAGTTTTATTTTGTATGCCATTTAAATTTTTGAGTTAGTAATCAAAAATTGTACATAAGCATCAAATCTATACAAGAAATTTTAATTTTAATTTTCAGAAACACGTTACGATATATTTAGTTCAAAAGAAAAGGATTTCTATGAACATATCATACGTTAGGCACTTGATTTACATGTGAAAATTGGGTTTATAGGAAAATGATAATTACCAGATTATAAGTTTGAAAATTTCACGCTGGACTAAACATTACATAAATTTGACGTATATGACGAAAAACTTCGGTTAAAATATCAAATTTCATTTTTTTTCGAAATTAAATAACAAATGGAATATAGGCAAAGAAAAACTTTTTTTATTAAAAATGTCTACATTATTATATAAATTACAATGATTTATAGCATTATTAGGCAACCCTATATACAAAATTGTTGAAGCTTAAATATAAGATATATGCTTTGACTCTCGAAATTAGGAAATATTATAAAAAGAATAAGCATTTTGAAAACATTTATCTAATGTTTAACTTTATTTTTCGTTAAAATCGTATAATTTTCAAGCTCATTTTGATATAAATTTTCGTCTATGAGGCTAACAAGGAGAGGATACCAATTTGGAAACAGAAAATGCGATGATCCTTTATGTATCGATAGAGTGCAGTCCGTAGATAAACGTATGAAAGCCATAAAGTGCAAATTCAAGGGTTCTTGAAAAACAAACCCAAATTTTACGTTGCAGTTTACAATTGGATAAATAACTCCCTTCACGAGCCTCGTGAAGGGAGTATATATATATGCGCAAAAGCCTTTATTTTATTTATATTTTTCGCAAATTTAAATAATTATACATATTTTTTTATTTGTGATTCGAAAATAATAGGTGAATATATACCCTTAGAATAATAGCAGTTTAATGAGGTATTGAACAAAGGCTCAACAGACAGGAAAACAGCACGCTACCGATCATGCTTTCACAGCCACTTGAGAAAATGTGTAATTTAACCTATATATTTAACCTATTATAAACTGTAACGAAAGTTTGAGCTTGTTTTCTTAAGACCTTTTGAGTATTGCGATTTATGTCTTTCATATTTTTATCCATTGACTGCACGTCTGTCCATACAAAGTTTCTCTATCGCTGTACGTCTATTCAAAGGCTCTCTATCGCTGTAAGTCTATACAAAGGCTCTCTATCGCTGTACGTCTATACAAAGGCTCTCTATCGCTGTACGTCTATATAAAGGCTCACCGCATTTCTTGTTTATGGCCTAAGATCCACCACTTATTAATCTCATAGGCCGCATTTTATATCAAAATGAACCTGGAAACTATGTTTTACTGATGAAAGTTTGCCCCGGCGTTAATCAGGCCCTGATCTGATGCAAACAAACCACAGCCGCCGCAACTGGTAGACACTACACTGTCCCTCCTATTTATTCATAGCTCCATTAGTTTAATCAAAAGTTCTAGTGTGCCTCGAGATAAAAAAAAAAAAAAGGTTGAGAAATATTGCGTTAGCTAACTTGACGCCATTTTATACGTTTTAATGTTCGTATTCACCATCTCTCTCAACCTAGAAAACCTGGGTCGAACGCTAAAATGGTATTCATCATTAATCTGATTGGACTTCGGTCGCGATCAGGTCCAATCAGGTTAATCGGGAATTTCATTAGAGCTTTCAACTAAGGTTTTCCAGGTTGAGGTAAATGGTGAATACGAGCATAAAATATGTTATAGGTAACTGACAGTGTTAAAATAGGGCATCTTACATGGCGCAATTCAAATGTATTTCCCTATAGAGATCGAACAAAGTGATTGGAAATGTGCATATATACAGGGTGTCCGAAAAGTCTGGAAACGGTCAAATAACTCGAGAAATATACATCGGATTGAAAAACGGCAAAATGCATGTTCAATATTTTTGAAAAATCTATTTAGGGATATGAAAGTTCCCCCCCGGGGGGGAAGGGGGGCAACATTGAAATCTTAAATGATGACCCCCATTTTTTATTAAAGATTCGGATTCTACGGGAAAAAATACGTAACTTTTGTATTCAACATTTTCTTCGAAACATTGTAGAGGGCCCTGTAATCGAGTAAAATGCTGTGAGAATCGTTACCATTGCAATGTCTGGAAACGCTCCAGTAACTCGATAAATATACATCAGATTGAAAACCGGAAAAATACGTGTTTAATATTTTAGAAAAATGGCAACTTTGATATCCCTAAATAGATTTTTCAAAACTATTGCACATGCATTTTTCCGTTTTTCAATACGATGTATATTTCTCGAGTTATTCGAGCGTTTCCAGACATTGAAATGGTATCGATTCTCACAGCATTGCACTCGATTACAGCGCCATCTACAATGTTTCGAAGAAAATGTTCAATACAAAAGTTATGTATTTTTTCCCGTAGAATCCGAATCTGCAATAAAAAATGGGGGTCATCATTTAAGATTTCAAAGTTGCCCCCTTTCCCCCCGGGAGGGGGGCAAAGTTGGGGGCGCAATTTTCATATCCCTAAATAGATTTTTCAAAAATATTCAACATGCATTTTGCCGTGTTTCAATCCGACGTATATTTCTAGAGTTATTTGACCGTTTCCAGATTTTTCGGACATCCTGTATATATTTATATGCGTATTCACCTTGTAATACATATATGAGTCAATCAATTATTCTTTACACACATTCCTATTCGTCATGAATAATTTAAAATATCTATTTTCGATCTATTCATTGTAGTTTTTAACACTTTTCAACATAGTTGAAAAGTGTTTATGAAATCGGTTTGTCTGTCTGGCCGTGTTCTAACTCGTGTAAATACACTCGGATTGCTATGCAATTAAATATGTTATTCAGGTTTATTATACCATGTTAGGTATTGAAAATGAAGTGTGTAGCGTTTATGGTTCGTTTACAAGCGCACTCAAAAGAATTTCGTTACATTACGGTCTATGAAGAAAACAGTTTGCAGTGCATTTTCTTGATGTTACACTATTTCAGACATATTGAAGTAGATATACATCACTGAGGTGCACTACAAGATACTTACTATAGAAGAGGGTGTGCATTGCATAGCATCATCGTTCATTTACAGCAACCATACTCAACCTTTTTTTCTCACGGGCCACAAACATATGTTTTCAACGTTAGGCGGGCCGCAACATACTTATAAATAGGTAAAAAAAAGAGTAATCATAATACACTGCTCAAAACAATTAAAGGATATTGCAGTTTTAGGTGGATTTTGTATCTGGGAAACTTTTTAGCTGATTGATACATGGTCGACAGATATAGTAGGTTATATGAGAATAAATTACACATGTTTGGCAGAAAAAAATGCATTTTATTGCGCATTTGTGTACAAAAGGAAAAAAACACAATTTGTGCATATGAGAAAAAAAGAATAAGAAAATGTGTTTTCTTCAAAGAAAATCATTTCCAGTAGGGGGTATGGTTTCCACGGGCGGCCAGCAACGTTGAACACCTTTGAGGCATGGACTCAATGAGGCTATTAATGACGAGTTGGGTATTCTGCCCCACTCTTCCAGAAGAGCTCTTTCCAGTTTTTGGAGAGTTTGTGGGGGTTGTTGGCGGCCAGAAACTCGTCTTCCTAGAGCGTCCCAAACGTGCTCGATTGAATTCATGTCTGGAGAACACGCTGGCCATTCCATTCGAACGATTCCTTCCTCGAAAAGGAAATCCTCCACCAGGTTTGCACGATGTGGCCTGCAGTTATATCGTCCATTAAAATGAAGTTATCTCCGATTGCTGCAGCGTAAGGGACTACAATAGGTCTGAGGATCTCATCCCTATATCGGCGACCAGTCAGAGCTCCATCTCGAATGATGTAGAGGTCAGTGCGCCCGTCAATGGAGATGCCACCATACACCAACACTCCTCCACCGCCAAATCTGACACTTTCGTGCACGAATGCAGGATTTTTCCTACTGCCACGGTCCCTCCAGATGAAAATACGCCTATTATCCGGATGCACAGAAAAACCGGACTCGTCAGAAAACAGAATATTGCTCCATTCATTTCTCCTCCAGTTCACATGCTCGGTTGCCCACTCCCTGCGGTCGCGACGATGCCTTGATGTTAATCTAACACATACCATCGGTCGGCGAGCATACAGACCTACAGTATGTAGCCGGTTTCGGACAGTCTGAGTTGAAATCGTGGTGCCTGTAGCCGAGCGAAGGTGTTGTTGGAGAAGAGTAGCGTTCATGTTTCGGTGTCTCCGAGCTGTTAACGCTAAATACCGATCTTCATTGTGCGTTGTTGCCCGTCTACGACCTTGCCCTGGTCTTCGGCCTGCACATCCACTCTCCAAAAAACGGTTCCAGATCCTGGAAATGACACTTTGTGACACTCCAATGGCTTGCGCTACTTCGGCTTGAGTTTGGCCCCCTTCTAACCTACCAACAATTCTCCAAACTTCTGAATCTGTCAAATGACTTCGCTGAGACATCGTACTCATCGAAACAAAGCAATCACTGAATGCCGATCATCCTTGTCGTCATTCTCTTTTATCCAGTTGAAAGTCAAATTTCATTCGCTGCCGCTGAAGCGACGTTTTTGACGTCGAACTCAAATTTTGCATACTCCACAGTTTGAAAACCAGAAAAATTTGCATTTGTGATTCTCTTCTTCTATTTTTGGCAAAAAAAATTTCGTTTATATCTTTATTTTATATAAAACTTCAAATATCCTTTAATTGTTTTGAGCAGTGTAGTAGGACAACATAAATAGTATAACAAAGCCATGTTACAAATTTAATACTATGAGTAGGGAAGAACGTTTGACGCGGAAGAAATGTTACAAAAATTTTTAACACCATTATTTATAAACAATAATCTTTGTGGTAGACTTCTATTGCAAATGTTGTAGAAATGTATACTGCGAAGTTTTATTGCTTGAATGTAGTGATGTGAAAAATTTTTGGTACTAATTTTTTCCGCGGCGAACATTCATTCCTAAAAAGCAGTATTATAGCAGTCTAATAAACATAAAATGTAATAATATAACAATGCAGATTTTCCAAGTTTTAAACAGAAATAATCTGGTGATTTTCTCTAATAAATCAACCTTTTGCTCACTGCAAAAACGTTACTTTGTTTTTAATTGTAGAAATTTATAGTGCAAATTTAATTAATTTCGAAGAATCTGTAATTGGTTTTGAAGATTAAGAAATGTATACATCAATGTAGAACAAATATAGGATTGACTACATGTAAAAGAACTTTTGACTTAGAAAACGGCATTTAAGATAATTTACCTTAATTTTTGAATTAATTGTAAATAAAAGATCAGATTTTTGTATTTCCATGAAAATATATAAAACATCAATGAAGGTCATAAATACTTTTTATGCACCAGCTAAATTAATTTAGCATTATAATTATATGTCTCGGGCCGCACAAAAAAGGTCACCGGGCCGCAGGTTGAGTATGGCTGATTTACAGGGACATACAAAAAATTCGGTTATAGTACACTGTACATGAAAAATAATTGCTGAAGTGCGTTTTCTGTTGTGGTATGCTTTTTTAAATATAACTAATATTTTGCGTATGACTTATGCGCATATAGCGCATTCCCAGATTAGAGCCCCACCAGTGGCTGAGAGGTTCTGCTCTTGAAGCTGGTAGACGGGAGGTGCTGGGTTCGATCCCAGTCGCGCCCGTCGGCCTAATCGTTCGGAGTTTTCGTGGTTTTCTTCGAGCCGTGGATTTATCCATGCGTAAATACGGGTTAGGTTCTCTTAGAAAGACCCCCACGAAGGGAACTCCCCCCGGGCCTATATCCCAAGTGTAGATAATTGGCCGTCAATAATCAACCCAACCCAACCCAACCCAGATTAGAAGTTTTTGTCCAAATTGATCCAAGTCGCATTCCATAACTTGCCAATAGTCGCATGTTTAAGTTCTATTAAACGAGTGACACGTCAACAAACATTAGCTAGGCGATGATGGCAAAATCGCCAAATTTTTGTCCAAAATCCTCTCGACACATTAAATTTTATGCTCGTGTGTCGCCCCTATCTTATGTATAAAGGCACTCTAGTTATCCATTGCTCAAGATTTTGTCAAAAATTCTTCTTACCAGTCAAATTTTATTGCTCACATTTCTCTATCACATTTATAAAGGCAATCTCAGCGCTCAAATTTGAAACTCGGTAGACAATCATATATAAAATATTTGACGGGTTCCTGTAAAAAAAAACTGTAGGTGAATCTTATTAGCTTAAAACCTTTCTTGGTGTATTATAATTGTAGTGTAAATGTTACAAATCTGTACAAAACTGGCGGACACACATACATAACGACCAAAAACGAAAGCTTCTTTCTTTGCAGTCGCTTAAAACTCATTAGAATATGGTAAAAACACATCGATGTTTGAGATAAACAGCTTTTCGATCGGATGCAGCAGAGTGGAAAATAGAATGAAAAACTGACTATCTTTATTTAAAATTAATTTTACTGTTTTATTCAGGAATATTTTATTCTTGAACAAAAAACAAATGAACGTATTTTAATTCAGTATAAGCTTGCATAATTTAGAAAATTTCACCATAATCGTGTTCAACCCATACTTTTCCTGCGATTTGTTTTATTTAATGGTCAAACATTTCGTACTGTTTTTTATTTTATATGTATCATAAAAACATGCAACTTTTTTTTATTATACTATATTATTAATGTCTTGGGAAGCGTTTTATAATCCATGCTTGAAGCCTGATTTTTCGTTCTTGTTATTTATCCTAAGAATAGCTAGACCATTAATCTATGCTTCAGTGTAAAATTTCGAAATAATTGTTAATATCTTTGTTACATTAGCATTTCTTACATTACCATAAAAAATGGTAATGTAGATGATAAAACATGGACGTGAAATGTTAGGCAGCAAATTTAGACATTAATGTAGCGAAAAATGGACTTCGAAACAAAACATTACACTGCTGATTAAGTTATATAAAAACCTCATTTATTAATCTAGGAAACATTCCAAATAGAAATTTGAATTAATTATTTATATACTTAAAAAATATATCCTCATACGCCTTTAGTGCAACGAATTGTTGATTTGACCGAAATTTAAAGTTTTCTTATGTTTCACTTTCAAGTTTTGGGAAAATGTTAATTTATTTATTTTATGTTAGGCCTAACAAAAAGATGTAATGAAAGTTTCTATATATGAATTTCCGTAATTAATTTTGAAGCAAAAAAAATGAATAAAGAATGAAGTTGAATACGATAATTTGAAACTAAATGAAAAATCACTTCCATTTTTACGCTAAACATATTAAACTTGTTAGATAATTTTATTTTACAAAAAAGGATAGTACAAGTTCAAGATAAATTCGGAACAAGTATTTCTTTTTTAGCTGAGGGAAAAAAATGATGCCTCTTTTAATTCAGCCTAAAAGCATCTTTTGTGAAGAACAAAGCAGAAAAAATGTGTCAGTTTATGAGAGCAGACAGGCAAAAGAGAGGAAATTGTAAAATGAATTCAATTTTCATTTATTTGAATTATTTTTCTTATACAAACGAAGAGAAATCAGTTTTTTTAAGCTTTAAAGAAAATAGGAGTAAATGGGATAAAAGTTAAATGTATAATAATATAGTATAATAAAAATAAGGTTGCATTTTTTTTAATGTTATAATACGTTTAAAATAGAAAGTAGCATGAAATGTTTGACCATTAAATGAAACAAAACGCAGGAAAAGTATGGGTTGACCACGGATTATGGTGAAATTTCCTAAATTATGCAGAATTATATTGAATTAAAATAGGTTCATTTGTTTCTTTCTATCCCAGAATAAAACAGTAACATTTCTTTTAAATAAAAATAGTCATTTTCAATTCTCCTTAATCCGCAAAGCTGTTTAGCTCAAACTTCGATCAGTTTTGCCCTATTATAGTGTGTTTTAAAGGACTTCAATAAAAGAAGATTATGTTTTTGGTCGTTATGTATGTGTGTATGTATGTCCTCACTTTTCTCAACAATCACTGAATGGATTTGAATGTAACTTTTACACTACAATTCTACTGTACTAAGAAAGGATTTAAGCTAATAAGATTCACCGTATCGTTTGTAGTTTTTTACAGTTACCCATCAAATATTTTAATATAGGTTGTCTACTGAGTTTCAAGCCTGAACAATGAGTAATAGTCTTGAAAGATGCCTGAACGATGAGTAATAGTTGCCTTTAAAAATGGGAGAAGAGTGGTGACATATGATAAATAAAATTTAAAGGTAGAACATATTTTTGACTTGAGTGATGAGGAACTAGAGTGCCTTTATAAATAAGAAAGTGGTACCATACTAGCAATAAAATTTGATAGGTCGAGAGGATTTTGGACAAAACGTGAGCGATGAGCACCTAGAGTGCCATTATATACAAGAAAATGACGACAAACGAGATATAAAATGTGATTGGTCAAGAGGGTTTTAGACAAAAATTTAGCGAGCCTGCCGGCATCTCCAAGCTCATGCTTGTTGACTTGTCTCACTCGTTTAATAGAACTTATAGACCGGGAGGCGGCAGCACAGACAATCACCTCATCGAGTTCATGGCTGAAATTCCAGAATTAGTTAAAACTCGATGCGCATATTGAAACCCGATTTTTCGGTTGACTCGTATGTTTACCATTGTGTTTACCTGCACCCAAAAGTATGAAAACATAGAGACCTGGGTGCAGGAAAACACAATGGTAAACCTACGATTCAACCATTAAAATCGGGTTTTCACGTGTTTTCCACCAAGATATGACTTGGCAGACTGATTGCGTTTTAATATGCGCATCGAGTTTTAACTAATTCTGGAATTTCAGCCCTGAACTCGATGAGGTGATTGTCTGTGCTGCCGCCTCCCGGTCTATTATAGAGGCGACTACTGCTAAGTTATGGAATGTAGGTTTAGCAGTTTGGACGAAAACTCCTAATCTGAGCATGCGCTATGTGCGTATGCCACTACTCTTTTACTTATAAAGACAGTCGAATGGTAACAATGTAGTTTAAATTGAATGTGGCTGTCACAAAAAATTTTCTCTTCAAACATCCTCGCTGAAATTCGCCAACTTGTGCTCAATAAGTTAATAAAAAAGGCAATGTTAATTACATGAGTTTTTTGCACTGCTCCAAGAAAGTCTTTTATTAACCCCTTAACTGTGTAGCCCGAACTCAGTTCGGGCAAGAACAGTTTGCTTGTTTTGT
Organism: Maratus michaelseni; assembly: GCA_963931845.1. NCBI lineage: Eukaryota > Metazoa > Arthropoda > Arachnida > Araneae > Salticidae > Maratus > Maratus michaelseni. The sequence goes on from OZ007586.1 coordinate 19,103,548, forward strand.
TACTAAAAGCTTTTGCACACCAGTAATTGTTTAACGAAACCTTCGCTTTATTAATCGGCAGACCAAAGCAAATATTTTAGTACGGAAAAAGTGGTGTATTGTGCCTATTTTTAGTTGATGGTGTCAAAATACTTCCCACAGTAAAAGGGTTAAGAAGTAGTCACTTGAAATCGCGTTGATACTTTTACTTCTGAATGCCTGGTTTACTATTTCATAAAACTTGTCTTTAAACTGTGAAAAGCATCCAGAACGAATTAAACAGTTGTCAGTAGGAATCTATAACGGTTAACAAACATTTCAGCTAACGTATGAGGTTAAGATCAAATTATCTAGCCGAGGTAGAACTGTATTGTATTTTTTCCATCAAATAAATACTTTTTTAGGATTTATTGTACAATTTTAACCCTACACTCTTTAGCCACTTGGTAACATTCTTTTTGCTTTGGATTACGAACATAATCTGTTATGCTAGCAATCAAATATACCACTTAAGATAAGCCTTGGAGTTAATTTTATTGAAAAAGGTGGAAAAACTTCTAATAGATTCTGTTACCTGTTCTCCAATTAGTTTTAAATATATAGTAAAAGGAGAAGTGCAAAGATTCCTGTTTTTATCAAAATTCTTTGAGTGTTTGGAAAAATAAAATATTTTCGTAGAAAAAATTGTTAGTTAAAATGCACTTATGCTTTTGTACATTGTTGTGTATTTTTAAAGGGTTCTTAAAAATTAATTTCAGACCGAAAAGCGTTTGTTTTCATTTGGCTACACTGTTCAATAGAGAGCTTCAATATAATTAAACTATTTGTTCACTTTCCCTCAAACCAATGATTGATTTGTTAAGTTTGCTTTTGCTTTTAAAATGTATATTTTGGAAATAAAATAAATGTATTAATCGCCTTTCCAAGGAACCAGATTAGAAAGTGTTAATTTTACAGTATAATACTGGCTCCCCAGCTGTCAGTATTATACCTTAAAATATTAACATTAATAAACAGTAAAATAAGCAGTAATAGCTTAATGTAAAATCAACACTTTTTTTTGCAGTGTAGAAGTAATTTTGTCGTTTGGCTAACTCGAACAGTGTCTTAACATATAAATTAAAAACTGTACTTTGATAAATTATACTGTACTTCTATACATTTAAAAACTAAAAGAATATTATACTTAGGAAATGTACGGCGTAATAGCATTATATTGTAAAATACCATGTGAAAAAGAAATAAAATCTAAATCTAGAAGCACAATAGAAGAACTTGTTGCCTACACATATAAAGTTTATATTTCTAATTTGGGACAACAGGACAATACATAAATTATTATATTATCCCTATTTGCAGGCACAAACCCTGTAAAAATAAGTTTTAAAATATGGTTATAAACAAAACGTGGAATAACATAATTCCAATAAACTCAGAGGGGGCAATGATTTTTAATACAGTCTACTTGAATGTTATAAAATTACAATCGGATAAAAAAAAACCTGGTACTTTCGTTTAATTTATAATCTCCCAGATCTTAATATTATAAATGCTTGGCTTACTGTACAAATACGTAGATAAATATACAAGAATCAAACACGAGTCTATGAAACTATTTGAGTTCAGAGTTCAACTGGTTGAAAGTTCTTTTGGCGAAATATAGATTTGGATGCGTGAAAGATAATCCAACGAAATCGAAGCAGAGATTAGATTAGAGACAAAAGCAAGTTGCAAAATCGCTTCAAATGATGCTAGGTATAACTGACTTAACTAAACATTTAAAGGTAAAAACAAAAATGCAGTGTAGTACCAACTTGTAAAGGTTGTACAATGATAAAATGCTTAAAATAGGACGTTCCATTGTGTCTAAATACAAATAATGTTTTAGGAAGTAACATTTATCATAATTTATGTGGTAGGATTGCATAAGAATTAATAAATTTAAAAAAGAAACTCAATATTTTAACTACACTTTGTTAACTACAAAACATACGTACAATTATTAAACAAAAATGCAGTGTAGTACCAACTTCTAAAGGTTGTAAAAGTGCTAGCAACCAAAATGTTTTCTATAATTCAAATATAATTATAAACAAAACGTTGAATAACATAATTCTAATAAACACAAGGAGGGCAATGATTTTTTATACAGCCTACTTGAATGTTATAAAATTGCAATCAGATTTAAAAAAAAAAAAAAGACTGGTACTTTCGTTTAATTTATGATCTCTAAGATCTTAAAATTATAAATGCTTGGCTACTGTATAAATGTGTGAATATAAGATTACGGACAATATTTCGTCTTGAAATGTTTTAAACATTTTTTCTCTTATATATGCAGCTATTAGAATCGCATTTTTTTTGTTTTGTTTTGCGAAAAAAAAAGAGAAAAATATGCATTGTAGGTTTAGTAACAAACTGTTCTTTTTCTCAAAAATGCATTCTAATTTCAAAGTGATTCAGTAATTTTTGGAAAAATTAGAAATCCAGACGAATAGGCAACAAGATCAAATATACAGGTGGCAAAATTGTTATTTGTAATATTTATAAGTTTTAACAAAATAAAAGTTGATATTTTTATCGAAACAATTTTAATACATTATTTTTTGTATGTTTTTAACTAAATGCAAAACAAAATCTTCAAGCAACCAAATAATATATTTTTAACTACAAAGTTTGAAAATTCCATTCAAAACGAGTATTTGTACAGTTTGCATATTTACGATACGTACTATTGTGTAGTGTTTAATGATTCAAAGGATTTTTTAACCCCTTCGTAATGATGGATGCATATATGCATTTTAAAAAGGTGCATACAGCGCTTGTTTTTGGTACCAGTAATAAATAACATAAAAATTGCCTTATTTAATTAGGGCACCAGCTTGTGAAGACCGAGCTAAGCTCGGTTAAAATTAGCTTTGTGTTCACTGCGATATAACAAATTATCTTTACAACATATAACAATCGGTTCTACATACCCTCATTGGTTGAATTCTGTTTTCGATAACATTCTATGGACTCTGATTGGTTGAATAATGTATCTCGGCTCTTACTGGGAATTTCTAGAAAATCCCTTCAGATTCTGAAAGCCAATTTTTTCGCCAAATTGACGCCGAATTTCGCGACATTCTTTCATTTCGCACTAAGCATGTATTTTGGCATTAGTAATCTTGAAAGTCGATTTTTCCACCAAATCTCGCCAAAGACGCCAACATTTCGCCAAATAACGCCAAATTTGGCGAAATGTTGCCAACTTTGTGACTTCGGTTACTGCCAACTGTTCAACAACTTATAACTGTTTCAACCTTCATTCCCTTTGACATGCATTGACCCGTACTGACTCCAAAATGACGCATTAATCGAATTTTCTCGAACATGTGACCAAGCTCAATGGTTTTCTCGTGCCCGAAAACGGTAGGATACAAAATTTAGTCAAAATCGTTAAAGACGCTTTTTAGATAAAATGAGCTTGATCCTGACCCGTAGTGACTGAAAATGACCAATTGGATTTTCTCGAACATATGACCTAGCCCAATTGTCTTCTCGTACCCAAAAACAGTAAGATACAAAATTTAGTCAAAATCATTAAGGCCGTATTTTGATAAAATTTGCATATATATAATATATATACACACACAGACACACAAGATTTGCTCGTATTATAATATACTATTTCCGTTATTAAATAAGCAAAGGTAACCGTTTAAAAAAAGTGGTGCCAAACAAATAAAATTCGTGTATGCGATGCTGGTCCCGAAAAGGTTAAAGAATGGTTGCAAATTAATGTTAATTTCATATATATTTTTTAAAATATGAAATATGATTTAATTATTAATGCAGTTTTTGAGACCGAAACTGATACTAAAGAAGTATCATTGGATACGAGAAATCACAATACTGGGCTCCACAAAAATATAATAAAATTAGAAAAAATAAATGTTAAACTCTTATTTACAACTTCTGGTTACATAGTCATGAGACTATGCAAAAACGAGGTGCGTTGAAAATAAACACCGCATTAGATGGTTTCAGTTAACAAGCTTCAAAGACAAAATGAGATATTTCTAAAAGAACTTAAAAAAAGCCAATGTGTTCAACTCAAAAACTTACAGAAAACCTTCCAACATGTTCATGTATCACGGTGATATCTCAAACAGGTAATAAGAAATGTTTTTAGCAGGCATAAAAGAAAATAATTCAAGAAAAAATGCTCTTATCAATGAAGAAAATTAGAAACAAACAAACGCTTAAGTTTGTTTTGGCTAAAGAAATAAACTACAGGATTTTTGAAAAGAAGTGATTTTTTTCTGAAAAGAATAAAATAGAAAAACTTCCCACAAAGTAGTCGGTAAATATGGCGAAATAATAAAACTTCTCTAAGATCATAAGATATTCCAATCTCTAAAACATGGTGGCGGATATGGGGATGGGAGAGTGTAGCTTCTAATGGAGATGGAAATCTAAAATTTAGTGATACTATAGCTACAGCTTTAGCATGTATTGATCTAATTGGCGCCTTAAATTATTGAGCCATGTTATGAAATTGGGCCTAGAGAAAACTTCGCACTTCCAGCAGGAAATAAACCTGAACATAATTCTGTGGTCACAAAGACACGGCTGCTTTACAATTCTCGAAAACGACTTACAACGGTACCACACAATGTACAGAGCTAAATCCAGAAAAACATCATGGGTGCTATTGGACACTGAACACAAAGAAAGAATCACGAAGGTACAATCACAAAGAAAAAATGGTACTTTTATGTTAGACGAGCGCAAGTGATGTACCGCCAAATTGTGTTCCATCGCCATTATTCGTCTTGCATTCATTTAATTTAAAATTAAAGCATTTAACAAATTTCATTAAAAAACATAATTTTAATTTTAAACATACATTTTAAAAACATATATTACATACATTTAAACTACATGCATTTTACTCATTTCATTAGAAAAAAAGGAATGAGAATAATAAGAAATAATACCAAACACCACAACATTTTAATTCGACATTTTTTATAATTTACACACGAAAAATAAAAGCTGTTGCTATTGAGAAAAAAATAATTCTACCGGCAAGATTTGCGCTCGGCTAACATAAAAGTACGGAAAAATAATGGAATCTGTACCTAAATACACCTTAAAACAGTTATTAAAGATAAAGCAAATCAAATGATAATTTACAACTTTAGCACACATAAATTCTTATTTAAAATTTGTAAAGTGTTTCCAGCTGAAAAATTTTTTAGCCTGTACTACAGTCAACTACAAAAATTCCTTATACATTTTCGCTCCACCATCAATTACAAATAAATAACAAAAATGTCGATTTTTCAAAACTTCCAAAAGTGTAACTTTTTTGAAAATTAATGGCCAAACTACACTTCATCAACATAATTTTTATTCCCAACTTATTTTGGAATTTCCCTTTGCCGGTGTATCTCCAACAGGTAAAGACTGAAATCGCGGATCTGTTTAGAACATCCAGTATATAGTGTCATATTTGTTGACACTATTTAATTCTAATTTAAAATTTGCAAAGAGTCTCCAGCTCAAAAATATTTTAGCTTCTAATATAGTCAACTACAACAATTTCTTATACATATTCACTCCAGAACCAATAACAAATAAATAACAAAAGTGTAACACATAAATTTTAATTTAAAATTTGTAAAGAGTCTACAGCTCAAAATGTTTTAGCTTGTAATACAGTCAACTACAACAATTTCTTACACATATACACTCCACCACCAATAACAAATGAATAACAATTGTGTAACGCATAAATTCCAATTTAAAATTTATAAAGAGTCTCCAGCTCGAAAATGTTTTAGTTTGTATAACAATCAACTGCAACAATTTCCTGTACATATTTACAGATTCGCTCCACCATCATTTACAAATAAATAACAAAAGTATAACCTTTTCAAAACTTCCAAAAGTGTAACTTTTTGAAAATTAATAGCCAAACTACACTTCATCAACATAATTTTTATTCCCAACTTATTTTGGAATTTCCATTGCCTGCGTATCTCTAACAGGTAAAAACTGAATTCGCGGATCTGTTTAGAACATCCAGTATATAGTGTCATATTTTTTGTCTTACAACTTTAGCACACATAAATTCTTATTTAAAATTTGTAAAGTGTTTCCAGCTGAAAATTTTTTTAGCCTGTACTACAGTCAACTACAAAAATTCCTTATACATTTTCGCTCCACCATCAATTACAAATAAATAACAAAAATGTCGATTTTTCAAAACTTCCAAAAGTGTAACTTTTTTGAAAATTAATGGCCAAACTACACTTCATCAACATAATTTTTATTCCCAACTTATTTTGGAATTTCCCTTTGCCGGTGTATCTCCAACAGGTAAAGACTGAAAGCGCGGATCTGTTTAGAACATCCAGTATATAGTGTCATATTTGTTGACACTATTTAATTCTAATTTAAAATTTGCAAAGAGTCTCCAGCTCAAAAATATTTTAGCTTCTAATATAGTCAACTACAACAATTTCTTATACATATTCACTCCAGAACCAATAACAAATAAATAACAAAAGTGTAACACATAAATTTTAATTTAAAATTTGTAAAGAGTCTACAGCTCAAAATGTTTTAGCTTGTAATACAGTCAACTACAACAATTTCTTATACATATACACTCCACCACCAATAACAAATGAATAACAATTGTATAACGCATAAATTCCAATTTAAAATTTATAAAGAGTCTCCAGCTCGAAAATGTTTTAGTTTGTATAACAATCAACTGCAACAATTTCCTGTACATATTTACAGATTCGCTCCACCATCATTTACAAATAAATAACAAAAGTATAACCTTTTCAAAACTTCCAAAAGTGTAACTTTTTGAAAATTAATAGCCAAACTACACTTCATCAACATAATTTTTATTCCCAACTTATTTTGGAATTTCCATTGCCTGCGTATCTCTAACAGGTAAAAACTGAATTCGCGGATCTGTTTAGAACATCCAGTATATAGTGTCATATTTTTTGTCTTAGAACTTTAGCACACATAAATTCTAATTTAAAATTTGCAAAAAGTCTCCAGCTCAAAAATATTTTAGCTTGTAATACGGTCAATTACAACAATTTACTCCATCACAATAACAAATAAAAAACAATTTTAAATCGTTAAGAATTTACTTGAGATAGCTTTGATGATTTCAATTGACCAGAGTGCGTTATGTAACTTTATGTAACATTTTCTTTTTTTTCCATGCTATTTATGTTATACTTGTAAAATAGCATTACATTCGCTCTACATTGTATGGAATTAACTTAGGCAATTAGGAATTTTAGACAATTAGAAAAACCAATTAAGTGAATCTGCTGATTATTTTCCGATCTTTCGTTCAAAAAATGAGAATTTGCGAAAAATGCGTTTTTATTTTCTGACAATTCTGTTCTGAGTGATAACCCATTTCTTTCTCTAACTTTATATAGAGTTCGACTGTTAAAAATTTTTAAAGCAAAATTCTATACATATTAGAAATCGAAAACGTATTCCATTTTCTGAAAATGCCAGGATGACTCATTAACACGTTCGCTACCGCGGACGCATGCGTGGCGTGGCTTGGTCACTCATTTGACATTGCATTTTTAATCCAAAATTACGATTTCATACCGGAAATTTTGACAAAATCTTTCTATTTTATGTAATCGCGAAATGTCTGGCATTAAATAAAGCACATATTGCTATTAGTATTTTTTGGCATGAGTTAAGAATTTATGAATCAAATTAAATTTCGTTAATTTTAACCCGGTAATGAACGTGTTAAATTCTTCATATCATTCTTCTTTTTTTATGTTAGCGTATTATGGTTTCAATTCTTTTGAAAATAAAATTTGACATAAACTAAATCAAACTAATTTTTAAATTGTATTCATGGGCCATTTGTAACAAATTTTATTTCTTTTGGAATGTTGAATTTAATAGAAAGATGTTCGATCGCATCTAGGTCCAGTTTTGGCCGAAATTGTGGATACTTTTTGAAATTCTAGTTTCTAAAATTTATAAACTTATAAAAAATGACTTGTTTCATGTATTGCCAATATTTATTATTTGAAAGAAATTTTCATGGTTATAGTTGGTGAAGTTAGCGTAAAAATATTTCACTTCCAGATACCAGTATTATATTTTGCACAGTTCTTATATACATGTTAAGAAACAGGAAACACTTGATCAGAAGTCACAATCCCATGATAAGGTCATCAAAATGGCAAACGTGACGATGAACATAGGTTCGTTAAAATATTCATATCTCCTTTACTAATCATAATATTGTGGTACTGGGATAAATCATTTGAAAGTTCTTGAAAAAAGCTACAAATAAGTTCCTTATAAGTTTGTTCTAAGGCAAATGGTTTAGAAGTTTTTGAGGCAACAAATGTACCATTGTGTCTCTTACAGCATTACAACGTATACCAGTACTCATTTTGCACTAGGTGCAACTTGTAGAATTTTCTTTTAATTTTTGAATTTTCTTTTAATTTCCTAAGCGCTCCTCCGCTACCCTTCTCTAAGTATGCCCTAGACTCTATGTTTATACAATTATTCGTATGAATATGTTGCCGGCAAATCAAATTCGCATAAGAAGCAGTAAAAATGAGAAAAGCAAAGACATAACCGTGACTCTAAGTTTAAAGAAGCCCTAAATTTTATTTTCTTTCAAACAAACTAATTGTTATAATGTAAAAATTTTACAAATTTGCAAAAAAAAAATTATATATATATATATATTTATATTTATATTGTGCATTGTTTCTCACAGCTACTTAGACCTGATTTTACATGTCGACAATGTCTACACACCTCTTTTCACTTGCATTCAATCAGTTCTTTTAGCTTTTCCATGATGAGTTTGAAAGCTAGGAACACTCGTAGTCATCTCCCACCTTTTTGCATCCTTACTGACACAGATCCTGACGTGGGAAACTCCGTTGAAGGCAAGATGTCTACAAAGAACACTGCAGGATGGCCCTGTTCAGGTGATGCAGGAGAACGTTGCTGGTTGGTGGAATATTTTCAATGGCTCTGTTCTGCTGGGTAAATAGAATTCGCCTGGATCCATCTACGGTCTTCGCTGAACTTGATGCATAGTATGAAAGGTTGACGAAGTGCTGAACGAGAAATTAAGACTCATCATCTTCAGTGTTGTTGTCGGAAACAGTGGAATCTGACAAAAAACCATTGTCTACGTCTGGAAATGCCATCCATATTTTCCAGGAAGCAGATTTACCGATACCTGCAAAACTAGACACTATGTCAGCTCCTGTAAAGGCGTGGAAAAATGTAAAAGATCTAGAATTCCTTGTGGAACTTTCCTATGAAACTCGTGAATGCGAAGGTATTGCAGATGCTTTCTACTTCCATACTCTAACCACAAGTCTTCTAGTGTTTGTAGTCTATATAAAGCATACATGGCAATCACTGCAGCATTACTTTCAACAGTTTTTACTGTGTCATCTGATTGACTCGAGTATCCAATAGCATGTCGAAGATAAAGTAAAAGACGGGAATCGTCTTCTTCAAGGGATGCGGGAGAAATGGCTGAAAAAGTGTCCATTATCGTGTCTCTGCAGGAGTAAATGACTTGTTTCCCAGGGGGTAGATCCATCTTGACGAGGTTTTCTGCTAAAAATCTGAAGAAATGATCTATGTTTTTGCTGTGAGCAAGAAACTTACTGAAGATGACAACATTGGACTTTATGACAACATTGTATTTCCCATTTACTCTTGGCCCATATCCTCTCAACCGTCTTTTGTCATTTTTAAGGCTTCCTTCTACTTAGTGGTCAAAAGCCAAATCGACTCTGTCTGCAATTTTTAGTCTCATCAAAACGTATGGTCCAACAATCTGATCACAGTACTGTGGAAAGGTTTGATTGGATTGAGGAATAAGCATATGGATCAATGTAGCTCCTTTGATAATCAGGAAAGAAACATTAAGTTCATGGACAGTCGTCTCATAAACTGCACTTGGCGTTACGTTACAACAGACTACATCGGATTTCCTTCTAGATTTTCTAAATTTTACGAGGTCAGATATGGAAGATGAACAAGAGCTGTTTCATCGACGAAAAACCCTTTGACATTCATTTGTCTTGATTGGCTAGCAACGTACAGCTTGGGAAAAATGTATTTTCTCAGGGCATTAATCTTTTGGACTTAAAAGAAACTACCTTTGCACTCATCAGGGGTAAGTTTTTTTATGACGTTATAGACTCATAACTTTCTTAGTTTTCGACAAATTCCTCAAACTGTCTTTTCCCTATTATATGCAATAACATGATAGACCTTGCACATTTTTCCGGGAGGACAATCCTACTGCTGTTGACTGTAATCAAATAACAGTCTTCGACGGAATTGCCGTGTTCTTGAAATACTTTAACAAGAGCTAAAACATGGGCTGAAATCTATTACAAAAACTTGTAGTGTCGTTATGATGCTCTTCAAAAGAGATGTCCAACTTCAGTTTAAGATTTCCTTCAATCATTCGTGCAACTGTGGCTCCCACAGCCACTTAAACATTAGCTAATTCTTCTAGATTACGATTTTACAGAGCTTCTTTATTTCGCAAAAATAAAAATTATCCTCATTCTGGTGGAGACTAAATTGTTATAATTGCACCAACGATTTAGAATATATAATATTACGTAATTCAAAATGATGATATTACACTAAAACGGAAAAATGGTTAATATTTTCATTCGATAGTTTACGTAAGTTAAATTCCCGATTTCTTATTAAAATAATAGATTCACAATGAAAATTGCCTTTCTTTGCATTTAATAACAGCACACATATTGCATCTAATTGCATTTAATTACCAAACACACGGCAGTTAAACGAGGTAGTAGAATATTCTTTTGTTTGATAGCTGCGCGTCAAACTACGGTTTGGGTGAAATCGCGACTGTCACGTGACTTTCAATCGTGACACCCCTATACGTTAGCCCTCTCCTGGGGGGAGGTCATGACTTTTGATCGAGTGTCCCCCGGTGGTTTTTTGTTCCTTAGTATGTACATAAGCACTGTGAAAAATCTCATACTGGTATCTGGAAGTGAAATATTTTGGCGAAATGTGTCGCTAACTTCACTGACTATTAAATGAAAGAAATGAAACATAAGTTAAATATCATTAACCTTTTCGCGCATCAGTTATTTTGTGTAATTTGTGAGAAAAATGCGTTAAGATTGTAAAAAAAACTATATTTTGAAGCAGAAATTTTACTAAATTAAAGAAATCAAGTATAGGCTTCATGAAAATAAGTCACATGTCAGTCAGTAAAATTTGCAGTATCACTGTATAAAAAATAATTGCAACGAAGGCACGAGTCTGGTTCGGTAGAGTGCATTGTGACTAGAAAATATATACCACGAATGAACTCGTGGTTGTGCGCGAAATAGTTAATACGAAAACTGTCATCTTAAATTCAGTGTTAAAAAATTTTTTCAAACAGTGTAAAAAAAATTTCCTATCACTGTATGTCAGGGTAAATTGATCGAAACAAGAAGGAATTCGATTCATTTCTACAGAATTTTTAATACTTTTCTTTCAAAGTAACTTGAATAAATAACATCAGTTCTCCTGCGTCCAATTCCAAAACGTAGGTTTATCATGAAATGTGTCTTAGAGCTGCAAACCCTTCGGAGTTATAAGTACCCTTATTTCCGAATAGTGATATTTGTCTTGTTTAATCGCAATTTTTCTGAATTAAATAAAGCAAAAATTTCTATTAAAAAATGGTGGTGTTGAAAAATCTGGAGGTTTGACAGCTCTGCTGTACCCTATTTCTACAAAGTCGTAAAAATGGCAGAAACAAATAAATGAAGTTCGTTGCAGTTAAAAATAAATGAATTATGATATTTTTTTTACACCATTACGTCATGATTATATAGATGCATTATATTAGTTGTTGAAATATCCACATTTAATTGATTGAAATATTTCATCGAATCAAAAGCTCTACAGATGAAAAGGCTCTGTTGGGACTATCGTGTCGAAATAATCTCTCTCATGTCTTCAGTTGACAAAGTTTGCTTTTTTTTTCATTTGTTTTCTTTTAGTGTATTTTATACCTAGCCGTTTCATTTTTTTCTATAGTTAAGAAAAGATTTTAAACTTTATATAGGACTGGAAACTGTTCTTTGCACCTATCCCTGTACTAAAAAGAAAATTCTCCCGGAAAAAGAAGAAAAATCAGTTTTTTTTTTCATTCTTTGAACTTTTAAAATGTACAAAATATGCCCTCAAAACTGTTTTTTGTTCCACTCAATATTTAAGTAGTGACAACCAGTTAAACAGATTAAACAGACCGGTGTCACGGCTGGCAAAAGTGTTGATGAAAAAATTTAAACGCGTTTTTTTTTTTAACTGGTGTAGGTTCTGACGCTTAAATCGTTTAATCTATAGACATTTATATGACTCAAAAATAGGGAACACGGCCTTCAAAATCGTGGCAAGATTAGTTTTATCGTACATTATTAAAACTTTTTTTTAAAACAATTTAACAACTATTTTTTATTAAATGCAAAAAAGTAACATTATAAATTAATAACAGGGTTCCTAACCCACGATCCAACTTAAGTCCATTTTCTTCCTTTCAAACCTTTCTGGTCCCTTTAAAAGCAAACTAAAGAAAATTGAAGACACGTAAAAAGTAAAAGGTAAGAAGATCTAAGAAGCTACAGACCATTTCGTTTAAAAAATGCAGCCAGTCGTGGGAGCATCATCCGATCCTTTTTATCAGACGCTCTTTGTGATGTGATGTGATCGCGTGACTGGGACCCATTTGGACCGCCTCATGAACGAGGGGGCGTGAATCCTTGCTCGACCATTTCTCTGCTACAGTAATGAGCCGAAAGCTTTGATCTCTCGCATGCGGCCCTAATGCTTTACACAAAACTAGCGACCTCAATTCTGCACTTTACACAGATTGAGAATTTGAAAGGAATCACTCCCACTTCACTGGGATATTTAAGACCAGAAATTTATACAGTTCGATCCCTTCTTTTTTTCCCGAACTTCTAAAAAAAAAAACACACTTCTAGACTTGCGAGAGATTAGAAACACCCGGATTAAACCCGGTAAATAACTGGTAAATTTGTGTAAAAAATTTTGAAAATTTCCTGAACGTAGGAATTTTGAAATATTTCTGCTTATGTAGAATTTTAAAATATGAGATTTGCTTTTCTTAATTGGGGATATGTATATATATAGAATGGCTGCTTGAATCGAGATGTCAGATAACTGTGTTTTTCTCTCCTAATTAAAATAAAAGTTTCTATTAATTTACCAGTTAAACTTTTTTCTATAAAAAAGTAGTTTTAATATATATGTATATATTATTAAAATAATATATTTTTTTTCAAAATTGAGACCATTGATTCTTTAAAATAATATACATTTTTATTACGACTTTAATAAAAGATTCATATGACTTAATTAGACAGTCACATTTTGATAAGTAGTGTGTATAATGTAAGTGTTTGTCTTTAAAAATTCTACGGAACAAAATATTGATGAGCCTTACCTATAAATGGTTTATGTAACGTTTTTTTCAGCCTGAATTTTAAAAAGTGAAATAAAAAAAATAATTTAATATGTTAAAATATGTTATTTGTACTTTTTTTTGTACTAAACATTTTACATATTAGTTTCTTGTTTTCCAAATTTTCCGGTTTAATCCTCCAAATCCCCATTCTGTTTCAAAATTCCCGTTTTTTCCCCTGCTTTTCTACCTTTCATATGTACGCAAGATAACAAAAACCGCAGTGTTGTGCAGGAGTGAATTCACCTTTGAATCTCTTGGATTTGATTCACTTTTTGAGAAGCGAGTGTGAGTTGAGTTAGACTCAAAATATGCGTCAGTTTTAGTCAAAGTTACAACTCAAATTCATTTAGTTTTTATTTCACAATTTTCTGAAATTTTTTTACATTGTTAAAAGCACGTTTTTCAATTTAAATGCCAGTTTGCACAAACTAGCGGAAATCCAGTGTAGGATTCTGAAAAACATTTGCAATAAACGTGTGTGCAGTGATGTGGTTTATAATGACTAACGGTCAATCTCTGTTGTAATCTGCATCCCCATCTCTTCTCCTCTGAACATCTTAAACCTTTAACTACTTTAAGCTTTTTTCAGAAAGCTCCACGTTTTCAGCACCTTAGTGCGAGTCCAAGGGTTGACATAGTGTTGAATCCAACGCTACGTACAAAATATGTAACCCCTCTTATTCGTGAAGTGACACGTATAGCGAACAGCAACCCCATTCTTTTGCTGATGTGAAAGTCAGTGTTTTGCTTATTCCTGAAATGTTATCAAGTGGAGAATATAGTATGAGGACATGTTATTTTACTGTGGTTAAATGATTTTAATTCCAGAATACATATCATTCCACAGCATAAGATTTTTTAAAATCCCGTTTAGTAATATTCTTTTACACTTTTACACACACACAGAAGTTATTTTGTCCGCCGCCATTTCACATCCAAGTTCAGATCAAAACAAAAAACATAGACAACGATTGGCGAATTGGCAACGATTGGGTGAGAAATGCATTATGTTTATTTATGATATATTTATTTTTAGTTAATGTTACATTTGCCGAAAATAAAATTTACAATAGAAGGCAATACAAGAACAGCCTCGTCATTTCCATAGCGAAATTTAGACACGAATTATTTGTAAATTTTTTTTAAACATATATTTTACTAGTAATATATTTTTTTGGGTCGAAAAACCCGAAATTTATGTAATCGAAACATAATAGTGCGTGAAAGTTGTCATTGGTAATAATGAATAAATTTGCAAAATATTACACCAAAGGGTTAATATATTTTACCGCCGCAGGGGGGGGGGGGCAAAATTTCAAAAAATCGCAAAAAAAAAAATGTTTTTCTCAAAAAAAAAAAAAAAATTATCCGACCATACCAATACAATTTCAAATAGAATGCAAAAGCTACATCAATATGTTAGTAATCTTCCAATAGAATTTTATTATGGTGAAATAATTTCTATTACCGCCGCAGGGGCGGCCAAATTTTTGTAAAAAACGGCAAAAATTTCAATTTTCCGTTTTTTACAATTTTTCCAATTTTTATTATATGTCTACTATTAAAAAAATTTACATTATATCTAGTAATAACTAATACATATTTGATAATTTTGATGATGGGAATTGCCAACCAAGGGCGAGAGGTGCCCGCCCCTCCTAAATTTGGGAAAAAGGGGCTTTTTGAAGAAATGTTTGCGATTTTACGGTAATTTTGGTGATTTTTTTGGCAGGGGGGGGGGGCTCTTACGTAAATTCCCCTTCATTTTTCACTTTTGCCCCCCTCCCAACAAAAACATCCCTAAAAAGTTCCGGAAAATCCCCAAAATCCCTTCAAAAAGCCCCTTTCTCTCCAATTTAGGGGGGGCTGGCCCCTCTCGCCCCTGGTTGGCAATGCCATGATGAAAATTACTAGACATTTATAAGTTATTACTAGCTATAGTGTAAATTTATTTAATTGTAGACATATAATAAAAATTTAAAAAATTAGAAAAAACGGAAATTGAAATTTTTGCCGTTTTTTTCAAAATTTTGACCGCCCTTGCGGCTGTAATAGAAATGATTACACCATAATGAAATTTTACTGGAACATTACTAACATCTTGATGTAGCTGTTGCATTCTATTAGAAATTGTATTGGTATGATTGGATAATTTAATTTTTTTTTGAAAAAAATAATATTTTTGCGATTTTTTTTTAACTTTGCCCCCCTTGCGGCGGTAAAAGATATTAACCATTTGGTGTAATATTTTGCGAATTTATTCCTTATTACCAATGGCAACTTTCCCGCACTATTACGTTTCGATTATATAAATTTCGGTTTTTTCGACCCACCCTATATTCAACCTTGTCATAATCTTATCATCTGTATAAAATTATTGTCATTAACAACTTACAATGAAGATCACTATCTTAACATATATCTTAGCTGAAACCTCACAATTTATAGTCACCAACCTATCGTGTGAATCGCATTATCCTAATGCGTAACTTTATCAGAAACACCGAAATTCCCATAAAAAAATTACACCCATAAAAAAAAAAAAACCTGCAAACAAAATTGCAAAAAGTAAAAAAAAAACGGCGGTTGTAGAGATTGATGTCAGCTATCCAACGTAAAAAAAGCGTTTAAAAATATTGAAATGCAAACGAGATACTATAAAATAACTGTCCCATAGGATAAACATTAGTGAGTAGGTGTTTTCACGTGAGGGGACAGGTCGCTTCACTGAAACTTCCCGATCGCGAAATCCCATGTTTAACCTATGGGAAAATTTAAAAGCGCGATGACTCATTATCTAACATAATTATTAAAATACGGTTTTCACCCTCAGAAAGTAGACGTCAGATGCCGACGATGTGCGTTTTTAAAAATTGTCTCGTTAAATTTGAAGTATATAAAAAAAAACCTATAACATTTGAAATTTTCACTTGACGAAATTTTATCATCTGCTTAAAAATACTTAAAATTTATTGAGACAGTTTAAAAAACACACATCGTCGGCATCTGACGTCTACTTTCTAATGGCGAAAACCGTATTTAAATAATTATATTAGGTAATGAGTAATCGCGCTTTTAAATTTTCCCATAGGTTAACATAGGATCGGAGAGTTTTAGCGAAGCGGCCATGTAATATGTAAAATCATATAATTTGAAGATATTACTATACAAGTACTTTGGAATCGATCAGAGATTTACCTTTTCCTTTAAATGCATTAAATCTTGTAATCGATTGCTCCGAGATAACGACATTTCCTTGACAGTTATTTCTGTAATCGTCTTAAATCATCAAATTTGACAAATTTCTGAAAGATCCTTACCCTTTATAGGAAAAATAGAAACGCTATTCGATTTCCTAGTATCTGAATAAAAATATTTGCAAATTGTGTGCATTTTAGAATAAACATGATTTTGTAAATGTCTTATAAAGTAACACTTAATAAAATATTAGTACTATACTTTAAAATGTATCTCCAACCGTTTAATACTTTTCATTTATTATTCACTTAAAAAAAATTGTCTAAATTCTTTAAAAATCATTTACATTTTCTGTTATGCATATTTAATGTATCTTAGATTGTTATAGATATTTATCACATTATAAAGTGATTAAAATGATCAGAAATCTATGCGATACTGTGTCTGGTAATTTTTTACTGTTAAAAATTGCATTTCATTGTTTCAATTAAAACATGAGTAAAATTTCTGGAAGAAAAACTGAAAAATAAATAGTTTAAAAATAAAACTGTTTAAAAATATTTCCATCGCATTTTTGAAATATAAGGAATATTATGCAATTAACAATTTTTTAAGGCAGTGATGAGTATTTGGTTAATTTCTATCGAAATTATAGTTATGAGTGGCAGATTCAATTAATTCTTATGATTAATATTTTAGTCTTTATCGAAATGATTTTCTTGATATTTAAAATGTAAAATGTAAAAAGATTAAAATTTTTCATTTCATTTATGGGTACTTCTGATTATTAAAATTGTTATTTTGAATTTCAGGTATGTGCGATTTTAAAATTTCTTTATTGGTTAACTGCATCTTTCTATTGGAGACTGATTTCTTGTCTAAGCAAACCGTAAGTTTCACGAACTTTATTTATTCTGTTTCTCATTTTATAACAGTTTTTTTAATTGATTTTCAGAAAACCTCGCTCTTATTTATCATCACACATTTCTCATCACATAAATTGAAAAATATTTGTTTAGGGAGGCATCAGACTTAAGAATTTTCAAGTTCTGATTTTGGGTAATGCTTTCACAAGACTTTTCAGTTTTCCATATCCCTCAACTTTATATTTCAAATTATTTTGGAATAATAGTTTATTTTATCTATTATGTGAACGAAACTAATTAGTCCATTTTATTAAAAGCTTTTAAGTCTTTATGTGTACAGTAATCGATTTAATATATATATATTTAATTAAGTGATTTTTTTAATATAATTTTATAAATTCTTTTTATTCGTTAATTCGGGTTCTAGTATATTTGTTATTTCTTTAAATTTTGTTAAGTTTAGGCTGTTTGTTAGTTTATGTTTCTAATAGAAATTTATTTATTCGTTGTAACCATTCAGTCCTGGGATAAAAAATTGTAGATGAAATCGCTATCCTTAAAATGAGTTAGTTGTCGCTATCGATATTAATGGGGTTTTGTATGCATTTTTTTGTTTTAAAAATGTCTTCTATGGTGATATTTTTATTTGAAAACTATTTGTTTTCGCTTTTTTCGTACTTTAATGTTCGAAGTATACATGTGTACAATTTCATATAAATAATTAAATAATGAAGGGACCCTTAAATAAATGAAGTTTCTGAGACCGCTTGTACTCTGCTATGTTTGACTTTCTTAAATCCCCTGTTACTGATTAAACTATGAATCAAACGTTTAAATTTTAAAACAGAAACACACAAGCTGGACGGTTTGAAAAAAATCCTGCGTTTTTAATTAGCCTAAATCCAAATTTCCCCAGGTTCCTGCGATTATTTTCAGCGTAATGAGTTATTTTAAAATGAATGGATTTCAAAGGTAACCCTCCAAATCGACATCCGATACTTACACATTTATTATCATTTAGTGGAAACTCAAATTATAATAAAGCAGAAACAGATGTTAAATGAAATGCGATTAATATGGTATTCAATCTTCTGCTATGTCACTGTTAAGTAGAACTATATATTTTTAGTCAACTTACAGTATTCATATTATAAAAACAAATAAGTTTTACAATGTTAATATTCAGTATTATATTTGAGATCACTGATAACAATACATTAACTTAACGGTACAGTGGACCATCAAAATAAAACTTTTTTTTTTAAATTTACCAATGAATTTTTTGAAAATTACAGCAAATGTTTATAGTGTTATTGGATATCAGTATGAAAATTTTGGTTAAAATTATCGTTAATGATTATTGAGATAATAAAAATTTAAAAATCCCGAATAATTTATATGATTCAAAATGAGATAGCTGCGCATTACATTTTAATATACAGGTTCACAATTCTTCCAAAATAATCATTGTAGCATGAAAACGAAGGTTACTGTTTTTATTTCTTTGTTAATTTCATCCAATGAAGTTTTTACAACTGAACTTTGTTTGAATTCTGTAGATTTTAATTAAAAAAAACTATCAAAATTTTATTTTATTTCATTTTTTAATTTAATTATTTTTAAATGACATTATTTTTAGTAACTTATGTTTATACATATAATAGGGAGTAGTCTCTGTGAGAAATTTTGATAAAACTGGAAAAAATTTAAAATCATGAAAAAAATAAAAAATCTTCAAACTTTAAAACAGATTTTAATGAACAAATGAGTTATAAATGCTTAATATATATTTTAAAACAATTTTAAAAATGAGTAAAGGTTTTAATATTATTTATGACTCGTTAATATTATGGAGATGTTCATGCATTTGTGATAAACTAGCCAGCTTATAGCTCCTAATAAATCTTTCGGTAATACTTGAAATATAAAGATTTTCACATGTAACATATAATCACCAGTATTACTCAAAAAAATATTTTTTATATATACAAACACCCCAATTTTGTTTCTAATAATATATATTTTTATAAGAGATAATAAATTGGAATTTTGTGAAATAACCTGAAATCCGAAGATATGTTTTAGAAAAAATATTAATTTATTAATTATGAATTTTTAATTTTTTTTATAAAAAATTTTTCTATTATTACTCAGTATCTGAAGTTATTTCTAATGGCATGATAAACATTTCACAATACATGATAGTTGTAAGTTAATATTATCCGAATCAATTTTATTGCATAATTCGTTCGATTAGTATATTTATACTCTTGTTCCATGGATCTATAATAAATATTAGATATTTCATTGATGAATAATGATGTACTAGTATTAATGAATTACAGATAGCATCGTTTCTACGTCTTTATCATCTTTTCGTTTTGAGATTCGTTCCGATTCATAACTTTTCTAATGATGAAATGTATCGTTTATATGACAGAAGAAATTCGTAATTTCACTTATGCTATACGTTTTTTTCTCATTTTTTAAGAATAAGATATTTGTAAATAAATATCATTGAAAAGTTGATTTATCCGTTCTTTGCATGAGTTTTTCTTTTACAATTGTGTTTTTTTTTTATACATATATTAAATATTAGACACCAGAAATTTTAAGATAGATTTTTAACTTTGTTCAGCAACATAGTTCACGGGAAATTTACTGGATTAACATTTCTATATAAATATAGTGGTGGCGAAGAAGTTGATTTATTTATTAAAAGTTAAATAAAAAGTGATGGAAATTTACATCACTATGCAATTAAGGGTTAAAGAACTATAAATAATTATTTTATAAAATCCGGTCTCGTGAATTCCATCCAGTAAATAGATACATATACATTATGAAAATGTTTTATTTCCCCAAATAGATGGAATTTTTTAATACCTTTTAAATAAATATATTGTTTAATCGTGTAAGTAGAGATACTATTTCAAAAGATTTCATATCTGTGAATAATTATTTTATTTCATGAACTGTATGCTTATAAAAAGATATATATTTTCTCAAGTTATCTCAGCACTTCTCAAGTTATACGAATAAAATAATACTTTTAAATGAATATATTTAGAAGCATGATAATTATAAAACACTATATTATATTAAAAATATTTACAAATCGACAACACATTTAAAAAAATATATGTATTTATAAGTATACAATTCTTGAAAATAAAATAATTATCACATATATGAAATATTTTGGAATAGTATATCTACTTACAAGATTTAAAAAATATATCTATTGAAAGGTATTACTGAAATATATCTATTTATAAGTATAGGGAAATTTACATTTTCATAATGTATCTATTTAGAGGATGGAACTCATGAGGCTGCAGTTTAAAAAAATAATTATTTATAGATCTATAAATCAATTTTTCAATGATATATATTTACAAATATGTGATTCATAAACCGCGATGAAAAAATGTATGTAATATGAAATTCTTCTGTCGTATAAGCGGAACATTTCATCATTACAAAAGTTACCCGAGTTAGATCACGAACAGACGGCATACAGACAGACAAACCGAATTCATAAACACTTTTCAACTTTGTTGGAAGGTGTTAAAAAGTATAAACGGTACTATCTGAACTTTACTAATATTAGCACTACATTATTATTCCTTAATCAGATATATAATGTCTATTATAAATTCATAGAACACGAGTAATAAAGAAACTATCGAACGAGTTATTTAACTTTGTATGTGCCACAAAAGATTAACTGCAAATTTAATATTATTATGCAATAAAATTAAATCTGATAATATTAATTGTTTTACAAAAGCATATCGTTCTCTTAAATAAAAGAAATTATAAAACATAATTGTTACTGGTCATCAAAATACGTGTTACATCTGCGTCTGTTATAGCTATGTCTTTCCGCTCGAGAACAATACAAATCACGTGATGATGACATGTGCAGAAGGTCCGAGGAGATGAGCATGCGCAAATATTACTTCATTTCGAATTCCATTTGCCGTTTTTAAACTTTACACGGAATGAGTAACATTTCCGAATTTTTCAGTAACCAACATTTTACACTTCATATTCGAAAACTTTTCCGCTATGGAATATAACATTTCTGACTTCTTCAGAGTATTCCCCGCTTCTAATATTTTTCCGAAAATACGTATTACTTTTCCGAATTAAATGGAAGCCGTGAAAAACACATGGATTACACTAAATTTTCGGAAACCTTTCTGCAATGAAGATGAAACTTTTCAGTTTTTTACAGTGTAGGTGCTATTTTTTTCCCATTAAAATTGAATAGAAATTTTGGTCTTATTTAATCGCGGATTTTGGCGACTAAGTAAGACAAATTTTTCTTTTAAATTTTAGTGGTAAAAAGAAAGGGTAAAAGTTAGCAGCTATGCAAAGAGTGTTTGAAATGGGTGTGGTTCAAACAACAGCTGTTGCATGCATTGCTCATAAATGGCTTACAAATGGTCGTAATTGATTCTTGTTTTCAATCGGAAGATGTGGTCATAAGTATTACTATGCTAAAAATAAAAAATCGATATTTGAAGGGGTGATAAATATATTGAACAATAATTGAGTCAACTCGTCCCATTTACAACTACATATCATCTTTTAACCCTTTACGGCACAGACAAATTCTGTTCCGGAATTTACAAACTACTTTTTTAGAAAATATGAACTCCTTATTTTAAGCTTTCATTGTAAAAACAAAATTTTATTAAAATATTCTTGGTGCCGTATGCAAATTTGGAATTAAAATTAGGTGTGCCCGGAGTGGGACCACTGTGCCGGAAAGGGTTAAGTCCATGTTCTAATTTTTTTCTTTTTAATAATGAAAACACATGGAGAAAAAGTTAAACGCATATAGGAATAATGTATACGCCAAATGTAATAAATTTTTTACAGATATTTCTTTACTATATTTTCTTTGAACATTAATTTTCTAATTCCTATTTTAAATTATGGAAATTGCAAGACCAAAGTATTTGGGTTTGAATTTCATTAGAAGTACAATGGTACAAAAATAAGCAAAACAATATCTTTTTTAGAAATAGCAAAAATTATGTAAAATTAATTAAAGTACTAAAAAGTCCGAGTTATGCGAATTTAAAAACTTGATATTTAAATATTTTAAAATTTGGTGTATGAGAGCTTTAAACTGAAGTTAAGACTGTTTTGTTATAATAGTGTGTTTCTGGCGAAAATTTTAAAGTTAGTATAAATTTTAAATATAGATACGGCTCTAAATACATATTTTTTCATACTGTTTAATAGTCTAACTAATCGATTACTACCAGTATAATTTTTTGTATTATGATCTGTAGTAGAAGTAGTAAGCCAAGCTAATTGGTTTTGCCAAAAGTGTACATACAACCTTAGTCAAATATATTAATCACCACCGTATTTTTAATATATCTATAAAAGTAATGGTCGCCGACTACGTGTTTCACTGCATACAATTATGAATTTCTTGTTTAAGTTATTACAGTTTATAAAATAGGACATCAAACATTTTTAAATAAGCCGTTTGCGTTAAAAAATACGTTATTTTTTTAATTACTCAACTGCTTTGTTTTACTGGAAGTTTAGTTTTTGTGTTATGTATGTTCATAGATAATCATGAAAATAAGAATACAGCTAATTCGTGGAGAGAATGCCAAAAATTAAGGAATTGTCTTCAGCAGTTAAAATAGAGAAAAAAAAATGCTAAAAAACTGTTTTTAATTTTTTTTTCTGAATTTTTTCTGAACATACATTCAAAATTTAATTATATATACTTTATATATCTTTATATTTTGAGATTTTACACAAGGATTATTCTAACTTTTATGATTATCTATTGACTTAGTATAACGCAACCACGAAACTTTCAATATAACAAAGTAGTTTATAATTTCTTTACCAAAATCCTCGTTTTCTAAAGCAAAATGTTTAAATAAAAGGTTTAATTAAAAGTTGAGTTTTTTATTTTCTGTTATTTTTGACAAACTGTAATAAAAGAGAAATTCAAAATTCATTAGTTATACATTTATATCCGATTGTTAGTTTTAAATGTACAGCATAGTCATAATTAAAGTATAGTTAATTAGAGCTCAATTATACAGGACTAGCCGGTCTTCGCCCATCTAACCTGTCGCTTCCGAGTGAGGCCCAGATACATAGTGCAGCGTACCGCCCTGACTTCGCATGGGACACAAAAAGAGCATTTTACATGCAACCAGAAAAATATAAATAAAATACTTTCCATTAAAGTATACTAAAATAACTAATCTGTACTTATAAAAGAGTAGCTTGATTTCCTCATAATCAACACCGAGCCTCAACCGTTTGTCCTAGAACAATGAAATTTGGAAAACATGTTCTTTACACAATGTAGGCACCCACTAAGAAAAGATTTTTGAAAATTTCCACCCTAAGGGGGTTAAATGGGGGTCGAAAGTTTTAGGTAATTTCGTCTTTTCGGCATATCTCAGCAGGTGTTAAAAGGGAGCGTGAAATTCGGGATAACAATTCTACTAAAGAATAGTTAAACATGTATTTCAGGCGATTTTAGAAATTCAACCACTAAGTGCGTTAAATGGAGGGTCAAAAATTTTTTGTGATTTCACATTATCACCATATCTCATCAGCAGTGTTAGGTAAGAGCGAGAAATTCAAGATAACAAATCTACAAAGAAAATAGTTTTAGGTCATTTTGCCTTTTCGCCATATCTCAACAACAGTTTTAATTAAAGCGAGAAATTCAGGATAACAAATGTACTAAAAGTTAGTTAAACACGTATTTCAGCGATTTTAAAAATTCAACCACTAAGGGGGTTAAATGGGGGGGGGGGTAGAAAGTTTTTAGTCATTTCGCGTTTTCGCCATATCTCAGGAGCAGTTTTAGGTAGGAAGTGAAATTCAGGATAGCAAATCTACTAAAAAAAATAATTAAACACATATTTCAGCGATTTTAGAAATCCATCCATTAAGGGGGTTAAATGGGGGGTCGAAAGTTTTAGGTAATTTTGCCTGTTCGCCCTATCTCAGCAGCATTTTTAGTTAGGAGCTCGGAATTCGGGATAACAAATCTACAAAAAATATAAAC
Source organism: Maratus michaelseni (assembly GCA_963931845.1). NCBI lineage: Eukaryota > Metazoa > Arthropoda > Arachnida > Araneae > Salticidae > Maratus > Maratus michaelseni. The sequence goes on from OZ007586.1 coordinate 19,128,251, forward strand.
AAACATGTATTTCCGCAATTTTAGTAATCCAGCAACTAAGGTGGGTTAAATAGGTCAAATATTTTAGGTCATTTTGCCATATCTCAGTAGAAATTATAGGTAGAATCATGAAACTCAGGATAACAAATCTACTAAAAAAATAGTTAAACACGTATTTCAGCGATTTTAGAAATTCAGACACTAAGGGGGGTTAAATAGGGGTCGAATGTTTTACGCCATTTTGCCATATCTCAGTAAAACTTATAGTTAGGAGCGTGAAATTCGGGATGACAAATCTACTAAAGAATAAGTAAACATGCATTTCAGGCGATTTTAGAAATTTAACTGCAAAGGGAGTTAAATGACCCGTAAGGCATGGTGACGTCACGACGACGTCACTGTGAAGCCACACTGTGACTTTGTGACCGTCGATGTGAAGTCATGGTGACCTGAATGGGAAGTCGTTATGGCCGTTTTAGAGCTCTTTTGTGACGACACATTGTGACCACTTTGAGCAGTCACGGTGGGACAAATTGGTGAAGAGTGTGTCATTTGTGACGATTTTGCCATTAACTTTGTAACGAATCAGAGATGAAAGCGACATTGTTTTGAAGTCACATTATGACCAATTTGTGACATATGTGTCATTTGTGACGATTTTACCATTAACATCGTGATGAATCTGTGACGACAGTGACAATATTTTGAAGTCACAATGTCACAATTTTGTGAAAAGTGTGTGATTAGTGACGATTTTGTCATTAAGTTTGTGACGAAGACGTGACCCCGGTGACGATGTTGTGAAGTCAGCCTGTGACTAATTTATTAAAAGTGTGTCGTTTGTGACGATTTTGCTATTAATTTTATGACGAATCTGTGACGACAGCGACAATTTTGTGAGGCCATTTAGGTCCTGCCCTGTGCTGGATGGTTTGAATTTATTCAAACCCGATCCAAGCAGTTAGTTGGGTTTACTGTATTTATTTTACTCTGGATAGGATTTTTAGAGTATTTTGCTGCTCTTCGTGTCAAGGTTGTATGTACCTGTACCCAACTCGCACCGTGTGTTGAATTCGCTGGAGTTTATTTTCTTTCGAGTTGGATTGACTGATTCTCTTTTTTTAAGAGATGTTCGAGCTATTATTTAGTACTCGGGGATTGGTCATTGGTACTCGTCATACCTAACTCAAGCCGTGATTTGCAGCGAGTCAGTTTCTGCTAGGCATTACAGATTTTTGTGTACGTCTATTTCAGGTTGTCGTTTGTGCCTATGTGGATTGGTATTGGCTGTACACCGATCCAACCCGCTAATTGAATTGTCTGCATTTTTTTTTTTTTGGGGGGGGGGGCGGGGGGGGGGGGTAAAGTTTGTGTCAGGTTGGCAGTTTTTTTTCTGAGCGCTGAGTTTAGGTTATGTTTTGTTTCAAATGGGTCGGATTTGGACATACCTGGCTCTATCTGTCAAGAAAGTCCTATATTTTATTTCAGATAAAAATATCTCTATTTTTGAATATATTGTATTTTTGTAATTTGTATTTATTTCATGCAAATAATATTTAAATTATGCATATGATTATAGATATTTTTTCATAACTTATTTTATATATGATTTTAATAACAGTTTTCTGTAATTTTGAAATTCCGGTAGAGCATTATTAATTTCTGTCTTCAGTGTTTGACTTTTCATTTCTGACAAAGTAACTACATATACGAAATGCTATAAGTAGTAATTACATTTATAATATCAGTGAAGCTAGTAAGAATATAAAAAAAGTACTTAAATAAAGATTTCACGACATAAATATTTTTTTCATGAGCCCCCTGACAAAGTACTACTGGGCGATCTAGATAATACTACCCGTGATTATCTAGGGCTGCGGCCGAAGTAGTACTTTGTATCTGGGCCCCACTCGGAAGCGACCGGCTAGTCTTTCATAATCAGGTTCATAGTCGATGTTTGGTACAAACTCGCTAGCTCTAAAATCGCTGAAATGTGTGTTTAATTATTTTTATAGCAGATTTGTTATCCTGAATTTCACGCTTTTTTCTATAACTGCTGATGAAATATGGTGAAAAGGTGAAATCACAGAAATTTTTGGACCCTTCATTTAATCCCCTTTGTAGTTGAATTTCTAAAATCGTCTAAAATTCATGTTTAACTATTCTTTAGTAGATTTGTTATCCCGAAATTCACGCTCCTACCTATAACTTCTATTGAGATATGGCAAAATGGCGTAAAACATTCAACCCACATTTAACACCCCTTTAGTGTCTGAATTTCAAAAAACGCTGAAATACATGTTTAACTATTTTTTTAGTAGAATTGTTATCCATGATTCTACCAATAATTTCTACTGAGATATGGCAAAATGACCTAAAATATTTGACCTCCTATTTAACCCCCCCCTTTGTTGCTGAATTTCTAAACTTGCTGAAATACATGTTTGTTTATATTTTTTGTAGATTTGTTATCCCGAATTTCGAGCTCCTAACTAAAAATGCTGCTGAGATATTACGAACAGGCAAAATGACCTAAAACTTACGACCCCCCCCCCCATTTAACCCCCTTAATGGATGAATTTCTAAAATCGCTGAAATATGTGTTTAATCATTTTTTAGTAGATTTGTTATCCTGAATTTCACGTTCCTACCTAAAACTGCTACTGAGATATGGCGAAAACGCAAAATGACTAAAAACATTCGACCCCCTGTTTATAACCCCCTTAGTGATTGAATTTTTTAAATCGCTGAAATATGGGCTTAACTAACTTTTAGTATATTTGGTATCCTGAATTTTGCGCTTTTAACTAAAACTGTTGTTGAGATATGGCGAAAAGGCAAAATGGCCTAAAACTTTAAACCCCTTAATGGTTGAATTTCTAAGATCGCTTAAATACTTGTTTAATTATTTTTTAGTAGATTTGTTATCTTGAATTGCACTCTCTTACCTAAAACTGCTGATGAGATATGGTGAAAATGTGAAATCACCGAAAATTTCCGACCCCCCATTTAACCCATTTATTGGTTGAATTTCTAAAAAATCTTGAAATACATGTTCAACTATTCTTTAGTAGAATTCTTATCCTGAATTTCACGCTCCTACTTAAAACTCCTGCTGAAATATGCCGAAAAGACTAAATTATCTAAAACTTTCGATCCCCCATTTAACCCTCTAAGGGTGTGAATTTTCAAAAATCCTTTCTTAGTGGGTGCCTACATTGTGTAAAGAACATGTCTTCGTAATTTCATTGTTCTAGGACAAAGAGTTGAAGCTCGGCGTTGATTATGAGAAAATGAAGCTAATCTTTTAAAAGTATAGATGTACTGGGGCAAACACAACACCCTTTCGTATACTATAGCAGAAACGATTTATAAAGAAAGAAAAATAGTTTATATTTTCTAATTAGTTATCGGCAAGTGCAAAAATAGTGCTGCAGGCTGATGTTGGGCAGTTAAAGTTTGCATAATTTTTTTTTTAAAGTAACGTTTTATGTCATTGGCTAACATTTAATGAACATTTAACACATATTTTTTTTTACCAGTTACATTTCAATTTCACTATTTAACTGATTTTTTACAAATTTGCAATTCACTCGTTGACTTAGCAAGTCAGAATTTCAGAAATCAGCCTGCAGCGCTACTTCTACCCGTGGTGTCAAAAATGTGAACTTTTATATGAAAACAAAACAACAAGTTGGTAACCAACGTACATTTTATTACGAGATTTTAAACAAAGATGTAAAAATTAAAATCACAAAAATAAAAATTATTCTCAACGTTTCGATTTATTTTTAAAACCATCATGGTCTAAATAGTAATCGTATATATACAAAATGGTGTTGCGTTTGCCCTAGTATTTTGTTTATAATTGAGCTTTAAACACCTATACCTTATTTACAGCCATCCTGTATACTGACCCCTTGCCTGTCACACCCGAACTCAGTTCGGGCAATTTTGGAATGCCCGATCTGAGTTCGGGCAAAAAAATAGTCAGTGTTTCAATTAACGCGTTTCAATTAACGGGTTTCAATTAACGTGTTCAATTACGTTTTCAATTAACGTGTTTCAATTAACGTTTTTCTCAAATATAATCCACAAGCAAGGGGTTAAACATATGGAGGTGCTCAATACCTTTGACTAAAGTTGTTTCAATTATTTTAATGTCAATATTTAGCATCTATATGATTAAATCTTTCCACTAGCAGAATAAGTTCCGAAATTTGAACTGCAGAGTTAGACGTGAATTTCTGAAACTTTTTATTTCCGAATAGCTGGAATGAAATGCATATTTTATAACAAGAAATGTTTTAAATATTAACAAAAGATAAAGCAGCTAGTATTTCTCATGAAAATCCACTTTCTAGGGTATGTGTAAGAAAGAGTATCTAGATTGAATCTGAACATTAAATGGAATGTTTAGCAGAATTTATTATGGGCTTCAGTTTAAATCGATAAATTAATTCTGGTGACCAATATTTGCATCAGACATACCGCATTTGCATTAAATGGTAAATATTTCGGAGAAACTAATATGACAGCTGTATAAAGGAGTTGTCTTAATTTCATTCGCAGAAATATCTGTCAGCAATATTTTGATTTAATATTTTGGATACAAAACTCGAGCCTATTTTAAAATCTATTCAAACTTATGGATTAAACTTTGGAAAGGCAGTTAAAAGAAATAAGTGTCAATACAGAATTTTGGAATTTTCATAAAATAAATCTGTAGTAATCTTTTTTTTTCACAATAACATTCACTTTTTTTTTTTTCGAGTGATTCATTTTTGTGAGTAATCAAGTTTATTCTTTAGGGATATTTTTCATGAAGTTTCAGAAATTGAAATAATCGGAGAATTTGAAGAAAAATAATAAAATGTCATAATGAACAGAGAAAAAAAAGTTAATTTTCAACTAGGTAAATGGTATTCAATGGTTGGAGTATCATAGTTGAAATTTATTCCAAAAGAGCGAAAAATGCCGGGACCAGGACTCAAACCTGGGTACTTTGGCTTGCCGTGCCAATGCTCGTCCTACTGAGCTATCTCAACGATATGCTGGTTGGCATATTTCACACTTATTTGTTGGACAAGGCTGCGAACAACAGAGCTAATTTCATTCATCCGAGCTATAATTATAGCATATTTACATGATGAATCTGAATCTGAAATACCACGGAAACTCATGTATACCATGTAATTAGGTCATAATGAACAACAAAAAAAAATAATTTTTTAACTAGGCAAATTAATTGCCTAATTACATGGTATACATAAGTTTCCGTGGTATTTCAGATTCATCATGTAAATGATATAGTTATATTATAGCTCGGATGAACTAAATTAGCTCTGCAGTTCGCAGGCTTCTTCAACAAATAAGAGTGAAATATGCCAGCTAGGATATCGTTGGGATAGCTCAGTAGGAAGAGCGTTGGCACGGCAAGCCAAAGTACCCAGGTTCGAACCCTGGTCCCGGCATTTTTCACTCTGTTAGAATAAATCTCAACTATGATACTCCAACCATTGAATATAATAAAATGCTTTATAATGCGAGAAATCAAGAAGCATATGTGTTCCAAAAAAGGAAAAATCTTTGACGAATTAAAGGGACCAGAAAGGTTTGAAATGAAGAAAATTGACTGAAGTTTGACCGTGGGTTACTAAACCTGAAATTAATTTAAACTACTCCTTATTTGTGTATTTATTTATTTATGTTATATATACCGGGTGCGTGAAAAGCTCGTTAAAACCTTAAAAATTCATTAAAAAGAAACAAATGATGCTAAAAAATTACGCTTTGCAGGAATGGGATTAGAGGAAGATCGGATTTTTCTCAATAACAACGAAAAAAAAAAGGTTTAAAAATTAGCGATAGATGGCGCTGCATTCATAATAGGGAGCAGATTTCTGCAAATCAGGATATCAATAAAACCTTTCAGTGCACACAGATTCTTTATTCGATGCTATCTTTACCAGATCGAGCGGTGCTGGTTAAACACTTTTACAAGAACGGGGAATCGGCAACTGGCGCATTGCGAAAATTCTGCACGGCAAACTGACTGAAGACGAGAAAATGGCGTGTTTCATGTGCTGGGATACTGAAGCTTGTCAGGCGCTTCGCTGAAATGGGTCTTTTACTATAAGCCTCATTTGCGTACATCTGCCTCATATTATGCATGCCAGCACCATCTATCGGTATTTTTTAACCGCGTTTCCGATATCCCTCTAATCCCATTACTGCAAACCACAAATTTTTAGCATCCTCTGTTTCTTTTTAACGAATTTTTAAAATTTGAATGAAATTTCAACCTGAAATATTCTATTCGTTGTAGGCGTTCCTCCTACAGAGTAAAAAGTATCTAGGCCAGAATTCGAGTCTCTAACATTGTCTATACGCGCCAATGCTCTAACTACAGAGCTACCAACATGTGAGTGAATTGTATCAGGCTGGATTTAGTCTGGGTAGCTCAGTGGTTAGAGCACTGGCGCGTATAGCCAAGGTTCCAAGTTCGAAACCCGGCCTAGATACTTTTCAAAAAATATGGAACTTTGAACTTGACCTACAACGAACATATTTATTTATGTTTTATAGAAATAAAAAATAATTGTTAAATTGTACAAGCAATAACAATTATTTTAATATTCTACGGCAAAATTAGTTTCTAGCCAGATCTGATTTACTAATTAAAAGTCCATATTTTTGAGTCGAATATAATTAAAACGAAAAATACCAATTTCTAATAAAAAAATTCCAAAATTTCTGCCAATAAATGATATTTTTTGACGGATTATGTTTGTCAGTCTCTAACATTCTCATGCAATTCATATACGTTATTCAGGTTTATGAAGTTCCTTTACAGGGACACTGAAAAGAATAACATGGAGAAAAAGCAGTTTCGATTTATCTTAATGATGCTACACAAATTTGTATAAATCTCTACAAGAGGTTTACTATAGAATGGCGTGTACACAGCACTTATAATTTCGTTACAGGGACACTTAAAAGGGTCCGTTACATTGTGGTTTATGGAGAGAATAGTTTTCTGTTTATTTTAATAATGTATTTCAGTATTTCAGATATATTGAAATTTATAAATATCACTGAGGTGCATTACGAAAGGGTTATTGTATAATATTGTTTGTATAGCATTCATTGTTCATTTACAGGGCACACAAAAGTATTCGGTTCAAGTACTGCTTGATAACAATAATTACTGGAACTGCGTTTACAATTGCGGAACGCGTTTTTAAATTTAACTAATTTTTTTTCTTATTACTTGGTAGGTATATAATTCTATAGATCCTATACATTGCAGCTCAAAACATCTGAAGTACACTTGTGCTTATTGACAGAAATTATTGAACAGGAATTTTCCACTGCGCTATATGCATTTCCTAACTGAACTAAATTTTAGCATTCTTTGTAATATCTAAACAAATCTATAGATCCTATACAGCGCTGCACAAAATAATTCGGATATTATTGGTAATTCCAGAAATTGGATTTTTAAATGTGTTATGCGTTTTCCAAAATGTTTACTTGCACTGTAAAAAAAAAAACCTCGGAAACGTTACTCTATCTGGTGGGGCAGCAATGTGGACCAACGGTTCTGTTATGTTTCAGCATATTTCGGAAAATATTTAGTATCGTTTCTGTATATTTCGGAAAAGTATTTAGTAACGTTTCCGTATCTTTCGAAAATGTATTTAGTAACGTTTCCGTATATTTCGAAAATGTTTGTGTATATATCGAAAATGTTTGTGTGTTTCTGAAATGTTTCTGTGTATTTGTGTATCATAATTTCTTTTATCTAGGAGAACGGTACACTTTTTTAAAAGAGTTAATATTATCCAATTCAATTTTTTGCATATTAATATTAAATTTGCAGTTAATCTTTTGTTGTACATACAAAGTTAAATAACTCGTTCAAATAGTTTCTTTATACTTTTGTTCCATGAATCTATAATAAATATTATATATTTGATTGATGAATAATATTACAGTACTAGTATTAATAAAGTAGAGATAGCGCCGTTTATACGTCTTTATCATCTTTTCGTTTTGAGATTGGTTCCGATTCCTAACTTTTCTAATGATGAAATATATCGTTTATATGACAGAACAAATTCATAATTTCACTTATACTATACGTTTTTCTCTCATTTTTTATGAATCAGATATCTGTAAATAAATAACTTTGAAAATTTGATTTATAGATTTATAAATAATTCTTTTTTTAAATGCAGTCTCATGAGTTCCATCCTCGAAATAGAGACATTATGAAAATGTTTATTTTCCCTATACTTAAAAATAGATAGATTTTAATAATACCTATCAAATTTTTTTTAATCTTGTAAATAGATATACTATTCCAAAATATTTTACATCTGTGGTAATTATTTTATTTTCACGAATTGTATATATACTTATAAATAGATATAATGTTAAAAATGTTTTGTCTATTTGTAAATATTTTTAATATAGTGTTTTACAATTATCATGCTTTTAAATATATTCATTTAAAGCAGTGGTTCCCAACCTTTTTTTAGCCGCGCCCCACCAAAACATCTCTAAAATGATGATGTCCCCCCCCCCTCTATAACACATAATTCTTATAAAATTTTAAAAGAATTTACTCCTGATAGAGTAACAATAATTTAACATTGATCCTGAAATGTACCGAAGGTAATAGATGAATCAAATATTTTTTATAATCATCTGATACTCCTTGTAGTTTACTGGCACATGGTCGCACAGGTATGCGTGATGCATAGAGTGCTCAGAATCCTTGATTAGAAAAATCGATAATTTTGAATAAAACAATTTTTTTCTTATTTAATCACAGAATTTCTGCGATTAAATTACGCAACAATTTCTAATCAGAATAAAACGTGATAAAAGATTCTGTAAATGAAGGTCGTCAAGCAATTGATAAATATACACTTGAATAGTGTCATGTGTAAAATTGATTTTTATGTGACATATCGCAGTGCGACTCATTCAATAAATAATCGAAAAAGTTGTTTAAAATTCTAAAATACTTATAAATCAGAAAAATTATAAAGAATTTTTAAATATATAAAAGTATCTAAATATCTTTAAAAGTTTTATCTATAATTATTCTGGTAGAATTGTATTTAAAACTTTTGAATGGATACTTTTTAAAAACTGAATAAAAAACTTATTTTTTTTAAATTTTGTTTTTGAAATTTGAGTGTGTAACTTTTATTTTCAGTCTACAACATTACTATTAGAAAAACAATTCAGAAAGTATGGGTTCACAGATATTCCGAATTGTCCCTTTGAAAAGTTAAATTGCCCCCCTGAAAAGTCAAATTGCCCCCCTGTGGGGCGTACGCCCCCCGTTGGGAAACACTGATTTAAAGGTATTATTTTATTCGTATAGCTTGAAAAGTGCTGAGATAACCTGAGAAAATATATATCCTTTTATAAGTATACAGTTCATGAAATAAAATAATTATTTATAGATACGAAATCTTTTGACATAATATCTCTACTTACAAGATTAAAAAATATATTTATTTAAATGTATTAAAAATAATACATCTATTTTGGGAAATAAAGCATTTTCATAATGTATATGTATCTATTTACAGAATGGAATTCACGAGACCGGATTTTAAAAAAGAATTATTTATAGATTTATAAATCAAATTTTCAATTATAATTATTTATAAATATCTGATTCAGGAAAAATGAAGGAAAAACCTATAGTATAAGTGAAATTAGGAATTTGTTCTGTAATATAAACGATACATTTCATCATTAGAAAAGTTATGAATCGGAACCAATCTCAAAACGAAACGATGTTAAAGACGTATAAACGGCGCTATCTGTACTTCATTAATACTAGTACTACATTATTATTGATCAATCAAATATCTAATATTTATTATAGATTCATGGAACAAGAGTATAAAGAAACTATCAAACGAGTTATTGAACTTTGTATGTACAACAAAAGATTAACTGCAAATTTAATATTAATATGCAATCAAATTGAATCGGATAATATGAATTCTTTTTTAAAAAAGCATATCGTGCTCTCAAATAAAAGAAATTAGAAAACATAATACTTACTGGGTCGTTCAAATACGTTGCATCTGCATCTGTTTTAGGCTATGTCTTTCTTCTCAAGAACAATACAAATCACGTGATAATGACATGTGCAGTAGGTCGGAGTTGATGAGCATGCGCAAATATTACTTCATTTCGAATTCCATTTTTAAACTTTACTCGTAATGAGTGTAAGATATCCGAATTTTTCAGTAACCAACATTTTACACTAGCTATTCGGAAACTTTTCCGCTGTGGAATGTAACGTTTCTGACTTTTTCAGAGTATTCACCGCTTTGAATATTTTTCCGAAAATACGTGTAACGATTCCGAAATAACAAGTAACTGAGGAGAACACAAGTTTACTATGAATTTCGGAAACCTTTCCGCCTTGTGCCGAAACGCTTCTGAGTTTTTTTTAGAGTGTAGACATCAAACATTATGGACCTTATTAAACGGTAAAGATTTCTGCAAGTATTTTGGAAATGTTAGAAAGTGTTACATAACCTATACTTGATGCATGATTTTTCGTTCTTGTTTGTTATAACTTGTGAAAAAAATATTTTTCAGGTATAGTTTGTAGAGAATTTAATTTCTTTTATTTAAAAAAAGAAAAACATGTTAATCCATTAACTTGTTCAAAAATGTCGTGGGAAAATCTCTGAAAAATAGTGTTTCGAGAAAATTGGGTTTAAAGATTTGCCTTTTGTAAGTGTGGCCGGTCTACGCTTATGGCTCGTATGACCTTAATTTTAGGAAATTTAATTTCGGACCAACTGTGCGATATTATAATAATACATTTTTTCGTCATTTCAAATCTTCCTGATTCTCTTAAAGAAAATGCAGTTGTATCTACTGATTTTTTAATCCATGGTCTTAAAGCATTCATAATGCACAAAACTGTCACATAGCTCCTCTGTAGATTGCGAACTGGACGATATTATATATATCATTAATCGATTACTTTTTTAGTTAATTGATTAGTCGATTAAACGTTCAATCATACAAAATTTAATCATGATGAATGTAATCATGATTGAAATTGAAAAAAGTAATTACTCTTACAAAGATTTTTATGATTTTATTCAATCTGAACTAATTCAATCGCGATTACTTAAAATCATTAATCTAATTACATAGACGAAAATTAAATATGGCCGCCATTTAACTTCCTTAAATTTGCTTTTATTGCTATGAGGTTGTTATTAAGGTTCACCAAAGGATTTTCCTTACTTAAAATTATAAAGGGTCACATAAAATTATCCCGGTACACCCAGGTCAAAATGTGTAAATCATTTACGTTAGAAGGGACAATTGAGCGCCCTTTTTATAAACCTGATATAATTTTCTTTTGTAATTATTACATACAAAAGCGAACAGTGTTATCAAAGAACTAAATTTTCAATAAACTAATAATTGAAATGAAATTGAATTATATTTATATCACAAAAAATGTTGCGAAAAACTTAAAGGGGGAATATGGTATAAGCAAAATATAACAGTTCAATGTTGGCTATGCATCATAAAATTATAAGAATAAATCATTAGCGTTGCTCTTCATTTTTTGCCTTTCAGCAAAATAAATTTTTCAAACTTATTCATAAACCAATTAATATCGTTCATATAATCATAACATTTCAAGAAATTTTTACGCTGTACATTTACATATTTGTAGACAATTTTGAAACATTTAAAAGATCTTTAAAAATTTGAATCAGACAACTGATTTGTTGCTTCAAATGGCGTTCAAATAAACATGCTAAATTATGCTTGTATCATTAAGAAGTTGCGTCAAACAGAAAAAGAAAGAATATTGTATAAGTAAAATGTAACAGTTCGATGTTAGCTTTACACCATACTGTAGGAATAACTCATTAGGATTGCTCTCCTTTTTTACCCCTTCTCACCAAAGCGGATCTTTAAAGCATACTCAAAAACCAATTAATTTCAGATATTTTAATTTTTTAAAGTAAATACACGTTTGATAATATTCTTTTACTAATTTTAGTAATTAATGAATATCCTTTCGTGGCCTCCAAACTTTGGAAATCCATTCGAAACACGCACTTTGACCCATTTTCTTAAAAAGGATCTTTGTTTTATATCAAAATGAATAATTTTATTCGATTCTTTCGTATTTAACCCTTAACTGCTGTTAGCGGTCTCATAAGACCGCTGCTTTTTTCAATTTTCAGAGTTTAACATGTCATTTTTAGTTTAACTACAGATACTATTGGAATTTTGTTTCGTTTGGAGCTCTAGAACTATCGCTAGAGTCTTCTGAATAGGTGAATCGGAATTTTGGTACGATATGAGAAGAACGGGGTGCCAATTGGTGATTTTGAAGGAACTATCATGTTATCGATTTACGCCAAAATTCTTTAACATATCATATATTTTGATTTATGCAATACAAATTTTTCAATCTGCCTCCTGATATCTTGGTACGATATTAGTAGAATGGAGCGCCAATTCGTTATTTTAACTGTTCTGTCACGTTTTCAAGTTACTGCATGAAACTTTAGCGTGCGATCTCATTTGACTAATACATTGCAAATGTTTCATTCTGCCTCATGATATCTGGGTATGATATGAGCAGAACGAGGAGAGAATTCGTCATTTTGAAGGTACTTTCACGCCATCAAGTTTCGAGATGAAATTGTTGCCAAATTAAAGCTTAAACAATGATTTTTTTATTCATTCCAGTTTAAATGTAAGAAAACCCCCGCCCCCCCTCTCCCTTTTTTATCTTCAAAACTGTCGGAAAAGCGGTAACACAGAAGAATACACCGGAAAATTTAAAGCTAATTTTCATTAAGTTAAGCACACCAATTAGCGGACTCGATCAGGACTAGGGCTTTTAATCCATCAAACGACCCTAGTGGCTTCGTGCTCATTCATTACTCACACACTTGTACCGTTGCGCTCATATCACGCTTCTAATGTCAGTAGGCTACTTTTTTTAAAACTCGGTTTTCTTGATTATCACCAGCTTTTTAAAAAAGCAAAAATCGCCTTACTTAATGACAGATTAAATAAGGCAAAAACAAAGCCATTTCAAAAAATTTGTGCCAATCAAACAATCTGAATTTAAAGCCCACTGGCAACACTGCATTGTACCTGAACCCGAAATTTCTGCTTAAAGTCAACCTGAAACATAATATGAAAGAACACAACACAAGCTCGAGGAGAAAGAATATTAATTTATATTTGAAAATAAGCTTAGAATGAAACCTCTAATATCAATTCTGTCATTTTTGCATAAAAATGAGCCTATATACACTCATTATATTCAAATATATAGTTTGTTTCATTTGACACACATTCAGGACTTTCTTTTGAAAAGTAGGTCAACTCAAGCTCGACCTCAAAGAGTCTAAACCTAACCCGAAACCGAACCAAACCCGAAATATATAAAGTGAACCCTTCCTAAGCCAATCCGCCTGTTGAGCTAGGTAAAATCGGGGTACCCGACCAGATACAGGACTTTAGCTACGAACGCAGGAGGATAAAACTAGAAGAAACTTGAGAAATATAAAGAAAATAAAAGGGCTAAAGCAGAAAAAAACATGACGTTTCTAATCATTAATTAGATTAACTAATTAGATTGAGAATTGATTTAATCGTTAATCGGAGAAAGGGGTTGAAATTAAATTAATTATTAATCATTAGTCTATGAGTAAAAGTGAAACGAAGTTCAATCGTCCATTTTTAGTCATGATTAAACATTTAATCGTTAGTTTTCAATCGTTAATCTAATTAAAATTTTGCACCACCCTGATATATATAATCCCAATCTCAGAGAAATTACCCTCTCATGTAAGGATTATTTGTAAATGGATGAAAAATATATGTTGCACTTAAAATAGATTTACAAAGGATTATTAAGAAAAAATAATGGTGATTTTTTAAGCATTTAATATTTATTATAAAATTACAAATCGAACCTGATATAACGTTTACAGGCACTAAAAGATTATTATTAAATGTTATCAAATATTTTCTTTATGATAATTTAAACTTTGGATACTTTAAACAAAGTAAAAATAAATAAATAAATAAAGGGTTTGTTTAGATCCAAGATCAGAAATTCTTTGAGAAATTTTTTTTTTCGCGCAGAACAAGAAAATATCGTACGGTCTTAAGTAAAAGAATGATATCCAGAGAAATTGGCAATAAAAAAAAAACGCCAGCATCAGTATGGACTATAAAAAAGATCAATTAAAATGTCGGATATCCTTAAATAATATATAAAATCACGTCGGTGTCCACGTTTAAGACCTTTCTGCCCATAAAAAAGGCCCACATTCAGTTTGCAAAGAAACATCGGATGTAACAAACGAATTGGTCTAAAATTATTTCAGTAATGAAAAAGTTTAATTTCAATGGCTCGGACGGTATTCATTCATACTTGCATGACCTGTCAAAGATATTTTCCAGACAAGGCGTGGGGGGGTGGGGCTCTCTTATGGTTTGGATTTTTGGTGTGGTTGATATGGTTTTGGTCTTATGGTTTAGGGCACTTTTCCTCAGGAAGTGAGGCTGAGAATTACTTTTCTAAAAGTATAAGAAAATAAACATTTCAGTTTCTTTTCGTATATTCCCTTGTTACAACGCCATTTGTTGAACCAGGGTGAAAACATTGCCGGTCTTATTAATATTTTTCGACAAGACAATAAATCAATTTATTCTGCATCTGACACAAAAAGTGATTTGAAGGTAATTAGATTCCCACACTTAATGGGAAAGCACGGATTTAAATCTCATGGAGAATTTTTGGTGTAATATGGTACGCAATATCTACGAAGAAATGGTCAATGAGTCCATTTCGAACTAGAAATCAGAATTGAAATCGGTCAATTGTCAGATATGGCATAAATTCTCACCTCGACTAGTCCGAAACTTTCTGAATTCTGTGTCACAACGCTTCATTGAAATGATTAACACAAAAGAAGCACAATTGATATATAATATTTGTATAATTTCTAAAAATCTGTTCCTTTCGCTCCTACAGCATTCCCAGTAAGTATGAAATTCATTATATTCTGATAATATAAAGTGCTTTACAATTGTTTTATATTTATATTTAATTCAATATATATAGGAAAAAATGTCCTCATCCTACTGTGCAAAAATCTAAAAAATAAATGAAAATTGTTTGATATTTTCCTCACAAGTAAGTCTTATAATGGAGTTTGATCCAGCGCAGTTAGTTCTATTCGCCAAATCTCGCGAATGGGAATAAATTTTGAGCAGCTATTAACTATGAACTAGCCGACGATTAGAATAAATAGAAGCGAACTTAGATTATATTGTCGTAAGATCCATGTGTCACTGTCCACGAAGGATCACATAGGAAGAATTATTCTATGATTTTGGAATGTCTTAAGCTGATAGGAAAGTAATTTGAAAACGTATGTAAAATTTCGTGTCTCGATTCTTTGACGCCAACCAATTTTAAAAAGAAGACTTTCTGAACACTTTACGGAATAAATGCACTCGAATAAATATAAATATAATTAAAAATTTCGATCCTAATTTTACAAAAGTGAGGTACTTCCACTGGTGGAAATGACCTCATATTGTAAAGAAAACGTGCACTTTCATTCATAAAGTTGAAACATTTTTCTAAAATGATGGCATATGTTCAATGAATTTTCATTCAGCCAGTGCTGAGATTAAGGCCTGTAGATTAAAATAAATATCGAAATTGAATTTACTTAGTCATGCTATTGGGAGGTTTGAGTTGTTTTAAATGTTCGTCTTTTTTCCTCAACATAAAGCAATAGTTAAATTTTCATGCGATTTTGTCATTTTAATATAAATCATTATAATTTTTTTCTTTTTTTTTCTTCTTTTTTCTAAAAAAATGTTTTACTAAATTAAGTCAAGTTCTACTGAAACATGATTGTTGTATCAACATAAGATGAGCGTGGGCAATAAAAATACCCTATTGAATTACTGAGTTAAAACAAAAAATACTTATCTGTTTTCTCTAGTCACATAATGGTTGAAAAACTGTTTAAAACTGATTTAAATACCAAACTGATTTGTACAAAAATGAATACAGTTCTTGCAACAGTAGCCTGTAACATTTTCACCAAATGGGAGCTTAATCGCCAATACCGTTTGGGCGCTATTGTGTTCACTCATAAACATGCATACATACATTATCGTAAAAACACAAAACACTAAACACTAAAAATGTGATGACACGCATACATACGTACACACATAAATATAAAATTGTTTTAATAATAGCAAAAATGGATTCAGGGAAGCTCAAAATGTAAAGATATACCATAATCAGGATTTTATCGTGATTATATTTGGGTGTATCAAAATAATTTTTGTTTTGACTTTTCTTGACTCTCGGCAAGTTTGTTTAAGCTTTTGTAGAACTTGTCATGTGGTTCGCTGTATTTCCTCCGACAGTTTTCGGTGGATTCTTCTCTTTTCACTATTCATCTTGTCAAAATTCACAGCTGATGATGTGTGATGTCTGGGTGTGATTTCAAGGCTGAGGTCGCTATTTCCGGACGCTATTTCAGAAAGCCTCACGTTTTCAGCACCTTAGCGCGAGTGCAACGGTTAGCGTGGTGCTGAATCCGGCGCTACGTACAGAATATGTGAACAGCTACGCACAGAATATGTAACCGTTCTTGTTTGTGACGTCATACGCATAGTAAACAGCAACCTTTTGCTGCAATGAAAGTCAAAGAGAGAGTTTTGTTTTTCCTCGAAATGTTATCAAGTTAAAAGGACTGTATGAGAAAATGTTATTTTACCGTGATTAAATACTTTTACTTTTCGAATACATATAATTCAAGCATTATTTTTTTTCTACAGATTAGTGTAACATTATTTTACACACACACACACACAGGGGTTATTTCGCCCGCCACCATTTTCAATTCCAGTTCAGATTAAAAAAAAAAAAAAAAACGCGGACAACGATTGGCGATAGAGCTGGTTGCGCTTTTTCTCTTTCGCCAATTCGCCAAGCTGGTGCTGAAAACGTGAGGCTTTTTGAAAAAGCTGTCCGGACACTACTACTCTTATCCTGACTTTCAACTGCACGAGTATTGAGGACACTTTATTGGTTTTAAGGCCTAGTTTAAAATCATGTATAAAATCTCAACATTTGTATCACTCTTTATGTGAACTTAATAATGAAAGATAGAAGCAGTGTATGATTATAGAATATAGAGGGACATATATCCTCTTAAATAACATTTTGTGTTCAACAATAGGGGTGAGAAAGTGCCAGCTGCATGGTTTGGTATAAAAGCATTCAAAAAACGAAAATTCTTTTGATACACTCTAATAATATTTTCCGTACACTCTGTATATCCGGAAAGTAAAAAAGCGCCCCGAATGGAGTTCGATGTCTCACGAAAAGGCTTTTCATCAGCACATACTAAAAGTAAAATAAAATTAAATAAGATTATAATCATGTGGATACATATAATTGAAAGAAAAAAGGTGGAAGAAACGTTGTAATTCCTCTTTTAAAATAAAGAAAACTATAGTATTCGTATAGTCTCGATTCATCATTATTTGACGACACAATGAAAATTTCAAAAATACTGTTTGGAAATCTAAAAAAAAAAAACGTACATTCTCAGTCAGAACTGAAATGAAATAAATAAACTCAGTGTCAAAGAAAGATGTTTTGTTTAACTTTAATTAAAATTATACTTAAAATCAATTTTTATGTAAAAGCATGAGAAATTTAAAATACCAAATTCTTCTTAAAATATACGAAATAATATTTTTAATTAATGTTGTCGTAAAAATAGGATTAATTAAAAATTCGATTTTTTTAATAGAGTATTGTGATTGAATTTTCATTTTAAGCTGTACATTTACTTTGAAAATTGTGCTATTTACTTAAAAATTATATTTCATATAAAAAATTGGGAATGATTCCGCTATATTTATCCTAATATATATAAAATCCTAATGAAACGACTGTATGAAACTATTCTATGAAACGACTGATTGAACGAATAAAACGAATGGTTAAACGAGTATATGTTAATTGCGGTATTTGTAGAACGCTGACGGTAAATTAATTTCTATGTTGTTACAGTCACCTACAGCATAGTTTTCCTCAAAGAGTATAGCACTTATAGTTATTTTACGGGGCCACACAAAAGAATACGGACATATGAAGCAAATATATGTTAAATGTGGTATTTGTAGAACGTTGACGGTAATGAAATTTTAGTATGTTGTTACAGTCACCTACAGCATGCTTTTTTCTCGGAGAAAATGTATCTAGCATTTATAGTTATTTTACAGGACCACACAAAAGAATACGAATGTATGAAACGAAGATATGTTAAATGTAGGATTTGTAGAATGCTGATGGTAATGAAATTATAGTATGTTGTTACAGTCGTCTACAGCAAGTTTTTTCTCAGCGAAGGTGTATGTATTTCTCGTATAATTTACACACACACACACACACACACACATATATATATATATATATATATATATATATAGAGAGAGAGAGAGAGAGATCATATGTGTGAAAATCACAGGAAAAGACTGAATAAAAATTAAAGAAAAAGCTATTACAAAAATTAAACACAATGAAATGAACATGCAAATATGAAAATCTATCAATATCTTATGGATTCGTCAGAGAAGCTCTAAAAGATTGTTGAATAGTGTCAGAATTGAGCCTAAAAATGATAGTATTAAGCTCTTTATAACGTGTAAAAAAAAAAAAAAAAAAAAAAAACAAGAATAAATGTGAAAATACTAAAAAATCCAAAAAATTAAAAAAAAAATTCCTAAAAATAAATTATGATCCCTCTGTAATAAATAAAAAACTAAAAAAATAATACACAACGCACCTATAAAATAAATTATGGAAATGACTAATTAAGATTACATTATATATCATCAACAACAACCGTTTTCAATCCACTGCTGGATGTAGGTCTCCCTCCATTGTTTCCTGTCTAGTGCTTTAGTCATCCAATTAACACCGGCCACTTTTCTGATTTCGTCACACCATTTTACTCGAGGTCGTTTTCTTGGTCATTTTATATCTCTGGGATAGCATTGTAGGGTGTTTGTGCTCCATCTATTGTCTTGTCTTCTTGCAATGTGCCCAGCCCATTTCCATTTTAGCCGTTTAATTCTCTCAATGATGTCAAAAACTTTCGTCTGGCTTCTTATCCAGGTTATTCTCTTTCTGTTTCTTCTAGTTATGCCTAGCATACATCTTTCCATATATATATATTCTGGACACGTGCAAGACTGTGTGTTCAACCGGACAGTTTACTTCGCTACAATATTTATCACTTGTACACTTTCCTTAGCGATTTTCGAGATAGAATCGGTTGTAAAATTGTTTTAAAGAAGATTAAACACCTAATTCGTCAGCCGATTTGTACAAAAATCTATACGGTGCTTGTGACAGTGGTTTATAACGTTCGCCAAATGGGACCTCAATCAGAAGTTATAGTGTTCACTAACACATACCCACAAAAATTATGATTAAAATACTGATAAAATCATGATGTAAATAATGATGATTAAAATCTTGATATAAATAAAAGTAACAAAAAGAGAAAACTGCCCAGTTAAACTAAGGGCATTGAGCTCACAGGCTATTCACCCTAATTGTATATTATACTCTTATTTCAAAGAATTTGAAATAAGCACTCGGAAAAATAAAGAAATTGACAATATATTAACGGGGGTATCGTCCCCCGTTCCCCCCTTATAATTAATTAATGAACCCCACAAACTAATCGGGAAAGCGCATTATCACAATTAACCTATATACAAAATTTGAAGCAAATTAGATAATTCTGCATGAAAAAACCATTTATCTAAATTAAGAGGGGTTTAGCCCCCTTTCCCCCTTTATACTTAACCAATGAACCCCCAAAACTAATCAGAAAAGCGCCTTATCACACTGAACCTATATACAAAATTTGAAGAAAATCGGATAATTCTGCATGAAAAACCCATTTATCTAAATTAAGTGGGGGGTAGCCCCCCTTTCCCCCTTACACTTAACCAATGAACCCCCAAGACTAATCAGGGAAACGTTTTATCACAATGCACCTATATACAAAATTTGAAGAAAATCGGATAATTCTGCATGAAAAACCTATTTATCTAAATTAAGGGGGTAGACCCCCCGATTCCCCCTTTATACTTAACCAAAGAACCCCCCAACACTAATCAGGGAAGCGCCTTATCACAAGGAACCTATAACCAAATTTTAAAGCAAAACGGTTAGTTCTATCAAGCGTTATCGCGTTACGTACATACATACATACATACGTACATACATACATACGTACATACATACATACGTACATACATACGTACATACATACATACATACGTACATACAGAACCGGCGGGCACATAAGCTCTCAGGCTTTGATAGTCTGTGAGCTAAAAAGTATTATTATTCCTTAATATCAAGTAAGACACAATCATTTTTAACTATTGCAAAAACATCACATTTCGTTGCCGAAACGTTGTTATGCGAAACAATAAATCTGCAACGAGTCTTGTCACTCTCATTATTTTACAACCATTTTATCAAAGTCGTTCGTTTTTAAAATATCATAAACTCGTTTCTCGCTTTCCTCAAAGCAACGGTTTTTATGGACTTGTAATCCCGCCGCGAAAACGCTTCCAAAATAATGGAAGCGACGAGACCTTTTTCAGATTTATTGCGTTGCCAAGTAACGTTGTCGCAATGAAATGTGTTGTTGTTTTAGCTACAGTTTAAAAATAAAAGTGTGGTTTTTCTGAGTGTCGTATTAAAATGGGATTATGAAATATGCTTGGAATATCATACGAACTCTAATCATTTTTTAATTTTTAACTTTAAAACTACAAAACAAAATTTTTGTTGTTCCGATACATTCGAGTTATTCTATATCGGCAGAGACCGAAATAAGAAAGACATGTCTCATAAATAGCCCGAGTCTCAGGAATATTTGTCCAACATGTATGTTGAGAAACTTGTAAACCCTGAAGTATAATTCAGTCCTTTTGGTTGAAAAGTATATATTTACGCAGTGAAACCTTGTTAACCCTTTCTAAGGCAGTGGGAAGTATTTTCCCACTTAACTGTAATCCTAAAATATGAAATTGTGCTTATAATTTACGTGACGAGAAGCAACGTAAGCAAATTACGTCTTTTTTTTAAGAGCCTACAATAGTCACGGAAAGACATTTGTAACTAATATTGAACCAATAGCTGCGTTCCTTTCAACTTTTTTGTTTGCATTTCAATATTTTCAAATGATTTTTTTTTCATAGGATAGTAAGGTCGATTTTTTTCGTCTTTTTAACTTTTGAGATTTTGGTTGCAGATGTTTTTATGAAGTTTATTTCTTTTTTGGAATAGGTTCCGAAAGTGAAAGTATCCTGATAAATAAACAAGAACTAAAAATCATGCGTCAAGCATAGATTATGTAACACTTTCCAACGCTTCCAAAATAATTTTACAAATCATTACCGTTTAATAAGCGGAATGATAACATCTAAGTGAACAATTCGGAAAACGCATAACATATTTAAAAACGTAATTTCAGGAATTTCCAACATATACAATATTCGGAAAAATATCCGAATACCCACACACAGCCCTAATTCAGCCCTGTATATGATCTACAGATTTGTATCTATACTACATAGGATGCTAAATTTTAGTTAGGAAACGCGTAGCACAGTTTAAAATTCTCCTTCTTGAGTTTCTGTCAATAAATAGAAATGTGTTCGCGAACTTTTGTGCTGCCCTGTATAGGATCTACAGAATTTATACACACCAAGTAATTGACAAAAAGTGAGTTAAATTTAAGATCGCGTTCAGCAATTTAAAACGCACTTCCAGGAATTATTGTTAACATACAGTAGAGAATTCTTTTGTGTGTCCCTGTAAATGAACGATGACTGCTATACACACAATATTCTGTAGTAAGCATCTTGTAATGCACCTTAGTGATATATATAAATTTTATTTAAATAAACCGCAGACGATTTTTCTCCATAGATGTAATGTAACGGAATTCTTTTGACCGTCCCTGTAAAGTAACTATAAGTGCTATGCACACCCTATTCCATATTAAGCTTTTTGTGATGCACATTAGTGATATATATCAATTACAATGTGTTTGAAATTGTGTAACATCATTAAAATAAACCGCAAATGATTTTTCCCCATAGACCGTAATGTAACGGAATTCTTTTGAGTGTCCCTGTAAAAAAACTACAAGTGCTACACACTTCAGTTGAAATAGGGAACACTAGGGGGCTCAGCCCCCTACTCGCTAACGCTCGCCAACCCCCGGTGAATTGCAAGGCAATTCACATTGAGACCGCTACGCGGTCACAGCTCGCTTTGCTCGCTCGCCTCATTTTACTTTTCTAGTAATTCTAGCCTGAATAAGTACTACAATAAATCATTTAGACATATGAAATTGACAATTTTTTTAATGTAAAAAAGTAATTGAAAACTCCGTTGAAAACACAACTAAAAATGCATTTAGTTGATGCTACTAATGGACATATAAATAATTTAAATACTATGAAAAGAGGATCTTGGAAACATAATTAGCACCTATAATATTGTACAGCACAGCACAGCTTAAATTCATTATAAAAAAAACACTACGTGGTAGGAAGATAGTTTATCATCAATGATTGTTTAAATTTCGTTCAGCATTTTATTATTCTAATTGGTTATAGATTTCTGCAAAATAAATTATTTTTACTTCAATAAAACGGCAACAGATGGCAGCAGGGCATTCTAGAAAGTTTATATTTTATTATCTCCGATTTTTTGTGTGAGTGAAATTCGTAAATAAATTCTAAATGAATTCATTTGAAAAAAATGAATTCATTTGAAATTAACACTATTTCTCATAATTAAAATGAGGAATCATCTCAGACGATTTGGATTACGTTCATATTATTTTATTTGTATTAATTGCTAGCTTCAGTTTCAGTGCTCTGACACTTTCCGCCATATTGAAGGCGGGGCTAACACAATCTTGTCTGTTCATTGGTCTGAGCTCTGGAAACTACGATTGTTGCCAACGATAAGGTAGAAATTCAGCCCTATTTCCGCGCCACGTAAGACAAATATATATATAGATGCTATAGTTGACGACAATAACATATAAAAATTGCAGGGCAATCCGAGCATATTTACCGGAGTTAGAGCACGGACAGACGGCCATACGGCAGACAAACCGAAGTCATAAACACTTTTCAACTAGGTCGGAAAGTGTTAAAAACTGCACACAAAATCGAAAAAATAAAATTAGAGATCAACCTCAGATAAAACAAAATCATTTAAAAATATTGAAATATAGCCAGAAATTTGAAAAAAAAAGTCTTCCATTGGTTTGACATTAGCCTGCGAATGGCTTCGAATGACTCTTAAAGTGGTTACATTCATTTTTAATGAGTATAATAACTTAGTTAAAATAGTGCTTTAACGTCAGTTTAATTTGTAGCATATATATTAACAATCGGCTTAATGAGAAGAGAATTAAAGCGAGAAAAAATCATTTACTAATCACCACAACAAAGTATTTCTCTCACAATTCTCAATATATAGAAATAAATGTATTGAATCATTAAAATACAT
Organism: Maratus michaelseni; assembly: GCA_963931845.1. Taxonomy (NCBI): domain Eukaryota; kingdom Metazoa; phylum Arthropoda; class Arachnida; order Araneae; family Salticidae; genus Maratus; species Maratus michaelseni. Next base: position 19,151,952 of record OZ007586.1, read on the forward strand.
TATCATAATTTGCCAATTAAAACATTACCTAAGAAAAGTATCTAAGAAGTCTGTACTATAGAATTTTGTTTTGTCTGTAGAGTCATTAATTTAATTTTAATTTCATTAATATTGTGGCTTCTTTTCTGTTTTGTAAGGGAATTTACAAATTACTTAATTTACAATCTAAGCTGATGATTTAACATGGTCAGATATTTATCGAGTGACGATTTATTAGGAAGATTTTAGCATCATTTCCCTGCCTCTTCGATCGGAATTTTAAGAAATTGATGTTACTAGATGGTACCCGTTAAAACTTGACGGTAAACAATTTAAAGATTCGATTCCACAGAAAAAAAGGTTCATAACATCATTAAAATGTCATAATATTTATTTTTTTACAGAATACGTATTTGCATTAGTCAAAATAAATAAAAAAATGTCCCTCTGCATCCGCTCTGTAAATATATATATATATATATATATATATATATTAGTTGTTTAACCCGTTCTACGCACGGGAGTTCATGAATTTAAAACCAAAAATGAAAATAAAAATCAGTACAACCAAACTAATGTTTATGAATATAAAAATGTGTTATGTCTGTTATAAATCAGTATTTATACAACCAAAAATCCGTAGTAAAAAATAGTAGTACGTAAAAAATTTATATCAAATAGACATAATAAAAATCGAATATGAAACGAAACTTTACATAAAAACGCAATGACAACAAACAATTTTAAAATATCTAAATAAGATATAAGAATAAATAGAATAAAAAGTTTTGTGGATGTTTGTGATAAAATGTTTTTCTTTATTTTTTAAAAAAGGTAATAATTAAGCGCAATTAAATAATTACCGGCGAGGAGGCGCGCAGCCAAGAGCTCAACAACAAATCACTAACTTTGACTGTTATTATGCATCAACTGAATACGGGCTCTGCACTTTTATTAGGAATTTAAATTTAATTTTTACGAAAACTGTTATTTTAAAATAACGGTATTATCTATATAAAACAGCGATTAAACGTTACGGGTGAAGCTAAAAATGTTACATTTTTTAAATGTAATTAGTTCTGTTGAAATCAGTGCAGTAGATTTGGATTTATTAATAAAGTGGGTCAATTAATCAAAAAGCCGCCGCCAGGTGGCACGCGGTCAAGCAAAATATGTGATATTTAATAAAAAGTCGTTTACCCCCATCCCTCCCCATCCCCGAAAATGTAACAAATAATCTGTTAAATAAAGTTTTCTGTATTAATAATCTCTATCATACTAATATATATGTCATATAAAATAACCGCCTTAAACCCAGCTAATTATCATTCATTAAGGGTGTATTCAAATCCAAACTGCTTATTTTGACACACATTCTTAAATTCATTTTTAGGCTAAAATGCATCCAATTGGCAGATTCTCTTATTCAGAAACTTTATAATGTCCGTATTGTCTCGATTTTTTGATAAAGGGAGAATATATTTTTAAAAATGCTGTCAAAGTGGACATTTTGAATAGAATTTCCTGCAGCGATAGCGCTGGAAACAAAAGAAAATTATCGTATTGTGAAAATAATTGTTTGTAAATCAATTTCTAATTAATTGAACGAAAAATAAAAACATGGGTCCCTTATAAATCTCTTCATAAGTCACGCCGCCAAGTTTCATGCTTTTACTTTTAAAAATGAGTCTGAAAATGTGTCTCAAAATTTTGAGTTGTTAAGCGTGGAAAAATATTTTTTTAATACCGCCTTAAGTCGATAAAATCCTTTAAAATTAAGATTTTAGCATTTGGCTATGGTTAATAATTAAGTTGATTGTCTACATGTCATATAATCTCTGATCCATCGATTTTAAACACTCGACTTGCAATGGGCTTTATTGGCGTGACGTCATAAACCACCATCATGTGACCTCCCTGCTGTGTTTATATTTGTTTGTCTATGTATCGCATGCATACATTCAATTGGAAATTCTGATTTTAAATACCACCAACACGTGATTTCTTACAATCTCGAACCCAGATTCCCAATAAAGCTCATTGCAATGATCCTTACCTTGATTTATTTAATGACTTCTGCGGACATTTTATACAACCAACCAACCGAAGATAAAAAAGCGTATTTTTGATGAGATCTCTTTGTGGATGGATTTCAATTAATATTTAATCTAACAAAAATCTATTTAAAATTTTCGAATTTTTTGCCCCAATCGTTCATGGGCCCCCTACCAGCAACCCGTGTGCAAAATTTCGTAACCCTGCGCCCCGTGGTTTCCGAGTTTTTGAGGTTACATAGATACGCGAACGGATTTTAATAGTATAGATATATACAGGGTGTATCTGAAATGCTTCAACAAACTTAGAGGGATGATAGTACTCATGAAGACGAACAAAAAATGCAATGGAACATGGGGTCGCAAATGACGTTTAAAGAATGAAAACCTAGAAAATGCGTCTGGAAATGGACAAACTGAGACAAGAAAGAAACACTCCAGAAAATAATTTATTGCACAGAATAGGTACAACACAGCTCGTGATGGCCAGAGAAAACATATATTTTACAACAATTGTTCAAAGTGTCGACCGCGAACATTATTACACAGAGTATCTACGGAGGAACGACTGGCGGACACGCTCGAAAATTCCGGGACTTTCCTGGATTTCTCCTGCAGCGGTCACAATATGCGTTAATACATCTTCTGGCGTTTCTACTGGTGTCTCATAAATGAGGAATTTCATCTGTCCACAGAAGAAGAAATCCAAAGGTTTAAGGTTCGGCTAGCGTGGTGGCCCTGAATCTTCGAGCGTGTCCGCAAGTCGTTCCTCCGTAGATGTACTCTGTGTAATAATGTCCGCGGTCGACACTTTGAACAATTGTTGTAAAATATTTGTCTTCTCTGCACATCACGAACTGTGTTGTACCTATTCTGTGCAATAAATAATTTTCTGGAGTGTTTTTTTCTTGTCTCAGTTTGTCCATTTCCAGACGCATTTTCTCGATTTTCATCCTTTAAACGTCATTTGCGATCCCATGTTCCATTGCATTTTTTGTACGTCTTCATGAGCACTATCATCACTCTAAGTTTGTTGAAGCATTTCAGATACACCCTGTGTATATATATAATATAATTATGCTATCATTTGTAAAGAATACTATAAAGTGTTAATTCACAATGCAATCAACACAAGTAATATTTTTAATAAAACTAAATTATTAAATTATCACAAATTACTAAAAATCAAATGTAATAATTTTAATTATCCTTATCTTGTTATAATTCCAAAATTTCATAAAAATCCTATTAAATTTCGCACTGTTACCATCGGTTGTAACACATATAATAAAAATGCAAGCAATTTACTACTTAATATTTTAAAGCAGATATATGATATAACGCTAAAACATAATAACCAACATTGCCTAAAAAATAGTTTTCAACTCATTAATAAAATACATAATATCAATCCGGTAAAATTCATAAAAACATTGGATTTTAATGATTTATTTAATAACATTGATATAAAAGACTTACATAAAACAATGTGTATATTATTTAAAGAATTTAAATCTCAATTAAAATTAAAAGAACATATTTCAGTAAATTTTTTTAAAACTTTACTAAATTTTACATTGCATAATAATTACATTATATATGACAATATTATCTATAAACAATGCCAGGGAATTCCGCAGGGCGGAACCGCATCTAGTATTCTCTCTGACCTTTACTTATATTATTATGAAAGAAATATAAGTCCGAACAATGATTATGTATTTTATCGCTATATTGATGACATTATCATATTTTATTTCAATGAAAAAAATTGCACATCACCACTCAATTTTTATCCTACTCAGCTTAAATTAAGCGAAAATGATTTAATTAATAATAATATAAACTTTCTTGACTTAAAAATTAATATTACTAATAATTATAAATTAATTTTTGATATTTATGATAAGAGATTTGATTTCCCATTTAAAGTAAATATTTTTACCAATTATGCTTCATGTTTACATAAATCTGTTTATAAAAATATAATTATCAATTATCTACATCGTATAAAATACTTATGCTCAGATATAAATAAAAACAAAAATATTAGATATATTCGAGATCAAGCAAAAATATATGGATATCCTATTTTTATGATAAATTCAATCATCAACTCATTTAAATAACATTTATTATATAATTTAAATATAAACATGGTATGTAATAAATTATTGTTTTAGTGTGCGATAACATATAACAAAAGATATAGAAAATAATAATTATAACATACATTATTACAATTATAACATATTAGGAAATTTAATATTTAATATTTGTTTGAACATTATATACACTTTATGTAGAAAATTACAAATATAACATACATAATTACAATTATAACATATTAGGAAATTTAATATTTGATTGAACATTATTTATACTTTGTATAGTTGTGATTGTGCGTTGCCGATCACCTATGTTTAAGGTATTATTGATGTGCAGTTTTCATACATTTATAAATTAACTTATACAATAACAAATTAAATTATACAATGATAACATTGGTGATTATAACTCATATATATATATCTATTTGCAATATATATAAAAATAAATATATATAGTTTTTATTTTTGTCTATGAATAATTAAAATTAACAAGTATTTTAATTACTGCATTGCATTAATTTGATTGAAAAACAGTAGTAATACTATTAATTATCAACATTATAAATTTTGAGTTATTTTGAATTGTTTATGAATTATTTAATTAGATATTTAAATTAATCTATAAATATAAAATATATTTACAATGTGGTTTAAATTAAACATTAATTATTTAAAAACAAGTCTAATATATATTTAAGTAGTAGTAAAAATAAAACATTAATTATTTAATAAATGTCTATAATATCAGTGGATTAACACAGCTGGCAGCAAAAATAATTTGAATTAAAATAATATCTCTTTTACATAATATATTCTTGTTAAGAATATCTGAAATGCTGTGCAAGTTGAATTAATTCTGTGTAGATTTATTCATATAGTAGTATTATATTTTATTTGAATTTTGAGTAAAATTACAAGTTAGTATTGTTTTTTAAAGTTTATTTATATAAATAAATCTAATGAATAGTATGTAACTAATAAAGTGGATATTTAACTAAATATTAATTATGAACTATTATAATACCAATAGATGGCGACACTTTACCTTTCAGGTAGTTGTAGATAATATTGTTAATATTATATTTAATTTAACTATAGAGGGAGCTATTGATTGTATATTAATTTTACTTTCAGGAATTAAAATTGGATGGAGTAATATATATTCACGGATATAAATTTGTTATAAGTGTATTAAAACCAGAATTATTTTGAGTGTTTTTGAATCATTTTGTGATTGGGTGTCATTTATGGGGTTGTGTTTTAAAAAAAAGTGTGCTCTCAACTTGTCTTACAAATCATTTCTCTCAACTCGACTTAGTTAACATGTATGATGCATTGCCATGTGGATGTGAATATTATGTAGACGTTGTGACATTTTAAGGATTCTGTATAATTATTGTGAGTAAAATATTTTATCTACACTTTACGCGTTCATATTTCCAAATTTATTATTTCAAAACTGTTATCTCGTGGTAATTTAGTGAGGTGTTAATTACAGTTTTTTGGATAATCGATGTGAGTGAAATATATTGTATTTTCTTAATGGTTTTTTATTTCCTATTTAAATATTTCCAAATTTTAATATTTCCAATTGTTGTCTGGTAATAATTCAGTGTACCTGGATGATTCTACTGATCTTAGCATTATGCCAGTAGAATTATGAAACACTGAATTATTAATTAAAACACATGTGGGTGCATCCAGGCTGATGAGTACATGTGCATGTGTTTTTCCATGTCCAATTCATATTTAATTCTCATGTGGTCCAATTTTCCATTGTGTATGGTTCATATTTAATTTGTTAATCCATTTGTGTTTACTTAATTGCAACTCCAATTTATAATTTTTTTTTTCCCCCTTTCTCTCTATTTCTTTTTTCAATATTATTTTGGTATGAGTAAAATTTGGCCAATTACCATTGAAGCATCAGCTATGGTAATATTATGTTTGCACATGTTAATTATTAGATATGTGGTATTCTGTATACACAGTATCATTGATTATCTCTTTGGAGATTTAAGAAGTATAGAACTTGATATGTTTTTTGAAATTCATAGATATTATAATATATATATATATATATATATATATATATATATATATATCCGTTAAAATACGGAAATTGTACTTACAATCAGGACGCCAGTACTATTTCTGTATTTTAACGAAAAAAAAATGCCGTAAATTAGCCGTAAATTCCAGGAAAATTTCCGTGATTTCTGAAATATCCGTTTTATAACATATATATTCCGTATTTTTTAGAAATTCCTATGTCGTTAAAATAACCTTTATAGGATCAAAGAAAAGTTCGAGGATAACCTTACAAGGAACATATTTCTTGAGTGAGCTTTCAGTAAATAACAAACACTTGGGCTGAGGACAGGCTGCATATTAACTCTCTTAACTATGACACAGACAATAAACATTTCACCACTCAATTCAGTTTTCAGATCCTAAAAAGAGCAACTCCAATCTATTTCTTCTTAAAATCTTTACAAAAAAAGGAATTTTTGAAGTGGAAATGTTATTAGTTTTCTCAAATATAAACATAAAACTTCATTATAATACCAATAGGTGATACCACAGTGTTTTTATAGAAATATTCTTCTTTCTTTCTGTTTATTTGACGGAAAATAATCACCTACTTTTCTCAGTTATATATGCCTTATCGATGAATTTTATTAAAAAAAAATACCAAAAATTGAAGACTATTTCAATTTATTTAATCTACAAATACATGCTAAAGCTTTTAATTTCAAATTTAAAATACAAAATCATTAATTAAAATAAATTCGGGGTGGTAAATTTTCCTTAATAATAATAAACAGAAACAAAAACATCGTATACCATGAGCAAGGATCAAACCCACGATCCCATTAGAGAACCAGAATTCCTCTTTCTGGCGTCTTAAACCACTCGGCCATCTGAACTTGCTGAATGTCCCTCTGAAATTAAACACTACGTTCCGAAATCGCTCTTACGGATTCTTTTGCGTTTTAAATACAGGGTGACAATTATTGAACTATATGAAATTAAACCGTCATAACGTCTGAAAGGTTTGTGTGATGAAGTTCAAACTTCGTGGTTAGCCGCAGGGCATGATGGGAATTAGTATGCTCATGCGCACTCAACTTGTTGCTGTCGGCCATTTGCAAATGAAAATGTCACGGTACAGCGTGCCGGAGCGCATTTCACGATCGAGAAGTCTCTCCACCCACAGCGGGTGACTGTGTGGTGTGCAATGTCGAGTCACGGAATAATTGGTCCGGTATTCGTTGACGGCACGGTGATTGCTGAAAGATACGTGAAGATTTTGGAAAATAGTTTCATTCCCATTATCCAAAGTGATACTAATTTCGACAAGATATGGTTCATGCAAGGCGGAGCTCGACCCCATCGGAGCAAGAAAGTGTTTGATGTCCTGGAGGAGCACTTTGGAGACCGCATTCTGGCTCTGGGATACCCAGAGGCCACTGGAATGGGACTCGCTTGGCCACCATATTCTCCAGATCTGAACACATATGACTCATTTTTGTGGGGCTACATTAAAGACAATGCGTATAGAAATAACCCCAAAACCATTGCTTAGATGAAAACTGACATTCGGGAGGTCATCGACAGCATCAATGTTCCGACAGTCCAGCGGGTCATGCAGAATTTTGCTATTCGTCTGCGCCACATCATAGCCAATGATGGCAGCCATATCAAACATGTCATAACCTAAATCCGAATATCTGTAGTGACGTTTACATGTGAATAAAGTTTGTGCACTCAGTAGTTTTTAAATAATTTACGTTTTATTTCATATAGTTCAATAATTGTCGCCCTGTATATAGATATACGGGTTGACGCTTGAGGTGAGTGACAGTTTAACCAGGTCTTACGGTATTAGCCTGATTACGGGTTGCGTATCAAGATACGAAATCCGCCGACAGCGAGTGAAGTCACTTTGCTGCCGTAATTTTCCGATGATGCTATCAATCTCCTTTTAGCTTTCGGTGGATGTGAGCCACTAAGCTCCATATATAATACATATGGAGGGAAATCCTGAAAATTTTTCATGTTGGACTGAAAAATTGATACAATTGCAATGCGATGATACAATAGAAATGCGATTATACAAATAAGCAATGCGATGATACAAACAGTAATGCGATGATGCAAATAGTAGGTTATAATAGTAGGTACGCTGGGCTAGAATAATTAAAGTCAGCACTGGAATGATGATTGTGTGACAGGATTAATGCGGGAGCTAGAAACAAGTCTGTTATTTGATATAGGAATAGTACAGGGATTCCGAAATAAAGGTTCGAGTTAAGATCCTAACGTTAGTAACGCAAACACAAATGTTAAACCAATGGCAGAGTTCTTTGAAAATTTGTCGCTTGCATTTTAATATTTTAAATGATTTTGTTTTGCATAGGATATCTGAGGTCAATGCCTAACCGGGTATTTTCGTAATTTTTCTATTTTGGTTTCAGTTTTTTCTTTTTCTGAGTGCAATGCAAACAAAATAATTTAAAAATGCAAAGAAGGAATTTCAAAACAACGCTAACATGGTTTAACATTAGCTTAAAGCTCTTCATTTTTTTTTCTGTGCACTCTTTTTGAAGGATATAGCCTTTTTTAGTTGTCAAAATATTTCTAAAATATATACTTAATTTTATGTAAAATGTTAAAATCTTACTCAGTTTCGCTAAGATTTTAACACATAAAACTATAAATGTAGTATATATTTTAAACTAAGAAAGAAAGAAACATTCTTTAAGAATAGTATACAGAAAAAAGAAGTTAAAGTATTTCTTTCCTAAGTTGATATTTTAAAAATACGAAAGTATCACATGCCCATAGCGAGGGGAATTTGAAATACCACTGATGAAGAGCCTTAACACGAAAATACCGAAATACTAATTAAACAGTAGGGCGGGTCGAAAAAACCGACATTTATATAATCGAAACGCAATAGTGGGGGAAAGTTGCCATTGGTAATAAGGAATAAATTTGCAAAGTATTACACCAATTGGTTAATATCTTTTACCGCCGCAGGGAGGGCGGGCAAAGATTAAAAAAATCACAAAAAATAGTTTTTACAAAAAAAAAAAATATCCAACCATAGCAATACAATTTCTAATAGAATGCAAACACTACATCAAGAAGTTAGTAATGTCCCAATAAAATTTCATTATGGTGAAATCATTTCTATTACCGCCGCAAAAACGGCCAAAATGTTATAAAAAAGGCCAAAATTTAATTAAATTTTTTTTTTTTTTTTTTTTTTACAATTTTTATTATGTGTCTAGAATTAAATAAATTTACATTATATCTAGTAATAACTTATAAATGTCGAGTAATCTTGATCATGGGCGTAGCCAACCTAAGGTAAGAACCCCCCCCCCTAAATTTGAGAGAAAAGTGCTTAGAAAATCCCCAAAATCCCCAAAACCTTTCAAAAAAAACCTTTCTTTCCAATTTAGGAGGGGGCGGGCCCCTCTCGCTCTTGGTTGGCTACGCCCATGATCAAAATTACTAGATATTTATCAGTTATTACTATATATAATGTAAATTTATTTAATTATAGACCATATAATAAAAATTAGAAAAATTGAAAAAAAAAACTGAAAATTGAATTTTTTGCCATTTTTACAAAGTTCTAGCCGCACCTGCGGCGGTAGTAGAAATGATTTCACCATGATGAAATTTTACTGGGACATTAATAACATCTTAATGTAGCTGTTGCATTCAATTAATAATTGTATCGCTATGGTTGGATAATTTTTTTTAATCCATGTCCCCCCCCCCCCCTCTGCGGTGGTAAAAGATATTAACCAATTGGTGTAATATTTATTCCTTATTTCCAACGGCAACGATGTTGTGATTACATAAATTTTTCGAGTCACCCTATTAGACAGTCCCAGTAACGAATTGCTTTCTTATGCTTCACAGAAAGCAATATATGACGAGAAAGAAAAATCATGCACCACGCATAGATTATGAAATACTTTCCAGCACTACCAGAATAGTCCTACAGAACTTTATCTTTTCATACAGTCAAAAGAGATATCTAAATAAACGATTTATGAAACTCATTACACGGTTGAGAACCTATTTTTAGCAATGTCAGTCCATAGATATTAAAGTATTCAAATTCTTTTGAGTAGCCCTGTATATTATCTATAAATTTTTATACATACCACACAGTATGCTAAGTTTTAATTCAGCTAGAAAATAAAACAATAAAAAACTAAATTTCCGGGAATCACCATTCACAGACAGCAATGTATCTAAATTCTTTTGTTCGCCCCTGTACATAAATTTTATATTAAACAAACATTTAGTAAACTGAAACTTAGTTAAACTGAGAAATGCATATCATAGTTGAAAATCAGCACAGTCAGTGATTTCTGACCATAAATGGTAATGGAGGGTATTTTGTTGTATATATGGTACTTTGTTGATAATTTTGTTGTATAGGATCTATACAATGTAATGTGATGAGTAATTCTATACATGTAATTAAATAGTTCCTTATGATGATAACATTGTTAAAATTCTTTATGTTCTAGGTAATATTCGAATTACAACTAAATTTTATTAATAGTAACCTTTGTTTAAAATTCCATTTTCCTAGTCCTGTGATCTCAACCAGTGCGATTTGCCCCAGTACACTAGTGTGCCGTGAGAAGATCTCAGGTGTGCCGCAATTTTCAATAAAGTTTTATCAAGATGTTACGTATTAACGAAAATGCATTACTTAAAAATGCAACATCCCAAATTCTGCAGTTTACTATGTAATGTATAGTTTAGTTCTTTAATAATCTTAAGTAATTATAACTAGAACGAAAAATCATGCGTCCAGCATAGATTATGAAACACTTTCCAACACTTCCAGAAAACCGTAACGAAATTTCAGATATGTAAGTAAACAGTTTAGAAAACATATACCACATTAAAAAATACAGTTTTCGAAATTGCATTCCATTTCAAAAATAGTAATCGAATTATTTTGTGCAGCCCTGTATAGGATCTGTAGATTTGGATATATAATACATAGCATGGTAAAATTTAGTTCAGTTTGAAAATTCACATTTAGCAATTTTCGATGGAAATGCACTCGAAATCTTTTGTACAGCCCTGTATATTATCTAAACGCTTTTGTTCACATCACATATTAAGCTAAAATTTAATTCAGGTAAAAAACGCATAAGGCAACTTAAAACTAACTTCCAGCAATTACCAACCATGAACGACAATGTATTTTGTTCTTTGCGTAGCCCTGTATATGCATTTATTTATACTCCACAAATTTATATTGGTCTACTAAATACAGTTTATCAAGAAAATGCGTAATACAATTAAAAACTACCCTTAAGCAATTCACTCCCATAGTGCGTAATACTTATGAATTTCCTTGTGTAGCCTGTATAGGATCAACCGAATTTATACACACCCACGTAATACGAAAAAAAATAAGTTAAACTTAAAAACGTAAACCAAATTTGAAAATGCATTTATCACACATAGACTGTAATTATCGCACGTATACTGTAACCGAATTCATTTGTGTGTCCCTGTAAATGAACGATAAACGCAATGCACACCCTACTTTTAACAGAGCAATTTATAGTGCACCTCAGTAATCTATATAATTTTCATTATCTTTCAAATAGTGAAACATCATTAAATTACACTGCAGACGATTTTCCCTCGTAGAACAATGTGTAAAAGAATTCTTTTGTTTGACCCTGTAAATGAATAATAAATGTTTTGTACCCCATATTCTACAAAAAGCATGTTTTAAAGCGCTAAAATATATTAATTTCATTATATTTCAAATGGTGTAGCATCATCAAAATGCACTTGAAATGATTATTTCCCATTGATTGTAATGTAACGGAATATTTTTGACTGTCCCTGTCAAAAACGATAAGTGCTACACCCTTCACTTGAAATAGGGAACATGCTGTAGTAGATGACAATAACATACAAAAATTTCAGGACAATCCAGCATATTTACGCGAGTTAGAGCACGGACTGACGGCAGGCAAACCGAAGACATAAACACTTTTCAACTAGGTTGGAAAGTTTTAAAAATGAGCTCATATATTCAGATAAATATAATGCTATTAAATAAAAAAAATTACAATAGAAAATGTATTAGAAAATTTCGGAATCGTGATAAAGCGTAAACTAGATAAAAATAATTGAAAAAACTTTACAAACTTTATGTACACAAATTTGGAAAAATACATCAGCAAATATTTATGCGTGTTACAGATGAGAAAAAGTTTACAGAAGTAAGGAATAGCAGATAATCTCAATAATAATAACAATAATAATAATAATAATAATAATAATAATAATAATAATAATAATAATAACAATAATAACAACAACAATATTAATAACAATATTAATAATAACAATAATAATAATAACAATAATAAAAAGATATACTGTTTTTTTCTTTCAGTTGCAAATCATTTCGTTTGTGTTATTAAATGAATATTCCTTTCTTGTGTTAAGAAACACTATTCTAGTCATTTGAAATATGTAAGGAATATTCAATAAACAAAATCGTAGTTTCCGAACAAATCACTTCCCACGAGAAAGAGTAAAAATTCAGATCGGTAGGATTATTTTCTGTCTCTTCAAAACTGATTCATATTTGCATTTGCCCCGACGTTTTGTTTATTTAATCTAACGTTTGTGTTATACGTAGACAAATAACACTGTTCAACAAAGTAACTGTTTATCATGATGGAAATGGAATTTTTATATTTTAGAGGATGCTAGAAAAAATGCAGCACTGAAAAGTTATTTTCCCTAGAGATTTTGAAATTTTTTTAAAACAATGTTAATTTTAATACAGTTTTGCATTGGACAACATAACATACGAATTGTGTTATATAAATTTAGTAATAAAACAAATGATTAACTATTAAAGACTCGGACGGATTGTACAAAAATAAAGATACGGGACGACGCACTCTACGCGCTATGGGATTTTAAAGCCTAAACTAACAATTTTTAATGATATCATATGTATTATTTCTGTTGTCAACATCTCTTTTTCTATAAATTTACGAAACGCATAACAACTAATGTTGTATTATTCGAAAGGTTTTTGAAGTGGCTTCCGACATAGTACACTCACATTTCGTAAAAACATGTTTTTGGATTAAAAAATGCCGTACATTGCAAATTAAATAGGCATTGTTTTCATAAATGAAATGAAAGGTTTTCCTCAAATGAGTGTTGCCACAAAAATTAAAATACCGCATAGGATGATCAGCAATGATTATAAAAAAATAAATAGTACGAAAAAGATAAAGTATGATTTCTTCAAGCGGATTTATTTTATATTTATGGTTAAAAAGCAAAATTGAAATATAAATGTTTAGAATTAAGACACCATCGATCGATCGAAGCAATGGTATTTCATGTGTAGAATAAAAGGTAGGCTTTGTTATATTAAATTAAATTGTATTTTAAATGCATTCAATTTATTTTTCTTTGTTTTTCAAGTTTTTCAAGAAGCGGATGACGTCCTCTTCTAATACAGTTAAAATACAACTGTTAATTTGTTTCTCGAGCATGCATTTTGCTATCTTCGATCAGTTTTACTGAAACTTTGATGGTATAAATAAGACGATATTCCGGCTTGACTAATGTTGTTTTCTGATATTTTTATCATTATTTTTTCTCTAAAAACTTATACCTGCATCTAAAAATATGAAATATTGTTATAAATGATTAGACTGCAGTGCAAATTCCTCGCACGGGTCCACTGGTCCTTGTTTAATGCAACCTCTAGTAGTAGTAAAAAATTAAAAAACATGAAATTGTTAAAAAAGGACTAATTTAATAACAATTAATATAACACGGACGATTTGTATTAACATAAAGTCACGTGCGCCAACTGCTTTTAAAGCCTAGATATCAACTTTTGATGTTAAAGACGTCTAATGTCTGGTAATAATATAAAAGCAATGAACATAACATTAAACAAGTGAATAGGATTCCGTTTAATATTCCTTTCGAAACACTTTATCATTTAATTAATATATTTAAAAAAATATATTTTCAATAAAAGAAAAATCAGGTTTATTTTATAAAATGAAAATTTAGCGGTCAATTTTTTTCGAATTTCTTAAATAGAATATGATTTTGACCAATTTTCAAATCTCAATCTTATACAGTTTTAAAAATTAAAAAAATTTGTGAGTGAGGTATTTAATTATCATCAGCATTGTTTTTTTCTTTTTCTTTTTTATCTTTCGCATCCGAAAGTAAAAGAAACAAATATATATAAAAAGTTACGGGTCATTTTTTTTTCAATTTTTGAAAAATCACGTGATTTTGCCTGATTGTTTTGAAATTAAGCCTGTCTCGAGGTCGCGGTGGAAGAAGATATCTAGGAAGTCTCGCGACGGAGGGTAGAAATCTAAGAGTACTTCTTTAATGAGCTTTTAATTAATATCTCCACTCATTTCCGTCGTAGTCAAAATTTTATGATCTGTTGTGTGACAGGGGGAATTCAGCTGTTAATAAATAAAATTTCAAGTCTCTAACTTATACAGTTTCTGAGTACGAACGCTGAGACGGACAGAGAAGTGAGACGAATAGAGTTTTGCCAGATGAATGAAACTCTTAAAATAATAATAATTTAATTAAGAAAGAAAATAGAATAAATCGCACAAATACAGGTGGCCAACGGTGACTTAACAATAAAAATAATGAAAGAGAACAGAAAAAATTGCGAACTTCAACTTTAAACATTGGTTTGAACATGATGAGGTCTTTGAAAAGAGGATAAAGGAAGCGCAGATGTTAATCACGCTTTTGGAATTCGCAACTGTTTTTTCACTGAGTACGCCACGCTATCTGTGTCTTTAAAGGTAAATGGACACATAGCTGAAAAATGAGATTACAATATTGAGAAATGAGTGTTTAGAAAAAAATAAGGAGAAATTTTATAGACATAAATGGAATTTAGTATGAAAAATCCTGATGGTCTGAAACAAAATTGTCAAAGTAAAATTAGTTTCTACTCTCTTATATTACTTATTCTGTTGAGGTAACAAGTCAAAATATATGAAAATTAAGGTAATATTTGACACGGTACAATATATGCAGAGTATTGAAGTCTATCATTCTTTCTACTGATGACGGTACGCTGAATGCTACCGTAACTAGTCTACAATTGGTAAATGTTATGTCTTAAAGGCTGTTCTCAAATCGAAAGGAGCTACTTTCAGACATATTTTTTTAATTAATTTTTGTTCGGAAAAGCATGAAATTGGAAGGTGTTCTTATTCAGAAACTATGAAATCGAATAGCGCTTTCCATTTTTCGGTAAAGGAAGGTCTTTCAGAAAATACTGTCATAGTGGGCATTTTGAACCGAATTTTCCGAGTGTGAACGCGAAAAAAAAAACCGGTTGTCACGTGACAACCATCGCTTATAACTCGATAAGTAATTTATTTATCTAAAAATGGAAAACTCAGTTCGATTCTAAATAGTTTCAATGGTCATTCCTGTCCATTTTATTCCTTTACGTTTAAAAACGAATCCGAAAATGTGTCAGAAAGTTTCGCGTTGTTGAGTAAAGAAATTGAGAATAGTCTTAAAACGTTATTTTATGTGCTTATAAGTCAAAATATGTATTTGTTGATTAAACGCAATTAAAATTAAAATGTTATGTTAGCATAATTGCTAAAAATTTCCATCTAGTCCAAAAATGAAAGAAAAATAGAGGGTGACAATTTTTTTTTTTTTTTGAACATCATTTTCTTTTTAGCGCCCTCCAATCTATAGGAAACAGGCAATGTATATTGAGAAACGCAAAGTTCGTTAAAATTTGTTGAATACTTTAACAAAAGCTGTGGGGGCAAGGGATGAATGGGGTCTGCTTGAAAAAAAAAAAAACTATCTGTTTTCTTTTTTTGATTCTGTGTTAAAAGATATAAACATTCTTTTCTAAACACTTCCTGTTAGGATTTTCATGCGTTTTTATGTTTCAAGTGGTTCCTACTTTCGTAAGAGCTGTCCATTTTGCGAAGTCTCTCGAAATGTTTTAAGTGTAACGGAAAACTTGGTGCACCTTATGTTTTCTTTCTGGATGTTTATTTCGAGTTTTTCTTTCTATTCAAAGAAACGCCTAAAAAATAAACCTCAACAACAACAACAAAAAAAAAATGAATAAAAAAATTTCGAATTGTACGATGGGAAAAGTGGAAAAAAAAAGAAAGAAAAATGTTTGAGACGCCATTTATTTTATTCGTCTCGCACGAAAACCAGCGAGGAGAAATAAAACTAACTTAAAACAAATTCTCTTGTTTCGTAGCTTTTTACTTTGTTTAAATTTTATTCTGCTTTTGAAATCTGGAAAAAAAAAAGTAAAAGAAAACTTTAATCTTTATTTAGGAAGATCCTGTACTTTTTCGGATCTAGAATAAAGTTAAATATGATTAAAATCAATGAAATACATTTTTGTCGCTTCTAACGAGGACTGTTTACTTTATTTGGAATGGAAAAAAGAAAATGTTTATCTTTTTATATGTCTTCTCGGATAACTTTTTTTTTATATACTCCATATATTAAACATTCAATAACGAAAAAGTGTTTTACTCTAGAAACTCCATCTTAATGTAAGATATTATTTGCATTGGTAAGCATCTTAACCTTACCATTCAGATACACCAACATACTCTAAACAATCATTTTTCTTTTCAATACACTAAATTAACATCCTATGAGCATATATTTCATCCTATGCATCATAGCATATAGTTTGTAAATAGACAAATGATACGATGAATTATTGAAAAAAAAATGCATTACAATTCTGCCGGAAAATCACAAAACTAGCTAAATAAATAAATAAGCAAATCAAGAGACAAACAATATAAGAAATAAAACAAAAAGGACACAAATACAAAGGAATTAATTTAAATCTGGGAATTTATAAACTGTTAAACACCAAGCTAAAATAAAGTCACTTCAGCTTTTAAAAAATGATAAAAACTAAAACTGATTTTAGAGATGATGGAGCTTTATGATTTTAGAATGAGAGACACTTCATTCTCATTATGTCAACTTTCATAAGCTAGTATATTTGGATACAACACCTCATCTTTTTGCTTCCTTTTGGGAACAGCGAAATTCGAGCTTATTCTATCGACGATTACTATCAGAATTTTCAAGCTATGTTTTTGAGACTTTCATAAAAGTTGGTCAATACATTTAGCTAATATATTATGCACAGTATATTTTGATTGAATTCGCGCATGCGCAGTGAAACAATATTTAGTAAACCTGCTCATTTTTCATACAATTTTTATTATTTTTTTAATTCTGATTGCAAGGTATTGTGTACAATTGTGTTTGTCATATTTTCTCAAAATAACTTGTTTTTATATTAAAAACTCTGCAAATTATAAGCAAAAAACTTGGTAAAATTTGGGACTGTTTTTATAAAAACGTGAATTTCTCTTCGAGTATACATGCTATCTTCATAAAAATGAACCCAAATTATTACAATAAGCCACTTAATCATAATCTACAGTGTGAATGTTTTTTGCTATATTAGTTTTTACAGGGTTATCCAAAAGATATTCGTTTTTCTTCAATTTGTTGACGGCCCTTATGGGGTTTCGGGAAAAAATCTTCGCGGAAATATATGACGTTTATCATGTTGTTTACACTCCTGAAGTTTCAGGATAATTCCTCATGTATCTTTCCAGATATTTAACAAAACGTCTAAAATCGCAAGTGACCAATCATCATTGGAAATATAGTGTATGTATGTGTATATATAAATCAACATTTGAACGGAGGGTGGTTTTGAGGTCTGGAGGTCATGATCGATGAAAATATACCAAAATTTTCTGGAATTGCTTTCCTCCGAACGGCTGGAATAGGTAGCTTTTCGTATTGAAAACTACCTATAATGTTGCCAACATAAAGTGTACTTATTTTATTACGAAAATTAATCATATCATACTAGCAGACGCAATATAATTCATTTTTTCAGTGAAATAATAACGATGATTTTTTTAACATTGTATTGTATTGGATGTTTGTGCATAATATAATTTTAATGTAACATAATTGTAATTAATTGTTTGTAAAAGTGTATTGAAACTTAATTTCATAAAATAAAACGAATATCTATAATATGAAAATCTGCATATAAAATAAATTTGTATTCATGCATTTTTGCATAAGAGTGCAAAAGTTATTGCACCAAGATCTGAATGTTTTTAAAACTAGTTATAGTACGAACGCACCTGATTTGTCACGTTAGACATACAGTTTCCAATTTGTTTTGTCAAAATATTTCTAAAATATATAGTTACTTATTTTTATTTCCAGTGTTAAACTGTTAATCAGTTTCTGCAAGAGTTTAACACATAAAATTATAAATTAGATAGATATATTTTAGAAATATTGTGACAACTAAGAAAAAAGAGACATCCTGTAATAAGAGTACACAGAAAAAGAAGTTAAAAATATTGATTTCTTCAGGATATTGTAAAAATACGAATGCAGTACAAGCCCATAAGTTTAACATGGGCGAGGGGAATTTGGAATCTGACTGACCAACCTCTTTAAGGCACCTTATAACTTTTTATTTTTAATCGAACATTATTTAATATTTCAAATTTTAATTGTTTAAAAGGCGTATAGCCAACAGTGAAAAAGTATCCAAGCCGGAATTGAAACCCGGGTCATCAGTATAGCGCACTGATGTTTTACTAAGTGAACCACTTGGAACGATACTCAGCCTGGCACTTCTCACTATTACATGTTGGTAAGGCTACAATCGCAGCACAAGATGAAATATTTTTCCCTGAGCCACCAACCCTGTGGCAAACACATTGATAATTCAATAAATTTATTTTTAATACCTGGCAATTTTTCCATACAAAATTTGTTACGCATTGCATTCATAATATTTCAAATTTTAATTGTTTAAAAGGCGTATAGCCAACAGTGAAAAAGTATCCAAGCCGGAATTGAAACCCGGGTCATCAGTATAGCGCACTGATGTTTTACTAAGTGAACCACTTGGAACGATACTCAGCCTGGCACTTCTCACTATTACATGTTGGTAAGGCTACAATCGCAGCACAAGATGAAATATTTTTCCCTGAGCCACCAACCCTGTGGCAAACACATTGATAATTCAATAAATTTATTTTTAATACCTGGCAATTTTTCCATACAAAATTTGTTACGCATTGCATTCATAATATTTCAAATTTTAATTGTTTAAAAGGCGTATAGCCAACAGTGAAAAAGTATCCAAGCCGGAATTGAAACCCGGGTCATCAGTATAGCGCACTGATGTTTTACTAAGTGAACCACTTGGAACGATACTCAGCCTGGCACTTCTCACTATTACATGTTGGTAAGGCTACAATCGCAGCACAAGATGAAATATTTTTCCCTGAGCCACCAACCCTGTGGCAAACACATTGATAATTCAGTAAATTTATTTTTAATACCTGGCAATTTTTCCATACAAAATTTGTTACGCATTGCATTCATAATATTTCAAATTTTAATTGTTTAAAAGGCGTATAGCCAACAGTGAAAAAGTATCCAAGCCGGAATTGAAACCCGGGTCATCAGTATAGCGCACTGATGTTTTACTAAGTGAACCACTTGGAACGATACTCAGCCTGGCACTTCTCACTATTACATGTTGGTAAGGCTACAATCGCAGCACAAGATGAAATATTTTTCCCTGAGCCACCAACCCTGTGGCAAACACATTGATAATTCAATAAATTTATTTTTAATACCTGGCAATTTTTCCATACAAAATTTGTTACGCATTGCATTCATAATATTTCAAATTTTAATTGTTTAAAAGGCGTATAGCCAACAGTGAAAAAGTATCCAAGCCGGAATTGAAACCCGGGTCATCAGTATAGCGCACTGATGTTTTACTAAGTGAACCACTTGGAACGATACTCAGCCTGGCACTTCTCACTATTACATGTTGGTAAGGCTACAATCGCAGCACAAGATGAAATATTTTTCCCTGAGCCACCAACCCTGTGGCAAACACATTGATAATTCAATAAATTTATTTTTAATACCTGGCAATTTTTCCATACAAAATTTGTTACGCATTGCATTCATAATATTTCAAATTTTAATTGTTTAAAAGGCGTATAGCCAACAGTGAAAAAGTATCCAAGCCGGAATTGAAACCCGGGTCATCAGTATAGCGCACTGATGTTTTACTAAGTGAACCACTTGGAACGATACTCAGCCTGGCACTTCTCACTATTACATGTTGGTAAGGCTACAATCGCAGCACAAGATGAAATATTTTTCCCTGAGCCACCAACCCTGTGGCAAACACATTGATAATTCAATAAATTTATTTTTAATACCTGGCAATTTTTCCATACAAAATTTGTTACGCATTGCATTCATAATATTTGAAATTAAAAGGCCTATAGTCAACATAGTGAAAAAAGCGAGAGGTGCCATGCTAGGTATCGTTCCAAGTGTTAAAATAAATGATCAACGTAAAATAGCACAAATAAAAATATATAAAATGGCAAACAGCTGTTTCGGAGCCCCTAAAGCTCCATCATCAGTGCCAAATTTAAAAGATTAAAATTGATACCATTTTATATATTTTTATTTGTGCTATTTTTACGTTGATCATTTATTTTAATATAACGGCACAAAGTTCAATCCACCTATTTTAAATCGTTCCAAGTGATTCAGTTAGTAGAACGCCAGTGCGGTATACTGATGACCCGGGTTCGAGTCCCGGCTTGTATACCTTTCACTATGCTAGCCATACGCCTTTCAAGCAATTAAAATTTGAAATATTATGAATGCAAGGCGTGAGAATTTTTCTATGGAAAATTTTCAAAGTATTAAAAATAGAACATTTTTTTAAACATATTTTCACTCTTTAAACACTCAAAAACTTTGTGGTAAAGCCGTTTATTTGGTTGAAAACTTTTCCGCCTTTTGATGTTGCAGTGAATAGGCTCATTTTTAGCGTAGAATTGGTAAAGAGGCAATCCAGGAGGGTTCATTATATGGGTCTGGTATAGGTGGTTTTATGTAAGTTGAAAATTATTACTGTTCTCTATGTTCATTTAAAAACGTTGTAAAACTTTAAACCTTTTTTTAACTTTGTTTTACAAATCGGTACCAGGTAGAACTCGAGATTGGATCGACTGATTTGGTTGAAATTTTCATGCTTTACTATTTTGTAGTCACTCACGGACGCGTTTTTCAATATTCAAACTGTAAATGTTTTTTTGCGCGATTTAAATCCGAAATTGTTTGTCTAAAATCCACAACTTGTAATTTGAACCACCGCCATTTTCTTCAGGATCGAAAAATTGATAAACCCATCCGAGAAGGACTACAAAATATCGTAAAATTAAAGAGGTTTTTTTTGTTACAGGTAAGCAAATTCCGCGATTCATCTGGTACCGCTGAGCGCTTCAGTTTAAGTACGCCCCTGTATCAATGGCCGCCAGAGGACCTTTTTTCAGCCCATTTCCAAATAAAAAATAGTTTTTAAAACTTCAAGACATGCTCTTTCATTTGCAAAAAACTCCATTATTATTAGTATATAATTGCGCTAAAAAAATCGCAAAAAAGTGAAGAAATTTTAGGTTTTTATTTTTATTTTTTTATTTTTTATGTTATAACATGCATTAACTCGAATCTTACTACGATTTTCAAAGTCAGAACTGGGAAATGATGACAGCTTCACTAGACTAGCGACCAAAGTCCTGTTCCGTCAGTGAACGTCCGATTCTCCTCGCTCATGATAAACTTATGGGCGTAGGATGCATTCGTATATTTAAAATATCTCTTCGGGAAATTAATGTTTTTAACTTTTGTTTTCTTCATACTGTTCTTAAAAGATGTCACTTTTTTCTTAGTTATCAAAATATTTCTAAAATAGGTGCTTAATTTATAATTTTATGTGTTAAAATCTTAGCGAAACTGGATAAGAATTTAACACTTCACATAAAATTAAGTATATATTTTAGAAAAATTTTGACAACTAATAAAAAAGAGACATCCTGTAAGAAGTGTACACATAAAACAGAAGTTAGAAATATTAATTGAGATATTTTAAATATGCGAATGCATCCTACGGCCATAGGTTTAACATTAAAGAGGGGAATCGGGAAGTTCACTGACGAGTAGCCTTAAGTATGTTTTATGACAATAGCTCAGATGAAATTGAAAGATTAAGTACAGTTTCCTCAAAAGGATACATTTACGTATCTTTACTGAAAAATTCATTAAAAATTCTTATTTCATTTGAGCTTATTTATTTTATTTTATTTATTTTGTTTTTATTTTATTTATTTATTTATTTTATTTTTATTTTATTTATTTTTTTTTTTTGATATAATGACATAAGTATCAAAAATTATTTTATATCAGAAATGGATATTGAAATGGAGATGTTTGATTTTACCATTAGTACATTTATAAACGTATTACGAGTAACTTCATAAAACATACCTGAAAATTCACATTGAAAACATGTCAAACCGGTGACAGATATTTTTTATAATTAAATTTTCAGAGTAATATTTTACAAATAATATAATAAAA
The DNA here is from genome assembly GCA_963931845.1 of Maratus michaelseni. Classification (NCBI taxonomy): domain Eukaryota; kingdom Metazoa; phylum Arthropoda; class Arachnida; order Araneae; family Salticidae; genus Maratus; species Maratus michaelseni. The sequence continues at coordinate 19,174,723 of OZ007586.1, forward strand.
TCACTTATGAACGTTAAACTAAAGCTGTAATGAGTGCTTAAACTGATAAAACCTTACACAAAAAGCTTAAAATATCTTTAAATATAAAGATGACATGGTTCGTATACTCAAACGGCGACTTCTTCCAGATCGAAAATGTAGTTCATTAAAAATTCCGTAAGTAACTACGACCGTAAGAAAACTACGTAAGAAAAATTCCGTAAGAAAACTACGGCATTATACCTGCTTTCTTTATACATGTGGTCTCTTGATTTGTGTTTATCCTTTTCCTAAACTGAACTAGCAAACGTAAACTACAAAATTAGATCCAATAGAGCCTGATCAACTTTCCGGTGTTTATGAAATGCCGTTCACGAGAGCAGATGGAACGTTACAGTATTATATAGGAATGACAAACAGAAAAATTAAAACGAGAATAAAAGAACATATGACAGATACTAAATATGACAGAAAACTACAGCTTTGGCCAGACTAGGAGAGATTAAAATGAATGATCAACGTAAAAATAGCACAAATAAAAAAATATAAAAATAGCAAACAGTGAGTCACATGTGACTCCTGACTCCGCTGTTGTTTTTAAAAACTCACCGCCATTCTATCTTGGTCACATGCGGAGATGCAAGCATATTTACATGGCTTAAACTTTTCAACCAGTTTTTAATCTTTTTAAATTTGGCACTGATGATGGAGCTTTAGCGGCTCCGAAACAGCTGTTTGCTAATTTTATATATTTTTATTTGTGCTATTTTTACGTTGATCATTTACTTTAATATAACGGCATAAAGTTCAATCCACCTATTTTAAATACATAGGACAGAGCCTTTGCAGATTGATTTCAAGAATAGTAAACTAATTTTTCTGTCAAGAGTTTATTTTTCATTATCCGTGAATCATTAGAAATATTTTTGCGAAACGAGAACATATACTATGAATCAGTCTCTTTTGAATTACCTAAAATTTGGCACGAGTTGATTTACAAATTAAAAAAGCAATAAGTAAAAGAATAATCTTCACGTTTACAGTTTAACCATTTTAAGCGCCTGCTTTCATTATACAGGCATGTGGTCTCGTGTTTTGTGTTTATCATTTTCAAAAACTTAGCGAAAATAATTTATTTATTCTTTTCGATCTGGAAGAAGTCGCCGTTTGAGTGTACGAAACATGCCATTTTTATATCAAAAGGTATTTTAAGCCTTTTTGTGTACATTTTTTAATCACTTTAAGCATTAATTACATCTTTAGTAATATTTTGTTTTATTTATTTTTTAATTCTTTTATAATAAGAAGTGTAAATGACCCTATAAAGTTTACATACGCTTTACAGAAATAATTTACTCTCTGAAAAGTATGAAATTAAATTTTTTTTAAAGAAACAAACAAACAAAAAACATATTTTTAAATTGCTTTTTCCTTTTTCCATGGATTATAAGAATTTTGTTAGCTCTACAAGAATAAGAGCGTGAGTCCGGGTGGAAGAGTGCGTGTTTAAGAATTAAGCTATTTTGCATAAATAACAAATGCAGTTTATATAGAATTGCTTGAAAATACGATTTAGTTTATTGTTTATCCGACGTGAAATTGAATTTGTTTCTATAGGTACCGCGCACAGGGTGAAATATATTGAACCAAAAGAATTAAATAAAATTATTTTAGGAAAGGCTTGAATTTTGTACAATAAAATTTGATCACTTTATTTGAAGTTCAAGAAACTTCGCAACTTCATTTTTGATCTCTGATAAATCAAAAACCTAATGATGGCCAATCAAGCCAAAGTTTGTAACAAGGATTATTTATTTTTTTATTAAAATAATTTATTTATTAATTCTAAGCATAATATTTAAGTGCAAAATTGAAATTGTCATGCGGACTCGAGGCAATGATTGGTTGGTTGGTTGACTTATGACGGCCAATTATCTACACGAGGGATATAGGCCCTAGGGGGATCGAGCCAATGGATTTGGATATCTGAACATTTACGACCATTCAGTTATTTCTTAGCAATTTAAAGAAAATTTTGAAAAATTTAAAAACCTTATTCCTGTTAAATAAAATTGTTGAAACTCATCATTTAAGAAACAGTTTAAATCTTTAAAATGATTCGGAAAGTGTTAAAATTTCCTCTAGAGAGTTTTCAAAATGTTTCTGATTATTGGGTTCCTTTCAATTTTGATGGTAATAATGACTTAAGAAAGAATAACTAATTACTATTATTTCTCAGCTACCATTATGATATTATACCCTATATAACCATAATTTTCTCTGAATAGACTGATGTGATCCCACTGATTCACGGCCCAATCAAACCAAAAAGAAGCTCAGACCTAGTATTTATTTAGTGCCTCCTTACTATACTGTCACAAAATAGGAAATATTTTCTATGTTTTAAAATAGAGTTGTTACTAGATACATAATTTTTTTAGGATCTGAGTGACATCTCCTAACGACAAACTGAGCCGAACACGACAAAAAATATAAATGCTGTGTGAGCGAAATGCAATTCTTACTGTCCACATTGTCGACATGTCATGAAAAATGAGTTACTACGAAGACGACGTGTCTCATTTTATGGGAATAGGAAAATGGCTTAAAAATCGGTTACAGTGACTTTACTGTGGAGTCGCAATATGACGAAATACAGATGTAACTTTATGTTCACCGTTGTGACTGTGACCATTTGTGTCGCAACGACTGGCTGCGCTATTACAGTTGTTTTCGTCTGTTACTCAAAAGAGATTATTTACATCATTGAGCAGTCAAAAAAGAATATTAGTTACTGATAAACAATTGGGAGATAGAAATACAGAATCAGAATTTGACCAAGTACGAGTAGGCAATTTATGAAGTTTATGGTTTCTGGCTTCCCAGGTAATAATTTAAAAATAATACTACATTTACAATAACTAACATGATAATCGAATTTGCAATATTAATAATAATAAATGATAAAAAGTATGAATAAAACAATAGTAAACAATAGTACAACAAAAAATAGTAAACTTATTAATAGAATCAATTGAATTATTGAAATTATTAAGTAAGAGATAGTGTAAAAATTGAAGTGATTATATTTACAGGAATAATTATGTATTGTTTTCTAATAGTAAACTAATCAATAGACAAAAATACAATGTAATTCGACTAATGAAGATAATTCGTTCTAGAATCATACTCGTTAACTCAAACGTGATTATTCGTCCATTTAAGATACAACGTAGCTGCAGTTAGTAGAGTAAAAAAGAAACTGTAATTGTAACTCTTCACCTTTCTTGATATTGAAAGACATGAAGTGAAAAGTTTGAGTTCTGGAGAATTTCTATATTTCTATGATATTTACTAGGCTATTCTATTTGTACATCTTTAAAATAGTATTAGTATTTAGTATTTTGTGCATTTACAAAATACTAAAAACAATATTTTGAAGAAATGATTTGAGGAGAGTTGTCAATATAACATTATAACATAAATAGACGAAACTTTTCTAAACAAAATTAATGATTGCATAAATTCACAAGAAATGCTTCGGAATTAATTAAAATTTCTTTATTAAGGTATGTGCCTACAACCAAATCGCTCTTTTGGCGAACAATTTCGATTTTTTTTAAATTAAACTTTTAAACTTTGGGATTCCAAAAATGCTGTACTTTTGGTTCAGCGATAATTAGAAGCAAAGTTCTAGCCCAAGTTATAAAACCGGAAGTGACCTAAAGAAATACGAAAACTCACATTTCTTAAAAGGTTTTCTTAAGATATTGAAATAAAATTTTGTCACAAGTTTCTGCTCGTCTATTGGTATGTTATGAAGCAAAATATAGCATGTAAGCATGTACTTATTAATTTAAAAGCTATTTTTATTGAAAAAAAAATCATGTTGTGTATACAAAATTTGATATATGCTAGTCAATTTAAGAGGTATTGCAAATCTTTTGCTTCATAACGCAGGTAGGTTCACTAGTATATTGTTGAAAAAAAGGGAAATAAATTGGTTAGATTTTGTTAGAGCAGGTTTTTTGGCATAAATGTTAATTTTTAATAAAATTTGACTCAATATTGCCTAAATTTGAAAAGTTAATTAAAATTCTATTAAAATTTTATTTGAATAAATAGTCTCTAAAAACACATGTCTTTCAAAATACAGGTGCTTCAAAACTGTATACACAGTTTGAATGATTATAACTTCAGTTTTTATTCCCATATAATTAATATTTAAATTGTAAAAGAATCTACATAAAATGTATAACGTACCGCAGTTGTTCAAAATGATGACCGTTCTAGTCAATACACTACTGATAACAATATGGGCTATTGATTCATAAACTTCAAGAAACGTTTCATTGGGTGTTTTAGCGCATTCCTGCTCCATTGCGGTTCCGAAACGTTGTGTATGAACATCTATTTGTTTCAAACTCATCTTTTATCTGATTAATTGTAAGTCGCGTAGATGGATCTGCCTGAAATTCCCTGCGATATTGTCTTTGTACTTCTGCTACATTTTCATACTTCCAATAGCATTTTAAAATAAATTTTATTTTTTCTAAAGTTACACATTATTTCCTATTATAAGTCTACACATTATTTCCAATTAATCACTCCTTGAAGAGAAAGGAAAATCAAAAAGTTATACCCGTTAAACAGTGTATGATACATTTTTGAAGCACCCTGTATTTCATATTTTTCAAAAAAAGTGCCAAGAAGGTGGACCTTAATTCATATTTTGGGACATAAAGAAATAATATGTCGTGGTCAACAAACTTTCTGTTCGTCCAGGAGTACGCACCAGAGACGAACCTACTTTTTTCTTATTTAATCGCAGAAAAACATTACAAAATATTCGGTTAAGTGCTGAAAGTTTTATTATCTAGAGACAAAAGTGTTAGGTGCAATCTGAAAAAGTGGCGCTAGACTGCTTGGAAATTCTAAGGAGTGTACGAGGTGGAATGAAAAAAATCCCTCTCTCAAGTATTGTGATCTTCTTCTGAATAGAGTGTTCTTCGATGCGGCATTTAACATTTGCCGCGAGTCTCAATTTCAACTAGCGAGTTACAAAACTCGGGAAAATAAAACAAATAACTTTAGAAATTGAGGAAAAGAGAAGAAGTAGAAATAAGGACTGAATATACATTTTAATAAAAAATAATGTTCCGATAAATTTAAAAACTTTCTTTTCTTAAATGATATTTGAACTTATCCAATACAAATTGTCCCACTCCATATTTTCATCGTCGCAGCAATCGAGTTATTTCCATTCTATAAATAAAGAGTAAAGTTTAGTGCTAAAACATTACTTTTCAATTTCCAATACGTTTCTGTGATTTATAGATAAAGAGTAAAGACGTGATTTTTTTCCATGAGACGCAATCATTTCTTTATTTTTCCAAGAAAACAAATTGAGGATACGGTGCTTGGTATTTCTGAAGGACTAAATTTAGGAATCTCAAGGATTGTTCATGAAGGAACCAGAAGTACTAAAATTTACGAGATAGCAATGTACTGGGTGATACAAAAGAAATAAAAATTCAACATTTATAAAAGTATGGACTACGCATGGCTAACCTTTTCACAAACGTGTGCAGAAAAACTTCTTATGCGACCAGCGGCCAAATCAATTTAGTGTATCAAAAAATAATGAATCAGAATTGCTTGGGATTAGTTAAAAAAATATGGTTAACGTACATGTATGTTAACCATACTTTTAGGCATTACTGTAGTATTAAGTACATATTGTCGCAATTGCTATACTATTTTAAAAAGTAAAACAAAAATTGATTTGCAGCTTGGATGCCAAATAGTTATTATCGCATTTACTTTTAACAGCTGAACTGAAGTCATCTGGGAAGGGTTTTTTATTTGAATTTTGAATAGTATTTTACGAAAGTGAACTTGGAGGCATGAATAGAAGAAAAAATCACGCAAAATAACAAACCCGTTTCATTCTTATGCCTATATGGAATTGCATTCTGAGTTTTCATAATTTTATTATCCGTATTTTGGCGTCTAAGGCTTGTTAATCTTTCCTTTCCTGTAGTCTTCGAATCCTCTTTTAATTTGAATAATGTTTTAGTTGACATTGAAATAGATTTGATATCAATAAGTCACATGTCCATTTCCAATCAATATAATTCAAATAAGATCAGCTTATCCAAAACTCACATCAGGGTACATATTAAATTGTAAATATATATTAAATAGTATTTCTAAAACCTCTTTGTTCTAGCTAAATGTTGATGTTTTCATCATGTGTCAAGGCACAAAGAGTTTATTACGGAAGACATCACTTTGGGCCTTGCTCGGTCCGGTTTTTCCAGTCCAAATCCCCAGTAATTTTCTTTCGACGTACTAAAAATGTTTTGTCGCGTGCTACCTGCACGCGGTCCATCAGTTTCTCGAAGTTTGTCTGAAACGCACAGATAGACATGAAATGTTTTAATTAACGAATTAATTAACGAATCCAATGCTTCTCTCAGACAGCTGTCTACTTGCGGCCCAAGACGGAACCACGCCCACTTCCTTCAAGACTGTTGGGAAGAGCACTGACTCGATCACAGAAGTAAAGATTTTTTAGTGTCATTTTTTCTGAAAAGTAATATTCGGATTATAAAATCTGCGATTTAATTACTCGAAAATATCTATTCAGTAATAGTGGTACTAAAAATAATTTCCGTACATTGCGTGCAGGTGAGACATAACTTTTTGGGCTGTTCAATTGAATAAGATCCATGACACAAATCTTAACAACAATTTATTTAAAGCAATTCTAAGGGTAATTGGTAGTAGAGCGGGCAGACTTGTGTGATCAAAATTTATACAAATGACTGAGAGGAGAAGGGGAAATCATTTCTCAAAAGTCTTATTAAATTCAAATCACTTAACTGAAACCAAAATGGCCTCGCTGTTCGTTCTACAGAAACCTAAGTAAAATAACTTTTTAACTCACTATAAAATGTCACTATAAACACTGTAATAGCACTATAAAATGGAATCCCGTAGATTTCAATAATCCTTTATTTATAATACCAAAATTAACTTCTTACCCAGCTACCGAAACTCACAACCGTGGATTCTATTCGAAACTCCACTTGAACTGGACGTTCACAATCGAGAACTAAAGTACCTTCAAGGCAGGATGAGTTTCGAATCCAACTATTATATATGTATATATATATAGCAACTACACAACCACATAAACCTAATTAATATGTCATTGCAAGAAATAACCGTGACAATCAGATTCCCAGATATTCAGACATACTTTACAAAATTTAAAGAAATGACAGTATAGGTCTGATTCATGCACATAAGTTAGATTTCGGAACACCACGTAGCAAGCAAAATGTCAAATATCAATTGTCTCAGAGTACCTTTATAAAAGAGTATCTAGACATTATGCTACAAATTCACTCTAATTTTTTTTGTTTTTCGTTAATTTCACATCTTTTGTAATTTTTCAGAGATTCAGACAAAATTTACCTAACTATGATAAATATCATTTGTATATTTGACAATGTATAGTGAAATAATTTTTTTTTAATTCAGATTATAAGTTGAATTAATAATTATAAAAGAAGTCATTAAAGAGGATACAATAGAAAGAATTTTGTGGATTATTTTTTTCTTAATGTGAAATCTATGATTTTTGATACCGCATTATTACTTTCGGAATGATTTGTATGTGTGTGTGTAGGTGAACACAATAACTCTAAAACGATATTTCCGATTGAGCTGCCATTTAAAGAATATATTATACCAGTGTCGCAAGAACTTTATTGATTTTTGTAAAAATCGTCCAACGGATTAGGTATTTAATCAATTTGAAACCATTCTGAAACTATTTCGCGACCAATTCCGTAAGTAAAATCACCGAAGGAATGTGACAGAATATAATTCATAAATATAACGGCAATGTAATCAAGCATTAGTGGCGAAGAGGTAACGTCCCCAGTTTCCAAGCCAGAGGTCCAGCGTTCGAATCCCACCGTTCCCATTTTGTTAGAAATTTATAATTATTTTTACATAGTCACTCTAATTTTTTTAATTGTAATTCATCAGTGCCAATTGGGTGAAACTAATTTTACATGTACTATACATTTCCACAACTTTACAATATTTGATGGATTATATGTAAGGAGCAATAAATATTGCTGTTATCTCTTAGACAAAGTATTAATTTTTGTTTAAACCAATTTTCTCTTTAGTTTTATTTTATTTTCTCAATTAGGCACATTTCCTTCTTTTATAGCTACCAAATTAAGTTATCCAAATGACGATAGACAGAACTTTAAATAGATAGTAGTTCATTCTGTGGAACATAATCTTGATCTGTTTTAATCTAATTAACAGTTTTATTACTGTAATAAATGTGTTCTAATTAATTAAAATATTTACTTTTTAACTCCATGCAATTAATTTAACATTTGTCATAGAGAAATGCATTCAGTAGTTTAAATAATAACCCCCAGAAAGTACTGCTAATCTACACTGCTCAAAACAATTAAAGGATATTGCAGTTTTAGGTGGATTTTGTATCTGGGAAACTTTTTAGCTGATTGATACATGGTCGACAGACATAGTAGGTTGTATGAGAATAAATTACACATGTTTGGCAGAAAAAAATGCATTTTATTGCGCATTTCTGTACAAAAGGAAAAAAACACAATTTGTGCATATGAGAAAAAAAGAATAAGAAAAGGTGTTTTCGTCAAAGAAAATCATTTTCAGTAGGGGGTATGGTTTCCACGGGCGGCCAGCAACGTTGAACACCTTTGAGGCATGGACTCAATGAGGCTATTAATGACGAGTTGGGGTATTCTGCCCCACTCTTCCAGAAGAGCTCTTTCCAGTTCTTGGAGAGTTTGTGGGGGTTGTTGGCGGCCAGATACTCGTCTTCCTCGAGCGTCCCAAACGTGCTCGATTGGATTCATGTCTGGAGAACACGCTGGCCATTCCATTCGAACGATTCCTTCCTCGAAAAGGAAATCCTCCACCAGGTTTGCACGATGTGGCCTGCAGTTATCGTCCATTAAAATGAAGTTATCTCCGATTGCTGCAGCGTAAGGGACTACAATAGGTCTGAGGATCTCATCCCTATATCGGCGACCAGTCAGAGCTCCATCTCGAATGATGTAGCGATCAGTGCGCCCGTCAATGGAGATGCCACCATACACCAACACTCCTCCACCGCCAAATCTGACACTTTCGTGCACGAACGCAGGATTATTCCTACTGCCACGGTCCCTCCAGATGAAAATACGCCTATTATCCTGATGCACAGAAAAACGGGACTCGTCAGAAAACAGAATATTGCTCCATTCATTTCTCCTCCAGTTGACATGCTCGGTTGCCCACTCCCTGCGGTCGCGACGATGCCTTGATGTTAATCTAACACATACCATCGGTCGGCGAGCATACAGACCTACAGCATGGAGCCGGTTTCGGACAGTCTGTGTTGAAATCGTGGTGCCTGTAGCCGAGCGAAGGTGTTGTTGGAGAAGAGTAGCGTTCATGTTTCGGTGTCTCCGAGCTGTTAACGCTAAATACCGATCTTCATTGGGCGTTGTTGCCCGTCTACGACCTTGCCCTGGTCTTTGGCCTGCACATCCACTCTCCAAAAAACGGTTCCAGATCCTGGAAATGAGACTTTGTGACACTCCAATGGCTTGCGCTACTTCGGCTTGAGTTTGGCTTTCTTCTAACCTACCAACAATTCTCCAAGCTTCTGAATCTGTCAAATGACTTCGCTGAGACATCGTACTCATCGAAACAAAGCAATCACTGAAAGCCGATCATCCTTGTCTTCATTCTCTTTTATCCAGTTGAAAGTCAAATTTCATTCGCTGCCGCTGAAGCGACTTTTTTGACGTCGAACTCAAAATTTGCATACTCCACAGTTTGAAAACCAGAAAAATTTGAATTTGTGATTCTCTTCTTCTATTTTCGGCAAAAAAAATTTCGTTTATATCTTTATTTTATATAAAACTTCAAATATCCTTTAATTGTTTTGAGCAGTGTATATTGCAGAAAACACTTCCTATTGAAAAAAATCTGGTGTCGCTTTGAGGTTGTTCAAATGATACCTGTTTAGAATTTCAAGCAAAGCTACAGTTTTTGAGGTAAGTGTGTTTTTCTTTGTAACTTCTGTTACTCCAATTTTTGCTTTAAATATTGTTTCAAAAATAACGTTTTCTTTCTAATTTTACACAAATAGGTAAATAAACCTTATATAAATAACCAATTTATTTAATATGCACTTATTGAAGATATTAGTTTATTAAATATAACCTCTTTTACAATATTTTTCCTTTTTATACTTCAAATACAACTTTAAAAGAATGCTTTTTAATTTTAAATTTGAATATTTTGTTGGTGGTGTATAATGTATGGAGATTACATATGTATTTAAACAATATTGATATTATTCAGTAAAATCTTTATATTGAAAAAAGGACAAAAGTTACATTGTAAAACTCATGTAAAATTAATTTCCCCCAATTAAGTGATAATAGGTTTAACAAAATCTCACATAGAGAAACTGTATTAAAACAAATGCGTGAAAAATAAAAGTTAAACTACAAAATTATGAAAGCGCCTGAAAAATGTGTTCAGGAGATTATCAAGGAGATCAAGGTTTAATATTTACTGGAATGTTATAATGCTCTAAATATTCAAAATTGCAATCCAATATGTGCATTTCCACAGCGAGATAGTGAAGCCTTTCTCAGTTATTGCAAATTTCCCTTGTCTCATTTTGTGTTAATTAGCTATTTCCCAGGAGATTCAGCTGCAAATTAAAATAAATAGAATGAAAGGAGATGAGAGTTGTAAGAATCAAAGCTAAATTTTGGAAGGGGGCAAGTGATGTGGCCAAAAATGTCATATATGTATTGTAGAAAAATCAATTTGTGTTCTATCGTACTGAGGTATATTCTAAGGTTTTACGTTAGTAAAAAATATGCAGAATATAAGTCAGTTAATTATATTCTCGAGTCGAAAAGATTCAAAGCATATAGCTATACAAATATTTAAAGTAAAAATACCGATCATTCGTTTATTTTCTGTTTCCCTTAAAATTATAAATTCATTTTTTGTTCATGATTTTATCATATCGCTATAAAATCAGCTGAAGAAAATTCAGAATATTCAAAAATGTATATGAGATGTACATTAGCTTTTTTTTCACATTCTTTTTATGTATTTATCCTTACACTTAAAGTATTTTTCAAAATAAAGTTTTTCAATAAATACTAAGTTAGTACAAAAATAAAATGGGCAGTCCAAGAAAAAAATAAAATAAAATATGAAAAAACTAAGTATACTTGGATTCGAATTCGACCCTTAAAAAAGTTAAGTACATGTACAAAGATATATGTCAGAGGGACATGCAAGAATGATACACATAATTAATGTACTTACGTTTCTGGAAAATGTCCCTGGAAGACTTAATTATCTGAACTTCTATTAGGAACATAATGAATGAGAATATTATAAATGATAAGAAGTTATATTATGAAGTTAAAATTCTCAAATATTTAAAAGCGTAAAACTGTTTTCACAAAGATCATTAAACAAGAGAACCACTAATTAGTCGAGTCTTTGTCTCGATTACAATTATCAAAGTGTAGACATTTCTTCTCTGAACAAAAAATCCTTATTGTCGTGGAGATATTGGGAATTTTTTGGTTGACCATCAGAAAATAAACAAGAAGCCTGCTAATATTCAGCTTATACGAAGCCTACACCAGCTAATGATTTCAGATCAATTCATCAAACTGAACATTGATTTAAAAATTAGTCTGTAAATGCTAATGAGAATGTTATGAACCCATTAATGGAACAGAAATGTCAAAGAAATATAAAATAAAGGTTTGCGGACTCAAAAATTTTGGATATTTAGCACCTAATTCTCATATTTTTATGTCGTTTTGTGTTATTAATTTAATGTTACTGAGGGATAAACTACATTCCTTTTGAAACTATGAAGGTTACCTGGGATTTTAAATGTTCCATTACATGTTATTCTTTCAACTTTACTCAAATTTAAAATGATAAAGTTGATCGCATCGAGAGATTAAATAGTATATATTTTTTTAAAATTCTTATATAAAAATGAAGTACAGTATGGTTTACACGCAATTACGGCTGGACAAAAAATCGCTTAATTATAGCGATGTTTCTTAAAACACTAACAATAGGTAACACCACATCTATGAATAGCTTTGTTTTAGAAATGTTTTAAACACTTGAACTAATTTTAATACTTTAAAATGATAGCTCTGAAAACATATGCATTGTCTAATTTTTAAATTTTTGTCTTTACCTAACAACATCTGGCGCCATCTGGTATCAAATTTGGCGTGAGCTACGTCATTGAAAGTTGCTGAATCTGATGTGTATATTTCTATAGCTTCTCTCTGTAATGCGTAGTTTAGATTATTGTAATTGGCTAATTTTTCAACACAATAGCCAGATTAAACAATAAATCCCCAATTACAATAGACTTTAATAATGTTGAAAAATTAGCCAATTACAATAATCTAAACTACGCATTACAAAGAGAAGCAATATAAATATAAACATCAGATTCAGAAACTTGCAATGACGTAGCTCACGCCAAAATTGATACCAGATGGCGCCAGATGTTGTTAGGTAAAGACAGAATGGGAGTTTCAAACAAATCGGATTGACAGAGCAGAAGGACATATAACATCAGTATTGAGGATGCCTGGGACAACAGGTGAAAATACTTTACTTTTAAGAAACTTTTAACGTGTGGACTGGTTTTATGTGATTTTAGATATCCTTTTAAGACTTTTATTAACATTATTTCTATCGGAGTAAAAAAACACCTTTTTAAGATTACGATTTAGGGTTATTTTATGCTTAAAAGAAATCACAAATCCTTTTTAATACACTGGATGTTTGAATTATGATTGTTTTAGTTTGAAAATTGCGAATAAAATAACCATAAAATCAAAACCGTAAATTATATAATTTGACATCGCTAGAAGTAGTGCTAATTTTGTTTAATATAAATCCAATAATTTTGAAATAAAAATCTTTCTTCAAGAAGTTCGAGAAATTGGAATGCTTAACACGGCTTTAGTCGGAATCGTTTTTGCCATCGTTAGTCGCAATATATCTCGCATATACAATATATGTTTCTTATCGCAATGTGTCTAGAAGATACACAACACTACATTAGCCGGTTCGAGAGCAACTTCTGCGTGTGAAAAATTGCCACTGGTGAGAAGAAGGTAGAGGGAACCACAGGTTTCGAATGTATTTGATTAAAAAATTACAAGGCGGCTTGAATCACAGAGATACACATGCGACTAATGCAGGATTGAAGGGTTGAAGGATTGAAGGATTTCCCCCCTTTGCCTGCCTTCAACTTCTTGGCAGTACTAGAGCCTTTAATATTTCTGGAAGGGTGTTTTTACAGCCTTTTGTAATTCGCTGCTTCAACTGTTTGGCAGAACTTGGTGGTGTCTTGTAAACTATCACTTTGCAGAGTCCCTCTCGACCCTCCCCTCACACAGAGACAAAAAGTCATTAGACATCAGATCTGGAGAACGAAGAGGCTATTCCAAAATTGAGCCCCGCCTTTCTATACATCGATTTGAATAATTCTTATCTAAATCATCTCTGACAATGTTTTGTAATGATCGGGACAGCCATCCTGTTGGAAGACGAACTTTTCATCTGGAAAATCGAGTAAAAATTTCAACATCATCAAAAATCAAGAATCAAGAATGATTTTGCGTGTGCCTACATGGGGCGTACTGCCCATGTTTACCGCTAATCGAGCTGGGTCCATCTATGCAGAGTTCATCATGATGTTGATGTTGATCTGGATGAGTTCTCGCAGCGAGCTGCGGTGGAGAATGCAGGTGCATCTTGTGGTTGCTTCTTGATCAGTGATTTGAAGGTGAGCATAGGGGAGAGGGGGAGGGGGGGAAGCCCCAACAGAGCCAAACAATTTTCCATTTTAACTTTTTTTTTCTAAAATTAATGCCAAAATAGAAAATGAAAAGGGGATGTAATTCAAATACATAAAAAATGAAGTGTAATTACAAACTATGATGCCAAAAGATAATTAAACAAAAGTACAATACAATTAAATTAAAATATAAATATACAATTTTTTTTTTCCTTTCCTAAGAATAGAGAAGAATTTTAAATAGGAAAGTTGATGTTTACCGTTGCCAAATGTTAGGCAGGAAGACGTCAAAAGTGTAAATGAATGTATTTATGCCAAAGAAAAAAATAAAAGCAAGTTAGCAAAAATTTTGAATTTTGAAAGGACAACGAAGTGTTTAAGGTGGTTCTCTCCTCCTTCTTTTGGAAGGTGGAGCAAAACCGTCATCTCTACTCAAGATGGCGAGCGGTCTCTTCTTCCCTCTACTGATAAGTACACTATAAGGTTGAATGGACCGCAATGCTTTGTTGGGGATTAAAGGGCGATCTCTGTGGAATTTTTGAGCAAGTTTTTTAATTACTTGCGAGATAGACCTAATTTTGAGATCGGCATGTATGACGTCATTCCGGACAAACGTTGTCGCCTTACAGATCTTACGTAATAAGCGGTTTTGGAAATTTTGAATTCTTTGCATCTGAGTCTCACAGACCGAACCCCAGACAACAGAACCATATGTCATGGTTGATCGAATGAAGGACTTATATAGTAATAATTTATTTTTGAGTGACAGACAGCTATGATAAGCTAGTAAAGATTTAAGGGATCCTTGAGCTTTGGTAGATTTGGCAATTGCGTCCTGTATCTGCCTGGCCCAGGTTAATTTTGTATCTAGATAAATGCCTAGATATTTATAACTGGTGACCCAGGGTTTGAATTCACCATTAAGAGAAAGTTTAGCAATTGGGGAGATAGCTTTATTGGAGAAAATCCTGGCGGCACTTTTAGTAGCATTGACTTTAATGCGCCAATGTCTTAACCAGATCTGAAGGGCCAAAATGTAAACTTGGAGTTTAGTTAGCACAATGTCGAGTGACATGTTGCTTGTCATGATGGCAGTTTCGTCAGCATAAAGTGCTAAGTGGACGTCGGGAATGCAACGAGGAATATCATTTATGTAGAGGTTGAACAGCCAAGGACTTAAGATACCCCCTGAGATACGCCAGCCTCGATAATTCGTGAAGAGGAGATAGAATTATTAACTTTAACAGATAATGATCTATTTCTAAGATAGTTCAAGAGTATGAGAATTAGTTGAGGCGGAGTCTTGAGCAAAATTAACTTATATATAAGTCCATAATGCCAGACCCGATCGAAGGCTTTAGCAATGTCTATGAATACAACGCCAGTTTTTTGCCTGCGATATAAACCCTCATGAACGAGTTCAGTTACTCTCCAAAGCTGGTGCTGAGTCGTGTGTCTGGGTCTGAATCCAAACTGCTCGGGTATAATAATCGAATTGGAGGAAATGAACTCTTTCAGACGGTTTGTGAGAATGTATTCGTAGACCTTAGAGAGACAAGATAAGAGGGAGATAGGTCGGATGCTAGAGGGGGCATGCCTGTCCTGTCCCGCTTTTGGGATCGGGCCAACCAACGCCTTCTTCCATGCTTCTGGGAACATACGAAGATTAAGCATGCAGTTAATTAGGATAGTAATAAAGAAAATGAAATTAAGAGGAAGATGGAGGAGCATATTGGTAGAGATATTATCAAGACCGGACGTTTTGTTCTTTTTGAGGTTCTCGAGATAAGTAATTACCTCAGAGGGAAGAGCAGGTTTAAGAGTGTTATTGTGAGGTGAGTTTATGAAACGTTCAACCTCTGTGTTGACAATTTCGACCGTTTGAGGGTTTACGACATCACGGTTTACTGTAAATTGACTTCTAAGACTGTCAGCAATGAGCTCAGCCTTGTCTGTATTTGAGTATGCCATACCATTAGGGCCATTTAAGGCCGGAATGTGTGTTCGTGTCCTACGAATGCGGGCCATTGCCGACCAAATTGTGTTGTCAGAAGTCGAAAGAGACTCAATGTAAGTGTTCCAGCGTGCATTACTAAACTGCTTGATTGCAGCCTTAACCTGGTGGTTTTTTCTATTAAGTTCAGTTTTAAGGCTGGAGTCCCTAGTCGTCTGCCAGTCCCGCCTTAAATTGTTTCTCTCTTTTCAAATCCCTGATGTGCTCAGGTAGTCGAAACTTGTCAACCACCCTCTGTCTAGGTTTCGCGACTTCTTGGAAAGCATTGTGGAGTGAGTCTCCAAATGCCTGAATAGAAGAAGTTACGTCCTCTGCAGAGTGAATCGCAGTGGGCGGGGGGTCCTTGTTGCTAAGGACGTGACCGAAGTCTTCCCAATTGACGAGAATGCTTGAGGGAGGTCATGCTTGAAATTGCCCGCTTTGAATCTAAGCACAACCGGGAGATGGTCCGATGAGAGATCGTTCACCGTTTGAATGGTGTGCGGGAAGGGGAAGTTCCGGGTGATAGCAAAATCGATGATGGAGTGGTGATTCGGGCGGGTGGACTCAAGGGGCGCTAAAATTTGCGCATGATTTTGATCTGTTCATCTGCGCAATTTAGAACCATACATATTGGAGCTACGAGAGCCCCAAGAAAAATGATGAGCGTTAAAATCACCCGCAATGATGAAATTTGGAAAAGAGCGGGTTAAAGTTGAGAGTTCCTGTGCTAGCAGACGATAATCCCTCTTAGGGGGGATTGTAAATGGCTGCAATCAAAAGGTGGGGGATGGTGGGAAATTCTAACACAATGGGGGTGGCCTCAATACAGTGAAATTGGGGGACTTTAACGAGAGTTGCATTGAGACCATTTCTGACATAAACAGCAGTGCCGCCACTACGGTGGCCGCCAACTATAGGAGGTCTGTCAATATGAAAAAGTATAAAGTTGGCGACCCTGACAGTATTACCCTGGAAATGGGTCTCTGAGACCAACATGATGCCTAAATTATTACTGTGAATAAAATCTTTAAACTCAGATGCATGACTTTGAAGTCCGTTGGCATTCCATATGCCAACCGAGAGAGAGTTCAAATTCACGTGAGCTGGGAATTTGCCAAATGGGGGGATAGATCGAAAGACGGGCAACATCATGAGTGATCTTATCCTATTCTGTTGCATTGTAAGATCGCCAGATAAATTTTCTAACAAAAAAAGGAGTCAACTGGTGATATTATGTCCTAGAATTGCTTCCCAGATATTAGTGTTTTGGGGAATATTGGTTTTGACATCCTTAAAATATATGATCAATTTTTACGGATTTTTAATTTTTTATTGTAATTTTTAAAATTTAATTTTTCTGTTTCAGGTATAATTGAGACACAACATAATAAAGAGCATAAAGATGAAATGACGACTCGAAATATATAACCTGGACTTTAAAATTGGGAAAAAACTAGTTTTCCAAGATTAATTTTGTCGTACAACATTAACAATTTTATTATTGGTCTTAACAATTTAACCCCTTCAGGGGCAAAGCACTCTTGTAAATAAAATATTGAAATGATTGATTGACACCAGGAATCACGAACGAATTTATTTTAAAATAAGTAAAATCTTTTTATCATGTACCTTATAAGTTCAAAATTTGATTATAAAATTCTGGTGTCATTGTGGCATTTTTTGATTAAAATTAAGTGGTATATATAATATACCGGTGCCCTTCAAGGGGTTAACAAATATGTTGTTATTTATATAAACCATAAATAAATAAATGTAAAAAGAAGTTTTTGTACAAATAATTTCAGTATTAGTAATCCACGGTCAAATTTCAGTAAATTTTCGTCATTCGAAACAGTTATGGTCCTTTAAATAAATTTTTTTTCATGGGAAATATTTTTGTCCAATCCGCATTATCACGCGCCATTCATTTCCAATACTATACAATTTTAAAATGTGTCAAGTACTTTTAGCTCCATCCTGTATTTTTATTATTTTAAAGGAGAGAATATATAGTCCTCTATAGAAGTGGGCACCTCAAACAGTATAAAACTTATGTAAAACTTCAGTGTGATTTTTTCCCCTTAAATACGAAGATAAATATTGCAGATAAGATGTTCAACTAATTTCTCTCAAAATTATACCGTGATTATTTAAATAGCAAATAATAAAGATTTCAATAGAATAAAAAGTTTGACATTTTAAAATACCTATTTTTTTTTTTTTTTTTTTTTTTTTAACACTTAACTGTTGTCTCACAGACCGCTGATGTTAGAAGTTTAACTTGTAATTTTCAGTTTAACTCGTAATTTGCAGTTTAACTAGGGATACCAGAAAAATTTTTTTCGTTTTCACCCCGTTTAATATCACCAGGGACTTCTGAATAAGTTAATATTAATTATAATAATCCTGTACAGAAATATTGGTACAGAAATAGTATCCGATATGTTAATCGAGCATTTTATTCATCTTTCGATCAAGTGGTCCTACTAGGGAAGGTCCTCAACTGCCAGATCGGTATTTTGTCGAGACTGGTGTCGTTGGAAAACTCTTACCATGGGGATCAAAGAAATGTATACAACTGCCCGTCTGAATGCAACTGGTGAAGAGTTATAGGCCGATGTATTTGTGTCATTTATTGATTTCTCCAGGTCGCTAGCTATGCAGGAAAGACACTCTGAGTGGTAGAAAAGACAACTTACTGTACAGTTATTTAACCTGTTGTTGCCAGTGTGAAGTTGATGAAGGTTCCATGTTCTCTGTAGTAAGAAACAGAAGATTGTGACCGCATTTTCACAATCGTATATAACTAATTGGACTGCCCTAACTTGGAGTATACTTTAAAGAACATCAGGAACTAACTCCTCGCCTGATCCTACGGGATGAAAAGAGGGCATGGGCAGGGCCTATGGGGGCGGTTCCCGAGGCGCTCAACCATGGCGAATTTTAGCAGCACCTGTGGGTCGCGTTCGAGGCGCGATGGTTCAGGGGAAGTATCACGCACCCCTGTGACACGCGAAGTTGGGCCTAGTTCTGAAGATATCGTCGGCGAGTCTTCAGGCTGTAATGCTATAGACGACAAAGCGAAGATTGCAAAACTCCAGTTTGCAACTGCTAGAATATTTTGAGGAATCCGAGGAAAAGAAGCCAATGACTGAAGAGAAGGACATTAGTCAGCGACTATTCAAGACAGTGAAGGAGATGATCGAAAACGAATTTTTCCGGTCGCTCGATATTCTGTAGGAGAGCAGCATCGACGAAATTAACTGACAAGTAATTTAGAAATAAATACGTACCCCATTTTAAAATATGAAGAACCTGCGAAAAGAAAGCGGAGAGGAAGTGAAGGAGTATTCGTAGAAATAATGGCAAAGCAGTAGAAATGTATAAGAAGGCAAAGAAAATAAGCTAAAGGCTGTGCAACATATATGTAGGCAGGTAAAAGACCACAAGATGATTCAACGGTAGGCACAATACGTAGGGAAAGGTGGGAACATGCAGAGCAAAATTAAATTAATTTCCAAACAGGTGTGGGCGCAATTTTATCATCATCGCAGAGAGTTAAAAGCCACAGTTCATGACAGGGACCTCAAAATGTGGGCTATTGAGAAATCATCGGAGCTTAGAATTCCCGCGGTCACAACAAGCTCACACTTCATCAAGTATTTCAAACAAGCACATAAAATAACAAGTCAAAAGGTGACACAAATCGCAACAAAATAAGATTTGTTTCCGGAAGTGTCTTTGTAAGCTGTGATCGACGAATTCCGGGAAAACGTGAAAAAATGATTGAGCAGCGAAAATGTCCACTGTCCACCGTCCTGAACACCAATCAAAGTGGCTTCCAATACGAGATTTTATCTAACAGAACTCTCGATATGAAGGGATCTAAAAACGTGGGCGCATCGGTAATCAGTAAAAACAAAACGACTCATTCCTATACCGTGCAAATGTGTATTAATATCGCTGGAAAATTTATGAGACATTTACTACTTGTAACACAGGAATGTCAGGGGGAATTTGGTCCCAAAATTATGGAAAATGTCAATCCTCAACAAATATCATCTTCAAATTTGCTCATTACATACTCCAAGTCAGGAAAGAGCACAAAACAAATAACTGCGGCATACTTCGATAAACTAAAAGAATCGATTGGTGATCAGGAAACAATCATGGTGCTGGATAGTTGGAGTGGACAAACGGATCTACGTTTATGCATTGAGAAATCTGGATTCAATGTGGAGCCTGTTTTTCTCTCGCCGGGCACGACAAAATTTCTTCAGCCGTTAGACATTTATTTCTTTCAACAATACAAGTACTTAATAAAGAGAATAGTGTAATATTCAAAAACTCACCAGAGTGTTTGTAGAGATATCGGCATGACCACTAGAGAAAGCATAATAAAATTGCATAAGTTGATCTATAACCAATTATCCGCGTCGGTGACATGCGTCGGTATGCCTTTCAAACGACTTTAATTAGATACACGGATTCCGTCTTTCAACCAGTTAAACAGGCATGCTTTAACTTAACTAATAACACCTGTGACAACTGCGAAACACCCCCTTTCATTGTGTGTACCGTGCTTCAGCCATTTCTATTCAGAAATGCACTACCATCCGCGAAGTTACTTTTTCCATCAAGCATAAACTGTCATCTCTGTAATCCATCAAATCTCTTCTCTACCACACTGACTGTATTTCCTGCATAGCTAGCGACCTGCAGAAATCAATAAATGACAGAAATACATCGGCCTATAACTCTTCACCAGTTGCATTCGCACGGATAGTTGTATACATTTCCTTGATTCCCATGGTAAGAGCTTTCCAACGACACCACTCTCGACAAAATCCCGATCTGGCAGCTGGAGACCTTATTCCCTAGTCACAGACCCGCTCACAGTAGCTATGCGACAATTTCTGTAATAGTAGTTAATCCTTAACTGCTGTTTTCGGTCTCACAGACCGCTGCTGTTTTCAGTTTTCCCAGTTTAACGTAATTTTTAGTTTAACTATAGATACTAGAGAAATTTTGTTTTATTGGGAGTCCTAGTACTATCGCTAGAGACTTCTGAATAGGTGAATTTTGATTATAGTAGTCCTGTACATAAAGTGTAGTACAGAAACAGTATCCTATTGAGTTAACCCTTTGTGACTCAACAAGTCCTATTTCAAAAATAGTTACTTGGATGTTAGAATACATCATTTTAAGCATGTAAAAAATAATCGAAAAATTAGAATATAAAAAAAATATAAATAAAGTACTTTTTTCACATCTGCAATAAATAGAAAATTACATATTTCTCATAAATATAAAGTCTACGAACTTGCCTTTGTCAAAAATCAAATTTTGGACTCCTGCAGCATTTTTAATTTTACAAAAATTTGCGAAGTTTTAGCAATTACGATGCAAAATTGCTCAAATGATATATAAAACTTTAACATGAAAAATTAACTCAATATCGTCGTTTGTTGAGAAATCTATGAACAATATATATTAACTGCTGTGTTGGGAGATAGTAGCAATAAATGAAATCATCTTTTAAAGCCCCTGTATAAGTTACATTGATTTTTGGGTATGTTGCAGATATACAACGCTGTAATACAAAGGGTTAATAATATGTATCCTGTGAGTTGAATCTGTTCCCTGAACAATGAAAACAAAATTCTGGAGTGATTCCACCCGACTGTTCCAGATATATAACGTCACGTCCGCAGAGAACTTCATTATAACTGATTCTGCTGTAATTATTTTTCATCTATTGTCGATAAAAAAATTATTAATATTTACCGTGAATATTTTTATACAGGGTGATTCATAAAAGATGGGCAGAACTTTAAGGGGTTATAGTACACTTAAAGACAAATAATATTAAATAGGAGACTAAGGGTCCCAGACGTATTCCCAAGGAGATAGGGGGCATTAAAGTTTAGGGTCCGAAATTTCAAATGATTATAAAACATGGAAAAATTGGTCGATTCGTTTGCGGTTTTTGCAAAAAATTTTCTTTATGCCAGTATTTTCTTGAAATAAAATTTTAAAGTTCAATTTCAAAAAATGCCGATAGGGGGCGCTTTAGACTTTGGAGTAACAAACAACTATTTTTTAACGTTATTTTTTGTATTTCTTTAAATGATTTCGAAAGCTTAGACTTAAACTTAAATTTTGATCTAAAAATCTGAGTCCTAACGAGTAGTTAAGTAGCGTAAACTGAAATTTGAAATTTGAAACCCTTCTCCCCCCAGAACAAAAATCAGTTATTCCCGATCTTTGTGTCGTAGATTAGGCTCTAACTACTGCCGCGTTTTGCTAAAATTATTCTTTATGTGAGTATTTTCTTGAAAATAAATTTTAAAGAAAATTTTCAAAAAATTCCGATAGAGGGCGCTTTAGACTTTGGAGTAACGAACAACTATTTTATACCGTTATTTTTTGTGTCTCATTAAATGCTTTCTAAAGCTTAGACTTAAACTTAAATTTTCAGCTCAAAATCTGAATCGCTGAGCGTGGTTCAGTAGCGAGGGGAGGGGGTTCAAATTTCAACTTCTGAACATAGTTCAGTTTGCAGTACTTAACCATGCCCAACGATTCTGTGCTGTGATACGAGGCAAAAATACAACTTTCGTCAAGGACTGCATAGTCGGAATTCACTCATAAAGGCACTGGCACAGTTGGAAACGTCGCTCATGCAAACGTTAAAGCTCCATTCCTGACGCTAGTCACCGGGTGAAGAAGGAAACAGAAAGTATGCAAATGTCAAATGGGGAAGAAGAAGAACACGTATGCAAAATTTCGACACGATTCAGGCATAAAAACCACTGAACGGTGAGTCAAGTGTAAGTCGCTGTAGTAATGAATCGGAAGATGGTGCCCTTCACGAATAAGGAAAAGGCTGAGATGCATTTAATTTACGGAGCGGCAGATGGAAATGGTGCAGAGGCACAACGAATGTACGGAGAGCGATTTCCTAACAGGCGGTTGCCTAACCGCAAAACTTTCGAGCGCTTGCACAGACAGTTGTGTGAGACGGGATCATTTCTCGCTTCCCGGTCGAATGCAGGTCGTGCAAAAAAGGACGAATCAGTAGTTGTTGCAGAAGCCATTCTGGATGTAGTAGCGGCGCAGCCAAGTACAAGTACACGAACAGTGGCTAGCCAGGTGGATACCTCACAGTCCACGACTTGGAGGGTACTGAAGGATGAACATTTGCTCCCGTTTCATGTGCAACGAGTCCAGAAACTGTCTCCAGGGGATTATCCAAATCGTATTGAATTCGCCCGCTGGTTTCTGCAGCAGAACGCGCTAAATCCACATTTTGGACGAACTGTGCTTTTCACCGATGAATGTACCTTCACACGTGAAGGTACATTTAACACACACAATGCACATGTATGGGCGGATGTCAATCCACATGCTACGTATCCACATGCTCATCAGAGACGCTTTTCCATCAATGTTTGGGCAGGAATCCTCGGAGACCACCTAATCGGACCGTACCTTCTTCCTGAACGCCTCAACGGTAAAACATACCTCACATTTCTGCAACATGTGCTGCCAGACCGGTTAAACGTTGTTCCTCCACGCATCCGGCGGGTCATGTGGTTCCAGCACGATGGAGCGCCAGCCCATTACGTACGAGACGTCCGCAACTATCTGGACATCACATTTCCGAACAGATGGATTGGTCGAGGTGGTCCTGTTGCTTGGCCTGCTCGCTCGCCAGATCTTTCCCCCCTCGATTTCTTTTTTTGGGGACGATTGAAGGCTCTTATGTATGAGACACCCATTGAATCCCCCGAGGAACTGGTCGCCAGACTTTCCGCCGCTGTAGGGGAAGTGCTCGAAAAGCCTGATGTTTTCGCGAATGTTCGCCGTTCCATTCGTCGCCGTTGTTCTGCGTGCATAACCTCTGGTGGTCACAATTTTGAACATTTATTGTGATTACATGTTAATAAATATGCTTTGGTAACATAATCCTAATTTGTGTCTTTTTACCTCGTATCACAGCACACAATGTGTGGACATGGTAAACTGAACTATGTTCAGAAGTTGAAATTTGAACCCCCTCCCCTCGTTACTGAACCACGCTCAGCGATTCAGATTTTGAGCTGAAAATTTAAGTTTAAGTCTAAGCTTTAGAAAGCATTTAATGAGACACAAAAAATAACGGTATAAAATAGTTGTTCGTTACTCCAAAGTCTAAAGCGCCCTCTATCGGAATTTTTTGAAAATTTTCTTTAAAATTTATTTTCAAGAAAATACTGACATAAAGAATAATTTTAGCAAAACGCGGCAGTAGTTAGAGCCTAATCTACGACACAAAGATCGGGAATAACTGATTTTTGTTCTGGGGGGAGAAGGGTTTCAAATTTCAAATTTCAGTTTACGCTACTTAACTACTCGTTAGGACTCAGATTTTTAGATCAAAATTTAAGTTTAAGTCTAAGCTTTCGAAATCATTTAAAGAAATACAAAAAATAACGTTAAAAAATAGTTGTTTGTTACTCCAAAGTCTAAAGCGCCCCCTATCGGCATTTTTTGAAATTGAACTTTAAAATTTTATTTCAAGAAAATACTGGCATAAAGAAAATTTTTTGCAAAAACCGCAAACGAATCGACCAATTTTTCCATGTTTTATAATCATTTGAAATTTCGGACCCTAAACTTTAATGCCCCCTATCTCCTTGGGAATACGTCTGGGACCCTTAGTCTCCTATTTAATATTATTTGTCTTTAAGTGTACTATAACCCCTTAAAGTTCTGCCCATCTTTTATGAATCACCCTGTATAGTTGACTTCTATTGCAAATTTAGAACTCCAATAAATTTTCCCTTTGGCATTTTCGCACCACCACCACTTTTAGAAACTAAAACTTAAACTTTGTATAAAGTTAAATCTTTGTTACACTTCTTTTAATATTTTCCACAAAATAAATATTGAATAAAGAAGTGAGTGCCTGACACAAATGCTGTCAACGTAATGAGCATGAGTGTTGTTTATTCATATCAGGTAAATATATCTTTATTATGCAAGTTGCTAGGATGTGCTTTAATAAACGAAAGAGTTAAAAAGAAGGTCTAAAGCATTGTGTGGAATCGTAAAAATTTCATACAAAGCCACTTCTGAACTCTAGGAATTTCGATGGAAAATGAATTGTTTTGATTTCAAAATGTGAGAATCGTCGGATACTAACGACGAACTAAATCTCCTTTTTTCCGCTCTGGTAAAGATTTCAGGATCAATCCATATGTAGTTGTCCAGTTTTTCTTTTTTTTTTTTTTGGTTGCTTGATCATTTAAAAACAAAAATCATATTTTGTATGCTATGTACCTTATAAGTTGACAGTTCAAAATAACAATTATTTTATTTGCAGTATGATGGCGCACATTTTTTTCGTCCAATTTGGGCTTTAGCGGTAACTTCATTATCTCAGCTTTGGTAAATCTTATGATTCAATTTCAAGTATCGTTTTGCAAAAGTACAATTTTATAAATTATATCATGCTCCGAAAAAAAAATTGTTCAATATAAATTTTTAAGCCAAAGTATTTTTTTCAAAAGTGTTAAGAATACCTTATTTGGAATAAATTTTAAGGGGGAAGTTAATCTTTTGGAGGCTTGTCCTCATTTTTACAGGTATTTGGATAATAATATTTTTAGTTGAAAGTAATTAGAAGTTTGAGCATTGAACTTTTTAGGTAGCTTTCATTACAAAAAGCTACCTATTGCAGCAGTTCGGAGGAAATCAATTCCAAAATATTTTGGCATATTTTCACCGATCATGACCCCCAAACCCCCAAACCACACTCCGTTCAAATGTTGATATATATATAACCATTAAATGAACGTTACAAAAAATTTGAAATTATGAATAAAAGTAAAAAATATATATCTGACATATGTCATGCTGTAACTCTCTTATTTATGAACCGATTTGGATGTAACTGAGTATGAGTCTAGGACATACTAAGGTCTCGACCGAGTTCGTTGACCAGCTTCATCCGACATCTTGTTTCAAAATGGCGGTCAGATACAATTTAAAAAAATTTTAAAAATTCAAAAAGTTGTACAAAAAATTATAAATTGAAAAAAATGTTTCTGTTAAGTGTTAGATCGTGATACGAGGATTCCGGAACATTTTTTGTTTTGGCTTTATCTTAAAAAATGGCAGAGATAGGGCAGTTTGAAATTCTAGGGTGGTTGACATTTTGAAACAATCTGATATTTGTTATGCTGTAATTCTAATGCTGAAATTCGCATTCAAATTCAGTATTAACAAAAACTGGGATTGAATTTTCTATAATAGAGTTCCAAGCAATTTAGCTTCGGATGTTTGAATAAAATAAGTTGATTTTTTTAAAAACATGGACTACGAAAGCTACCTTTACCTCTCGGTGCAGACCGGAAGGACTTTTTTTTCTTCGGGATGTCAAAAATGTACTTTTTGAAAAAATGCCAAATTTAGTGATTAATATCTGTAGTGGGTAAATATTTAAAATTTTACAATAATGACACGTTGAAACACTCTACTGAAAATGTTTCGAGATAAAAGGGCGAGTTTGAGACCCAAGGGGTTTCAGAAATGTAGCTGTTCAAAGTTGAAAAAGTTTAACTGATTCATATTCATTACTATGTTCCAATTACTTATCACAGATCTATATTTTTGAAGCAAAGATGCCCAATTAAAAATATAAAAAGTAAATTTTAGTTTCTTTGGAAGTTACAATAAAATTTAATTTTAAAACATACACAAAATGCAAGAAATTTTTTTTTGTAAGTAGCGTACTATTTACGTTATTCTCATCTGTTTTAGCACATTTGCAAGTGTACGTACATTTACTGATTGATGATATTGATACTTACTGTTTGATGATATTGATACTTACTGTTTGTTGATATTAACAATACTATGATATTACGTTGAGTAAAAAGTTGTCCGCCAAGGGGAGGTACCTTCGCGCAAACAGCTGTCATTCGTGCGATTGTTAACTTTTCAGCCCACCAATTTTTGCATTCGAAAGCAGAGCACAGGGCCTATATGACTGTGTAAATTGTTTGTTAAAAATTTATCTTGTGCTTCAAAAATGTGTTTAAAATGAATCTATCAAGTCAGCAGATCAGAACGATTATTTACTATGAGTTCCGTAAAAAACTCAGTGAGACTGAATGCCACAGAAAGATGTGTGAAAGTTTAGGAATCAATACTGTTTCTTGATACAGTCAAAGTTTAGTTTCGGTACTTTAAAGCTGGAAATTTCGGCAGTTCGGAAGTTCCGACCGCCCCACAGTGGGGCGTTTTGATGATCTAGGTGGACAAAATTCATTTTTCCGATTATCTCGGAATTTAACAAGACCGCGTATACTGGTAGCTGAATGTCTCTTTTGTCGAGATCCGTACGAGTTTTGTTGAAAAAACCCGATGTGTCGATTAACTACGACCGTAAAGAAGGCAGTTGATTTGAGAGCCTTTCAACAGTTGCATTATTTTTCTGTAAGTTCGAAAGCAAGTCGTGACTTTTCTGTTTTATTTGAAAGCAGGAGTTTACTGGACATATGTCACATGTTTGTCACACGATTTAACCTATTGTTGTTTGAAAATAAGCGCCATCTAGTTTACAAACTTCATATTGACTTTTAATACAGTATTAAGCATTATTAAGCAATAAGCATTTTTTAAAATCAAAGTGCCATTCCTAAAGTATTGAAAACTTAAGACAGCTCCTGCGAAAGTTTGCGAATCATTAAGTTATATTAACTTGAAGTGTGCGACTGAGTGTTTAATTCAAATCTTACAAGTCAATTTTCACCACTTTTAAGTATCCGATTGAGCTGAAACTTTGAATACATGTGTAGTTTCAATGACAATACAATATTATAATTTAAAAAAAGAATAATAATATAAGTAATATAATAATAATAATAATAATAATAATAATAATAATAATATAAATAATTAAGTAAGTCAAATATTTATCACTATTTGGATATTTTATTACTGATACATTCGAAAACCCAGCAAAAACCTAATAAACTTCAACGCAATAATTTTGTCCACCTAGATCCTCAAAACGCCCCACTGTGCGCCTATTGAAGTTGATTGTGAGCAGTTAAAGCAAATCATTGATCAAGACAGAACTGTTTCAACACAAACTATTGCGTTAGAGCTTAAAATTTGCCAAAAATCAATAGTTCACGCTTTAAAACGCATAAACCTAACGTTTAAGTTCAACCTCTGGGTGCCTCACGAATTGACTGCTGAAGACGAAGCGCAGGAGAAAAAACTGTTGTTTGGCTCTGCTCAGAGGTCAAAGGAAAGAGAACATTCTGGACCGAAATGTGACCTGTGATGAAAAATGGGTGTACTACAACAATACAAGCCATAAAGGAAGGTGGTTAGAACCTGGGGAATCAGCTGGCTCGGTTGCAAGACGTGCCTTAACTAACAAGAAGGTGCTCCTCTGCATCTAGTGGGATTGTCGTGGAATTCTGTGCAAAGAGTACCTGAAAAGCGGACAAACTATCAACAGTGCAATATACCGCAACATGCTAATCAAAGTTTGCGATACCATTTGCGAAAAACGAAGAAACGAGTTTAGAGGGAAGGTTTTCTTTCATAAAGATAACGCCCGGCCACACGTTAGTACGATAACCGACTGGACGTTCTACAAGCTGGAGTGGGATTTGATGCAACATCCACCATACAGCCTCAAAATGGCCCCTTCAGAGTTCTATCTCTTTTCACATCTGCAATCTTGATGGCACAATCTTCCATTCAAATGAGGAGATCATAAATGAGGTCGATCTCTTTTTGGACTCGCGAACGCCACAATTTTTCGCAGAAGGGATTGAAATGTTGCCAAAACGTCGGTAAACGATTGTAGATTTAAACGGAGATTACTATCCTCATTAACTTTGATGATTTCGTATGTATTTATCATTTTAAAATAAAACATTTTTTGGCGGAAAACTTTTTACTCAACCTGATATTGATTACTCAACCTGATATTGATGTACCTTTTTCTCGAAAACTAGTGAAGTCATTTCAGTATTTTTAGGTAGATTTCATTACAAAACATTTTCACCGATCATTACCCCCAGAAATCCCAAAACCACCCTCCGCTCAAATGTTGATTTATATACACACACATTCATTACTATGTTCCAATTACTTATCACAGATCTATATTTTTGAAGCAAAGATGCCCAATTATAGCTATAAAAAAGTAAATTTTAGTTTCTTTGGAAGTTACAATAAAATTTAATTCAGATATATATATATATATATATATATATATATATATATATATATATATATATATTCAAAAATTAAAAGAAATTTCAAATTTGTCATTTTCATGGTCTTTTGGTCATTACCATGTTTTCAAAAATACATGGTAATGACATTTTTAATGCCAAGATCGTTTTAAGCTTAATTATAGCGATTGGAGGTTTATAGTACATTAAACATTGAAAAATAGTCCCAGAGCTCTTTATAATTCCACCAATAAAGCTATTAATTTCTAGTGTTATATTTTAGTACTATGAACATGGTGATGACACATAAAAAAACACATTGTTCCCAATTTTTGAATAACAGTATCAAAATGAAACAGTACTATCCATTTCAACAAAGGAAGACACTTACTGCTTGTAAATACATGTATATTACCCTACAATGTAGTAACATAAAGCGTATTTTAGCGGCCTCTAGTGATGAGCTAACAAAACAAACACTTTGCACCATGGTAATGACAATTAACACCAGGGATAAAGTTTAATCACAGATAATTAAAATATTTTTTGTGTTAAAACTAAAACACTAATTATGTTATCAAAAGAGAGATGGAACTTATTATACTGCTTTTTTCCTTGCTCTACTGCTTTTCAAAACTTCAAATTATAATTTTTAAACATTAAATTTGAAGTTGGGAACATGCCATGGTAGTGACATTTGCAATTTTTTTTAAATATTCAATTTACTATTTTGCCCATGTTCATAGTATTTCACAATACAGTTCTTTATGGTATTTCCTAAAATAAAATCAAAACATTCCTGTTAGGCTCATTAAATTTCAATTTTTCGGTCAAGGGCTTAAAATTTCTTTTTAACTGATATTGACCTATACACAAAATCATGATTACAATCTTTATACTATATGTTTGGAAAGTAAAAATTGTTAAACGTGACTAAGTTCATTTTTCAAAGATTAAAGTAAATTTAACAAATCTTCATATACGTAAGGCTTCTCAAAAGTCGAATTTTTCATGTCAAAATAAATAAAATATTTTTAAGAATCCCATAGGTTCGAATTTCAAAAATAAATAAATTAATGAAACATGAAAATTTATCAAATTGTCGTATCAGATCAAGGTTTACCCCATAAAACTTAGATAACAGTTGGAATTTTTGTGGCAAAAAAGAAGTTAAAAATTTTTGATTTTTTTTTTTACCTCAAAAAATCCGACATTTTGACAAGTCTTATGGTGAAAAAAGGACTCCGATACGGCATGTTTTTGTAATGAATTTTTGAAATGTTAACGGATTTATGAGACACCGTGTGTTATTAGGCAGTTAAAAAGTTTATGAAGCTATCATATTTTAATTTGGATTTTAGCAAGGAAAGAACGCTACGGGAATCTGATGATGAGTGAATACACTCACTCGAGACAGTGATGGCTAACTGAACAAAATAAAACTAATTGACAAAAGACAAAAACAAAAATTCAAAATAATGAGACAGAATCGAATTTCATTCTGCGGGATCGAGCTATCACTTTCATTGATGGATGTGTTAATTAAAAGGCAAAATGATAAAGGGAAGTGTTGCGGGAACAACATTTTCGGAAATTTGAAATTACTTCGTTTCATCAGATAAAGTGTCAACTTTTGATGCTTTAAATAAATAAATAAATAAATAAATAATGTTCACTTTTAAAAACTGTTTCAACTTTTTTAGTATTGTTTAACCCTGGATGAATATGGTAATCCTTCGTAATTTTACGATGCGTTGTTAAGGTTAACAGATTTTTTATGCGAAAAACACATACTCATTCTACCTCCTTCGTTGCTTGCAGCTGATACATTAACATATTTTGATAAAATATCACTGCAGTATTTTTATTATTGGAGGTTTAAAATCAACTAAATTTTAAAAGTTTAGTTAAAAATTTGTCATGTCCTCAAATTTACGAGGGATTAGTTAAGGCGTTATTCCTTAATCCTCCTACTACCATGGGGTCACCTGTGACCCCAGAACAAATTTACCGTAATAAATGTATGGTATTTAAAATTCTGAAAAAAATTGAATTTGTTCAGTTTATGCTTAACATTTGAATCATATACAGCAAATTAATAAGATGGGTAAATTTTATTTTTTATTTAAAATTTATCCACTTTTTAGTGGTACTTACCACTGGGGTCATCTGTGACCCATTATTTTATATTAAAACACATTTTTTGTAGCAAAATGAATAAATTTAAGGCATATAATAATTTAGTTATAATATTACATGTAACAAAATAAAAATGTTAGTGGGGTCACATATAACTTCAGTGATACTCAATGAAAGAAAAAAAAGTTGGTATTTTATATAATTTTGTGCAATTTTATATAATTTTATGATATTTTATATTATTTTATGATATTTTATATTATTTTATGATATTTTATGATAGTTTATATTATTTCATGATATTTTATATTATTTTATATTTAAACACATTTTTTGTAACAAAACGAATAAATTTAAGGTGTATAATCATTTAATTATAATATTACATGTAACAAAATAAAAATGTTAGTGGGATCACATATAACTTCAGTGATACTCAATGAAAGAAAAAAAAGTTGGTATTTTATATAATTTTGTGCAATTTTATATAATTTTATGATATTTTATATTATTTTATGATATTTTATATTATTTTATGATATTTTATGATAGTTTATATTATTTCATGATATTTTATATTATTTTATATTTAAACACATTTTTTGTAACAAAACGAATAAATTTAAGGCATATAATAATTTAATTATAATATTACATGTAACAAAATAAAAATGTTAGTGGGGTCACATATAACTTCAGTGATACTCAATGAAAGAAAAAAAAGTTGGTATTTTATATAATTTTGTGCAATTTTATATAATTTTATGATATTTTATATTATTTTATGATATTTTATATTATTTTATGATATTTTATGATAGTTTATATTATTTCATGATATTTTATATTATTTTATATTTAAACACATTTTTTGTAGCAAAATGAATAAATTTAAGGCATATAATAATTTAATTATAATATTACATGTAACAAAATAAAAATCAGGGATGAGAATTCTCCGTCTTTTTGCATACCATTATAATCTTAGAGAAAATGTTTTTTTATTTAATTGGAACATTCTGCGTTATAAGATAACAACATTTTTTCTAAGATTGTACTGGTATGCAAAAAGACGGAGAATTCTCATCTCTGAAAAATGTTAGTGGGGTCACATATAACTTCAGTGATACTCAATGAAAGAAAAAAAAGTTGGTATTTTATATAATTTTGTGCAATTTTATATAATTTTATGATATTTTATATTATTTTATGATATTTTATATTATTTTATGATATTTTATGATAGTTTATATTATTTCATGATATTTTATATTATTTTATATTTAAACACATTTTTTGTAGCAAAATGAATAAATTTAAGGCATATAATAATTTAATTATAATATTACATGTAACAAAATAAAAATGTTAGTGGGGTCACATATAACTTCAGTGATACTCAATGAAAGAAAAAAAAGTTGGTATTTTATATAATTTTGTGCAATTTTATATAATTTTATGATATTTTATATTATTTTATGATATTTTATATTATTTTATGATATTTTATGATAGTTTATATTATTTCATGATATTTTATATTATTTTATATTTAAACACATTTTTTGTAACAAAACGAATAAATTTAAGGTGTATAATCATTTAATTATAATATTACATGTAACAAAATAAAAATGTTAGTGGGGTCACATATAACTTCAGTGATACTCAATGAAAGAAAAAAAAGTTGGTATTTTATATAATTTTGTGCAATTTTATATAATTTTATGATATTTTATATTATTTTATGATATTTTATATTATTTTATGATATTTTATGATAGTTTATATTATTTCATGATATTTTATATTATTTTATATTTAAACACATTTTTTGTAACAAAACGAATAAATTTAAGGTGTATAATCATTTAATTATAATATTACATGTAACAAAATAAAAATGTTAGTGGGGTCACATATAACTTCAGTGATACTCAATGAAAGAAAAAAAAGTTGGTATTTTATATAATTTTGTGCAATTTTATATAATTTTATGATATTTTATATTATTTTATGATATTTTATATTATTTTATGATATTTTATGATAGTTTATATTATTTCATGATATTTTATATTATTTTATATTTAAACACATTTTTTGTAACAAAACGAATAAATTTAAGGCATATAATAATTTAATTATAATATTACATGTAACAAAATAAAAATGTTAGTGGGGTCACATATAACTTCAGTGATACTCAATGAAAGAAAAAAAAGTTGGTATTTTATATAATTTTGTGCAATTTTATATAATTTTATGATATTTTATATTATTTTATGATATTTTATATTATTTTATGATATTTTATGATAGTTTATATTATTTCATGATATTTTATATTATTTTATATTTAAACACATTTTTTGTAACAAAACGAATAAATTTAAGGCATATAATAATTTAATTATAATATTACATGTAACAAAATAAAAATGTTAGTGGGGTCACATATAACTTCAGTGATACTCAATGAAAGAAAAAAAAGTTGGTATTTTATATAATTTTGTGCAATTTTATATAATTTTATGATATTTTATATTATTTTATGATATTTTATATTATTTTATGATATTTTATGATAGTTTATATTATTTCATGATATTTTATATTATTTTATATTTAAACACATTTTTTGTAGCAAAATGAATAAATTTAAGGCATATAATAATTTAATTATAATATTACATGTAACAAAATAAAAATGTTAGTGGGGTCACATATAACTTCAGTGATACTCAATGAAAGAAAAAAAAGTTGGTATTTTATATAATTTTGTGCAATTTTATATAATTTTATGATATTTTATATTATTTTATGATATTTTATATTATTTTATGATATTTTATGATAGTTTATATTATTTCATGATATTTTATATTATTTTATATTTAAACACATTTTTTGTAACAAAACGAATAAATTTAAGGTGTATAATCATTTAATTATAATATTACATGTAACAAAATAAAAATGTTAGTGGGGTCACATATAACTTCAGTGATACTCAATGAAAGAAAAAAAAGTTGGTATTTTATATAATTTTGTGCAATTTTATATAATTTTATGATATTTTATATTATTTTATGATATTTTATATTATTTTATGATATTTTATGATAGTTTATATTATTTCATGATATTTTATATTATTTTATATTTAAACACATTTTTTGTAACAAAACGAATAAATTTAAGGCATATAATAATTTAATTATAATATTACATGTAACAAAATAAAAATGTTAGTGGGGTCACATATAACTTCAGTGATACTCAATGAAAGAAAAAAAAGTTGGTATTTTATATAATTTTGTGCAATTTTATATAATTTTATGATATTTTATATTATTTTATGATATTTTATATTATTTTATGATATTTTATGATAGTTTATATTATTTCATGATATTTTATATTATTTTATATTTAAACACATTTTTTGTAACAAAACGAATAAATTTAAGGCATATAATAATTTAATTATAATATTACATGTAACAAAATAAAAATGTTAGTGGGGTCACATATAACTTCAGTGATACTCAATGAAAGAAAAAAAAGTTGGTATTTTATATAATTTTGTGCAATTTTATATAATTTTATGATATTTTATATTATTTTATGATATTTTATATTATTTTATGATATTTTATGATAGTTTATATTATTTCATGATATTTTATATTATTTTATATTTAAACACATTTTTTGTAACAAAACGAATAAATTTAAGGCATATAATAATTTAATTATAATATTACATGTAACAAAATAAAAATGTTAGTGGGGTCACATATAACTTCAGTGATACTCAATGAAAGAAAAAAAAGTTGGTATTTTATATAATTTTGTGCAATTTTATATAATTTTATGATATTTTATATTATTTTATGATATTTTATATTATTTTATGATATTTTATGATAGTTTATATTATTTCATGATATTTTATATTATTTTATATTTAAACACATTTTTTGTAACAAAACGAATAAATTTAAGGCATATAATAATTTAATTATAATATTACATGTAACAAAATAAAAATGTTAGTGGGGTCACATATAACTTCAGTGATACTCAATGAAAGAAAAAAAAGTTGGTATTTTATATAATTTTGTGCAATTTTATATAATTTTATGATATTTTATATTATTTTATGATATTTTATATTATTTTATGATATTTTATGATAGTTTATATTATTTCATGATATTTTATATTATTTTATATTTAAACACATTTTTTGTAACAAAACGAATAAATTTAAGGTGTATAATCATTTAATTATAATATTACATGTAACAAAATAAAAATGTTAGTGGGGTCACATATAACTTCAGTGATACTCAATGAAAGAAAAAAAAGTTGGTATTTTATATAATTTTGTGCAATTTTATATAATTTTATGATATTTTATATTATTTTATGATATTTTATATTATTTTATGATATTTTATGATAGTTTATATTATTTCATGATATTTTATATTATTTTATATTTAAACACATTTTTTGTAACAAAACGAATAAATTTAAGGCATATAATAATTTAATTATAATATTACATGTAACAAAATAAAAATGTTAGTGGGGTCACATATAACTTCAGTGATACTCAATGAAAGAAAAAAAAGTTGGTATTTTATATAATTTTGTGCAATTTTATATAATTTTATGATATTTTATATTATTTTATGATATTTTATATTATTTTATGATATTTTATGATAGTTTATATTATTTCATGATATTTTATATTATTTTATATTTAAACACATTTTTTGTAACAAAACGAATAAATTTAAGGTGTATAATCATTTAATTATAATATTACATGTAACAAAATAAAAATGTTAGTGGGGTCACATATAACTTCAGTGATACTCAATGAAAGAAAAAAAAGTTGGTATTTTATATAATTTTGTGCAATTTTATATAATTTTATGATATTTTATATTATTTTATGATATTTTATATTATTTTATGATATTTTATGATAGTTTATATTATTTCATGATATTTTATATTATTTTATATTTAAACACATTTTTTGTAACAAAACGAATAAATTTAAGGCATATAATAATTTAATTATAATATTACATGTAACAAAATAAAAATGTTAGTGGGGTCACATATAACTTCAGTGATACTCAATGAAAGAAAAAAAAGTTGGTATTTTATATAATTTTGTGCAATTTTATATAATTTTATGATATTTTATATTATTTTATGATATTTTATATTATTTTATGATATTTTATGATAGTTTATATTATTTCATGATATTTTATATTATTTTATATTTAAACACATTTTTTGTAACAAAACGAATAAATTTAAGGTGTATAATCATTTAATTATAATATTACATGTAACAAAATAAAAATGTTAGTGGGGTCACATATAACTTCAGTGATACTCAATGAAAGAAAAAAAGTTGGTATTTTATATAATTTTGTGCAATTTTATATAATTTTATGATATTTTATATTATTTTATGATATTTTATATTATTTTATGATATTTTATGATAGTTTATATTATTTCATGATATTTTATATTATTTTATATTTAAACACATTTTTTGTAACAAAACGAATAAATTTAAGGTGTATAATCATTTAATTATAATATTACATGTAACAAAATAAAAATGTTAGTGGGGTCACATATAACTTCAGTGATACTCAATGAAAGAAAAAAAAGTTGGTATTTTATATAATTTTGTGCAATTTTATATAATTTTATGATATTTTATATTATTTAATGATATTTTATATTATTTTATGATATTTTATGATAGTTTATATTATTTCATGATATTTTATATTATTTTATATTTAAACACATTTTTTGTAACAAAACGAATAAATTTAAGGTGTATAATCATTTAATTATAATATTACATGTAACAAAATAAAAATCTTAGTGGACCCCAGTAGCACTCAATGAAAGAAAAAAAAGTTGGTATTTTATATAATTTTATGTAATTGCATATTCTTTTATGATATTTTATGATATTTTATATTGTTTTAGATTCAAATACTTTTTTTTGTAACAAAACGAAAAAATGAAGGTCTATAATAATTTAGTTATAATATTACATGTAACGAAATAAAAATCTTAGTTTGGTCACATATGACCCCAGTAGTACTCAATAAAAGAAAAAAAAGTTGGTATTTTATATAATTTTGTAATTGTATATTCTTTTATGATATTTTATGATATTTTAGATTATTTTAGATTCAAACACATTTTTTGTAACAAAACGAAAAAATGAAGGTCTATAATAATTTAGTTATAATATTATATGTAACAAAATAAAAATCTTAGTGGGGTCACATATGACCCCCGTAGTACTCAATAAAAGAAAAAAAGTTGGTATTTTATATAATTTTATGTAATATTATGTTATTTTATGAAATTTTATATTATTTTATATTAAAATACATTTTCTGTAACAAAACGAGTAAATTTAAGGTTTATAATCATTTAGTTATAGTACTGCATGTAACAAAATAAAATCTTAGTCGGGTTACATATGACACCAGTGATAAACAATGAAGGAAAAAAAAGAAGTTGGTATTGGGAGGGTTAAAAGGCTTAGTGATAAAGGATTAATATTTAACTGCTGTTAGCGGTCTCACACACCGCTGATTTTTTTTTCAATCTTCACAGTTCAACTTGTAATTTTCAATTTAATTATATTTTATTTCGTTTTGATCCCTTTAGTATCGATAGAAACTTTTGAATAGGTGGCTATTAATTATAATAATAAATAATCCTGTACATAAATATTGGTACAGTAGTTAAAGGTTAAAATAGGGGATTAAAACTTAGTTATATATATATATATATATATGTATATATTTTCTAGGCTAATCATATGAGTATTTAACTCTCAGTTCTAAAAAACACATTTTTAAAAAATAAATTACTTTTAGAACACTTTACTAATGTATAACTTTACGAATTCACGCAACTTTTACACTATTTTAGATTATTTTTAGTAATGCGTCCTTGATAAATCACTGCGTAATAAAATGAGAGACACATGCCACTTTGATGCACCCGTAATACGATCTTGTTCGTTAAGTTTGAAATGCGGATCTTTTATTCTTCAAACTATTCGGACAAAATATTTCATAGACTATACATGCATATTTATTAAATATTTTCCTTTGGAATCTATCATATGTAAGATGGAGTAATACGAAATTATTTTTAAGTGCACATGTTTACTGATATTTCTGTATGTCATACACTCATCCATGATAGAGCTGCACTTTAAAAACAAAGTAAGCTCGGGTTCCCACATTTTAGTAGCTGTTTCAAACATGGTTAGGTTTTTCAAAAAAAAATATATATATATATATATATATAATTACAATAATAATATATTATGAACCCTCCATTACACCCTCAAAATATTTAATATAATAAATGTCATCGATGTGTCAATACATTGGGTCGGGGACACATTTTAAAAACATTTTCATTTATTCAATTAGAATCTTGAGTTATTTTTGTGATGGTTAACCCTATAATTTGTAAACAAAATCAAATCATAAAGCTTCTCATAAAATAAAATAAAAATAATTTAAAAGTTTTAAAAAAGTGGGATAATAAAATCGTTATAACTCGTTATAATTCGTTAAACTTCAAAATTTTTCATTTAATTAAACATAAATATATAAGGTTTAATTATGATTTAGCATTTTTAAAATATTAATTTAAAAAATTAAAAATATTTAAAGTAAAAATTAAAAAAATGATGTAATTTATTTTTTAAAAGTCATATTTTCAAAAGTAAATATTTTTTTGAAAATTCAAGTAATTGAAAAAGACATGTTCCAAGTTTGAACCATTTACTTTTAATGGTTCTTGACTTATAACAATTTAAAGACGAGAATTGGTGAAAAAAGCCGTCATGCAGAAAAACGCAAAAACGTTTCCATGACAACCACTACCTAACAGCTAAATTTTGAAAATAATATATATATATATATATCTTGTTCTAATTAAGGAATAAACATGATTTAAACGTCATTTTAAGCGAAAAAACACAGAAATTTTTTTAATACCAGAATTTTTTTTTCAAAAATTTAAGAATTTTGTATCCTGGACTCCTTTAAAAATAAATTAGCTCAGTATATAAAAAAAACCCCACTGTTTTCCACCGGTAAATATCTAGTTATGACTATAAATCTCTCCTTTTTACACTCTTTTATTTTAACCTAACTCGGTTCGTTTATATAAAGATTGAATTTTGTAATCGATTTTTCACTCATTTCCTGATAGGCTAGAATTATAAAAAATATGTAAGCAGGTGTGTTTTCGAGGACAATATAATATTTTTAGAACTTAATTCTAAAATAATAAAATAATTTTAAGGCATTTTTACGTTAGCCATGCGCAGGTGATAAATCGCCAAATATTTTTTTTTTATGGTTACAACTGTATACGAGTTACAACAACAATAGAGTTAAATATATGCGAAACCACGCTCTCTAAAACAAACCAACAGACTGTAAAACTGTAACAGT
Source organism: Maratus michaelseni (assembly GCA_963931845.1). Lineage (NCBI taxonomy): Eukaryota > Metazoa > Arthropoda > Arachnida > Araneae > Salticidae > Maratus > Maratus michaelseni. The sequence goes on from OZ007586.1 coordinate 19,214,599, forward strand.
GAACAATTTTAAAGCTAAAACATATAAAATAAAATATAAATAAAATATAAAGATCATAATATATATATATATATATATATATACATATATTAAATACTCTTTTATCAATTAATAATTTAATATTAATTAAATTGTGATTTTACGTTGAGAAAACCATTTAGAAATTTTGAATAAATAGTTTAAATAATGCTTTGGTTTTCTTTCGTGTTGCGACATCTTAAAAAAGAAACAGAGTAAAAATTATATTTTTTGAATAAATTCGCTAGATGATTCGCTGATTTACCAAGCATAAATCAAAGTGGTGAATATGGCACGTTAAATTAATGTATTGTATAACGGCAAGTATTTTTTAACATAATGAATAGCAATCGTGAAATTAGGCGTGATTTTTAAGAGAAAAAATAATGCTTATAAAAAAGTGTGTTTTTTTTCTTTTATACTTATTTTAAATTGTAAACAAAAATCATCAATAATTATTAATAAACTATCGCACTTTCTGAAATTATTAACAACAAAATTTATGTTATTGAAATTGGTCCATATAGATAACGAACATTTTGTTTGAGCTAAGCAATTCTAGGTGAGTTCGACTTTATCTTTTTAAATATTAATGTTTATCATTTAAAAATGATTATAGGTAAAAGTTGTATCCAGAAAAAATATTTTCAAATACATATGATGCATATATATTTCTAATACTATAAATTAACATGTAAATAAATGTATTTTTTGTTACGACTCCCTTTTAATATAAAATAAGTTACTTTTGATTTCAAACAATTGCATTTGCCATGAAGACTTTTTTTGAGGGAAATACAAATATACGTTTAAAAAATCAGATACACGTTGTAATGAACTTAAATGCGAAAGTTTGGAATTTTAAATGAAAATTGAAGTAAAGAAATTGAAAATAAAGTTAAATTTCATAAAGAAAATTTAATTATATTGTTTTCGTACATTTTGTAAAATTTGATTACTTATGATTATCTTTAGATGTTATTTTGAAAGTTACAAAAAGACAGAAAATACGATTGATCCTATGTTTATAACTGTTCTAAATGAAGCGACTTTCATCTAGCGTTAAATAAAGAGTAATAAGTAAATTTCGGTTATTTAGTACACCGTTTAATTAAGAACAAAATCGAAAAATATCATTAATTTTATTTATGATAATTCGGGCACTCGCTATATTGGGATAAATGAACTACTGTATATTATTATGACTATAATATATTATTTAAAAATATATATGTGCTTTTGAAAGCTAAAGCTTGTTTTTTAATTGATTAAAATTGATTATATTTCTAACACTATAAATTAACGAGGGAAAAATGTATTTTTTGTTACGAATCCCTTTTTATATAAAAAATAAGTTAGCTTTGATTTCGAACAACTGCATTTGTCTTGAAGCCTTTTTTCAGGGATATACAAGTATACGTTTCAAAAATTAGATACACGTCATAAGGAACTTAAATATGAAAGTTTGGAATTTTAAATTCAAAATTTCATCAAGAAAATACAATTAAAATATTAAATTAAAATTAGTATATTTTTCCGGTGCAGTTTACACGGAATTTAATTTTACATCTATATATATATATTTTAGGGAAATTCGCGATAAATTAAAGTAGTCAATTCAAAACATATGATTTTTACATACTGATTTTCAGGGATATACAAGTATACGTTTAAAAAAATCAGATATACATCATAACGAACTTAAATGCGAAAGTTAACAATTTTAAATGAAAGTTGAATGTTATCAAATTTAATTTTACATATATATATATATATATTTCGGTAAATTCGCGATAAATTAAAGAGTCAATTCAAAACATAGGATTGAATAGTTTAGTTAATAACGATTCCTACTCAAATTTTCCGTAAAATAAAAAAAAAAAAAAATTGTAAAATCGTATTTTCGTAAAGATTTTTTGAAAAAATTCTGTCTAAGGAGGTCATAAAAAGTGATTTCTTTGGCATGACCTCGAAGTGAAGGCAGTGTATTTTCGTATCATTTCTGCTTTTAATAAGACTTCTTAAAACTTAATCGCGTGCTACGCTCCCGCGCTCCTGAAGACAGGGCATGGCTCCCTTTTAATCTGGAAATGAAATTCATAATCCTCTTATACTCTCCACGGAAAGAAGATGTAAATGTATTCTGTTCAGCGAAATATTAGATAAAAAATATCCGTTTTGTAGAAGCAGCTCCAGTTTGGCGTCGCATCATTGCGAGCGCTTAAGTCAGTGTCTGCGTAACGTTGAGCAAACACTACTTAAGAAGCGCATTCAATCGATTTTGCGGTGAAATGAGCAACGGAGTTATTTTCACTAAGGGAGAACACCAGTAGTTTCTCTTTTTTTTATTATTATTATTATCGACGCCCTTTTATTCAATTTCCGATACATTCTGCAAATAATACGCTAGATTTCTTCCAGCTGGTAAAGTGGGGTGGAGGTTACTTTAATATACACGGGAGATGATGATTCATCTACTCTTCGTTATCCGAAGTTAATTGAGAGCAGACAAATAACATGGAAAGAGATTTTAGACGAACCAATTTTATTTAGAGCTAGCAAGAGGAGAATGGTAATTTCAAATGTTTTGTTTCGGCGATTTCGGAAAAAATGCTTTTCGGTTTTGTTTGAGATCTATGAAAATTACCTTAATTATTAACCCCTTAACGCTATTACCCAAATGACTCGTGAGCTCTCATTAACTAGATGCTTTGCAAACTTTTACATCCGTCTGCTGCTCAATAAAACTTTTGATTAGAACTATTTATCACTACAGAGGTTTTCTTTTTTTATGTATTAACCTTTCAGTGAGCGCGCTTTAATTTTTTGTACGGGTAGTCGCGTTTTCTTTTTCCCTTCATCGCAACGCAATTACGGTATTACATAGTAATTACGGTATCAGAAATGCACAAGTGCAAAATATAAACTGTTAAAAAAATGAAAATTCATGGGTTTTCTCCGTCAATTGCTGCCGTAATTTTACGGGAAATGCTCCTTTTCAAGGTAAACGGTCCATTTCCGTAAATTTAATGTTTTTACGGGCAAAAACCGTTTATGTACGAACAAAGCTCGTTTATCTAGGGACAAAACCCGTTTTCTCATGAACATTGCCTGGAATTTCTGCTGCAGTAATTTTACTGCAGTAAATTTTTACAGTGTACAGGAGATCCGAGACGAAACCCCCTAATTTTAAACACTTATATTGAAGATAATAAACAACCAAGACAATTTTGTTTAGGCGGTACAGGGTAGCTTAGATGCGGAAATTTACATTATGTAAAAGCGATGATTTTTATTTCAGGTGTTGACAATCGGAAAAATTGAAAATTGAAAAATGACAAACGAATTCTAAAAAACACAAATCGTGTGGTGGTGTGTATAATTGGGGTCCACTGGCTGGATGGAGCACCTCCACACTGATATTTGGGAGTCCGGAACACACTGACTGCCGAATTCCCACAAAGATGGATTGAGAGAGGTGGTCCAATTCTCTGGCCATCCTCCTTAGACATCCTCCGTGCCACTCGTGTGGCACATGTAGAAATGATGTGAATGCACAAACAAAACTTCCTAACTATGTGTATCCATTGTTGTTTCAATCTTCTTAATTCAACGATTACATGTTGTATTCCAGGCTGTTCAAATTAGGGCGTTCCGTCTTGGACACCCTGTATTTTTTAAACAGTAATAAGACACGTGTTAGAAGAGCCATTATAGATCTCGGTAGTCAAAATTGAATTTTAAATTAGATGCCATTTGGGAGGGCAAAATTTCAGAAAAATGAACGTTTGCTGTAAAATTTGCGCTCGCGGGAAGGGTAAGTAGTTCTCATTTTTAACACATTTTTTGAGGCAAAAATCATTTTTAATTTCTGTTCTTGAAAGTAATTTTGAAGAATGGAATTTCAAAGGATAACTATTCAAGTAACAGTTAACCGTGTTTGTAAATCTGTTCATAATTTTGGATCAGCAACATGGTCTAGATTCTGTTTAACACATGTATGACTTTCAAAAAAAGTTCTTTAACGGATATTTGTTACATTAGAATCCACAAGACATCAATGGACTTCTTCGCTTCTCACAGAAGAGAACATGATTATGTGGAAATAAAGTAGTCTCTTTTTCTACATATAGTGATTAAAGAATACTACTGTAGTTTCGAAAGCAAATAATTATCTCTATTTATTTTCTGGTGACAGCAGCAGATAGTAGTTATCCAAGCAAGGATAATAACAAATTCTGAAAGGAGGTATTAAACTCTTTGATATAATAGGAAATCGAAAGGCGGAGTGAACTTTAACTCCCAACGTTGACATCTTTATATTGCTTGCGATTTTCGTCCCATATTTTCAATTTCTGATTTACATCTAACGATCTAATTCCTCCTTGCAGAATATGTATTTATCCTTCATTGGATAATTGATCCCTGCTGCTATCACTTGAAGACGAGAGCAGATAATTAATTGTTCTCCGAACTATAGTGGTGTTCTTTAATCATTTTAGGGAGATAAAAAATGATTTTATTTTCGTAAATTGCCCATCTTCAGTGAATGTATCATTGCTCAATGCTTAGAGAATGGAAAGTTTTCATGCTCTTCAGGGGCGCTCCGAATGTATTGGTTATGGTTTGTTGATATTGTGAGCTACTGTCATCTTTTGCACACGAAAGCCAACCAGACCACTTAAAGTGGAATCCGACCCACTTTGAACATAAAGCCTGAACAGAAATTTCAACCCGATACATCTTGACTAATAAGCCAACATCTTAACTACGTGGCGGGCATGTAATAATTGCGTGACAAATTTCTTTTTCGAAACTTATCTTCTTCTCGACAATAGAGAAACAAGAACGAAAAATCATGCGTCAAGCATAGATTATGTAGCACTTTCCAACGCTTTCAAAATAATTTTACAAATCATACCGTTTAATAAGCTAAAAGATAACTTCTAAGTAAACAATTTGGAAAATGCATAACATATTTAAAAACATAATTTCAGGAATTTGCAACATATACAATATTCTGAAAAATATCCGAATACTTTTATTCAGCCCTGTATGGGATCTATAGAACTGTATATATACTACATAGGATGCTAAATTTTAGTTGAGTTAGAAACGCGTAGCACAGTTTAAAATTCTCCGTCTGAAGTTTGTCAATAAACAGAAATGTGTTCGCGAACTTTTGTGCTGCCCTGTATAGGATCTACAGAATTTATACACATCACGTAATAGACAAAAAGCAAGTTAACATTAAAATCGCGTTCAGTAACTTAAAACGCACTTCCAGGAATTATTGTTAACAGACAGTAGATAATTCTTTTGCGTGTCCCTGTAAATGAACGATGACTGCTATACACACAATATTCCGTAGTAAGTCTCTTGTAATGCACCTTAGTGATCTATATAAATTTCAATGCGTTTAAAATAGTGAAACATTATTTAAATAAACCGCAGACGATTTTTCTCCATAGACGTAATGTAACGGAATTATTTTTACTGTCCCTGTAAAGTAACTATAAGTGCTATGCACACCCTGTTCCATATTAAGCTTCTTCTAATGCACCTTAGTGATATATATAAATTTCAATGCGTTTAAAATAGTGAAACATTATTTAAATAAACCGCAAATGATTTTTCCCCATAGACTGCAATGTAACGGAATTCTTTTGAGTGTCCCTGTAAAAAAACTATAAGTGCTACACACTTCCGTTGAAATAGGGAACATGCTATAGATAACGACAATAACATATAAAAATTGCAGAGCAATCCGAACATATTTACGGGAGTTAGAGCACGGACAGACGGCAGACGGCCAGACGGCAGACGGCCAGACGGCCAGACGGCCAGACGGCAGACGGCCAGACAAACCGAAGTCATAAGCACTTTTCAACTAGGTTGGAAAGTGCTAAAAAATGACTTGAAGTTAACATTTGTAAAGTCCGGGAAAAAATAGTGAACACTCTGAAATTCAACACTTTCCTAGCTCATAGTTAATTTGAAAATATCTTCCATTCAAAGGAACTTTTTAATTATAACATCTTGGGCCCACAAATTCAACTTAGACACTTGAAAGTGATGTTATACAAGTCGTAAAAATATAATTTGCCCCGTCTCAATCCTACCCACTTCTTGTCTTTTGGTTTCATAATTTCCGCTTGTGAACACTCTGAAATTCAACACTTCCCTAGCTCATAGTTAATTTGAAAATATCTTCCATTCAAAGGAACTTTTTAATTATAACATCTTGGGCCCACAAATTCAACTTAGACACTTGAAAGTGATGTTATACAAGTCGTAAAAATATAATTTGCCCCGTCTCAATCCTACCCACTTCTTGTCTTTTGGTTTCATAATTTCCGCTTGTGAACACTCTGAAATTCAACACTTCCCTAGCTCATAGTTAATTTGAAAATATCTTCCATTCAAAGGAACTTTTTAATTATAACATCTTGGGCCCACAAATTCAACTTAGACACTTGAAAGTGATGTTATACATTGCGGCTATGTATAATTTGCCCCGTCTCAATCCTACCCACTTCTTGTCTTTTGGTTTCATAATTTCCGCTTGTGAACACTCTGAAATTCAACACTTCCCTAGCTCATAGTTAATTTGAAAATATCTTCCATTCAAAGGAACTTTTTAATTATAACATCTTGGGCCCACAAATTCAACTTAGAAACTTGAAAGTGATGTTATACAAGTCGTAAAAATATAATTTGCCCCGTCTCAATCCTACCCACTTCTTGTCTTTTGGTTTCATAATTTCCGCTTGTGAACACTCTGAAATTCAACACTTCCCTAGCTCATAGTTAATTTGAAAATATCTTCCATTCAAAGGAACTTTTTAATTATAACATCTTGGGCCCACAAATTCAACTTAGACACTTGAAAGTGATGTTATACAAGTCGTAAAAATATAATTTGCCCCGTCTCAATCCTACCCACTTCTTGTCTTTTGGTTTCATAATTTCCGCTTGTGAACACTCTGAAATTCAACACTTCCCTAGCTCATAGTTAATTTGAAAATATCTTCCATTCAAAGGAACTTTTTAATTATAACATCTTGGGCCCACAAATTCAACTTAGGCACTTGAAAGTGATGTTATACAAGTCGTAAAAATATAATTTGCCCCGTGTCAATCCTACCCACTTCTTGTCTTTTGGTTTCATAATTTCCGCTTGTGAACACTCTGAAATTCAACACTTCCCTAGCTCATAGTTAATTTGAAAATATCTTCCATTCAAAGGAACTTTTTAATTATAACATCTTGGGCCCACAAATTCAACTTAGACACTTGAAAGTGATGTTATACAAGTCGTAAAAATATAATTTGCCCCGTCTCAATCCTACCCACTTCTTGTCTTTTGGTTTCATAATTTCCGCTTGTGAACACTCTGAAATTCAACACTTCCCTAGCTCATAGTTAATTTGAAAATATCTTCCATTCAAAGGAACTTTTTAATTATAACATCTTGGGCCCACAAATTCAACTTAGGCACTTGAAAGTGATGTTATACAAGTCGTAAAAATATAATTTGCCCCGTCTCAATCCTACCCACTTCTTGTCTTTTGGTTTCATAATTTCCGCTTGTGAACACTCTGAAATTCAACACTTCCCTAGCTCATAGTTAATTTGAAAATATCTTCCATTCAAAGGAACTTTTTAATTATAACATCTTGGGCCCACAAATTCAACTTAGGCACTTGAAAGTGATGTTATACAAGTCGTAAAAATATAATTTGCCCCGTCTCAATCCTACCCACTTCTTGTCTTTTGGTTTCATAATTTCCGCTTGTGAACACTCTGAAATTCAACACTTCCCTAGCTCATAGTTAATTTGAAAATATCTTCCATTCAAAGGAACTTTTTAATTATAACATCTTGGGCCCACAAATTCAACTTAGGCACTTGAAAGTGATGTTATACAAGTCGTAAAAATATAATTTGCCCCGTCTCAATCCTACCCACTTCTTGTCTTTTGGTTTCATAATTTCCGCTTGTGAACACTCTGAAATTCAACACTTCCCTAGCTCATAGTTAATTTGAAAATATCTTCCATTCAAAGGAACTTTTTAATTATAACATCTTGGGCCCACAAATTCAACTTAGACACTTGAAAGTGATGTTATACAAGTCGTAAAAATATAATTTGCCCCGTCTCAATCCTACCCACTTCTTGTCTTTTGGTTTCATTATTTCCGCTTGTTAAGCTTGGAACTAAAATGGGATTTTTAAATGATAAATGTGTGTATTTAAAAAGTTTTATTTGTTAACTCTTATTAACAATTACTCTTTATAATGTATTTTTAAATCAATAAAGTGAAGTTATTGTAACTTTGTCAAAACAAAACAAGAACGAAAAATCATGCGTCAAGCATAGATTATGTAACACTTTCCAACGCTTACAAAATAATTTTACAAATCATACCGTTTATTAAGCTGAAAGATAACATCTAAGTAAACAATTTGGAAAACGCATAACATATTTAAAAACATAATTTCAGGAATTTCCAACATATACAATATTCGGAAAAATATCCGAATACTTTTATTCAGCCCTGTATAGGATCTATAGATTTCTATATATACTACATAGGATGCTAAATTTTAGTACAGTTAGGAAACGCGTAGCACAGTTTAAAATTCTCCTTCTGGAGTTTCTGTCAATAAACGGAAATGTGTTCGCAAACTTTTGTGCTTCCCTGTATAGGATCTACAGAATTTATACACACCACGTAATAGACAAAAAGCGAGTTAAATTTAAAATCACCTTCAGTAACTTAAAACGCACTTCCAGGAATTATTGTGTAACAGACAGTAGAGAATTCTTTTGTGTGTCCCTGTAAATGAACGATGACTGCTATACACACAAAATTCTGTAGTAAGCCTCTTGAAATGCACCTTAGATATATATAAATTTCATGCGTTTAAAATAGTGAAACATTATTTAAATAAACCACAGGCGATTTTTCTTCATTGCCGTAATGTAACGGAATTCTTTTGACTGTCCCTGTAAAGTAACTATAAGTGCTAAGCACACCCTATTCCATATTAAGCTTCTTGTAATGCACCTTAGTGATATATATAAATTTCAATGCGTTTAAAATAGTGAAACATTATTTAAATAAACCGCAAATGATTTTTCCCCATAGACTGCAATGTAACGGAATTGTTTTAGGTGTCCCTGTAAAAAAAACTATAAGTGCTACACACTTCCGTTGAAATAGGGAACATGCTATAAACAACGACAGTAACATATAAAAATTGCAGAGCCATCCGAGCCTATTTACGGGAGTTAGAGCACGGCCAGACGGCCATACGGCAGACAAACCGAAGTCATAAACACTTTTCAACTATGTTGGAAAGTGTTAAAAAGTTAAATTCTAATCATCGCATGAATTCCATATAACACTCAGGAATAGACTACACTGCCATCTTTCTCTACCGTTGACTACTGTTGTTTATTTGCATTACAATTCCTGAAACAGAAGGTGTCCCAAGACGGGCTACATCCAAAGATCACTTTCTTTTATTGAGTCTTTTTCCTTTTACTTGCAATTCAAAATCTAATGGCTCAGATTGGACTCGATATCATAAGTCGTCGCTTTTCCACCAAAATGGCATCATTTAAAAATTAAAATTAAATTGATTAACTATCAAGATTTGATATAGTAAGATGTTACGTGATATAGTTTTTTAGTTCATATGTTTTATTTGGTGGTTTTCAAGCATTATGGGAAAACTTTTATGGATACAATCTGTTTACGAAACCTTGAGTGCACTTGCTAGATGAGCCATAAAATGCATATGAAGAGTTAAAATGGCGCCATAAAACTGCATTAATGACGGAAATAAGAACAATACAATTTCGAATATGTCCAAAACTGAACACATGCGTGCACGTTTATAATATAGTACACCATTACGACACTTACTTCTAATAGCTTTATACGTCATTGATAATGCTAATTAAATATAATTGCTTTTGACAAATTATGCTTACCCAAAATTAACTACTGATATAACTAAGTAAGTAACTTTAAAATGATAACCATTGGTGCAGAGAGGGGAGGGAAGGGGGGAATCCCCGAGGGCTAAATGAAAAGGGGCTCCTGTTGTTATAAAATTGATAGAATTATAAGAAAAGAATATTTTTGTGCTGATATCAAAGTTTAAATACTGTTTTGTGTAAAATGGGAATGAAAAAAATGCTGAAAGCAATTTATGTTTATTGCAATGTAAAACAGTCAATTTCAAAATTTATGGTTTCTATATTTATCGCAAGGAAACATTCCACGTAAAAATAATGCAACGCGTTATACGCACTGTCTGCTTCCAAATTGCTTCCATTATGTTTCTATAGCTCATAATATCAACATTCATTACAGGTGCGTATTATCATCCGAATAGCATGTATTTTGCATAAAATAACATTTAGTACAAACTTATTAATTAAAAGTTATATAAAATTAAAATGTATATTAAATTAAAAGCTTATTAATTAAACGTTATATTTAAAAAAATATTCTTTATAATAAATTATGTGTTAATCAATAGAGTAAAGTTCTGCAACGTTGTCAAAACAAAAAAGTTACCCGTTATACGCACTGTCTGCTTCCAGTTTGCTTCTATAGCTCTTAACATAAACATATTACATCCGTATTATCTTCCGAATAGCATGTATTTTGCATAAAGATAACAAATCGTACAAACTTATTAATTAAGAGTTATATTAAATTAAAAACTTATTAATTAAAAGTTATATTTTAAAAAAAAATTCTTTATAATAAAAAAGTGTTAATTAATAGAGTAAAATTTCTGCAACGTTGTCAAAATAAAAATGTTACGCGTTTTACGCACTGTCTGCTTCCAAAACTCACAACATAACCATACATTACACGTTGTGTATTATCATCCTAATAGTATGTATTTTGGATAAAAATAACAAATCGTACAATCTTATTAATTAAAAGTTATATTAATAGTTATATTAAATTAAAAGTTATATTAAAAGCTAAATTAAATTAAAAGTTATATTAACAGATATAGTAAATTAAAAGTTTTATTAAAAGCTATATTAAATTAAAAGTTATATTAAATTAAAAATATTAATTAAAAATTATATTTAAAAAATTATTCTTTATATAAAAAAATATATTTGGAAATCAGTAGATTAAATTTACTGCAACGTTGTCAAAACAAAACAAAACAAAAAGTTGTATTTAACGCGTCTGCTTCCAAATTGCTTCCAATTTGTTTCTATAACTCTTAACATAAACGTACATTACAGCTGCTTATTATCATTCGAATAGCATGTATTTTGCATAAAAATAACAAATCGTACAAACTTTTTCTTTAAAAGTTATATTAAATTAGAAGTTTATTAATTAAAATTTATATTTAAAAAAAATTACTCTTTGTAATAAAAATTTATTTGTTAATCAATAGAGTAAAGTTACTCCAACGTTGTCCAAATATATATATATATATATATATATATAGTATATATACATATATGCGTTATACGTACTGTCTACTTCCAAATTGCTTCCAATTTGTTTTTCTAGCTCCTCGCGAAAAAACGCTCCAGCTAATGTTAAGTCTATGGGAAGGTTATCGCGCGATTTCTCGCTCGCATTTTAACATTTTTTAATGATTTTTTTGCATAGGATAGCTGAGGTCGATCTCTAACGTTGTTAGTTTTTACTTTTTCGATTTTGGTTCCAGTTTTTTTATATAAGGATAATTTCACTTTCAGAACCGGTTCTAACCGGTTCCAAATTTGAAAATGTCCGCTTATAAAAAAACCGTAGCCAAAATCGAAAAAAGTACAAACTAACAACGTTAGAGATCGACCTCAGCTATCCTATGCAAAAAAATCATTTAAAAATGTTAAAATGCGAGCGAGAAATCGCGCGATAACCTTCCCATAGACTTAACATTAGCTGGAGCGTTTCTTTGCGTGACTAGCGTAGGCTAATAACATAAACATACATTACAGGTGCGTATTACCATCCGAATAGCATGTATTTTGCATAAAAATAACAGATAGTAAAAAGTTATTCATTAAAAGTTAATTTTATTTAAAAATGAAATGAAGTAAAAAATAAGTTGTTATAAACACATAAACTAATTAAAATTAACGAATTTACTAAATATTATTAATACCTTCTAAATTTCCCTCTTCTATGTGAACACATATATACTCTACAATAAGAAATTTTATCCCCCGGGCTGAAGTTAAATCTCTGCACCTTTTAATAGTAGCACCTTAAAAAATCATTTGAAACCTTTAATTTAAACTCATTTGTACGATTTTAAATTCATACACTTTCTGAAAATATTGTGTTCAAACAGAACACAGAGTTAGGACTTCAGAAAATATTTATGAGAAGATTACTCGTATAAAATGACATATCCAGAATGTGGCAAAAGTTTTACTTAAGTGGTCATAATCATTAGAATGTTATGTTACTTCACATGAGATGGGATTTTTTAGATCAAGTTAGTGCATAAACATTTTTAACAAATAAAATAACTTAATTTATACTGATTTTTTTTTTATTTATTTTTTATTTTTATTTTATTTTATTTTTTGAAAAGCTGACAAATGTAATTTGCATCTAAATCATTTGCGGGATATCCGTAATTAGATTTTCAAATATTTACTGGCATATTTTTCAGATAATCTTATTTCGCGAGTCTTTCAAAAAATTCGCAGAAAAATATTTTTGCATTTGAATAAAGGGTTTTGATTGAAATGTGATTTTCTATAAAATTATTATTCGACTAAATTTTGAGCAGTTGCTAATTTTATTTTGCATTCAATTCAAAATCTTAAATATTCTTAAAGATAATGTGGTATATATTTTCTACATTCCTACACTTTTCCGGCATATTAATATTTTGGCAGAATAAATAATTAAATGTTGAAAATTAACCCTTTCGGGTACGGCTTTTTTTTTATTTGTCCGCTTGCACCGAGAATTCCTAATACATAAAAAGATCCTTAATTTAAGTCATCTTTTTAGCGTATTAGTTGGGACATAGCTTAGTATATTTTCAAATTTTACATATTTGTGAAAATGAAGGCAATTAAAAAAAAATAATCCCCTAAAAATGGCCTTAAAATACTTATAAAAATCGAAAATGAAAATATAAAAAAAATTCCTACTTAGTGCTATAGAGATTTAATTCTCAGTGTTTGTATTACAATTTAAAGGAAATCAATCGAGCGGTTCTAGAGTAATGCAAGCGGTCACGTAACAAAAAAAAATGTCGTTTTGAGAAAAATGTCTTTAAGTTTGTTTTAGAGACTAGCGGAATATCTGTTGCTGTAACTTTTGTAATAATTCGAATTTTAAAACATCGTTTTTAGACTATATACTAGACACCACAAGCTATCAGAAAATGCAATAAAAAAATATGTTTTTTTGAACGTTTCAAACTGGTTGATCTCCACAGCCCTGGCAGTAACATCACAGGCCTTTGAGGCCTATGATGTTGATTAAATAACTTATAGGCTTCATAGTCCTATGATGTTTGTTGATAATATTTCTTCCATAATACCTCCTATTACGGAATAGAAATTATGGAAATTTTGATGAATCTCATTGCATAGTGATTAGAGGCCAAGAGTTTGACACGAGCGGCGAAAAAAAGGGTTTTACTATCAGGATTAAAAACAGCATTGAAATCATTCATTCACAAGCATTTTGCACATAAGAGGCTGCAACCTAATATTCTCCAAATCGTATGGAATACTGAGTCAAAGTAAAACTGAACGTTTTTAATTTTACTCTTGGAAATCTATCGCTAGCCTGTCACTAAATTTGATTGTAATTTGATTTGTCTTTTAATGTATTGGGTTGTTCGGAAAGTTCTTTCCATTTGGGAAAGTTGATCCGTACCGGAAATTTTCTATCGTTTAATTATTAGATATTAACTGCGATATCTAATGTCTAATAATTGACGAGCAGAATTTTTTGGTACGAATTGTTTTTCCCAAACGGAAGGAACTTTCCGAAAAACACAATATAAATAAATAAATTTTTCAGTTTTTTTTTTTTCAAAATTTTTCAAGAATATACTTTTAAGAGTCCTTCTTTGTCACAATTGAAAATTTGTTTTTCTATAATATCGCATTTAAAATTGTTGATTTAAATCGTTTTTGTCATCTGTCTGAGACGTCTTTCAAAATGGAAAAAAATGCTTCAAAAATCTTCCATAAATTGATTACCTATACTTTAGATTTATTTAGAGATGCTTTAAAGATAAATACTTTATTATAATTTAAATTATTTAGTTCAATATTGTAGTTGACGTTTTCATATCCGCAGATATCTTGTAGTATATTAGAATGTAAGAAATCAAAAAATTAAAAAGAAAAGTATTGTTTCCGAATTTCCCGGAGTGCTTAATTCCATTTATTATCTGATATGTTCTCTAATAAGGGTTTTGTGTAGTCATTCTTAAATACAATTTTTTTAAATACGATCTTCATTTATTGTAGGTGGTAAATAAATAGACTTCAAGATACAAATTTTGCTTTAACATATATAAGATGACAATACTTAATCAAACGTTACAATTCGAATCGTTTTTTATCATTGTAACATTTATCTTTTTTTATCCGTTAGATCATTAAAGAGATAATAATCGGCTCTCTTTTAATTCTTTCATGGGAAATTGTATGTAAAATCTTAATATTATAAGAATCACAAGGCATTAAAAAATGATTGTACAGTTGGTATCAATATTGAGTAGACGCTGGTGATTGTGAAGTTTAGTAAATCCTCTCGGCACTTAGGAATATTATAAATTCGTTAACCCATGGCACCTTTTGTAGTAAAATAATGCGAGTATTGCGTGAACTAATTAAGATAAAATCATGAGAGGGAATGTGTTTGCCGGCCAGGGATTCTCTAAGCTAAGTTTGGGAGGGTTGCAATCCACTAACTTGATTAAATTTGTCTTCTCATTTCAAAATTGTCATTAACTCATAGTCTCCTCGACACATGAGCTAAAAAATGCGAATAACCGGCTGCAAATTTTGTAATTGGAAAAGGTCTTTCCTAAATAGAACGTGAAATATTGTGGAAGTTCCAAAATATCAGGCGCATATAACTAGCGAAATGAGTCTCACATAACTGACTAAAAGCTTTTAAAATAAAACAAGAAGTATCTTTTAAAAAATAAGATTTATTAAAGTGTCACGCGTGGTATTTTGCTCTGATATTTATTTTTCGGCTTTTAATATGTTAGTCGTAATTTATTTAAGTTCATTAAATCTAAGCCCTGGAGGCTGTTCTCAAATCCAAAAGAGCTACTTTCTGACACATTTCTTAATTCAATTTTGTTCGGAAACGCATGAAATTGGCCGGTGTTCTTATCCAGAAACTATGGAATCGAAATACGCTCTCCAGTATTTGGTAAAGGCAGAAAGTTGAAATTTATGTGAGTTTATTACTGCTATTTTAAACATTTATTCAGCATTCAACTTTTGTGTATTTTAATTCATAATAAACTATATAATAATTTATAGTTGAGCTTAAGGCTGTTCTCAAATCCAAAAGGGTTCTTAATTCATTTTTGTTCGGAAGCGCATGAAATTGGCCGGTGTTCTTATCCAGAAACTATGGAATCGAAATACGCTCTCCAGTATTTGGTAAAGGCAGAAAGTTTAAATTTATGTGAGTTTATTACTGCTGTTTTAATCATTTATTCAGCATTCAATTTTTGTGTATTTTAATTCATAATAAACTATATAGCAATTTATAATTGAGCTTAAGGCTGTTCTCAAATCCAAAAGGGACTACTTTCAGACACATTTTTTTAATTCGTTTTTGTTTTGAAAGGCATGACATGGGCAGATGTTGTTAAAGTATGTAATTATATGTAATTGTAATGTATATGTAATTGTTTTAATACTTTCCGAACGTATAGTGCAAGGAATGTATTGAAATCAGGATTTGTATGCGTGTGTGTGAGTGAAAAGATCTCTCTCAAACGGTACTTCTGATTGCACTCCTATTGGGCGAATAGGTTATAAACCACTGTCACAACAACTGTATAGGTTTTTGTAAAAATTGTCCAGCGGATTGGGTAATGAATTTATTTTTAAACCCTTTGCGATCGATTCTGTAAGGAAAATCACATGGAAATATTGCGGCGATGTCATCAAGCAATTCTGAGTATTTCAATTTAGCCGATTCCATTGTATCAGAAATTTATAACACCCCACGCGCTTCTTTATTTTTTTACTTTACGGATACGGAAAGTCGAGTGGGGTCAGTCCAGATTTGTTTTCACTAAAATCATTAACTTATGTCACATGAATTCCCATTCGTGTCCCTTCATTAGACATTTTATTAATTAATGACATTCTAAAGTAATGAATAAACACTTTGAAAAGTTGTTTTAATTTTTACAAAAATCACCACAGTCCACATCAGGCATTTTATTCCATTCTCTGAATATTTTTCATTGCAAACAGATTCTTCCTCATCTGGTATACAACCTAGTAAAAAACTCATCTCAGATGAGGAATACTAAATATTCCATATTTCCTGACATGCCATCTTGAAAAAAAATAACCTCTTCACTCGTCAACAAGTTAGCATAGAGGGTAACTGACTAACATAGCAATAAATATAACTATTCAACTTAAGAGCCTACACTAGACCTCCGAAGAAACTCTCAAGCTAATGTTAAGTCTATGGGAAGGTTATTTTCAAATTTCTCGCTCGCGTTTTAATATTTTTAAATGATTTTTTGCGCATAAAATATCTGAGGTCGATCTCTAACGTTGTGCGTTTTTACTTTTCGATTTTGATTCCAGTTTTTTTAATATAAGGGTACTTTCATTTTCAGAACCACTTCCAACCGGTTCCAAAATCGAAAATGTCCGCTTATAAAAAAAATTAACCAAAATCAAAAAAAATAAAAACGCACAACGTTAGAGATCGACCTGAGCTATCCGATGCAAAAAGAATCATTTAAAAATATTAAAATGCGAGCTAGAAATTTGAAAATAGCCTTCCTATAGACCTGACATTAGCTTGCGCGTTTCATCTTTTGACTAGTGTAGGCTCTTTACTGAACTTGGTTAATATCACCGACGAAGAGGTCTTATAATTAATGTGAATTTTATAAAGCTTACCTGCAGAAAACTGCAATAATTGAGAATAAGATTTTATTTCACCGCATCACTCCAACAACAGGTATCCAAACAGAACTCACCATAGTGCATCATGGGAGTACTAGGAAGTCGTTTGGCAGTTTTACAATTCGCTGCATCACCGTAACGAGTCAGGTATTTCATATTGCCCGACCATTCCATAATGCCCGAACTTCCTCTACTAATTTGAGCCATGACTATAACTTGCATAGAAATTCGTGGCAAAAAATTCAGAGATGGTTATATCTTTTCTAAAAATTGCAATTCATGTGTCATCACGTAAGCGTCTCTTTTGTAGTTTACATAATTTTTAACCAACAAAGGAAGTTACACAGTTTCTTTGTATGTTCTTTTATGTAAGTTCACGCATAACTATTGAACGTATGCGTCAATTTTCATAATTTTTACTTTCTTCTATCTATACAAGAAGAAAGTATGGGATTCCTGACAAATTTCCACTTCCGGTTTTTGACGTATTTATACGTTTTAGAAGGTTTTAACGCGATTTGCCTATTTTTAGAAAATGTCTGTCCGAGAGCCTGTGTGTCTCTCTGTGACACACATTTTGTGGATGCTCTATCTCAAGAACTAATGCACGGAATTTAATAAAACTTTTGATTCAGTTAGACCTTAGCAAAAGTTGGTGCTTATTTGGTTTGGGTGTATATCTCTTAACAGGAGCCGTTGCTATGCTGTGATTTTAATGATTTCTGCATTAGCTGTATCACAAGAACTAATGAGAGCTAACTGTAGAACAGACGATTTACTAACAAGGAAATTTCTTGTAATTTCCTGTACTAGTATTTACACTGGTGTCCAGAAATTAAGGGGCCGTGACCAATTTCAGACGTTTCGTCGAATATCTACTGAAACTCTTGAGAAAATGCCGAAATGCCCATGAATTTTGAGGATGTAAAGTACATGTTTGACTTCCTGTTTTTCAGTGAAGATTTTGTCTTGAGAACAATTAGGGGGGGGGGGGCAATAATCATTTTAATAATAAAATGATGTTTTCGATGACCCAAGTAACAGAAAATGCTAAAAATGGTCTGTCACTGTAGCAAATGACTATGTATGTTCAACATTTGTGTGCATTTGTGTAAGCATAGCACGTATATTCGTGAAGATGTTAACGTTTCTGTGAAAAATTCAAAAGTTTTTTTTAATAGCATGCAGCGTTTTCAGCCGAATTTAACACCGCTTTCCAAAAACTTGACAAATCTTAGAAATTGTATACTGTAATTAAACTATTAATATGTTGAATATTTGATGAGATATGGATATTTGTAGGAAATAAAATTTAACTTCGCATGCGAGAACTACAGCAAAATTTTTTGTCATGATTTGATAATCAATACTATAGGGCAACTCATATAAAAAGACCGGTGAAATATCGTGGAAACTCAAAAAGTTACAGCAATAATTGATAAATTGAGGAGAAAATCCCATATAATCCTATGGGGACCAATTCCGATGGTGGATTGGTATCGGTTTCATTTTGATTCAAAAATAATATGTTTGTCGGCCTAACTTTTATTTTGTCTTTTTAGGATCCCAATTTCATAAAAATTGGCCAATCGCTACCAAATAGGAATAGGTTCTTCAGATACACGGTTCAAGTACACTAAACACTTTAAAAACAGTCGTTGGATCTTGCATATTTTTTTTTCAGAGACAAGACAAAAAATTTATATAAGGTCGTGCATTACGTGTCAAAATGAGCGATATAGGCAACAACATGATAAAAAATGTATCTGGGCACCAATAAAGGGTTCCCACAAGAAACGCTGTATTGTGTTAAAGCACTCACAAAACTGACGTGTTCTCACCAAACTGGCGCCACCAACTGGCGTGCAATAAGCATACATCAATGTAATGAGTTAAAGAACAATCACTTGAAGTGAGTTTTATTTTATAATTTTAGAACACATTAGTGTCAGAAAAATATTTTAATCATGATTTGTGTGCGAGAGTGATTACGATGATTCCCAGAAAATACTTCCGATTGAGTTTTCATTTGGAAAATATTGGGTCATTTGGAAAGTTGTGTGGTTTTTCAAAAAGCGAAGCGTGGTTTCGTCTAGTTATTTTGCTATTTCTGATAAAGAGTGACCTTGAATAACCCAGATATCTACATTCGGTCTTTTCACCTTGCGCTGCATAATTCTTGCTTTTGTTGTGCCATAATTTTTGTTTCCGTGCAGTACTACGAATAGAGAACCAAAAAGTTCATTTTCGTCATATTATGCTCTTTTATTTTCAGAAAGGTAAAATGCTAGTCAGGCTGATGGTAAAATTTGTGCTATATATGGGTAAAGTCCTGTTTCAGATGACACAGTTCAAAGGTGGTTTAAAAAATTTAAGCGTGGGCAATTTCAGCCTCGGATATCCAATATGTTATAGACCCCTATTTGCAAGAACTGTATAAATTTTCGTACAAATCAGCCGACGCGACATTTTAAAACCATTTTTCGATCGATTCTATACGGAAAATCACCGGGGAAATAGTATGTATGGTATGTAATGTGTACAAGAAATATTGCGACAATGTCCTCAAGCATGAGTGGTGCAGAGGTAACGTCTCCAGCTTCAAATCGAGATGTCGAGCGTTCGCAACCAGTCGATTCCATTGTTTATCTTTTTTTCTTTTAACTTTCTGAACACGTAAATCAGTCGAGTGGAGTCCCATCAGATTAAAATTCCCATGTTTAAATGCATCTGAACAAATATAGCTAATTTTTTGAATTTGTTTTTTCTGGATTGGTCAGAGCCTAATGTGTAACTGCTATCATTATCAGGCATGCAAAGCGCTGGATTTAATTATCGCCTTTCATACTATTCAAATGAATTCATGACGAAAAATCATCTGCATATTCTATCCGAATTTATGGTAATGACATTTCTAATTAATGTGACAGATGTATTTAACTGAAATTGCACTTTCTGAATATCAGGCAGAAATGTAAATCTTTTCTTCTTAATGTCTCGAAAGATATTGCTACATCAAAGGTCATTCAAATTTTACGTTTCTCATCTATTACTAGCTTAATGAAGATAATACATATTTGATATCTCATTAATAGAGAGTTCTCCTACAACAGCTACCAGCAACACTAATTGATTTCCTACAGTTCAGGTTTAACCCTTTCAGGATCGATTTCTTTTTTAGTTTTGGGGGAAAATTACTTTTAGGTTCAAAAAATTAAAAGTAGCTATCCAAATCACAAACATTAAAGAATATATGATTTAATGAAATTTAACGATTACAGTTATTTTGCGTTCTATTGATATAACAATGGTCTCAGAAAGAATTTTTGATGACGTTTGGGAAATGTTAAATTGCAACAATAATAAAGAGACTTAACAACTTTCCAATGTTTTAAATTTTTTATCATAACTTATTGGCTTGGGAAAAGTAGCATCTACTTTAAATTTAAAGAATGAAATGTATGTTTACAATAAAAGAATCACCAACACTGCAAAGTTTTAAGCAAACGTTTTATTTTTGTCATAATGAAGAGAGGAACTTTTTTTTTCAACTGGATAAATCATATTGAATGGTTGGAGTATCAAAGTTGGGGATTATTCCAACAGAGTAAAGAATGTCCGGGTTTGGATTCGAACCTGGGTACCTTGGCTTTCCATGCAAATGCTGTTCCTACTCAGCTACCTGAGCTTCCAGTCTTACACTGAGAAAAATGACACTTTCAAATCTGAGTAAATCGATGTTTTCATTTTATTATGAAACTTTTTGTTTCAAATAGGACGACCCGATGCTTTCAATTCTGAAACACCAGAAATACTCAGAATATTTAAACATGGACATACTCAAAACTGAGCACATAGAGGACAGTTCATACCCATTTTCGAAACATGGACATACTCAAAAAGGATTAGAATCAGTTCCAACTCATATTTGAAACATGGACATACCCAAAAATGAGCACATAGAAGTCCGTTCATACTTTTACTCAAAAAGGAGGACATGATGTTTTATTCTTGAGTGTGTGCATGTTTTCAGAAATGAGTGTTTCAAACTTGAGTCATTTTGATTCGGAACCATTTTGACTACTGAGATTTGAGTATTTTTTGCTCACTTTTAAAAATGTCGTTTTTAGAGGATATTTTTCGCTGTGTTGGAATAAACCTCAACTATGATACTCCAATTATTGAATATGTTTTATTTTTTATTTTTGTTTTATTACTAAATGCTGAAACATGAATGAAGTGATAATAAAGTATGTATCGATATATACTATCATTACTACATGCAAATAACAACAACAATAATTGTTCAGACAAAAGAAATCAATTTAAATTGATAGGTACTTTTAAGTCCCGTTAGTCCCGACAATGTTAAGAGAATCTGTAAAAAAACGTAGAAAACACGTTTTCTGTAATATAAATGTTTTCCGAAGTATTTGAGAAGAAAATGTTTCCTATTTTGTGATGAAATTCGGAAAAATAATAAACAACAAAGCAGTTATAAATTCAAAACTTAGTGAAACAATGATAGAATACAATGTTGCTTTTCCGTTTCGATATAAATAACAAATGAGATATTGCAGATATCAACCGCGGACTCACAGCCCACTGTTACTTTCAATTTTCACAGTTTAACTTATATCTTTCAGTTTAACTCTTGGTTGTTACTCAGTCAAATCCCTAATTCCACTTACTAATGATAGTAGAATGCTTTGGTTTATTTAAAATATCTCCTAAGCAAATTATATTTTTAACTTATTTTTTCTTTGTATACTCTTCATAAAGGGTGTCCCTTATTTTCAATTATTGTCAAAACATTTTTTAAAAATATATACTTAATTTTATTTGAAGTGTTAAAATCTTACTCGCAGATCGCCAGCTTTTAACACATAAAATATCAAATTAAACATACATTGTAGAAATATTTTGTCAACTAAGAAAACAAGAGACATATTTTAAGAAGATACAAAGAAAAAAAAAGAAGTTAAAAATATTAATTTCCTGAGGAGTTATTTAAAAAATACGAATGCATTGTACGCCTGTAAGTTTAACGTAAGAGAAGGGAATTTGGGAGTTGACTAACAAGCAGCTCTAACTGACGTCATAAAAGTTTTATTTGCAACTTAAGTCATGGTGCCCTTTAGTTTCCAGCTAGTATTGTAACTATATATATATATATATATATATATATATATATATATACATATACAGGGTGATTTTTTTTTTAAGTTGTGAAAGTAAAACCCTATAACAAAAGAACCACTGGAATTTCACCAGTATGCTCCCAAAGCACTGGGATAAATTAAAATTCGGTTAAAAAATTAAAATCGCACCGACAGATGGCGCTGTATATGCAGTAAAGTCTTGAGACGAGTTTGCACACGACACACGCACAGTGACAAAAAAAACGTGAAGCACGTACACCTCGTGTTCACTATTCTACGGATATCCTTGCAATTACTGTGCCATTGACGGACCGTGCGTTGTTAGTGAAACTTCATTATCAGAATAATGACAACGCAGCAACTGCTCGTAGGGGATTTAGGACACTTAAAAATTTAAGAAAGGGTCCAATGATGACAGAGGGCCTACGGAAGATGGTTTCTTAAAGTACTGTCCATTGTTTTCCTCCCACTGACGACATTCTTTGTTTCTGTTAACTTACAGCGCCATCTGTCGGTTAAATTTTAAGTTGTTTTTAACCACGCCTAAAAAATTCCCATTGTCTTGGGAGCATACTGGGGAAATTTCAGGTCATTTGTATCAGTGGTTCTTTTGTTATAGGGTTTTACTTTCACAACTTTAAAAAAAATCAACCTGTATACATAACGCTAAACTCATATGACATCTCCCTTGCAGAACCAACCTCACACACTAAAACCAATAAACCATATAAAGACAAAACTCGAAACAACCATGAACGATAACTCCAATGAAAAACCAACGAAGTGTTATATATATATTACATATATGTAACGAATAAAATGAATTTTTCTAAAAACAGTGGTATTTTTACAGGACCGTTCAGTATATATCCACAGTATAACATTTTACACGATGTTTTATGTACAGGGTTGTTATAATTAAAGTTCGCCTATTCAGAAGGCTCTAGAGCCGGTTCTATGGCTCCAAACGAAACAGAATTTCACTAGTACGTAGTTGCAGAGATGCGCTCTGCGAAAATTGAAAAAAATAATTAGTTAAAATTTTTGTCAATAGGTGGCGCTAGCCAATATTTAAGCCGATATTTGCAGATTCCTTTATTTTGTAAAAAACAAAATACAGGAAATTTTATTTCACAGTTGGTAAAAGTAAACTTTTTCAGATTCGTTATATCAATTTCGGTCAATCCAGATGAAACACACAAAATTTCACCCAACGCTTGAAAAAAATCACATTTTATTCAAATTTTCGACGAACGCAACTTCGAAAACTTGAAATACCCTTCTAACCACCTGACGATTTAAAACTTGCTGATAAAGTGTGTCTGTGATTTCTTTGACACTGGAACAGTTGATTGTTTCTGAAAAGCATTGGAATCTACGCTTTGTGGAGAATGGTAACTTTGAAAGAAAAGGTAAAGTTATTTTATCAAAATAACAGCAGCTCTTCGAGAATTCCGGAAACTAAAAGATGTTAGACGTGCAAGTGTGCCAGCTATTGCGAATCAAGTCGATATGCCGATTTCCACTGTGAGAAAAGTGATGCGTCAAATTTTGCGCTACTATCCCTACAAGATTCAGAGGGTGCAACAACTAAAACAGGGTGATACCGAAAGTCGGCTATCATTTTCACTACAGTTTCTTGCACGAATGAATGTGGACAATTCTTGGCCCTGGAATATTCTATGGAGTGATGAAGCGCATTTTTATTTAAACGGACAAGTGAACACACACAACTGTCGAATTTGGGCGAAAGAGAATCCTAATGTTGTCCAAGAAGTTCCATTGCATGCAGCTAAAGTGACGGTGTGGTGCGGTTTCACAGCTACGTTTATGATAGGGCCATATTTTTTTGAGGAACTAACATCTACAGGACCCATTGCATGTTCCGTAAATGGGAGAAGGTATCTCAATATGTTGTCAAATTTTCTGATTCCCGAGCTGCAACAGTGAGGCTGCCTTCAAAATATCGTGTTTATGCAAGCCGGTGAACCACCGCACATTACTAGAGCAGTTCGGACTTTCTTAACAAGCCATTTTACAGAAGACCGCATCATAATTCGTTATTTTCAAACAGTCTGGCCACCACGATCGCCTGATCTAACACCATGCGATTTTTGGTTGTGGGGATTTTTGAAAGATTCTGTATCTAAAGACAGATGTCAGACAATCTCTGATCTAAAAGACAGTATTGGACTTCATATTCGCTCAATCTCACAGGACAGTTTACGCAATGCTGTAGAAAGCACAATTCTGAGAATGGAATGCGTTATTGAAAATGGTGGAGGATTCATTGAGCATGCGTAATGTTATTCTTCGTTATTTCCTCGCTGCCGAGCGACATGTTTTATTTTTGTTGATGCAGATTATATCACATGAAATTATATTCATTTTTCTGTATTGTTTGGAGTCATAGGTCAGGCTCTAGCGTTGTCTGATTAGGTGAACTTTAATTATAACAATTCGCAGATCGTCGAAGTTTGTTGAAACTTTTAAATTTGTGTGCTTCGTCTGGATTGACTGAAATTTATATAATGAATCTGCAAACATCGCCTTAAATATTGGCGCAGCGCCACCTACTGACGAAAAATGTAACTAATTTTTTTCGATTTTCGCAAAGCGCATCTCTTCAACTATGTACTAGTGGAATTTTGTTTCGTTTGGAGCCATAGAACCGGCTCTAGAGCCTTCTGAATAGGCGAACTTTAATTATAACAACCCTGTATGAAAAAGCTTTCCGCTCAATGCGTGCCGCATTTGTTGAACGTCGCGCGTCGATCAGAAACGCCAAAGAGTGACTATTTCTCAAGAATGTTCTAAAATGCATTGTGTTGCAAGTTGAAAAATAAAATGAAATATTATCAAAAGTTTTATATTTTCTTTGTCAGGCCGAGAACATTTCGAACCACCCTCGCACAGGGCTGCATTAAAGAATTCGCACACAAGAGTGTGTCTTAAATATATTGAGTTGCAAGGGGACTGCATTAAAAAATAATATGACATTATGTCAAAAATCTTGTTCTTTCACTGTCAGGCCGAGAACTTATCAAGCTACCCTCGTATATGGTAAAACTCCCAAGCATCGAGATTCTAAATCTAAAACGAAAAAAATAACTATATCTACAGTTATTAATTTAAATAGTTATCTATTATATCTTATATCTATTATATCTATTATATCTTTAAATAGTTATCTATTATAACCTCTACTTAGTAAAAACAACAACAACAAAAAAATCTTTGTTCACTGACACGTGAAATATATCCTGGTGTATTTTTACAAACAAAGCTGGCCGAATTATACTTGAAATTTCCCAAATTTTGTGCATTTTGTGATCATTTGTGAAGATTATCAATGGTGCCGCATAAAAATGACATACACTTTCATGTACTTGCACACGATTATAATTTGGAATCCATCTAATTATCTAATTGCAGAGTATGCTATAGAGTTCCAAAAAAAAATTAATATCTATTAATGAGATTAGAAATGAGTTATGTACTCAAAAGATGAAAATTTCTAATATCGTTAATGCCACTCGCTAAATACGTTAAAATTTGTTTTACACATGCATTTCTACGAATGAAGGAAGTCACTTCAAGAAAATATTATGATTAATAGGATTTTAAATACAGTAATATTCCGATTCTAAAGCGTGGTATGAATTTTAAACTGTTTAATTGTATAAATGAATGAGACTCTTCTTTTTACTGATGGTCAGTTGCAATTATCATAGTCATTACCATTACATAGTCATTGTAATCATCATTATATTAGTTGCATTTATTCATAGTTCATTATTTTTAAACATTTGCTTTTATAATGCAAATTAATTGGTACAAACTAGATAAACTTTTGATTTCGCACATTTTTTTTCAAATTTCTGGAAAAGTATTAAACGTGTTTTCGTATTCGACCATAAAGTTTCTAGAGAATTTAGGAGAACAACTTCCAATTTAATTCATTGGCTGTCGTGTGTCCCGAAGTTAGTTCGCATGTTTTATATGTGAAGTCGTGTGACCCGCAGGTGGATAAGGGGTCAGGTACCCTTTAAAGTGTCAGAAATTTTTATTAGCTTATAATTAAATATGATTCTTTAGGAACATTAAAAAAAATATGCAAAAATTCATTTTAGAAGAGAAGTTATGTCTAAAACAGATGGAACATTTTTATAGGATCAAGGGGTAATTTGATCTTTAAAGTCAATTTTCTCAAAACGGCTATTTTGATCATTGCGTGCACGATTTCTGAAAAATGGTAGCTAGAAGTTCATGAAATTTTGAGTGAATGCATTAACCGTATATATACACAAAATGACCTCTCATTATGTTTCTCAAGTAAGAATTCACGACTACGTAATATATAAACTCGATATTCCGCATTTTTTTAACAATTTTTTTTTCGCAGGATCTACACATTTTATTTTTTATATCTGCACTCACTAAAGTTTTTTTGGCTGGATTTAGCAATTCAAATGTGAAAAATCATGCGTACAAAGCATACAAGAATAATTCTTTCGTAAGCAGTTTATTCTATTTTAAAATAAATTAAAAAACTTTATATGTGTGTATACATTTTTGGGAACTTTAATTGATAAAATTAACTTTTCTTAATATGTGTTTTAAATTATATAATTAAAATCAATTAGTCATGGTGTGACTGAAATTTTTATACAGGCTACTTTTTCATGTATTTTGTGAGTTCAAATAATACTTGACCCCTTAAGTTTTAACTACTGTTACAGAAATTGCCGCATAGCTACTGTGAGCGGTCTTTGAGACGTTTGACCGAAAGATGAATAAAATGCTCAATTAACTTATAGGATACTGTTTCTGTTCCAATGTTTATGTACAGGATTATTATAATTAATATTCACCTATTCAGAAGTCTCTAGCGATGGTACTAATTCTCCAAATGAAACAAAATGTCACTAGTATCTGTAGTTAAACAGAAAGTTACACATTAAAGTGTGAACATTGAAAATAGGGTCTGTGAAACTGCTGACAGCAGTTAACGGTTTATATGTAGACTGTATTTTGTTGTAAGATATCTTCTGACCTGTTGATGAACGTTACTTTTGTGGCGTATGGCGAAGTCCTATTTTTAAAAATCTTATTTTTTTAAACATTTTTTTGGTGAAAAACCGAGTTTTTAGTTTTTATTTATTCAAATTTATAGCTGTCATTTTTCATGTTTTTTTTTTTTCTAACTTAGATAAACATACTTTGAACCAGAAATGTTACTTAGTAAATGAAATCAAATAATCGCCAGACAGAAAAAAGAAATCTATTATTAAATGTATTTTCTGCGTTTATTTGAATTGGAAAGGAATTGGCAGACTGGCAGCTATGCAAATAGTACATATTTTCCCAATTTTACTTTCTCATTACTTTACTTTCTTCTAAGGCATGTCATAACTTTTTTGAAAAAAATTAACTAAAATTTCTCCACCTTTTTATATTTTTTTTACCGCAATTATACAGTAATAATAATGGTTTTTTTTGCAAATGAAAGAGCATATCTTGAAGTTTTAAAAATATTTTTTTTATTTAGAAATTGCATGGTGTTTCTTTCTTGTTTATTTTTGTTGCAATTAAAATAATACAAAGTTAAATAAATTAAATATTTATACGATGATTACATCAAGATATATAACAATTTATGTGTTGTCAACTGTCAGTTTTGCTCTGCCCGTAACTAAAACTTTGTCTATTTATCTCAGAATGGATTTTTCATAATTTATCATGTTTTAAAGGACATATATACACTTTCTTGTAAGATATGGTGCATGAAATATTGTACAGAATTTTTACGTTATGGTTTTAATAAATTGTCTTCGAAATTTTTAATATTTTAAAAATATATTCCTCAAATTAAAATCACTCAAAATTCCCTTTTTTAAATTTATTATAAATTTCATAAGTAATATTTTTATATATTCAGAAGACAAATTAACAAGAAACCTTTTCTGCACACAGTAGTGAAAATGTTATGAAATTGGGGAAAGTGGTTCACGAGTTGCATCCAATAATTAAATAAGTATAAAATTTAAAATTAAAAACTTGTTTAAAACTTTTTTAAGCATTGGAAATCATTTTATCTGAAAAGTAATCTCTATAGAAAGATACATTTCAGGAAAAACTTTATTTAAATGTCTATAAATAAATAAAATAAAATTTTAACTCTGGGACCCCTTAAGATTTTCACTTTCTCAATAAACAATTAAAATGCAAGTCGAGATAATTTTTTTAAATGCATGATAAATTACTTCCGCGGGCTTGTAACGTTTGAAAAAAAAATTATAATATTAAAAGTTTTTAAAAAATATATTTTTTTGATTCTCAATTGTGCTTAATATATTCCTAAACATTCTAGCAATTAGAAAATGTTTAAACATTTTTTTTTAAATTTCAACAAAAATTGAAAAAAGCAAAATAAGGGGTGAATTTAGATTAATTTTTGTTCTCTCTTCTTTTATTTTTCAAGTAGATATTTGTTGGTGATATTTTAGAAGAACTCTAAACATTTTCTTTTTATTAAATTTTCAACAAAAATTTCAAAAAGCAAAATAATTGGTGAATTTGGATTAAATTTTGTTCCCCCTTCTTTATTTTTCAAGTAGATATTTGTTGGTTATATTTTAGAACTCTAAACATTTTTTTCATTAATTTTGAACATAAATTTCAAAAATCAAAATCGGGTGAATTTAGAATAATTTTTGATCCCTCTTCTTTTATTTTTCAAGTAGATATTTGTTGGTGATATTTTAGAAGAACGCTATTTTTCTATCCTGTCTTCCTTCTAAATTTTCTGAATTTGTAAAATTTCTTTCCAAAATATTTCTGTCTTAATATCTAACATCTCTGGAAGTGCATCAATAAATTGCAAAGTCAATTGTTGTCGAGCCGAAATTAATAATGAAAGTGCTATCGTGGACTGAATTAACTGGACCGTTTAAGACAAATATTGAATCAGTATAAGCGTGCTAAAGTGAAACAGGGGAAATCAATAGAAAGCTGCCGTTGCTCAGCTATGAATGTAATTGTCCTGTCCTTTTGGATCCAGAGTTCGGCGCCTAATCAGACGCTCTATGTATTCAATCACGAAATATCTGCCGGAATTCCCTAACTGGCCTTACTAACGTTATTTAAATGGAAATTGCTGTCGGAACATCTACTTGCTCGAAATGATGAACTTGTCTTTTATTGGATGACGATAAAAGAGCATAGCGCATGTCGGCTTCACTTTACAGATAATAATACCACGAGGATTTTAACGACCTCAAAGGGGTCCACTTAATATTGCTATTCAAAAGAACTATCATTAAAAGTGATACCACTTGAAATTAGGAGCAACAATTTCGAATCGCATTAAGTAATAAAAATCTGCAGCGTACAACATTTAATTAAGCTCAAAATTTATTAAATTTGACTAAATAAGATAAAATACTTTCAATTATTTTATAAAAATCCGAATAATTTACTTTTTCCCCGGTTATCTTAAAGTTCGAATTTTGAGTTTCTGTTTAAAAAAAGACACATAAAATTTCTTTTGAAGAAGTTAAAAACCATTTTTATTTTCTGCTATAGTTTTAACGCATACTCTACTTAATATTGCTATTCAAAAGACCTATAATTAAAAGTGACAACACTTGAAATTAGGAGCAAAAATTTTGAATCACAATAAGTAATAAAAATATGCAGCGTACAACATTTAATTAAGTTCAAAATTTATTAAATCTGATCCAAATAAGATAAAATACTTTCAATTATTTATAAAAATGGGAATAATTGAATTTTTTTCCTGATAATCTTAAAGTTTAAATTTCGAGTTTCACTATAAAAAAATTCTTTTATCTTATTATTATTATTCTTATTTATAGAATTTCTTTTGAAGAAGTTAAAAATCATTTTTATTTTCTGCTACAGTTTTAACGTATACTCAAAACACAAAGAAAATATATTTAAGTTTTTTCCCTTAATTTATAGTTTAGATTTCTTCAAAAAGCGGAGGAAAAAAAAACATTTCTTCCTAAATTTGCTGCTGTTTTAAAAATAAAAGTTTGAAATCGAAATTTAATGAAAAGGAAATTAAAAATGGTAATTATAACTAATTTTAAATTCTCTTGAATTATAATCTCTTCAAATCGCTGAACTTTTTACGTTTATCCAACTGTCAAAATTTTGAAAAGAAGTATTGCAGTTAAATCGCCGGCTGGATTATTTCTAATGTAAAAAATTACTATAAATTACTCTTCGAAAAGGTACGAACAATG
This sequence comes from Maratus michaelseni, assembly GCA_963931845.1. Lineage (NCBI taxonomy): Eukaryota > Metazoa > Arthropoda > Arachnida > Araneae > Salticidae > Maratus > Maratus michaelseni. Next base: position 19,245,222 of record OZ007586.1, read on the forward strand.
TATGAATTCTTTGATACTACATAAAAAAATGCAAAATCATAGCGATTTACTTATTCCTGATGCAGAAATATAAAATGTTACTATTGTCATTTTTGGAAAAATATTTTTATAAATTTAAAAATCTTCATTCGAGGATGTGATACAAATCCCAGAAAACATGAGAAACATAGTTCTCATGTTTTTGACTGGGTTTTGAGAGTACTCAGTATACATGAAAGTGTAAACTACTTTGAACGTCTTCCAACGCATTTTGTGATCCCATGATATATCGTATACGTTGAGCATGATATATTTTGTTTGTAATAAATATAATATAAAATAAATGTTAAAATTTTGCACAAAAAGGTGTTCACATTTTCAATTTATTAAAACATAAGATTATCAAACTGTCAATTCTTTCTTTCATTCTGTGTTAAGTACTAAAAATTAATCAAGTTTTAAATTGTGATTCTTACAATTTTTAAACTTGAAATACAAATAACAAATGGAATTCTAAATCGGACAAATGCTTTTTAAAATGTTTATTATTATTTGCCCATCATACGTAGTATAGGGTAAATCTTGTAATCGTTTTGAAAATCGAAATTTTTTTTTGACGGATTTACACGTTTCAGACACTGGAGATTCCGTAAAACATATTTTTAGAAAAAAAAATTTTGCTGTCCGTCTGTCTGTGTATGTGTCTGTAAACGCTCTATCTCCCGAACAAATTGAGATACAGACTTGAAATTTGGTATGTACTTAGTATGTAATAATGGGAAGAAGCTTTTTGAATTTCAATAACCTCGATGATCCGGAACTATTTTTTTTCGGACTCTCGAAATATTCGTTCTGGTAAAAGGCATATAAATTTTTTCGAAATTGTTTGTTTTAAGAAGTGAATATAAAAGACAATAAAAAACAAAAATTTTGCATAAAGAATGAAGTCGATCGGATAATGTGTTGCCGAGATATTGGTAATCCTATTTTCCGTACTCTTTGATTTTTCGTAACCCTGTATTTCATTCAATTTTTAATTCAAATATATATTTTAATTGGAAATGAGACGCTTAATCCGACGCAGTAAACCATTAGTTAATAGGATCATCAATTTTGGACTTATAAGGATGTTTCTTTTACACAAATCAGTAATAGAGCATATAGAGTTTATGACGCCATCAAGCCACGATTTTATTCGAATTGCGATGTATTTTATAAATAGTTTACACATGTTTTATATTCCTATTTTATATTATGCATATCCGTGATGGGTAAGTAGTACGGTGACCCCCAACGAAGGTTTAATTTGAATCCGAAAGTACGTTATTTTGCACTAGAAGAACGTCATTTTTTCTAAATTTGGCATACGGATCAGCTCTGAATTTTATTATGTACCAAATTTACATAAATTTATGTAGTAAATTAGTAACTAATTTGTGCAATTTTTTTCTCATAGATGTAATTTTTCTTGTTTGTGTTATTTCTCTTTTGTCACATTTTCAGAATTGTTTACACTTCGGTATATTTCTAGATAAATGATAGAATCTTCCAAATATTTTGTATTTAGGCTAATACGAAAATCTAAAATTTATTGATTAGAAGGTTACCGAGATGAAACAATAGAGAATGGAGTAAGATGATCACAAATGTAAACTTCAACCCTAGATTAAATCTACAGTTAATTATTAGTATTTGAGTTTAAAGAGCCTATGGAAATTGAAATCCATCCTGAAAGCATTCATTTATGTTTAAGAAGTGATAAACTGTTTTCAAAGTTTAAAAAGTTTCCAAAATGTCATCTATAAAGATTATACAGGTCATAACTGGTTAACAACCATGAACGTCGCAAAGTGGGTAATATAACAGTGCCCTCTAGCGGTAAGTTCTGAAATTGGAGATGAATCTTGAAACCTGTAGGCGATTAGGCAAAAAGTTATAAAACATCATCGATTTTGTAGGAAAAGACATGTTGCTCACATGGATACGATAAATAGCTGCTTTTGCAGACGCCCATACGTTTATGAAAAATACGAATTTTCTGCAAAAAGGAAGAGAATATTTTGAAACGTATGAAAATGCAGTTTTATCAAATCAGAAAGAGTCCTACACGGGTCGGGTAGTAGCAGACTTAAACACGGAAATTCCATTTGAAGTCAACCCGCAACCTGACCCGAACCCGACAAAATACTTTCGGCGATCCACAAAACAACCCGAACACAAGATACTTCAACCCGCATCCGACCTAAATCCTAAATACTTCAAACCGCAACCCAACCCAAACCCGAAATGAAAAAAAGTAAATGAATTAATGCAATTATGAATAGTCATCTACAATTATCTCTCTAATACCAATCTTTTATCTTTTATATAGAAAAATGGACATATCAATAGTCTTTAATATTCAAATATAGTAAAACCTCTGAATAGTGGACCCCTCTGGATCGTTGAATAGAGTGTCGAATGCTACTATATTAATCGGAACGGGTTGTCCCCAATTTTCTTTTTCGAGTCGGGGTGAGTCTAATTTTCTTTCTGCGGCAGTTATAGCAAGTATACAATTTCAACCTGGAAAAATATTTTGGACATTCTTTTGAAAAATCGGGTCAACCCGAACCCGACCCGCAAGAATAAAAATTTAATATGAAACCGACCCGAACCCCAAACAATGAAAGTCAACCCGACCTGTAACGAAAAAATATGGCGTCAACCCAACTCGATCCAACCGGAACCACGGGTGGTGTGGGGTGAGGGTTAAAACGGTTAACCCTACTCGATGCAGGACTTTAAACAGAATGTAGCCATATACAAATATAATACAAAAACTGTCATGTAGTATAAGTAAAGAAAGAAACTCTAAAACTTTTGTTTTTAAAGTAAAAGTTTTATTTCAGAGCCTTTTAGGTAGCTTCCAATGCGAAAAATATAAAACTACCTATTGCAGCCATCCGAAGGAAAGTAATTCCAGAAAATTTTAGTTTTTTAGGACCCCCCAGACCCCAAAAACAGCCCCGTTCAAATGTTGATATATATATATTCATATATATATATCTATACTCGCATACTTCACTCGCTATACGCTGGTCGGTTTCTCTAAACGAACCTTGAATCAAACGAAATATATTGGCGAATTTGACAAAAGCAATATGGCCACCTGGAATGTCCTTCTGCATTGCTGAAAACTATACGACTGCCATTGAGCTATTCTATTTTCTAATCTGCAGACAAAATTTGATCTGTTAAGGAAAAGATCTTTTAGTTGATCATTTATAGTAGGATTTGGTAAAGATTGATAGAACGATATGCAAGCTACTAAAACCATCCTTGAAAATATATCTAACTAACAATGCAAACAAAATAATTAACAAATCCATCCTGTAGAACTTTTTAAAAATTGCTAATGTTTTCATAATCGGGTTCACCTGATTATAGAAGATATATCCATTTAGCAGAACTCAAGTTATAAGAAGCCGGAACGAAATTCCCATTTGCATTGTATATATATATTTCTTATGTTTGTCATACTGCAACTATTTTATTTATGATCCGATTTGGACGTAACTAAGAATATTTACAGGACATACCAAGTTCTCAACCGAGTTCGTTGGCCAACTTCATCCTTCATCTTGTTTCAAAATGGCAGCCACTTACACAATTTTTAAAATTTTAAAAATTCAAAAAGATGGACAAAAAGTCCTTCCGGCCTGTATCGGGAGGAAAAGGTAGCTTTCCTATATCTTCGTTTTAAAATTTTAGCTAATGTTACACGAAAACAGCAAGTTAAAATGCAAAGAAACGTTTACAAAAGATTCGTTAATACTGAATTTGAATAAGAAATTCGCCAAATTATTGAGCAATAACCAAATTGGCTTCATTTATGAAGACTTATTTTGGTCACCAAATTTGGCGATATTTCGCCAAATGTCGCCAATTTTGGCGAGAATTTGGCGCTAACGGATATGAATACATAGTTTTATGCGTATGATTGGGAAAATTATTACAACAATGAAAGAAAATAATTTGCGAGTAATCACGTTAATGTGTTGTTTTGTTTCAAAATGTTAGCCACCCTAGAATTTCAAACTGCTCTATCTCAGCCATTTTTTAAAATAGAGGTAAACCAAAAAATGCTCTGGAATCCTTGTATCAAGGCATAACACGTAATTAAAAAATAAATTTGAATTTTTAACTTTTTTGTATATTTATTTTAGTTTTAAATTTTTAAATGGCCGCCATCTTGAAACAAAATCTCGTTTATTCTGACCAATATAAGAGAGACCATAGTGGCATGAGATTTGGTAAATACCCCAGTTATCTATAGGATTAATACGGTGGTTGAGATATGAAAAAGAGATTTTATTAACAGGAGAAAAAATTGAATTCGAATCTTCTTAAAATTTTAGCAATTTGATGACCAATTTTAGGATTGCAAAACAACTGAAGTAAACCCTATTAAAAATCTCATATTTGCTAATCCTTCTAGAACTACTATCTTAAACGAGGAAGATCACCAACAAGGTGGCATAATAGTTTCGTAAAGGACACCATTCAAAGAGGACATTTTAAAAAAACATCGTACTGGATAGATGGAAAATGCCGATATGGGCACGGACATCTTCAGCTGTAGCAGGTTGTAATGCACAGGGATAATATTGTTTATATTGATTATATTTTGACATATCTTGGCAATATTGTTATTAAATATTACAACAATATTGGCGTGTGCCCCCCCTCCTCTTAAATTAGTGCAATAGTAACAAAAAAAATTTCATATATATTTCCAATGCAAAACAAGTATTTCTGAAATATTGGCGTTTCATTTCAAATATTTTAAATAAATAAAAATAAAAATCTATAATAATGACCTTTAAGTGCAAATATTTCTAATGTAAAACCAATATTTAACCAATATTGGTATTTCTTTTGGAAGTATGTATAATTATTCGTTTGCTAGTGGAGAGGGGGGGGGGGGGCATTATTTTTCTGAAAAGAGCAAATGAGCTCCCTGAGGAGCGAAATCGCAGACAAGTTTTTCAGTAAATAATAATCAGTTTATTTCAAACATGAACTATTTAAAATACTTTATGATTTAATAACTTTAATTAGTGATGAAAGAACATCGCTATGTGATCCTTTATAATCAAAATATACTGCTTATTAAAATAATATATTTTTGTAAAATAATTATTCAAAGAAGCGAACTGGGCTGTATTTGATTTTCAACATCGGATTAAAAAAAAAAGAACTTTAGTTATTATTAGAGGAGGACCGTTTTCGTATTTACAACAAACACTTTCATTAAGGTTTTCTAGAAATATACTCCGTATATATCATGTAATTGTCTTTATTTATAACTTTAATATTCCAATTATACCATTTGTGGCTGATAGATGCTGTACAGAAAACCTAAATTCAGACAAAAAAAAAAATAAAAAATAAAATAAATATACTGATTATTAGTAGAGAATGATTATTTTTGTAATTATAACAAATAAATTCTTTAAGGCTGTTGGTCAGTCAACTCCCTAATTCCACTCGCTAATCTCCACCCCCCCCCCCCAAAAAAAAAATAAAATAATAAATAAATAAAATAAAATAAACAAAAATTAGTGCAATACCGAAAAGAACTATTATTTCGCATATATTTCCAAGGCAAAGCGAGTATTTTTGAATTATTGGCGTTTCGTTTCAAATATTTTCAATATAAAAACAATATTTCTATAATAATCATATTTAAGAGCAAATGTTTTTAATGTAAAACCAATATTTAACCAATATTAGTGTTTCTATAGCGTTCTATTGGTGTTCTACCTATGGGTGAGGAATGCATTCGTATATTTAAAATATCTCCTCTGGAAATTAATATTTTAGCTTCCTATCTTCTGTGTATTCTTCTTAAAGGATTTCTCTTTTTTTTGTCTCAGTTGTCAAAACATTTCCAAAATGTATACTTCATTTTACTTGAAGTGTTAAAATTTAACGCACAGCTCGTCAGTGTAACACATAAAATATTAAATTAAGTATATATTTTAGAAATAGTTTGACAACTAAGAAAAAAACACACATTTTTTAAGAAGAGTGAAAAGAAAAAATAAGTTAAAAATATTAATTTCCTGAGGAGCTATTTTAAATATACGAATGCATTCTACGGCCATAGGTTTAACATTAGCTAGGGAAATTGGGGCGTTGCCTTAAGTTTAGTAGAAATTTATTTCTTATATATCATGTAATTGTCCTTATTTATAGCATTACTATTCCAACTGTACCATTTGAGACTAACAGATATTGTAGAGAAAACTTTCATTGAAATGATTATATGTTGAATAAAGAATGTAAAGCAGATTAATAAAAGAAAATTAAATACAATTGTAAATACTCTTGTGACAGTATGGGGAATTTTGAACACAGTTTTGATGAATGTCGGCTGCTGTCTTTCAGAAAAGTAATATTTGTTGAAACTTTGAGTTTTGACCAAAACAAACTGAAAACGAAAATGGGTTGAGTTGAGTTGAGTTGATTATTGACGGCCAATTATCTACACTAGGGATATAGGCCCGGGGGGAGTGCCCTTCGTGGGGGTCTTTCTAAGGGAACCTAATCCGTATTTACGCATGGATAAATCCACGGCTCGAAGAAAACCACGAAAACTCCGAACGATTAGGCCGACGGCCGCGATTGGGATCGAACCCAGCACCTCCCGTCTACCAGCTTCGAGAGCACGACCTCTCAGCCACTGGTGGGGCGAAAACGAAAATGGAACCGAATCTGCTATCAGATGCGATTTTCTTGCATGTATAGATGGCAAAATATTTCTCAATTGTGATTAGAGATGTAAAAATTCCGGAAATTTTGAAGTGGTGGAAAACAGCTTGTTTTTTATGGAAAAGTTGGAAATTTTAGAATAATTGATTTCTCACAAATGTTTCTTAAAAATAAGTTATATTTTCTTAAAAAGTATAAACTAATAAACATTTTTGTAATTTATGTACACTAATAAAAAAAATATATGTTCATTTTACATAAATGTATTACAAAAAAAAATAATAAATAAATAAATAAACAGCTTTTAAAAGATTAAGCTTTCACTCTTAGAATTTTGATAGTAGTTTTTCTTGCTTAATTTAACACCATTCCTTGTAATATATCATGTCTCTGTTGAAATTACTTTTTAAGTTGCATTTGCTTAATTACCAACAAAGATAATTTAAAAGATAACAACAAACAAAAAAATCTTATTTAAAATCTTATTCAAAGTCAATTACCATCTTACTCAAAATCTAATTCAAATTTTATTCTTAAGTTAAGTTTCAACCAATATCATTGCAGTTTGAAAGCAAATTTAAACTGTATTATACATCACAGTATTTTTTTTTAGTATATATATATATTAATATAAAGGTACTTCATATATATATACAGCCAAATAATAGGTTCATTGTTTCAGCTGTTATGTGACAGTAGTTCTGACATTATTATAGATATTATCGTTTTTGAATCTTCTGTTGTTTAAAAATTGGTATTATTTTGCATTATATTATTATTTTTTCCAATAATTATATATTTCATTTATTGTGTATTTAGTTTCGATATAGCTTTCTAGTCTAAACCCAAACAAAAACTATGTTTTAGTTTAAGTTTTAGATTCTTAATATGATGAAAGTAATATATATTTTTTAATTAAATTTATATAGCTGGATTTTTGCATACTTTTTATATTTTCTTGGCAAAGTTTATTTGTATACAAAAACCATAAAGTTAGACAAGTCTAAAAATCTATATCCTTAAGGAATCCTTGAAGGAAAAGAAGGAAAAAGTAAATAATTTTAACAATATGTTATTTAAAAAGAACTTGTTTCTAATAATAGTTAAATATTTCTGGTTTCTTGAAAAATTGCATCTGTGCCAACAAAAATAAAGGCATGTTTCAAAATTTATATTAAATGTTTAATCTTACTATTTCCATTAATTGTTATTATTAAAGTAATTTTGCACACGAATTTTTATTTTTAACAAGAGAACTTGCAATTAATTAATTACCTTACCAGAGGTCTGTTTAGATTTTTTTCCCACATCATTCTCTTTATGTGAAATTGTGATTTTGTATATACAAATATAATCAGAATTTTGTGAATTAAAAATTATAGTCATATTTAAGTTCCTATTTAGACATTTTTAATAAGTTTACTTCATATATATATATATATATATATATATATATATATATATATGAATATATAATATATATATTCAATATAATATATAAAAGATTGAGCTGTTATGTGTCAGGTTTTTAAAATTTTAAAATCATTACATTTGTTAATGATTCAGTTTGGAGATTGAAAATGTTTCTGAAATATCTTATTTTAAGATAAAAGTTTTATGTAAGCAACTATGTTTTAAGGTGAACAAAATTGTGAAGAGTCTTTTAATGTTCTTCCTATAAACAGGTCGCAGCTTACACATCATATTTTCCATGGTAATGTTTTCATGTGAAATACTCAAAATGAAAAAAAATATGCAAAGAAGATCTATCAGAATGTAGCTATTATAAAATTTTCAATATAATAGTTTATAAATGGAATTTCAATTTTTCCAATCTCGAAAAATTGGAAAATTACCCCTCCGATAAAAACGGAAAGAAAGTTTTTTATCCCAAAATTCTGATTTTTTTTTTTCGATACCAAGCAAGTGGGTTGTTTTAAGAAACAAGATTTTAAATAAAGTCCATTAAGTAAAATCTTAAAGCTTTGCAGTCCTTAAAAAAAAAAATTCGCGTCGCTTTATACCGACGATCAGGTGCTGATGAATAGACACAGAAAATACACATCACTCATTAAATATAAGAACGACATAAAAACAACTCAAATTTTCAATTGAAATTTAACGATCAAGTACCACTAACTGACACTTTAAGGATTCTTTCATGTTCAAATCACTATTACAAAAATTTAAATCTACTTTATACTTACCTTTGATTTTGAAAGGATACTAGACATAAATTAATAAAATATTGTTAGCAAAATTATACATTTTATTATTAAATTTAATTTTATTCATAAATAGGGTCAAAAACTCCAGTAACTGACACCATCCCTATTTTGAAACACCCATAACGGACAAAAAGTGAACCAGTGGCTGACACTTTATTTTTAAAAGATTACAATGCTTTTAAAAAACTTATTCTTTATTATAAAAACAAAACACATTAATATTTATTATGAAAAGTGGGATTTAGTAAGCTGTACTGCGTTATTAGTAATGCAGAGTATATAATAAGAGTATATAGTAGTAATATTTAGTACTGCATTATTAGTTATGCAGATATCCAATAACTGACATATATGAACCAGTAACTGACATCTGGTGACAGACATTGGTTAAAATAACTTAATTTTTAATGGTGTTTACAACAAGATAAATTTAATGTATTATTATGCATTTTTAAACAGTTAAAATAGTAGATTTCAACTTTCTTTAATAGAACCAATAACTAACACCCCTGTCAGAAACTGGTGAAATGAAATTCCATGAACCAATAACTGGCACCCTCCATAAAGCTAAATTAAATAACTATAAACCCTAAATCATGTCACTAATGTATCCATATGCATCTTTAAACTAATATCTACAACTATAACTTTAAGAAAAAGTTTAGGATGGTTGCATTACAAAAATAGTTAAAAAAATCACTTCCTTAATTTTCGAAATAAGATAGGTGCTTCAAAATAGCACTTTTTGTATTCCCAAAAGTTCCTTCCTGATTAAATATGTTCTTGGCCCTCTAGTGGTGAATAAATTATCTCCAAAATAAAAATAAGTGTCTCATTTACCACTAGAAGACATTACTTTGCAGAATTTTACATTAAAATGCTTATTTGAGTTAGATTTTTGCTCACTTATTGGTTAGGTGTCAATAACTCACCCTACAATAGAATATGCTCTCTGTTGGCGAGTTTTGAACTGTGTAGTTAAGTTGGTTTAAAATATCTACAAGGTATGTTTCAACTATTACCATGCATATATCTGGAGGTAAACCTTGGACCTATACAACGTGACAGTGGAGTAAGTTAGCCATCGAGAAGATATCAGAACCATATCATATTATTCATTAAATACAACAACGTCATAACTCAAAAAATCCTTAAATATGAGTATTGTAACTCATAGTTAAGGATTTTTTGAGTACGACGTTGTTGTATTTAATGAATAATATGATATGGTTCTGGCGTCTTCTCGATGGTTAACGCACTGCATTGACACGCTATATAGGTCCGAGGTTTACCTCAGGATATATGCATGGTTACGGCCATACTAATAAACCAAATAATTAATGCTCTGACATCACTAAAATTTACTTGAGTGCGAATAAACTCAGTTTTAACTCAGTTCAAACTAACATTTTAGTTAAATACAATACATAAACCGTCTACCGTTGATGAAAGTTTCAATTAAGAAAATGTTTTCAACATAAAATCCTCTCTTTAAAATATTAACTGTGACAGTGTGTGTGATACAATTCATCAAGCAGGGCGGTCGCTCTGCCAACCCAAGCTTTAAAAAAACGCTACACAAACAACGCCAAGAACTGGACTAAAGAACGCTACTGCTTACTTACAGAAAACAACTTCGCAATGTTAAATCGACAAAACATGCCAGATTAAAATATAAGATATCAAATAAACCAAGCGTCACAGAAAAAAAAAGAAAACTAGAAGAATCTAATGAAGAATTTCTTCAATTTAAGACCAAACTCATCTTCATAAGTGATTTATAAACAGAGATATAGATTTTTTTAAAAAACGTCGAGTTACTTAAAATGATCACTTTTTTCTTCGTCAAACTTTTTTTTTCAAACAACCTACAGGCCTTAATATTGAGCAGAATAAAAAAAGGATTGCATTTTTGGACAAGTAATTACGTAATCTATGTGCTTTTATAAAATCCAGTGTAAAAAAAATAAAAAAAATTCTATCCTTAATTTGCAAAAAACTGTTAATTAACTTGGCGATTAAAAAATTATGCCAAAACAAAGATAAAACCCGCCAACGACCATGTACCATCTGTATTATAATAGCACAAATCAGTTACAGGTTATAAACACATCAAATTTCATCTGCAAGTCAGACATTTTCTTCTGAAGATATTTTTAAAAAATAAAACTTCATAATTATAAGAACACACATTTTATCAGACAATTAAATATGACTGCAAACTGTGGCAGATGACTGTTTCCGACATGAATAAGTATGAGAAATTGCCAGTCAAGGATTTCGATCTGGGTGGCTTAGTCGCAGAGTGTCAGCACGGTACGCATAAGGTCCCAGGTTCGAGTCCTGGCCCAGGTCAATTTTTCACTCAAGTTTGTTCAGTGTATTTAATGGTCTGATAAAATGCGTGTTCTTATAATATTGTAAAATAAAGTAATCAGACGTAGTGTTTATGCTTTAAAAAATATTTTAAATATATAATTTACGTTTTTAGAAAGATCTTTAAAAATAAATTAGTTTTTGAGGGAAGATGTACCTTCTAAAATGTATACATTAAGAGTTATCGGCATTTAAAATTTCTTTCCAAACGTAAACAAAATTTTTGAAATGAATTAAATGTGATTCATTTATTTCTAAAAAAACATGGTAAAGGACAGGTATTTCGTTCGCAGGAATACCTTTCACGTCATTTTCCTATAAATTAATGAAATCCAGTTGTTAAACTATTTTTGTTTTAGAAGTGAAGTTTCCATTTAAATTTATTGTAACAGTACAATGTTTAATTGAATAAAATAATGTAAATCTAAGAAATTGCTAAGAAATTCCAAACATGCGCAGGGTAACGCAAAAAATAAATAAATAAACAAAAAATAAATAGATAAATAAATAAATAAATAAATATAAATCAGCTTTCAGAAATTCTAAAAATTGTTCATATATCTTAATTACAAGCTAAAGGAGGGTTTATTTCTATATTATTCCATATATAATAGTAATTTCAGCAAATATATAAAATTCCAATGCGATTTGTTTTAAACTTTAAGACAGTTTATAACACATGATAAAAAATTTATAAAAAAGAATGGCGCGTCACATTTCGGGGAGGGGATGGGGAGGGGCGTGAACAAAATTAGAAAGTATAATAAGGCTATCTGTTTGAAACTTTACGATATTTTACAACACATAACATAAATTTTAAAAATAAAGCCGCGTCAAAAATTATAGGGAGGGGTGGAGCGTGTTTTGCCTACACAAGGAGGGGGGGGGGGGCACTTTTCTAAATTTTAACGATATCCGTCATGTCACATATCGTTACAAAGGGCTGTGACCAGTTATTCATGTTATGCACCACAAGTGTCACCCCCACATTTTTTGCCCCCCCCCCCTCCCGACACTACTCATGTGATATATCATTAGAAAGGTCTGTGAACGCTTAATCATATTATGCAGGGGGAGGGGGGTATTTTCTAAATTTTGTACATACCCCTCATGTGATACATCGTTGGAAAGGTCTGTGACCGCTTAATCCTATTATGCATCCCCCCACTTTGCCCCCCAAACGCGATTAGCTTTCACCACCTGGGGGCGCTTTCCTATCTCTGTTTCTATGTGTCGGATCACGACGGGGTATAGCTAATTTGACTCGACATCTATAGCCTTAACGATTTCAGTGCCCGAGGTTCATATAGAACAGATTGCGCTACCTGGTGGTGGAAGATGGAACTTGAGCGCAGCACGACTGCTATACGGTTCCGAAGGCAGCGGGGACCCGTGTCGGAGGTTCGTTTGGTTAGAGGTTTATATTATTCGATGTGCAAATTAAGGGATTATCCGGTGCCGAAGGCAGCGGGGAACCAGGTCGGAGGTTCGTTCGGTTCAAGGTTTATCTTATTCGAGGTTTTACAAGATTCGAGGCCCCGATGTAAATTAGGGGCTCGCTAGCGGGCGAAGCCAGCTATTGCTAATAATAAAAGAGCGTGATATCACGTTTGATTTTAAATGCAGCGCTGACACGCTATGTACGTATTCCATTTTTATTCATTTCATGAATAAGTCAGTGATATTTTTAACGGAGCATAACAAGTATTATAACAAGCCACATTTAGTATGTTGTTTTTAAGAGTGTAATTAGTTCAATTGAAAAATCTACTGGTATTTCTAGTTAACCCTTTAAACAATGACTGAAAGTAAAATGTAATTTTAAATTATTTCTCATGTTTAGTTTATTTAAATTATGTTTAATCTATTTTTTTTAAAAAAAGAAATGATATCTACAAAAACAACTTTTCAAAAAAAAAAAAAAAAAAAAAAAAAAAAAAAAGTTGTGGCTAAAAATGGTGTGATATCAAATTTCCCAGCTATTATATTACTTATTTAACTTTTTTTCCATTAAATAAGTTATCATACATATAAGTCGAGTGCCTACGTATATGTTAATAGAAATCGTTTTCTCCTGTACTAAATACATCCCAACGAGTTTCTGAAAATTCAATTTTTTCCAAATTATGCATGATGGGCTTGGCGGCCATCTTCCCATATTTCTAAGCACACAAATTTCTAAAGTAAAAGCGTAATATGTTTGCAATGTAATATGTTTATAACAATTTCGACCTTAACTACGGACAGATAAATTAGATAAGACTGATATTTTGAGAAATTGATTTTTACTAGTTTGAAATTATTAATTACTCTAACAAATAAATCATAAGATGAATCTTTAAGATAAGTCATCATTATTTTAAGACACAATTTTCAGAGCATACAGGTCTATAAATGAAACGCTTAAAATATTTGCTTAAATAACAATTTTGAACTTCGGATTTTAACTACGGATTTGGGTGCTTAGAATTTTGTGAATAATATGCAAAGATGGCCGCCAAGCCCATCGTGTATAATTTGAAAAAAATTGAATTTTCAGAAACTCGTTAGGATGTATTTAGTACAGGAGAAAACAATTTCTATTAACATATACGTAGGCACTCGACTTATATATATGATAACTTATTTAATGGAAAAAAGTTAAATAAGTAATATAATAGCTTGGAAATATGATATCACACCATTTTTTAGCCACAACTTTTTACTTTTGAAAAGTTGTTTTTGTAGATTCAAATATACTAGTTTCGTTCATTTTAGGAAGCTTTTAAATATTATAAAATAAGGAAAAACAAGTCATTTTACACTTTTATATTAAAAGATAATCATAAATTTATTTTCACTTAAATATGCAAAAATTTTATTCTATAGCATTTCGGGTTGGGTTGGGTTGGGTTGGGTTGATTATTGACGGCCAATTATCTACACTAGGGATATAGGCCCGGTGGGAGTGCCCTTCGTGGGGGTCTTTCTAAGGGAACCTAATCCGTATTTACGCATGGATAAATCCACGGCTCGAAGAAAACCACGAAAACTCCGAACGATTAGGCTGACGGGCGCGATTGGGATCGAACCCAGCACCTCCCGTCTACCAGCTTCGAGAGCACAACCTCTCAGCCACTGGTGGGGCCTATAGCATTTCGGATATAAAAATTTAAAAATTTATGTTTCGTAGAAACTCATTATGAAAATAGCAAATATAATTAGATTTTTAATTTCAAAATTTAGATAATCATAAAGAAAAACGTAATATAACACAAGACGGCCATAATAATACTGTCCTGAATGTATAATAGGCGAGTTTTTATTGTCTGTTTGGGTGCTTACGGAACGAAACTTCATCACGCATGGCTTTATCATAACAAGCGAATTTTATTTTATTTCACAAAATCTACTAGCCATTATAATGGTGGGTTATATGATTCTAAACACTTATTTGCTGTTTTAAAGATGACAATAATGCAATTTTCCATATATGTACCAGAATCAAAAGTAATAAATTAAAAGGTAATGTGAGCCAGTAATAATGTATTTAACAGAATAGATAACATGCTAAGCCGTCTTTGTGTTTGTGGGCTAGGAAGAAATAGGGAATATGAGAAGGATTTATTATATGTTACAATAAACTTTAAATAGGTTTTTTACCGGCATGCATTGCGCGCAAGACTGTGTCAAAACTATTGGTTCTAGAGTTCCAAATAATATTGGTAATGATGTAAAACAAATGTACCTTGAACATATAATTCATTTTTAAGCATTTAAAAACTTTTTTTTAAATTTAAATTATAAGATTTTGAAAATATTCATTTTTTTGTTGAAAAAAATGCTAATTTTAAATAACCAATGCAATTCTAATACTTACTAAATTTGAAGTATAAGTTAATCCTTGCATCAAAGTGAATGTCCAGTTTCACATAAATTGCTTTATCCGTTTTTGAGAAATTTTGCGAGCAATATGGATGCCACTCAAAAAACATTTTTATATTTTTTAAAAATTAAAATTAAACATTAAAAAAAAGTAAAATATCAGATGCCGAATATTGAAATAATTATGCTATATAGAAGAGATATTAAGCTGTCAGTTTTAAAAGTTTATGAATTTCTGTTTTATAGGGAATCAGAAATAAAATTTAATGTAACATGATGCTAAATGTCCCCCTTCAATGAAAAAGTAAGACTCCTGAGACCCCTTAAGACAAATGCTTAATCTTTAACTGGTTTTGTGTAATTTCTTCATTTATCAGTAAGATTCGGATAAAAATATTACAAATAAAAATTATAAAATAAAGTATATATTGATATAGTCGCTGATTTATTCAACTGACAATTACAGTCATGTAAAAATACCGATATTTTTGTAAAACTGCATTTTATTTGTTTTTTTAATAAGTTATAAAACTAGCGGAGAACGAAGTAGCACCATGACGCCATTGGCGTGCAAAAGGTTCCCGACGCCAGTTCAGTGTTAAGTAGCTATATAAATGATTCGGTTGCTAACACTTTCTGTTAACAAACGTTTCACAAAATGCTTTATGCATTCCGCATCTTATTTAAAACATTAAAATCTATACTAACAAAAGAAAGATGCTTGTCTGTCGGCGATGGCTAAAAAAATCTATAAAGCGTGGAGGCCTGAAAATTTCGACGAACAGTCCAAGGAAGGACCTGATGCACCCGAGGCTTAGATTCTTCATTTTTTGTTAGTTAACGGACATATTAATTAAAAACCATAACGAATATCGCAAAATGGCACGAAAACTCCCAGCGAATCCCTGCTTTGGATTCTCAACCGAAGCAGGGAAGATCCGAAAGTGAAAAAGCGGATTTTCTCTTTCGGTCTTTCTAAACGCGCATCGGCCGAACCGTTCAAAGTACGGACAAACTAAAAGCGTATTCTTAAATTTTGTACTTTTTACTTTCGAACACTGTAAACTCATAAAAAATACAAATTTTAATCATCTGAATAAAATTTTCGGAAAAAGGTTTGATTTCGTGGGTTTTTTCCGTTTTTTTTCGAAGTTTGGATCGGGCTCAATTTTAGAGATACGGAAAATCAAAAAATACCCATTTAATTCGAATACTTTCTTCTCTACCACAGTGCAATTTGTTTTCAAAAATACTAATATTAACTCTTTCTAAAATATTCGCGACATGAAGTCGCTTTTCACCTCCCGGAAATACTCTTTATTTCTACGCAAAAAAGTAACTAAATGTCGATATTTTAACGCACTCTTTTTACAAGTTCTTTGTACGCTCATTATGTATAAAAATCTCGAACCATTCAGACGATTAGAAGTATTTTTAAAAGAATAAAATCTGCATAATTTTCGCTCGGAGTACGCGGGTGGCTTTTGCTCATGTTTTTACAACTAAATATCCAGATTTTTGCACGACAATTATACGTAGGCTTTCAAAACATTATATATATAACTCATAAACATTTCAAAGATTTCGGATGATTATTCGGATGAGATTCGGAACTGTTTATTTTTAATGTATAATAATTTTTAGAAATATTGTTAAAAACCCATTTTTGAATATTTAATATTTCTTAATTTACATTACTTTTATGTTAAAGATTGTTTGCGCAAGGAGACCTGACACAAAAATCATAATTTAGCTTATTTCATATATAATTCATAATAATTACTTGTTCACTGCCTTATATCGCGTTGAAGTCTAATAATATGTGGCGCCATCTAACATCCATTTGCATATATATATATATATATATATATATATATATATATATATATATATATATATATATATATATTTTAATTTAATGTGTAATTTTGACATTCGATCTATCGTGTAATCAAAAGTTAATCAAAATTCTACGATTAAATTTGTTTCAATCATATTTGTTGATTAAAGATTAGTGATTAAATTTATTTCAATCTCATTCTTTGATTAACGATTAAATTAATATTAATCTAATTCGTTAATCTAATTAATGGTTAATGATTACAAATAAAAGCATGTGTTTTGGTTTAAGTTTTTACAAAGCGATGATATATTTTCAAATAATCTAGATTGAATTGTTTCCGCTAATAGCAATTCGGAAGGATAAACGATTTTTTTAATAGAATTTAAACGAGCAAAAATTGACCTTAGTACCTTAAAAACCACCAACCAACCAACACTAACAAATCTAGCTAAACTAATTATACTTTCATAAACATCTCAATGAGACAATCCTATGTTGTACAAAAATACATGTAATGCAAAACTACAGATTTCAAAAAGTAATTTTAGCTGAAACGATGTTCAGTTAGATTAATTAAACGTGTAAAATAAATTTCCCCCTAATAAAACCACTTAATGACATTTTTATGGGTATAATATGGGTATACATTTACTTTTATAATATCGTAGTGTAAATCACGAACGGTTTGGAAATAGTGTGACTACGGCACATTTTTTTCCCGCTTACCATTTTAAACACTTCATAAGTTCCTTTCGGAAAAAAGAATCTCATTTTTTATGAAAGGAATCAGGGACACACACTAATTATCTGGTTTGAAATCTTAAGTTTAATTGATGCAAATTTTAAGATTTTCAAATCGTGACACTATTGCTTCTACATAATTAATTCAAATAATTAAGGGGAGGTTACCGTTCATGAAAAAATTAATTTTATTCTATATTTTTCGAATCCCTATAATGTGTAGAATAAGTTCATAGAACGGTTAGGTTAAATTAGAAATACTTAAAAAGTTATAGTTAATTTAAAGCCAGCGCGGACCAGCCAAATATATCTATATCTATATATATATATATATATACAGCACCGGCAGGGTGGACCGTGCCGAATTCTTTGCTTCGTAGAAATAAATCCAGGAATCGCAGACTAACTGTAGGTTGCAAAATATAAAGATTAATTAAAAATGTGTCTACTCCTTTCTTTAGAAAAACCTTAAACACGTTTTTCTTGAAACGACATTTTTCGGCATGCCATAGTATGTATCGTTTAAATGGAATAATTCAATCAACATTTTTCTTTTTGGAAATTAAAGATTATCTATTTTAGGAGCCATAAACTTTTCATATGTAATACACACACACACACACACACACACACACACACACACACACACATATATATATATATATATATATATATATATATATATATATATATATATATATATATATATATATATATATATATATATATTAATCCACGTTGAAGTCAGAGAAGAAAGGCGAAAACAATTACACCTTTTTTCAAACGACTGTCATTTTATCAAATTTATTTCAATTTCACTAAAAATAGGTCCATGTTACACCCCCCTCCCAAAATTCGATACGTTAAAAAATTGATTTTGTTTGTTTCAGATGACTTTGATAAGTTGTGCACTACATGGCGCAGGGTGAACCGTGCATGGCATACTCCTACGCAACTGAAAATCTCTCTATCCTTTTAAATAATTATTATATAATAATGACGGAGAAAACTTTTTATGCCGTTAATAATCTCCACGTATTGTGAACGATCGAAAGAATACTTAGAACATGTTAAAAACCAGACCCCAATTAACTATAAGTACTTCAAGTGATAAACGCAGCTGAAAACCATAGTGAATAAAACCAGAGACTGTCGAAACTAATCAGCTGAGAAATTTTCCAGACTCCCTACTTCAACCTACAGCTGATGCCCCGCGCGAGAACTCAATAACAATCCCTCAGAATCTGAAATGTTACGGAACAGTTAAGACGCCCTTGTATATATATCCCAAATATAATGTAAAATTGGAGCACTTTTAAGCAGCCTCCAATCGCGATTTAAATGTGTATATAAAGCCAAGAATTTTCAATAATAATATTCAAACGAATAATATTCAAATTCAAACGAAAAATGGATACTTACTTACTTCACGCAAAAGCATTACTCCCACTATTATTTCTTATTCAAATACAGTGACACGATGAATATTCAAAGGAATAAATATTTGGATTACTGTGGATTATTCTCTGCGCAAAAAGGAAAATTTCAGGTAAGCTGAACTAAACTTTTTTACCATTATCAAGAGATGAAAATGTATATTAAAATATAGAAGACTGATATAAGAATTAACAAAGATAGAAAATTAATTATGCTACCGACGGTACTCTAACAAAGATTATGAAAGACTGAAGTAAAGAATATCCCAGTAGTAAAAACGATAATTTAACCAAATTTCTAAAAATATAATAATAAATAAAAGAACACTAAAAAAGAAATAATGAATGCGATAAAAGAAAATACTCAATTTATTGAAAAACTCAATTCTACAAATTATAGTACATGGAAGTTCAAGATGCAGATGTTCCTGATTAAAGAGGAACTCGATGATATTATAGCACAAGATCCACCCGATCCACTCGACCCCGCATGGCACAAAAAAGATCGCAAGACTACAGCTCTAATAAACTTAAGCATCGATGATTCTCAAATCGTAAATATAAAAAACTTAGATACCACCAAATTAACGTGGGAAGCTCTGAAAAATATACATGAGAGAAGCAATTTATCTAGTAAACTTTACCTTCTACGGAAATTATACAGTACTAAATTAGCGGAGGGTGGAAACATGATCACGCATACCACTAATATCTTGCAAATTATGGATAAACTTAATGCCATTGGAGAAAATATTAACGATTCACATATTTCCGCGCTATTTCTGTGTTCTCTTCCCCCAGTTACAATACTTTGATAACTGCGTTGGAGACGAGACCGGAAAATGAGCTCACACCTGATTTTATCAAAAACAAATTAACGGACGAATATAATCGTAGACATTAAATGTCAGAACAACCACATAGCGGATATAACAACAATGAGAGAGCATTTAAAACAAATAGGAGATATACACACACTGAAAATAGAAGAGAACAAAAATATTGCAACAACTGTAAAATGAAAAATCATTCCACTTACGAATGCTGGCACTACAAGAGCAAAAACACGGTACAATCCGGAAATTCCCGTAACAATCAATTCAAAAATAAAAAGAATTTCTCATCTTCATTATGTTATGAAAAAACCGAAACTCATAGGGAAAATAAAATTCCAAACGAAAGAAAATACGCAAATGATCAGACGCGAAATAAAGCATTAATCACCAAAAAAGTAGGCAAAAATAACTGGATTCTCGATTCAGGATCTACTTCGCACATTTGTAACAATAAAAGCCTATTTAGTAAATTTATTGATTATAATAAAACTTCAGTAACGATCGCGAATGGTAATAAACTGACAGCGTTAGGTTCAGGAGGAGTTTTTATAAAAACATTAACCTCCGAAGGAAAAGAAAAACTAACGAAATTACGCGAAGTGCTTTACGTCCCAGACTTAGAGTCGAACCTAATTTCGGTTAGTAAAGGCGCTAAAAACGGGTGTAAACTAATCTTCGACGATAATAAATGCGATTTGATTTTTGATAAAGAAATATATATCAGGGCGAAAAATGTGAAAAATTTATACATTATTGAGAAAATGGACGATGTGGAAGAACCACAAAATTATGCAAACATAACGTATAACTGTGACAGCAAACAATGCATAGATCTCTGGCATCGCAGACTTGGTCACAGAGATTATGACGCGATTAAATAAATAATAACAAATCAACTTGCGGAAGGAATAAAGATAGGACATTGTAAACATCAAAATAAAACATGCGTAACTTGTATCGAAACTAAATTAACTAACATGCCGTATCCTAAATCAGCAACAAACCGAGCTACTAATATTGTGGATTTGATCCACAGTGACGTATGTGGTCCTCTAGATACACCGACTTTAGGCGGAAAAATTTATTTTATGACTCTTATTGATGATTATTCCCGATATACTACGATATATTTATTATCTAAAAAGAGCGAAGTTGCTGAAAAGATAAAAGAGTATATAACAATGATATACAATCAGTTCGGTAAAAAACTTAATGAAATTAGATCGGATAACGGTCGTGAATATGTAAATCAAGAGATAGATGAATACTTAAAACAGAACGGCATTTTACACCAATTGACTGTCCCGCATAATCCGAGCCAGAATGGAGTTGCGGAGAGAAAAAATAAAAGTTTATTAGATATGACTAGGAGTATGCTATCACAAGCAAAATTAAACATTTTTGGGGTGAAGCCATAAACACCGCAACATACTTACAAAACCGACTCCCAACCAAAGCAAATAACAATAGAACACCTTACGAATTATGGAAACGAGTTAAACCGAATTTAAAACACTTAAGAACATTCGGTTGTAAAGCGCTATTTTACGTCGATAAAGTAAATAGAGGAAAACTTGATAACAGGGCTCAAACCGGAACGTTCGTAGGTTATGACACACGATCGACTGGTTATAGAATTCACACACAAGGAAAACAAATTATAATAGCGAGAACGGTGAAATTTCTTGAAAATGAAAATGTACACTCAGATAACATTGAGGAAATACAAAACATCAGATGACAATACACAATTACCGGATAGACATGAAAATCACTTAGAAATAAAACTTGACAGTGAGGAGACACCATCCGAGCCCAAACAGCAACCAATTGAACCAAGAAGGTCTAATAGGACAAATAGAGGCGTTCCGCCTGACAGATATGTTTGTCTCATAAATAGTTCATCTGAAAATATTCCCGAAAATTGGGAAGATATCGAAAAAATGGAAAATACTAATGATAAACAAAACTGGATAAAAGCAACACAAAATGAAATCCAATGCCTAAGAAAAAATAACACTTGGATTTTAACAGATCCACCACCCGGAACAAAAATTATCTGTTCAAAATGGACTTTTAAACTAAAAAAGGACAATTTAGGAAATGTTCAAAGCTATAAAGCGCGTTTAGTAGCACAAGGATATAGTCAAAGATTCGGGATTGACTATGATCAAACCTTCGTACCTGTAGTTTCGCACGCTACAATACGTGCATTTCTCATCTCCGCATTGCACAAAAATTTGAACGTGAAACATGTTGACATCACCACAGCATTCTTGCATGGTGAATTAACCGAAACTGTTTATATGAGTCAACCAGACGGGTATATTAAACCCGGCGATGAAAGAAAAGTTTGTAAACTTCAAAAGGCCATCTACGGTCTTAAGCAAGCCGCAAAGGCCTGGTACACCAAAATATCGGAAACACTCACAAACAATAATTTCATACAGAGCAAAAATGATCCATGTCTGTACTTTAAATCAAATCAAGAAAATCCGATATATATCATCATCTATGTAGATGATATCCTGATAGCAGGAAAGGACAGTGATATCGAAGAAACAATAAACCAACTTGAGAAAGAATATGAACTGAAAAACTTAGGAGAAGTGAATAATTACCTAGGCATAAACATTAATAAAATCAACGATATATATTACCTAAATCAAAACAATAAAATACACGAACTAGTGAAAAAACTGAATTTAAACGACATGAAACCTCATTACACACCCATGATTGCCGGATTCAACAGACTTGAGGACGATGATAACTTTTTACCTAATAACACGAAATATCGACAAGCCACAGGCACATTACTTTACATATCAACAATCACGCGTCCCGACATATCTGCCGCAGTCAACATATTATGTCGTAGAAACGAAACACCACGCCAAAAGGACTGGTCAGCAGTGAAAATAATCATTTCATACCTTAAAACTACAGAAAATTTGAATTAACTCTTAACGCAAACAGCAAGCCCATCCTAACAGCATACGCCGATGCAGACTGGGCTGGTGACTTGAAGACACGTAAATCAACGTCAGGAAATCTATTCATGCTAGGAAAATCACCGATTTACTGGATCACAAAAAGGCAAAATTGCATTGCGCTTTCGTCAGCCGAAGCCGAATACGTTTCAGCTAGCAACGCAGCACAAGAATTAAGTTGGATAACAAACTTGCTTAGCGACCTCAACATTCCACAAAAACTACCAATCACGATATTTGAGGATAATATGTCCTGTATAAAAATGACTGAAAATGATAAAGATACTAAGCGATCCAAACACATCGACATACGTTTCCACAACATCAAACTGATGAAAGAAGAAGGAAAAATTGTTTTACAATACTGCCCACTGAAGAAATGATAGCCGACACTCTCACCAAACCCACTCCCAAACCTGTGTACGAAAAACACCGTAAGAAACTAACCTTCAACCATTCCCCACACAGGAGATTACGGGGGAGTGACGGAGAAACCTTTTTATGCCGTTAATAATCTCCACGTGTTGTGAACGATCGAAAGAGCACTTAGAAAATGTTAAAAACAGACCCCAATTAACTATAAGTACTTCAAGTGATAAACGCAGCTGAAAACCATGTGAATAAAACCAGAGACTGTCGAAACTAATCAGCTGAGAAATTTTCCAGACTCCCTACTTCAACCTACAGCTGATGCCCCGCGCGAGAACTCAATAACAATCCCTCAGAATCTGAAATGTTACCGAACAGTTAAGACGCCCTTGTATATATATCCCAAATATAATATAAATTGGAGCACTTTTAAGCAGCCTCCAATCGCGATTTAAATGTGTATATAAAGCCAAGAATTTTCAATAATAATATTATATTCAAACGAAAAATGGATACTTACTTACTTCACGCAAATGCATTACTCCCACTATTATTTCTTATTCAAATACAGTGACACGATGAATATTCAAAGTAATAAATATTTGGATTACTGTGGATTATTCTCTGTGCAAAAAGGAAAATTTCAGGTAAGCTGAACTAAACTTTTTTACCATTATCAAGAGACGAAAATGTATATTAAAATATAGAAGACTGATATAAGAATTAACAAAGATAGAAAATTAATTATGCTACCGACGGTACTCTAACAAATAATAATACATTTTATATTAAAAAGTATGAATAATAAGTGGTTAAACTCAGTTTTTGTGTTACTTTATTCTTTCAGTGAAGCAAAAACATCTCGAACATGACCTACTTTTCGGGCCGATGAATGGTAACCTCCCCTTAAGTTATTTATTCACGTATTTGTCAAAACTTTGATTTTTTTTTTTTTTTGGCATTTCACTTGGATATACTGCAAGAGAAAGAATCTAATGAATGCTATCCAGTTAATACTCTAATGTCGATGCAATAGATGCATTTTTATACAAATCGCAGACGACGGGTTATTATCAGTGATAAGAAGTAAATTATGAAACAAAAAATCTAAACGATTTTAAGTGACCCTTCTTAATTCAAGATTTGCTTGCTTTTGTGCAAACAGGATGAGGTTAAGTTTGCTATTTTTTTATTTCTTATTCAGCGCTTGTTGGTGTATTTTAGCAAGAGTGGTTTGACAGCACGTCATTGTCTTGTGACAACCATTTATTGTTATCAGCATTCAATTTAATGTAGATTTTTGCTAGTAGAGTGCATTTATGAATAAGAATGGAGGCACATGCTCAAATTGGAAGTTTTTGTCCAAATTCGTTGTACTAAATGAGTAAAACAAGTCAAGAAACATTGGATTGACGATAATGTAAAAAATCCTCTAGATCAATCAACTGTTATTGTTCGTATGTCGCTACTTTCTTATTCATAAAAGCACTCACTGAACTCTAGTTGCCAGAATTGCTACCGTTTGATACGCTGTAGACAATCACATAGTTAAGTATTTGATGTGTCCCTGTAAAAAAATATACATAATACGATGACTATTTTAAGTTTAAAACCCTTTGTGGTACATTAGAATTGCAGTTTAAAAAGTTACATTGAAATCCGTTCAGTGGCTGTTGAGAAAATAGAGAAGATAAGTACATAGATACATACATAACGACCAAAAACAACCGCTTTTTTTTAAGTCACTTAGCCCTTAACTAGTGATGTGGTGACATTGAGTCACAACGTATTTTTCTACCCGTGTCATTTCTTCATTAATAAGTAAGATACAGATAAAACATAATAAAGCATATAAATGACATACTTATTGATTTATTCAACTAATAGATACAGTGTTGTAAAAACACCATTATTTTATTAAAATATATATATTATTATTTGTAAGTTATAATACTAGCTGGGAACGAAATGACACCAAGACGCAAGTTGTGCCCAAAAATTTCACGATGCCAGTTAAGGGTTAAAAGACTTCATACAATAACAATCAACAAATGTCAATGTATTCCACTTTTTATTTGAACTTGTGGAAATTGCTATTTATGAAATAACTATTTCCGTAATGGAACTTTCACTTAATCACCTTTTTAAAATTTTCATCACGATCAGTCTTATTAGTTTTATGAAAGTCATTAGTCATATGAAAGTTGAAACGCGAAAGGGTGAGCAGGAAGACAAATGGAAGCCATAAATACTTATCCTCAGTAATAGAAGGCGAAAATAACCAATCGAAATATCATGGAAGATGATAATAAGTTGCACCATTAAAATACCTTGTTCAAAAGAGGTGGGGATATAAGCATTGATTTTTGGGCCCCTCCGATAGGTTTAAAAAAATTATTTTTTCCAAGGTGCTTTGATTGTTTTAATATAATTTTTTATCTATACTTTCTGCATTTCTGATTGATTTTTGTTTGAAAATTGTTTAAATGTATTATGCAATTCATAAATATAGGTTTATTTCGAAAATTGTATTGTATTTCAATTACATCAATTTAATTTTTTTTTGTGCAATATCAAGCTCTCACATCACAATCGTGTTTTTAGGTGCGTTCGTAATTATATAAATACGTAGCACCTACTGTCGTCGTCTGGTCCGTCCGTCTGTCTGTCCGTCTGTCCGTCCGTCCGTCTGTCTGTCCGTCCGTCCGCTTATAACAACGCAAAAACTACCCAACCGAATGGTTTGAAATTTAAGATATATTATCTTTGCAGAATTTTGTCGAGACATTTCAAATTTTATAAAAATCGAATCAAAACTTTAGGAGATATTAATAAAAATATTTATTAAGAAATTTGAATTTTTTTTTTAAATCTGTGCTTTCTTGTTAGAGGAGCTTCCGAAGTTGAATCGTCAAGCGACCGAGATACTTATTCTATTACAGAAATTAATCTGCAGACGATATCATTCATTTCACAGAATTAAAAATCATCAAGATCTAAATATTTATATAGCTAGCTACAGTACGAACGCACCTCATTTGTCACGTTTGACGTACAATTTTCAGCTTGTTTACATATATGTTCTGCTGTGTGTCTGCCTTGTTGTAAAAGTGACCACTGCTTGATTGATCCCCATGATAAACCATTATGTGTTGGGATACTTTTTGGTTTATGAATGGCAAGAAATTATATATTTAATTTTCATTGTCTATATTGTACATGATTTACATTTAATGAAAATAATGAATCGCCAAAAACAACGTACAGGCTGTACTCATAAGCTGTACAAAGCAAGAATCTACTCACAGACAAGGTCAAGGTTGAACCGGGCGGGGAGGCCTACCTTTCGGCTAAGTTCAACTAGTCCCACCCATCTACTCATAGAGTAGACCGTATAAAAAATGACCAAAGGAAAATTAAAGAATCCCAACGATCCTTTATTTTTGAGAAAAATCAGAAAAAGAAGTTTGACACTAAAGCCGGTGCACAGAACATTTATGATTGAAATGTTTTTGATTGAAAGCATTCGGTATTCTACATCAACAAAATATATAAATCGTCCCGATCGTTTCTCTTTTACAAAAGTTAGGCATGTAAAGCTGCGATCACACGTACTATCCTATCATAAGCAATAATAGGTCTTTCTCATAAACAGAAAGAAGAAAACAGTCGAAAACGCACCGTGTCATAATTTAGTTCTCCCAATTTCGTCAATGAGAAACTTATTTATATTTGTAAATTCTGCGATCGATATCAGCTTCAACCTATCAGCTTCACCCATCACAACGCTCTAAGACTTGTTCTCACTTTTTGGGCTTTATACTATATTTTAAAATTCTTACCAGCGATGACTTGCCAAATGTTCCGCATGTTCCTTACATTTGCCTTTCTTGAAAATAAGTCTACTTGCAGTGTGAAAAAGCAACTGAAAGCAAGCGAGAAACAATGGCACATCTATCAGATTGTGTGATAGTATGTGTGCTTGAAACTTAACTGAAACAAAGAGGAAACTTGTGTAGAAGATTTATGCATTTTTCAAACAAAAACAAACGTTATGAAAATGTCATAAATATGTATATTTGTAAAAAATATTAATTGTACTCTATGAAATTTTTTTACATAAATTGACTTTTAGAAGCTTTAAATATGCAAATCCAAAATGACAGCTTATTCCGCCATGTAGTTTTTGAGTTATGGCTAAAAAGCTATCCACATTGCAATTTGTTTTAAAACGATTAATAATTTAACATTAGGTGTTCCAAATTTTAAACCTGCATAATTCATAAACTACTTTACTGAACGACTTCCCGTTTGATACCCGAAGGTAAAATTTACCGAAAAATCCAAATACAAGTAGGATGTCAAAATGAGGTGTTTGTATTGACATTTTTCAAACTTCGTACTATTTCTATATGTAGATGACCACCTAAGCAAAATTTAAGTATAGATTTATTCGTAGACGACCCAATCACATTTTTATATGATGAATTGCAACAAAGTTAGTGGAAGTGTTTACTTTTTTTCCAGGTCCGTACAACATCATTTTCTATGCAAAACATGTTGTTTTTATAGTATATCAACAGCGCGTATCAGTTTCTTCAAATAGTGTAACACCATTAAAATATACTTCAAACAACTACCCACTACACGACATAATATATCCGAATTTTCTGAGTGTCCCTGTAAACAACCAAACCGACTCGGTGTACCTTACAAATATATACTCAAAATTGCAACCTAATCGAATCATTTTTGTGGCCGTTATCGCAAGATAGACAGACATACAGCATAGTTATCAATCTTCCGTTTTTTTTTTCAAATCAACTAAAACCAGAAATTTTATTAAATAAAATAAATTAATTAGTAACAGCATAGAAACAAGAAACATTTCGTTAAATAGTTTTTCTTGTTAAAATTATGTTAATTTGACTTGAAAAAACAAAATGAATGTTTGCAGGAATGATATAGTCCTGAAATTCGATTGGTTTTCCCTAGTAGCAGGTCTTTACTGAAGTTTCGGAAAATATGCTGTTAACATTGTGCGTACTATAAATATTTAATTAGAACTTCTCGTCTTAATGTATCTCAGAAAAATATTACAAACTCTACGATTAAATATGGTGATTAAAAATTCTGCGATTTAAATATTATATAGAAAATTTCTAATCTGAAATACTCCTTGTAAATTCCAAGTAGTGTTAACTATCCCATTTGCAAGTAATGTTATCATAAGAGATAATTGCCATGAAATCGATGTTATGCTTTATTTTTAGCTTTGTTCTATTGCAAATGAGATAAATAGAAGCATAAAAATGACGTAAACATGGCGACAATTCTCTACTAACACTGATTGTCGTTATTTATATGGTTGATTTAAAACATATTACTTGATTACAGTATGTTTACAAATTACTAATTATAACAAATTACAGTCTGTTTCAAATTTTCAACATCAATTCATAATGAAATATAAAACATATTTCTTCATTCTTATTTATTAAAAGAATTCAGTTTACTTCACAGAAATGTTATAAAAAATATTTACAGTATTACATTTATTGATCGAAATATTTCAATAAACTGAATCTGTGCTGTCAATTTGATACGATGAAGTGTTTGCACTTTGTTCTTGGAAGAAACGTGTATAGTCTCGTACTGGCACGAGAATAACTCGTTCTACCAAATTTTAACAATCTGCGTCTTGATTTTGTAAGAAATTGCACCCTCTCTGTGTTTTAACAGGTGTCATCTTCATATCATGGAAAAAGATCTTCAGAAAAGTGCCGATAAAACATCTTTCAATATGTTTTAACGGATGACAAAGTATCCCTCTAGTTAATTCTCACGAGACACTCTCTCGGCAATTTTTAGGGAACTTACCAGCACCTTGTATTTAATATATATTTTTTATTTCACACATAATTTATTAGTTAGTAAATTACCTCAGTAATAGCAAGGATAGCTAATATGTAGGGAATTGTGTTTTTGGGGTGGTGAACGCCTCTAAATTCTAAGTGCCATAATAAACACTAAAGAAATGAAAAAAGGGCTGCCTGTCACAAAGCAAGTTCCGAAAATATCCAGGTAGTGTCCCCTGGGTCTGTGGAATATCTAGGAAACTCTACTTAATGATAGGATTCTAGAGTTTGGATGTTGCTACGGGCAACCCCAATCAAGCTGTAAAAGCATACAACGAGGACGGTATAATTTATGATTCTTCAGGGGTTTGCATAGGTGCGGAAATGCATAGGGCGTAATTGCACTCGCCCTAAAGAAGAGAAAATTGCTGCAGCAGATTTCCCCTTGCTGCCAAACAACTTAGTTACTAGCTTCATACTGTCGCCGCAGTGAGGGACGCAACGCAAAATGAAATTAACCAACAATAAATGAAGGTTCATACTCCAAAACACTTTATTTCGCTCAAATTTTTGAGAAAAAAAAGTACTTTTACTTTTACGAACTTTATCAACTAGTTTACATTAGACGATTTTTCTCTTTTAAAAAAACCCTCCTTTGAATGGACGTTCGTTGTAGTAAATTACAGGTTCGAAGGTAGACATTAGAATTACGTCATTGTTCTCTAAACGATTACATGCGTATCCTATTTGCATGAAAAAGACAAAACGATTCACAATCTTTTTTTTTGTTTTGTTTTTGTTTTTTCTTCCTAATTCACGTTATTTAACAAATCGATATCCGCTTTACCCTTTTGTTTTCTCTTTTTTAAGCGGGCAGGTAGTCAATCTCATCATGAATGAAACTTTTGCACTTTTGCGATCGCGGTGGAAAACGAACAAGTTTAACGGTTTCGTGGATGGCACGATTTATAAAATGTTAATTGTAATGCATTTTACTCATATTTTATCACGTGTAAGAAAAATTAATATTTGCGCACAAAACTGCTATTTGCAGAATAATGAGACAAGCAATAGAAGTAACAAATAAGAAATAAAAATCATGCGTCAAGTTTAGATTATGAAACATTTTCCAACATAGTCACAACACGGTAACACAACTGCCCCGTTTAATAATGGCAAACATAATATCTGAAAAAACAACTTGGAAATCGCTTAACACATTTGATAACCCAATTTGAACAATTATCGTCCATAATCGAAAAAGAATTCAAATTCTTCTGTGCAGCACTGTATATGATTTGCATAGTATGCTAAAAGTTAGTTCTATTAGGGAATGCATACCATAAATAAAAATTCCTTTTCAGGAATTTCCGTCGATAAGCAGAAATATACGTGAATTCTTTTGTGCAGCCCTATATATGATCTATAGAATTGATGCACACCAAATAATATGCAATACATTAGTTACATTTAAAAACGCATACCAAAACTGGAAATGCACTTCCAGCAATGGTTGTTTTTAGACAGTACTGTAATTGAATTATTTTGTGTGCCCTGTAAATGAACGATAAAATGGTATACCCACTGTATGCTACAGTAAGCTTCTTGTAGTGCACTTCAGTGATGTTTGTTTTCTCAACCCACACTTGCTCTCGAGTTTTGGTACAGCAACTGCGGGTCGGGAAAATCCGACTTAAGGCCCGCTGCCTGGCTCCCGTTTGGGTGTCCAGCTCCGACGCTGTTGGGGGATTCCGGCTCGTCCCCAAGTGTCTTCGTGGTGGTTTCCTCTGATATTGCGATCCACCGCGTATCGCAAAGACCTATGTCGTCATCTCACAGGTTCAATAGGAGTGATGCGTAGGTGGCGGTGCTCCAATCGGTCGCAGCGCATACGGGAGGCATGTCCTGGTCGTGCGCGTTATAAGTGCCTAAGGACTTGGGTGCGACAGTTGACGTGCTCGGAGCTGGTTAATTTTATCAATTTCAATATGTTTGAAATAGAGTAACATCATTAAAATACATTAAAAAAGATTTTTGCCCATAGACTATAATGTAACGAAATTCTTTTGAGTGTCCCTGTAAACGAACAATAAATGCTACACACTTCATTTTCAATATAAAACATAAACTTCTATAACATATATCAATTACATGGCAATCCGAGTATATTTACACGAGTTAGAGCTTGGGCAGAGAGACAGAATAACTGAATTCATAAACACTTATCAATTATGTTAGAAAGCGTTAATTAAAAAACTTAACAAAACTTTAAGGGTTTTCATTTTACAAACTGTTCTACATGTAGGACGATTGTATTATAAACAACTATAAACTATGTAGATAGAATTTTCAATTACTCAAAAATAAGAATTTGTCATGATTCAGTTTGAAGAGAATTTTGCGTTTTTTTCACAGAATTATTTTAATTTTAAAATAAAAAGGTGACGTGAGATAAAATAGTAAAAACTAGTAGACTTCAAAAATATAAATAAACAAGTTTAATTATTAAAACTTAACTTAATTCGACTACAAGTGGCACATATCCCTCTTAAAGTGTTTTTTAGAAATAAAGCATAAATAAAAAAAAATCTGCAGTGACTCCACTCGATTTTTCAAACATTGGTCAACAAATTAAAAAACATGACGCAGTGGAATCGGTTGAACTCGAACACTGGACCTCCCGTTTTGAACTATACACATTACCTCTGTGCTAGTCATGTTCAATAATATCGTCGCAATATTTATCACTTATACTCTGTCTCTTGTTTCCTGGGTGATTTTTCCTATAGAATAGGTCGCAAAATGGTTTGAAAATGGTTTAAAAATGGATTCAATACCTAATCCGTCGGCCGATTTGTATAAAAATCTATACAGTTCTTGCGCCAGTGGTTTATAACATATTCGTCCAGGAAGCTCAGTCGTATGTACCGTTTGGGAGTAATTGTGTTCATACACACACACACACACACACACACACACAAATCTTGTTTGCAATATTTTCGTCACACTATATGTTCGGAAAGTAAAAATGCGACATTACTTGTGAAAATTCGATAAATCTGAGCTGTCCTATTTATAAGACGATGGTAAAGCATGGGTTAATAGAGACCAAGGGACGCAACTAATTTTTAATTAATCAATGAAAAACAATTACTATCTTAGCCGAAAGAGGAATTTTTAACCTACTGTAACAATGATGTGTGTTTTTAAAGTTGTACGAGGATGGTGTGATAAGTTCTCGGCCTGGCAGTGAAAGCACAAGATTTTTAACAAAATTTCATATTATTTTTCGATGTAGTTTCATTGGCGTTTTCGGTCGACGTTCAACAAACGCGGCCCGCAACCAGTGGAAAGATTTTTCATGTCCAAAACATCGTATAAAATGTAGTATTCACGGTCTATCGAGATGTTTGTAATGTCAGTAAGTTCGTGTATATCAATCGGTGATCATTCAATACGGCATTAGGAATTTTTGAGACGATATCGTCGGTCGTAGTGGTTTTTGGACGTCCTGAGCATCCATCATCATGAATTGATTTCCTACCATGTTTAAATTCAGCAGCCCACTTTTTTATCGTCGGATATGAAGGACAAGAATCCTTTAAGGTGAAATGTAACTCTTTTTTTTATGTCTGTGGGGTTAAACCGTTTTTAGCAAAGTGTTGTAGGACAGCTCGAACGTCATTTTTTTCATTTTTAGAAAATGTCAAAACTTGTTTACTTTATTTTATCGCCAAGCAATAACCCATAAACTCACGCCTCTGAAACTCGACAGCATGTCATCTAAATGATCATACTTTACAAACATCATTGTTATTTGCTCATACTTGTTCCATCTCTGAGTCAGGCCGATAACTTATCAGCCCACCCTCATACATTATGCAGAGAATTTGAGTAGCGTAATAGGCATGATTTTTTTCTTCTAAGTTACTTTAGGAAACATTTCAGTTGTGTTTTTCCATATAAATCTTTGAACTTTGAAACCGTGACTGTTTAGTTTGAGAGCTTTTGTGTAAATGTGAAATTAGTTGTCTTTTGTTCGTAAGAGAGGGTATTTTGTTTGAGGGATTCTTGATGGTGATTCGATCCTAATATTTTGTATTTTGATAAGTACCTGACAACTACTTCAATGCTTTTCTCAATTCGACCTTTCGAGTAAGGAATAATGTTGGAGGAAAATTCGATTACAAGTAAACTTCGATCTAAGTGAAGATGCTCAGGTTTTGCTATGTACGTCAACACTATTTATGTGTAAAATTCATTCTAAACGCCAATGACACCAATATATCTTCAAAATCTGAGTAAACTAGTATATTGAAATGACTTGTGTGTTTACTTCGTTAGATGCATCCCAGCTGATAAAAGCTAGGATGCGTTGCCTTCCAACGAGCAGCCTGGTAATGTTCGCAGAATGGAAAGCTTTTAAGAAATACTTATGCATAGCAAAAACTAGTTACATCGGGCAACATTTTCAAAAATAAAAGCATTGAAATATGTAATCAGAATCATATTCATGAAGTACAGCGTTCTGTTTTTCGATGAAATTCGCTATTAAAACAATGAAGTATACCACACAAATTCCACATTAATCTACTTCAAGAATATATTTAAAAACTATCACTGGAGACACTTTAAAAACTATCATAAAATTTTATATAATATATAATAGTTTAATTACATGCAAATCAAAAAACAGAATAATTATTTTATGTGTGTATTGAGTTTGATTTTAAATGTAGTATAACAATAAACTGTTTCTATATACAAACGTTCGCTGGTTGTCAAGATGTATCTGGGTTTGGATTTGGATGCCTATAGCAGTTCAGAATCCTTTTTCAGCTGTCCATCCTAGTCTGTTTAGTTTTTGTGTGTGAAGCATTCTAGTAAACCAACTAAAGGGAAAAAATGCAAACAGATGTATTTGAAAAATAAGTCCACTCTCCAACTATGTAAGACACCTTATATCTAAAAATCGAATAGCCCAAAATCTCTGCACAGTTTTGTGGAATGTATTTTAGTCAATATATATACAAAATGTGGTAGAAAATATAAATATTTTAAAAAACTAGTACCAATTACAAAATGATTTTTTTCAAGCAAAAAATAGATATTTAAATAGCATGTGTAATGAATAAAATTGTTTCTTCAAAAGTTACTTTTAGTTATGTATTGAATTATAGTATAGCAGCAGATTTTATCATAGTACTAAAGGTTTTAATTTTAGCACTTTGTTTGAAACGGTATTGCGTCCATTTAGAAATCTTTCAATTTATTAAGTTTTTATTTAGACTTTACAAGACAATGATAGAAACTTCTGAATGTTTTCTATATATTTTCTAAAAATGAAACACGGGAGCCCAGAGATTCAAACTGAAACTGTACTAGTTTCAGCTCTTTTGAAGAGTTTTCAATTTTTTCACCTTCAATAGCAATTCATGTTCCATCTATGTATGGTATTTTCTCCAAGTTTAGCTGTTTGAACGTAGACCAATCATACATTAATGACTGAGGCAAATTCTTTATTTTCTGGAGAATACAAAGAACACACTCAATGACCATGACACAGGGTGGCCCAGAAAAGTTGTTAAAACGTGACAGAAAGCCGTTATTACACGATCAAACTTATTGATATCTTCTGAGAAACTCAACAATGATTGACATTAATAGAAAAAAATTCAAAATTTAATTTGTCCCGAGCACGACATCATCGGATGGTCAATACCTATACTAGTTTATTCTTGGCAGGGCATTTCCACATAGTATTCCTGTGTGTTTTCCTAACTACAGAACACCTTGGAAAATCCTAGCATCACTTTGGACACTGAAAGGTTCTTTTAGAGCAAGCCCAACCAGTATCTCTGAGCAGATGTGATTTTTCCCTGTGGGGTTTTTTGAAGGACCAAGTCTTGTGGAGAAAAACGACTAGACACACTGAATAACTTGAAAAAAGCCATTACGGACGAAATCCAAGCCATAAGAAAATTGCAGAATGTTATAAGCAATTTCCAGTCCCTTTCTTTATATGTTGATTTGCGGCCATTTTGAAAATATCTTCTATTAGTTTCCTTTCTCTTTACTATTCAACACCTTTCCTAAGACACCTTATATACAAGAAATCTAAATAAATAACAAAAAGACGGTTCCATTCATTTTTATTCTAAATGAAAAATTAAATTGGAAGTGAACAGAGTCTATTCTCACAAAATGGAAGCGTTTTCCTGCTCTCATGCTTCTTTTTCTCAAAAGATGGTGAACTTAAAAATTGTATTTCGAGGTCCCTGTCCTGAATATATTTCAAATCCGAGATGCTGAGATCCACTGAAACATATTTAAGACAGTAAACTAAAGATTTTCCATAGTGCTGTTGTTGTGAGTACGTTAAAAAAAGTCTTGCTCCTTCTGTCGCATAATGTGCGAGTAATATCGATGCAACTTTTAGTTATTGTAAATTCCGCAACAAAACTTTTCGATGACAAATCTTTTGAATGATTAATTCAGAAATCTATGAACAAGATGAAGTTCTTGAGCGGGGAACCCGTCCCCTCCTCCCCAAAAAAGTCTGACAGGGAAAAAATAAAAGAATTGGTTAACTTTTTGATGTCTGTGTTTCTTTGTCAGAATTTAGGGAAGAGGCAGGGGGGATGGGTAATCAAAAAATACCATAAACAAATCTGGCAAACGGTGAGACTCCAAGTATCGGACAATTTTTTACCTGCACAAACTAATTCAATTAATATATATAGAAGACTATTAAAGACAACCAACCAATCAATGATTTTAGTTGTATATTTATATGAAAAAATATTCTCACACTTACGAAAACAGATGGATAAACATAGTGGAGTAAAATTATATTTTTGATTTTTCTTCTATACAACCCTAGGTGAACAAAGATGGTAGTTTTATGGATACTTTATTTTTTTTTGATTTTATGTTGCGTTTTCATTAAATACATTTTTCTTCCATCATGTTTTAGATGACCCATTATGGATAATAGTGGTAGATCCACATATCTTTAATCTGATCTTCGATTCTCTAGATGCCTGCCGTGCTCGATTCTTGGATTAGCCGTGAGTGTTTGAATTGGAAAAATATTCTGCAAAATTTTGTGCAAAAAGTTACCGTCGAACAGCCAACTAACAGTCCAACAACAGATCTTAATTTTATTTCGACTCCATTTGTGTTTTACTTAATTTCTATGTATCATAAAAATTAAATAACGTATAAATTGAGAAAGACTGATATTTTGAAAAAAGAAATTGACTTTCACTGCTTCTAGATGATCAATTACTCTAAGAAATGAATTATATATAAACAATCCCTCCTGAAAAAGTTCTACGAGAGCCCATGCTAAGATAGTAGAACAATTTCAGTGGAACACATTAATGTCAGTGGGTAGTTCATTTAAATTACATAAACTGTTTAAAAAGAACAGAAATGATATTAATATAATAATAATAGTAATAACTTTTTTAAAGAAAAAAAAGCAACTTTTCAAAAAAGAAATCGGAGTGAAAGTTGTGTCTCAAAAATGGTGCGATATCTAATTCTGATTATATTAGGTAGTGTCTTTATTTTCTATACATCACATACAGGGCTACACGACAAACGTTACCGGTTACAGACAGCAATTGGTGAAAATGGATTTTAGAAAAATGATGTGCTTTTTATTGCTTATTTATATATCTGCTTTCGTTATATGAAAATAAAGCGAAATTTCTTACAAATATTCTGTCAGTGTAGGAAAGGGTTTCATAATCTATGATTAATGCACGATTTTTCGGTTTTGTTTATGTATACTTTTCTCCGCCTTTGTTATTCCTTTATACCGGTTTAATTTTGAAAGAAATTTCATGAACTGTACATGCATCTCTCTCTAAACTTATATAATATAGTTTCTAATGTATCTGTAAATGGCCCTATCAAACTGCTTAAATTGTAAAATATGAGATAATAAAACTGTTTTTTCCTCACCTATTTCAAATGGACGTGTTCCGCCCAAAGAGAGCGAGCGGCAGCAGCAAATTGTGTCGATAAACTTCCAAGCCAACGGAATGAATCGAAATGTTTTAAAGTTGCAAATGATCCTTTTATTGCAGAGAGATAAAAATCGCCTTCATAGAATATCCCATCGGTTTCTGTAGAGAAAGCCATTGTAAACAGATGTAAAACTCATTTATCAAAATGTCACAAGAACCGGTATTTTTTGTTGCCTTTCAGAAAAATAAAACTCTCATTTCTTTTATGCGCATTTCATATATATTCGGAGGAGGAGAAAAACTTTTTCACAAGAATATCGCCGCTTATAGTGCCCTATTGGCTGTAATTATTGAAAAAATAAATTCGAAATTATAAAAATATAGCGTAAGAAATATCTTTTATTATAATATATGCCAACGACAGTCCTTTCATTATTTAGTATATATCATTTATCATTATATAATACAATATTTTTTTTTCGAGACTAAATCTGAGAAAGTTTCGTTAAATGATATGATATTACCTGGTGAGTTTCAAAGCATATTTGGCATAAATAATATTTAATGTAAAACATAATAGCAAATCAGTATTGGGACCCAATACTGCATTCTTCGAAAATAACTCCAATGAAATACCAATACCGATAAAATATTCGATTTATATTGGAAATATTTGCAATGAATGCCACTATTATAGAAATAATGGCTTTACATGCAAGTAAAGTGCCGCAACTCAAAAATACTACATTTTACAGCAAAGGCAAAAGGAGATTTGCATATATTTTTTATTATAACATAAAACTTTAGCACTTAATTGTGCATGCATCTGTAAAAGCGTACATAAAAGCGTAAAACTGTTAAAAATAAAGACGTAAAAGAGATAGGGAGGATTGAGTAAATTTCTCGTCACCAAACAATTTGTACCTTTCTGTTCTGGCAAAGTGACATCTAGCGTAATCTAGTTGTTTTTCGAATAGCTACACTTATGACACTTTTCCTGTAGCAAGACGCACATAAGTCAGACCTAAGTGCAATTATATGCAAAAAAAAATTTTGGTGTTGTGTCATATTCCTAAGTGATATTAGTAGTGAAATGGCGAAATATTTTTTGTAAATATTGCACCTAGTATTAACAAAATATAAATACCCTAGTGTTGGGGCAATTTTTCATGCCAACATTGCCAAGATATGATCAATATAAACAATGTTGGTTTATCAGCAAAACAATACTATTTTTATATGAGATGTAATCTTCCAATTGAGCGAAAAAGTCTGAGCCAGGATTCGAACCCGGGATCCCTTGGCTGAAGCTGTCGATGCTCTACCAAATGAGCAATCCCGGACAAATATGGCCTTCCCCCACTCTCCGAAAAATATGTAATTGTAATAACTGCATATGTAACAGAAAAAAAATTGTGAACAAATTACCATATGGAATGTTGTCGATAGTTTACAAAATATTTAAAATGTTCCGAAGTTCCAATTTACCAAAATATCAACGCATGAGTTTTTGCAATGACTGATTCAGTTTTAATGGTACTCGGCACCGTTTCAATTTTTTCAGTGCTTTTTAACATATAAAATCCTTTTTAACGTATTATTAGATGGTTTTGTAAAAAAAAAAAAATGATTCAATGAAGAAAAAATGCAATTCTTGTGGTTTGAAACATTTATTACTATTTTTTTATTTAAGTAAATTTTGAAACTTTATTTTAATACAATTTTACACTTTTGAAACTTTTTGTGCACGCTTTTCTTGTAACGCTAGGAGGAGAACTTCTCAGGTTGTCCTCAGAAAACAAAATGCTGCAATCGAAATCGAAAAAGTAAAAAAAATACCCTGTAAGACATCGACCTGAGATATCCTTTAAAAAGAAAAAAAGAAAAGAAAAGCAGTTAAAAATATTGAAACGCGAACGAGCTAATTTGTAAAGAACGCTCCCCTTGTTTTAACATTAGCTTACGAGTGCCTTCGCGTTACAGCGTAGGCTCTTAATCGAGTTTTATTCCTTTTTTAGGTGCGTTCGTAATTATATAAATAAGTAGCACCTATTGTCGTCGTCTGGTCCGTCCGTCCGTCTGTCTGCCTGTCTGTCCGTCCGTCCGTCCGCATATAACAACGCAAAAACTATCCAATCGAATGGTTTGAAATTTAAGATACATCTTTGCAGAATTCAAATTTTGTGAAAATAGAATCAAAACATTAGACGGTATTAATAAAAATATTTATTAAGAAATTTGAATTTTTTTTAAAAATCGGTGCTTTCTTGTTATAGGAGCTTCCGAGGTTTAATCGTCAAGCGACCGAGATATTTATTTTAATGACAGAAAATAATCTGAAGACAATATAATTCATTTCACAGAATTAAAAATCATCAAGATCTGAATATTTATATAACTAGGTACGAACGCACCTCATTTGCCACGTTTGACGTACAATTTCCAACTTGTTATTTATGTACCGTATTCCTCTATTTAACGATGATTTTCAACAGAACCTTTGAAATCGTTAAATCGAGATTCGATTATATTATATCGAATTTTGAATGAAGTGATACAAATATTCAATTTCGTAGAATCCCCATGTTTCTCTCCGTCTCTGAGCATATTGTACAAGATATCCCAAGAGAACCCCAGTGTCTTTTGCTCACCAGCACATTATATTTCGAATGGTTCATTAATTGGGAGGCTATCCACCGACAGAAGCTTTTGTATAGTTACTTTCATCAAGATGTGTGAGTTTCGAGGTTAGCAAGATAAATGGGGTATATGGAGTGAAATTAATGGAATAAATTCATTTGTTAACGCAGTTGAATTTCTCAAATACAAAATAAATTTAATTAACAATATCATGTTTACCAACCTCCCGTA
The DNA here is from genome assembly GCA_963931845.1 of Maratus michaelseni. Taxonomy (NCBI): domain Eukaryota; kingdom Metazoa; phylum Arthropoda; class Arachnida; order Araneae; family Salticidae; genus Maratus; species Maratus michaelseni. The sequence goes on from OZ007586.1 coordinate 19,285,354, forward strand.
AAACTGTCGTTTTTACATGTCAAATAAACAAGTTTGAAGCCAGAAATTTTTACTTAATAAATAAAACCGAATATATACCAAGTAGAAACAAGAAACATGTTACTGATTTAATATTCTGGTTTGAAACATTTGTTTCACATGGGTCAAACTAACACAGTTTTATAGAGGGTTGGAAAGTATTTCACATTTTAAACTATTTCCAATAAAGGAGGATATAAAATTCGTTTGCATGTTTTATTAAATGTATGTCAATGCATAACTTTTGAACGGATGCGCCGGTTTTCAGAATTCTTTGTTGTTGTTGTTGTTGGAAAAGGACTCATTCTGGTGGTGGTCCCATATAGATTTCACCAGAATGTAAAACTGAAATATTTGTCTTTCCTTTTGTTTTCTTGCTTTTTTGACTTTCTAAGTTCTAACTTTCATAAATATTGGCCAATCATCAGGGAATTTGAATATGTTGTTAAGGTACTTTATATTTTTTAATGTACTAGTCGTATCATGTATAGTTTTTTTTACAGGAAAAGTCAGAAAATTTAATATGGGATCATGTGCTGTGCGTCAAAATGAACAATATTAGCAACAATAGAATTTAACCATTAACTGGCGTCGTGAAACTGTTTTGAGCAACAATTTACAGACCCCTACGTCCGATAGATTTCTCTAGCCATCGTCAACGGACAAACATATTTCATTAAAAAAGTTGATACTCTGGAAAAGCTTTGACACAACTCCCATTAGTTCTGAAAAAATAATCTAATATTTTCAAAAGTATTACCAATTCAACGAAATCCGTAGGAGTAGAGGGAAATTTGAAAATAAATGGCGGATCTACTCCCACTCTTTTGTTTTTAAACGTTAACTGGCTTCGTGAAACATTTGTATGGCGTCAGAACGGACGTCATGGTGCCATTTCGTACCCAAGTAGTATTATGACAAATGAAAAACAAATCAAATCAATTTTTACGTACACAATGCTATATTTACATGACTGCATTTGGCAGTTGAATAAATCAGCAGAGGAAAGTAGGCTAAAATAGGGTACTTAACGGTTTTTCTTTGTTGACAAAAGATGAGGAAAACATCAGAACACCCCACAAAATGTTTGGGGACATCTGGGCTATCCTGTTGCTACAGGAAAATTCTTCTCTACTTGGGAAAAGGCGTACTAGGACCATCTGAAACAGTTTCGAATTTTAGTGGTAGGGTAACACCGGGTACTCATCAGACATTAAGTTTTACACTTCCAGTAACAAAAAGATTTATTATAACACATTTTAAATAAAACTTTAAAACATATATACAGTTTTTAAATTCAGTAACTTTTCTTTCAGATTTTCAAACAATTTTTAATGTTATCACGTAATAACTTTCTCAGCTTTTACTTCTTGTAGCCGCTGCACTCCTCATGTGCCCACTGTTTGCAGACTAAACATTGTATCCATCCTTCACCACCTCTTGAGTCAAGAAACAGTTCATTGCAGAATTCAATGAAAAACCATGGGTGCCCGTTTTGCCCCAACAGACGACCAAAAATCAACAGGGTCGTTCTTCTGAATAGCTGGACGTAGACACTTTTACTTGGCATCAAAATAGCGCGTAAAAGCTATAGAAACCAGTGGTTTACTTACCTAAATATATTCTTCCGGCTGGATTTATTTGAAGAGCAGAAAAGATGGCGAAAAATTAAAACTCTTGGGGGGAATTTCTTTCCAACAGTACTGCACGAACACCGCTTCAAAAGCCGATGGCCCACTCGTAGAAGACGCTAAGGGATGTATTTAAGACGGATAGTGAGAAAACAAGGTACTTGGTTTGACCTGCCTACCCAGTTTTATCCTACTTTCCCCTAAGTATATCACTTGTATACTTTATTATTTTTATCGGAATCATACTTCCCAATTCCTCTCGCTATTGTTCAATCTATGGGCGTAGGATGCATTCGTATATTTAAAATATCGCCTCGGGAAATTAAGATTTTTAGTTTTAACTTCTTTTTTCTGTGTATCTTTCTTAAAGGATACCTCTTTTTTTCGTAGTTGTCAAAATATTTCTAAAATAGGTACATAATTTATAGTTTTATGTATTAAAATCTTAGCGAAACTGAGTAAGATTTTAATACTTCACATACAATTAAATATATACTGTAGAAATATTTTGATAACTAAGAAAAAAAGAGGCATCCTTTAAGAAGAGTACACAGGAAAAAGAAGTTAAAAATATAATTTCCCGAGGAGATATTTTAAATATATAAATACATCCTACGTCCATGGATTTAACATTAGCGAGGGGAATTGAAAAGAAACATACTGTTGCTCTTCCAAACATTTATTTTCACACACACAAAAAATTACTTAATAAAATAAGTGCGTTTTCGTATCCCCAACAGAGATAGAGTTAAAGTATTAATTTTGAAGTCAGCCCTTAATGATTAAAATGTACAGAAAGCTTAATACCGATTCAACATTAATTCGTTACTCATATATATAAGCTTAATAAAGAAGATTTTCAGCTATTGTAAACAAAATTTTATCTCCCGCTAAATGAAACAATGTTCGGCGTTAATTCCGAATTTATCTACCAGCAATATTTTCTCGCTGCTTTGGAAAATTTCTTACTGGGTATGGAGCGTGGGATATTAAGACAGTAAATGAAATAAGATACAACATAGAAGGGATTTACTTAAATTTTGGATACTAGATAGTTAATCCAGAGTTGCTTTTATGTATACAGGTTGCACAGAAAAGTCTCTTTATACCGAAATTAATTGTAAACGAATAGAGCTGCAGCTATGTAAATAAGATATATTAAAGCGACTTATATTCGATCTTATCCACACGATATTAACACCCTAGTGGTGAAATTCGGAAGATAGCAATTATAAATCACAAAAATATAGGGTAAATTTTCCAGTTACGAAGTTGTAATGCATCTTTTAGTTAGCTGAAAACAATAATGAATTCACATGAAAAAAGATACGCTATCTTTCTCTAAGCATACTTTAGGAACCTCGGCAGACATTCCCGATTAGGTTTTAATAGTAATTGTCGCCTTATTTATGGCAGAAATTCGGCGTCTTAAATAACACGACGATAACTATTTAGAAATAACGGTGCTCCCTGACCGGAACAGATTCATGGCACTGTGTCTATTTTACTTTGTCACTGTTGTTTTTATGTCATTGAAAAAAAAATCCATGCATACATTTTAGTGTCTGAAACGACAGAAAAATATTTAAAAAATTATGTTTTAAATATGACTGCTGAAAACTAATTAATAATAGACTGTAGCTACAAACATGTTTTTATCATTTCCTTCCATCATACAAGAGCTGCATATAAAAAAATTACGATTTAAAACATTTTTAATTCATAAAAATATTTTTTTAACTAAAACAAGCACTCCTCGCCAAAAAAGAAAAAAAAAAACACTATTTATGCTTTAACTTTTTGTGAAAATCTATACAACATATCATTGATGAAGTTACCTACTCTAACGAGTACGAAAAATCATGCACCACGGCATAGATTATAAAACACTTTCTAACACTATCGGAATATTGTTAAGAAATTTCATTTTTGCTTGTACAATGAAATGAGATATCTAAATAGACATTTAAAAAATAAAACACAGCGCAACAAAAATTCATTTTTAGCAATTGCTGTCCATAGCCAGTAATAGTGTGCGAATTCTATCGTGTAGCCTTGTAAATAATCTACACTAAAAATTAGTTAAGTTTTAAAATGCATATCATAGCTGAAAATGCACATCCATCAGTTATATGACTCATAGTGAGTTCTGTAACCGAATTCTTTTGTATGTCTCTGCAAATAAAAGATAAATTCTACGTACGAATTCGGTTCTTCAAGTTCGGTCCCCATATTGTTGTGGGTTCTTTTCCTCAGACAGATAGGTGAGGACGACCGGTAACAACTACAACGGGCGTATGATGCTTTGTTCACAGGACCTAACCGACTTATGAAAGATGTTGTCGCTACATTCGCAAAGTTGCCGCTACATTCGATCAACACCATGTTAAACCTATGGCTTCAAAAGAGTTGCTTGAGAAACAAGCAAATTTTTATTGTCACAGGCAATATTTGCAAATATATTGCAAATATTACTTGTTTATATGTATATTTGCAATATATTTGCATATATTGCAAATTTTTATTGTCACAGGCAACTTCGTTGCCTGTAGTTATGCATCGGAATGGATAACGAAATGGATTGCGCGGAACAGTCAATGAAATGCTTGGAAAACTGACGAGTCGTAGCAATTTTTATCGCTTTAAATTATCCCATGTAATAGCACTATATGTCACTTTCCAAATACGTGCGATGCAGGTGCTCGCAATAGGCCAAACTCAATTATCTGTGTTGCAAACCAATCCAGCGTGGCTATGCGCAAGCGGGACTGTCTGCACCAACGGTTAGATTAGCAGCTGTCTTCTTTTTCCTGGGCCGATGCTTCTTCTCTTCTTTTGCTGTGTGCGGAACACGGAGTTCATGTCTATTCGACAGCTGTGATGTTCCCTGTGCGTTCACACGGGCTTCGGCATTCGAAACTCCTTGCCTTTCACTGCCTGGGTTTTCGAGGTAGGTGGGTTCGTACCCTGTTGGCGGGCATCTGATTATTCTTAGACTTTGGTTTATCTGTTTGCGACTACTGACTAAGTCAGTATTCGTGACTTTTTGTGGCTGGTTTGATGCGGTTGGTGGCGCTTTGGTCTTTGTCGAGTGTGTTGAGGAGCGAATCTTCTTCTTCCGCCCTGTTTACTAATTTTTTCCTTTTAAGCGGCATACTACCGGGCATCCGTAGGGTTTTGTCACATCCCTCGAATAAGTAACGTTAGCGGATTTTTGCCACATTCGTGCAGACGTCTCCTTAAGCATCGGTTTCAACATAATATTACGTGGGTGGTAAATCATTAGCCTCGACTGGGTGCTTCGTTTCGTCCCATTGGGGTGCACCATATATTCTCCCTTTCTAGCTGTTGCTAATGGTGGACTTGCTGTTGCATTGACTGAACATTGGCTTTGCATGGTACCTTGGGGGAAGGGGATAGCTACGCGATTTCCTATTGGTCCGGAAGGGATCACTCTATCTTGGAACAGTCAACGCTTAGTTTTAACAGCTCATAACAATAGATTCCCTTGCAGCCCCCACCAAATGCGTAGCAAAACCTCCTTTGGATGTAAAGTGACTTTTGCGCTAGTTGAAGGGGGTCTTTGCAGACCATGATTTCCTACGCTTAACATTATTATAAACAATTCCTTTTCTAACACCTGTAATCACCCACATCTAAAATGGATCGATTTCGTTGGCTTTAACTACGTTGGCTTGACTGGTTGATTACGAGATTTTTTTTGCCATTTCTCGAGTTGTCTTATACCGATCACTTTTATTCATCGCTAATATTTCATTGTCATCATTTAACTGAAACTGAAGCAAGAGCCCCCCCCCCCCCAAAAAAAAAAGAAGAACATTTGCATTAATATAATATCATCATTGATAGAAAAAGTTTCAATAAACAAAATTCTCAAGGGTCTTCTCCCATTACACGAAAACACGCGCTCGCTAAGGTTAATCCAATGCACAGTTGTTTTACAGTATCTCATTTGCATTTCAATATTTTTAAACGATTTGTTTGTTTGTTTGTTTGTTTTGGATAGCTGAGATCGATCACTACGGCGCTTAGTTTTTACTTTTTCGATTTTGTTTGTGGATTTTTATAATGAGGATACTTCCACTTTCGAAACCAGTTCCAAAAGTAAAAGTATCTTCGTAAAAAAAATCGGCAAAGAAAATCGAATTAAAAAGGAGACGCTGTATAGATCGATCTCGGCTATCCAATGCAAAAAAATTCGTTTAAAAATATTGAAAGGTAAACGTGATATTTTAAAATATCTGTGAGAGGACATTTAACAGAATTGAGATGAAAATTTTAACTTTTAATTATTTTGTGTTTAAAACTTAATGAGAAGAGATAACTTGAACAAAATGCTTTCCTTCAAATACATAGAAATATCAGTGTGTAGAAATGGAAATGATATGGTACACATTAAAAAATATTTCTGTTAAAATACGGAAATTGTACTGGCAATCAAGACACCGGTATTATTTCCGTATTTTAACGGGAGAAAAATTCCGTAAATTCCAGCAAATTTTCCGTGATTTATGAAATATTCGTTTTTAAATGTCCATTTTATAAGAGATATCTTTAGATAAATCTAAAGATATTATAGTATGATTTTTTTATTTCGTTAAAATGAATTTTATAGAGGAAATAAATTACTTTTCAAGAACAATTTTACATTATACGGGGAGAATTCTTTGTTTAAGTTAATCTTCAGCTAACACGTACCGCAATAGACTAGTGTCTCGCGGCTGACATCACGTGATTATATTTATATTCCTGCCTTCATATCACAGATTTGCCTACTTATTTTAATGTTTTGTTACTAAATGGCTATGTGCTTGGTGGTTGAATGGTTAGAGCGATGCATTTGAGTTTGGATAGCATGAGTTCAAATCCCACGTCTTTTTTTTAATTCCGAACTTTGCTCCTAGATCTTTATTTAAAAATGTTTTAACGTTAAAATATTCTATTTCAGGGTGTTTTATTTTTTACTTTTTTATTTATAAATGTTTAATTGGTGAAATACTTTAAGTTTTATTTTCAACTTAAAAAAATATATTTTATCGGTTGCTTTATATTTTTTATGATAAATGAGATATTTTTAATAAAAGCAAATTTTGATGTTAATAACAATTAATGACTTACTTTTATTTTTTAAATGAAATACTTGCTTAACTATTCTGGTTCAGAATTTTTTTTCTACTTTTTTATTTGAAAAGTTATGCGTGGAATATTTGAATAGAAATTAATTTTGATATTAGTAACAATTCGATTTATTTCTATTAATAGAATAAAGTACGATAAATGTGCTTAAAGTTTGACATTAAAGCGCCTTTTAATATTTAAAGTTTCATTTCAGTGCAATATTATCAAACACTTTTTTTTTTTAAGCAAAGCATATTTAAAGATGTAAAAGGACTGGAATGTAAGTATAGTCACCTGAGACACTTGTCTGCGAAATAGACTCGAATCAGGGACCTTCCGATTTCTAGACACGATCGGATTGCACAAGTACTTTTACTTATTTCAGATATTTTTATGAAAATATGAAATGTTTCTTCATTTTTTCCAACTGAGTAGAATTCTGAATGTCTTATACATTTTATTTCTAAAATTTTAAATAATTGCCTTTTTTATTTGATGTTTTGTAAATGATAAATTTAGCATGTTACGTAGAAAAATGTATGTCTTTTTTTTTTTTTTCAAGAGTACCGACATTTTTTCGCCTTCAAATGTGTACTTTTTTATATTATTTGTGTTCATAATTATCTGAATTAATATTTAAAAAAATCACTTGTTAACGTTAAACTAAAGATGTAATTAAGGCTTAAAGTGATAAAACATTACGCAAAAGGCTTAAAATATATTTTAATATAAAATGGTTAAACTAAGTTGAATTAAAAATCAAAAAATCAATAAGTAAAATAATAATTTTTACGTTTACAGTTTAACCATTTTAAGCACCTGCTTTCATTATACATGTGGTCTCGTGTTTTGTGTATATCATTTTCACAAACTTTTCGAAAATAGTTTATTTATTATTTTCGATCTTGAAGAAATCGCCGTTTGAGTGTACGAAACCTGTCATCTTTATATTAAAAGGTATTTTAAGCCTTTTGCGTAATGTTTTATCACTTTAAGCATGTAATTACATTTTTAGTTTAATTTAATTAACTCATCATAATTATCTTAAGCAAAATTATTTACTGAGGTAGATAAATGTAACTTAGATATATAAAGGTAAATAATAATTTTATGATAAATTATTACATTTGAGATATGCAGAAAGTTTTTGTGTGCGATATTGTTAAACTGAATAATTTGAAAAATAATAAATTGAAAAATAAATGCTTAGAGACAATTTTAAAAATTAATAACATTATGATAGATATAAGTCAAATTTTAGTTTAAACTAATAATACAAAAGAAGCTATAATATTTACTTTTCAATTACCCTCGACTTAAAAATAAATAATAAAATTTTAATTTTTTAAATGTCTTAAAAATATATTTTTTATTTTAAAAAAGAGGGTGAGCGAGAAACATTTTTTTTGCGTATTATTTAATGTACATTATTACATATAGTTGGCGCCATAATTTTTATTATTTTTATTGGGAGATTTATAAGTTATGAGGCTGCTTCACTCACGGGAAAACACCCGCTCGCTAATGTTAATCCTATGGGACAGTTACTTTACAATATCTGGTTGGCATTTCAATATTTTTAAACTATTTTTTTACATTGGATAGCTGACGTTGATCTGTGTGCAGGCCGTTTTCTACTTTTCCGATTTTGTTTACAGATTTTTTTGTATGAGGATACTTTCACTTTCGGAACCGGTTTCGAATTTGAAAGTATCCTCCTGAAATAAAACCTGCAGGGAAAATTGAAAAAGTAAAAATCGGCCTGCATAGAGAGAAACTTCATAGCTATCGCAAAAAAATCTTTTAAAAATATTGAAATGCAAATGAGATATTGTAAAATAACTGTCCCAGGATTAACATTAGTGAGCGGACGTTTTCGCGTGAGTGAAGTAGCGTCTTAAAATCAATATTTAGACAATATTAGCATATTTTTGAAAATAACTCCAATCTAAAGCCAATATTAGCGTTTCACTTGAAATATGTCCAGTTTAAAGCCAAATTTTATGTAAATTTTTGCGCTTCATTAAAAATATTTCCAATAGAAAGCCAATATTTAAAAATATTGGAATTTTGTTGGAAATATTTCTAATATAGAAGCCCAATATTTGTGCAATATTGATGTTTCAATGGAAATATTTACAATGTAAAAGAAATATATACAACAATCGATTGCTTCGCATTCCAAACAAAGCGACTGTTGTACGCAAACCGCTAAGCGTCATTCACGGAAATTGTACTATTTTGGTATGGAGTATGAAAATATTCCATTAAATTTACGGAAAACTTCCTGTTTTTTTATGGATTTGTAATCTCAAAATGTCAATTAAGGAAATTGTACTTTTTTTTTTTTTTAGAAAAATGAAACTATTCCGTAAATTTTACGTTTTTTCTTTTTTTCTTTCTTTTTTTTTTTTTTTACAGAGTAGAATATTCATGAAAGTAGTATGGAAATCAATAAATTGGCAATTCTTTAAACAATTATGAGTACTGTTTAAAATCTTTTCATTTTATTTTTCCAAATTATTTATTTTTATCTTTTAACTTCTAATATATATATATATGTACAGTGAAACTTCCATTTAACGAAGTCTCATCGTTACACTTAAAAACTTCGTTATGAAGAAAATTCGTTAAATAGAAATCAACTTAAATTCATGAAATTTTACCTTCAGATATGACAAACAGGTATTGGATTCAGATGCATTCGATTCAGTTTCAATTATGAAACCGTCTTTTACAAAACAGTTGTGTACGGTCGATGAAATCACGTCACATTCCCAAGGTTTCATCAGTTCTGATACACAGATTCTCAAACTAATATTTTCACTACATTGTCTTTTTTCTGTCTCTTTCGATAATGTATTCAAGATTTTTTATTATTCCTTAGACTAATGGCTGAAATTTAGAAGTTGTATTAGCAGGAACAAAAATAACTTTGATGTTGTTCTATTTGCATTTTAAAACACATTCTTGTGGATGTACAAAGCAATTGTCTAACAGCAATGGAAGGTCAGAATGGTAACTGTCTGACTCTAATTGATAATTTTTGCTTCAATGCATTTGACGCCATTACGTCACTGCATCTTCTATATCATTGAATGTAAAAAGGGGATTTTAACTTCCCCCAACTGTCAGTGCTGGAGTGTCGGTGTGAGAGAGTAATTATAACAAGTGTTTTTCTTAGTGTGAAAAAAAATTGTTTTATTTAGTACCAAACAGAATGGAAATTATTTAAATGTGTACATTTTCGTACAATCCGCTGAAATAAATTTGAATATCCATCGCAACAGCCTCTTAGTTTGAATTCTGTACATGTACAAAAGTGGAATAAACTTCGTTATATAGAATATATTTTTCGTAATATAGAGATTAATTTACATGCTAATGGTGTTCAAAGTCAAAGTTCTGCAGAAAATTTCGTTAAGTAGAAAACTTCGCTAAATAGGGACTTCGTTAAAGGGAATTTCTACTGTGTATATATATATATATATATATATATATATATATATATATATATATATATATATATATATATATATACAGGGTGTTCCGTTAAAGGGGTCCAATATTAATAGGGGTAATAGAGGAGATCACATGGAGCATAAATCAGTATATAAAGCCTGGTCGGATCTCAATAGTTTTCAAGTTACAGCAAATAGAATGAAAATTCGGAAAATTGTAAAAGAACCCTCATTGCTAAACTATCGATAATGCTACATAAAAACGAAGCACATATTTAGAAAGAGCAGAAAAAACCTACAAAATGAAATCAATTGTATTAAAATAGCAATATTTATTGACGAGTTACAAGCCCTGAAACAGTGAAAAAAGTACGAAATCCAATATACATCAAAATAGTTAATCGTTAATTCCAAAAAGACAACTCTAGCTACAACAAGGAAAATGTAGTAAAATTTGGTCCATTCCGAAAACTTTCGAAAAAGCTTACAATGAACCATATCGGTTTAATTGTGTGAGAGAAATTAATCAGTTTCTTAGTTACAACTCCGCTTTCTTTGACACTAGCAAAGGTTAAACTCCGCCCATCACGATTGGAAACACCGCCTTTTTAATTACTCTCAACTATACATTTTCGATCATGCTTCTTCTGAGATACAACATTTTTAATTATTCAAGAGTTGAATGAACCAAAATAACTTTACAATAATAGTCTACATTTTAAAGTGGTCTTTTATTGATATAAAGCTTAAGTTAAATTCCTTAAAATTAAACTGGTGGTGAAAATTCGGAAATAATTAAAAATATTGCGATTTGTAACTATGCAAGAAGTTTCAGTACATGTTTTACATGGACAATTATTGTATGTATATGTGCATCATAATTTATGATAGGAAATAATAATAACAAATAGCATAATAATTTTATTAATTATAAATTTAAAAAAGACACTAAATTTTAAATTAATTCATACAAACTTTGTAATTTACAATTTGAGTACACCACAGTCTGTGACTTACAAAATACTGTGCCAAAAAGTGTTGAAAATAAAAGAAAAATGACAAATAAAGAATTACATTCCACGTACTTTATGACATATGTGAAGCATAGTCTTCTGGCCTGCGCTGCACAGTTCAATGTCGGAAGGCAGACGAACGGACATTATTATAATAGGTGTTCGAAGTTGCGCCCATTAACAGAATCGCACAGCCGACAGCGACGTCGTAAAGATTGGCGAACACGCCGAAAAACTCCGACGGAGTTGGGAATGTCTCCTGCAGCGACAACGATTCGCGCTAGTAAATCCTCCGGTGTATCCACAGGCGTTTCATACACCAGCGATTTAAGGTGTCCCCAAACAAAAAAGTCTAACGGATTGAGGTCTGGAGAGCGTGCAGGCCAAGCAACAGGTCCACTGCGTCCAATCCATTTCCCAGGATATGTTGAATTGAGGTGATTGCGAACACCTATGAAAAAATGTGCCGGTGCGCCATCGTGCATAAACCACATATTGTGGCGCAATGTTGCTGGCACATTTTGCAGTAACTGCGGTAAGATATCCCGTAGGAAAACCAAGTACGTACTGCCATTGAGTACATCTGGGAGTAAATATGGTCCTATGAGATAATCGCCGAGGACACCTGCCCATATGTTCACACTGAACTTTTGTTGTGCGTTCGACGGGAAAACAGTGTGCGGATTTGTATATGACCATGTGTGCATATTGTGCGTGTTTACCACGCCCTCTCTCGTAAATGTTGCTTCATCAGCAAATAAAATATTTTCCAGAAATTGTGGATTATTTTCTGTTACATTAAGCAACCAGCGTACGAATTCTGTCCGCTGAGCACAATCTGTTACTGATAACAGTTGTACCCGCTGCACATGAAAGGGGTGCATGTTTTCTGCACGCAGAACACGCCACACACTTTGGTGAGAAACACCGACTTCAGACGCAGCAGCTCGTGTACTCGTGGAGGGGTTATCGTTAAAAATATTCAGTACATCTTCTTCCATTGCAGGTGTTCGTACATGTCGAGGTTTCCCTGCATCAATGCTTGCTGTATTAAACGATCCAGTCTCCCGTAATCGTCTATCGATTTTTATGAAGAGTTTCGAACTTGGGCAACGTCTCCTTGGAAATTGCTCACGGTACATGCGCTGTGCTAGACATGCATTTCCATGAGCTTGCCCGTACATCAGATGCATGTCCGCATATTCTTCGTTAGAGTATTCCGGCATAATTATTATACATCAACTTACTACAATCCCACTTACAACAGCCTCCCTTTAACATAACGCCCACTGATGACTGCTGTTTTATTACACTTTTCTTCCTATACACATAGAAAATTTGCATAAAAAGTACTTCTTCTTCATCATCCTGAAAGTTCATGGAGGAAACGCAGCAGTCACGGAGTTTGCTTTAAGACAAGGCGAGAGCTGCACAATATGTCATTCACTTGACCAGACTGAATAATGAAAGGGTATTGATAGAGGTTGATCAGAAATGTATAATTGAAAGATATTAAAACGGGGTGTTTACAATCGTCATGGGTGGAGTTTCGCTCTTTCCGAGCGTGCAACAGTACAGAGTTGTAACTAGGGAACTGCTTGATTTCTCCCATACAATTAAACTGATATGGTTTATTGTCAGCTTCTTCGAAAGCTTTCGGAATGGACCAAATTTTATAACATTTTCCTTGATGTAGGTAGAGTTGCATTTTTGGAATTAACGATTAACTATTTTGCTAAATATTTGATTTTGTATTTTTTCACTGTTTCAGAGCTTGTAACTCGCCATTAATTCTCAATATTCTAAAACAACTTATGTCATTTCGTAGGATTTTTTCTGCTCTTTCTAAATATGTGCTTCGTTTTTATGTAGCATTATCGATAGTTTAGCAATGAGGGTTTTTTTTACAAATTTCCGATTTTTCATTCTATTTGCTGTAACTTGAAAATTATTGAGATCCGGCCAGGCATTATATACTGATTTATGCTCCGTGTGATCTCTTCTATTACCCCTATTAATATTGGACCCCTTTAACGGAACACCCTGTATATATTTGAAAAAGTGTATATTTTGGTACAATATATCAATTATGCACACATTTGTGCTTCTGCGATTCATTATAAATATATACGTATAGATTTGCACACATTATTTGAAAATATATTTTAAAAAAAATGATGCGGTTAATATAAACTGAAATTTCGTAACAAGATACGATTTTCAACTGACATAGTATACATCTATATGGCATATTCCAGAATGTGTAAACACACATTATTACATAATTAATTACGTTAAAATTTCTTTTTTATGATCATTTAAATGTTATTAGCAAATATTTTCAAGGAATACGAAAAATTTAAAACACAAAATTTTAATCATTATGGAAGCCGCAGTTATATGAATGAAATTTCTCAGTATTAATTTGAAATTAAAAGCTAACACATGCTTATTTATTTTTCCTCAAAATAAACATTAAATGAATTAAATGTTATTAAATTAATTAACGTATAGCATTTCTTGCGATAAACAAACAAACTGCTTTTTCGAAAAGCAAAAATCAGTTCATCGTGCTAAAATCATGAAGTTCTTTTTTATTTCATACGTACATAAATATAGTTGTAGTGGAAAGTAAACATATTGTAAATATGCGTTTTACTCTTATATACAATTTGTCCGGCATTTAGTTGTGTTCTTTGCATTAAAAATGTAATTACAGCTATTTTAAAGTTCCCTTTTTGAAAGATAAAAATCGATAATGAGTATAAACGACAGTTTAGTTTTAAATAACTTTTATTTGTAATAATATTAAAGCTGTTATATTTTCTGTTCCAGTTATTTAATATACACTAATCATAAATGGTGTTATCTCCTGTAAAAATCAAAATGATTATTTCCAAACCACTAATCAACAATTAGGGCAGAATAATGGATGAGTGTGCATTTTTCAAGCAAATGACTATAAAGGAATAAATAATGATGTATAAAAAAAATATTGATATTTGCTATTAAACTTTAATAATCAAGTAACAAACTACCCTGAACATTTGAAAATAATTATAAAACTATTAGGAATATACTTCTTTTAAATGCTAAAAGGCGTAAAATAAAAACATTAAATAATTTTTATTGGACTGTTGACATGTTTCGGCTCCATACGAGTCATTGTCAAAACAAATAAGAATATTCTATAATTGCACGGTCTATGAAGTTATTTGAAACGTTATCATTTCATTGTTCACGTACATTTTCAAATTACGCACGTTATTTTTTATTTTTACTTGGATGTTTATTTCCATATTTGTAACCATGGATTAACTCGAGACACAATATTGGTAAGTTAAGGGGTCTTGTAACTCTTAAACACGCTGAAAATCAACAAAATCAACCAAAGTTTGAATTAGTGTATTTTCAAACACTTTTTATGCTTAAAAATGAAATTTTTACTATTGATTAAAAAGATTGTGCTTTTTAATATAATACCATTAGAGAAACTGACTAGTCTTTTACTGAATTTGTGTAGTGTTGAAATTAAAATAGCTCTTTTTCTTCACTCCCTAAGTCATATCTTCAGAACGCATGTATGGATTGTGATGAAATTTGATATACATAATAAGCACATATGTATTTTCAAAATTAATTCATTAACCATTTAAAAAAATTCAAAATTTTGCATTTTTTAATGAATAAAAATAGTCGTAACTAAAAATCTTATCACTGTAAATACTTAAAAGTAGATCAATTTAAACACATAAAAAATGTGTAAAATAAATAAATGTTTAGATAATAAAATGTACTTATTATCTAAATCAAATTCCATGACAATCCATGCATATTACGTTCTCAAGATATCATGCGCGCAATGACTGATGGAGTTAAAAAAAAAAAAAAAAAAAAAAGAAAGCTATTTTAATTTCAACAATACGTAAATTCTGTAAAATATTATATTCAAAAGCACAATCTGTTTAATCAATAGTTAAAATTTTATGTCTTATACGTATTAAGGTTTTGAAGATACTGATACACTAATTCAAACTTTCGTTGAAAAAAAAAAAAAACTGGTTGATTTTATCGATTTTCGTCGCGTTTAAAGGGTACAAGACCCCTTAAATAATACTGCATCGTTACATATTGTTTTTTTTACTTCTTCACAATCTCTATAGTTTCTCCTATAATGGTTGGATAGCATAAATTGGAGGGAAAAATTACTTTCACTGAAATTTATTTGGATGGTTTCTTCTTGATATAATCTTGCCAGGGCTGTGGTTTTTCAATTATACCTAATATCAGCTATAGGCTCTTTTATTCTCTTAACTGAATTTTAAGCTTATCATGGAAATATAGTAATTCTTTGATCTGTCTTCTTTAATAAATGATATTTTTCTGTTTTAGATAGATTTCGTAAGAAATACTACCTATTATATTCTGCCCTATGTTGGAATTTCTGAAAAATTTTTGCAGATCTACGCCGATTATGACTCCCACAACCCAAAACCAACCCCCAGTTCAAAACTTTATATATATATTTATATATATATATAATCACTTTTTATGGACCATAGAACTTCAATAATTCTGTACAAATCTCTTCCAAACTGATACATAAAATCAAGGGGCATAAAATCTCGGTCAAGATCGTTAATGGGCAAAATCAAACAAAGGAGGGGGGGGGGGGCTTTTTGTGAAAACAGAAAAAACCCCATAACTTCTTAATTGTGATACATATCGAATCCGTTTAAAGTTATTATTACTTCTAGGAAAAGGGCCGAAAATTTATGTATGACAGATTTTGATATAATTAAAAATGGCCTCAAGGGGGGGGGGGATAGGGGTTTAAGAAGAAAAAATTCATAACTTCGTCCATTCACAAGATATCAAATCCGCTTAAATTTATTATAAATACTCTTAATATCATCTACAACTTTTATATTGACATGTTTTTTATAGAACCAACCCTTACAGAAAAAAATAAAAAAATCCTTGTCGGCTCCGCCTACAGACACAGGTAGATTTCGAAGTAGGTGGTCCCAACTGCCGCATCATAGCAAAAAGGCAATTTCTTCTGCAATTCCCAATAAACTATGGTCTGCGTCTTCGAAATCTACCTGTGCCTGTAGGCCAAGCCGTCAGGGATTTTTACTACTAAATTTTACAGTTTAGAATATTTTTATTTTACGCATTTTAGCAATTAAAAAGAAGTATATATTACAAAGTGTTATGATTTGCTATTATTAGGAATAATCAGCCAAAATCAGGAGATAAATGCGCAATTTTATACACGCTACTGTGTAGCTCACCAGTATGTTGTTATGGCCAGTGCGCATTATTAATACTTACTCTAAAATTTTAGAAATGAATTCGAAAAAAAATCATAAAAATTCAGTGGTACATTCCGAAGTGCTATTTAAAAAAAAAATTAATCTGCAAATTTTTATACAATCCTTGTGTCAAAAATTACACAATTAGAGAAAATGATCATCTGCTATTTAAAACGAATTTTTTTATATAAAAAAGTCTGGTTTATTCAATTGCTTAAATTAATATCTCCAATTAATTGTAAAAAAACATACCTTTTTATAAATTTTTTATGCAACCAAATTTTAGGATTCTATATCACTTTTTTACAACCCTAACCTTTGTGTCAAAAAAGAACACAAATCAAAAAATTAATCAGACATTATTTTCAATGTTCAAAATATTTTTTTTTATATAAAAATAAGCTCTTTTTTTTTTAAATTTTTGTACTTTTTTCTAGCTTTACAAGAATGTATTGGATTCATGAAATATTTCGACTTCCAGTTTTCGACGGATTTATACGTTTTAGAAGGTCTCAACAAGATTTGACTGTTTTTAGAAAATGTCTTGTGTCTGATGAATCTGTTTGTCTGCCTGCCTGTCTATGCGTCTGTCTGTCTGTGTGTGTGTGCCTGTATGTGACAAATTTTTTGTGGGCACTCTATCTCAAGAACTAATGCACGGAATTTAATAAAACTCTAAATTCAGTTAGACCTTGATATAAATTGATACTGATTAGATTTTGGTGTAAACTCTCAACAGGTGGCACTGCTATGCTGAATTTTTTACGATTTTCACGATAGCTATATCTCACGAATTAACGCACAGAATTTCATTAAACTTCATATTCAGTTAGACGTTTACATTAGTGCTTTTGGATTAGGTTTTGGTGTAAATATCCCAGCAGGTGGTGCTGAAATGTTGCATATTTCAGGATTTCCTCAATAGCTCTAGCTCAAGAACTCATGCACGGATTTTCACCAAATTTCAGATTCAGTGGATATACATTGGTGCTGATTTTTTTTTTTTTTTTTTGTGTGTGTGTGTGTGTGTAAACAGGTGACGCTGCTATGCCTCATTTTTCACAATTTCAGGAATAACTTCTACCTGAAGAACTAATGCACGGATTTTCATCAAACTTCAGATTCAGTTAGATGTCGACATAAGTTGTTGCTGAATAGGTTTAGGTGTAAATGTTGCTACTATGCTGCATTTTTTAGGATTTACGTGATTTTAGCGATAATCGTATCTCAAGAATTAATATGCACGGAATTTTTTAAAACTTCATATTCTTGACATAAATTAGTGCTGATTAGGTTTTCGTTTAAATCATGTAACAGGTGGCGCTGTTATGCTGCATTTTTGGCTTCTAAAATGCATAATTAAAAAAATGACGTTTTCTGAAGTATTAACATGTATGAGATAGAAGAAAGTTTTGGATTTGGCAATCCGACTAGTTTCAATTTAAAACTGTATGTTTTTATACCACCCTTGTGTCAGAATTTAAACAATTAAAAATAATCAAATGTTATTTACTTTATACTATTAACTAATTAATATTAACAACAATGACATTATTCCTCATTAAAAAGGTCTGTTTTTCTGCAAGTTCACGGAACATTTACAATTTAATATAAAGTTAAACAAAGTTTTCCAAATTTAATAATTTAGATTTGGTATATCACTGGTATATAGGTATATTTGGTATATCGGCAACGCTGAATATTAATATATACAGGGTGTTTCACTGAATAGTGACACAGGGCCACTTCTTCCGAATAGTTAATATTAGCCTTATTTAATGACATAAATTCTGCGATTAAATAAGATTATTATTCAAAAATTCTTTTACTAAAATCAAGGATTGTATGAAGCCTGTGTATAACTTATATTTCATAAATGGCTTGAAAAAGTGTGAAAAATATTAAATGACTATAAAAACAATACTGTTAAATATAATGTTCCCCCCTGTGGCTCAAAAGTGGGCAATTTCGCTTCGCAATTTTAAAAGTTTATCTTCCTACCAGCGCAAATTTCGTAGTGTTTTTTTGCGATATTCATTAAAACACATTTCAGTTTTAATACTTTGGCATACCTTCGTGCTTCTTGTAAACATAATAAATTTATTTTTTTCGTGTAAAACTGCAAGCCTGTGAAGGACATTCACCTCATAAAATGAAATCTAATGGTGTTAAATCCGGATTGGTCGATCAGGGAAATTTACCTTTATGCACATAGTAAAAGCCTTTTTTTTTCAAGTGATGAAACAACAAGTACAGGGGGAGGTTATAATTATAGTTACACTACTCAGACCAATCTGGAGCCCGTTCTGGTTGATGGTTTTCGTTGAAACTTGGAATATACGTTATATAAACCATGGGGAAGAGAAATATCCAATAAAAAATAGTTCAAATTTCGATCATCATATTAAAAGCTGGCGCATAAAGAGCCGTAAACATAAATTAGAAACATAAAACTTTATTCAATCACAGCATTTGTTCAATGTGCATTCCATTTGTGTCAATGACATCTTCAAAGAGTGTTAAAACATGTTCAGTAGAAGCACGAAATGATTCTTAAGGAATTGAAGCGACATATGGCGTGTTATGTTTACATTCTGTTGTACATGTATAACATATTATATACATGTATAATTATCGTAATAATATAGTTCAATATTGTAAATAGATCGTATTTGAAAAATTTCGCCATAAATGCGGTGGGTAGATACCACTTATTTTTAGCTCTCCGACAGGGTAAAACATTTTTTCTTAAATGTATTAACTGTTTTAATGTCATTTAGGATATGAGTTTACTGCTCTCTGATTGAATTTTTTTCTAAGCTAGTTTAAATGGTTTATACAAGATCAGAAACTTAGCTTTATTTAGTAAATTTTAGAATATTTCAATTATATGAATTTGCTTTTTTTTGTATGTGTAAAGACTGTTCTATATGTGGGAGTGTTCTAATTAAATTCAGGCTGTTCTAATGACGAACACAAGTTTAATATAGTAACATAAAGTTGACATGACGAGGACAGATGACAAGCACAGGTACATAAATCAACATAGAGGATTAATCATATTATTCAATATACCGGGTGGTTATAAAATAAGTATCCCTATTTGAAGCTGTCTGTAGCTTGAAGGAATAACCCGAATGAAACCAAAATTTGTACACATACTATTTGAGAAGGGGGAAAAAGAATGGAACAATAAAAAATGCAATAATCGCCGACAGATGGCGCTTTTGTGTGTGAAATGTAATGTGCAATACAAGAACAAAGAATTAAGGCACAAAACCGGATGGCATACCTAATTTATTGGAAAATGTCACAGTGAATGGGGTTAAGATTTCGCATGGCGGTGCCGATCAAGCTCAGGTTCCACATGACCATTGTGCTGCAAGACACAATCCAGGCGGTGGACGACATGCTCAACTGCGGAATGTAACGCATCAGGAGTGATGTTTCGCACATGTTGTGATATGCGATCTTTTAAGTCATTGAGGTTTGCGACACCTCCATGGTAAACAATAGATTTTAAGTACCCCCAAAGCCAAAAATCACAGGGCGCCAGATCAGGGGATCGAGAAGGCCATGTCATACGGAAATACCGGCTTATTACTCAATCATCTGTGAAATGTTGTCGTAAGAACTGTTGTAATGCTCACCATCCACAAAAAACCACACAGAAAAATCCAAAAAAATCCACAAAATGCACCAAACCGCACAGTGATTTTTTGGAGAGTGGAGGGGTATTTCGTGAATAACAGTTTGTGGCTCCGAAGCGCATATTCTGCAGTTCTGCGTATTGACTGTCCCATTCATATGAAAATGAGCTTCATCTTCCCATAAAATCTTCCATGGGAAGGCATCATCCACCTCCATTCTTGCTAAAAACGTTAAAGCAAAATCCTGTCTCTGCTGCGCGTCACCTGGTAACAATTGTTGATGACAACTAATTTTATACGGATAAAATTGGATTACCTTTCTTAGGATTTTCGAACAGTAGCATATGGAATATCTAAATTTCGAGTAACTCCACGTGCACTAGGACCGGCTTCCGCAGTCCCTGATGACTCCACAATTACAGTGGCAATTTCTTCTTGCGTGCGGAGAGGTACTGGTTTCCTCACTCTTCCACATTTTACAGTAAACGATCCAGTCTCCTCGAATTTTTTTACCATTCTTCACACTGCACACGGTGTCAAAGGACCTTTTCCTTTACGCATTCCTTTTACAAGCTTAAATTCACGTAAAGTAGCTGCACTGTTTGAGTTGTTAATTCAGAATAGTTTTAAAATTAAAGCACGATCTGGTAAACTGAGAGGCATGTCGTACAACGTTAATGGCAAAAATGACCGCGTTTTGATTTTACTAATGATTACAACGGCGTTTGCACCGACAGGACCCGTAGCGCCACCTGTTGCCGATTATTGTAACTATTTATTTTTATTGTTCCATTCTTCTTCCCCCTTCTCGAATAGTATGTGTACAGATTTTGGTTTTATTCGGGTTATTCCTGCAAGCTACAGACAGCTCCAAATAGGGATACTTATTTTATAACCACCCTGTACATGACCGGTAACTCATGGCCATTTTCATACTATTCTGGTTTCTACTATGACAAGCGACGTTCTTTTTCGCTGACATTCTGAGTTCTACTGCCGCGCGCTTTCGTTTCTCCAGAAGGGGGCGCTACTAGAGCAAGAAGAGGCATGCGCAGTCCTCACAGTATGTGAAACGCTCATAACACCATCGTCGTTTTTTATACGTTTATGCGTTAATATATGTATCAAATTGTAAAAAATAAAATAAAAAATACGATGTTGTTATGTGCATTGCATGTATAAGATATCTAAGTGTTAAAGGTATTATTAATTGACTTTTACTTAATAATCCTTTTGCTTAAATATCATTTCCACCACAAATTAATTCCGAATATAAATTAATTCAAATTTACTCACCCCGAATTATTTCCGACATAGTTCCGAAAGATAATCTTCGTCTTATTTAATCGCGAAGTTTCTCTAATTAAATAAGGCAAGTGTTTCTATTCTAAAATAGTAGTAGCTTCGTGGACTGCGGGCCACATGTCGAAGACACCAGTTGAAATACATGAAAATTTGCTAAATAAACTTATGTTTCTGATATTGTATAACACACTTGGACAATCTTCATACAGAAACTAATCAAACACGCTGTAAATATACATCCTAATTTATATTAAAATAGTCAAAACATCTTAGAAAAAACCCACCTCCTTTACGATTTTTTTTTTTACATACTGCATTATGTTCTACTTTAGAATTAAAAACTTGAGTCATTTTAAGGATATAAAAATGTTAAGAAACTCTCTTCTTCAAATTATTTTAATTGAAATATTTGAACGCACAGTATCGCATTATTTTTTAGTTTTCAAGTGCGTTGTAACATACATAAGCGATTTTGATGTGTTATGCATCTGTTTAACGAATGTTGTTAGAAAAAACTTGGATTGCTATAAAGTAAAAAAATGAGAAAAGTGTTTTATCCGATCAAAACAATATATCGCAATAAAAATAAATCGCAAAAGTTTAATTTTTAAAAATAAACAGGTATATTTTACTTTGATGCAGGAATTTCTTGTCTACCATTCTAATAGAAACTACTTTGTGTGGATAAAATAGCAAAAAAAAAAATACATAAAATAAAAAAAATCATTTGCAAACAAAAATAAATCAGAAAGGCAGTAAATACAGATCTTAAATGGTATTAAAATAGGAAAAACATCCTTGAAAATTGGGGAAATTTTTATCCTTTCGGGACCAAAAAATTAACCTTATCTACCCATTTCCTTTTCCGTTTTATATTCGTGTAGTTTTCTATTTTCGACTATTTTGTGCGACACGAAAGTAACATCTATGACAAATCCGGGAATGTTAACTAGGGATGGAATGAATAAATTCTAGGCATGACAATTTCGAATGCTTTTATACTTTTCTCTCTGACTCTACTCATGGAACAATTAATTTCGCTTGCTGCTGTCACAAATAAGCGAAAAGCGACCATCATTCATTGTCTAGAAGCAACTCATCAACCTCAAAACCTATTGAAATGAGAAGGATCCAGATTTGCAGTTTAGATAACTAGACACCTAACTGTGAATATGCGGGAGATAGAAAATTAGATGTTCGTAAATAGCTGTACTTTCAAGAAATCGAAGCAACAATGTAGAAATTCATTTCATATCTAACTTCATATCTTGTTCCCAAAATCATTTTTGTTTATCGATTCCAAAGTTTGAAATGTGTGTATTAAATTTCCATGTAAATATGTAACAGAATATTGTATCTATACAAAATGCTTTTCATCTTAAAAGTAGTCAATGTTTTATTTTTTAAAGATATGGTTTTAAAGATTTGTTTAATAAGAACAAAATAAACAAGTATAATAATAATGTTTTTTTTTTATTGCTAATTTTTCATTAATGATTGCCGTTATTCTGGGTTATATTGATTTTTTCTTAAACGATTGATGACAAAAATATAGAAAAATGTATTCGAATCGAGTACAGCTTTGAGGCATTGTATTTATCTTACAAAGGTTTGTATATATATATATATATATATATATATATATATATTTAAAAACGAAATTTAATTTTTTAAAAAGAATCCCTTATCGCATTTTTACGGCTCTTTAATAAGGTACTCTAAGTGGTCGAGTGTGTTTTACTTGCGATCATATAGATTTTCATTATTAATACTGTAAGAGAATGAGAAACCTATTCTGTCTTCTTTTAACTTTCACACGGTGCGAATGGATCTCTGGAATTGATTGTCACAGTTATTTTGTAAACATATGCAAATTAAGTTACTTCAGTTGTGTAGTGGCTATACAGGTGAAGAAAAAAAGTATTAGCACACCAGGTGAATTTGTTGTATCACGCATACAGAAACACAAAATGAACTACGAATGAAAAATATAAAAAATATTTACAAAACAAATAAACTTTTTTTATGTTTGACCTGATATTTATATTTAAAAACATGAAAATATAAAAAAAGTAACATTTGTGATGCCAAAAAAGTATTTGCACACTAGCAGTGAGAATAAAAATATAGTAAATATTTAAAAGTAAAAAACAGTACTGGTATTTAGTATGCATTCCTTTTGCTTCAATTACAGAGTGTAATCACGTGGGCATTAATTCGATCAATTTGTGACAAGTTTGGCTGCTGATTTTTAACCATTCTTTTTTAAGAGCTTACCTAATATCAGCTTTGTTAGAAAATTTATTTTTCCGTACTTGCGTATCCAAAATATGTCACAAATTTGCAATATGATTGAGGTCTGGTGATTATGGTGACGTTTGCAATCGAGTTTTTACGTTATACAGCAACCATAACCTCGTAATGTTTGCCAAGTATTTGTGATCTTTATCTTGGTGAAAATAATATGAATCAGCGATTCCGAATTTCAGAACACAACTAAATAAAATATATCGCAATATACTAATATATTTTTTGGCATTCATATTGCCTTCAATAAAGGTCATTTCACCAACTCCATTAAAAGACATGCATCCCTAAATCATTATATGACCATCGCCCTGTTTTACAGTTGGTTTCAAGTTTTTTATTTGAAGGGACGTATTTCGCTTTTTCCACACAGTTTCATTTCCATCTGAGCCGAAAATATTAAACTTACTTTCATCGGAAAAAATAACATTTTTTCAAACCTCCAGTGGTTTGCCGGCATAAGCTTTGGCAAAAGCAAGTCTTTCCAGCCTATTTGTTTCCCTGATAAATGTTTTTTTTTTCGATGGGCTCTTCCTAGAATATTTGCATCAGGAAGGCTATTTCTAATACTTTGTGGTGTAATTATTGTTTCCGAAGTTGAAACGACAACAACAGCCAATTCTCGAGCACTTAGAAAGGGGTTTTCTGTAGATTCATTTATGATGACAATCCTTTGCCTTGCATTTAGCTTTCTTGGACGCCCAATTAGCATCTTATTTGTTGTCGTACCAGTCTTTTTTCTTATTTATTACATAACGAATATTAGAAAAATTTAAATTTAACTTCTTATCTAATTCTCGGTAATTTAATCCAGAATCTTGAACAGTTATAATCTTCTCACGGATAGCTACAGAAATCTCACGCATTGCAACAGAAACTGTCAGAATCCCCGTTCTAGTTATTATATTACATAATTTCAAAGTGCGGGACTAGCGTAGTAAGGGGCTGATGTGCTAAAACGTTGCATAATGTTCACGTTTAATTGCTTTTTAAACTGTCAATATTTCGTGTGCAAATACTTTTTTGGCATGAAAAAATGCTGTTTTATTTTTTTAATGAGTATTATTATTTATTAAGGTAAAAGGTTGGTTATTTGTGTTTGTTTACTATTTAAATAAAGTAATAGATAAAACAATTCCGTCACATTTGCTTTCTAGGGTTACTTATGAAAAAAATTGCGTGTGTGCAAATATTTTTTTTTGCTCTGTGAACTGTTAGCTAGAAACGTCGACCTATAGCCTATGCGTCTTGGATTTTAAATTTGGCTGAACGGAATCATTCTATTACGGAAAAAGTGTGCCTTACAGTTGAATAAATTTCATTTTCATGGACCAATTCAATTCAATTCAATTCAACCAAGCAGGAGTGAGCTCATAAGAGTTTATGATTGAGAGTTCGCATTGGATGGTGCTACTTATATGATTGTTTAAGTCCTATTTACACTTTTGATTGTCATGAACAAGATAAGTTCATCAGAGTTTATGATTTAACTCTTTAAATCCCAAGCTTTAAAAAACTGAATTACCTTACAATCCCAACAAAATAGTCCAAAATGCTGGTTTATTCGTTCCCCCCTTTTTCACTAGATAATTAATAGAAATGTCCCTACTGCCTTCTCCCTTTAATCAAGTTTCGACAGGTGTTACACCCCTCTGTTTATCATTGCTCCAGTTACTGAAAAAATCTTGTTTTTCTTTTTGTACTGTCCAGAAATGTCATCACATTATTCCATCCATCACTGAGAGAGACCACCCCTTGACAGCACCCCAGCCCATTTAAGGGGAAGGAAAATCCTTTCAGCTATCCTGGGCTATTGTGGGTTTCACAGCATTGGGATGATTTCAGATATTGCGGGATTCAAAAGGTTAAAGATCACAATGAATGGTGGTAGTCAGATGATATTTTAAGCTCTATTTGCACTGTTATTTGTTATGAGTAAGAAAGAGTTCACTATGGATGAGGGATGTTTGATGAAGACGTAATATTCTTCTTACACTGTTGAGGATTATTTTCAAGATTTTACGGCCGGCAAAGTACTGATCATTCAAGTTTCATCAAGTTAACGAACAGTAGAGGTTTGTTTGTGAGAACAAGTTAGAGTTTCAAATTTGCCAAGCATAATGTTGATATTGGACATACACTGTTAAAAGTTTACAGCAAATTGTCATGTCATTTGACCGTTTTTGTAGAAAACGCTTATATAAAAGTCATTTAACTCTATTCTGACCATTATATGGGCAATAATATGCCCAGAATAGAGTTAAATTACGGCTGCGTAACTGTTTTCTATAAAAACGGTCAAATGACTGGACAGTTTGTTGCAAATTTTTAACAGTGTAGGTCTGGAACAGAAAACGTCGTTGCTGATGCTCTATCTCTAAACCTACAGAAATTTATTGAAGTATTTGAGGAGATAAAAGTATTTATATCGTCGTTGTTGATATTGAGATCAAGGAAAAATTTGATTCAATAGCCGAAGGCAGATGCTGAATTTTTTTTTGTCTCTATTGTTCGTCGGAGGATCCATACGGTGATATATAGTTTAAATGCAATCATTTAAAAAAAAAAAAATGGCCACAGTCGTTTAAATTAATTGATGACCTTCTTTTTTTTATTCCAAAACTTAATTCACGAGAAGAACTTAGAGTTTTTATTCCGTATAGTCTTCGTAGGGCCATCCTTAAAGAATTTCATGATAACCCATTAGTAGAACACTTAGGTATTCAAAAAACATATTCCTGAATTTGTGATTCCTGCTACTTTTCCAAAATGAGTGAAATAGTGTACGTTTATATCTCTAGCTGCAGTACCAGAAAAAAAAAGTTTAATTATCGTAATGTAAATCCGGCCGTCAAATTAATACCAATTAAAGTATCTCCAAGGTTCGACCTCATTTGTTCTTCCCTAATTTATAATTCTGAAAGTTGTTAGATAAGACCTTGTAACTGTTAGATTATCTAAACTAAATTAAGTTAAAATGAAAAAGAAGAAATAGATAATCTTTAAAAGAAAGTTACTTTAAAGAGTTAATTTTGAAGGTTGAAGGAACGATTTTTATTTTATTTTATTTATTTATTTATTTATTACGGTCTATCTGTTATAGATAGTAGATAAAATGATAGAATTTTTCCACAACAGTGTTACTGATTATGAAAATGTCTTTATAGGTGTCATGCCATCATTTTCCACTTAGAGTAAAGTAAAATATTTTCTGAAATAGAAGGATATGACCGAAAAAGCGGTGACAGAAATAAAATATAAATGAGAAAAATAAGAAAACATTTTTTCTATTGGAGCTTTTCTTCCTTTCAAAATCCATGTAAGTATATAAGTGAATAATGCACTATTTTAATTTAGCGGATACGCATTAAATCGATAGAGGAGACGTCAAAGATGAAGTACACTCTGAAAAAAATCCCTGAATTGAACAAATTTTTCCGTTGCCTTTTTTCGTTAAAACACAAAAATTTTCGCTTTGATTTGCTTCGTTTCCCACAAAATTCGGAAAACTCAACAATCTAACATAAAACATACCTGAAATTCTCCAATTTAAGTCTTCAATTTCTTCAAACCACAGAGGCGGCAACTGTGCTGCGTGTTACTTTTCCATATTAGAAAAAAGAATTTTTACGTATAATTTTTTCCTTCAAAATACGAAAAATTCAAGAAGAAGTCAAATTTTCCTGAAATTCTCCAGTCACAAGACAGAAATTTCTTCAAATAACAGGAAAATCTCTTCCAATCACAGGGGTGTTCCGGCAACTTGCTGCCTGTATGTTTTACGGTAACATTTTTTTGAGAGTGTATAAAGTCTTTCTCATCCTATCTACACTCTAAACTATCCGCAAATTTGGCATGCATTTTTCCATTGAACGAACATAATAAATGTCCGTTTTGATTTCAAACAGAGAAATTTTACCAATCTAACATCAAAAATACTTGAAATCCTCCTATCGATATCTGACAACTTTTAGCTTACTTTTTGTTTTAGAAACTGAATTTTTACTCTCAAAGCACAGAAACTTTGCTCAAAATTTCCTTAAATTCTCTAGTCGTTGAAAGACAAAATTTTTCTCATGTGACCACATGTCAAAGGAGTACCAGTGTCCAAAATTCAAAGTTAGAGGCATTTGGAAATTTAAATAATCAAAATTCAGGCAATAAAATTCGAAGCAACACCTATTGCGTATCGCATTACTAATAACGAGGTAAATCCAAATACCCGTTTAATTGCCACAACATTGAAACTCGCAAAGTAGGACACTTGTAGGTAGCTTTCTATTATTTCTTTCATTTTTTTTCCTTTAATTCTCACAATATTTTGCATTAAATAATTTGCTTGGAAGATTCAAAATCTGAAACTTTCATTCAAATATCACCTCAATCCAATTCAGTTTCAAGCAATGACTTTCATATATCGCTTACAACAGAGTAAGTTGCAGAATCATTTCTAGGCCATGATTTATTCTCGTTCACGACTATTATAATCCTTTGTTTTGAGTTGAAACGTTAATCCATATTTCAGTATTACATATTCGTAAATATATCTTTTCATCGATGAAGCTAACAAAAACCTGCTGAGGTATTGTCGCAAATATTTTTTTGGATTGTCTCTATTTGAAGTTTCAACTTATGACATTTGCTCAATTTTTTAATAAATAGGCAAAAAGGAGGCACACTATGGCACTTATTTTTAAACTACCAATCTTTTAAATGAAAAATAATTTATTTATTTCATAGCGTCTGTTATTTGGAATCTTTCAAAAATATAAGAATAAGAGAGAACGATGAGAATAAAAATGATAATAATTACAATACAAAGAAAACAAAAATGTCTCTATGTGTCCCATGTAGATGTAAATTAGACAAACATTTTTGACTGTAGGCCACATCGGAATAATTATCTATATATTTATAATAACAATTAATTAAAAAAACTGAAATAATAAAGACGAAAATTAATAGTATATTTACTTAACTGATAACTTTGTAATCAATAGTCAAAACCGTATAATTTTCAACCACCTGATTTTTTAAATTAAAAAAAGAAAACATACTTTCAACCAAAAAATTTCTGGTTCAGATATGTTTATTTCAAAGGACATCTTCGGCTGAAAAGGGGAATTTTGGCAAGTATGAAGTTGTTATTGAAACAATGAGTTTAGGTTTAGGTGGAGTGTCAGGAGGTTGGTTCATAAAATCTTATATCACTATTCTAAACCAGCTATTACCAGAAATAATAGTGACACAATTTAATAGTATTATTTATGATTGCTAAGCAATCAGTTACGTAAATAAAGAAGATATTGAAACAGTGAATTTAGGTAAATTTCAGGATGTCGTTTCATAAAATCATATGTCTCTAATCTATGCCAGTCATTACCAGAAATAATAGTGAGAAAATTGAATAGTTTGATTTAAGATTAAAAAGTAATCATGTAAACAAAGTAGTTATTTAAAGAGTGAATTTTAGTAGAATTCAGTAAAATTTTACATCTAATCTGAACCAGCCATTTTACTGTCTTTTCAGAAATTTCCAAACTGAAATGAAAAAAACTGTTGTACTACGATATGTTAAATCATAGTTCATCTCGAAATATAGTATGAGGCTATAAGAAGCTTGCAACCGCCTCCCTAGGATAGGGTACGTAATTAAGAGAGAAAAGAAATGCCGCACTGGTGTTGTGGTCGTTTGCAAATCGGAGGGTCATGGTTCGAAACCCGGTTGTTATGGGCTCCGTGCGATAATGACGTAACAAAAGATTATGTTTAGCTGAAACGATTTGTTGTGAAAAATACTTAAATTGGAACTTATAATTTACATTTGTTACACTGTCAGTTTGTTTACTTTTAATTTCTTTCATCCTATTAAACAAAGTTGATTTTGCTAAGTATATTTAGAGACAACTTATTTTATGGAAACTTTATCGTTCATAATTTTATTTATTGAATTTTCTATATTTTGTTCTGAAATATTTGTTGTTTCAGTTTTAAACTTATTTCTCCTCATCTATGATTTTCGTACAATACTATCTAAAAGAATAATGTTTTGTTAACTCATGTGAACAAACACCTATAAAATCTCTATTATGTTCACATTCAAGTACAATCTGGTAAAGTAAGATTTTGCCAATGTGTGCCGCATACACCAGTGTCCCAATGTGCTCCATCAGGCCATTTTCAGAACAAATGTTTGTGTCCAATATATTATCACAAATAAATGTGTGACTTATGGTAGAAAATAAAGCGTAAACTTTAATAAGCTAATGGCACTTAATTTAAATTATAATATTAACACTTAACAAAATACAATATGAGCATTTTGGTAGTTCAGAAAAAAATGTATGTAACAACCAACTTGCCTTGCCAATAACAGTGTGTTTCAAAGTATGAGTTGAAACCACAGGAGTAAAGGACACCAGATAGTGTGGTATTTTTATGTATTTTATTTCTCAATTAATAAAAAAATAATTAGTGCTGTCCCAGTGTGTCCCGACTTCGCTTAAATCTTTTCTTAAATTTGATATCAATTTAATACGACAATCTATAAGAATCCTTCTTGGATTTATGATATTTTTTAGAAGAAAATGTTTCGCAAATTTACTAAATTCGTTTTGACAACATTTATAATGCCTTAATGCAAATATTATATTGAGATTTATAATGTTCAGTGATATAAAAAAACTAATAATATTTTTACATCCATTTAATAGCTCTATAAATATTCATTATTGAAATGAAAATGCGATAAGCAGGTAATGCAGCTTTTGTTCAAACCTGCCAAGCATTATTAGGAAATCGTTTCTTTTTATACTCATTTTAACGTTTTTCAGATAGGGAACAACAGTAGTGTTTTTCGACCTTAAATTTCATAATTGGTATTCTTAATTCGATTTTGAGCCCCATATCTGACTGAAGATGCCAAACTTAATAGCCTTGAAAATGTTTTGTCTCTACTAAATCTGATAGCTTCGTCTGGAAAGTTATCTCGGGAAATATTTAACACGACGTATTTCTCTTGCAGCGAACTCTAGAACAAAATTTATTCAAAACAAGTAACCTCTCTCTGAAATATTCCATTAAAACCATTAATCAAAAAAATATATTTTTTTTATCAGAGATAAAAAAATAGTAATTACTAACTGTGAAAAATGTATTATTTTAAAAATAATTGATTTTGCTTAAAATTGAATTCAAATTTTAACTTCTACTTTTATTGTCTACTGTCTTATCTGATTGCCTATACATACACCTATTTTCGACATTTTAATACAAATTTGTTCATCTTAATTCTGCTTTCTAAATACTTACACACATTCGAGTTGTAATTTTTCCAACTGGACGAAATGTGTCCGGGCCAGGATTCGAACCTGGGATCTCTTGGCTGAAGCCGCCACGCTCTACCAACTGAGCTATCCCGGTCGAATCAGGAGGGCATAACTCATCCAGTTAACCTTATTGATCATAGCATCTGATTCGACCGGGATAGCTCAGTTGGTAGAGCGTGGCGGCTTCAGCCAAGAGATCCCAGGTTCGAATCCTGGCCCGGACATATTTCGTCCAGTTGGAAAAATTACAACTCGTATGATTTCTTTACCGATTTGAAATAATTGTGTTAAAATTAATCTAGTGACTTACACACATTATTTGATATTTTATATGAAATTATTTTTATGCACATATTTAGAAAACATGAGACAAACGTGTCACAAAAGAATTTTTTTAAGTGATTTTAAATAGAAAATTAACAGTCTAATGATTATGAGTGATTCTCAGATTCCTGAACATTCATAATTTCATATTTAAAAAGTATTACTTAATAGCTTCGATATTCAAAATAAAATAAATTATACTTGTTTCACGTTTATAATTTCTTCCTTTCATTTATTTAATAGTTTATTTATGTAATCACTGAACTTGAGTATTTATGCAGCCATTGTTCAAATTATGACTCTTTTTTGTCATAATATCAAGTTAATCATTGAACATTGTTATTTTTTATCATTTAAAGCCGTTTATTCTCTGCATATTTTCCATTTATTAATGTTTCGATAGCATACGTTATGGAGGTGTAAGAAATATATCAGTAAGAAATAACATTTTGGAAGGAACTTAGAAAGCTTTTCTCTTTCAAGTATTTCAAGAAACTAGGGGCTAAACTTACCTTCCATTGTCCTTTCCCCTCTACTCTTTAATAAATAAATAAAAGTAAAATATTCTTTATTTTTCTTTATGTTCCACTGTCTTGTATGAGAGTTAAGAAACTCAACACTGGTGGAAATGTATCGAGTTTGATTCGCGTGTCTGGCTTCAGTATTTCTAGTATTTCAGATTAATTTTAAGCTACACTTTACGGTCTGTTTAACCATCCCAAGCAAATGACTGTATAGGTCTATATCAACAGATGATTTCTATTTATGTTATCTCAATTTATGTAAATCCTTTCGATACAGAAAATGTAATGCGTTAGCTGAGAAGATTGACAGACAATGCGGTCGTTGACATGGATACAATTCGAGGATTCAAGATAAAGGTAAGATCACAGTATTCATTAAGAACAAGCATTGAACATTAATCGAATATTTCCTAACATTAATCAAGCTAAGCAATTATAACTGAGCAACAGTAAGCAATACTCAGATAAAGGCAACTGACGGCCGCGATTATATACATATTCAAAGGATCCTTACCAACATCAATGGGCATTAATTTCATTTAGGATAATAAAAGGGGTGAGAAATATCATCAGAGAGTATAAAGCCTCATATGGCATACTGAGCTATTAGAATATTTTGTCTGTAGAAACAAAATTATGATAAACCTTTATAATTAACAATTAAGTGTTTTTTCTTACTTTTTTGTAAAAAGAGCAAATGAAATATCTAACATTTTTGTTATATTTTAAACTTAAAATGGCTTCAATTTTTTATTGTTTGATCTTTAAAGAAAATTAAATTTAAAAAAAACATAACATTTTTAGAATTAGAAAAAAATACCTTGAACGCCAGGATGCAAATATTGTAGTATCCAATTATAAAAGTCATTTTAAGAGTAAAATTCTAATTTTAAAAGACAGTGATAAAAGTCATTTTGAAAGTTGAATGCAAATACTAATGATAAAAATCATTTTAAGAATGGAAGGCAGATTTTAATGATTCGTCATTTTAAAAGTAACATTCAAGTACTAAACATAAAAGTCGTTTTAAATGTAGAATGCAAATCCCAATGATAAAAAGTAGTTTTAAGACAAAAATGCTAATCTTAAAGACATTGATAAAAGTCATTTTAAGAAAAGAATGCAAATCCTGATGATGAAAGTCTTTTTAAAAGTAGAATGGAAACATTGAATTGAATAATAAAATCTAGAATATAAATTTCTTTGAATGATCTAACCTTCTGCTTGCGTAATCTAAACAATCTGATTAGACATATTTCTTAAATAAATTATGTAATATGAAGTTATCCTTACATTGTTTTATGATTTATAAAGTCTTAGGATGAAATAATTTTCCGAAAGTGTTATTTTCAAAATTTCATGCAGACGATGTAGAAATATCAGTTTTGGTATATCGTCTGCAAAAATGCAACTTACTGAAATAATTTCAATTAGTTAAAACATTTTATATTATAAAACATAACTGTTCTGAGACTCTATGTTCAGAGCCAGATTAATTTTAAGTGGTACATTGTAAAATCGTTTAATGTCAACTTTTTTTTTCTGTATACATTTTTTTAGTATAACAATTTATCATCTTTTTCTTTCCTTATTTTTTCGAATTTAAAATTATTCAGATGTATTTCGGATGCAATTTTTTCACATTTGTTAGCATATTTTTTATATAAAATATGACATTGTCAATTTGTATATGATCCCTATTTTCACTGATGAAATATAACTTTAAGTGGTACTGAAAAATCGGCTTTTTTCCTTCATTATACAGTAATTATAAAGCATGCAGTTTTTTGTAATGTTGTTGCAGAAAATGAAAAGAGAAACAAACTGAGAATTTTTACCTTTTATTTCGTATAAAAATTTAAAAAGTGCAACTTACTGAAAATCAATGGTAGGATTATTTCATTAACATAATCTTATTTCCTGCTTTATTTTGAACACTTTCCCAATTTAAATTGCCTACTTATCTTTAACAAGTTATTTACAACAGCAGTTATTTATAACAGCATTAAAGCAAATTTCGGCGTTTTGAAGACATCAGTGGACCCAGTTGACCAGTGAAAGTAATATACAAAAATGTTTACCTCATTTATTTATTTAGTCGTATTAAGTGGTGGTATACATATGGTATACATATGGGTATACATATTTTATGGTATACATAGGGATCATTCCATGTGAATTGGTCTAGGTTCTCTTGATCGACCCTCTTCTATTTTGATGTAATCGCTACAGGACATTCATTTAAGTCTGAAATGGACATCTGTAAATTGTCAAAGTCTGAAGTAGTGTAGTTGGAACACCAGGACTGTTTCTGTAAAGTTCACTATTTCACTATGGCAGGAAAAACGATCAAATCACAAAGTTCTTCTAATTGCAGCATTAGATATCAGATATTAATACATTCAACATTACTTGGCCTCAAACTAGGCCATACAGTCTGTTGCGATGAATTTGATCCTTACTTTAACAAGCTGCAACTTCAGAACTAATTGTTTTAAAAATTTGTCACTTTACCAATGTATTGCCTATGAATATGTTATAGAGCTGCTGAAGTCGTTTCTCTTCTGATTAAATATTTACTAATTTATTCCTCTTTGAAATCCCTTCAAAATTTAACTCATACATTCAACTCATTTTTAGAAACCCATATGTCAAAAGAGACACTTCTGATGGGATTAACATTAGCACCACTGGAATGACCACACCTCAGTTGCGGGAAAATGTCAATTACAAAAGTGTAGAGCATCCTCGATTAACTATGCAATGACGTCTTACACGTAAAAATAACTTTATTAGAAGCTCTAAAATGTATTATTTCGATAACCAATCACCGTCTCAAATACGAACTAAACACTTCTAAAAGTGTGGCATTATAAGGAAGATGTATATTTTCTAGTAAAAGTAACATATATAAGCAAGGTACAATTTTTTTTAATCAGAAATTAAAATCAAGTATGCTCAACATGTCCATCCTATGCAGCAATATGCATGCATTAAGATGCATTTGCATAAATGTCTGCAGATGGTGCACATTAAACATATTTAAATTTCTTTTTAAAATAAGTCATACCTTGCTTACATGTTTTAGTTTTATTAGAAAATATACATCTGCCTTAAAATGACGCACTTTTAGATGTGATTAGTGACTTATTTAAGCCGATGACTGGTTATAAAAAAATAAGAATTTAGAGCTGTTATTTTTACATGTAAGACGGCATTTCATACTAAATCGATGGTTCTCTGAACTTATGTAATTAACATTTTTTCGCTAGCTTTCATATTTTTTGAGATAGAGTCGATAACTTCCAAATTTTTTCACTAGAGGTCGCTTCAGGCATTCTCATATATTATACATGACATATATTATTATGACATATTCATATATCATAAGGCGCATATTCGTGTTACTATAGGTAGACACTTGTTCCACAATTTTAGATTTATCTGCTCACGAGATATTTGAGTGTACCGATCCTTTACTTTGCATCTGGATATAGTCGCAAATGTCACATAAAGCAGATGTTTTTCCCTTTTATTTTATCTTGTACGAAGAGGTTCGTTTTGTTGTCAATTCAGTTGTGTTCTTTCTAGAGTTAGAAAAAAAAACGGTTTATTAACTGGTTTATTTCCAATAGACCTGGTTTATTTCCAATAGACCTGGTTTATTTCCAATAGACCCGGTTTATTCCCAGGTTTAAACCGGTTTTTTATAGTCTTTGCAACTCTAGTTCTTTCCAGTGGTACTAGTGGTAATTAAATCAAGAGATACAAGCTTTTGAGATACAAGCTTCTGAAAATGGGGTTGAATTTATGAATTTAAGGGGTTACGTACGTTCTCGATGGCGAAAATTGACATATTTGTTTAAGGAAAGGAGTAAAATGAATTGAAAAACTAAGAATTCACGTTATTGTTTATTGCTTCAAGTATTTAAAAATATTTGTTTTGTTAAATTTGATCACCTATTACTTCTTAAACCTGCAGCCGTGTTGACCTGTATACCAAAAATATCCGGGCTGTATGGACAACATCCTAACTTCCTGTACAGACAAAAATTATCAAAATCTCAGTTTCTTCTTGTAAAATAAGGTTGTAGCTAAAGACCATCGGCTCAAATTTTTGAATTTTTGAAAAATAAGAAAATGGCGCTAGTTTGAAAAAAATATTTTAATTTATCGCCTAAAATTTTAACCTTTTAAACTTATTCAAAAATATAAAAAATTAAATTTTTCAAAAATGGCTCGATGGCCCTTAGACAATTTAATTATGCGTAGATGAGCGCAAATTTTATCCAAACATGATAAAAATTGTTCAAGTTATCATGCTACCCACGCTGAAAAATGTAGTTTCCGGAAAATCGCGATTAAAGTTTTAGAAGAAAAAAAAGACTGATAAATATATTTTTTTCAACTTAGATTTAATTTGCTATTCTTGCGCCATACTGTGGGCCATCTTATGCCTTAATCTGCTCATTTAAAAGGAAGTAGAATCTTTAGTGGAACCTTTTCGGCGAGGTCGGTTTATTGGTTATCGATCCCATTTTTGCTCATATCTTTCTTAATAATTGAGATGTCACTTTAAATCTTTTGCCCATAATTCTACACACTATAATGATTTAATTTCCGTCAGAAAAAAAAAATCGATTTTTTAAAAGTTGAGAACATGTGTAAACCCGTAATTTTTGAGGGGATTTCAAAGATGTATAACTGTATAACTATTTAGGCAGGGAGGAAGCGCCTTTAGTAGCTCCGTGTCACGTCCATACATAATTAATTTGTAATGTGACAAACTTTTAAAGTAATGTGTTTAGTAGTTACAGCTTTTTAAATTACTGGTTAAATTTAACGCGACAGACTGTATGGCCCAGTTTGAGGCCAAATTGTAATGAATGTATTGGTTATTTCTGATCTTTAATACAGCAATTTTATATTTTCATCAAAAAACGTTGTACCAAATCACATATTTGCAATATGTAAGGTCTCTTGTATCGTAAGTGATCGTTCTTCTTGCGATACTGAAATAGTGAACTTTATAGAAGCACCGCTGGTGACGCCACTAAACTACTTCGGATGCTTCGAGATGTCCGCCGTAGACCTATATGTACGTTATTTTGCGATTCCATCAAAATTGAAGGAGGTTGAGCAGAGCAGGGACCCTATCCAAATCTAGGCCACTTGACAGGGAATGACCCATATATTCCGGCAGCTTTGTATTCTTATAATGATGAAAATACGTCTCTCTGGTGTTGTAATGTATTGAAACCATATTTGACGAATAATACGCATTCCACGAAGTACCGAATAAAAATAGCTTGCAAATTTGGAAAATGTACAAAAAATAAACTTCCTGCGTTAATATATATTGTAATTTTTGAAATTCACGTTCGGACATAAACTACAATAATAGGAATGATCATTTTCAATTAACATCGCGGTTAACTGTATCCCAATAACATAATAATTATTCGTTAAATCTAACATTTTTAGACATGTTAATTTCAAACATATAATGCTGATATCTTTTCACGTATGATATGAAGTACTTAATGTTGAGACTAAACCTTTAACTTTGTGTCGTTGAGTAATCGTCAAAAGAACCCTAATCTATATTTGTTTTGTTTTTTGTCAAAGGTTTTGATCATATATTATTATTCGAGCAAATCTTGTGTGTGTATATGCAAATTTTATCTAAAAAAAAATTCTAACGATTGTGATTAAATTTTGCATTCTACCATTTTGGGGTACGAGAAGACCATTAGGCTAGGTCACATGTTCGATAAAATTCGATTAGTGGGTAATTTTGGGGTCACTACCGGTCAATGCATTTTAGTGGGTTTGAAGGTTGAAACAGTTATTAATTTGTTGAACAGTTCGCAGTAAACGAAAAAAGTTGGCAATATTTCGTCAAATTTGGTGATATTTGGCGAATTATTGGCGGAAAAATCGACATTCAAGATTACCAATGCCAAAACACATGCTTGGCGCCAAATGAAAGAATGTCGCCAAGTTTGCGATTTTTCGCCAAATTTTGGCGACATTTCGCGAAAAATTTGGCTTTCAGAATCTGAAGGAATTTTCTAGAAATTCCCAATTAGATTTGCCGAGGGAATGTACCGAGCGTAGCTTGGTCTTCCCAGCTGGTTTATTTTTATATAAGTACTTGTTTACTTTAGTACACAATTCTATTCTGTATAGTGACGAAGTTAAAACACTGCAATAGTAATATTAATAATGATAATACATAATAAATATTTCTAATAGTACAGAAATATTCGTATTAGTACCTAAGTTAATACGGAATTATCTTTCAGAAAGTACTTTGTTATTGAAGAGTCGCAACAGCTTCCTTTTCGCAACCTAGATTATCAAAGAATAACTTTTATTAACCTAGTTCGACATAATTGTCATTTCATCTTTCATTTGTCCCTCTCTTTTCTGCGATTTTGTTTGTTTAGATGTTTCGCTGTTTTGCTTTAAAATATGAATGAATGTTCCAATGTTGAGAAAATCAATAGCCCTATTCATCGACAAAATTTTGCATCTTGCGGACAACTTGCAGTTCATCTATACTAATAAAAGGAAGTTTCACTCTGTGTGTGTGTGTCTGTCTGTGACGGCTAGCCAAATATACCACCCCTAGAGATCTGAAAATTTGGATTTAGTTAGTCCAAGATAGGTCCTGATGCACCTGGGGCTCAGAATTTTAATATTTTGATAATTAGATAAGATATTAATTAAAAACTCATCAAATGTTCATCTCGTTCTTTTCGAGTCAGCGGAGGCGTTAGCGCATACCCAGAACCCGATTTTCGCAGCGGACGGAAATGAAAAACCATTTGAATGAAGAATGCGTTTATTTCGTTATTTTGTTTTAACTTCTATCGACTAAACCGTTTGATTTATTTAAAAACGAAAGTCATATTCTGAAAGACTGCACTTTTACATTTCAAATACCATAATCCATTTGAAAAAAAAAATGTTAACCCTTTGAAAACATTTTTGAAAAAGTGTAGTTTTTCCCCTTACGGCAACGCCCGTCAAGGGAGCTATTTTAGAGATACGGAC
This sequence comes from Maratus michaelseni, assembly GCA_963931845.1. NCBI lineage: Eukaryota > Metazoa > Arthropoda > Arachnida > Araneae > Salticidae > Maratus > Maratus michaelseni. Next base: position 19,324,434 of record OZ007586.1, read on the forward strand.
AAAACAAAAATATGCTCTTAAGGCCGAAACCTTTTTCTAATAGATGGTATAGTTGGTTTTAAAAAATACGAATTTTAACTCTTTCATAAACATGGCCAACGCAGGTATTTTTGCGCCTTCCGAGACAATTTTATTTCTTACGCTAAAAGTAACTAAATGTCTGTATTTCGACACAATATTTTTAGAGCATCTCGGTAGACCAAATTTGCATCACCTACAACAATTTCAAAACGTTCTAACGAGAAGAAATACTTAAAAAAAATAAAATCTGAGAAATTTTAGACGAAAACGCATCGAACAACGGGGGTTTCTGCGCGGCCACGCTCGGCTTATGGTAACGTTTTCACTATTTAATATGCATATATTTTCACAACATTTTATAGAGGACTTGGATATAGTTATATTTATAAACTACTAAAATTTCAGAGAGTTCGGACGACGAAAACAATTTTTTTTGTTATGTTAACGGACCCGACGGGAAAACCAAAAAAATATATAAATAAAAAGAGAAGAAAACACATTTATTTTACAACTAGATAACAATGTTTCTCACGTAATTTTTACACGAGCTGTAAAAACGTTATATTCATAACCATTAAAATTTTCAAATAGTTTGGACAACAAAAACTATATTTTTAAGAACTATTAAGCGACCCTACGTGAAAAAAAAATAAAATGTTTCCTTACAAGCACTAATTAGCAGTATTTTTTCGCGATTTTTTCATTAAAAATATAAATTCAGAAAAAATCGGGTTAGAGATATAAAATAATACAAATTTGGGGTTTATTTAAGGTTATTATCCCGGTTCAGGAGCTTTACCGGACCCTAAACTGAAAAGGGCCCGGCGAGGAACGGATTTTGTGTTATGTATTATGTGCCAGTATACATGCATATACTGGCTATGCAGGTATACAGCCATAAACGTAATCTACAGAGAGTCTATCCCATGTCTATACCGGTCCTCACAATTTCTGTGTACTCTCCTGGTAACAATGTAGAAAAAAAAACATTCGTTTTACTCTGTGATATTCTCTTTTTAATGTGCTTCTGTACATATTGGATTGACTCTGACTGCAAAGGAAACATTTATTGTTGAATAGAAGAAACAGTTTTAGTAATCTTCCCGAATTCAAAAAGCGCCTCCTTTTGGTGGACTTAAATTTGATAATAACTTGTTTGCATTAGCAATAATGGGAATTTTTAACAGAGGAAACCGTTTGCTTATATGCTTTTATGAATTTCAGGTCTTTTAGTCTTAATATTCTATTTAAGTCCAAAGATATTTAAATAGAATACACAGCGGCCTCTAAATATTTTATAAAATACAAATATTCCACCAAAAAAATTAGAATTAATATGAATTACTTTATGAAAAGTTTTCGCAGCATTTTTTACAAGAAGAATTTAGATGCTTCTGAACACATGCCGACTTTCACATCCTTTGTCAATATATGTGTTTGTAGAAAGGCATATTTTAATTGTGAAAGACTATTGATCCTGAAAACTTAGTCTTTATTTCTAAAAGGTTGGAAAATTAAAAATTAAGTCTTATTGTCTAACATTTTCTATTTAATTTTCACAAAATAAGAAATATGCTTTTGGCAAAGGCCTTTTTTTTGGAAAATGTTATCGCATTCCGAGGTAAAATTGTCATAAAATGCTCCTCTTATCTCCAATGTACTAATCCCCTAGAATCTTCTTCATTGTTATTTCTTTGATTCCAGATATGAATACAAAGGATCTTTGATCAGACGCCGTAAATCAATTTTATGTATTGTTTCCTTAGCTTTTATTTTCTTGCTGTAATATTTGAGCCCTATTATATTTGCCTAGAAAAGCATAAAAGATACCAAACATAAAAAAATGTTTTTTAATAGAAAACATATATTCGCGAATCTTGAACGAAACTTCGTTCAAACTTCGATTTTTTTATTAAGTTAACTCTAAAATAACATTGAACTTTAGGGTAAGTTAGAAAATATGCTTGAGTGATGAATTTAAAAAGGAAAATATTGAAATAGTAAGTTTTAATATATGAAATTTCTGTGTCTATTTTCCCTATTTCATTATGCTTGAATAATATAAAGAACATGATGCTTTCTGTGATTATTTTTATCATAATTGTTGATTTAATAGAAATAAGTTTCTATCAGTGCACAATAGTCTAAGAATCTATCTAAATTTTTTAAATAAAATCACTTCATAACGTTCACGAAAACTTTTTAAATTTTCGATTTGTATCTTATTCAGGTAGTTTAAAAACTAAAAGACTAACTGCTTAGAATGTACATTAATTTAAAACAAATTGTTAATGGTTTTAAAAAGTACAAATTGTGAAACCAATCTTCATTTTGAAAAAGTGTTAAAATTTTTACAATATTCTATAATTCTCTACTTATACATTTTCTGTTAGAAAAATAAATGTTCTCAAATTTTTCGGTGTCCACGCTCGACAGCACGAAATTGTATCACAAAATCATAAAATCATTTTCATTCTGACATGCATTAACCCTTAACTGGCGTCGTGACATTTTATACGCAACTAGCGTCAACGTGGCATTTCGTCCTTAGCTTATTATAATTCATATAAAAAAACAAATAAAAGGAATTTTTATAAAAACGATGGTCAGCTGAATAAATCAGTAAGTAAATCAGTAAGTAAATCACTTATATCATTTATTATTTTTATCTGAATCTTACTGATGGATGCAGAAATGACACGGGTAGAAAAATACGTGGAGACTCAATGGCAGCATAACACCAGTTAAGGGTTAAGCAGATTCTTATTCAGGGTGAATCTTTATGAATATTCTTATTCAGGTGAGAAAATATCTAACATATTTCTTACTTTAAATGCGACACTTTTTTAGCTATATCAGTCGATTGCTATCTAACCACCTTCTCATTATTTACATTCCTCAAAAATTTCCCTGAAACATATAGTATTTCGAAAATATTTACAGTAAAATATGTTCGTTTGAATCAAAATGAGAAAACGGTTCGATTTCTTGTCTCTTGAATAAGAATATCGTAATCTTAAACACACTTGCAGATCAAAATGGTTTCGTAATTGCGTCTATTTTGCATCAAATTTTACATTTTGGGAACAGTATTAAATAGTTTTGAAAATTATTTAACCAATAATAATAATAAAGGCAGCTGTAAAAACATTTGAGTCTTTCGCCAACATTTTGCACTTGCATATTATACTTTTCAAAAGGGATTCGATTTTTTTTTTTTGTATATTTAAGATATAAATACTTGCACCATAAAATTGTTTAATTTACACTTATAGATGAAGATTGTATATGAGTGAGAAACACAAGGTAATAGCAAAATTTGAAACATATATTTCGATAGTATTTTACTGTAAAATGCGTTTTAGTAAATGAAAATATAAAACAGTTCAATTCTTTGGATCTTCTTTAAGAATAAATTAATCATATAAGATAATCATAAGATAATCATAAGATAATCATACTCACAGATCGAAATTATTTCGCAATTGCCTCTAAATTCTTTCAATTGGAGATATGATTAAAATTTTTTGAAAACTATTTATTATTATTATTATTATTTATTACTATTTAACCAATAATAACAATAACGGTACTGTAAAATGAAAAATTCGAGTCTTTGACTATCATTTTATTCACGTAAACAATAATTTTCAGAAGAGATTGGAATTTGTTTTCAAATATTTTAGACATACACACTTGCACCCTAATTTTTTTTCCAGAAGAAGATTGCATGGAAGCATGGAAGACAAGATAATAGCAAAATTTTATTGTCTATCTATTCAAATACATAATACACATATAGCATAGTGCATAGCTGCTTTTTTTATAAAGGTAGTCTGTGGTCGAGTGAGTTTTGAGATTTTGCGTTCGATCGTGGTCTCCCGAATTCTAACATTTGTGTGTGGATGAGACCTATATTGTCACTTCTTTAAGTTTCACAAAGTATGTCTGAATCTCTGGGAATCTGATTGTCGTGGTTATTTCTTACAATGATATGACATTTGAAGGGCTTACTTTAAAAAGGAGGTAGCTCCATTTTTGATATTTTTGAGGTGTTCACTTTCTTGTTCAAAAAAGTCACTCAGAATAGACATTTTTGGATATTATTGATGGCAAACCATTCATAGGTGTATAGACTAATGCATCAGTAGAAAAAATATTTTTCACGAAACTCTAAAAATTAAATATTTAAAGGATTCTTTTAATTCCCTAAAAGTGCAAAATGGAGCGACTTCCTTTTTGCAGTGAGCCCTTCAGTTGGGTATCTATCTATGGTTGTGTGGTTTCTATATATAGTGCGGTAGGAGTTGGAATCGATGGGTTTGAAACGCAGCCTGCCTTGAAGGTACATTTGTTCTGAATTGTGAGTGTAGACCTCCACGTGTCGAGTTTTAGCGGAGTTTCCCATTATCTGTTTCGAATATAATCTACGGCTGTGAGTTTCGCCAGCGTGGTAAGGAGTTAAGTTTAGTATTATGAATAAAGGATTGGAATCCTCGGTGTTCCATTTTATGGTGATATTACAGAGTTTATAGAAACATTTTGTTGTGAGTTAAAGTGACTTTTCTTATATTTCTACAGAACGAACAGCGAGGTCATTTTGACATGAGCTAAGTGTTTTGAATTTAATGAGTTTTTGGGGGATTTCCTCTCTTTAGTCTTTAGTGTTTTGAGCTCATTTTTAATCGTCTTTTGTTGAATCTACCCGCTCCGTTGCATAATCACTTATTACTGCTTTAAAAAACTGTTTTGTTCTGTAACGATCTGTGACATGGCTCTCTTTCAAGTAACAGCACGGAATAGTATGTCATACACAATAATATATTACATTAATATTAAAAATTTCAAAATCCAAAAATTCGAGATTTCAAATTCCTTAATATTTTTTCATATATATAATTTCTTTACACAAAAAGGAGGCTTGAGATTTCCTTCCTTCATTTCCTTACTGAAAAAAAATTTCGATTAAGCATTTAGAAACAAGTTCCATGGTCTGTTTTCTTGAATTCATTGATAATCAGTTCATCTTTTGAGAGTCGAAGTCTTCCGCTTTTTATTCTAACAATGAATGAAGTTACTGTTTTATTATTATTTTCATTAATATTAAGGTTGCTACATGAAAGACATTGATTTCAAATTCTAAAATGTAAAAAAAAAAAAAAAAAAAAAAAAAAAAAAGTATTAGCATTGCAGTATTCTTATTTTGTATAAATTTAGATATTTTCTAATAAACCTGCTTGTCAACCTTTATAAATACACAAACATGAAGTCACAATAAAAACAGAAATGGTCACAGTTTTAATTTTATTCTGGAAAATCTACTAAGTCGAACCTCGTTAACACGAAATTGAAGGGACTGGGAATTTTTTCGTGTTATCCGAAATTTCGTGTTAACCGTCATAATAGTGGCGCCATCTATGTTAGATATAAAAACTAAATAAATTAACCTACAAATATATCCCTGCTCAAAAAATCATAAATTAATAAGAAATAGTAAATTTCATTAACAAATGAATTATCGTTTTTTAGGCAATAATAATTTTATTTACATGATAATCATATTTTTAAATAGTCCGTTATTGACTTTGGCTCAATTTTTGTAGAGTACTTTTTCTAGGAACGTGTGGCCTAATCTAATTTGTCCAAAGCTCGGGAAGTATCCTCTTGATCTATAAGGAAACGTTGTACAATTTTCAATGCTGCGGTAGATTCATTTATTGACACTAAACTTTGTGTCAATTTCTTCTTCCTTGTCTGACACTTCAATGTTGTCATCTTTATTTTTCAGCAATTATTTCTTCATCTGAAGTCAGCACATCTTCATCCATGCAAATGTACTTGTAAAAAACAATGTCTAAGAAAGAATTTACCGATTTTGGCTACATATCTTTCTGCAGACAAGTCTATGACGCTATTTAAATCTTGTCAGTCATCCGTTAGAAAATATGAAATCGCTCTCACCGAGAGCATCAGCAAAAGCCTCTGCTTCATCTTACAAAACTGCAAAAGTTAAAACAATGTTCTGGCTTATTGCCTCTTTTATCCACCGCAAGAGAGCAATTTCAACTTATTCATTCTTTCTTCTACACATTTGTTTTCTTACTGGTTTGAATTAACTCACAGCATAAACCGCTTCAATCTTTTCGCGATTCTTTAAAATTGTAGAAGAATTGTAGGTATCCAATACTTCGCCGCATTTTGTGATTTTTTCAGCACTTTATTGCTAACTTCGTTTAATTTTTTTGCTTGGTTTCTTAAGATACTGCTTGCTGTTTTCGACTCATCTTTCACAGAATTCTACAGAGCAATTGTGAACAGCGTTTCCATTATGTTAGTTAGGTAGTGAAGTAGAGATAGTCACTTCTTTCACTCACAGATAGGAGAATTCAGACCCCCGGTTTATAGTTTATGTTACTGTCAATACAGTCAACCGAGTAATGGAACAATCACTTTCAAAAAAAGAAATTCCTTCCCCAAACTTTCATTGTGACTAATCTATTGCTCATATGGTTAATGTGGGAACACTTGCGCTTATCAGAGATCAAAGAAAAGCAGGGATTATTCAGGAATTCAGTATTTCTGAATTTTCTGAAACCCTTTTAGGTAGATTTCGTAAGAAATACTACCTATTACATTCTCACCTAAGTTGGAAATTTGGAAAAATTTTTGCAGATCTACGCCGATCATGACTCCCAGAACCTAAAACCACCCCCAGTTCAAAAGTTTATCTATCTATCTATCTATCTATCTATCTATCTATCTATGTCACTTTTTTCTGACCACGATAACTGGAAAAATTCTGCATAAATCTCTTCCAAACTGATACATAAAATCAAGGGTCATAAAATCTCGGTAAAGTTCGTTAATGGGCAAAATCGAACCAAGGGGGGGGAAATGGGGGGGGGGGCTTTTTGTGAAAACAGAAAAATCCTCATAATTTCTTTATTATTATACGTATCCAATCCGTTTAAAGTTATTATTACTTCTAGGGAAAGGGCCGAAAATTTATGTATGACAGATTTTTGATATAATTAAAAATGGCCCCAAGGGGGGGAAAAGGGGGGGGTTTAGAAGAAAAAAATCATAGCTTCGTCAATTCACAAGATATCAAATCCGCGTAAATTTATTATTAATCCTCTTAGTATTATCTAAAACTTTTATATTGACAAGTTTTTTATAGAACCAACCGTTATAGCAAAAAAAAATTAAAAACAAAAAAATCCCTGCCGGCTCCGCCTGCAAACAAGTTATTTTCGAAACTGATACATAAAATCAAGGGGCATAAAATCTCGGTCAAGTTCGTTAATGGGCAAAATCGAACCAAGGGGGGGGGGGGAGGCTTTTTGTGAAAACAGAAAAAAAACCATAATTTCTTAATTATGATACGTATCGAATCCGTTTAAAGTTATTATTACTTCTAGGAACAGGGCCAAAAACTTATGTATGACAGATTTTCGATATAATAAAAAATTGCCTTAAGGGGGGAGAGAAGGGGGGTTTTAGAAGAAAAAAATTCATAACTTCGTCAATTCCCAAGATTTCAAATCCGCTTAAATTTATTATAAATCTTCTTAATATTATCTAAAACTTTTATATTGACAAGTTTTTTATAGGACTAACTGTTATAGCAAAAAAAAAATTAAAAACAAAAAAATCCTCCCGGCTCCGCCTGCAAACAAGTTATTTTTCGAAGTAGGCGGTTCCAACTCCCGCATCTTTTCGAAACTGATACATAAAATCAAGGGGCATAAAATCTCGGTCAAGTTCGTTAATGGGCAAAATCGAACCAGGGGGGGGGGGGACTTTTTGTGAAAACAGAAAAAAAACCATAATTTCTTAATTATGATACGTATCGAATCCGTTTGAAGTTATTATTACTTCTAGGAGAAGGGCCGAAAATTTATGTATGACAGATTTTTTATATAATTAAAAATTGCCTTAAGGGGGGGGGGGGGTTAGAAGAAAAAAATTCATAACTTCGTCAATTCCCAAGATTTCAAATCCGCTTAAATTTATTATAAATCCTCTTAATATTATCTAAAACTTTTATATTGACATGCTTTTTATAAGACCAACTCTTATAGCAAAAAAAAAAAAAATATTTGTTGGCTCCGCCTGCAAACAAGTTTGGTTTCGAAGTAGGCGGTTCCAACTGCAGCATCATCGCAAAAAGGTCATTTCTTCCGCAATTCCCGACAAACAGGCGCCCCACGTTCTGCGTCTTTGAAATCTACCTGTGCCTGTAGGCCGAGCCGTCAGGGATTTTTTCACTTTAAATCGTTTTCAAACTATGAGAAAATTCCACTTTTAATAAGAGTATGTGACAGTTAAGTTTGAAATATCGAAAACATTGCATAAGGAATCATGTTTTGACTTTGAAGTGAAAAAAAAATTTCGCCTTAAGCGGGATTTTCCGAAATTCTATTTCGTGTTAAACGAATTAATTAACATTGATTTTCAGACTCATCTGACGGAACCTGAAAATTATTTCATGCTAAGCGAAATTTCGTGTTAAGCGATTTCGTGTTAACGAGGTTCGACTTATTGAGATTCCGCCGCTAAATTTAGTTGATGTTTTTTGATGATGCACAGATTCTTAACTATTTTTTAAAGGACTTCTAATTATTACTTTTTAAATTATTTTTTACTTAAATTTTGTCTAATTTATCATGATGTCAATTATACAATTAAAAATTACAACCAGATACTTGAAATGAATACAATTTAGATTTACAAGTTTTTATTCTAACAATGGATGAAATTACTGTTTTATTATTGTTTTCATTAATATTAAGGTTGCTACATGAAAAACATTGATTTCAAGTTCTAAAATGTAAAAAAAAAAAAAAAAAATGTATTAGCATTGCAGTATTCTTATTTTGTATAAATTTAGATATTTTCTAATAAACCTGCTTGTCAACCTTTATAAATTTACTCTAATAACATTCCTATCTCACTGTGTGGGTGTGTTTCGGTTAATTTAAAATACAAAAATGTATGTCTAGACCGTGAAATTTAGGATAATTCTTATTGCGAATTATTTTTACTTCGTAGCTATTATAAAAACTGTAAATTTAGTATAGGTAATTGCAATTTTGTTGCAACAGAAGTAGTTTGAATATTAAATGCCAAATAAAAAATAAGGGGAGTATTTTTATATCATTGGCTACATTTAAAAGCATTATTTATAAATATGCTACGATAAAAAAAACTTACTTTTTGTGTAATTTCTGGATTAGTGGGCGCAGCATATTGACGACATTTAGCTATCAATAACTAGCAGGCGATTTCTGGCATATAAAATCATATGAAAATTGCAAGTTGTAATCATATGAAAATGCTGTATTGGTCAATATAAATACATGTACTTAGATTTTTGGCTCCCAGATGGCTGCTTGTATTCTAAAAGAAAATGCTGATATGTGGTACAGATTGGTTATGTTTCACATATCATGATAAATCGCACGTCGTCGCAATATTTTTAGGAAATACTGTTTCATGCAGGATGGATAACAGCCTCACAGATGTCTTTTCTAGTCTAAAAACAGCATTCAGTGAGCGTATAATTGGACTGTATGCAGAGAAATTCACTACCAAAGTAATATAATCCAATCCTTATAGCCCTGACCTAAATCCATAGACTATTATCTTTGGGGCTGTATTAAAGGCAGATTTTTTTTTTAATTATTCCTAGTTTAATTGCAGCCTCAATCCAATCCTTGAATCTTTAAATAACGCATTTAATCCAGACATTCCTTTGTTGTGAAGTGATAGAGCTTCGAAATCGACTCTATGTTACTACAGCTGCAAATAGTAAATATTTTGAAATCATTTTACAGTAAATGTCAAATGTATCTTAAGCCTTAACAGGTGTTGTGGTGCCATAGAGTCCCCACGCATTTCTGTACTCCAGCAATTTCTTCATCAATCAGTAAGATTCAGATAAAAATAATAAAGTATATATATATATTACAAAATTTAAAATTTGTTCCGCCGAGGTTAACATTAGTCTATATAAATTTTCCTTTTAATAAAATTCCCTATATTATACCGGCTTGCTAAATTAAAACCTATTTTTAAACTAATCTATCAATCCCCATAGGTAAAAGTAAAAATCTTAATCCACCTAATAATATTTATTCCAAATTGCTTAGATCTAAAAATGGCGCTAACTACTTATATTTCTTCAATGAAACACTTTTATTATTTAAATTCCTCTAAATAATTTACTTAGTTTGCTAAGGTGTCATATTCTAAATTATCGCGTTCTAAAAAACCTATTTATTTAAATTCATTCTTTTAATAAAAGCTCAAAATGTAGCTTATACTATTTCAATGTTTTAATATTCTAATTTTTATTCCGCATCAATAAATTCTTTTTTTCTTTTCTTTTTTTGTTTTTCTGTTGCTGGCTAAAGCATCGTCTGAAATCTATTTTAAGCAACACTCTCGACTCAGGGCTTTTTATTTGTTGACATGACGTGTACCTGGATCGAGGCTTTAGAAGGTTCCAGAAGTTTTTTCCCACGTAAAGTAAATTTACTTCAAAATTAACACACCGGAACTGTTAAATAAGTTCCTCTTAAATCGTTTATTATTGGCGTAGAGGAACAAGTGACCTTATTTGTCTCTTTGCGCGTGATAAAAATAAATACTCAAGCTCAGCATAATCGAACGGCTTTTTAGACAGAGACGAGAACTAGAGAGATGTCAGACAGGGGATTGAAAATGTTTTTTTGGAGAGTTCGAAATATTATTCCAAGTTTTTTTAGAACATCATAATGTAGAGATTATTGGAAACTTAGAATGCCAAATGACGATGATTAAGTAATCAGTTAAATTGGCTTGCTACAGCATTTCTCCTGCGTGATTTCGGAGTATGTTAATAAATGTTGATTTGAAACTTTGACTGCTTATTTATGGAATCCATACATTTTCGTCGTAATTACTGAGTCATTCAACCATCCGGCCTATGCCAGTGTTTAGAGATATAGAAACGCAAGTTAAATAGATTTTCGCCAACAACTTTTTCAGCTCCAATTTGTCACTACATCACACATATATAATAGGTGATGCACTGACTGTTTTATTCAACTGACAGATACAGTCATGTAAAAATACTCTTTTTTTTGTAAATTATTTTATTTGTTTTTTATAAATTATAATACTATCTGGGGACAAAATGGAACCATGACGCCAGTTGCGCACAGAAATCCCACGACGCCATTTAAAGGTGAAGTGGTTGCTATTAGTGTCGAGTAAGTACATTTTTTATCATGTTACTTCGGTCACCCTGTATTTGTGATTCTCTCAACCAAATAAAAATATTTTCTTTAAAGTGCGCCCCAGTCAACAATCATACTAGGATTTCAGTACTGGTGAGTTTATGCTTTCTGAATTATGCTGTAATTTAAAATTATTTGTTGATTTTATGATATTTTGTAAATATTTCCTCTTCTCTGAACTTTATACAGTTATGATATTTACAGGTTATGATATTTGAGATATCTCAGTCGTCTATCCATGTGTTTAATTACGACGTCATTGCCTTAACATTACATTAGTCGCATCTCTGAGTGATACATTCTTGCTTACCTCGTATCTGTGAGACATACGATCTCACAACGATCTGAAATACTGAACTGCAATAACATTAAAACAAAAAAAATCCTTTAAAACTTCTCTATTTTATTTTTAACATAAACAATTATCAAATAAGTGTGTTCATAATGGATGAAATCTCATTTGGATATAAATTTAGTTTTTCTAAGATGTGAAATTTTTCAAAACAAGGCTCGACACGCTTTGATGGGCATGTTTTAAAAACAAATTTGTAAAAAAAAAAAAAAAAAGAAAAGAAAAAAAAAAAAAGAAAAGAAAATTATATGGACTGGATGCGCAGAAAAGTTAATAAAAGAGCACCTGGACACACTGTAAATTTTGAAAAGAACAAATGTAGAGAACGAGAAAACACGTCTTTATTGCACGTCGAATATTCCTGGAAAATTAATTGTATCGTCTGTAGCGATAAATGTGTTAATCATAAAATAAATCTTAATAACGTAAATATGAGAATTCAAGTCTTACGAGACAAAATTAAACCATTTGAATCTGGCATCCAAATAAAAGAACCTATCTTTATATTGACTATTATATTTGTCTTAACAATTATTTTTGATTTTATTGTACATTTATATTATCTGGATATAATACTCATTTAAAGACCTATATATTTACTATTATCACTTCTTTCATCATTTAGTAATAACGAATATGTTTAAATTTCTGTACACCGTCGGTGATTCCTTTATTTTCAACACGTGTTTCATTCTTTAAATTTAAAACAATCGCTAAGTCATTAATTTATAATTTTAAAAAAATCACTTAAGAGTTGTGATGTCTATTTACTCTTCTTATAATACAGAATTTTCCAAGCGTCTTCAAAAATTCTTCCTTAGCTTACTGTCATATAAATAGTGCGAAAATTAACTTGATCTCGAATTCGTGGTACAAACTTTAAGGGTTGGTACAGAACACAGTAACAATCATTTATTGTATAGGGAAACAGGGTCAGAAATCCATTTATTGAATCAAAATTACAGGGCGTCTCACTCAATCTGATGTCGCGTTTTCGTTCATAACTTTAACAGTAGTGAAGGTAATAATGAACAGAGGAAAGTAAATTCAACTAGATAAATTATATCCAATGGTTGGAGTATCATAGTTGACATTTTTCCAACGGAACGAAAATATGTCGGGACCAGGGCTTGAACCTGGAAAAAATCTCAACTATGATACTCTAACCATTGGATATAATTTACCTAGTTGAATATACTTTCCTCTGTTCATTATGACCTAATTACAAGGTATAGAGGAGTTTCTGTGCTATTTCAGATTCATCATGTAAAATGCCATAGTTATAGCTCGGATGAATGAAATGAGCGCTGCAGTTTGCAGCCTTGTCCAACAAATAAGGGTGAAATATGCCAGCTAGGATATCGTCGGGATAGCTCAGTAGGGAGAACGTTGGTGCGGCAAACCAAAGTACCCAGATTCGAGTCCAATTCCCGTCATATTTTCGCTCTGTTGGAAAATCTCAACTATGATACTCTAACCATTGGAGATAGTAGTGAAAGTATTTTAACAAAATTTGCAACAGACTCATCTTTGTATGAATTGTATGGATATTGTAAGGATTTCATTAAAGTATCTTTACTACTATTAAAACTTCAAAAAATTACAGGGCGTCTCACTCAATCCGAAGTCGCGTTTTCGTTCATAACTTTAAGAGTAGAGAAGGTATTTAAAAAAAAATTGCAACAGACTCCTCTTTGTATAAATTGTATGGATATTGTAAGGATTTCATTATTAGTACCTTCAGTACTATTAAAGCTATGAACGAAAATGCGAATTCGTATTGGAGTGAGACGCCCTGTAATTTTGAATAAATAAATGGATTTCTAACCCTGGTTTCCTATACAATAAATTAATGTTACAGTGTCCTGTACCAACCTTAAAGTTTGTACCCTGAATTCGGGATTATTTGTTTGATTTGAGTAAACCTTAATATTTGTCATTTGGATAACTACTTTTATTTTTTAAACCTAAAACATATGTTCTCCAAAAAATAAAATAAACTAATAAAAAATTACAAAAAAAAGAAAGAAAAAGGCAATCGGACCCGAAAGGTTAAATTTCAGAATTATTTTTTCATAATACTTATACGGCAATTATGTTTCATTCTATTCTTCAAATTAAGCAATATTTCTAAACTTGTTTTTCTTTTATCTTAGATTGAGAAAGAAAAAGGTGTTTAAGTAATCGAAATGATTTGAACGAGAGAAACGCATGTAACGTTTTCTTAGAGTATTCATGTTTCGATCGCTTCAGATTTTCAAAATTTTTCAGCCAGGCTGTCAGATTGTGTTGCTCCAAAGCCTTTTTCAGAGTCCATATCTTGTTTTGACACTTCAATTTAACTTAGAATTTTCAAAATCTGCATCAAATATACGGAGTTTTTCTTTTTTACAAACATAGTTTGAATAAGTCTCTACCATTCATTTGTCTTTTAAACTACGATTGAACTGAAAATATATTCTCATGCGAGAACTTTTTCATCAGTTTGAAATTAGAATTTAACAATCGATATAGATTGAATTTGAAAAATAATATTCTACAGTGTAGACTTATGGGGGGGGGGGGGAAATCACGAAATTGTAAATACCCCGAAAACAATAATATCTGTTATTTCAGTCTTGTATTTCTTCTCGCATAAAATGTTAAAAATCGTTTCTGTTTTTTAGAATGACCTTTACATTTTCACAAAAGTTTTTAAATATGTAAGAGAGAAAAATATAAAATTTCATGCTTTAATTTCCATTTTTAAATGTTTTGGAAAACATATTTTAACCGATTCTATTATAGACTATATTCGCAATTAAACCTGTATATTCCTTTGAAAAATACATAACTTCTACATAGAAACACTAGTATTGAAATATTCAAAAATAGTATTGTTTATAAGGGGGGTCTCGTGTAATTTGTATTAATTTTACTTGGTGGCCTGATGATTGTTTTTGATGATATGTAGTGCATATCACAAGTATGGTTTAGCGACAAATTTGCTTCTAATATAAGTTTTCCTATATTTGAATCTCCTGAATAATTTTAGTGGTATGTATGAAAATCTGAAAATTAACCGAACAATTTTTGAAGTCAGATCTATTACATTAATATATTGGCCGCATTTATGAATTCTGGTGTATTTTAACGTAGCTATTTGGTTTTGGTATTTTTATTTAAGACTATTTTGAAAGTTCAAATAATTTCGAACTTGAATCGAATGTAATATATTCTTAATGTTTTCTTTCATTGGGTGTAACGTAATAAAACAAAACGTGTTGTACCTGAAGCAAAAAAGTAAGTTATCTGCTCGCATGTTTTTGTGTTCTATGACATCTATGCAGGACAAATAAGTTTTTTTTAGTTTTTCTTTTGTATAACTTGAAATTTCAATTTTTTTGCGAAAGTTCTCGAAGCAATGTCTATATAATTCAGCAGTATCAAAATACACTGAACAAACTTTTGTGATCCTCTTAAGCCGTCGTGAAATTTTAGTGCCCGATTCGTTCCCAGCTAGTATTATAACATAAGAAAAAAGAATTTTTATTAAAAAAAAAGGATTTTTATATTTGTATAGCTATTTTATATAAAAACAATATGTACAAACAAATATGTATTTTATATTTATATAGATATTTATTATTTTTATTTAGATAGACATTTGAAATTTCAATTTTTGCGAAAGTGCTCGAAGCAGTGGGAATATTTCCGCAGTATCAAAACATTCAGTGAACGAACTTTTGAGATCCTCTTAAGCCATCATGAAATTTTAGTGCGCAACTCGTCCTGAGCTAGTATTATAACATAAAAAAAAATTAAGTACAATAATTTTTTAAAAAATGGGTTTTTACATGACTGTATTTATCCGTTGAATAAATCAGTAAGTATATCACTTATACAATTTATTATTTTTATCTGAATTTTACTGATGGATGAAGAAATGACACGAGTAGAAAAATACGTGGGGACTAAATGGCATAGACTAAGGGTTGACCCTTTTTGCATTACCGCGTTGCATTTCTGCAACAGACCCAAAAGTCAATATTACTTGTAGAGTGGGTACTTGTAGAGTGGTACTTTAAAATACGATTTTATTTATTGCTGCTGTTTTCTAACACAGCAGTTAATATGAGTTTATATTTCATGATACAATTTAATTTATCATTTGAGCAGTTTCGTATTATTATTGCTAAGATAAATTTCGTAAATTTTGTCAAATTAGACGCTGGAGGCGTCCAAAAATACTTTTTTACAAAGTTAAGTTCGTATTTATAAAGATAAGTTCTCGACACTATTTACGAGAAGTACGTAATTTTCTGTTTATAACAGAGATCTAAAAAAATAGTACCAATTAGCCAATAATTTCTTATTTTTATGTTCTAATTTTTTTAAATTATTTTTACATTTTTTAAATGATGTATTCTAAGATCTGAGTAAATATTTTTCAAATCGGAGTTGTTCAGTCACAAAGGGTTAATCAATTCAGAGTGCTTTAATACCAGCAATGATCGAGATGCTTCCTTCTAGTTTCATAGTTTAAAATTTTTCTCTTGGATGAAACTCTGTGCCGATTTCTCAGTTTTAAAGGATTTTTTTATTACCTATCGATTAATCGAAAATTGTTCTTATACAGATAAATTTAGTAAACAAAAATTAAGTCGCGCTTTAAAACTAAACTGTTTATATGCATAAATTAATAAAACATCAATGACACGCATAAAGACTTTACAGTGCGTTAAGAAATTATAAGACCACTTTGATTTTGAAAATTCTGAAGTAAATAAAGGTTCTAATTATAGTTTAAACACATGAGATATCAAAATACAACATACTTATTAAAATTAGTTTGAAATATTTTTGAATAATTCAATGGATAAGTATGTTAACAAAAATATAAACAATGATTGAAAAATACACTGTTAACAAATTATAAGACCACTTGTCTAAAAACAAAAATAATGTGTAAATTAATACAATATTGGTCCGTCATTTTTCCTTATAACATCAAACACTCTGTTTTTCATAGAAATGACCAGGTGATTAAGTACAGATTCAAAAATATTGTGCCATTCATTCTTTTACAATGGCTACTTATAGTTCATTGGCAGATGAAAACTGTTTATTATTAGCATAAACTTTGCGATTTAATACGCCCCAAATATTTTACACAGGGTTCAAGTCTGGACTTCGACTTGGCTATGACAAAACATGATTTTTTTTTCTTTTTTAAACCATTGCTAGGTGGATTTAGACGCATGGCAAGAAGCATTGTCCTGCTGAAACATCCAGTTAGCACCACATAAAAAAGGTCCAAACGGTAAATGATCATATAACATAACCTGATATTGCGCAGAGTTCATACGTCTCGAAATTCGGGTTAAATCCATCATGACTAAAATTTCCCCAAACTATTACTGATCCACCTCCCATTTGTCGACTGAAGCATTGTTTTTTGGTTCCTTCCTCAAATCATACCAATGATGTTTATAACCATCCGGACCATCAAGGTTAAATTTTTCTGCATCTGAAAATACACTTGTTTCCATATTTTGTTCCAATGACATGACATCTTTAGTGCATTACATCTGCCCATTTCAGTCTTTCTTCTTTATGATGTTTCATTAACCTCGTTTTTTTTTCAACAGTTTCATACATTTTGCATTTCTGTTTAATTTCAAACTCTTCCAAACTGTTACGTGTGAGGTTCTTTTGCTGAAACGGTTCGAAATTTTCCGAGTTAAAAGACTTTTTTGAGATGATAATCGAAATAGTTGTCGATCATCCTGAGCTGTCAAAATCCTTTTTCTTCCAGATCGTTTAATTTTATTTGAATCTTTTTTTCTAATTACTTCATTGTGAATGGCAGTGCTAGAACGCTTCATTAACCGAGCTATTTCTCGTTCAGATTTATCAGCACTCTTATATAACCAAATATTTCTTACTTCGGTCGCAGATAATTTTTTACCCCGCGGCATCTTCAAATATATCGTAAATAACACTATCGAAACCTGCACCTTTGCTTCTCGGCAATACTTTCAAGATATACAAACGCGTACGTTTGATAGAAACTCTTATGTGACGTATAACATGCTAATTTCCTTATTTGGTCTTATAACTCCTTAACAGTTACCTTATTTACGTTTTAAAAAAATTAGTAGATATTAATAAACTGTAACTTAAATTTTAATGTAGCAATTATAACAGAAAACGTTCTACGATCACTTTTAAATACACACACTAAAAATTTGCATATTGTGTCTTCTTCTTCAGAAGTACACCAATTCGTTAGTGGTCTTATAATTTCTTACCGCACTGTAGTTACACCCAAAAGTAAGTTAGATTTATAAAGCAATTTAGATATTTTGTACAGTATGACACCTTGTTAGATTTTTGCTTTCTGTATTATAATTTTTATCACCATTGGATTATTTCCGCATTTTGCTCTCAATTGACTTGTTATCATGGCGTCGAGAATATTTACAATTTGACACAATTTCCCTAGACCAATTTACAGAATATAGATTTTGGAATCTCTTACACGAAATTTCAGGATTTTTCAGCTAGATATGTTTTTACAAAACAAAGAGAAGTATAGTCTTATAACAAGTGATTAGTATAGCGCACTACAAGTAGCGAAAATACAATAGTCGCTAGTTTTTCTAGCAGCTTGCAGTGTAACGCACTACATTTTGAAAAGTGTAACGTAACGAGCAACGCCATACAAAAAATAAGTACAGGGTGATTATAAAAAAACTATCCCGATATATGAGCCCATAACTGTCATACCCTTCACAGAAACTGAATGAAATTCTGGTCTAAAATATTTTGAGGTATGCGCTCAAGAATCACGTGAAAAACAACAGTTAAATTCTAACAGTTACGGTTACAGTGACAAAATTTCGAAAATTTCAAATGGCAACACCTACTTTTTTTATTGGAATGTGATCTTCGTAGTGAAAAACCATAAAAATCGTTGGAACGGTACTTGTAGCACGAAAATCGCCGGCGCTAGACAGACTAAGAAGAAAAGTGAAAACAACCAATAAAGGACAGAGAAGCAACAGAAAGTAAAACATTTTATTGTTCAATGCTATCCACCATCTGCTGCATGTAAAGTGTCGTTGTGTGTAAAATGGAAAATGTATGAAACACAATAAAATGTTTTGTTTTCTGTTGCTTCTCTGTCCTTATTGGTTGTTTTCACTATTCTTCTTAGTCTGAAATTTGAAATTTTCGAAATTTTGTCACTGTAACCGTAACTATTAGAATTTAACTGTTGTTTTTCATATGATTCTTGAGCGCATACCTCAAAATACTTTAATCCTCAGTTTCTGTGAACGGTATGATAGTTAGGGGCTCATATATCGGGATAGTTCTTTTTATAATCACCCTGTAGTTTGTAGCGAGCAACTGACGCTACTTTTAAATCTGCTTGAGAGGGGAAGTGGGGAGGTGACATTCTAAAATTTTGTGATCATAACTTGTTTATTTTGTGCAAAATGCGTTCTGCCCAATCATTTGCGAATGCCAGCATCAAATCTCAGCTGCAGTGTTTAGTAACGCATCAAGTGGCACCATACATTTTTGCATTGACACTTGCTGATAAACCCAAATGCTGACCATCCAAAGAAAGTAATTTTCTTTCTGGCGACAATTGTTTACTTACTCGTTATTAGATCTTTATGTTTTAATGACGAGTTTCTTCTTTTGGAATTGCTTTACTTATAGATTTATTTATGACAGAGTAAATTAATATTGAGCTGCATATAATGAGTATTTTAAAGTTGCCGAACAAGCCAATGTTAATTACCTTTAAACGTACAAACATTGCCCATTTCACGAGAAAGGTGATATGCAAACATTATGCAAATTCTATAGCTGAGTGTTTTCATATCCAACACGCAAGCCCACAAGATATATCTACAAAAATTGAGGCGGAAATTCTGTAACCCAATAAGTTAAGTAACCCGACAGTAATACCTATATAAGAAGGAAAGGCTACTTTGTACTGATCTGGAAAACAGAAACCTATGTGATGGCTTGGGGCCCATCAGCATAATTCATTCTGATAGGATTAAAATAATCCCAGAATACAGTAAAGTGATAGGTCTTTATTGGCACCTATTGTAAGAGAATTATCTTAGGGAGAAGATCTTTGTTCATTTCAAATAAGAATGAAAGGCTTTAATGTTTGTATAGTCTTGCTAAATGTGTGTGAACTTTTTCTATAAGAAGATTATCTGAAGGGGTTTAAAATGTGTCAGGAAGGTATTCATATGAATAGCATGTCAAAAGAAATGGATTTCAAAGAACCCTGTAATAATAAGAGGTAGGAGAATGGAAAAAGGGAGTGTCAATCAAGAAAGATTTCAGGATTATGCAGAGATGGAGTTTTTTCGACATTGAGAGCAGACTTGTTTTTGTGTTCTAGAAAGACGGACCCTGCTTTTGGGGTTCCTTGGATGCACAAAATATCTTGTAATATCATCTAAAATTTACTATCATTTCTTTTTTTACAATTGTTGTTTTTAAATAAAACGTTTTTGTTTAATACGAACTGATATGTTTAATTATATGTGTGTGACCACGGTACCACACCTAAAAAAGCTTACAGAAAAAAGGAGATATTTCATAATTATAGCATATGATCCAAAGTGCAAAATAGCATAATCCTGCTACTATATACAGGATGTCCCAAAAACATTGACCTCGGCTTTTATTCCTGAAATATTGATCATAGCCATATACTATAAATTGCAAAGTTACGTAAAAAAAGGTACAGAATTTTATGAAATCGATTCAAATTTTCAGGGGATTAAATTTGAAGAAATACAAAATTTTAAATTGTATACTGCCCTCGTGCAAGAAATTTACCAATGAGTAAAATGTGCTCCATATACTAGTAAGGTCATGTACAAAATTTCAGCGTCTTATGATAAAAAGTCTCAGAGATATGAAAATATACATAAATGCTGACTTAAACCATTTTTCGATGCCTGGATAGGAGTTCGGAAAGGAAAAAAATCATGTCGGATGATCGCGTTTCAGGGGTTGTACACAAATTACGAAAGAAAACAATGACTGCATAAATAAATAATAATTGAGATGATGTAGTTATGATTAGCCCTTCACTAACTTTGTTTAAAGATATTTCTGCGACTTTTCATGATAAAATGCTGAAATTTTGTACATGGCCTTATTAGAGTATGGGACACATTTTACTCACTGGGTAATTTTTTGTACGGGGCCGTACAAAAATTTAAATTTTGTATTTCTTCAAATTTAATCCCTTGAAAATTTTAATCGATTTCATAAAATTTTGTACCTTTTTTAACGCAACTTTGTAATTTATAAATATATGTCTTATGATCAATATTTAAGGAATAAAATCGAAGGTCAATGTTTTTGGGACACCTTGTATACCACTACCGGGTTACAGATAGATTTTCCACTTTAATGTTGATTGTAGGAGGATTTTCTTGTTTTTTCCAGCATTTTCTTGCCTGTTACCTTTCTTAATTTTTCAATAACATCAGTTATATCGCACTTATTTGATTGTATTCCAGTAGACGCGATAAAACGAGGAGCCGCTGTTTCATTTAATTCATGTCTTCAATTTCCAGTGTAGAATGAATTCTTTGAGAAAATCTGACAGTAGTGACTACTTTTAAAATGTAGTTTGCAATCGCTGCTTTTTAAAAGAAGTAGTTGTAGTTAACTACATTTTAGATAAATTAATTGTAGTTTTAGTTCGCTACAAAAAAGTAATTTTTCCGACCATTGCGTATAACAATATTAATTTGTGCATAAATACAATGATAACTTTGTGCCTATTTACGAAAACTCCATAATGCATTGAAACTGTCGAAAATTAATCAATTGCAATCATGATTCTTAACCCTTTGAGGGGTGGTGGTATATATTACATACCACCGCATTTTAATACGATTCAAACCAAAAAACTTTAATTAAATTTTACTTTTTTAACTTTGACGGGAAAAAGTTGAAAAATTGCTTTTCCTTATTTTGAACTAAATTCTTTCGTAAATACCGGCGAGAATTCGACGTTAAAGGAGCACAATTGCTTGCCCCTGAAAGGGTTAAACATGTGGTGGTAGAAACAAATAATCATCCTCGATTTGTCTAAATAAATTTTAAATTTTATTTTCTTTACAGCAAACAGCGGAAAAAGCTTTTATGTTTCAAGAATCGTAGGAGAAATCTGCTCTAAATATTTTTCTCGAATTCTAATTGATGGCTACAGACTAATCAATTCTCATAAAAGAAGAAAATAACTCCTTTTTCTAATGCTTAGCGAAATTCGGATAGCTTTCGTGTTTGAAGTTCTAAAATTTACAATTTTCTTTTTACATTTTTCTCTTATAATCTTTTTTAAAAGTGTTATTCTGTCGGAATTTTATTTATTAACGGTTTTTTTTTTTTTTTTTTTGTTACTTGCACATCCTTTTCTATATGTTCTTCTTAATAGTTTATATCGAAACAGCTCGGATTTTGGAAATAATTTACTTAAATTATCATTCTAAATACATCTATAATATACAAGGAAGTGCTTGTTTTCTGTGTACGCGATTGCGAAGAAACCACTGGTTGTACAGGTAACGTATTTCACTGAAATGTTTTACAGAAAATCTATTTAAAAATCTCGAAGCTATATTTTCATTTTTTTTATTAGATTCTCATTATTTAAAAAATATATATCTATATATACTCGCTTATTGCCAAATCCCTATTAGTAGTGACAATTTCAAATATACCGATATTTAACATAAAATTATCTTTAGATTCACTACTGGAATCAATTAACCTTTTGAATATTTTCCCTCAATGATTATTTTCCATAGTCGCAATGCAAAAGTATTTTGAAATCGTAGTAAACTACGGTGATGGTAATTTATTTATATTTTGGTATAGTTTATATAACTATTGTAATATCTATATAGAATAATCAAATGTAATTAAAAAAAACATACTTTCATTAAAATTCACAAAAAAGTCAACTTATATTATAAAACACAAATATGTGCGTTGCTCAATGCTGACGTCATAATGAGGTGGGCAAGAATGTGGTGAAAATGAATGAATGTTGCAACAATGGAGCTATTTTTTCAATGAAACAATCGTAACGTTTTTTCTATGGGGAAAATGCAAGTTTTGGGCCGACATTGGCCAGTTCATGTATTGCCCTCAGGAAAACATTTCCAAATTTCAAAGCTCTACGTCAACAGGAAGTGGGCGAAAAATGAGTCCCAAGATTTGACTGCCACATACATTACAGAAATGTAAGTTAAAAGAAAGTATGTAAAAAATAAGAGAGACTCAGCGGGGAGAAAGGTTTTCCTACTATTAAAGCTGTAGAAGTACTTTGATTTCATCTGCTAATCACTGGAACCCTAGATGTACGGTTAAAAAAATAATTGTCTAATGTTATTTTGTCCTTCATTTGCATGCTCCCACAGAATACTATCACAGAATGACCACTGTCTGGGTGACACACACTAACACGTTTTTAATATCGTAAATAGAATTATGACTCCTCCCTGTGAAAGAGATTTTTGTGACTTTTTTTGCATTCATCTGCAACATGGGCTGTAATCAGTTTAATTGTTTGTCCAGCTTAGTCAAATAAAGCAGTTTACCTTCCGGTCTTACAGCGGTTAGATAATTAATTTTCTAAATATGACACTTTAGGATAACTATTATACAAAGTGTGCTGTGAAGGTGTGCATTCATTCTACATCTAAAATATAATGCAGATTTATATGTAACTAGATTTATATATTTAGATATGTTTTTTTACAACTGAGTATGGTAAAGATCTATTTAAAATATTACCAAATTTATAACTTAAAATATATTAGGGCGAATATTTGAGAGAAATTGCGGATTACATTCAATCGGAAAATTTCGCTCGGGACGAAAGGATTTATAATCAAACATTTGTGTATAAAAAAGTAAGAAAAGTAAATATATAATCTGAGAAGTGCTTTATTATCAACTGCCATTATTTCAATCAAAATTTCATAGAAAAATTCTTATCCACAAATTTTTTTATTATTAATAAGCGCTTGATAATTTGAAAAAGTGCAGATTTCAGTGTTTATCTCTAAACCAAATCTGTACTTCCTCAGACTTAAAATTTGATAGTATCTAAGCATTTAACCCTTAACTGCTGTTAGCGTTTTTACATACGTAAATCTTCACAGTTTAACTATAGATACTAGTGAAATTTTGTTTTGTTCGGAACCCTAGTACTATCTCTAGACACTTCTGAATAGGTGAATTTTAATTAGAATAGTCCTGATCACAAATATTTATATAGAAACAGTATCCTGTCAATTTAATCAAACCTTTTATTCATCTATCGGTCAAGTGGTTTTAGAGCTATGCGACCGCAGTAGTTAAGGGTTAAAAAAATACTTTCTGCAACAGGTCTATATAATATAATCACTTTGAATATTTATTCTTATATATATTCTTATTTAATTTAATTTAAACTGTCATGTTTAAAAAAATGTTTGTGGAAATTTGGATAAAAATTTAAAAGCTTCAACTATGTACTAGTAACAGAAATTTTAAATTATTTTATCACCAAAATATAATAATTAAAAAAAATACACTATTATCCCAGCGTTGTGAAATTTTTGCGCGCAACTAGCGTCATTGTGCCATTTCGTCCCCAGCTAGTATTATAACTTTAAAAAAATGAATTTTAATATAAAGAATGGTATTTTACATGCATATATTTGTCAGTTAAATAAATCAGTAAGTTTATTACTAATATATATATATATGTAGTTTATTATTTTTATCTGAATCTTACTCATTGATGAAGAAATGACACGAATAGAAAAATACGTGGGGGTCTCAATGGCACCACAACACCAGTTACGGATTAAGTAAAGTAGCATAATTTTTTTTATATACACTTAAGGTAAGACACACTTTCCCACTACTACAGTACCGTAAATTGGGATTACTTGAACCCAGAAGAGTGCTACTTTGACCTAAATAATAATAAAAAAAGGTAATCAGCCTTGGGTGTACTCTGTTACTAGTTACTGCTGTTACCTCTATAGTATTGGTGATCACGTCAATATTCTCAACACAGTATATCTAGGACTGATTTAAATACTTTTTTTCAAGTAACCCAATTTACGGTTTCTTTAAACATGCCGAAATTTGTTTTTTTTATTGCGTCTTCTATATATTGGATACTAAATTTAATTTTGAAGGATTTGAAACTGATTTCGTAAGTAGCACGTGTCGGGCGTTACGACAGTCAACGGCATATGAAAAGCCCTGCCATTAGGCTTTAAGAATAGTTATATTCCAATTAGTCGAAGTGTAAACAAAAGATATTTTTTGTGTGTTGAAGATGTCAAGTATTGTGCCACCGAAACGCAATAGTCGACGCTTTTCATTCCAATTAATTCAATTATTGAAGGCAATTATTTAAAAATAATTCATAAAATAATTCTAAGACATTAAAATTCAGTAGTTTTGAGACAACAATCGCTTATAACTCAATAAGTAATTCATTTATAATGAAAAACTTTTCGATTACTAATCACTGCAAATATGCCTGCAAATATCATGCTTTTATGTTTAAAAATGAGTCAGGAAATTTTGCGCCATTGAGCATATTTTTTTCTTTTCTTTCTTTCTTTTTCTTTTCTTTCTTTCTTTTCTTTTCTTTTTTTTTTTTTTTTTGAAAATCGCTTTAAAATTGTTTATGCAACTCTGCGACCTCTTTTCGAAGCGGGGTTGGAACTCTGCCAAGTTTAAACTTTGTACCTGGACTTTGTTTTAGAGTGAGAAATATTCATCGTTTTTTATTCCCATAGAATTCAATTATAACATGTGGTATTGCTTTACGTATACGAGTATATTTTCTTTGAACAGTTCTGATATTTTGTTTAACTATCTATATTTTTTACAGATTTGGGGGGGGGGGGGTTCTTTTCAAATGCCTTGAGTTCTACCATATTCCTATCTCTTAGACATTACTAGGTATGTAGAGGAATCTCCAGATTTAATTATCGTAGGTGATTTCAATGTCAACATCAGAAACAAAAGTAAAGATGAGCTGTCTGAATATTTTTGTAACTCTCGGTGTAAATCCATTCATTCAAGAATCTACTACCAAGGAAAACACAATTATTGACAATGTATTCACCAACATACCCGTGCAATGTGGCATTATTCGTTCATTTGGATAAGGTTTTAAAAAGTCATACAGAATAGCGGCATTTGTTACTATTAGGCTTCATTTATCTCTGAATGTTCATGGTATATCCATTATATTTTGCTAGTATACAGTGGTGGTCAAAAGTTTCCGGCCAGCATACAATTTTTGATTAATTTGTAATTATACCCATATGAAGAGGAATCTCAAAGTGATACTTATACATTTTATTGCCATAATAGTTAGGAACTTATTTATGAAATAAAAAATAAATATCAATAAATTTAACTGACAAAATTAATTGCAAAGGAAAACTCATGTTCTCAAAAGTTTCCGGCCATCTTGGCAAGTTTGAAAAAAAAAGGCTGTTATAATAGAAAATAATAGTGATCAACAGAATTTATAATTAGTATTTTGTCGTCATACCTTTACCAATAAGTACTGCGGCGCAACGACGTTGCATCGATTCAAGGAACGGTTGAATATCGTCCATGATAAGTTTTTTCCTCTCTTCTTGTAATTTTTTAGAAAATTCTGCTGAATTGGGATATTTTTAATTCCGCACACGTTTGTCAAGTTCGTTCCAAAAATTTTCTATTGGATTCAGATCTGGTGATTGGGCTGGCCATTTCAAAAGCGGATTTTTTTTTTGTGCGAAAGCCGCTGCTTGACGAGCTTGCATGTATGCTTTGGGTCGTTATCATGTTGAAACAAATAGTTGAGACCACAATTTATCCTTCAATGAGGCAGCAAATGATTTTGCAAGATAGCCTTATACATTACATCATTCATCTTGCCGTGGATTTCAACTAACGGACCGACACCTTTTCCAGAAAATGCTCCCTACAGCATAAGGTGTCCTCTGCCATATTTCATTGTAGGAATAACATACCTCGAATCATATCTTTTGTTTTAGGTCGTCGGACGTAGTGTCTGCCATCACTCCCAAAAAGGTTGAACTTAGATTCATCGGAAAATAGTACTTTTTTCCAGTTTTCACTTGACCAGACTTTGTGTTCCTTGGCAAACGTCAGTCGGGCCCTCTGATTTTTTTTACTTATGAAAGATTTTTTAACACCGACTCTTCCATAAAGTCCTACGTCACGTAAGCGTCTTGACACGGTAGACCGACTGATTTCAGCAATATTTTCACTCCGTAAATCGCGGAATATTGCAGCGGCATGTTTATGCGGGTCATCAACGGCTTTTCTCCTGATAATTCTGTCCACACGAAGAGTCGTTTTCCAGGGTCTCCCGGACCGTGGCAAGTCCTGAAGGCCATGGCCATCGTTATATTTAAAAAAATATATCGTTCACAGTAGATTTTCCGATCGATAACTTTGCCGCAATCTCACGAGAGGATTGGCGCTTTTGCGACAAACGAATTACTCGTTTACGAACAATAATTGTTGAACTTTTCATTTTTGAATATCAACTACGTTATTTATGTTGATTAATTAACAAACACGGCAAAAAAAAAAAAAAAAAAAAAAAAAAAAAACACTTTACCGATAGCAAAACCTAACGAATCACAAATGGCCGGAAACTTTTACACACGCGAATTTCGAATTCCTCCCCTTTGCATCAAGTGTCTTCAGTATCCAATCAAAATGATCACGTGGTCAGAGGTCATTTGCATAGTCCTAACTTTTGGAGTAATTGCGCTTCTTCTTCGCTGAAACGTTCTGGCAAAAAAAGTAAAGAAACTAACTGGTCGGAAACTTTTGACCGCCACTGTATATAGCTCTACCCAGCTCTAAGTTGTGTTGTTTTTTACGAAGTCTTATTATTCTTTTAGCAACGATTTTTTGTACTATTGCAGTCAGTAATTTATAAATTTATTGCACGGAACTCTTTTTAATGCGCGAGTAATACTGGCACTTGATTTATTCTGTTCTTTGTTCCAGAAAGAAAATCCCTGGCGGCTCGGCCTACAGGCACAGGTATCTTTCGAAGACGCAGAATGAATTTTTTGCCATGATGCGGCAGTTGGGACCGCCCGCTTTGAAATCTTCCTGCGTCTGTACGCGGGGCCAGCAGGATTTTTTTTTTTTTTTTTTTTTTTTTTTTTGCTGTAAGGGTTGGTCTTATAAAAAACTTGTCAGTATAAAAGTTGTAGATAATATGAAGAGGATTTATAATAAATTTAAGCGGATTGGATATCTTGTGAATGGACGAAGTTATGAATTTTTTTCTTCTTAAACCCCTATTTTTCCCCTCCTTGAGGGCATTTTTAATGATATCAAAAATCTGTCATACATAAATTTTCGGCCCGTTTCCTAGAAGTAATAATAACTTTAAACGTATTCGATACCTATCATAATTAAGAAGTTATGTGTTTTTTTCTGTTTTCACAAAAAGCCCCCCTCCCTCCATTTCCCCCCCCGTTCGATTTAGCCCATTAACAAACTTGACAAAGATTCCCCTTGATTTTATGTATCAGTTTGATCAGTTTGGAAGAGATTTGTTGAGAATTATTGAAGTTATCGTGTCCATAAAAAAGTGATATAGATAGATAGATAAAGTTTTGAACTGGGTGTGGTTTTGGGGTCTGGGGTCATGATCGGCGTAGATCTGCAAAAAATTTTCAGAAATTCCAACATAGGGGAGAATGTAATAGGTAGTATTTCTTACGAAATCTAGCTAAAATTTTGGTAGAACTACACGCCGCCTTATCTAGCCTTTTATTCATCTTTCGATTAACCCCTTGAAGGGCACCGGTATATTATATGTACCACTTAATTTTAATCCCAAAATGTCACAATGACACCAGAAATTTATAATCAAGTTTTGAATTTATAAGCTACATGAGGGAAAGGTTTTACTCATTTTAAAATAAATTCGTTCGTGAATCCTGGTGTCAATCAATCATTTCAATATTTTAGCTACAAGAGTGCTTTGCCCCTGAAGGGGTTAAGCGGTCTCAGAGACTGCTCACAGTAGCTATGCAACAATTTCTGTGAGAGTAGTTAAGGATTAGCCATCCGCTCGATGAGTTTTTGAAAGTTCAACGGTTCCATGGTTTAAATTTTATAATTTTGAATTTCGAAATTTTTTTTAACAACTTATATTTTGCTGTAAATTATATAATAGTAAGATAGTTAAACTTCAATAAATCAAAAAAGTTATATAGTTGTTAAAAAAATAAAGTTTTAAAAATGCATTTATATAAGTTAATTTAAAATGTTTCAGAATGTAAAGTAGAAACATTTCTTGTGTACAGTTTACCCAACCCGTAGAATGGAAGGTAAGTGATTACAAAACAGTAATTATTTTTATATTTCATTGTGTCTCCATTCAGCGATAAATCGCCAAGTAACGAATTTTTGTATTTTTTAGGGGCGTATAATTGAGATCCCGCAGAATTATTTCTATAAACAGAAATACCCACATGAGAAGAACATATTTTTTTCCAAATATTCTGACTATCGCTTATAGAGTATTGGAGTATATAGAGTATGCGCTTATAGCCTTGTTTGAATGAAGGGATCTTTTATTTTCTGCAATTTAAAGCAAATTTGTTTTTCTGGGTTTAGTTTGATTCTAGTCAAATGTAAATTGGTCAATGACCTATTTTATGACCTATTGGTCAATGACCTCACCAAAGACGAGGCTAGGTATTTTCTTTTAAATATGTAAATAATTAATTCAAAATTTTATTTGGCATATTCACTAGGTTAATTAATGAAGTTTTATATACGTTACGCACTGTGGTGCTTCTAAGATTATTTTTCAGTTCATTAACGTCTATCTTTGTCACCTATGTTACCGGGTTCAGAAATTTTTTTTTTGTCCCCTACGTTACCATGAAAAAAGAAAGATATTATCAATTACTTCGAAAATTTACACTGCTGGAGCATAGATGAATAGTCTAGCCATTTTACGCATAAATCAATACTAGAGATTTAAAATAGATTTATTAAATATTTTGTTAAGGGAGAGGAATAGGTGCGAAAAATAGTTGGTTGACCTAAATAGTAAGAGTTTCAAAGAATAAGTCAAAGCATCGACAGTTCTCCATAAGTTTAAAGTTGGAAGAACTGCATTTTCTTTGCTAATAGAGTGCGAGTATTCAATTCCCGCGATTTCCAGTATTTAGCAAGAATCAGATGGAAGCCGTTCTTTCTCTTTTGACTAATTACTTTTTGAACAGCTTAATACAAAAGGATATTCTGTGATCAGATAAAAATGGCCCCTCTTTCAGCTGGTGCAAAAATAATTATTGTCTTTGTAATGGAATGATAAGAATAGGAAATGATGAAATAAGTACACTTGAGTTATCCTCCGCAGAAGCGTCTTTTAATCCCTTAATTAATTTGTTATCTCTTTGTTTATTTTTGCTTCTCAGATTGCAAATGCCTCATTTAATCCAACGCTGCTATAATTGCGCGCCTAGCATAGTGAACTTGTTACTGCGTGATTGGGAAAAATGTACTTGGTGGTAGATTTTTTCTTTTTTTTTTAAAGAAGAATTCCTTTTATGTCCATTTCGTTTAATCCAGTTATCACTATCATGCTTCGGTGAATAAAATTCCGAAACTAAGACCTCTGATTTTAAAAATATAATATCTCATTAACGAATAATTCCTAACCTCATTTCTAACCTTATTACCTACAAAATAAAGATTTTAAAAAATCTTGTTCGAGATCTTTATTTTTCGAAATTACGAAGAATTTCTTCTATTTAGAAACTGAGTCTAAAAATTTTCTTTTGACATTCCACGTAATAATAGCTGTTAATAATAAATTTTTTGTGACAACTAATTTTTAGATTCAAGAAGAAAAAAAGAAGAAAAAAAAAGGCTCCATTTTACATTTCGGAAGAATTAAAAAGATACAAAATCGGGAAACATGTCGTGATTTATTTATTTATTCTTTTAATTTTTGAAATCTTTTTCCTTGTGTCTATTTTTTCGAAATACTTTTAAGGAGATATTCTACATAGTTGTTTAAAAGATACAAAATCATGAAACATATTATGATTTTTTTTTTCAAATCTTTTCATAGTGTCTATTTTTTCAAAATACTTTTAAGGAGATATTCTACATAGTTGTTTAAAAGATACAAAATCCTGAAACATAAATGATTTATTTATTTATTTATTTTTAATTTTTCAAATCTGTTTCATTGTGTCTATTTTCGAAATACTTTTAAGGAGAGATTCTACATAGTTGTTTAAAAGATACAAAATCATGAAACATATCATGATTTTTTTATTTATTTTTTTAATTTTCAAATCTTTTTCATTGTGTCGATTTTCGAAATACTTTTAAGGAGAGATTCTACATAGTTGTTTAAAAGATACAAAATTATGAAACATATCATGATTTTTTTTTTTCAAATCTTTTCATAGTGTCTATTTTTTTTTTCGAAATACTTTTAAAAAAAGATTCTACATAGTTGTTTAACAGATACATAATCATGGAATATATATATATATATATATATATATATGTGTGTGTATATATATATTATTTCAAATCTTTTCATAGTGTCTATTTTTTCGAAATACTTTTAAAAAGAGATTCTACATAATTGTTTAACAGATAACAAAATCATCAACATATCATAATTTATTTATTTATTTTTTTAATTTTTCAAATCTTTTTCATTGTGTTGATTTTCGAATACTTTTAAAGAGAGATTCTACATAGTTGTTGAAAAGATACAAAACCATGACACATATCATGATTTATTCATTTTTTTTAATTTTCCAAATTTTTTTCATTGTGTCAATTTTTTCAAAATAATTTTGAGAGGAGATTCTATATGGTTTTGTCTAAAATATCTGCGTCCCGCGGAACCAGTGACGCCAAAATTCCGAGTTTTAATGATGTACACATTATTTTAAACTTCTTGGTATCATGCTATTCGTGAGTCTGCATCAAGTGTAACTTTATGCAGTAAACCTGTTAACACACAACCTGTCTATAATGGAAATTTTGTACTCTCTCGCCGAAAGAAAAGTCGAACTGCTCAGACGCCAACCTGTCTAAAACGTAATTTTCCTGGTTCTGACGATTCTGTTTTTACATGTTTTACTGTACTTAGTTCAGTAAATCCTGTAAAAATAGAACCTGCTTATAACAAATCCCGTCTTATATGTAAAATATTCATGGTCCCTACCAAAATAATAGCATACAACAACAAACTGCTCAATAGAAAATCTCTCCAATACGGAATTTTGTCTCGGTCACTAGAGATTCCACTTTCACAGATTTTACTCTTTCAAATGATTGTGTTTATTTAATAAAGTAAAACCTACTAAGACGAAATTTCATGTGACCACGTTTAAGACAGGTTTTCGGCTTAGCAGGCAGATTTGTAAGGTTCTCTTTCCATCGGGACGATGGACATTTTACATTTAAGACAGGAATTCGTTATACACAGGATCTGTTTCCATAGGATTTACTGTATTTTTATGTTCCGATAAAGAATCCCCTGTCCCGTTTTTCTGACTTTTTGTCCCACTTTTTTGTGACAGTGGATCTCACAATAGTTCGAACCGATCGACAGATTATCAAAGAAATAAAAAAGAATGTGCCTGAAGAAAGAAAAAGTCGAGTTTGAAAAATAATTGTTTTCTGGAGACCATGGACCTATTCATTGTTAAAAAAATAACTGTTAAATATTATTTCCAACAAACGCTATTTTGTTTTCTGCAGGTCGATTTTAATAATAATAGGTTCATAGCCCGAAAATTTAACCGGCTTTCATAACCCGAATCGTTTGTGTATTTCTGATGACTCTACGAGGCACAATTCAGCACCGCGCGAAGTCGTGCACGTGTTTTGAAACAAGGATACTGACAACACTATTTATATTTTTTACACACAAAAAAATTGTCAAAATTACAAAATTATACTTGTTAAGTGGTAGTTTTATTTTATTAATTTTTCATTGACAAAAAATCTTTAAAAACGCCTACTTTTTAAATTAATCTTAGGCCTTGAATGCAATGTATACTTAATGAATATGACGTGTAAATCGCATATCTTTAAAATTGCGACCATGCATATTATCAACAAGGCATATTATAAAGCATACATATTACCAAATATATTTCAATGAAAGTAAGATAATTTTTCACTCTAAACTAGACTATCCATCCATTATAAGAGAAACTATTGAGATTGAAACCACGTAAAAATTCAATATGTAACAATGCAGCATCATTTAACATATCAAAATTATAGCTAGAGTTACTCCATGGTTACAAATATAAAAATAAACATCCAAGTAAAAATAAAAAATAGCGTTCAAAAGCTGTAAGAGTACGTTAAAAATTGAATGATGACGTTTCAAATCATTACATCATGGATCGTGCAATTTTAGAATATTCTTCTCCGTTTTGATAATGCCTTCGATGGAGCCGAAACATGTAAACAAACTAATAAAACCTTTGTTTTTTGTTTTTAAAATTTTTATTTTACACTTTTCAGAAATTAAAACTAGTATATCGCATTTCTGTCAGATGTTATTGAATGTCAAATTTGAAAAGATTCATTCACTCTCTCATTATGTAGAGATGTTTCCCTTTTCTGAAAATGGAGAATTGCGTACAAATACTGTTTTTGTTGGAAACCCTTCAACTCTGAAGCAGCAAAAAACAAATTTATACTTTGGAGTCATAATTATGTACCTAATTTTGATTATCTGAAATTGAATCCTAATTAAAAATAACAAATTACGCAAATTGTGTTATTACGCATTACACCTATTATATTATAAGATATGTTTTATTTCACATCTTCTCCTCCTAGAACATGATAAATGACGGTTTAAAAAGAACATCCTTTTCTTTTCGTAAGGATCCGAGAATATCATAATAACTCTCGAAATTTCTAAATTTAAATTATTTTCAAGATATTATTATTATTATTATTATTTGTAAATTTTAATGCAATTTCTGTTATAGTGCAACTCCATTAGTATATTTTTGGAAAAAAAATCAGAAAATGGATTTTCAAATGTTTGTTGGTGCTATTTTTATTAATCTTTAAAAGAAAAAACATAATTTAATAATATTTTTAGTCATTTCCATTAAAATTTAACAAAAATATATCTTAATAATAATTTTATTAAATAAATAACGTTAATATTTTTTAACACTAGAACGACCAGAAATTTTAGTCAAGTTTTATAAAACTATTTCACACCAGAATTTTTATTAGAAACTATTTAACTTATTCATTCAACATATTTCTGTGAGTTTTATATTTAACTTATTTTAAAAGGAAATTTCTGGTTCGAATCGGAATATATGCATTTGCTAACGGTCAAAATGACCGCTCCTGGTCGTTCTAGTGTTAAAGGCAGGTTGAAAAGGTGAAATTCTCCAGTAGGCAAAAATGACACCACTTTCAAAAGAAAGTATAGTCATAAATAGCAAAAGAAAGAAAATTGAAAAGAAAGCATACATATTTAATTCCTAAAACTTAAATATTTTTCTATACATGGAGGGAACTGACGTCATTTTCATTTCACAAGTTTCAAAATTAGAAGCCAAATCTTGACGGATTGGATGAAATTCGTTTGAAAAAGCACGTCAGTGAATTTGTGAAATTTCAATGATACAGCCTGGAATTTTTTGTGCATAATTGAATCAAAATCTCTTGATTTACGAAATGAAATTTTTGCAGTTTTCATTTAACTACATTATATAAATTATTTCTTCCTTATTATTAGAAATTAAATAAATTTAATATTATTTTGTTTCTAAGTACGCTGTTTTATATTTATAAACTTTGATTTAAAGTACTTTACGAAGAATTAAAAGTCGTCAGCGGTAGATGATAACTAGCACCTCAACTCTGAGAAGAAACTTTCAATATATACGATATATATTAAGTGATTTTTCTAGCTGTTTATTCTGATCTGATTCTTTCATTAAAACTTACAAAAGAAATAATTTCTGGGATAATTATTTAAATTTCGAAATTTTGAAAGTTATTATAATATCTCTGGCTCCTTACGAAAAAATTGCGTTCTTTTCAACTCCCCATTCATCACGGAATTATATTCCGTGTAATTGAAAGTTGTCTGCGGTAGATGGTAACTTGCGCCTCAACTCTGAGAAGAAACTTTCAATATTACAATATATATTAAGTTTTCTTCTTAAACAAGGCTGCATACATAGTAAGCGTCTAATGACCGGCAAAGGGGTCCACTAGATCCAAAGCGAGGTCATGTCAAAGAAGGTCCTACGCCACGTAGAGAAAGCGGTTGAACTACTGGAGGTCCAATAATTGTTTTTACAGCTTGCATGTAAACCAAAAGTTCTTATATCTATGAAATAGCTGCGGAAGCTCAAACGTCATGTTTTCATTTGTATTAGCGTTAAATTGCTAAACGTTAGAATATTGCAATAACTATTGTATTTTTTGTTATTCGTGACTATTTTGCATAGAATTATTTTTTTACTAAATATTTATTGAATATCTACATATATTTGTATCTCTAGTGGATAATCATCTTTCTAGAAGTGACACTCTCTGATATTATTATCGTCTGTCATTGTGAACATCATCGAATAATCAACATATTTATATCAATTTCTGTTTGCTTTTAGTATAAATATGAAAATATTAGTTATAAGTTATAATGTAGTGAAAGTTTGTGGTAAATGTTGAAATAAATATGTGAAAAAAAATTCAGTATCCATCTATCAAAATACGTGGGTTTCAAGCCACCAAAGTTACCACACTTTATAAAATATTTTTCATCCCGTTTGTTGAAAGTAATGCTGAAATATTTTTATATCGTCTGCAATTAAATTATTTTACGCTATAGTTGTTGAAAGTAGATTGTAATTTTTTTAGTGAATGGTAACGGAACTGTTTGTTGTCATGAGAATTAAAATGTTCCTTTAAAAAATGTCGTTTGGTTTCATGCGTGGAATAAAGTTTTAGTTTTGAAATGTCGTTGTTTAATTAGAGTCAGATAAATTAAAATAAAATGAAAAAATAAGTTAAGTACGACTGGATGAAATAATATTTAGGGAGGTACTTCTGACACCGTTTGATTATTTGTTACAAGCTTTTATCATGTAACTTTAGTTCTTGTGTGTAAAGATGGAATTTTTTAATCGAATTTTCATTCAATTTCTGAAGTGCTAAAACTATAAAAATTAGGTACACAGGTGTTTTTCCGGTAACAATATATTTTAACATGTTTAGAGGGCAAGATATTTTTTCAATATAAGAGCATTTTCGAGATAGAAAATTATATGCGTATAAATCTATCATCTTCACATTCTCCTGAGTATATATTATGAATCTTTACTCACTCCCGGAAGACGTATCTTGTTTACCAGATTTATTGCAAAATATTTTTGATACAGTTAGTTTTCATAAACATATTTATATTTAAAAATTATTCACTATATATTTTTACTTTCGGGAAAAAGGCAATAGTGCTTACATAATGCTTATATATTATTACCTTTACTACTGAAATTAAAATGATATTGTGAAAATTTTTAAACGTACATAGTTTATCGAAACAAATTGTATCAAATATATTAGCAATAAATCTGGTAATCAAGATAAATCTTCCGTGAATGAGTAAAAATTCATGATATATGCTCAGGAGAATGCGCAGATGGTAGATTTTGTTATACGTAACGACGTCATCTTAATAGCGCGCGAGGATAACGAAAAAGACAGGCTACCGCGGTGCATTCCACTTATCTTTTTTTACAGACCGCTAGAGCGACGTGATGCTCTTTTCGTACACCTGCATTGGTGCATTCGAGCATCACGTGACTCCGGCGGTCTGTAAAAAAAGATACGCGTAAAGCACCGCAGTAGCCCTTTTGTTTTTGTTAGCCTCGAATAGCGCGAGCATTGGCATTATTAACACCTTCCACAAGGTAGCGCAGTTGTGTCAATTTTGAGCCCCTATTCTAGTATTAAGTTGGCACGCTTCACTATATATTTTTAGTTTCGGGAGAAAAGGCAATAGTGCTTACATAATGCTTATATATTATTACCTTTACTACCGAAACTTAAAAGATATTGTGAATGTTTTTAACTGTACATATTTTATCGAAACAAACTGTATCAAAAATATTTTGCAATAAATATGTTAAACAAGATGCATCTTCCATGAGTGGGTAAAGATTCACAATATATGCTCAGGAGAATGCGCAGATGGTAGATTTTATCATACCTAATGAAGCCCGCGTATTGGCATTATCAACCCCGTCCGCAATGTGGCGCGGCTGTGTCAGTTTTGTGTCCCTATTATTTAGTATTAAGTTGGTACGCTTACTATGCATGCAGCCAGCCTTGTTCTTAAATAAATTATATTCTAGATTTTTATTTTGGTTGCGTGTTACTGTTTATTTGTTCAACTTTAGGTTTCCTGAGTTTCTGTCCCAGTTTTTTTTAAATAATCAAGTTACGGGATAAAATTTTATTCGGATTATTTATTGTAAGTTGTATTTTTAAATTTCGAATGATTGCATCTTTCATTAAGTGATATATTTAACATTTTTATAGAGCCAAGTATTCTTCACATAATAAATAAATAAATGTATATATATATATTTATTCCTCCTTTTAAATGGAATGCGCTGTTAGATCTTTTTCTTTTCTATAGTTAAAAAAATGTGACAGCTAAATTTCGATTTATTATATTTTTTATTTTGTCTTAACTTGAGGTTAAATAAATTGGATGAGGGCATATCTTTTATTGGTTTTAGATCTCTAATGTAACTAAGTTTTTTATTTTGACACGTCATAAGATTTTCTGTTAAAACTTCAACGTAAATCTTTTCTAAATTTAAAAAAAAAGATTTCTTTAGTATTTTAAAATCTTATAGAATCATTGGGTTGCCACTCAGCTAGTATTTTCTTTTTCTTTTACTTTAGTGTGGTGTTGGCACACTGATGTTCCATAAAAATTTCAGTCTTCTATCAATATTTCACTATTTAATTGAAGTATACGTTTGTTACAAGTGCGTGTGCATGAACTAACAGGAAAAATAAACATACATTTTAATATTTTTCTTTTAAAAGCTAAAAGGTGTAAATTAACAACATAATATACAGTAAAATAACTTTTATTAGGTTGTTTATTATTAAACAACCTAATAAAAGTTATTTTACTGTATATTATGTTATTTATTTACACAATTTAGTATTTACAAGAAATATATTATTACAAGGTGTTATAATTTATTATATTGTTATACATTTTAATATTTAAAATGCCACAGAAAATATACAGAAATAGACATTCGGCTAGAAATTATTTCTTCTTTATATTTATTTATATTTAAAAAGTAAGCTTGGGGGTGGGAAGGGGGGAGGGGCTCGTCTTGATACTAAAATTGTACCAAACTGTGAAAATTTAAATGCGAACGCCTAATTTTTATATCCTATTTGGCCTTTTCGGTAAATTTCACCTCAGGATACCAAACAAATAGTTATTCAGCGAAGTTTAGGAATTATGAATGTTTACATTGTGGAATTCCCTAATGTTAAATAGGACCGTTACAAAGCACATTGCAACGAAGTTAATTTTTTAAGCATTACTTGAAAACTGCTTGGCGGATTGCCGTATAATTTTGGATACGCATATTTGAAACAGCTAAAAATAGATTTCAAAATAATTCATAGGTTACATTTCATATTTGTTTTCAAAAAGTAATTTTCCAAAAATAAATATTAAAAAATATATATGAAGTGTAACTCATGAATGTTTTAACAGAAATCTATTTCCAGTAGCTTGAAATATGCGGATCTAAAATATCAGCTCCTTCCGCCTAGGTTTGTGTAATGCTTAAAAAACTATAGACATTGTTGTTCGTTTTGCGGCTGTTAATAATGAATATAATTTACGAGTTCCAAACTTCTGATTCATTTTAGGAAGCAATTTTAGCTTAAGAATTTAAAAATCACTATTTTGCTTAAAATTCGAAATTTTCGAACTCTATCTCGTTACAAGATAACAAGTAAAAACAAAACAAAAAAAATTGCAAGATGAGAATAAAAAACAAGAAAATTCTACTTAAGTTATAGATTATGAAACATATTCCAACATGATTAGAATACTGTTAACAAATTTCATTCTTTGATACAATGCAATGTGATATCTAAGTAAACAATTAAAAAAATGCATAGCGCAGTTAAAAATCAATTTTCAACATTTGCTGTCTATAGCCGGTGATTATTTTGTGCAGCTCGGTGTATGATCCATAGAGTTTCAAACATACCATATTACAGTGACATGAAATTTAAATAAATTGAAAAATACACGAAACAACTAAAAAAGGCTTTTTTGGGAATTACCATACATAGATGGCAATGTATCAATATCCACTTGTGAAACCATATATATGAATTTATTTATATTATACTATTTTAATATCATACAATATAGTAAAGTATGGCTGAGCTGAAAAACGCGTAAAACAGTTGAAAGTTCATTAGTAGGAAATTCCTTCCATACAAGTTACTCCGATTTCTTTGGGTAAACCTGTATCAATGCACTTTATACACATTACATAATATACTAAAATTTAATTCAGTTGGAATACAATTAAAATTGCATTTACAGCAATTACCACTCTTAGACGACAACGTATCTAATTTCTTTTTCGCATCCCTGTATATGGATTTATTTATATTCTACAAGCAAGTATGTATCATAAAATATAGTTCTGCTGAAAAATGCCTAACACAGTTAAAACACACTTTAGGAATTGACGCTCATAAACTGTTATGGTTATAACTTCTTTCGTGGAGCTCTGTGTGTGATATATGAAATTTATACATAACACATAATGGACTAAAATTTAGTTAAGTTTCATAATGCATACCACAGCTGAAAACGCACTTCCGGCAATTATCGTTCATACTCAGTCCTGCTACCGAATTTTTTTGTGTGTCCTTGTAAACGAACTAAATAAACGCTACTTATTCCATACTATACATGAAGCATGTTGTTGTCCCCCTTATTGACGCCTGTGAATTGATGTATCCCAAAGTCATTAAAAATCAGCGCAAACTATTTTTCGCCACAGACCATAATGTAACAGAACTTGTTTTGTGTATCCCTGTAAACGAGACATACATACTTCATCTTCAATAGGGAAATAATAAACCTCAATAATATTATATAAATAGCGTGGCAATCCAAGAATATTTACGAGTCAGAATATGAACAAACGGCTAAAGAGACGGCCGGACAAACCGAAGTAGTAAATACTTTTCAACTATGTTGGAAAGGGATAATATAGAGTGAACTTCGGATATTATGGAATAGTTGGGTAATATGGAATACCAAGTTTTCTGTTTGGTACAGTGCTGCCACCAAGCGGCAATATCATAAACTACTTAGGAACATTTCTAGAATGAACGCACAGTTCGTCGGTTGGCGTCATGGCGTATTGTGTGAATAAATATTGGTTTTTCGTCTTTGGAAAATTTCAGGAGATATTTTTTCAATATTTTTTTTATTCATTATTAGAAGTAATATTTTTACATTGAAATGAAACATTATGTACGCCGAGATACTAACAGTTTATGATGTAATACTCTCGTTTTTTAGCTCGCAATTCACACCAATAAACAGAGTTTTTTTTTAAACTGGCGTTGTCGGGTTATATGTAATACCAATATATCAAAATACTCCATGATTATGGCGGCATTGACAGCAAAGACAGATCCTTATTGGTGGCAAAGACAGATCCTTATATTTGTGATATGTGTAAATCTGAAGTATGAACGGGAGTATATTGGCTGACTACCTAGAAACTATATTTGGATCGTGCTCTCTTGATACCATTACATCTGTTTTTTGCCGAATTTTGTTCGTTTTCTTCATTTTTAACCCCCTATTCCCGGCTATCTCATATTACCCTTCAGCCCCACCAGTGGCTGAGAGGTTCTGCTCTCAAAGCTGGTAGACGGGAGGTGCTGGGTTTAAACCCTTGTCGCGCTCATCGACCTAACCGTTCGGAGTTTTCCGTGGTTTTCTTCGAACCTTGCCGTAAATACGGGTTAAGACCCTTAGAAAGACCCCCATGGAGGGCACTCCCCCCAGGGCCTATATCCTTCGTGTTGATAATCGGCCGTCATAAAATCAATCAATCAATCAATCATTTTACCCTCCAAAAATTTTTTTCATTGTTATTATTTGTTTGTATGTGATGAAATTTTGTAAAATGATTTTTGTCTACAAATAACTCATCAGAGAGATTTGAAGTTTGTGATTGTATTCGGTTTCCGATTTTTAAACATTATAGAGTTGTGATATTGCCTCAAACGTAAATAGTACTCCATAATACCCGAATTTCTTCTATTTTAAACGTTATATTATCAAACATTACGTTAAGTTTCTTGAAATACAACATTTTAAATTTTAACAAGTTCAGTTATTATTTTTAATTAAACAGTTTAAATTTATTTCCAGAAAAGTTACATCTTAAAATTCAACTTTACAGAGTTTCAAATTTATTTGCTTTATAAAACAAATACATACTATACTGAGACTTATAATTTCATTTCAATAAAAATCTTAATAATAATAAATTACTTTAAGGGGATGGTAGATGTTTAAATTATTTTAAATTTTTTAATTAAAACTCTCTATAACCTATGGCTGGCATGAAACAAGCATTTCACACGTCTATATACCACGTTTTTAAAAAAAAAAAAATTTCTGGGCAAAATAGGCCTAATTCATAAACATAATGCATAAGAAATTCATTTTAACAATTGTTCCATGCGATTTCTAAATGATTCGAAACAACATCAATTATTATTTAAAATTATAGAAACGTTTTCCGCAAATTGGTCGAGCTTTTTCGATATTTCCCTTTAATATTGCATTTGAAAATTTATTTTGTAAGCGATACTAAAAATGTAAGTCAGTTAAAAATATTAAACCAAAAATGAATTTTCATACATATATGTACAATTTAAGAAGTAATTTCTAAACATCCCATAAGTGATTGAAATAAATAATTACTTTCAAATTTCAACAGCTATATAGTGAATAAATCAATTTAATACTTGGAAATTTTTCATTGCCAATATGTGATAGTGAGAGTGACAAGTGCCAGGCTGGGTGTCGTTCCAAGTGGTTCAGTTGGTAGAACTTCAGTGCGCTATACTGATGAGCCGGGTTCTAGTCCGGGTTGGATACTATTTCACTCGGTTGGCTATACGCCTTTTAACGAATTAAAATTTGAAATATTGTGAATGCAAGGCGTGAGAAATTTTCTATGGAAAAAATTCTAAGTATTAAATTGATATATTCAATATTTCGTCGATGCTGGATTCTCTTTAGTTTCGTG
The DNA here is from genome assembly GCA_963931845.1 of Maratus michaelseni. Taxonomy (NCBI): domain Eukaryota; kingdom Metazoa; phylum Arthropoda; class Arachnida; order Araneae; family Salticidae; genus Maratus; species Maratus michaelseni. The sequence goes on from OZ007586.1 coordinate 19,366,592, forward strand.
TTTTCCCCAGTGTTGGTGGCTCAGGGAAAAATATCTCATCTTGTGCTGCGATTGTAGCCTTGCCAACATGTGATAGTAAGAAGTGCCAGGCTGGGTATCGTTCCAATTGGTTCAGTTGGTAGTACATCAGTACGCTATACTGATGACCCATGTTCGAGTCCCAGCTTGGATACTTTTTCACTCTGTTGGCTATACGCCTTTTAAGCAATTAAAATTTCAAATAGCTATATAGTGTTATACAGTTCACATCGGGATAGGCATATGTGCGATCATCACAAAAGCAGGAAACAAATATCTACTCTCCACATAAATTTATTTTAGTATGCATTGATATGCTTAATTGTAAAGTTCAAATATCGAATGCATGAACCAAATTGAACATTATTTCCTTTCTAATTAATTGAAAGGAAACAAATGATGCTTTTCCGTAAGTATGTAAATTGTCATAAATAAAATAGCTAATTTATCAGAAGCAACATGTAAAATCTAACACAATTTAACATTACCTTAAATTATTAATAATTTTGTGTAGAAACATTATTTATGTTTGAATAATTCATTAAGTAGAATTAAAAACACTATACAAAGAAATTTCGTAATAGAAATGACGCAAATATATTGAAATCCTTTTTAATAATGCATTGTATTCTTAGCTTAAAACAATTGCAATTTTCAGTCTAAAAAAAAATCCCAGTGTCTGTTTACTAAGTATTTTTCCGTCTGCCTAAATATTTAATTATGTTTCCTTAAATTATTTTTTATAATTTTAAACAATATACATATTTCATTTAAAAGTGTATTCTTTATTTTATTTCAAAGTTTTCAATAAAATATTTCATCAAGATTAGATAATTCATAGCTTTAATAATTTGATTTTATTTTGAAATATCATTAATAAAAGTTCCATAAATATTACATATACTGCTGAAAAAATATCAGAAATACAAATTAATATTGTTACTTTTATTAACCTTAGGTTTTCATAAATTTTAAAAGGTCACTAGTTGTTCTTCTCCGTCTTTGATGGCTGTGGCTTCTGAAGATTTGACGTCCTCTTGAGTTATGTTAGATCGTCAACTTAGGCAGGGTTGCCAAGCTTCCCAAATTTTGACTATCACTAATTCATAATAGAAGTGTTTGCTTTACTTAATCACCGAAATTTCAAATTACGTAAAGCGAATATTTCTATATGGAAAAAAAATATAATAAAAAATTGGGAGACTAGCAACTTTAAATTGGACGTGTCTGAAAAATATGTCAAATTTCTGGTATTTCTGTCGCGATTTTTCTAAAGCATATTTCCTTTTTTTGCATATTCTTCAGTTGTACTTAAGTTAAAATGCGAAATATATTTATAAATATGTTTTTTCCGTTAACAAATTTCGAATGGACACAAACACAAGCATAAACAAATACCGAGAAACTGATGAAACGGCTAAATTTTCTATTCCTTTGAAACTGACTACCTCATTGACACTTTTCTGCTTAATAGTTAAAAATATAATTAAACAAGAATTTATCGTACAAGCGAAAAGTGTTCATTATATTTTATAAATGTTTTCAATGAACTCCTCCAATGAAAAACAAGTTCTATGAACACCGTGAATCCTAATGTGGTGATTGGCGCTTTGTAATAGGTGACATTAATAGCCGGAAAGTTCAGGGACTTGTTGTAGTCATATCATCACAGGATATTTTATCTTAAAGAAAAGGACAATGGCCAAAGTTAAAAGACAGTAATCAAGATATCTTATTCCCTGCATCTGGCATATGAACAACCCTAGAATAGAAAAAGGAAAATAGGAAATAGGTTCCACTTTTCTGAAAAAAACAGCGCCGGAAATATTTTTGCTTGAACTCTTACTACGGCGTTAAATATTTTGTTAAGACGAAGAGAGAAATTATTGCTATGAACGTGAAGACATTAATTCTGTGTATTTTCAATCATAATATATTTATTCGCACCCAAGATAGTACATAAATGGTTAAGTTAAAGAAAGAGAAAATTGAAATGCATAATTGGGCCTTAACCTCAAAACAATACAAACAAATGGGAGGGGCAAAGCGTAAGTCTTTTCTCTGGTCTTAAAAAACTAAGGGGTATATCCCCCCTTGCCCCGCCAGATTACTCGAATAATGGTGTCTCTCAACCGCAATATTTATATTAACTGTTGTAAGTTATTAATTGTGCCTTATTGGAATATTAGTACTTAAACCAAAATTTACAATAATGATAAAAGCAGACTGCGTCTATATATCTATCTATATCAGATTTATATATGCGACAGATTTATATATTAGACAGACTCTGCATATGTTTGATGCAATAGAGTTTACCCTTTCTTTCGATTCATTGAGTTATTTGGCATATGTTACATATTCAGTGGTCGTAAGTAGTGCGCTACATGTAGAGAAACTGCAGTAGTCTCTACTTGTTATACTAGTTTGTAGTGTAGCGCGCTACATTTTATGAACCGTAATGTAGTAAGTAGCGCGATACAGAAAAACAGTAGTTTGTAGCGAGCACTGACGTTACTTTTAAAGCTACTTCACGGGAGGGGGAAATAGCATTCTACAAATCCTGTGATCGTAACTTGTTTCTTTTGTGCAATGCGTGTTCTATTCAAAAATTTGCTAATCACAGCAATGTTTAGCAAAACATCGCATGAAGACATAGATCTTTCCATTGACACTTGCTGGTAAAACCTAGGATCTAGATAAAACCAAGTACTGACCTGCCAAATAAATTAATTTTCTCACTGGCAACACTTTCCTACTTACTCTTTATTACGTGTTCATATTTTAATGCTGGGTTTCTTTATTTGGAATTACTTTATTAATAGATTTATTCATTATTTGCCTTTAGAGTTGTTTTTAGGTAATTTTCTAGATTATAAAATTAGACAACTCAATATAATTAACTCTCAAGAAAACTCAATACAATTAATACATTAAGAGTGCGTTGAAGAGTTAAGTAAACAAATCTATTGGTAAATACAAGAGTTAACGGTGATTTTATATCTCAATTCTGTTAAAATAGTATTACTGTAAGAATAGTAAATAAAATTTATGCAGTGTATGGTTGCTTATAAATATGTTTAAATGCAATAGTACTCCCTCGTTACATGACTGGTTCAGATATATAGCTCTGCTTCCTTTTTTTCTTGGTAAAATAAGCAGGAGTTTAATCGTATCTATTATGTAACTATATTTAAATGTTGATTGTATTACGTATATCTCTTTTAATTTCCCTGAGAAAATTGTAATATGCGAATAAATTAACATTTTTGAGATAAATACAAAACTTTTTTTATTGTATGTTATCTTTCTTAAATTTTTGTATGCCCTTGGTTATATCGCACTTATTTTACTGAATCCCGACAGGCGCAATATAACGAGCGGTCATTATGTTGTTTAATAAGAGTCTTCAATTGCGAGTGTAGATTGAATATTTGGCAAAATTTGAAAGTGGCGAAATACAGACTACTTTTAAAAAGTAGTTTGTAGTCGCTACTTTTAAAAACAAGTAATTGTAGTTAAGTACATTTTTGATAAAGTACACTGGTTTCCAAAAATTAAGGAAAAATCACAAAAATAGCGATAACTCAAAATATTACATGTAGATTTTAATGAAACTCAGCCACAATATACAACGCATAGTAAGGTATAAAATAACATGAAAAGAAATTACCAGACAATTATGATGTGTAAAAAAATAGCATAATTATAAAATTAGCAAAATCAATTTGTAAGTTTGGTATAGGAAAAGTACCTTTAATATGCGTATGGTCACCTCTAGTAGCAATACTGCACATAGTGATGTGTCATACTGTCAATTATGCTGTCGATGAGGTCGCTGGGAAGTGCGATCCATTGCTCTAGCAAAGCAGTTATAAGCGTGGCAAGGGTCTGAGGAGGGGGATTGACAGCAGCAACACGTCTTCCTAAAGAACCCCAAACATGCTCTATGGGATTCAAGTCCCGTGATCCGGATGGCCATTCCATGCGCTGAATTGTCTGGTGCTGAAGATAATCTTCCACGATACGAGCCCTGGGCTGTCTTGTGTTGTCGTCCTGTAAAAGGAAATCATTACCTATTGCACCGGCATAAGAGCGCACATAAGCATCAAGGATGTCATCTCTATAGATGTAAGCATTCACGGTTCCACGTGGAAAGACATGGAGTTCTGTGCGTCCACCCAAAGAGATACCACCCCGAACGAGACATTGCCTCCTCCGTATGAATCTCTTTCACGAATGTTTGATCGATAATAACGTGTTCACTGTTCTCTCCAAATCAAACAACGTTTACTATCGCTTTGGAGGTTAAACCGGGATTCATCCGTGAAGAGAACACGCCTCCATTGATCAGCCGTCCAATGGACATGTTGACGTGCCCACATCAAACGTGCCCTCCGGTGAGGTGAGGTGAGCGGCACACAAATTGCTGGTCGCCTCGCGTAAAGTCCACCTTCGTGAAGCCTTCTACGCACAGTACTCATTGACACCAACCTTCCAGTGGCTGCAGCAAGGGAGGATCTAAGATGAGATGGTGTTGCGATTCTATTCCTTCGTACATGTAACCGCAAATATCGGTCATCGGCGCTTGTCAAAACCCTTGGCTATCCTTGGCTGAACCTTCCTGAGCCCGAACCAGTGGTTTGAAATTTTGCCACAGACTATGAACCACAGAAGGGCTCACATTTAGCTATCTAGATACCTCTGTCTGACTTTGTCCTGCCTCCCATCTCCCAATAGCTCTAAATCACAGTTCTGCGCTAAATTGATGCCTTGAGGTAATTGTAATGAATTGGCTATCCCAGATTTATAATATCACTATCACAGCGACAATTGCAGCCTTACTCTCTAAAGTGCATTTTTATGTTCCTCACAGATGACGCAATGCGACTGCAGCGCCACTAATTTGAATTTGGTATTTTTATTCAGCATCTTTTATTTAGCAATATATTCAAATTTCACACGAATTGCTTTCTTTTTGAACGAGTTATAGCTATTTTTGTGATTTTTCCTTAATTTTTGGAATCCAGTGTAGTTGTAGTTTTAGTTCGCTTCAATAAAGGAGTCATTTTTCCGACCACTGTGAATTTCGTTCATCCGCAAGAAAAGTGACACAACCCAAAAATACTACATTTCACGAGAGAAGCAAAAGAAGATTGTCATTTTTATTTTCTTCTATCTATACAAAAAGAAAATGTTGAATTCGTGAAAATTTTCGACTTCCAGTTCTCGAAGGATTTATCCATTTTAGAAGGTCCTGACAAGATGATCTTTGACTGTTTTTAGAAAATGTCTGTATGTGAAACAAATTTTGTGGACGCTCTAACTCACGAACTACTGCGTAGAATAAAATGAAATTTTATATGAAGTTGTATCCTTTTGTGAATTGCTGCTGATTAGTTTTTGGCCAAAATCACCCAAGAGGAGAAGCCTCAAATCGATGACGTGTTCGATTTATGGGATGCCTATATGTCCAGTTTATAAGCGCAAAATTCAACAAAACATCCAATTCAGAAACCTCATGATATAAATAGATTGTCATTCAATTTTGGTTGCGGTCATCTAAGCGAGGGCGTCGAAATTCGTTGATTTGTTCGAAATATACGATGCTTATATGACCCGTTTAAATGCAGAGAATTCAAAGAAATTTCACGTTTAGCATCTTGAATATGGGAATACATCGTGTAAAACACCTATTTGCTGTAATTTCTTGTATTATCTAAATCATTAAATTGATTTTATTTCTATACAAGAAAGTTTTGTGATGGCTACAGGATACTCGTTTTTACTGTAACGTAAAACTATAGCATTTAGCTCTGCATGCAGCTGTAAAAACGTATATAAAAACGTAAAACCCGTAAGAATCAAGACGTGGGATATGTAGGATTGTGTAAATTTATCCCTTCACACAATTGGCCCCCAATTTGTGGTGCCAAAGTGACATATAGCGTAATCAAGCGGTTTTCCGGATAACTATACTTTTCCTGTAACAAGACGCACCTCAGACCTATTAGTGCAATAATACGCAAAATGAATTTTTTTTTTACATTTTATGCGATATTAATAATGATAAAATATTTTCTTCAAATTAAAACTAAATACGGCATTAAGGTGTCCATCTACATTTAAATAGCCAATTGTAGACAAATAATACAAATTTTTATTGTTCTATTTGAATGACTATATTAAGTTATCCAAAGCACTTCTAGTTTTGTTCTTACGATCATTGGAAGTGTATTCATTGTTTCAACTCTCAAATCTGAAGTGTGTTTAAGTAACTGGCTGTTACAGTCCAAAGGACCTGCAGTAAGAAAAGAACTTCTAAAAGTGAGATAAACCCCTTCGGAACCACGGATGCATATATGCATCTTCAGAAGGTGCATACAACAATTGTTTGTGGTACCAATAATAAACAAAAGTAATATTTGCCTTATTTAATTAGGGCATTTCTGTGATTAAGTAAGTAAAGGTAATTGTTTTAAGAAAAGTGGTGCTAACCTAATAAAATTCGTGTATGATATGCAGGACCCGAAGGGATTAAGGAAGCTACATCACATAAACTTGGATAGTTTTAAGAACTTAAGATCAATATTTCTAATAGATTTTCAGAATTAACTTTAAATGCGTTTTCTTAAAAACACGATTTTTATGAACAATCAACAGCGATAACGGTATAAATATTATATTTACATAGAACTATTCGCCTTAAATTTAAGTGATGTTGTTAGTGTCATGAACTATCGGTTTATATCTGAGAATTTTCTGAAATTTTACAGCTGTTTTTATAAATTAACATACAGAAAATATATGAAAAATTACCAAAGTGATAACTTGAATGAATGTATCTAAGAAAGTTTTTATTTTAAGGCTTAGATTGGAGTTCATTATATGCTTAGTAACTCAAATTATATATTTACCGGAGCAAAAAAAAATTAAACTGTAATTACATTTGTCGTGAGGCCGTTTTTATTAAGTATCAAATATTGAATTATTTTTCCTTAAATCTGTATAATTTAAAACGAATTGCATCAATTTCATTTTAGCAAATGAAACAAATTAACAAATTAACAAATGAAATTCTCTTTTAATGAAGTAATTTAGGAAACAATCCGTATTGTACTCATTTTTTATTATTTTAAAAACATGAGTATCAAACGCATTGAGATAGCTTAATATCACGTTTACCTATAATTTTTTGAAAAAACGACTTCTTTGCATATTTTGAAAGCTATAAATGTGTAGAATGGGCTTCTAAGAGGGGTTTTGAATCCATTATTTATTTACATAGTTACAGCCTGTCGAAGGAAAGGAAAAATCGACCAACTGTAAGCTAACATATTTAATTATTATTTTAATCCTTTACCCGTTTTGAATTTTGAAAATCTCGCATCAAATTCGTGTTCAGCAACCACAACAAAAAAATCCAAAAATATTTTGTGTGCTAAATGAATGAATGGCAAATATTTTATGGGTCAAGTAGTTTACGAAACGTTTTCCCGAAAAAAGTATTTTTAAATCTGCGTAGGCTCTAGCGAAACCTTGAAGCTTTTTTCCCAGCAAAGTAAACACTTTTCACTATGCAATGAACCTATAATATGTTAAAATTGTCCATATTAAATATTTTTTACAGCTTGTCAAAAGCAAAAAGAAAAACAATCAACGTTAATTTAAAGTGTCTGTCATTTTGTCATTTTGTCAATGCTTTTTTAGGTTTATTCCAAGAAATTATGTTAACTAATATAAAGAAATGCATTTCTGATTTCAGACCCTATTTTGAATAAGCTGGAACCTATACAGGTCGGCAGTATTTTTCAAATCCCAAGGTTCTTCCGACCGCCCTATTGGTCGCCATCTTGATTTTTTTTATAAAAAAATATGATTTAATTCATAAAAGATTAATAAATATTTGTGAAAAAACATAATGTTCATAAGTTTTGTCTATCGTCTCAAAAAAATCCCAAAGCTTATTTATTTTTCCGGCAATTATATGTCAACGGGAATTATATTTCACGTATAATTATACGTATAATCACGTAAATTATACGTATAAGTAAACGTCATATTTTGAGCACTTTTGGTTCTTTAATTTTTACGATCATTTTGTGCTATATCTTTTTTAATAGAACGCATTATGCATAGATATCGTGTAAATATATTTTTATCTTCTATAAAAAAAATCCAATTTATGTGTAAGCAAATCAGGATCATAAAAATCTTCTTGCTGATTAAAGAAAAAATCTAAGGTGACTCTACTCGACTTTCCGAACACTGAAAAGAAATCATAAATTTCTGACACAATGGGATCCGTTGGTTTCGAACGCTGGACTCCCCTTTTTAAAACTGCAGACGTTACCTCTGCTACCCATGCTTGATGACATCGTCTCAATATTTAAGACGTATATACTCTGTCACATTTCCTTGGAGATTTTAAGTATGGAATTCGTTACAAAATGGTTTAAAAAGGGATTCAGTACCTAATCCATCAGTCAATTTGTACGAAAATCTCTACAGTTCTTGCGACAGTAATTTATAACATACTTACCAAAAGGACACTGAATCGGAAATACCGTTTGGTAGTTAGTTTTCTCTCTCACACACAATACAGTTTACAATACTTTCCTTACACTGTGTGTTCGGAAAAAATGAGCACCGCCGTTAGGAGTGACAACTGTCGTACCCACGTTCTGAGGAACTTTTAACGAGCACGACCAGGACGAGTCCTGTGTGCTCTACGGTAGGTAGGGGCACCGCACCTGCGCATTACCCCCCATTCTCCCAAGAGATTGACGACATAGTCATTTCGACAGCATACGACGGTGGTACCCGTACCCTAAGTGTATGGTATAATTATACGTATAATCACGTAAATTATACGTATAAATACGTATAATCATGTAAATTATAAGTAAACACCATATTTTGAGCACTTTTGGCTCTTTAATTTTTACGATCATTTTGTGCTATATCTTTTTTAATAGAACGCGTTATGCATAGATATCGTAAATATATTTTTATCTTCTATAAAAAAACGGCACGGGCGTACCCAGGGTACGCCCTTGCAGCACGTGGGGGACGTGTCAGAGTCCCCAGAAGCTTCGAGATCCAGACACCCAAAAAGGAGCTGGACCTTGGGTCTTAAGTCAGGTTTCCCCAGCATGTACTTGCTGTACCAGCGTTCCGGGACATGAAAATCTACAAAGATAGTCGCTAACCCTTTGTAACGGTTCTGTGTGTTCGGAAAGAAAAATAATAACTGTATTTGTACTTTTACTTTTTCAATTATTAAATTTGTGTCAAATAAATTGGTGAAATAATCGTTGTGATTAAGAGCTCTCGGATCATTAAGGAACATCTTTATTATGACAGGCTTAAATAGTTTTCATTAAAATCAGTCTTTTGATTTTTTAATATGAAATCAATCCTCATTAATGATTATTAATGTATTTCAAATTTCTGAATGGTCCATGTGAACTTCAAAATGCCTTAAAAATAAAATACATGAGCGTATAAATTTAAAGATCGAAATAAAATATATCAGAAAATGGCCGCACATTCAAATATTTTACAAGAATTTTCAAGAGCAGATATCACCCAAACGTTAATTTTCACATTCAAAGTTTGATATTTTTAGGGGTTTTTTTTCACAAAATCCCGCAATATGATTTGAAGGACAAGATCGATTTCAAAATCTTGAATCTCTGCTTTGAATGGATTTCATCCCTATTTTGAACCGGTAAACAAAAACTGGACAGTATCCGGGTCAGTACTTTTCCTTTTTATTCTTTCGAAAAAATTGAGTGTCGCGTATCTCAAGAATAAAACACGTGTATTTATATGGTAATTTTTCTACCTACACATTCCAATAAATGTTATGTATATAAATGTTTTTAGTACGCAGATGGGCCATTATTTGCAAGAAAATATTATTTTATTACATATATTGTACTAACTGTAGGACAGTTATTATTTTCTTTATATTAAAACAAAAAAGAAAATAGATGCATCAAGCACTGATTTTGAAACACTTTACAACACACTCAGAACACTTTAACAAAAATTCACCGTTTAATAAGATGAAAGATAATGTCTAAGTAAACAATTTGGAAAACGCGTAACGCATTTGAAAACCCAATTTCAGTACTTACTATATATATACTTCAAAAAGTATTAACATTATTTTGTGCAGCCTTGTGTATGATGTATATGATATACCCTGTAAATGATTTACATAGTATATGCTAAAATTTAATTCAGTTACGCAACGCGTCACAGTTGAAAATTCCCTTTCAGGAATTTCCGTCGATAAGCGAAAATGTGCAGAGTGTCCTAAAAGTTCCCGTTACTGACGACATCATATATTCTAATACGAGCAAATCTTGTGTGTGGTTATATATATATATGTATATATATGCAAAAATTATCTTAAAAACGGCTCTAACGATTTTGACGAAATTTCTTATCCTACCATTTTGGGGCATCAGAAAACCATTGGGCTAGGTCACATGTTCGAGAAAATTCGATTAGTGGGTCATTTTGGGTCATGGTCTAGCTAATTGTATCTAAAAAACGGTTCAAACGATTTTGACGAAATTTTGTATCCGACCATTTTCGTGCACGAGAAGACTATTGGGCTGGGTCACATGTTCGAGAACTTTCGATTAGTGGGTCATTTTTGGGTCAGCGTGGGTCAAATTAATTTTATCTAAAAAACTGCTCTAACGATTTTGATTAAATTTTGTGTCCTACGAGTTTCGAGCACGATAAAAGCATTGGGCTAGGTCACATGTCCGAGAAAATTCGATTAATGGGTCATTTCTGGGTCATTGTGGGTCAAGATCTAAAAAGCGGCTCAATTTACACTAAATTTTGCATCCAATGGTTTTCGGGCACGAGAAGACTGTTGGGCTAGGTCACATGTTCGAGAAAATTCAATTAGTGGGTCATTTGGGGTCATTTTGGGTCATGGTCAAGCTAATTGTATCTAAAAAACGGTTCAAACGATTTTGACGAAATTTTGTATCCGACTATTTTCGGGCACGAGAAGACTATTGGGCTGGGTCACATGTTCGAGAACTTTCGATTAGTGGGTCATTTTTGGGTCAAAGCGGGTCAAATTAATTTTTCTAAAAAACGGCTCTAACGATTTTGATTAAATTTTGTATCCTACGAGTTTCGGGCACGCGAAAATCATTGGGCTAGGTCACATATTCGAGAAAATTCGATTAGTGGGTCATTTCTGGGTCATTGTGGGTCAAGATCTAAAAAGCGGCTCAATTTACACTAAATTTTGCATCCTATGGTTTTCGGGCACGAAAAGACTGTTGGGCTAAGTCGCATGTTCGAGAAAATTCAATTAGTGGGTCATTTTGGTCATGGGTCATGATATTTGAACTCAGATTTAATTTTGACCGAGCATAGCTCGGTCTTCCCTGCTCGTAGGTATTTATTATTCACAAAACAAAAAACCTTAAAACGATTATTTTTATGCTAATCATAAAAAAACACTTTTAACGTCACGTAGCAAAAAAATATTAAAATTACATTTATAATAAAAATTCAAAATGTCCACCCTTTTCTAGGAGGCAAAGCTGAACTCGTTTGCGCATGTTTGTAGAAGTCCAAAATCCTGATGTTGTTGTTGTTGCGAATAAATCTCCGGAACCACCGGCAATAATGAATCCGCTTCTCAAAGTTCGGTACCTTTATTTCCTGTACCACTTTTGCACGATAAGCACAAAAATTCAAAGCTCTTAAAGCCACGAGATGCGCCCATTTCGTATGCCAAACGCCTCACTGATTTTTGAGGTGTTTGCAATATGTCCTTCGTTGAGTGTTTTGCAGAAAGGCTGGTGTAAAAACTTTCGGCCTTCCACGTCTGTGCTTGTCTTCCACCAAACCTGTAATACGAAATCGTCGAACGAGCCAATATAGCGTATTTTCTATAGGTATTTCATCATTTGGATATTTATTTTGCCAAACATCTTTTGCACCTTTCATACGATTTACATCGAAAATTGTTTCAAGCAGCGCAATTCTCTGAATGCGTGATAAACTGATTTCACTATAAAGAACAAAATAACATAGAACTTTATTATCGCACCAACTAAGCGCGAATAGAACCAAACAATAAAAACTCAAGAATTGATGCAATGATAAACAGACGATAACATTTAATATTTAAAAAAAAAGTCACGGACAATAAAGTTCTTTAAGTTGGTGTACGGGATCTTTTAGGACACACCGCACATGAAATTCTTTTGTGAAGCCTTATATAGGATCTATAAATTTACATACACCAAGTAATATCCAACAAATGAGTTACATTTAAAAGAGCATACAACAACTGGAAACGCACCTCCAGTAATTGTCGCTCATAGACAATACTGTAACATAATTATTTTGTGTGTCCCTGTCAATGAACGATGAAATGTTATGCACACTATATTTTAAGCTTCTTTTAGTGCACCTCAGTGATGTATATCCATTTAAATGTGTTTGAAATAGAGTCATCTCATTAAAATACATTGTAATCGATTTTCCCCATAGGCTATAATGTAACGAAATTTTTTTTAGTATCCTTGTAAATGCTACCCACTTGATTTTCAATACTCTTCTCAATAACATATGTAATCCTCAATAACATATATCAACGACATAGCAATTCAAGTATAATTTCGGGAGTTAGAAGGCGGGCAGATAGCCAGACAAACCGAATTCATAAGCACTTTTCAACTTTGTTGGAAAGTGTTAAAAAGCACTGATATCAATTTTCATCAGACACTCCGATTTATTAGTACTAAAAAATAGCAAAACTTGAGTTCTAAATATTGCCGAAAACTATGTCCTGATGAAGAGTTAGAATTTTAATAAATAAGTAAAAATATTTTTAGAAATCTTTCCATGAGAACTTCATAAAAAAATATACAAAATAGAAAACCTTTAAATGGATGGGGTAAAAAGAAAGGCGTTCATCAATTTTTATAGCGTCCAACAAAATATATTTTCATGTAGAAATATTCTCATTACACTAAAGTTAAATAAAAGTAATATAAGTTTAAAGCAATCGAATTTTATTAGATGCTCTTTTAACATTTCCTTTTCACAAAATCTTGTTAGTGTTATCGATCTTTGTTTCCAATACTCTTATAAAAAAATAGGCAAACATCATCAATTTTTTTTTCTTTAAATCAACAGAAAATAGTGCTACATGCAATTTTTTATTCGTTATGGGACATGCTTCATGATTTCTAACCATGCTCTTACCAACAAATGAGATACTCTATCTTTATTATTTCAAATTGAAAATCCCGGTTTATTTGTAAATCATTAAAAAATATTATTTTAAATGATTGTTTTTAACAATAGGTCAGAAATTCTAATTTTACGTTAAATATAATTACCACCCTGTCTTCAAATATAACTTCTGGTTTTTGATTAATTAACCATAATGCGTATTTCAATATAGATTTTTTTTATTTAATTTGTTTTGTAATTACAGTTAAAATGATAACCATTATGAAAAAAATACATACTTTTTTATACATTTTATGCTTGCTTTTTTAAGTGGAAGTATTTTATAAATTACCTTTATTATACCATTCCAGCTGTAGTTCAATGTCGACTCTGATTTTTTCGGAACCGAATTGTAAGTAGGGTTTTCGAAAATTATTAACTTCACTTGATTATTAACTTCATTTTACTTGATTGTTTCTGAAAATTTTGTAAACACCTTTTCATTTTGAGAGTTAATTACTCAAAACATTTTAACACATATGTTTTTTTTTTATATGTTGTATGTAATTTAGTGTAAAAATAATAAATTTAGCACACTTTCAATCTGATATTTTTCGCAGCCATTATCTACGAAGTCATAATATAGGATAAAGATACGAGAATTTCGAGGTTAATTGCCTTTATATTTGACGAGAATAAACTTTATATACCAGAAAAAATCCACAAGTTAAAAAAATCTTTAAAATATAATTAGTATTTACAATTTCATTTTTTTTATAAAGCTACTTAAAATAGAAAAAGGCAAACAATAATCATTGGAGGCAGCATTATTATTAAATCCATACCTTTCTTTCACAATGCAACGTGATCTTTTTTCACTTAATTTTAAGTTTTGAAAACAACTACTTTCAGGTTCTTAAAGGAAATACTATTTCAAAGCGAGAATAATGCCTTAACATTATTGAAAGTACTTTGAGAAAAAAAGTACCCGTTTAATAAAGACTTCTGTCTAAGAAAAGTGATCAGTCTTCTTTTAGATTATTTTCCGTTTAGAATGTCCACGTAAAGCCCTTTTTTAAACACATTAATCTGCTCATTTATCAAGATGTCGAACCCGCTGATTTTTAATGCCAAGTCTGCGATAAAAAAGCAACTCTTCGTTGAGAAATTTTTCACTACTTCTTTACACAAAAGAAATCTTTTTCAACATTGTAATTTTCGGGGAAACTCTTCGCGATCTCTTTAGTGTGCAGTATTTACTCGGTTTAACGGTAAATGCTTTTTTAAAAGTGCGCATATTCAAATAAGCTTTTTTACAAAAAATAAAATATAAATCCTATTCCGTGCGTAAACCGCCTACCATTAGAAATAGGAATACAGTGACTACATAAAGTTGAAAAAGTTGATGAAAAAGTATTTATGTAATCAGCACAATATACATTCATTTCATTTTCAGGATTATAGAAATCGTCATAGAACATTTTATAGAAATTTATCAACAGAAGCCGTAAAGATATATATGTATATTTTTTTACGATTTTTTAACATTTATGAGAATCATTTAAAGTAATTATAGAACCATTACATTTCATTTTAGAATTTAATGGTTATTTAAAATTGAAAAACCACTCGTCTATGAAAAGATTTTTTATAAGAAATAGCTATTCCTTGATAAATCGTTAGAAAAAAATTAAAGATTAAAAAAATTATCTCTATCCACGTGTCATGTTTTGTTGTCACAAACTTTTAGCTTCCGATAATTCCCTCTATTGTATAAAATATCAAGACGGTCATTCGGGAAAAAAGAAGAAAGAATACCTTCTTTGTTCTCAGATTTTATTTACGTGCCATAAAGTTAATAAATACTTTTTAATTTCGCACTCGTTTATTTAACTTTATTTAGTTCACATGGAATTTTGTAATTAATTATTTTTCACTCACTTCCTGATGTGCTAGAATTATAGAAATTATGCATAAATGTGTGTTTCCGATGACAATACAATGTGGAATTAATATTTTAAAAATTTAATTATAAATTAACAAATTAAGTTTAAAGAATTTTCCCCTTAGGTGGGTGCTGTTGATAAATCGCCAGATATTCTTTGAATCGCATTGCACACATTTAATTTGCAATACAAATCTTCACACATTAATTTAAAATGCATACCTTTCATTGAAAATACATACATTAAATACAAATAAAATATCCATATTTTACTCATTTAATTTAAAATACAAGAAAATTTTTTAATAACAAATAATATCATTAAACCAAATACATTTTATTTCAACATGAAAGCATTGTTTCTAATTCATACACGCAAAAATAAAAACTGCTTATTTGCGCACGGCTAACGTGTACCAACTTAATTAAATTTTGATTATACGTTGAGACAATAGGGTTGTCACAACTGTATACCAGTTACAATAATTGAGTTAATTATGCTCCAAACCACGTTCGCTAAAATGCGCCAACTGGCTATGAAACTGCAATAAGGAAATATTTTATACACCCAACAGTAGAAAATAAAATATAAATAAAAAGTGTAATTATTTTTCTAAAAAAAAAAAAAAAAAAAAATCTTAATTACTTAATACACCATACAAAATACATTATCACAATACTTACATACATACACCTACATAATTATATACATCTTACAGTACAAATTATATGCATTCATACTTCCGTATATCAACTTAGGACACATTTATATATACTATATATCAATTTAGAATACACACAATATGCAACATAATATATCTATACTAATAAAAGAAAGTTGTTTGTCTATGTGTCTTTTATTCTTGTCTGTCTGTGTAGGATGGCTAGCAAAATCTACGCACGTAGAAGTCTGAAAGTTTGAGTGCGGATTGTCCAAGACAGGTCCTTATGCAACTACGACTCAGATTTTTAATTTTTTAAGACCCGGACCCCCTTGGCCCCTTTAAATTTTTTGTGCTTTAAATTGTTAATAACTTGCCCCTTTTTATCCGACCTTCTTCGTTTTTAGGTCCCTTTCTCCATTTCGTTATTCCCCTATTTCTACATTCCAGTTAAGAACATGGACCCCTGCTCCCTAAATTGTAATAACTTGTCCTATTTTAATTCGATCTTTTTCCATTTTGGTTCCTTTTCGGTTCCTTTTCTCCATTTAGTTATTACATTTCTGCATTCCAGTTAAAATCCTGACTCCCTGGGGCCCGGTCCGGTGCCCTTTGACATTTCTATGCGCTATACATTTTTTACACCTCTAATTGTGTCACCCTCCCAATGCATAACTTAAAAGTTGAGTCTGGACTCCTCTCCCCTGGCTACCATCCTCATATTTTTATTAGGGCCTTGGGGCCCTTTTCTAACCGTACCACATTTTTGACGCATTTCTTTAAAATTTTATTCCAATGATTAATTTTTACCCTATGGTTAATTTCGACTAATAGAAGATATAAAGCGCTAAGTACTAGGACTTTTTAGCATGTTTTCATCTTAGGGCCCTTCTCAAAACTATCAGTTGTCCCCTTTTTTGCCCCCTACTACACTAGCTTTTTTTCTAACAACTTCTTAGGTCCTTCAGCTACTTCATGAGCGACAAAAACATTTCTCAGCTACTACCAATTTTGAATATTAATCTGCTTTTTGGGACCCTTGGTGCTGCTTCTTTAAAAATGATCCGATTCTCTTGCATTTTTCTTTAACATAGTTCTAGGGTCATCCAGCTACTTTATAAGCTATTAAAAATTTCTTTAGACCACAGCTACCACCTTTTTTTAATATTAATCTTCTTTTTCGGCATCAACTTACGTTTACTCACTACAGCCGTAAATTAAAAATCGCGTTACTTTTAATGGTAAATGTTTAAGTTTAGGGGGGGGGGGATTATTAAATATCACGTTAATGTTAAAGGTAATTCGTTAAATTTACAGGGGAAGGCATCTTCTACCGCCTGTCGGCTCATTTTTTTCTCCGGTTCCATGGGCTCAATTTCAACGGAAGTGGTTCATTCAACGTAGCTTACGATTGTTTTACAAATTTTTGTTCCATATCCCATCACTAGGTGGCGCATTCTTATCTCGGGTTCTACGGGCCCGATTACAACGAGGTTTGACTCATTCAACTTGGTTTTCGATTGTCTTACAGATGTTGTTTCCCCGCCAGGGGGCGCCTTCTTATGTTTGGTTCTTTGGGCGCGATTACTACGGGGTTTGGCTCATTCAACTTTGTTTTCCATTGTTTTCAGCACGAGCAGAGCACTCCCGGTATTATCTATCTTAGGCAGCGGGGACCCAGGTCACAGGTTCGTTTGGAAAGAGGTTTCTTGGGAACACACTAGACGCTGCCGAAGGCCGTGGGTCCCCCGAAACTAGATTCATTTGAAAGATTTTCCGAAGATATAAAATCATACAAACAAGAGTTTTGTTTAAGGTTATTACCACGGGCCAGGCAACGCCGGGTGGATCAACTAGTATTGCAAAAAAAAACTTTTTAAAATAAACAAATGTACTAATGACAATTTCGCTAATGTAAAGTCTTCCAGAATCCAGATTTATCTAAAAGTTAATAAATGTACATTTAAATAAAAAAATCTTTTAATTAATTTAATCCGTGTACGCATAAACAAAAACACTTCTTAAATAAAGCTGAATAATTGTGGACTGTATTTTACACAATTTTTTATTTTTTTTCTCGTTTTTTTTTTTCTCCAAGAAATCATCTACAATAATTTAATTTCTTTACGCATAACGGCTTTAATAAATGTTTTCTGTGATCATAGTCATCGTATGCTTTCCGTGTTCTTTTAGCCCGCATTCAGTTATTCTATTTGTTGTTTACCAGATGAAAGATAGAAAATATTGTAATAAATATATAAATATGTAAATATAAAAATGTATATAGCATTTGTTCTGCATTTTTGGTTTCAAATTTTAATAACTAGTCAAAATATCCAGGTATTGCAAAAAGTGAAAAAAAAGCCGAAAGTTTTTGGCAAAAAAGATAAGTTTATTGCCGAAACGTCAGTGAAGGCTTACTGTTGAGACCCGAAAAGATTTTGGTTTCTGTCTGTCTGTTTGTCTGTTTGTCTGTTTGTCTGTCTGTCTGTCTGTTCCGCGATAACTGCCGTAAAAATGATCCGATTAGGTTGATTTTTGGTGGGTATGTTGGTGAGATACCCGGAATTAGCTGTATAGTTTTTGGTTAAATTTGGTTCATTCGTTCGAAAAATAGAGAACATTTCTTTTTAAATCATAATGCTTTCCTATGGGACTGCAGACGATTTTCAGATTTCATTTTTAACTGAAATGGAAATCGCATATTTGAATAATGGATTTCAACGTAAAATTATGGATGTTGATTTTCGATATGGAGGTTTTAAATATATCCAATAATTTTGAAAAATTGACGATACATTTATTAGAATTGAGATATTAATTGTTTAAATGATTGGAAATTTTTTTGCATCTGTTCCGGAAATATAAAACTTTTATTTTCATGTTTTTTACAAATTTTAAAATACATTTCTTTTGACTTTTCTCTTTAATTTATCAGTTGCCTAGCAACGATATTTCAAAGAAGATAAAAATAATAAAAGCAACACGCACTATTTTGTTCCAATAATTTATTAGCAAAATAAATTATTTTTGTATTCTATTGACATAAATGAAGAATTTATTTTAATACAAGTTTTTTTTTTAATCTAAAAAGTTACAAGAATAAGAAGTTCAGTATACGGCATTGCATAAACCGTGTTTAATTTAACGTTTCTAATTTCTGAAACCTCCGAAGAATTGTATATGCCTGTAAATATGTATGCAATAGAAAAAAATTAAATTGCGGATTGTAAGATGCTAAATAATATGAAAAGTGAGATTAAAAAACAGTGACTTGAGCTGACGTTGAGGCTCCTGATCTGCAGATTTACTAGTTTTAATAAAGTACGGTTCTTTGGGAATTGTTTTACCATCGCGTAGGAGTGACTTTTTTTGTCAACTTTTACTCTAGTTACGCAATGGTAACTTTTGTGTTTTAAAAATAATAATGTCATCCTTGGTGTGGGGTAGTGGCAATTCCTGTTTATACATTACTAAATTTCTCATAAAACGTGACTATGTATGATTAATTCAAATCGACGGGTCGGGTACCACTGATGGTACGTAGCTAACTTATGCAAGTAAGCAGCTGATAAAACCGAGTGGTCCATTTTTTAAATTGAATATTATTCCTTTACAGAAACTGTATTTTCTACTTTCTCCAGTTTTTTAACACTTTTAAATATAGTTAAAAGTGTTTATATGTCTTTGGTTTGTCTGTCTGTCTGTCCGTGCTCTAACCCGCGTAAATATACTTCGATTACCATGTGTTTGGCTTGATATGTGTTATTGAAGTTTACCATAGGGCATTCTTTATTGAAAATTGAATGTGTAGCATTTATAACGCGAAATAATTCCGTTACATTATTGTCTATGGGTGAAAATGGTTTGTAGTATATTTTAATAAAGTTACACTATTTCAAAATACCGAATTTGATATACATCAATGAGGGGCAATACAACATTCTTTCTGTAGAATATGTAGTGCATGGCATTTACTTTTCATTTACAGGAACACGCAAAAGAATACTAATATATTATGGCCTATGGGGAAAATCCATTAAACTGTATTTTTAAAGTATTACACTTTTTAAAACATTATGAAATTAATGTGCATTGCTAAGGTACACTACAAGGCGGTTACAGTAGAATGATGAATGCATAGCATTTATTTGTCTCATTTACAGGGACACAAAAAAAATCGATTACAGTGAACGGTAGTTCCTGGAAGTGCGTTTTCAGATGCTGTAGACGTTTTAAAGCTTAACCAAATGTTAGTACATTACGTGGTGTGTATGAATTCTATAGCTCATATACAGATATGCGCAAAAAAGTCATAAGCGCAACTGTTTATGGACGTGAATTACTTAGAGGTTCATTTTAATTGTTTTATGCATTTACAGCTTAACTATGACTTAATATTAACTAAATATGACTAAACTCAAAACTGAATACATTACAGTCTATGGATGGTAATTTCTGGAAGTGCGATCTTAGCTGTGTTATGCGTTACATATCTGAATCAAATTTTCGCTTAATATGTGGTGTGTATAAAAATCATCATATTACAAAATATTTCAAGTTACCATATATGGGCGGTAAGTGCTGAAAATGTGTTTTGCGTTTTATATCTGAATTAAATTTCAGTAAACCATGTGGAGTGTGTACAAATCTATAGATCCTACACAGGGATGTTCGACTATCTTATTGACTGTTGGCGATAATTGCTGAAATTAAGTGATCAACTGTTTTATACGTTTTCTTAATTGTTTACTTAGATATCTTATTAAATAGAGAAGTTTCGTTATAGTATTCTGGGAGTGCTGGAAAATATTTCATTATCTATGCATGACATATGATCTTACTTTTTTGTTTAACTTCGTGTGATGTAATAAGCTGTTCTCATCGGACAGACACCCATTAAAGTTACCTTTTTCTAAAAGTAATTCAAAGAATGTCCCGTCGTAGAAGTGTTAATATGCATTTTAATCAATCATGGCACTGCTACATTAATACTCATTCATCGCAATTAATATTACATGTTCTTATTAATGAATTTCAACTCTCCTATAATTGAGGGGGTCAGGGCAAGAGAGTAATAAGCCACATTTTTGAACGTCTGAGATATTTCAATTTGAAAATTAGATCCAATACTCAAATAAAGATATATAACATAAAGGTTTTTTGCCAATGTCTTAGTAACATGTGAGATATTCTGAATAACAATATGGCATTACTTTAATGATATTACTATTACGTTCTTTGTAAATTAGCTATCTTCATTGGGGGCATAAACGTCTGGGGCAAAAATGAAACCTGGGCTGCCACCAAGTGACATTAGAAACAAATAATATGTAGGATATTATAATTTACAATATTAAGCAATAGATTACAGTGTTAGATTTATTTCACCAAAAATGTGGCTTGGCACTTTCTTGCCCCGACCCCCTCAATGTATGTGTATATTATTTAAAATGGTTTCATTTTTTAGTCTGATTCTACTTCTACTTACTACAATAATAACATCTGAAGTACGATAAAGAAAATGAAATCTGTGGCATTCATTTTATTCCTAAGCATTTCAAAATTCATTGTAATTTTTTTTTCGGGGATGGGATATCAAGCTAATTGAATATATTTTTCACATAAAAAACAGAATACTGCCTTCATCTGAAATTTGCATTAAATCTGAGAGTAAAGTTTCTAGATTCCTGTGCCTTTATTCATTTTCTATAATTATTAAAGTTTTTCAGATTTTAAAAGAACAACTGGGAATCCCTCTTATTTTCAACATCATGTTTAATCCTTTGTGACTCAACAACTCCAATTTGAACAATATTTACTCAGATGTTAGAATACATCATTTTAAGCTTATAAAAAATTATTCAAAAAATTTCGAACATAAAAATATATTGACTAAAAGGTACTTTTTTCATTTTTGCAATAAACAGGAAATTGCATACTTTTCATAAATAGTGTCAATTTTCTAAAAGAAAATTGTAACCTATACGCACTTACCTTTGTAAAAAATCTAGTTTTGGACGTCCCCAACCTTTTAAATTTAACGAAATTTACTAAGTTTATTTTAGCAAGAACGATGTGCAACTGCTCCAATGATAAATAAAACTTTGGCATGAAAAAGGAACTCAGTATCGCCGTCTGTTGAGAATTCCATGAACAATTTAAATTAACTCATGTGTTGGAAGGTAGCAGCCATAAATAAAATCCTCTTTTAAAACCCACTGTATAAATAACATTGACTTTTGGGTATGTTGCAGATATGAAACGCGGTGATACAAAGGGTTAAATTAAAGTATGTTCTTTTAATTTTAGGGATGAGTTACATTGAATCTTGTATTCCATTGATAAAACAATATTTATTTTGAAATCATAGAGCAGGACATTTGCTACCAAGATATCACTTCTATGCAAAATCGATACAATTAATTAAAATATTATACCAAGAAAGTTGAAAATGGAATGAGGAATAATTATTACTTTTTTCTTTTTAGGTTCTGAAGCGGGATTACGGTTTGTGCAACTAGATGTACCTGGCGCTCTTCACAGTGGCGAGTCCACGTGGCTCAAGTGTTTATATGAACTTGGTGGAGACGAACTTTATTCTGTTAAATGGTATAAAAATAATGTAGAATTTTTCCGTTATTTGCCTAGTGATGAACCTTCGGGGCAGAATTACGAACTTCTTGGTGTATATGTTGACGTAAGTCATTAGTTATTGTTATTTATTTCTTTTTAGTATATAAATGCTTCTCGCTTTCAACCCAATATCATAACACGTAACATTTCTGATTGATTTTAACACGTCCCAAAAAAGAAGTCCAAGTATTTGTCCAAGCTCTAACTTACATAAAAATGCCATAAATTAAAGCATAAAACTTTAATATGTTAAGTAAATATCATATATTCTAATACGAGCAAATCTTGTGTGTGGTTATATATATATATATATGTATATATATATATATATGCAAAAATTATCTTAAAAACGGCTCTAACGATTTTGATGAAATTTCGTATCCTACCGTTTTGGGGCACCAGAAAACCAAAGGGCTAGGTCATATGTTCGAGAAAATTCGATTAGTGGGTCATTTTGGGTCATTTTGGGTCATTTTGGGTCATGGTCTAGCTAATTGTATCTAAAAAACGGTTCAAACGATTTTGACGAAATTTTGTATCCAACCATTTTCGGGCACAAGAAGACTATTGGGCTGGGTCACATGTTCGAGAACTCTCGATTAGTGGGTCATTTTTGGGTCAACGCGGGTCAAATTAATTTTATCTAAAAAACGGCTCTAACGATTTTGATTAAATTTTGTGTCCTACGAGTTTCGAGCACGATAAAATCATTGGGCTAGGTCACATGTCCGAGAAAATTCGATTAGTGGGTCATTTCTGGGTCATTGTGGGTCAAGATCTAAAAAGCGGCTCAATTTACACTAAATTTTGCATCCAATGGTTTTCGGGCACGAGAAGACTGTTGGGCTAGGTCACATGTTCAAGAAAATTTAATTAGTGGGTCATTTTGGGTCATTTTGGGTCATGGTCAAGCTAATTGTATCTAAAAAACGGTTCAAACGATTTTGACGAAATTTTGTATTCGACTATTTTCGGGCACGAGAAGACTATTGGGCTGGGTCACATGTTCGAGAACTTTCGATTAGTGGATCATTTTTGGGTCAAAGCGGGTCCAATTAATTTTATCTAAAAAACGGCTCTAACGATTTTGATTAAATTTATATCCTTCGGGTTTCGGGCACCAGAAGACAATGGGCTAGTTCACATGTTCGAGAAAATTCAATTAGTGGGTCATTTTGGTCATGGGTCATTATGGGTCAAGCTATTTTATCTTAAAAACGGTTCAGAGGATTTGAAATAAATTTAGCACCCTACAGGTTTAGGGAACAAGAAGACTATTAGGCTAGGTCACATGTTCGAGAAATTTTGATTAGTGGGTTATTTTGGTCATGGGTCATTAAGGGTCAAGCTATTTTATCTTAAAAACGGCTCAGACTATTTACACTAAATTTTGCATCCTATGGTTTTCGGGCACGAGAAGACTGTTGGGCTAAGTCACATGTTCGAGAAAATTCAATTAGTGGGTCATTTTGGTCATGGGTCAGGATATTTGAACTCAAATTTAATTTTGACCGAGCATAGCTCGGTCTTCCCTGCTCGTAACCATAAAACGTTAATGTGTTATTAAGATAGACTATAGTATGTTCACAATTGAAAACGATCTATATTAAATTTTTAATTCTTTTAATGATCAATTCGATGAAATCTATTGCATTACCGTCTATGAATGGATGGATATGCCAAACTGCATTTTAGTGACGCCATACTCTTAAAAAAATTTATGCACTTAGAAAAGTTTAAATATTCAATTCATCTGTCTATCTACAAAATGTCCTGAATTAAACTACACGTTTACGAGAGAGCTGCAGCAAAAACTATTTATCGCAAAGTTATGAAATGAGGAGAGTTCTAAGGAGATGATGGAATTAAAAAAAAAAAAATACTTCCAAATCCACCAATAGAGGGCGTATAATATCTTTCCGCAGATTATATAATATGAAATACCCAATTTATCCTCTAATGGAGACAAAAAAAATTCAGCAAGACGGCCTCGATTGTCTGCTACATCTTAACCTAGCATGTTCAATGGTTCATTGTAATGTATGCGTCGAAATATTATGAACATGATAATATCATCTTTAAGAAAGGACATCACGATATACCAAGTCATTGAGATATCACCAGAGCGAAAAATAACTCTAGAAAAAATCCCTTTCAATTTGCGACGCTTCTCAAATTTCGTCCCTTTCTGATGAATGTTTTTTGCTACAACCCCCTCGAAAGTGTGTAGTTTAATTTGGGACACTTTGTCTCTTTCTATCTGTATATACGAACTCTTCGTAAAATTACGTTAATCACTATAAAAATAATATGTGTTAAAGAAATAGAAGACGCTATGCTGTCTATTAAACATAATCACAATAATGTATGGAATTCTTTAAAAAACTGCCAAAAATATTTCGATTATATACTCATGCTTTTGAAGAATTCAGTATCCTAAAGAAATCATCAGAATTGAAATGTAAAAGAAGGGCAAAGCAGAGCATGATATGTAAACTATTAGAAAATTTCAGAGTGTCAGTGTATGCATGAACTTAGCAGTGACATCTAAACTGCCGTGTTAGTAATATAAATAGAGAGCTGCAGAGGAATGTTGAAAGTGGTGCATCATCATGCGCTAGGTGTTATGAGGTCACAAACGAGTTGTAATTTTTCAAACAGAATGAATACATGCCCAGTCCGGGGATTGAACACAGGACTTTCTGGTTCAAATTGCCATTGCTCTATCACCTGAGCCACTTGGGCGACACCCAATCCAAAACAATTCAGTCAGACAATCTTTTTGGCTATGACATCATCTGACCTGCCACTTCAGACAACTAAAAAAAAACTCGGGTAAAGGAACTACCACGTAATCCCATTTTATTATTTTATCACAATCACACTGTTTGGTAAAGAAATCATACGAGTTTTAATTTTCCAATTGAGGGAAAAAGTGACTTTTAGAAAAGTGATACTTTTTCATCCAGTTGGAAAAATTACAACTCGTATGATTTCTTTACTAATCAGTGTGATTGTTTTCATGGCCTGATTACCGCCTAGACAAACTGACACTACTGGGACAAACTGACACCACTCTTAAAGATTTAGTCAATTTATAAAATCACAGAATTCTTCGATTAAATAGGACGAAAATGTCTTTTAAAAAATGTGGTGTCAGTTTGCATAGGCAGTATTCAGATGATTTGTGTGCTTGATTGTGTTAAAATAATGAAGAGGCCACTATGTATCAAGGACGGCAAAAGACGCCATAGGAATAAATTAAAAAGTGTGAATAGTGGCAAATGATCGTCCTGTATGAATGGAGAGGTCTAGTTTCATATTCGTATTGAACATTTTAAAGTTTATTAGTTTTTCCAATAGGCAGAAGGACCCATAATCTTTATTTTTAATACTGTACATTTAATCTATTATTTATTTACTAAAATACGTTTAAAACTAAAAATTAAAGAAATTTCCGTCAGTATTTTTTAGAAAGTATAATTAAAATGCAGATAAATAAAAAAAATCCTTTTAAAATGTTTAATGTGCATTAATCTCGGAAAGCCTTTTTAGGATGAAAGCTTTAAATTACTCATTGAAAGTTATTATAAACTATCTGTTTCTTATTAATCAAAAATCATGTTACAAAAAGTAGATTAAGCACCATTTAGTAAAATATTTGTATTTTACTCAAAAAAATATTAAGTAATTACAAAATTTCTAGCTGTAAATGTACAGTATTTTCATTTCCAGGAACTTTATTTTTCTTTTAATATGATGAAATCATATTGCTACTTAGAACTTACATTTTGAAGAAAGTTCAAAAGAAAAGGATCACAGAAGATCTGCTTTTGTCATTCCCCGAAGCAATCTGAAATAAAATTAAGAAGTGGATCGTCTGTCTCACCTATAACTTTGGGCTTCTGTTACTGTTCGAAACTTTGTCATTTTTGATTAAAAAAAAAAATATGGCATAATCGGTGATTCGAAACTGGTTAAAAAATTAAGTGTGTCCAGCATTAAATATGCAGTTATATTAATGTTTAGCAATTTATATTAATAAGTTTCTCTGGATAACTAATGACAGATTGTATTGAATTATACGAGGAAACAGAAATTTCTTCAAAAATAGTCATTGTCATAATTCAGGTTAAAAATGAGTTCAATAAAAGGATATTCTGGCATGTGTAATTCTAATTACAATTATATGCAATTTTTAAATATTTTATTCAATAATATTTTATTTCCCAGCTATTTATTAAGCTCTGGTTTCATACTCTGTTATTCTTTCTATCAAGAAAATACGGGACGGACACAAATGAATTGGGCAATTTAGTAATTCAATAATTTGCGAAATGTTGTGAGGTTCATAATAAAGCAAATATTATTGTAAGGTACCATTCTAATGACAGATTACTAGTATTGTGGATCTACTTCTTACCTCTGTTCTGAAATCTCCGTTTAGATTGATTGATTGAAGAGTTGTTATTCTATGGTCAAAATGATCACCAGTTCTTTCGTTCTTAGATTTCATCGTATGAGATTATAAAAGATCAGGTTAGCTGGTCAACACTTCGAAAATACATTCCCCAGTTGAAATCACGAATGAACACTACACTTGGTTAGATGGAGGCTAACGAAAAAGAAAGGCTACCGCGGTGCTTTACGTATCTTTTTTTACAGACCGCCGGAATCACGTGATGCTCGAATGCACCAATGCAGGTGTGCGAAAAGAGCATCACGTCACTCTAGTGGTCTGTAAAAAAAGATAAGTGGAATGCACCGCGGTAGCCTGCCTTTTTCGTTAGCCTCGGTTAGATCAACGTGAGCATTCTTTCATGCTTACAAACAAAATGGGACATTTGCAGGGTAATTAAGAGCAGCTGCATCGAACATTTTTCAAAAGGATACATTGTATAAGCTTTTCTATCATATAATCATTTGTACTCTCGTGTTTCATTGTATTATAAACCATTCGTATGGCCCAACTAATTTGTGTTCCCCCTGTATATGTAATTATCAATAACGTTCGTATTTAACATGATCTTCAGATATAATTTCTGTCAAAGATTATTGATTTCAGCTCACATCTGTTCTGTGAGACGCCTCCCTTCCTAGCTACGAACTATCTGCGATAAAGTTTTAATCTGTAAGAAGCATGCAGATAATACTACACAATTGTCGGAAAAAAGACTATTTAAATTTCAAAAACTTAGTTGGAAAGCAAACAGTTGCACGTCACAATTAGAATCATTTCTTTTCCTTCATCAACAGTTTACATTTACATAAATTAGAAATATTTAAACCAAAAAATTGTATTTTGACTCTCCAGACATTTAAAGGAATACGAAAAACGACAGCAGGAAAGAAAAAGCGCGTTGGCAACACATATTATAACCTTGAACATTTGACCTTTCCCTCATATTCATTCGGTATTTTTACGGTGAGTCTGTTTCGTGTAGCACGTGTTTATAATGGCTGCGTCAATGCAGAAGTGCGTTCCGTCATACGTTTTCTTCATGCAAAAGATGAGCGTCCAGCGGATATTCACAAACAAATTGTTTCCTTTTATGGGAACATTATGAATCAACAATATGTAACGAAATGGTGTTGTTATTTATCTGGAGGTAGGGCGGCAATATTCATGAAGAACCAACAGTAGGTAGGCCATCTGTGATCTCTGCTACTACCATTTGCGACTACCACTTATTCCTTTACCTGAAGTAACATCTTGCAGGACAAAAATTCCACGACGATGATGCGATCAAAAACGAAGTTGAAATGTGGTTTCGACAACAGGCGGTAAACCTCTATGACTGTGGGATACAAAAGTTGTACCCAGACTTAACAATTGTTTGCCCAATGACGGCAACTATGTCAAAGAATAAGGCATACACCAATAAGTAATTTGTAATGGACATTGTATCAATTAAAAGTTTTTTGAATGAGTATGCGGCATTGTATCATTACTTTTCGGAAACGCCTCGAATTTGGCGCGCTATTTGCCGCAGGCGAAAATTAGGAAGGTTTTTCAGAAATTTAAATATGTTAGTAAACAATTTATGTTATTTAGCAAACTCTGTCTTTAGAGAGGACGCCTTTCTTAAGGAGGATGTCTTTCCAAGAGGATGTCAGCCAAGGGAGGATGTCTTTCTTATCGCTGCCGTGTCCAGGAACAATCAGAAAGCTGAGAACTTTGAATTCATTTTGTAATTCATGGTAGAAATACAGGGACTGGTCAAATTCCTCCACTTTTGCCAAGCGTATTGCAGGAATCCCATTCGCGTTCGTTCACAATGCACTTGATATGATTAGGGGAGCAGATGCAGGAGATGAGCCACAGGAGGATTCGGACAACACTAATTTTGATTAATCTAAGCATCATCATTTATTTGCATATCTATGGAATACCTATAAAACCATTTATATGCGCTGTAAATTTTGCGGTTGCAAGATTTTAAACATTTGTAGTAGAAAAGTCTCATCGTTACAGATCAAAAGTTAATATTGAATTATATTTTTAAATTGATTTTGACACTTATTAAAAAATATTGAATTGTTACAAAAATTTAATACAAAAAATTTAAAATTTAATACTTAACACTAATTATGTAAAGCCAAAAAAAGTAAAAAACAGTATAATTAACGTGGTAAGCCATATACTGCATATACTACCTAGAGGGAGGAATGGGACACTGAGAGAGAGAGAAGCGTGGGACATATTCCATTTCTTTTTTCTATGTTCCATAACAGACACATATATTTAATTTCATAATTTTAAATCTTGTTTGTAATATTGAACAATTATTGTGATATTCGTTTTGTAATAAATTTCAAAATAAATTTCAAAATAGAATTCTTTACTACTCACTTTTGATCTATACAAAAATCAACTACAACTGTTTTAAATTTTTAAGCTGCAAATTTTACAGAACACGTAATGATAAGTTATAAAATATATATGTTTTCATTTACCTTAAATCTGTGAAAATATACTATTCATTCAAATTCAAATTCGTTATATTTTATCTCTACTTTACATTTAGATGTATGACCTACTCCTCCGCACTTGAAGCAGAAATGAAACAGAACTTTCACAATTTTCAAATTGCCTGGAAATTAAAAATTTCAAATAATTTCATCTATCTTATATACTTTTTTTTAGTTTCAGTATAAAACTAAACATTATTATAAATCATATAAATAATTTCGTAAAAACAAAATACCATTTAAAATTACTTAAAATGTGTTTTACTGTACACTCTACAAAATATCAACCAAGTACTTTCGAGCATATGATGTGCTCATCAGCAGAGTTAAAATCGTTACAACGTTACAAACCAGAGGTCGAGTTCATTCCTTTATACTGGATGGACTGTTCCGAAAATGAAAAGTGGGTTGGGGAAACTTGGGTTGCCCGAACTGTTCCAAAATTTACACTGGCGTGGGGAGGGAGTTTGTTATTCTTAATAAATTATACCAAATCTTGGGAATAGTGTATGATAATGAATCACTACATGTATAAGCAGTTCAACATGGAATTTCAATTGACACCATATTTAATAACTTTTGATAACTTTAATAATTTCTTTATAATCCTCTTTTAAAATCAATCACATCAAGCTCTTAAAGCAGCTTAGAAATCTCCGTTCGACATCGATTTTGTTTAATATATGCAATGTGTTCTGCCAAACGCTTTTTGAACTTTCGTGCTGTCATACCAACATAATCCATTTTCTTCTTATTATCTATTATTGTAGCAGGGATTAAATATACACCTGCAGAATCTTCCATAAGGATAGGATTAATACTACTATGAAGTCTTGCTTATAATTTACTAGGAATAACATAAACTCCCTCCCCACTCCACTGTAAATTTTGGAAAAGTCTGGGCAACATAAGCTCCCCCCCCCCACCCCCGCACTTTTCATTTTTGCAACAGTCCATCAATTATATCAATTAAAGGAATGAACTCGACCTCTGGTTTGTAACGTTGTAACGATTTTAACCCTGACTATGAGCACGTCATATGCTTGAAAGTACTTGGTTGATATTTTGTACAGTGTATAATAAAACACATTTTTAAGTAATTTTAAATGGAATTTTGTTTTTACGAAATTATGTATAGATGATTTGTCACAATAAGGTGAATTAAGGATTCAAGAAACTTGATGTAGTTTGTATCATTTTCACTTACATTATTGTAGCATAAGAACATTTTGAGCAAGAAATGTTTTTATGAAAATTGTCCCATTCCTTTCTCATCTCCCTTATTGACTGGCTACACCACAGTTTGGTGCAGCCTGTAGAATTAAATATAAAGCCGGTGCTTCCAGTCGATGCCTTTAAGTCTTCTTCAAAGGAAATTAAAGGTTCTACTCCAAGTTAACCAGCAAATACTATTAACTCTTTCAAGGACAAAGTTATTATGTTGAAAAATATTGAAATATTTGACTTCCATCAGAAGATACAAATTGATTTGAAAATAAATTAATACTTTTATTCACGTACATTATTTAAAAAAAATATTCAAAAGGTCTGGTGCAAACGTGGCAGTTTGTAATTAAAATTAAATGGCATAAAAAATATCCCATCGCCCTTTAAAGGATTAAGAAGCACCGAAGCATGGAAAGATGTATACTAGAAGAACACAGCCAAGTATGAAAAGATGCATGCTAGGCATATTTAAAAGAGGAATCTGGATCAGAAATCAGATGAAAGTTTTTGACATTATCGATAGAATTAAAATGATAAAATGGTAGCGATCTGAGACACATTGCAAGAAGCTGACACTGCAGATATTGTGTAAATACCCTACAGTGGTGTACCAGACATACCAAACGACCGAGGATGTTAAAACAGGTAAGATGGGGCGTTGAAATAAAAAAAAACTGGCTGGAATGAATGGAATGACGTAAATACTAAAGCACTAGACATGAAACAATGGAAAAATCTTAACATTCAACAGTGGATTGAAAATGGTTGATAATGTTATTTGATAATTATTATTTATATTCCTTTAGAGTAACGTTTACTGCATATTATTAAGTTCCATTTTATATATCTCTTCAGTAAAAAACCTCCGGTTTTAGAGGGACTTTGGAACAGATGTGTTACTATCACGCTAAAATGTAAACAAAAGATTGGCGACTGTTTGTTTGGCGCGATTTCCAAGACTGCGCCAAACGAATAACTTAATACAATGGCTAGGTTGCCATTAAAGAAAAAAATCCCCTAAATTTGGCGACTTTTTTCTTTTTTTTAACCGATAATTTTTTTTTTTTTTTTAGCGTGAGTGTAAAGCATCTAAGCCGGGACTTTTATTTTGAATCAACTACCGTTTCGTCTGCCTAATTATTTCGCACATAAAATTTATAAATGTGTTCAACTAGCCCTGTCGTTCAATAATATATTGAATGTAACACCTTTCTTTTGATGTACAATGTAGACATTTCTTATTTGAATTCCAAATGTCTCAAATTTCTTTTGATAAAATTCTTCACAGAAATGCTCCTTTCTATGAAGATTTTAAGGCACATTTTACCAAATTTTACTCAATTTATGAAAAAAAAGTACATTGTTTTGGGATTGCAATATTACATTTTGAAAAATATTTTCAGAATAGTATTTTACATATCATTATGTTAAATATCCTGCAAAAATATAAAAGCAAACACGAATGTTTGTCTATATATAAAAATGTTTGGCTATTTCCAAATACATTACGGGCTTGCAATTTCCCATTATGATTTTAATTGATTCTCTATAAAGGAACAGATGAAAACTAGATAAATAGTTTAAAAAATAGATTTGAAATATAATTATTGTATAAAATAATCCTGGGAAATCACCGCATGAAATCTTTGTAAAAAAAAAAAGAAATATAAATATAACTTCAAAAAATTAAACAATACGCTTTTAATTCAAAATTTTATAGGATTTCAAACAAAAACGTACAAGAGAATTTCGCCCCTGCATACTGTCGTTAATGAGGTACTTCTATGAAACTGCACGAATATTACATTGTTATCAATAATGAACTTTTGCGCAAAATTTCGGGAAATTTTTTTCGTTAGACATGTGATTTCAATCAAAGACGAAAAATAATTTTTTGCACGGCCCTGAAACTACGTGAATATTACATTGTCATCGATAATAAACGTGTGTGCAAAACTGGAGAAAAATCAGTGTTCGTTATATGCAATTTCAATGAAAAATTTAAAAAAAAATTTCCCATAGACCCTGCCCCTGATCAGGTATAGATCTGACAATACACGAATACTTCACTGTCATCGACAATGAACTTGTGTGCAATATTTGAGACAGATTGGTTCGTTAGATGTGTGATTTCAATCAAAATCGTGAAATAAAATTGACCCTGATAAAGTACGGCCCTGAAATCATATAAATATTGTACAAATACCTGGTGTGCAATATTTGGGGAAAATCGGTTCGGCGGAAGTGGGTCAAAAATCGATTGCAAGGTCTGATCCAGACATCCAGACAGACAAAAAACGAAGTTAACTAAAAGCGTGTAAAAAACAGTCCTTTCTTTATTGTTTCCATTTATTTCATAAGACTAGGCTTGAATTTAAAATAGTTTATAATGATTTGTTATCAATTTGAAAGTTTCAACAAAGACATTTAAGTTATAAACTTTGTGATGCATTTAAAATATTTTAAGGAAAATCTTTTAATAATGTTTTCCCCTAAAGCTTTTCAATCAGAATCTTGCGCACCAAGTTTAAAGAATCAAGCGCTTTTTATCTTATTAAAGTTTTTTACATTTTTCTTGAAATTATTAACTGGAAAATGTGTTTTAAATTGATATCCTTGCAGTTTATACGTTTAAACTCTTTTGAAATATCAAAAAAATTACCTCAGCATATCTATTTTTTCAAAGGATGTAATATATTAAAAAGTCCTTATTTTTAGTTAAAAAATAACATGTTTGGAAAATTATTTTGGAAACTAAAACGATGTAAACTAAGAAAAGCTTTATTTTTATTTTATATCTTTTTGCTACATAAATGTAGCAAAAATGCGCAGTCGGCTAAAAAAGAAAAGAGAATCCCCTATACTTTCAAATGACTGCAATGAAAATAACCCTTTTTGGATGGTCTAAAATCTCATATATTTAAAACTCTTTAAGAGTAGTGTAAATGCATATTAAAATTAGTAAATTTGTTTTTTTTTTCGTTTGTTTGTTTGTTTTTTGCCTCAATCTATCAGTGATTGTTCTTCGGCAGCCTTCGTTGTTATGAACATCAATAGGTTATTGATTTTGTGAGTAAAATGATGCATATTTAAGTTTACTTTGTTTAATTATAACTGCTATATATATGTAAGATCTAAATTTATCTTATGACATACCAACAAATTAAATAACCATCTGGTTTTTATTTATTGTCAATGTCTTGAACGCATGAGATGCAAAAAGCAAAGTTCACGGACCACGAGCACGGTAACCCGAGACTGTCAAAATGAGAAATGAGCAGTCTATTATTTTCCATCATTTGTGAAGCGCTCAACGAAATCCGGTTAATAAAACAATTGGCTACGTTAGGTCTAAATGGAATGTCTTGTAATTACTATTATGCAAATACCAATTATTAAGTGATTTTCGTGACATATTTAAAAGACTGTGTATCATATTATGAAATTCTATATATCCAAGTATTAAATTAAAGTTTGTATTGATTCATCCACCTATAATTAATCAAATTATCTTCATTTTTCATATAACCATACTACAATTTGGGGGATCGATGCCGAGTATATAGGTGTAAAATTCATGTGATTCAGATGTTATAATGTTATACGAGTGAAAAGAATTACGTGTGAAATCCATAATCATACCTATTCATGACTAAAAAAATAAACATGACAACCCTAAGTACGGCTAGAAGAATCAATCTCATAGACTTATGTGAAGAATGCGGGATACAGATGCTAGGAAAAACAACAATTCCAGCACTAATAGAACTGATTAAGAACTCAGAGAACTACGAAGACAATTTCATAAAGGACCGCTTAGAAATAATTATGACAGCTAGAAACGAAAGAGTAGAAAAAGAAGAGAAGAAACTACAAGCGGAACTAGAGGAAAAGTGATTACAAGCCGCAATCGAAGAAACGAAACTACAAATACAAGTGAAAGAGCGTGAAAGAGAGTTTGAAAATAACAAAATCCAGATACAAGAAATCTCAAGAGAACGTATCGATGAAAAAATCCAGGTAAGCAATATGAGTTACTTAGATTACCGACAAAATACGATAATACTAGTGATATTAGTTTATATTTGACTATGTATGAAAGACAGATGGCACAAACTGGTATTGATAAAAAAGAAAGGGTAACTTATTTAATTAACCTAATGTCACTAGATGTAATTAATATCATAACTAGAGAAAATGAGCCGAAATTCATGATTACGATAATGTATCCTTTTGAAACGATATGAACTCTCGCCAGAAGAGTTCAGGCAAAGATTTTTCTCTCGTAAAAAGGAGCCATCGGCTAATTGACGCGATTTTTCCTATGAAATCAAGGTATATTTCCAACAATGGATTGAAGGTCTCTAAGTAGATAACTTTGATGAACTATCGAAATTAGTGATAGTTAATCAAATTAGACATAATTTGCCTGCTGAGACAAAAGAACATTTAGTTGAGGAATTATTAATAGACAAGAAAATAATAAATAAATTATGGGTTTACGAAACGGCGCGAAGAGTTTGTACGAAACCGACAGTAAGAAATATAAATGGTATCGCCAATTCGAAAGTTCGCCAAGATGATAACCGACACGGTGTTAATCACGGGAAAAATGAGTCGCATATAGTGTGTTATCAAATGTAACAGGCGTGGACACGTGAGCGCAAAATGTACCAATGTGAGCACAAAATGTACCACTGGCAAAAAAACACAACATGAATATTCAAATTTTAACCCGCAACGTAATAAGAACTGGTGAGAATCGAAACATCAAGATTGGAGCGCAAACACGCAAAGAAAAATAGTCAACATTGGCACATTAAATGGCAAGAAAAGAAGAATCTTAGACATCCTGGGAATAAAAACAAACATAATTATCGATTCCGAAAGCGACATTTCAAATTCCAATTCAAGATACCAAACCACGATGAACTCGCCAAATATAACCGGCGACGATATATTCATATCGGGCATATGTGGAAAAGTGATTAAATCAATGGGTTTTTCTTACATAAGATATGCGTGGATAACTTGGAAGTACAGGATAAATTTTATGTGGTCCAAGAAACTGATTATGATTTAATAATAGGTAGAAAAGCAGTTGAAAGCTTTGGTGGTTGAAACCCTGAGAGTGGTAGGAGGCGTTGTTAAAATAATAAATATCAACACAACACAAGTAGGTTACATTCAAATTAACGAAACTACTTACAAAATAAAAGTAAATAGCCACACTAAATATATCCAACAAGAATTGCAACAATAATCAAGGTTGGGAAGATATAGTTAATATCGATTACAGAAGCGTCGAAGCGGAATGGATTCGTATCACGAAGATAGCTGACAGATGAACAGATACAAAAATTTATAAAATAATACAAACCGAATAAAACAAAAGATACTGGAGTAAAAATGAATATAATTTTGGCAAAAGAAAAACCTATTTACGAACGTCCAAGAATATTCACTCTAGTTGAACAAGAAATCATCAATAAGGAAGTACAACAATGGTAAAAGATGAAATCATTAAACAGAGTTATTCAAATTTTGTGTCACCAGTAGTCCTGAGTAAGAAAAAAGATGAATCTCACCGAATATGTATAGATTATAGGAAAATAAATCGAAAAATAATGAAAGATCGCTATCCATTACCACTGATTGAGGAAGTTCTTGACAAACTACAAAAAGCGAAAGTATTTACGACATTAGATCTCAACAATGTTTTTGTCCATGTCGAAATTGATGAAAACAGTTGCAATTATACAGCTTTTACAACCCACGAAGGTGGATATGAATTTTTACGTTGTCCGTACGGATTATGCATTTCAGATAACCAATTCCAAAGATCTGTAAACACAGTATTCCAATAATTTCTACAAGAAGGCACTATTATCGTATAAATGAATGATTTTGTTATCCACTCAGTTGACGATGAAAAATGAATAAATAAACTGGAACGGATATTAGAAGTATCATCAACATACGGTTTAGAAATTAATTTTAAAAGTGTCAATTCCTTAAAAGAAAAATAGAATTCTTAGGATATATAATTGAAAACGGAATAATGAAGCCATCCGAAGCAAAATCCAAAGCTGTTCAAAATTTTCCTGGACCAACAACAGCAAAACAGCAACAATCATTTTTAGGCTTAACAGGATACTTCAGAAAATTTATCCTAAATTATTCCAAAATCATCAAACCTCTAAGTGATTTATTAAGAAAAGGCCATTCTTTCAAATTTGAAAAAGAGCAGCTTAAGGCATTCAACGAGTTGAGGGAAATATTCTCAACAAAACCTGTCCTGCGATTATATAAACATGGATCTACATTAGAATTTCATACTAATGCAAGCAGCCAAGGATTTAGCGCGGTTTTA
Organism: Maratus michaelseni; assembly: GCA_963931845.1. Taxonomy (NCBI): domain Eukaryota; kingdom Metazoa; phylum Arthropoda; class Arachnida; order Araneae; family Salticidae; genus Maratus; species Maratus michaelseni. The sequence continues at coordinate 19,403,658 of OZ007586.1, forward strand.
TTACAAAAAGGAGACGATGGGAAATTTCATCTATTACAATATATGAGCAAGAAAACCTCGCCGCAACAAGAAAAACATACAAGTTACGAACTGGAAGTACTAACAATAATAGAAGCTCTAAAAACATTTAGGAATTATCTAATGGGAAATAAATTCAAAATAGTCACGGATTGCGCTGCATTTCAGAAATCTTTAAACAAAAAAGATCTAGCACCTAAAGTAGCAAGATGGGCATTACTCAACGAGGAATATGACTACGAAATTGAACATCGCGCAGCAACAAGATTGAAACATGTAGGTACTCTAAGTCGAAACATCCCGATAACGCAATCAGTGATGGTTATAACTAGATCGATCGCAAGAAGAAGTAACCAAAAAAATAGCAATAGCCCAAAGGCTAGATGAATCCATAAAAAGAATTAAGTCACTAGTTAAGGATGGAAAGTCCAATGATTACATAGTGAAGATTGACATAACTGCAGCAAAGAATCATGATCGATATGAAGTAGAAAAAATAGGAGATCATGAAGGTCCAGGAAAAACTTCAACCGGAATTGAATATATGAAACCATGGTCTATGAGTTATACTCATGGATAAGTCATCATAGATTAAGTATATGTGTATGTATTTATCTAAAATTATGTTGTAATCAAAATTACAACGAAATTCCGCTTACATTATAACCATCTATACAAGAAAGAATATATCTCTAAATTTAGCTGTGTGAATATGCATATAAAACAAGTCAAGCTGTTGATGTCAAGACGCCATCAAGTCAGGATGACCGATCTGTAGGACATAAAGTTATCTTATGACATATCAAAAAATTAAATAAGTCTCTGGTTTTTATTTATTGTCAATGTCTTGAACGCTTGAGATATAAAAAGCAAAGTTGACGGATCACGAGCACGGTGACCCGAAACTTTCAAAATCCGAAATGATCAGTCTATCATTTTCCCTCCTTTGTGGAGCATTGAACGTAATTCGATTAATAAAACAATTGGCTATGTTATTGGCCTATATGGAATGTCTTGTAATTATTATGTAAATACTAATTATTAAATGATTATCTTCATATATTTAAAAGACTGTGTATCATATTGTAAAATTTTATATATCCAAATATTAAATTACAGTTTGTATTGATTCATCGACTTATAATTATTCGTATTATCTTCATTTTTCTCATATAACCATACTACAATTATATATATATATATTTATATAATTCAAAAATTATTACATTAGACTAATCTGAATATTCCGTTTGCATATTGTGTAAAAGAATCATAAAAATTGGAATAAGAAAATTATCTAATTTTTTTCTGAAAAATCAAAACGTCCCAATTTTGGCACGCCAAGCATAAACGGATTACTGTACATATATAAAGACTTTATTTAAACATATTTTACAATATTCCTTTTTTTTCATTCAATAAAAGGCACAAGAACAATATAATTTTTTTAATAATGCTCCTTTAAATTTATATAATGACATTTTCCCTGTTAATACAGTAAAAAATAAAGTTTTCTTCAATTCGAACCCTCTCAATATTACGTAACAACGCTTTATTCGTTATAACGGTATTTATGTATTTTCTCTAACTTAATGTTTTTCTTAACCCTTAATTGCTGTCAGCAGTCTTGCTGACTCTGATTTTTCAAAGTTAACAGTTTAACATGTGAACTTTCAGTTTAACTAAAGATATTAGTGGAATTTTCGTTTCGACCTCTTTTACTATCGCTAGAGACTTCTGAATAGATAAATATTAATTAGAATAATCTTGTACATAAATATCGATATAAAAATAATATCCGATAAGTTAATCGAGAGTTTTATTCATATTTCGATCAAGCAGTCTCAGTGACCGCTCACGGTAGCAATGTGACAGATTCTGTGAGAGTACTAGTAGAGTGAGAGTAGTAGTTAAGAAGCTACTTCTCTCAGGCGGAAACACCTGCTCGCTAATGTTAATCCTATGGGGGAAAATAATTTACGATATCTCGTTTACATTTCAATATTTTTAAATGATTTTTTTTGCATTGGATAGCTGAGGTCAATCTCTATGCACGCTCCTTTGTACTTTTTCGATTTTGATTACAAGTTTTTTTTTATTAAGATACTTTCACTTTCGGAACCGTTTCGAAAGTGAAAGTATCTTCTATAAAAAAGAACTGCAACAAAAATCGAAAAATTAAAAAAGACCCTGCATAGAGATAGTCCTCAGCTAACCAATGATTATCTAAAAAAAAATCATTTAATATCTGGAAAAAAACATCATTTAAAAATATTGAAATTCGAACGAGATATCGTAAAATATTCCCCACCGATAGGATTAACATTAGCGAGCGGGTGAGTGAAGTAGCCTCTTAAAGGTTAAAGAATTGTGCACGGAGTTTTCGGTTCGATACCTTAAAAAATGCAAGTTAAAAAATAATATCTAAATTTTCTATGTGCAAGTAGTAGTGGGCATTTAAATTAGTTTTAACATGCAACAATTTTGTTTTGTTTGGTGACTTCTGAATAGGCGAATTTTCATTATCAAAATCCTACATGAAATTTAATACAGAAACAGTATTCTAACAGTTAATCGAGACTTCTATCCATCTTTTGATGAAGCAATCTAAGAGACCACTTACAGTAGCTATGCGACAATTTCCATGTTAGTAGTTAAGATCGTCAAATAGTATGTTTCTTTTTAAAATGTCAAAATATTTCACATTTTTTCCTCCTAAGTTGCGAACTTTTTAAATCTTTTGCAGTCAATTGCAAGATTTGATGGAATTTTCATTGGGACTAAAGTTAGGATTGATTTTAGCTATATAGAATCGGAGAAAACAACAGTTTTGAAAACTTTTTAAATAACAGTTCTCTTCGTAAAAAATAAATACATAACTTCATGTTCAGCGATTATTTTAAATAGTGAAATTTAAAGAACCAAATAATAATTTAAAACTTGAGAAAGTAACTTATGCAAAAAGATAAAAAAAAAATCAATGATATGGTATTTTTTGTGTTTTTTAAAGACTAAAAACGAGAAGAAACATTGTATATGAGTATCATTTTTACTTGATATAATAAATGTATTAATTTCACGGCAGTTTATTAAAAGAAAATTACGTTAAAAGAGGTAAGACAGAAGATGTTTTATCATGCCAAAAGTGCATCAGTAATAGCATTAATCATTTTGTACAGTAGTAATAATATAACAAATAATAACACTTTGTAATTATTTTAATTGCTAAAAGGTGTAAAATAAAAAGATTATAAACAGTAAAATAGGTTTTATTAGACTGTTGACATATGTTTTAGCTCAATATGAGTCATTATCAAAATAAACAAAAATCTATACTAATATTATAAAGGAGTAAAGATTGTTTGTTTGTTTGTTTGTAGGGGGTAATCTCTGGAACTACCGAACCGATTTCAAAAGTGATGGTGGCAAATTGATGGTGACAACCCCTGCTCCAACATAGGCTATATTTTATGTCGGTGCCACTACCCCAGGGGGCTACAGGAGCGAAAAACTTTCTAAAATTGCGATCTTTTCTATACTGAAGCAGCTAGAAATTTGAAATTTGGCGTTGTAGTTACTTATAAGATGTAAATGCTCTCTAAGAACAAAATAAAAAGAAATTCGAAATTTAAAAGGGTGAAATGAGCGAAAAGCGTTCTAAAAACATTCTAAATTACAATTTCTATGTAATCTCTAGAACTACCGAACCGATTTCAAAAGTGATGGTGGCAAATTGATGGTGACAACCCCTGCTCCAACATAGGCTATATTTTATGTCGGTGTCACTAACCCCAAGGCGGTGCAGGAGCGAAAAACGTTCTAAAATTCAGATCTTTTTTATACTGAAGGCGCTAGAAATTTGAAATTTGGCGTTGTAGTTACTTATAACATGTAAGTGCTGTCAAGAACAAAATAAAAAAAATTCAAAATTTAAAAGGGTGAAATGAGCGAAAGCGTTCTAAAAACATTCTAAATTACAATTTCTATGGAATCTCTGGAACTACCGAACCGATTTCAAAAGTGATGGTGGCAAATGGATGGTGACAACTCCTGCTCCAACATAGGATATATTTTTTGTGGTTGCCACTATCCCCAGGGTGGTGCAGGAGCGAAAAACGTTCTAAAATTGTGATTTTGTTTATACTGAAGGAGCTAGAAATTTGAAATTTGGCATTGTAGTTACTTATAAGATGTAAATGCTCTCTAAGAATAATAAAAAAGAAATTCGAAATTTAAAAGGGTGAAATGAGCGAAAAGCGTTCTAAAAACATTCTAAATTACAATTTCTATGGAATCTCTGGAACTACCGAGCCGATTTCAAAAATGATGGTGGCAAATTGTTGGTGACAACCCCTGCTCCAACATAGGCTATATTTTATGTCGGTGTCACTAACACCAGGGGGGTACAGGAGCGAAAAACGTTCTAAAATTGCGATTTTATTTATACTGAATTAGCTAGAAATATGAAATTTGGCATTGTAGTTACTTATAAGATGTAAATGCTCTCTAAAAACAAAATAAAAAAATATCGAAATTTAAAAGGGTGAATTGAGCAAAAAGCGTTCTAAAAACATTCTAAATTAAAATTTCTATGGAATCTCTAGAACTACCGAACCGATTTCAAAAGTGATGGTGGCAAATTTGTGATGACAATCCCTGCTCCAACAGCCTCTTTAATAAAAAACTATGCGTTTCTGACGACTGGGTTTTTCGCTAATTGTTGCCACAGATTAATCTCGGAAAATGAAACATTTGAAGTTACTGAAAAAAAAAATAGTAGCTCGAAAAGTATTTGTCAGAAAATTGTTAGGCAAACTGCGTTTGAAAGGTAAAAAATTGTATTTTTCTTGATATAAATTTCAAATCTAATGATTATGCCATTTTTCAAATATTGAATTTAAAAAACTACTAAATTTCACAATGGAGTACCATAGCAAAACCTTCATGCGTAAAAAGATAATGATAAGGGTGACGTGTCCTGGCGTGTATATTGGCTATAGCACGAGTCACAAATTATAGTAGCCTTATTATTCTGTTAAAATATAAAAGTGAATTCTGAAATGTCAACATTTTGTTGGATTAAAAGTTCGTTATAAGAAATTGACCAGCGTAGCGGGCGTAGCTTGCTAGTATTCTATAAATGTGCGGAAGTTGTTTTAAATGCAATCATTTAATTTTCACGTACTTTTTAAAAAAATACGCACGCTATACTTATTTTATTTTATTTTATTTATCCAAGCTTTTTTGAAAAATTAAAATACAGCCTTTAAACGTTTCAATATCTGTTTAATAGCCAAACCTGCTCAGAAATTCAAAAATATTATTTGCAGTAAAATTGACCCAATTAATTTTGAGAATTATTCAGGAGTATATGAAATACCATTTATTAAAGAAGACGGATCAAAGAATTACTATATTGACATGACCAGCAGGAAATATAGTTACAGAAAAAAGGAGCCTATAGCCGATATTAAATATAATAGAAAAACCACAGCCCTGGCACGGTTATATCAAGAAGAAAGCTTTCAAATAAATTTCAATGAAAGTAAAATAATTTACCCCTGCAATGTATACTATTGGTTGGTTGATTTATGACGGCCGATTATTTACAAGAGGGATATAGGCCCTAGGGGGAGTGCCCCTCCGTGGGGGTCTTACTAAGGGATCCTAACCCGTATTTACGGCAAGGTTCGAAGAAATTCTCAGGAAACTCCTAACGGTTAGGCCGACGGGTGCGACAGGGGTTTGAACCCAGCACCTCATGTCTACCAGCTTTGAGAGCAGAACCTCTCAGCCACTAGTGGGGCCCTATACTATCAATCTCTTATAAGAGAGACCATAGAGATTATAATACGCAAAAATACAATATGTAACGATGCAGAATCATTTAATTTACCAAAATTGTGGCTCGAGGTTACTCCATGGTTATAAATATAGGGAAATAAACATCCAAGTAAAAAATAAATTTTTCATTTGCGTAATTTTTTAAAAAGTACGTGAAAAATTAAATGATGGCGTTTCAAATAACTTCAAAGACATTTATAGACTATTTTTGTTTATTTTGATAATGGCTCAGATTGAGCTGTAACATATATCAGCAGTCTAATAAAACCTATTTTACTGTTTATAATCTTTTTATTTTACACCTTTTAGCAATTAAAAAGAAGTAGTAATAATATTAATAACATAACAAAGAGTATAGCTTATTGTTTGTATATTTTAAACCATTGGTTTTATTATTATTATTATTATTATTATTATATGAGTTATTTCCGTTATTTCATTTCAGTCTTCTACTGTTCCATTTTGTATTGGATTCTATATTTTCCTTTTTTAACAAATCCTTAAAATTACTCAAACCATTTAACTATAAATTTTAAAGATATATTAGAGTTTTCCTGCAAACTCTATATATTGGGGGAACTTATAATTAATGTCTTTTTATTTTCTTGAATATTTTTTATGTATATTTAATGTTTGTGTTTAATCAACTTAGGCACCATAGGTTTCTACGACTCCCCTCATCTGTTGAATAAATTTTCTATGCCAGTTTAAGCAACCCTAAAGAAATACGTTTATTAATAATATATTTGAAAGCGACGTTAATTATGGGTACATCTAATAGCAACAACTCCTTTGTTTTACGTGCAATATTTCTGTATCATTATCCTGCTGAAAATGATAAGAATAATTTCTACTTATTTTTACTTCCTTATCTGCTACACTGCTGATCAAATATATCAATATCATTTTGCCTTTCATTCTACCGCTAGTTTAGATATTTTAATCAAATTCATCGAAAATTATTCACCTCCGTATTATAATACACTGTTGTTCAGAGAAACTTCGTCCAGAAATATATACAGGGTGCCCCTTGTTGTTGTAAAATAGCTAGTTCCTAAATATTTTTATTTTAAAAGGTATACTTCCAATCTCAAAACAATTATCAAATTTTGCTCGCCATCATCAAAAATCATTTAAATCCATAAAAGTTCTTTTTTTAAGCTAAGAAATTAAAATTTTTATACAGTCACCGGGTCCTATAAATTATATTTATAACACAATTCTCCATGCTCCATAATGTGAAAAAAAGTCAATCTATACGACCAAAAATTACCTGATTAAGTTGAACCAATTAAGTTGAACCTTTCCATCATCTGTGAACATCATCTTGCTTCCAAGATGGCTTTTTAATGGACTAAGCAGATGAAAATTACTTGGAGCTAAGTCGAAGCTGTATGGTGGATGTTGAAGAAGTTGTAAGATTATGTTCACAGATGATGAAAAGGTTCAACTTGAAGTCCTAATGTGGCTGAGGTAGCAACCCAAAGAATGTTATGCAGCTGGTGTTGGGGCACTGATAAAACGGTGATATAAGTACATAAATATTGGTGGAAAATATGTTGAGAAATAAAAATACTTTTGAAGTGAATATCATTGTAAGTTATTATTTAATTATTATTTGTGACTTACTTAAGAACTTACCCTCGTAATAATGATAGGAGGTCGGGTCAAAGTTGAAAATTTCGTTTATTGAAAAACAGTTGCCGTCAAAGAAATAAGTGTGATTTAAATTTACTCATGTTTCTTACACTGCCGTACATGAGAGATAGCTAATATATGATTACCTTATTGTGGTTATTATGATATATTGTAACTGCAGATAAATTGTTACTATGGCATTCAATTTGAAACTGAATTTTCCCCAACTTTTTTTTCAGACAATACTAAGTTTTTTTTTTTAAGTTATCAGTCTCTTGAAACTTGCAAAATAAAGTTTTGGACTTAGAAAATATCAAGTTGAACCGAAAGAACGTCGCTCGACTTTTATTTGGGAAATATCAGCATGAACGAAAAATCACAGTTGCTGATTACGGCCAATAATCTCATTGAACTTTTTGAATAAGGGATAAATTTTGAGTAAGTTCAACCGAAAGAACGTCGCTCGACTTTTATTTGGGAAATATCAGCATGAACGAAAAATCACAGTTGCTGTGAGAGACAAGATTACGGCCAATAATCTCATTGAACTTTTTGAATAAGGGATAAATTTTGAGTAAGTTCAACCGAAAGAACGTCGCTCGACTTTTATTTGGGAAATATCAGCATGAACGAAAAATCACAGTTGCTGTGAGAGACAAGATTACGGCCAATAATCTCATTGAACTTTTTGAATAAGGGATAAATTTTGAGTAAGTTCAACCGAAAGAACGTCGCTCGACTTTTATTTGGGAAATATCAGCATGAACGAAAAATCACAGTTGCTGTGAGAGACAAGATTACGGCCAATAATCTCATTGAACTTTTTGAATAAGGGATAAATTTTGAGTAAGTTCAACCGAAAGAACGTCGCTCGACTTTTATTTGGGAAATATCAGCATGAACGAAAAATCACAGTTGCTGATTACGGCCAATAATCTCATTGAACTTTTTGAATAAGGGATAAATTTTGAGTAAAAAAAAACTGCAAGTAAATTGACTTCGATGGATACGTGTACGACACTAGCTCACTGCGAGAAATATTTTTGCTTTAATCACTTCTTCAGAAAAAACAATGGGTCATAAATTGATTATCATAAATGCATGACAGTGTAAAAACCTTAATTAACCTTATATCATGCTTATTTCTAACACAGCAACTTTTTTTCAATAACCGAAATTTTGAACTTTGATCCAGCCTCTTGCCATTATTAAAACTTAAAGGCCGATATGCGATGCATCAAATTACTAATCTCAGTGAGACAAAACGAATGAGCTATAAAAATATAAATTCGCCGCCAAGGACTCTGGTCCCTTTACTTGTAAGGCACATTTCACGAAGAGCAATAATGCACTCTCATATGGATTTTGAAACTTCATACTTTTACAAAGCAATTTCAAATTTAACGTTCGGAAGTGGTAACTAACAAGTACAATAGTACATAGTACAGTACTATTGAAACACTACTAGCATAGCATGTACGTATTACAACACTACTAGCATAGCATGTCAGTCGCACAATACAAGTACTATGCAACTGACAAGCAATCGGTTCGGATGAATTTTTTCGATGATAGATTCATTCAAAATAGCATCTCGAAAAACTCTAGGAATTCTAGGTTTTGTTTCGCAAATTGCCGGAAGTGGAAATACAATCGTTTCTTTAGTTGTTCATGACACTTTCTTTCTAGCAAGTTTGAAATTCTTTTAAAAGTGTTATTACCACTCAAACTTCATATTCGTCATAAAATACAAATATGTGAGGTAATAATACTAATATGTGGTAAATAATAATAGTAAATAATAATAATATGTGAGAATAAAACTTTTCTGGGTATTCTTTCGTTTTATAGTCTGACACAAAATTTTGTTAACAAAAACTCATTAAACAACCCAAATTAGCAATAGCTTCTATGTGTTTTCTTCTAACTTTGACCTTGTGTTTTTCCTAACAGAAAAAATCGCAAAATAAAAGAAATCACACTTTTTACAAAATTTATGAGTACTATCGATTTGATACTCATTTCATTCATTTTCTTTCGAACCGGTTGAAACTTTCACTAGTGAGTAGTCTATCATTTAATATGTCAAAAGAAATAAGCATGATATAAGGTTAATTAAGGTATTTTCAATGTCATGCATTAATAAATTTCTGACACATTATTCTTACCAAAGAAGTGATTAAAGCAAAAATATTTCGCGCAGTGAACTAGTGTCGTACACGTATTCATCAAAGTCAAATTCATTTGTAAGACAAGCGTTTCTTCTGACTCAAAACTTATCCCTGATTCAAACAGTTCAGTGAGATTGTTGGCCGTAATATTGTCTTTCACAGTAACTGCGATTTTCCGTTCTTGCTGATATTTTCCAAATAAAAGTTTTAATAATGGTTATGAGACGCTGGTCCCGAAAAGGTCAAACCCTTCGGGACGAGCATCCCATACACAAATTTCATTCGATTGGCACCACTTTTTAAAAATGTTTACTTGTACTTATTGAATCACCGAAATGTCCTAATTAAATAAGGTAAATATAACCTTTATTACTGGTACCAACAACAACTGTTCGTATCATCTTTTGAAATTGCATATATGATGCAGTCCCGAAGAGGTTAACCTCAGACGATGCGCGGAAAAAATTGCACAATCCCCAATTTCTGCACAAATACAGTGTTGGAAAAAAGTTTAAGACCACCAACAAAAACAGTAAAGCTCTTATTCTACTGAAAAGCTAATATTATTATAAAATTATACACATAAAGTAAAGAAAATTTTGTTATTTGCTTTAAATTACAATAATATGTTTTAAAATACAAGCAAAAATTCACTTCTACATAACACAACTTGGTGGGAAAAATTTTTTGAACAGTATATTTAATACTTAAATTACAGGTGTAAAAGATTTGTACATTAATTTTCGGCACTTTGTTTACTTCCCCTTACCACAGATAACTTCCAAAAGACACTGAGTATTTGGTTTGTTTACAAAATGGCTGCTTTCAATTCAACAATTGAATCAAACTGCTTTCTTTTGGCATAAACTTGCCGAACCAAGATTCCCCTCAAGTTTTCTATGGGATTTAAGTCAGGTCTTTTAGCTGGGAAGTCCAAAGTTTTAATGTTGTTTGCAGATAAACATTGTAAAGTTGATACAGACTTGTGAATAAAAGTGTTATTTTGAAGGTACTCCAACTTCTGATCAATAAGTTCATCTTTAAGTGGAGCCAAATTATTACCAAGAATATCTTGATAGTCAAACGAGTTCATCTTTGTCTTGTGAAAATCAAACTTGTTTTTCCTTTTGCATTAAAGCCTGCCCAAATCCCCATTGAGCCACCTTGAACATGTCTTGAAAGCAAATATGGCTCACTTCGTAAAGTAATATCTTAAACCATTAAAATACAAATTTTTTTAATTAGTAGAAATTAATTTTCGCCATAGATAGAATTTCAAGACATTGGACGATGCGAATTTTAGTCTTGCATCAATTTGATGCTTTTTTAGTTTGGGCTTGGGTTTGAATTTAGTATATTTAAAGCATTCGGCCCTTTTTAATACATTTCTAACAGTTCTGGACGTTACTGGGAGTTCTAGAACATATTTTATAGTACAAGAATAAGCACAATTTTGAACCGCCATTCTAATAACGTTCGGTTTACATCAGGATGAGAGTTTCCATGGCCATCCGCTTCTTTTATTTCTTCCATAATTCATTCGATCATAAAGAAAATTATGCACAAAAGTTTTAAATTATTTTATTTTTAGGACAATTTGCCTTTCATTCAGCCCGCAATCTGAAAAAGCCCTAATTTTACCCTTATCTTCAATGATTTTCCGCGACCCCTGTTCACAACAGCAGTTGCATATTCCAAAACTTCTATCTGCACCTATAAAAATCCTCAGACATGAGTCCCGTATAAAATACTATAGTCAGGATGTCATTTCATTATGCTAGATTGAAAATAAGCTACTGGTCTTAAACTTATTTCCATTTGTTAATATTACAAGATTTTAACACTTGTAGATAAAAATACTCTTTTACATTCACTGTCGGATCATCTTCTCATATTATATCAAATATAGGTGTCTAAATTCAAAATATATAACTGTTTTCTGAATTTTATTCTGAACAACAAAATTGGCATGTGGTCTTAAACTTTATTCCAGTACTGTAAAATGTGAAACAATTTTTTCCTAAATGCGCAGATAATTTTTTGAAACAAAATTTAAACATTTTGAATACTAATTTAATTGTTTTCACTTAGATATTTTTCCTTATTTTTCGTATTATTGTTTCAAAGAAATTATTTAAAATTATTTCTAAATATAAAAACGTTTTTAAATTTAAACGCAAACTGCGATTTCATAGTTTGTTTGCTGCTTGTACGTACATAGGTCCGTACAAAGGAGTTTGACATTAATAGTCACTGTAAATGATGAACATATTCTTTTTGTTAAAATACTTATTAAAATTAAGAATATTGTTATTAATTCCTGTTACACTTAAAACTGTTTCGAGCTATTTTTTTTTCTCTCAGTTTTGTCTAAAATTCGTGAAACCTACACACAGATTTATTCAGAAATTGACATTTTTTTAAATATAGCATAGATCATAAAAGCAAGTAAAATTTCTCCTATTTACAAATATAATCCTATTTCATTAATTAACGAAGCTTAATATGATATTTCTCTAGAATTTTATGTGCTATAAAAATGAAACTCTTTTAGCATAAAAGTAGATATAGTAATAATGAATTTATGAGCTAAATTTACCCTTCATAATTCTGCAGCTTTCTAGGTCGAATGCCACCCATGTCTTTCTGCACAAAACAGATCTGAATACAGAAGGTACGTACGGCTGTGAAGTATCAACGGAAGCTCCGTCATTTAGAACAGTAAAAGCAGACAAGGAGCTTCGAATTTACGGTAAGATTATGAGTTTTTTATTCATTTTCCTCCTACATTAAAGTGTCAAAATTTATTTATAAGGTGCATTGTTTGGTCAATCAACTATTTCTACCTGCCCCTGTCCCTACTACAATTTCTCTTACCTTATACATCGGATTTAATACAAAATAAACAAATTGGTCTCACTCCTTCTAAGTTCGATAATTTGACAACAAGGTAATTTGCAGGGAAATTTTTAATATAGCTTACCAACTGCAGTGATATGAGCCTATTATATTAAAAATGTTTAAACATTTGTAAAAGTCATTGTTGAAAAATCGCTCATGGGATAAAATATTATATTTCCGGTGCTCCAACAAGGTTCGAACCCAAACTATTCAATGACAGCTATCGAAAATTTTGCGTATCCCTGTAAACGAGCAATTAGAGCTACATGTATGATCAATGAACTCATTGAAGATAGTTGCAAGATCAATCCACTGTCCAAATTAGGTTCCAATTGGTTCAGTATTTCATATGTTATCGTGAAGACAAATTTTCCATGTTTTTTTTTTTTTTTTTTTTTACTTTTGTGTTTCCCTGTAAACGAACTATAGGAACTATGTACTTGGTTAACGAACACCTCCAAGATATTTGAAAGATCAATACACTGTCCCAATTAGGTTCAGATTGGTTCAGTATTTCGGTTGTTATCGTGATGATAAGATTTGTAATATATAGATAGATAGATAAACGAAGTGATTGTAATAGATCGATTTCTAAAGAAATAAACCTAAAAGTGTAATGCTGGTTAGCGTATCTAAAATTTCATTTATTAATCTAGTAAATATGCAATGAAGATTTTAAATGAAATACTTATATATTATTAAAAAAAATAGTTGATTGACTCTTTTAAACATATAAGTTTCTAAATGTACAGTCCTGGAGAAAAATATAAGCATCTCTATACTAATTTTGTATCAAACAGTCGTATGATAAAGGTACTTACACAAATCGATTGGGAATAATGTTTATTATTTAATGGTATGCATAAGTTATATTTTGAGTGTGATCGTCATATTAAAATTTGCATTAACTTTTAGACTTTTGATAGCAACAGACAGTTCTAAAAAAATATTTTTTGTTGTTGAAATTACGACTAGACACCAAATATTTGGAATTAAAATTATTTACAATGCCTCCCTAACGTTAAATTACTTGTATTACTTAAATATTTCCTACCATAAGCGTGCTGATTTATGAAATATGGAATTAGTATTCGAAAAAATTTAATTGTAACATAAAAATATTTACTGTACATTCATTTTATATACGTTTCCCCTGTAGTGTATTTTAGCTTTCCGCTTCAAGTAGTTATTTTATTTTATTTTCTAAAATTTATTTTTTAAACCATCGCAATATGGGTTATTTTGTTGCGACGACGTTCGTATATATCCGTTTGACTATAGAAATCTGTAGATTTCAGCGTTTGAAGTTATCCCACAAGCTAAAAAAGTACATCCTCCTCCCTCCTCCTACTGCAGAGTGTAAGTATATTATCACGCACTTTAATTCAGTGCCATAAAGTTCACGATATCCTTTTAATCTTTATAGAATTTTCATACATTTAGAACGAAAAATTGAAAAAGACTAAATGACGGACGTAGCAGTTAGAAAAACTATAGCAACAGATTTGATTCAAATATAATTTCATATTTTGTAAATAAAACTAGCATTTCTTTTGCTCCGTATATAGAAATATTTGGGTACAAATTTTGCTAATTGCAATCTGCTAACAGCAGACATTACAATACACTTGCTGCCACATTGCATTAGACTTGCAATGTAGAAAACTTTGTCAATGCATTTAAAAGGTAGTTTTTTTTAAATTTTAAAGTTTGGGTTCATTTTATTATAAAAGCTGCTCCTTAAATTTTTTTTTTAATATTAAATTATAGTAGATGTTATTCCCAATCTATTTTTTCATAAATGTTTAAGGCAGAGTTATTAGGAGGTATTAACTTTTTTTTTCAAGGACTATACATACAAAAGTATTCTGAATAGACTTAATTACATTCTCAACCTGAAGATTTTGTCACATTAAAACGGTAAGTTAGCTAGCTTTATCGACGAATAAAGCGTATATATTTTTTACTTCGTGCGTTTCTGAATTGTATATATTTTGACTACTTTTCATACTTTAAAAGAGAAATACAATCTGCATGCTATGAACCTTTTCCTACATTGATATGCAAAATGTTGAAAATTATTAGAAAGTTAGTTTTATTGATAATTTAACTAACATTCACACTTTTAAAGATCGGTATCCTCTAAAAAAAATTCAATAAGCTACTTCAACATTATTTAAACAAGAAATTATACATATAGTTCCCTAAATTGTACTTCTTAATTTTCTTAGAGACTAAAAAATAAGTTATGGCGTTTGAAATAGCATTTTCCTCCAACAGTAATATATATTTTTCTGTTTTTAAGTTTTATATTCTAATTACGGTAGGCCTAGAATTTGTCTGATTTTATATTCAGTGGCTCTTAAATTGAATATGCACTACTCACTTTCCTTTTAAAGTCTAAAAGAATAATATTAAATTACCATTTATTTAAAAATTTACAGTGACTATAATATGCACATCAAGAAATATATTAGTCTAAAAAACAATAATGATGAATATATATTATTTCGATTAACATAATTTTGAAGTCGGAGGTACAAATTTTGAAGTCACACAATTGAATATACATTTAATATTATTTCATAAAAAAGAAAAAAAAAACATTAATAAACATTTTGTTCTATAATTTTTTGCATTCAGAAAAGCTTATCTAAGGCGTGTACAAAAGTTTGTGTTGTTTTGCTATACACTTTAGCTCATTTTAATTTTTAAAAAAATTCCAAGCTTTCGTTGCTCTTAATATCATATTTTCAAACAATGTTTGTAAATGAGACTATGAATTTTGAACCAGACTGATATCTAGAGATTAAATTAGTTTGAGGAATTGCATTTTAAAACTGCTTACTAAATATAAGTTGAGAATTTTAAATATATGCTTAGGGTCGTTATGTAGTTTAAATATAAAAGTTCAAATAAAGTGGCTAAATTCTAAATTTTGAGCACATCCTTTAAGATTATTTTAGTACATTCAGTTACTTCATTTTATTCATAAATTCGTCATAAATAAAAGTAAATTTTTCACCCCGTTTGGGACAAACAGCCACACACGTGAACCATATCATTTCCACGTTTGGCAGTGAGAGAAGATATGTTTCGATGTAAAGAAGTTAAAATAACATTGATAATCATTCTCAAAACATGGAATTTTTTTTACTGAATAATATTTGGTCTGAGCGTTTTGAGACATTAAAATTTGATTTTTAGCAAAAATAAAATATATTTTTCTCCCCTCGATTTGCTTCAGAGATTGAGTTTTTTCTCCTCCCGATTTGCTTTAGAGATTGAGTTTTTTTTCTTCTAGTTCTTCCGTTCATATACGATCATTGTAATTTGTTTTTCTTCGCATGTTTTGTACATAAACACTTCTTTCTATTCTTGGACAAATTTGTGCTACAGTTTTTCTAACAATTGCATTGAGAATTGTTTTTTTTTTACTTCTCAAGTGACTCTTCCCTTGACTCTGGAACTAAGAATTGTTTTTCTTCCTCTTCCAATTTTATTTCCAATTGCTCCAATCTTTAAATTTTGTAAATATTTTTTGAATGCATCTATTACTTCACTGAATATTCTTTACTGAATATTCAACTTTACAATTTGAATAAAAAATTACCTTTTTTGAACATCTGATTTACAAATTTCCACAAATGTTTCAATTCTGAAGTTCATATTGATAATAAATGTATTTTTTAACTTAGAAATGAAGGATTGGTATCTTCAGGCAAACAAAACGATTACACTTATTCATTTAAAAAATATTGTGGCAGAAAACTCACACTTTTTATGAAGTGTATACTCAATTTCTTTCGTGAGTCTGAAATTTTTAACTTCCGTATAAAAATGATGCTAACCTAAATATTATTGCCATCTGACTTTAAATTTTAGCCTTGTTAAATTCTTACTGTGAACTGTTTCATTTTTGTAAGTGTCAAGTTTAAATGATAATTCCTACCTTTTAGATTTTGTATGGACTAATGTTCCATATGTATGTATGCTCCATCCAAAGTTAAAATTTTAGTTTGGATTTTAGCTTAAAATACTTTTAATTATGGAAGTATTCTCAAAATTTTATTTTTATCTGATTTTGAATGTTATTTAAATAATTTTAGATATCGATAATTGATATTTTATTTTATTTCCGAAATACATTTGTTAGTTTTCTTAGACACTGGTAATTAAGTTGAGCAGTTTGAAATTACAATCCTCTTGAAATTACAAACAACATTAAGCTTGTATAGCAATCTAAAATGTTAACCATAATCTTAGCATGTAAGGATAATGTGTTTAAATATACATATGGTCAGTTCAAAATATTACATGTCATTAAATTTTTAATGTAAATACGTAAAATTAAAATTAATTTTCTAAACAACAAAAATCACGGATAACCTTTAAGCTTTCCAGAATATAAATTGTAATACTAAATCCGTAAAATTTTCACTATCGTTCAAAACTTGATAAAGTTTTTTATAAAGTAGAAATTTTAGTTGAAGCGAAAAATACAGAAGATATTTTTTGTTTATGCTATTTGAAGGCTATCTAATGAAATTACACTGTCCTAAAAGTTTAAAGCATAAAAGAGTTTTCTAGACAATCATTACGAAAATGTGTGATTAAAAATAAAATAATTTTTATAAAAACGCAAAATGTTAATCAGAAATACACGCAATGGCAGAAGCACTAGTTTTCGTAACTGTTGATACTTAACATTGAAATTATAACCACATACATAAATTAACTAATTTGAGAAAAGTAATTTATTTGTTCCAATTTTCTATGTCTTGTAAAACGGTATTACAGAGAAATTTATGTTATTTGTGATTATATGGATTAAATGAAGTGAAAAGGCTAGTAAATGGGAATAGTTGTGTTGAGCATCCAATGTGAAATATTTTGCCAGTTAATCTCAAATATTTTGATAACTAGTTCGGGTCCTTCTACCTGTGATAACCTTTAATGACAAAAACTCTACTTCACTTGTTTATATTACATCCAAAGATAATTGTGCTAGAGCTTGTTGTTTTGTAGCCATTGGAGAGAAAGGAGTATCTTTGTTCTTTAAAAGTATCAAAACTCACGCCTTGGCTCATTTTGAAAAGTCCAGTTATTTTTTTATTTTATTTTTATTTTTTGGATCAAACGTGAAAGGAATACCCGAGAACGGAAATTTCTCGCTTATTTTCAGAATTACTGTATGTGCCTTTTGCCATTTAATGCTTTTATCTTTTACAATGTTCCATTAACCAACCAATGTTTCAACTTTTGTTTCCATTCAAGCTGGTTGTAAATATAGATTCCTAGCACAATTGTATTTTATAAGATAAATGTTTTTAACCTTAGCATGTTACCTTAATGTTGTTTAAAATTATTTCAGTAAATTTCATTTTTTCAGAAGATAACCAAATCTGATATATTGTCTTTGATAAATCGATTTGCATGAATTCTTAAAATATTTTTTTCTTTCGAAACATTATCTCATTCTAAGAATTTATGAATCATAAAAAAATAAGAATAATTTCTTATTACATGAATTATTAATAAACATACGAAATCGCATGGTTTAGATTATGTAATACTATAAGCGAAAGGGCATTCGAAGAAATTTACAATCTAGTCTTAGAATGAATTTTATCATTCAATTAAATGCTTACATTGTACTTTTAAAACGACTTGTAATATTTTGTTAAACGACTTGTAAAATTTATATTCTAGTCCTTGAGTGAATTTTATTACTCAATTCAATGTTTCCATTCTACTTTTAAAACGACTTTTAGTATCAAGCTTTGAATCATTCTCTTAAAATGGCATTTATCATTCGCATCTGCATTCTACTCGTAAAATGACTTTTATCACTGTCTTAACATTAGCATTATATTCTTAAAACGACTTTTATCACTGTTTTTAAAATTTGCATTCTACTTTTAAAGCGATTTTTATCATTAGAATTTGCATTCTACTCTTAAAATGACTTTTAACACTGTCTTTAAAATTAGATTTTGCTCTTAAAGCAACTTTTATCATTAGTATTTGCATTCTACCCTTAAAACTACTTTCATTATTCAAATTCATATTACACCCTTAAAATGAGTTTTATAATTAGGATTTGTATTTAAATGAATTTATCATTAGAATTTACATTCTGTCCTTAAAATTACTTTTATCATCAGGTTTTGCATTCTACTCTTAAAAATACTTTTATCATTGACTTCATATTTGCGTTAAAGTGATTTTTAATACTATCTTAAAAAATTATGTTTCATTTTCTGTTACTAATTTATGTTTTCTTTAAAGATCAGTAAAAGTCTATGGCTCATGTCTTTTTACATTTAAAATATAACAAAAATGATAGATATTTCAAAGCAAGTGTAATTTCATAACTTGAAAATATTATGTATGATAATCAGTAAATTTTTTTAAGAACATGTATTAACAATGAACATTTATAGCTAATATTCAAGATTACGCCTCTAATAAAATCAAAAGATAAAGTAAGGGGGATGGGGGTGGGTTGCTAACTGTACATTTATATAAAATCTTTGAAGTGTTGATGTAAAACATACAGAAACTAAGAATATTATTCACTTATGATGTAAAAATATTATTTTTTTTACTGGTATTATCATAAAAATATTATTTTTTTACTGGTATTATCATAAAAATATTATTTATTTACTGGTATAAAAATATAAAACACTATGGTCTTTTCTCGTGAGTTATGTCCATGCGTATGCTTAAATCTACGTCTTGAATCCCCTTCATTAGGATTCTGTTGATAAGATAAATCAAAATTTCACAAAATGCTGATTATTTGAAGTTGGAGATCAATTTTTGGTTTTTTTTTTTTTTCGAAACTGTTTAGAAAATTGAAATTATTAAAAAGTTTTAATTTTTTTGATGATTTGTGCTCTAATTAACAAAGCCTAAAGTTTAATTTGTAAAAAAAAAAAAAAACGTCAATAGCTTGAATGGTTTAAGCGTGAAAACGTACATCGATTCAAAGAATTGCTTCAAGAAAAATGCGTTTAAAGTTTTATGTAAAACCTTTATATCAGCCATGACACCAGTGCCGTTTAACTTATTGGCACGACTAAAATATTAGCTGGAACAAAAAAACAATTTTTAGGGGATATAGGAAACACATTAAATGTTCAAAAAATCAAAAGAAAATTTTTAGAAGTTTTCCGGAAGAACCTCCTTAAAAGCACAAAATAAAATAATAGAAGACATTTCATGATTTGAATAAGTCCTTCATCAGCACAACTATCGATGAAGATCAAACAGTTGTTTTAAAAAGTTAAGGGATGTACCGTCAGAGTAAGGACGAATACACGGGCGGAATTTCTCCTGAACGAAGCATGTGAATCTATTCTATGATTTTATTTTGTTCTATTAACATGTTTATATATGTTTATTTTATTAAGTGTCTGAATTTTAAATGTCCTATTAATTCCATACATAAATTAGAACATCCTTCAATGATAACCTCTTGATGTATTTGAAATGTGACGCATCTTTAACTAATGATTCTGTTAATTTTCTGTATGGTGCATCAAATATTAGACCCGTTTTTGGGTATATACACGCTGAATACAAAAGTTTCACCAGTGTTTTCCTATCAGCTATAGTTTTTGTGACATAAATCATACCAATCGCCATATACCACGTTTTCCAATTTTTGCCCATTGTATATCAGGGTAGTTTAAATATAATGTTTTAATTAATATCTTGTAATGATGAAATATTAAAATAAAAGTGTGACATGAAACATTAAAACATTAAAAGCAAAGTGTACTAGGTGAAAATATACTTATTTCATACTATTTTTCTAGTTGGCACACTAGAAGTTACTTTTGTAAGACTTTTGAGAATGGGCTCTCTCCCGCATTAGGTTCCAACAATCCTGCCATCACGTGTTCATCCCATTTTCCTTAATATCTGTTTTTCATTATTTTTATGTCTTGATGAAATCTTTCACATTGGTCTTTGTTTAAGTCGCCAAGATTCTTTGAAAAACCATCTAAGCCACTGTGCAGATAATGTATTTTAGCATTCATATTACAGACAAATTTGTTGAAATTAAATAGCATATCCTCTACTAATTATCTGTAGTTATCTGCTTTTTGTTTTGCCAAGTTAATTTTTCACAACAAGTCCAGGCACATGGCTCTGTTTCATTCATTGATGGTACGTAATTTGGGTCATTTATAAGTTGTCTGATCTGTGCACCATCAAAAATTCCTTCTTTAAACTTTTTCAATGCTGTGTATTATGCTTTGTATTTTCAATGCTATGTATGCTGATGTGCAATGTATTCAAAACACCGACTGTCTTTATTCGAATCTTTTGAAAATTGTTTCAACTTTATATGTAGTGGTTGAAGTATGATTCTAACTTGTGCTATCTTGTGCTCATTAATGACATTTTGTCCTCCAACCTCTATATATTCCCTCAGAGACCAATCTTTTTTTGCTCAACCTTCTTGTTTGGCTGTATAAATTTAACCATATCAAAAACACTTGAGCTTATACGGTGCATCCAATGATATTCTCTAAATCAGCGCCCCGAATAACACCTAAAAAGCCTTAAAAACCAAGGCACCAAAAATAATTTTGTTGGTGTTGGCCAGTATTACACGAGGTTACATTCTGGTACTATTAAAAGTTATTTCTTCTGTTTACAGATATACATTTAACGATGGAAACTATTACGTGTAAAATAATATGAACATTCAAAAATGTTTTATGTAGTTTGTACGATTTCATTAAACACATACAACAAAATAGTTAGACAAAGTTAGAAATATTTTTCTAAGGGCGGTGAAATCCTATAAAATTGACAGAATATATTCCTGGTTCATGACTAAACCTTCTCAACCCACTATTACTATAGTGGAAGGTGGCCTAAAATGATTCTAGCGGGCAAAATGATCCATATATGTTTTCTTCCAGACAGGTCGCACTATCTACCGGGTAACACATAAACTAGTTGTGCCAAATGAAGAAATAGCGATGATGGTATTCAAGCGATCGCAGTATTACACGTCTGAATAGAATTCTTTGAAAACTTGGGTTTCATAACATCTGTTGCAAGGGAAGAACAACTTTCATATTTATTTAGATATACAGTCTTTCATGTACAGAAATATGGCTTGGTTTACTTAATGGAGTATGTTTTTAGATGGGAATGACACTTATGTATTGTCATAATTACTTTTATATCCTTTATTTTGCCGATAAAAAACAATTTACAATTATTTTTAAATGAATGATTATTTTGCCCCTTTGATTTGGGTAAAATGATCCTTTGGACACTTTTTAAAAAATCGATTCTTTTCATTACTCAATTTGGGTTTAAAATATTATTAAAATATGTTTATTATGCAAAATATAGTGTAAAACATACTAGCAAAGAGCCAATTTTTATTCAATAAGTTATGTTATTTTACACAAGTTTTCCCCTTAAGTGGATCATTTTAGGCCACATTCTCCTACTTTAGATAACTATCATGGTAGAAAAATATGTTTATCGTTCCAAAATACCTAGTTCTTATGCATAAGTTACTTAGTAATACCTGACTACTATGGCATTATCAAACTAAAGAAATAAATTAATAGAGGTTGGCAAGTAACACATCGTACGCTTATTCGTACAGTGGTACAGCTCAAAAAATGAAGTTGCCTAAACAGGACGAAAAGCACGATAACAAATTGTTTTGAATTTAAAATGGATCGGAAAATAATTCTAAATTTTCATTTCTAAGTCAAAAGTAACTTATTTACTAAAATAGGTGGTAGACAGTACGTCTAATTGTACGGTTGTATAATATCACAAGCGAAAAAAAATAAAATTGCTAT
The DNA here is from genome assembly GCA_963931845.1 of Maratus michaelseni. Taxonomy (NCBI): domain Eukaryota; kingdom Metazoa; phylum Arthropoda; class Arachnida; order Araneae; family Salticidae; genus Maratus; species Maratus michaelseni. The sequence continues at coordinate 19,426,084 of OZ007586.1, forward strand.
AATTCGGTCATTTTGCATTTAATGATAGATGAGGAGGTGTTTGTTATTCCCTCACATTACTTTCTAATAAATCACATTTTATGATCTATGTTACTGTTAAGAATAAGTCTTATTTTAAAATAAAACCCGAAAACTGAATTGAAAAAAAAACTGGGCTTCAAATGAATCGTGCAAATGAGCACAAATGCATTTTATGTTTACATTTAATTATTTTTTGCTTATTTGTATTTGATTTTATTACTTACAGACGAACCCTCGTCCCACTCTTTATGTGTTCATGGGTTAATAATGTCATAAGTCAATTTATCGAAAGTTTTTCACACTTTTTTACATTATTTTTACTGCGATGCGTCACTTTTACGGATTATAAATCTACAGAGACATTTAAAGGTAACCTATAGCAAGATTGGCAAACCTATGGCACGCATGACAATTTATCTGGCACACGAAAAATTCAAATCATTATATAGATAAATTTAATTATTCTTTTTGATATACTAAATAAAGTTTTGCTTTACACGTACAAATTATCACAAATAATACAATTAATTTTGCATAAATTAACACAGTAGAAAATTTTCTTTTCCTGTGATGATGTGGAGCGTTTTTTGCATGTAACTAATTTACTTTTCTATATGAATTTAAAAGCTTTATATCTTAAATGAATGTCATAAGGCATTCACTGCAATAAAATGTCGTGGACCCAAATTTGCTATGAATATTTTTAATATAACAAAACAAGAATCAGGTATAAAGCATTCTTAATCGAATAGAACTTACAAAAGAAACAATCACATTAACAAATAATTATGTAACTTGGATTAATTATAAGTTAGATTTTGCATTAATAATAGGTTAAAAATTAATAAAGTAAAGATTCGTTGATTTTTTTCATATTACAGAACGAACCACTTTTATGAATTTTATTTCTAAATCAAATTTTGTTAAATGAATGCCTGATAACAAAATACAGAAAAATTCATTTTCGTTCTTAACTATTTAGTGCAGAAAGCGACGGATTCTGCAAACGAGTGTTTCATATAACCAGCATATGCTGCAATATCCAAGGGTGGTTTTGTTTACGAATTTTTGCAACCACTAATATTTTATAGCAAAATTCAATTTATTTAATCGAAGAATTTATAAAGCAAATATTACAATATGCAATAGGTGGTTACAAAAACCAGAAACACAACCAACCCTGAATATCTTTTTATGTAAAATTTTGGCACGTTACAATGTTCATAGATGTCTGTTTGTGAATATTTGGCACGCGCACTTAAAAAGTTTCGCCATCCTTGACCTAGACGGTGTACTCTGATTGCTCAGCTTTTCTGTTCTCAAAATTGGAATTTTATCAACCGTTCCAACCCTTCAAGAGAGCATTTGTTAATCTCCCTAATATTGGAAATCTCGTATTCCAAATAAATTTCTTCCTTCTTCGTTCTTTATATTTTCTTCTGTAATCTTTCATCTGTTTATCCCTCTCTTGTTGCAATTTTCTATTCGGCGGTTAAATTCATTCTTTTATAGCTGATGGCCACCATTATATCCACATATTTAGAACTGTAACACGTCCCTGTACGAATTGTAATACGCATTTTTAAAACTGCAACACCCGTGTTTACCTTTCATGAAATGTTGTGTTTTCACAAAAGCGAATCTTGATTCTTGATAAAGTAAACGATACCTAACTTATTTCGTACACATCAATAGGCTAGTCTGTAGATATTTTCTCTGGGTAAGGATTTAACAATCTTGTAAGGATACACATCAACGATAGAGGCAATTTTAAGCATTTTTCCTTAATATATAGTCTCGAACATATATGACATTTCGGTAAACTTTTGCGAATATTTAGTATTGAATAAGCATGTATTTTACTGATAGTGTTTTCTTTCAATACTAAAATAATCAACATATGTTACGACAACAAATTTTGTGCACATACTACATACTCATAAAGGTATTTGCATTTTTTACTATTGGTTAAATAAAATGGGAGGTTTACGACTGTCGGAACAGTTTGGCAGATTACTGTGTTGAGGCTAGAAGATGCTTCCGAAGAAGCATCTGGTTTTAATTTTTGACACACTAGTTTTACCAATGGACGTGAGAGTCATTCTCTTCAAATATTTGTGTTTGTCCCCATGAGAAAATTAGTACAAATGTTGTCAGTATCTGTCCATAAAAATATTGCAACGCGGGATTCCCCATACTTCTGAAAATTGGGCAGATGCTGGGCCATGGAAATCTCCTCAGTATCTCAAACATTCTTTGTCTGAAGTATCATGGCAAAGTTCATCTTTCATTTCCATAAAATATTTTTAAAATACGACTCTAGGATTTATTAGCAACTGCTTCATTCATCAGGTAGAACAAAAATAATTTATCGCAAATAGGGCAGAAGCAAGCATACAATTTCTAATTATTTTATATAAATTACACGAGCTTAAGGAAAGGAGAAAATTAATAAAATTCAGCTGAAAGACAACACGAGAGAAGAAGTCAGGAATGGAAGGCGCATATATTCTACCTCTGTATAGACCACAAAAAAGGAGGATTGTGCTAAACATAGCATGGACTTCTGAAAATGGTAGACAAGATTGCTTAAAAATGATTACCATTCCTCCTGCTATTACGTAAAAAGAGAAATTGGAAATGTGTTCTCAATTCATGTATTAATATCAACTGGAATACGTCTGTTGCTGTCAGATCAGGTTTCTACCTCAATTGGGTAGAAACTTGTGCAGGTTCACCTCTACAGAGGCTGTTCGCACATTTTTTAGACAAATTTGATAAATGATTTTAAAAAATGGAATTGTTTTAGAGGAAAACTTTCTTTCAACAACTTATTATTTGTAATTCATATTATTGTCTGATGCTTTCAAATTTATTCTTCTATCAATATGGCGCATTCAAACAAGCTGTGAATCAGAGGATACTTTTTTTTTTGTTTTCCGAAAAGTAATATTCTTATTCGGAAGTTTATAATGATTGTAAAGCGCATAGTATAAAAATTTCTAAGTGCAAAATAAACATCAGTATTAATTGGAAAGAGCTATCCTAAAAATCAGTACTTATTCTTAGTAAAAAGACTCAAAATGAAAAAAAAATACATTAAAAAAAGAGCCTATTTCAAGGCTGTAAACGAAGTTTCAGGTAAGGATTTATGACTGTCGCAAATTTACCTTACAATGGGAAAATAAAAATAAGAATATTGGACAAAAATGTTACAATCAATTCATTATATTATTAAGAGAATGTATTACATCCGATATTTACAGAAAAAATGCTATTTTCTTTATTTCGACGACTTTTAAAGGGTGAAACTGCATCAAAGCAAAGCTACTGCTCATACTTCAAAAACTACCGCTGTATTCGTTGAAAACATTAAAAACTCACACAGGTATTGCATTTATACCTTTTAACATATTCCTAAGAAGTCACCGACGTTTCTCTTGTGGTTTGTTGTGCATTTGGTCTGCTGAAAAGAGCTCTTTCAAAGCGCAAAACCACCACGATTGATCGAATCTGGAAAGTTTTTAAAGAGGCATGGGACGCAATAACCCTGTAAATTTTACAAAAAAAACCTTCTACCATCGAAAGCATTACGCAGAATTAGAATCAAGAAGCAAGATTATCATATAGATTATATCAGAAAGCAATATTCATATTTTAAACGTTAAAAAAACAACGCCGAAATCGTCTAAAACATGTGCGAACACCCTCTGTAGACAGTACTATGATAACAAAGAAATTCATGATAATAAAGCAACGCCACACAGTTTGTTTATTCTGCATTGACTATCTACATGAGATTTCTAGTTGCCTGAGACCAAGACGTGCAAACCTGTTTTACTGAATATCAAAATTCCTAAAACGGCAAAAATTACGCTGAAAACGAATACGAGTTTTCTGCATTTTCTTGCAAACCAGACACTATCTTGCTCGTGCATAATGGATATTGGTGCATGAATGTATTTTAATGAACTAATGAATACCACATTTCAGTTACACGAAACTCTGAAAACTATTATCTACAGGACTTGAAAATAGAAAAACTTTATACGCGATGTTTGGTCATTTCTTCACCATTGGTCAGAGTCAGCAACACAAGCAAACATTAACTGATTTTTTTTCTACGCATCACATTTAACAAATCTAACTTGCCTCTAAGGAATGCGTGTTATGATACACAACAGAGTCATAGAATATGAGAAATTGATACTCAATGACGATCTAAAAAAAACTTGTCTTATCCCTTCAGAGTCGTCCACTACGCAAATACAGAAACTTCCAAAACGATGCAGATAGACGCAGATATTTTTGGGACATACCTGTAATATAATATGTATCTATTTTGTTTTAAGATATAGTTCCTGTAAAGAAAAATTATTTATTGTCAATTATATTTTATTGCCACACATAAATAAAAATTGCAAAAGAAATGATTAAAACATTAGCAGAAAAGTAATGAAAAAAAGAAGATAGGTAACGGATTTAAAAACAAGTGTACAAAGGACGAAGAATTTTCGAGCGAACAAGAACTATTCAACAAGAAATTCTGTACAAGAAATTCGATTCATTCTTTTTCAGTTACAATTTTATCAGAATTAGAAAGTTTATTTTAAAATTCTTTCTCTGTTATTTTATACACTTTAGCAATAACCATTTAACATTACCGATGGAATATACGAGAAGGAAAAGAATTCCCCAACTGTTATGAGCGGTACTTATATTCGAGACAAAAACTAGACTGTGAATATAAAGAAATAGGCTAACTTTATATTTATACATAATTACCAAGGATACTGATGCATTTACACAATGCCTAAAATATGTAAAATCTCCTGTTGAGAAAAATGTATATCCTGCGTACAGAAAAACTGCTTAACAGCTGTCCTTTCTTCCTGAATGTCTCTGAGCCGTACTATAAGAAGGCGAGTTCTGATGCGAGAACTTTTGCGAGACCCTTTCCTTCCTAACTAATTATTCGCCCCACACACATACTCCCTACAAGGTAATCATCTTTCCAGGAAAACTTGTATGATATGCGTCAATAAAAAGGGAAACTTTATTAAACAATAAATTATGCACCTTAAATGTAAAATATATTCTACAGCAAAAAATACTATGTGTTAATACAATATAAATAATCATTGAAATAATAGTTGTCATCAATCCAAAACCACCAAAAGCACTAGACTGTTAAATAGTTGATATTCAAACTTCAAACTTAAAAAAAAATCACAAAGGCGTATAATTTGGTTGTAATCAGCAGTATCACGTGCTCACGTGCCTACATCGGTAGCTCTTGAATATAGAGTCATCAAATTACTCGATATTATTTGTGAAGAACGCCATGCTTGTGATAATAGTATATAAATATATTATATATAAATATAAATATCGTATGCAGAGAAAGGGCAGATTCAACTTGTTTTTCAATATTGAGTTTAGTAACAAATGCACACAATATGCACTCCATAATACGTGCGAAATAATTTAAATTACAGGACAATTGTTGAATACTTAAACATTTGTGCAGACGAATGCTAAATATTTAAATACTTTTTATTTATTTAAAAAAAAATTCCTCGGACGCGAGGCCAAACGCATCTGTTGTACGTCTCTAAGTTTGGCACCCAAATTACGATTGTAGAGTGAATAGACAAGACTTTCTCTAACGAGGAAGAAAATGACGCCTGGATCATACACTTCCATAAGTCGGTTACGGATTTTAACGTCCGTAACGTCTCAGGATCCTAAAAGTTTAACTCAACAGTTCTCAGTCCACGATTGGAAAACATTTTTGCTCCTCATACCTGCAGGCAGAGTGCCCCATTCATGCAATCTTCCTGTTAGCAATACGCTAGTGCTATTTGCATAATCTCGGTCGTACGTTACCAAATGACTCACGTATAAAACCAAATTCTTATTGGTCCCATTTCTTTACGATTTCTCGACAAAAAAGGAAAAAAACGTATTTTTTGATTTCCCTCGTAAATTGTAACTTTTAATGCAGATGTATTTTCAAGTGGTGATTTACATTTTTTGTGGAGGTGAAAGGAGACTCTTTTCATGTCTTTATCCTCCAGTCTGCCTTTATTCCATTTTCTTTGACTGGATTCGATATATACGAGGAAATATTTTAAGGTGAGAGAAATCATTTCTTTTAATTAATCCGAGTAGCCATTGCTGGACTATTGATCATAAAAGTAAGTACTTTCTAAATAGTTTCAAGTTAGACATTCGAAAAAGAATTCTTAAAAAAGCACAAGATTAATTACTTTCTAAAATAATAAAAATACATATCAGACGAAGCATTCTCATTTAATGGTTTCTCCTTATTTTATATTTATGCCATGCAGCATGGAATCTGCCGTAGTGAAGTTTTTTCCTACCAATAACAATGTGCAAGTGACAGTGAGGCCTATACAGTGAGCTTTATAGCTTGTGAGTATATCATTCACAAATTTCTTTGTTAGTGAATGTTTTTTTAAGGATAGTTAATGCTTGTTTGAAGCTGTGGATTGTTTTGGAATTTACATGCTGAGTTCAACTTAAATGTCTACTTAGCTTCTCCTTATTTTGGTGTGCAGATTTCTTCTAACAAAAACTGGTTTCAAATATATTTGATTCGTTTTATTGCAGTTATTATTGTCGTCTTTAAGAGACATAGCGTATTTGATGAGCGCAAACACAGTCCATACTGAAAAAGCAGTAAAAACGTTTCTCTAGATAAAGTGTCTTAAGTGCAGACATTAGAGGAATTTCGGGAATGCCAATGGAATACCATTTGCGTTTGAGACAATATCACAGGTCGATATTGTTTAAAACTCGAAAACGGAATACAATCACAAACTTAAACTATCTGTGATGAGTCATTTGTAGACAAAAATAGTTTTAAGAAATTTCATCACATGCAGACAAATAATAATAATGAAAAACGTTTTTGGAGGTATTATGAGGGAGTCGGATAATATAGAATAGAGGGTTAAAGATGAAGAAAATGAATAAAATTTGAAAAAATACAGATTTAATAGTACCACGGGAGAATGATTAAAATATATTATCTAGGTTGTCAGTTAATATAGTTTAGTTTTCATGCACAAATCAAAATATAATGATAGGTCTCTGTGCCAGTACAGTTAAGGATATTCAATACTGGTATTCCATATAACCCGATAGTGCCAGTTTTGAAAAAAAAATACCCTCTGTTTATTGCCATGAATAATGAACTAAAAAAAATGAATTATACATGATAACATTTTACTATTTGGGCGTACATCATCATTAGTTTCAATGTAAAAATATAATTTCCAATAATGAATAAAAAGTATTGAAAACTTACTTCTTGAAATTTTCCAAACGAAAAACAAATGTTTATTCTCACAACACCCCCTAACGCCAACCGACGAATGACATGCTCTGAAAGGTTCTCTAGGAACGTTCTTAAGTTATTTATGATATTGCCGCTTGGTGGCAGCACGTTACCAAAGAAAAACATTATTTAACCCTCTGAGTGTCCTAGGGCTTTCCTGCATTTTCATAAAAATATTTGTAAAATATTTAAATTTTCTTTCCCCGTTTGTTTCTAAAATTCCCTTCACATCTCTTTATTTTACATATAACTTAAAATACAATTCCGTTAAAAAAATTTCTAGAGCAGATTTAAGTTGTTTTTGGGAAACGGAAAATACGGGCAAAACGTTTAGAGGGATATATATCAGTATTCCATAATACACGAAGTTCCTCTATATGTTGCGAAGAAATATACTTTTGTGTTGCTTTTTGAAAAAAATCTCTATCCTTAACCTAGAACGTCAGCCACTTTGGAAACTGGATTCGGTATTTTTAGAAGAGTCAGTTTTTATTAAACTTCTTTTATTATTTTATGAATTCAAGAATCATTTTATAAGTCAGGTTTTTTTATAAAAATTGCGAAATGATTCATTTAAAACTAAATTCTAACCCTTTATAATTAAACGCTTTAAGGTGATAATATTTTCCAATATATCATTAAAATTCCCTAAAAAAGCCCTAAAGATTTCAGAAAGTAATGAGAAGATTTAAAGAGATTAAAAAGATGTTAGGAAAAGTAGTCCAAGGTATAAAATGTAACGAATAAAAAATAGGTACCAAACTTAGACTTTATTTTAGACTCTATAGAAAGGTATTAGTTAGTTTCGTATCATAATATTCAATGACTATAAATTTTATTGGCAACCCATACATCAGAATTGTATTACAAATTTGGTATGCTTTCATCGGTATATATTTACACGAGTTTTCATACATTTACCTTTCTCAAACGTGTCGGCATTAATTACTCCTCTTAAGGCTACTGTTTCCTCTTAAGGCTGGAATTCAATTTTTCTTATCCTCTTTTATTTCACATTTTTCGTGATTTTTAGTGACTTATAAGGATTCACGGTCTTTTTAATCCTTTCTTTTACACACGGTGATGATATCATGTAACTAATTTTTCTGGTATCCCTTTGAGACATCTGTTGCCAAAAAAATGCAACAAAGTTTTCAGATCAGTAGCTTTTTCTGTAACGATAATCTTTCTTAGAGCCTCTTTCCAAAGGGCAGTACTAATTACTGAATCAGGTGTTTCTCACATGCCCCATAACGAGGTATTTAGATTGCTGAATGTTTATCCTGATCAAGAGCATGCACAAGGAGAACAAGGGGCACAATGCTGTAGCGGAACTCGTTACGGGCTATATTTCTTGCATGTGCAGCGCATGTAAGAGACCTTGTACCGGTCTCCACAATTTCTGTCAGCACCCTTAATCTTGATCATAAGCCAGTCGTGTCATATCCCCACAAAATCTGAATATGTGTAATGCAATACTATGGCAGACAAATCTTTGAAATTACTGTTTGCTTGTTTTAACAACGACATAATCTCATTAGTCTGCAAGAACTATTTATATATATCCAAGCCTTCGCTAACTAGGAGAAGAGAAATGAAGTTCAATCTTTGCTTCATAAATCAGTCTACTACTATATTCATCTTAAAGATGTAAATGAAATGCATTAATTTAAACTGTAATAACGCAGAGTAGAATTAGTATTTTCCATCGGTTATGTTTTGCACACTTTATATGTTAAAACTTAAAATTGGGCTTCTTTATATTTACTGCTTGATCTTCAATGTATCGAAACGTCCAGGATAAAATCCTTTGAAATATTTCAAAGAAACTATGCACGATCCATGGATTTATTTCTCCGTTGGAGAGAAATCAAATAAATCCCAAAACTTTTATAACCTAGCGATTGTATTTTACTTTGTATTATTTACATATTTCCAACATGATGCATCACATTTTCAACATGATGATCGTATTGACATCATACTTTTAAAAATCTTTTTACCCAGAAAAACATGAAACTAAATATTTATTTGTATATGCAAAAAATTAACAGTTCTTGTTTCTAAATTTAATTTTTTAAGACAAATATATATAAAAAAAAATCTCCATTTCAACTTTATTGGTTGGTACAAAAATTTAGAAGGTAGATTTAAAAATCGCAGCTCTTTCAAAACACAAAATTAATGCAAAAAGTTTTTTTTACTATAGTAATAATTAATAAAACAACTTTCCTTTTATAAACAACACGACCTTTTAGCAAAATTCTCAGTTGATTAAAGTAAAAATGTCTTTGATTAAACCTAATTGATATTAACGTCTCATATTCTGAGGAAGTACTTTTATAATGACTGCATTAATAATGAGCGTTATACCTTTCAACAGAAAGTTTTTAAGCGTGCAATTTGACGATAAAATACGCAAGTTTATTAGGGTTTTTTTACAAACTTATATGGCTTTTTAAATAACTGTATAATGCATAAAAAGTGAACCATTTCTTTTATATTTTTATGCTCACTTAATTTGTTTATAAAAGAACCAGTTTCGAAATAGGAGTTAATTTTTCTCTCTCTAATAAAAGCAAACACATATTTTTAAAAAAAGGTTTTGGTTTTCAAAGTTTGGAAAATATATATATGTATAACGTATATTTTAAAGAAGTATAACAAAAATTATACTTTTTGATACTCGATTTTTTAAAATATTTTGTTGCTTAATATTTACATAATGATAAAAGAACGCAATGATTTGATGAGATAGTGATCAGATATTTACGCAATAATAAAGCAATGCTACGCATTGCCTTATCTCTTGGATTATTAAAAAAAAATAAGTGAGTGAAATAGGTACCTTAGAAAGAAAAAGTTTAATTAAAAGTACTGTACACCCCTTCAAATGTCCCAACATGTCCTAGAAGATGGGACACGCTATTTTATACGTTGTTTACACTGTTGTTAATTATTGCACATTATTCACATTATACAGTAAAAAAGGATTTGATTTACTGACATATGATAATAAAACTCAGCTGTCATTACATAATAAATTGGAATCATTTAAGGAGAAGTTATTTATGAAGGCATTGACTATTTTGACTAAATAATCTGATTTATTCATAATTTCATAATAATAACTTTTTAGGTATTCAAAATACAAATTTTCTTACCCAGTCTGTTAGTTTCACAGTTTATCCTTGTTAAGCTTGGAACCATAATGAGATTTTAAACATTGATGGCAAATAAGTGTTTTTTTAAAGTTTGACATAATTTTTTTATTCTTCATGCTAAAAAACACTTCTAAAATCATTAGACTAAAGTTGCAGAAACACTGTCAAAACAAAGAAAGTGGTATCAATTCTAATTCGTTCCTTGCATGAATTCCATATTACACACATGAGTACATTGCTCAGACATTTATCACCACCTATATCAATAGTACTCTTTCTTTATGAGTTGTAATTTTCCAACGGATGGCGAAAAATTTCCGGGGTAGGAATCTCTTGGCTGAAGCTGTCAGTGCTCTACCAACTGAGCCATCCCGGACGAATGTGGAGGACCTAATTCCCCCAGCTAACCTTATTGATCATAGCATCGGGTCTGATATCTGAATCAGCTCAACAGAATTAATTGCAATTAATGGTACTCCAGTAAACGCTGGATACGTAATTACACTAGATTAATTTTAACACAATTATTCTAATTGGTAACTAAATCATATGAGTTGTAATTTTCCAACTGAACGAAAAATGTCCGGGCCAGGATTCGAACCCCAGTTTGCATAGATTTGGATGGATTTTAACATTTTGATAGGTTTCGACTGGAACATTTCGTAGACTTGAACGCCAGTAGTGAAAAAATGAGAGTACGGCATACATGCCAGCATCGCACTAAACTTCCGTACAATTTAGGTTAACCGAGGTTAAACACGTTTCAAACCAGAATTTTCATTTAAGAAATGCAATCAAATAGGTTCCACGTAAGAACATGAAACTAAATGTATATTATTTTTTCAGATATATTTTCTGATTAGAAACGTCTTTAACCTGGTTCAAATTAACTCATATTGTACGGAAGTTTAGTTGAAAGTTGGCAGGTATGGTAAGGGGTCAGCAGGTGGTAGGGCTGTGGTGCCGCACCACTGCCTCCCGCACCTTCTTCCATCCGCCCGTTTACCCTCCAAGACCGATACGAATGCCCTCTAGCGATTGAAATAGCGTTTTTAACGAGAAAAGGATGATTTTTGTACTATAAGATGAGATTATCAAGCTATAAGATGAAGATTAAATTTATGTTTTAATATTTTAAAGACCAACACTTTAATTACTAGTATTAATAATTAAACAAAACAAAGGAAAGTATTGAATTTTAAGGGAAAAAGATTTTTTAAGAATTTTTCAACTATAAGATAAGGTTATCAAACTATAAGATGAAAGTTAAACTTATATTTTAATTTTTGAACGACCATCACTATATCACTTTTTATCATTGTTTCAGAGGCAAAAATTATTTTTTGTGAAACTTCTCATTCATAAGCAACCCTATGCATATCTTCATTCTTTTTCAAAATTTTAATTGATATTTCAATAACTCTGATCTTTTAAACATTAATAAAAGGAAATAAATAGATAAATCTTTTGAGTATGTACAACAAAAGATTAACTGCAAATCATTATTATTAATATAATATTAATATGCAATAAAATTGAATCGGATAATATTAACTCTTTTAAAAAAGTGTATCGCTCTCCTAAATAAAAGAAATTATGATTCAGAAATACACAGAAACATTTCCGAAACACACAGAAACATTTCCGATATATACACAAACAATTCCGAAGTATACGGAAACGTTACTAAATGCTTTTCCGAAATATACGAAAACGTTACTAAATACTTTTCTGAAATATACAGAAACATTTCTAAATATTTTCCCGAAATATTCGGATACATAACAGAACCGTTGGGCCACATTGCTGCCCCACCAGATAGAGTAACGTTTCCGAATTTACACTCTAAATAAGAAAGAGTGACTATTCACTCTGGAGGAGTGGATATTCACTCTATCGCAGAGTCAAAATTTGCCCAACCTCTTTAGAGTGACTATTCACTCTAGGCAAAAGTGAAATTGTTCACTCTCTGAAAGAGTGAATACTCACTCCCAAGAGGTGAATATTCACTCTAAACAGGGGTGGATACTCACTCTTTCAGAGGAGTGAATATCCACTCTTGCAAAAAGAGTGGGTTTTTTCACCCTGATAGGAGTGAATAGTCACTCTTTCATAGGAGTGGCTATCCACTCTTTCATAGGAGTGACTATTCACTCTTGCAAAAGGAGTGGATTTCTCACTCCTTACAGGAGTGAATAGCCACTCTTTCATAGGAGTGAATGTTCACTTTTTATGGAGTGAATTACTTTTTTTTATGTTTCTTTTATGGGCATTTTAAAAGAATCATACATTTTAGAGCACGCAATGAAAATAGACACAAGCGTGGTAAAGACTGGAATAAAATACTTTATTGGCAATATTTATTTAATTCATAGTTTGTAACAGTAATTGAACTCTTAAGGAAAAATTCAATTAGAGTTACATAATGAATTAAATTAGATTACTGACAGAAATAAACTAAAATATTTTATTCCAAGCTTATCACTATTGTGTTTGCTTTCATTGCATGCCTTATAAAGATATGATAGTTTTAAAATGCCTATAAGGGCTAGTAATTAACCAAAATCTTAATCAGTTAATATTATTTCTTTCTTCACTGTAAACTGACATGTCTGAAATTCAGACACTTAAGTTTCTGAAACGGATGGTTAAAAAAAGAGACACTTTAAAGTGTCTTAAAATTTAAAACACTTAATAGTGTCTGAATTTCAGACACTTGAAACGTCTGAATCGCGGCCATTTTTGTGGTCTGATTTGTGAGCAATTGGCAGCCATTTCTGACCACACTTTTTTTTAAAGCATTAAATACAGCCATGTTTGACCACATTGAATTCTGAATAAATGTGAATAAATTTGACCATGAAGCAGGGCTGGGGCTTGTTACAGAAGCAGAACAGAACCAGATTAAAGCATGGGCAAACTTGTTCATGACCCCCCTCCCTCGATTTTAGGGGCCCCCAAATTTGGTATGCTATTTTCGTAAAGCGCTTCCGACATTGTACAATCAATATTTTGACCTTTTAGAATAGGAAAAATTTACAAAACAAAAAATATATTTATCTAAATATAATAAAATCTCTCAGTAGTGTACACCGCAGCATCTGTCTGCTATTCGGGGAAAACGGACTCTTCTGAATAACAGGCAAATTCCGTCGTGCTGGGGTGTCCGCTACTGAGAGGTTTTACTGTATTTAGATAAATATATTTTTAATTTTAAACTTATTCTACTCTAACAGTTCAAAATAATGATTATAATCAGTGCAATGTTGAAATAGATATAAAATATCAGCTGCACAAAAATTGCATACTAAATTTGAGAACCACTAAAATCTACGGCCCAGTTTGCCCATGTTATAATCAAGTCTTGCTTCTGAAAGAAACCCAATTCTGCTTTATGGCCAAAATATGTATATGTATTCTAAAGCATAGAAAGTGTTTCATTTTTTGTCATAGTATAGAAGATGTGCACTAAAAGAATTCGAGGCCAGTGGTAACCCCCCTCCCCCTGCCCTTCTCACGTACTATCGCAAAAAATTAAATACATTCGATTACTTCAATTATATATATAAATACATGAACATATAAAAATACATGTTTGGATAATATTCTTTGTCTTCAACTTCATTCTACTCTAATCATCAAATTAAAACTGATATAAAATAAATATTTTGTACCATATAGTATGTTTTCTTAGTATAAAGTACAAGTTTGTATATTTGAAGTATGATTTGATTTGTTTTAAGATTTGAATAGAATTGTTCCATAATAATAATAATAATAAAAATAATAATAATAGCAAATAAAGCTCTTTTCATTCTCTGAATATTTTATATTTTCATTTAAATACTAACATATGCATAAAAACTAAGTTTATGTTATGAGAATCTATATATATATATATATATATATATATATATATATATATATATATATATATATATATATTTTTTTTTTTTTTTTTTTTTTTTTTTTTAATGTCAAAACATATTAAAATTTACTGAAAAACCTACATTTTAGATCTTGTACAATACAGTTAAACAGTCTAGAATTAAAAAAAAGATAAAAGAAAGAAAAAGAAAAATAATAGAATCAGTAAATTCAGATTCGGAATTTTATTAAAACAATGAAAACGCCTTAGAAAATTATTTAGACCACAAATATGCAAAAATGTAAAGATGTAAAAGTCTAGTTTTTTTTTCTATTTTCCATTTTTAACCTTTTTACTAAAAGTAATTAATAAAAAAATCAATATTAAAATTAGTTTTCAATATCTCGAGTTTTGCAAAACCGAAAACTAAAGTTTTTAGCAATAAATCAAAGTAAATAATGATATATTTATTTACTTTTTTTAATTTTAACGAATCAGATTTGACGAAAATCAATCCCACTCCCCCCCCAAAAAAAGGCTAAAAAGATCCCCCCCTCCCAAAAAAAAAAAAAAAATTGTACATCTCAAATTATAAAATATAAAAGATGGGTCACAACAGGTGTTTGACCGCGAAAGAGTATGTTATAAGGATTCCGCATACTGATCAAAGCAACATTAAATTCCTTAACATATCAAAATGTTAAAAAAAAAAAAAAAAAAAAAAAAAAAGACGTTTTAAACACAGCATTTTTTTTTTCAGCATAAGATTTGATAATTTTCTGTTATTGCTTTTTATAAAAAGGCATACTTTAAAGTAAGTATATATATAATATATTACTGATATTTTTACAGTCAGAGTAACAACATAATCACATTAAAAAAAATGTATTTCTGAATTTCTTTTTACTTTTATCGGTTGGTGGAAAAAATATAATACGAAAATTATTGATTAATTTTTGTGTGAATACATAAAAATAAAATCAATGCTATGAGTTAATCAATAATCCAGATTCTTTACAATAAAAAAATTTATTGATAAAGTGGAGATCTAAAGATATATTAAACAAATTTGTTATTTTTAAAATTTTTGAAAGTGATAAGAATTTAATTGAAAATCATAAAAAAATACACAAATCTTTTAACATTAAAATATATTTATTGGATTTAAAAAGATACAAATGTAATAAATAGACATTATTCTTATCAATTTAATTTAAATAGGAATTAAATAATAATACATAAGTAATAATATTCATACAAAAGTTGTATTTGAAAACAAAAATTAATCGTTTTTTGTTTATAATCGTACTTACTTAAATTCTTGATTGAAAAAAAGTTACAGATACAATCCTTTTGAAACGGGAAAAAAAAACACCCGACTGCAAAAAAAAAAAAAAAAAAAAAAAAACCTCACCAGTCGGATTTTATAAAAATATTTAAACACTTCTGGCAAAACATAAAAAAAAGCACGGTTTTGCAATCCGAATTGTTGATAATATCAAAATTCTTGATTGAAAAAAAATTACAGATACAATACTTTTGAAACGGAAAAAAAACACACCCGACTGCAAAAAAAAACTCACCAGTCGGATTTTATAAAAATATTTAAAAAGCACGGTCTTGGTGATGAACGGGAAAAAACTATGCTGTAGGTTTCTCTGCAATGGAAGCATTCATTAAATAAATATAATTCCACAAATATAACGCACTTTTAAAACATCGAGTAATGATTATTATTCTCAAGGATTATACTCATATACGTAATTAAATTTTTTATATCAAGTTTGAAAATTCATCTTTTTTTGGCATTTTAAAACAATTACAGAGAAAACAACATTACAAATTTGCCCTTTTGCTCGGCGGTCAGGGGGTTAAGACACCCATACTGTAGCACACATGTAACTGTAACACACATTACTGCAGTGGCGCAGCCAGAATTTGGTTCTAGGGGGGGTTTTGAGTTTCTGATAAAGGTGGTCGCCGGTTATATGAATCACTGGTTAATGGAATCAGTCTTAAATGAATGAAATCATAATGCTTTTCTCCGCAATTAAGTTGGTTATGATTCATTTAAACAACATTAGAGTTACAAACTATAAAATGTACAAATGAAATAACACAAAACTAGATTAGATTTATAAAGTGTTTAACCCGCCAGTGCACGGGTTGAAAAAACGTTGTTCATAAAACACATACATGCTTGGGTCTCACAGACCCAAGCCGTGCACTGGAGGGTTAAAAATGATGAGAGGAAAACTTTAAGATGGAAGAGTAGAGTACAGCAAATAATTTTATATAGAGTACAGTCGCTGAGTTTCACACGAAAAGTTACTTGTCAATCATATTTGACGTAATAGTAAACAATTTTAAAGCATTAAAACAAAGTATTCTAAGCAACGTGAAACTTTCCGATTCATTTTCAAAAATGAAAACACATGCAGGCATGATAATTCAAGTGATTTGTTATCGAACAGTTTTTCATAATAAATGAATTATATATTGAATTATAAGCTATTGTTGTCTCACAATTACTGACTCTTAATGTCTTGGAATTATTCTACGAATTATTTTTCAATATTTGCCTTCAATGATTGAATTCAGTTGGAAATGAAAAATGTTGACTCTCACTATGATTCGTCTTACCTAAAGCAAAGATCTTATACAAAGTTTAATCTTAGCATTGTGCCAAGCGCGCTTCAAAAGGAGGTCACAAAGTAGCAACAATGTTTTGATCCATGCCGTTTTGTTTTCTAGATGGGTTTTTAATTAATATCTCAGATAATTACAGACACATTGAAAATCATTACCAACAATCCTTAGATGATTCTGCGTTCATAACCCTCAACTCCCAGCTGAGCACCAGAAAAATAAGACACATAAATGATCTTATAATAGTTCAGTTTTTACTTTTCAAGTATGGAACCTTAATAATGGTGTCAAAATTCTGGTAACCATCTCCTCTCTAACATTGGCTATATTTTATACAACAATTTCCAAACAATTTTTTTCGGTACAACAATTTCCAAAGGGGTGTAAGAACAAAAAACATTCTAAAATTGCGGTTTCTACGATATTGTTGATTCTAGCAATTTGAAATTCAATCTAGCGGTTACTTTTAAAAGATGTAAATGCTCACTAAAAATGGTTTCTAAAAAGTTCGAAATTTAAAAAGGGGAAAGGAGCAGTAAACGTTCTAAATCGGAGATGGAAGTGATCGTAATTTTTGGTGCATTTAAGTTAATCGAAATAACCCTAGGTTCCCCTCCTCATAGGAAACTGTCCACAGCAAACAAAAAACCAGTACAATCAAAGACGCATAATCACCTGAAAACTTTTTCTTTATTTCCGGACACATCTGGAAAGGGCGAGGGTGGTCCTCTTTCCGCCTCTAAATAATCGACCTTCTTGTTCAACAGTTAGAGAAGATCTGATCTAATTTTTCAGATACATTTTCACCAACACATAAATGAAAATATGCCAAACACTACATTTTCTCACCAGGCACTCAAGGTTTTTTTTTTTTTTTTTCTTTTGAGAAAGCCAGACATGTGTTAGCAGCGAACACAAAAATGTTGATATTGCATATCTGATGCCGGAATCAATTTATGAAAACGGCGCCTGCATTTAACACAAGATACGAAAAAAGACAAAACAGCATATGTTAAAGTCATCTGCAGTACATTAAAATAACAAATTGAAACCACAGAGAAGTTACGTACTTTTACTGTTACAATGAAAAATCTGGGAAAATTTTTAGCTCTAGGAAGAAATGATTGCTTTCGAGATTAAAGAATAAAAAGATTTTGAATGCAGACATTAATTCACATAGAGAAACTTTAAGATAGAAAAATTAAATTTTAGAATAAAACATAAAATATATATGATTCTATATCATAGCCATAGGCTGGAAACATGAAATTTGGCATAGAGGCTGGCTTTAGAGACTTAAATGCTAGCCCAGAACAGTAAGCAGGAGCAAAAACATGTTCTAAAATTGAGATTTGTGCGATACAGTTGGTATAGAAGCTTGGAATTTGGCATGGTGGTAACTTTTGGGATGTAAATGCTCTCTAAGAACGATTTCTAAAGAAATTTTAAATTTAAAAGGATGAAATGGGCGGAAAACGGTCTGAAAATGATCTAAAAACAATTAATTAGGAATTGTTTGTGCTAGATATGTGAAATTTGGCACGGCTGTTATACTCTAGAAATATAAATGATCATCCGGAGCAGTTTTTTAAAATTTAGAAATGTAAAAGGTTGCAAGAACAAAAAAGTTCTAAAATTGCGATTTGTGTGATACAGTTGGTATAAATGCTTGGTGTTTGACATAGTGGTTACTTTTAAGACACTCGTTCAAAACGGTTTTTAAAAAATTCAAAATTTTAAAAAGTGAAATGAGCAAAAAACGTTCTAAAAATGTTCTAAATCATAATATATTTAGAACTTTTAGGGCTAGACTCTTGAAATTTTATATTATGGTATTTAAGAGACGTAAATGCTCGCCCAGAATTTATTTTTTGAATTCGAAATTTAAAAGAATGCAAGAGTAAGATGCATTCTAAAATTGTGATTTATGTGATACATTTGGTGTGGAAACTTGGAATTTGGTATGATGATTACTTTTATGTAGTAAATGCTTCCTCAGAACATTTTTTTTTAATTCAAAATTTAAAAGGATGAAATGAGCGAAAAACTTTCTAAAAGCATTCTAAATTATGATTTAGTTGAAACTGTTAGTGTTAGAAACATGAAATTTAGTATAGAGATTACTTTTAAGATGCAAATGTTGAGCATAAAGAGTTTATTCTAAATGGGAAATTTAAAGGTGTAAAACAACTGAAAACAATATAAATTACGATTTATTTAGAACCGCACGTTATATCGCGCCTTTCGAAGACGATCTTTTTTCGATGCTAAAAGTAACTAAACGTCTGTATTTCGACACAATCTTTTAAAAGCATCTCGGAAGATCAAATTTACAGCGCCTACAAAAATTTTGAAACGCTCTGATGAATAAAAGTATTTAAAAAAATCTGAGAAATTTTCGATAAAAATGCTAAAAGAAAGTTAGGTGCTGTTTCGGCGTGGGTTAGCTCGGCTTCGGCTCATGTTTTCACTATTAAATGTGACTAAGTCTATGATTTAGTCTTTTTTGATGTGACTCTGTTCTCTTCGACTTTAGTCAAAGACTTAGATTTATTTCACGGAATTTTAAAGAGGGGTTGGATACAGTTATATTTAGAATCGAATAAAATTTCAGAGAGTTCGGACAATAACTTTTTTTTGTTGTTGTTATTTTAAAGGACCCGTTGCAAAAAAGGAAAAAAAAAGTGGGAAATTGTACGCTAAACGAGACAAATGAGGTGCGTTCATTTTATAACTAGTTTCGCAATTAAAAAAAATTCATCATCATCATTTCAATGAAAGGAATTATGTAGTCTTCTAGGAGTTAAATGAGCATGCCTTTTTTTTTCCTTATTATATATGCCACGTTTTCAAATGCAATTTTTTTTTTTCACCATGGAGATCTTGCTTTGTGAATGATTACCTTCATGGTTTAATATTTTTATGACTCATCATGAACGAATCTCCTTGCGTTTATTTACTCTAATGGATTGAGATATTCGGTTAACCTATTTTCCACTGAAGTTATCTCAGAATCTATACATTTTTTAATGTCATTTTCTCATCTATCAAGAAAACTTTTTTTTTTTTTTGAACGATCTTTCTAAAAATGTAACTTTTATGCCATTTTATTCGAAAAAATAATTTTGAATAAAAATGGCCACTTGGCATATGAAAAAATGTGGTCATTTATGTGGTCAGCCCATATTTGTTTTCCTCAGTCACATGACTTGCACTTCTTTTATTATATAGATTACGTAGGATAGGATTTAACAGAATAATGAAAACTTTTATGAATATCTCCTAAAGTTTTGATTCGATTTTCCTAAAATTTGAAGTGACTCGACAAATTTCTGCAACGATTCCACATATATTAAATTTCAAACCATTCGGTTGGGTAATTTTTGCGCTGTTATATGCGGACAGACGTACAGACGGGCAGACGCATGGACCAGGTGCTAACGTTACGACTATAGGTGCTACGTTATTTGTATAACTACGAACGCACCTAAAAAGAAGAGAGAAGAAAACATTTCTTTTACAGTTCGATATCAACATTTTTCCATGGTCTGTAAAACCATTATATTTATAACTGAGGAAAAATTTATAGAATTCAGGACAAAGGTTATTAAAAAAAAAAAAAAAAAAAAAAAAAAACTATGAAACGACCCTTACGAGGGAAAAAAAAACCCCAAACAAACAAGAAAGCGTCTTTTAAAAATGCTTTTATAACTCAAAGCGTCTGTCAAACACTTTTACTATGGCAAAGTGACGCAGTCCAAATGACTAGTTTTGACTTAACCGATGTATGTAATATGCGCTTTCACAGTTTTAAGTAGAATTCTCGCCGTTTAATTGAATCACATTGTTGGATAGAATTTGATTTAACAAAGCGGCGGATTCCGCGAAGGTGGAATTTTGATTCATATAAGCGGTAATTATAGTAATTTTTTTAGCTCTGGGGGGGGGGGGTTAACCCCCAACCCCCCCCCCCCCCTTGGCTGCGCCACTGCATTACTGTAACACACACATATTGAATAACACAAAAATGTAATCACATAATTTTTCGCTGTAAAAACTACGAACACGTACACCTCTTCTAACTACTAAATCGTTGAACTATATATTAGCCAATCAGCATGCACATTTCCAAACAAAGAACGCAGTGGTCTTCTGCGGTCTGTTAAAAAAAAAAAAAAAAAAAAAAAAAAATACGTCAGCATTTGCAAAGAAGCGAAAGCTTTTTATCAGCTGTCAGAAACTTTTTATTTACCGGCATTAAATTTATCAATTATCTGAATAGTATACTCCCTACAGTTGTTACATTTTCAGAGCGAGGGAAAATAGCTTAAAAAAAAGATTTCGACGTAACACTTGCAAATAATGTATCGAATTTAAAAGAATTTAAAAGCAATTTTAATACAACATATTTTTGCTTTAGATGTAGAAAATCCAAAATATTATTCCTTCATTAACTTTTGAAAGCCTTGATAACCTAATCTGTATTTTCATACACTTTATTAATGCTAGAGTGGTCACTATTTTGTATACTTTGAAATCAGTGTTGCTAAACACAGTGTTGAATTCATGGGGTAGCCCGGGGGGGGGGGGTATCACCGGAACATTGGAATGTTCCCCCGGAAGATTTGAGATTTTATGCTTTTAATAGATAAAAAATTCAATTTCCCCCCAGGAACTCTACAGTGTCCCCTCTGGGGCAACAGAAATCCCTCCCGGAGAAAAGTGTCTGAATTCAACACTGGTTAAACATTATATAGAGACCACTGATTGGTCTCATCATAATCTGAATTTTGCGATCGCTTATGGAAATTTGGAATCCCGTTTTCTGTTTAAAATATCAACTAATAATTATTTTTTTTTTAAATAAAATATGATATTAAATTGTTTTAAAAAATTATAAAACTAATTATTATAAATTCACCGGGAAATAATAAAACACCAAAAAAATAAGGGACTAAGATTTTTTTCGTCAGAGGGGGGGGGGAAGCTCTGTCCCCCTGAATCCACCGTAGAAGTCAATTTTTAATTTTATTTCCCTTGTTCATGTGTTTGAAATTTATTTGAAACGGGGACTCAGGGGGACTGAAAGCTTCTAACGAAATAGATGGATATTCTATGACTAACAATGTGTGATTTCACTTTAATTTTTGTTTTAAATATAAACTCTTATCTTTTGACCGTACTTTTCAGTAAATTAGCGCTATTTTGCAAAGTCCTATTATTATAAAATCATACATGTTATTTCTGTTGTCAACATCATTTTTTATATGAATTTACAAAACACACAACAACAAATGAGGTATCCTCCTTCGAAAGGTTTTGAAGCAGCTTCTGACATACTACTACCCCCACATTTCGTTAAAACATGGCTTTTGATTAAATATTGCTATTAATTAAAAATTAAATCGGCATTGTTTTTATAAATGAAATGCAAGATTTTTCCTCAAATTAGTGTTGCCACAAAAATAAAATAACTGCACTATATACTGCTGAACAATGATTAAAGAAAATAAATAGTAGTACAAAAAAGATAAAATATCAATTCTCCACATAGGTTTACGTTATATTTATGGTTAAAAAGTAAAATTGATATTGAAATGTTTAAAAGAAAAAAAAGACATCATCGATCGGTCGAAGCAGTGGTATTTCCCGTGTATAATAAAAGGTATGATTTGTTATATTAATATATTTTTTAAGTGCATTCAATTTTTTTTCATGTTTTCCAAGAAGCGGATGGATATCTTGGGAATTGACGAAGTTATGAATTTTTTTCTTCTTAAACTCCTATCCCCCCCCCCCACCTTGAGGCCATTTTTAATGATATCAAAAATCTGTCATACATAAATTTTCGTCCCTTTTCCTTAGAAGTAATAATAACTTTAAACGGATTTGATACGATATCATAATTAAGAAGTTATGGATTTTTTTTTCTGTTCCCCCCCCCCCCCATTTCGATATTGCCCATTAACGAACTTGACCAAGATTATATGTATCAGTTTGGAAGAGATTTGTGCAGAATTATTGAAGTTATCGTGTCCATAAAAAAATCATATAGCTATATAGACAGACAGATAGATAGATAGATAAAGTTTTGAACTGGGGGGTGTTTTGGGGTTCTAGAGGTCATGATCGGCGTAGATCTGCAAAAATTTTCAGAAATTCCAACATAGGAGAGAATGTAATAGGTAATATTTCTTACGAAATCTACCTCAAAAGAAAAAAGAAAAAATGATAATTTCGTTTCTCTCAATAAATAAATAGGGACAAAATTATATAATGCCAGGCTTTCACTCTTCAGCGGAGTGAAATATTTCACTCTTGTCGAAGGAGTGAGACAGTCACTCTCGACAACGGAGTGACATATTTCACTCCTTTCTAGGGAGTGGAAAATTCCACTCTTTAAGGAGTGTATTTTTATAAAATTCACTCCAAAAAGAGTGAAAATGCCTCTCACTCTTCCAAAGAGTCAACTTCTCACTCCTCCCAATTTTAGAGTGTATATATATATATATATATAAGTGTTAAAACTTTTCCCTCGGAAGTTTTTATTTTATCTCAACACTATATATATATATATATATATATAGTGTTGAGATAAAATAAAAACTTCCGAGGGAAAAGTTTTAACACTATATATATATATATATATAGTGTTGAGATAAAATAAAAACTTCCGAGGGAAAAGTTTTAACACTTTCGGGTCTGACGTTCTAGTAATAAAGCATGTCTTCACTATTACATTGCGACTATGATATTAGTATGACTATTATGTTGCCATGACAATTATTTCTGTTATTTTCTTCATGTGGTAATGAGTAGTACGAGTTTTTACGTTTGTTATTATCGCTTCATTTAGTAATTTAAATAAAAACCATTTACTTAAAGCTCTAAATACTACCAGCGCTGAGACTTTTATTTCAAACATGTGTTTCATTCTTTAAATTTTAAAATTTGGGATACTTGTCAAACTATGTTGCGACTATGATATTAGTATGACTATTATGTTGTCATTACAATTATTTCTGTTATTTTCTTCATGTGGTAATGAGTAATACGAGTTTTTACGTTTGTTATTATCGCTTCATTTAGTAATTTAAATAAAAACCATTTACTTAAAGCTCTAAATACCAGCGCTGAGACTTTTATTTCAAACATGTGTTTCATTCTTTAAATTTCAAAATAGGGGATACTTGTCAAAACCATTATTTTATGATAAAATAAAAAAGCAAGTTGGAAATTGTACGTCAAACGTGACAAATGAGGTGCGTTCGTACTATAAATAGTTTTATAAGTTTTCAGATCTTGGTGCAATAGCTGTTGCACTGTTATGCAAAAAGGCATGAATACAAAATTTAATTTAGGGGCAGATTTTCATATTATAGATATTAATTTTATAAGTTTCAGTACACTTTTACAAACAATTAAAATTATACTGTGCGCAAATCAACAGTACAAGACAATGTAAAAAAATCATCGTTATTATTTCACTGAAAAAAAATGAATTATATCGTCTGTTGTTATGATAGGATTCATTTCCGTAATAAAATAAGTACATTTTAAGTTGGCAACATTTTATCATTTGTTGACATTGACTGAAAATTCCAATGGGAAACTTATGCCTAGTTTTAAAAATTTCAGAACTTGAAATTCATATTGAGACTCTTTTTCCATTTAATATCTATTTTTCCAGAAACATCTATCCAAAAAACTGTAGACAGATTATAGGATTGCTATAACTAAACAAGTTTAGTATACAAATTCGGTTTTTAAATTCAGTCATACGGAAATAATAGGACTCCGTCTTAAATAGGACGTAATCACCATGGCAATCTACAATCATTACCTATCATGGGATATCATTCAATTAATTACGTATAATAGGATTTAATAGAATGAAGAAGACTTTTTAAAAATATCTTTTTAATTTTATATTTGATTTTCATGAAATTTGAAATGACTCGACAAAATTCTGCAATGATTCTATATATTAAATTTAAAACTATCGTTTGGGTAGTTCTTACTTGGGCAGTTGTGTGTTATATGCGGACAGACGGTCAGAGGGATGGACCAGACGACGAATGTAAGTGCTACGTATTTATATAATTACGAACGCACCTAAAAATACCAGAAAATTGTTATGCCTTTCAATCCTTACTACAATACGACAATTCCTTCAAACAATTCCCATATTAAAAACAAGCAAAGCAACGCCATTCGGTAGGTTTCAATAACTGGCGTCATTTGTTAAATTTAAGCAAACCGCAAGTTTTGTAATTTGGATAGTCATTGTTAACTTTTTAAAGCTAAAAGTGATTTTTTCACAAAATTTAAAACATCGGACCTGAAAAGGTTAAATACAAATGAATATTTTCTGTACAGTGTACGACATTGTTATAAGGGTCGGTAATAAAAAATGCAGTCGCTTCAAAAGAGAAAAAATGTGTCTCAGTTAGAAACTTATACAGTTTATTGGTACAATTTTTCTCTCTTTAAAAATGTATTATGTTCCTTTTTTGTATTCGTACCCATTATTCAAATTATATTTTCGCAACATGTATTTATATTTTGCTTTTTTAACACTTACAAACTTTTCATTAGTTGAAAAGTTTTTATGAATTAGGTAGTGCTCTAACTCTCTTAAATATACTCGGATTTCCATGTAAATGTATAATGTTATTGTGATTCATTGAAGAATCTGCATGTTCTCTATAGAGTATAAAATAAGTAGAAATTATAGTTCATTTACAGGGACACATAAAAGAATTCCGTTACGGTCTATGGGGAAAAACCGCTTCCAAGCACTTTAACCCTTTAACGGATAAAGCACATCTATTGCTAAAATGTTGAAACAAATGATTGACACAGGAAATTATGAACAGATTTATTTGTATATAAGAAAAAAGCGATATTTCACATACATAATAAATGGGAAACATTTCTATTAAAATTCTGCTGTCATTGTTGAATTTCGTAATTAAAGTTTTGTGGTTTCATAGGGAAACCAATGTGCATTAAAGGGTTAAAGATATTATTAAGATACTTCAAACATAATGATTTTGATTTGCATCACTGAGGTGTGGACTACGACATGCTTTCTGTGCAGTATAGAATAAGTAGCATTCATATTTCGTTTACAGGGACTCATACGAAAATTCCATTACAGTATGATCTATAGGAAAAATGCATTTGCGGTGCATTTTAATGATGTTACGATACTTCAAACATAATGAAATTGATAGAAATAACTGAGGTGTACTGAAACATGATTCTGAGGCAGTGAAAAAAAATCAATTAAACTACGACAATGATCTATAATTACTGTAAGCGCATTTTGAGTTGTGGTATGTATTTTTAAACTTAACTAATTAGTATATTAAGTGGTGTGTATAAATTATATAGATCACATACAGGGCTGTACGAAAGAATTCGCACATATTACCGGATATGGACCGCAATTGCAAAAAATGAATTTTTACTGCGTTATGTGTTTTAGGTATTTTTTATTTGGATATATCATTTCATTGTACGAAAGAGGGAAATTTCGTTCTTGTTTTTATTTAACAGAATATTTTACAAAAAATATTTCATTGTTCTGTTATTCATGAATTTTTAAAAAGAAATCGCCGAATTAAATACGAGTAAAAGTTAAGAAATAAATTATTTTATATTAATAAATAGGCAAATTCTCCAATATATATATATGAATATATACAGGGTGTATCTGAAATGCTTCAACAAACTTAGGGGGATGACTTGAAAAAATTCAGTCTGTTGGTTAGCATACTGGTCCTAAAATTGCTTTCGCTTGGGCCGAAGTTCGCGGGTTGGGCAAGGTTTGCAGGGTTTCCCTTGTACAAGAACGATAACTCGGGTCACTTTCGCTTCAAAAGTCCTCTTTGAAGGCATTTTTCACCTAGCAATAGGATCCATACTGGCCGATGCTTAACAAATCCCACCCTCCCCATAAAGTGTTGAAATATTTTTCAATAGACATTACTAAATTATATTTTTTACTATAATTATGTTACTACTTTAAAATACAAGAAAAGTTAAATGTTTCTCTATATTTCCTTTTCTGAAACGAGGAATTTAGTCCGAGTCTAAAGCAAGAATAAATATTCCACAGAAATCGTGCGAATAGTCATCTTTTCTTTGATCCCCCGTTCAAGCACATCCTACCTTTAATTAAATGGCAAAATATTTAACAGCGCTGCGAGCTTGATTGAGAAAACTATTTGATCACTAGGAATAACTCTGTTAGTTCATTACAGAAAAGCTCTCTAAGAAAACAAAGGAGACTTCCATATGAAATACTAGGAAGAGTGCTTTTAACGATCTGCGTTCGAGAATTTGGGTGTTATGGTCAATGTTTCTCTTCAAAAAGTTTCATTAATCTTTCCCTTCCTATCACTAACAGTTGAAATAAGTTTTACAATTATTTTTTGATTTTCTTTTGGGACGCTAGTGTGAATTAGTAAGTTCCTAAAATTCTACACATACTTACAAGCGATTTGTAAATAAATATATACCGTGCATTGCTTATGGGGGAACGCGTACCCCTGGCATTTTGTAAATCTAACGGGAGGAAATAAAAATTTTAAAATTTTGTTAACCCTTAACTGGCGTCGTGAAATTTTTGTGCGCAACTGGCGCCATGGTGTCATTTCGACCCCAGTTAGTATTATAACATATATATAACAGATAAAATGAATTTTTACAAAAACAATTGTATTTTTACATGACTGCATTTGTGTGAATAAGTAAATATAGCTCTTATATACTTTATAATTTTTATCTGAATCTTACTGATGGTTGAAAAAAGGACACGAGTCGAAAAATACGGAGGGACTTAATGGCAAAACAATATCATTTAAGAGTTAAATTAGATTCAAAAGTGCTGTGAAAATTTATGAGATTTTTATGTTTTATGTCGATTTTTTTATTTTATTTATTTGTTTATTTATTTCTTGAAAACAAAGATGTTTATATTTAAACTCATTGTGGATGTTTTTGGTTTGTTAAAGAATGAAATGTTTTATAGCATTAAATATGCCACAGAGATCACTTGCATAATCTGTGATCATTTTGTACAGACAAATGCAAATAAGTCTACATCTACACTGCACTTAAATCGCTCAAAAACTCATTGCTCAAATAGTGATTATCTCGAGTCATATTAAAAATGTGCAATTTCTGTTTAATCTACATTGTATTTTTTTTTTCTTTTCAAAGAAAGTATTTTGGATATTACTCTTATCATGGAAAAAGCACAGACATCTAAAATATACAAAATGAACTAAGAAAAATTATAAATAGGTTGAAAATTGGAAGTATTAAATATATGCCTCATAAACCGGTTTTATTGATGCATCTGCTCGCAGGGAGTTGCAAAATTAAGCTTAAAACAAAAGTAATCATTAACTTCAGGTTCACTGCATGGTTATTTTTATTTTAAGTGCGCTATAGACCTAAAAATAAAGTTAATAAACTCAGGAGCATAAATCATATTACCAGTAAGACAGTTTTCTTATATTTTTTTATTGTTTTTATTCAGTAATCTATCTTATCTGTGTAAAGATGAGAAAACATTAAAAAACTGCCTCATCAGCAGATTTTATTGATGCAGTATTTTCTTTTAAATTTTTTTGTAATTATTTTCATTCAGCAACGCATCTTCTCTACAAAACATTCAAAATCTGCTACATTTGCAGATTTTATGGGTATAACACATTTCTTATATATTTTTATAATTCATTTCCTATAGCAATCTCTTTTTTCTGCGTAATTCTGGGAAACAGTAAAAATCTGCCTCACCTGCAGATTGCATTTTTACTTCTGCACGGTGTTTTTCACAAATATACCCTTAAAATGCAAATAAAGTATTCACTTATTTTAGACACTTAGACTCGTAAATAAAATATGTCAATAAATCCGTTTTCTTATACATTTATAAACATTTTAAGTTCTTGCTGCTGTTTTTCATACTAAAATTATGCGTACACATTCACAGCCTTGTACTCAGGGGTCGTAAAAACTACTTTTTTACTGTAGCGAACTACAACTACGTTATCGAAAATGAAGTTAACTACAACTACTACTACTTGTTTTAAAAAGTAGCGACTACAAACTACTTTTCAAAAGTAATCACTAATTCGCTACTTTCAGATTTTGTCAAAGGGTTCAATTTATACTAGAAACTGAAAACATGGATTAAAAAAAGGGACACCTCATTATGTCGCGTCTGCCGGGGTACTATTAAATAAATGCAACATAATCGAGGGCATTGAAAAATTATGAAAGATAGCATGCAAGAAAACGTTTTGTGTTTACCTCCAAAATACACACGTTACAAATTTCGTAGCAAAATCAATATATATATTATAATCTAAAAAATACCTAAAACAACACTAAATGCAAAAGATAAATAAATCTGTAAATAAAACAATTCCAAATAATAAGAAACCCGGCGTTAAAACATAAAGACCTAATAACAATTAGATAGATAAGTGTTGCCAGCAATCAAATTAATTCTTTTGGCGGGTTAATACTTGATTTTAGCAGCAAGTGTCAATGGGGAAAATGTATGACTTCGTTGCCAAACAGTGCAGCTGATATTTGCAAATTGTTGAGTAGAACAAATTTTGCACAAAGGAAGCAAGTTTCGGCCAGATTAGCACATAATTGATTTCCAGAATAGCACATTTTGCCCTTGAGGTAGCGTTTAAAGTAGCGTCGGTTGTCGGTAAAAACTACTGCTGTATTGTATCGAGCTACTTGCTACACTACACTGTTCTAAATATAGTGCTCTACACTACAAAGTACTTTAAAATGTAGTGACTACTTTAGTTTAGCTTACTTGTAGCTAAGACCACCACTTGGACTTATTGCAATAAGCCTGGATAGAGTTGCAAAAAACTGGTTTATTCCCAGGTTTGTTTCCAATAGACCCGGTTTATTCCCAGGCTGATTGCTAAAAAACCTGGTTTATTCCCAAAAAACCCGTTTTATTTTCAGGTTTAAACCGGGTTTTTTTCTAGCCTTTGCAACTCTAAGCCTGGATGAAACCATGCTGTTTGGACAAAAAGTTGACCATTTTCTAATTAGCCTAAAGCTACACAGGCTCCTTGCAATAAACCGGAAAATTATCGGATTGTTTGTTAAACAAATGTTCATTTTCCAATTAGCCTAAAGCTGCATAGGCTCTTTGCAATAAATATGTAAAATTTGAGACTGATGGGCAAATAACTGGTGATTTTGCAATATTAACCTGGCTCTTTGCAAAGAGCCGGATTTCTCAATTAGTATACGACATATATATATAAAATTGGAGTTTCTGTGTGTGATTTTTACAAAGGCACCTCATTCGACTTTCATTCTACTGTTTAGAGGATGCAATAGTCAAAAATGACATTTAAAAAACCTTTTGTCAGTCTGTCTGTTTGTCCGAAATAGGCTTAGAAACGGTTACCTAACAAATGCTGAACTTATTAGGGGCAGATAGAGAAGGTTTCTGGCTACAATCTGAAGATGGTTGCATTTTGATATCTAAAATAGTTTTTGAGAAAACAGGAAAAAAACGGGTGAATCAACCATTCATCCCATAATTTAAGTGTTATTACATGTTTAGCTTATGACATAAATTTTAATTTAAAAACTGGATTGGTAAGTATAAGCACCTAACCCAATATTTTATATTATAAATATTTTTAAAATATAGAATACCATTATATTGCTTTTTCCCCAAAAAAACTCGAAAGATCTAAAACACAAATAGACATACCAAGGTCTAGACCGAGTTCGTTGGCCAATTTCATCCGTCATCTTGTTTCAAAATGGCGGCCAATTAAAAATTAAAAATTTTTAAAAATTCCAAAAGATGTACAAAAAATATTAAATTGAAAAAATTGCTTCTGTTAAGTGTTAGAACTTGATACAGGGAACATTTTTTTTTGTTTTGGCTTTGGCTGAGATATAGCTGTTTGAAATTCTAGGTTGGCTGATATTTTCAAACAATCTGATTTTTGTTGTGCTGTAACTCTCATGCTGAAATTTTTGTATTCAAATTCAGTATTAACGAAAACCGGGATATAATCAAATCGGGTTCCAAGCATTTTAGCTTCGACTGTTTGAGTAAAAGGAGTTGAATTTTTAAAAACACGGAATATACAAACCGGAAGGACTGTTCATTATTATGCTTGTTTGCTTTCGGTGCTGTTCTTCAGAAAGGAATTTTTATTAAAATGGGTGATCACATCAAAAAACTTACTGTTAGCTGTAAAATTATTTTTTGTGTCCATACATAATATACATAAAGGTTATTCCCCAAAAAATACTTTTCTCCGCTCAACAATGCAAAGTTTTCCGACACATTCTCGAATACAATTATAAACGTAAAAGCATGACACTATCAGGCATGACTACTGAAGTTATTTCGAATCGAATATCGTTTTTTTTTCAATAAATGTATTACATCTTGGATTATATGCGATTATTATCTCCTGAAAACGTTTATCGTGCTGTCGCATCTGGAAATTCAGCTCAAAATTCAAACTTTGACAGCATTTTCTGAAATATCCTCCACCTTTATGGAAAAATTGAAAATGTTATTCAATTTCATAGTCTTGTAATAAGAATACCTGCTAGTTTCATGCGTTTACAAATAAAAATGAATTCATGGATGACTCAGAAAATTGCCAGAACAAAAATGTACAGTCCTGGGAAAGGAAAACTCACTACCAAAAGAAAACTCCCCCTATGCTAGTTTATCACCAAATTGCCGCCGCAAAGAGATGTGAACGCGGTACCATTCGACTGGGTTAATGAATGCGTACAAATTTTAAATTTTCAAATGGTAACACCTACTTTTAACATACTATTTCAGTTTCTTGGATTAAGGCAACCCAGAAAAAGGTACAATTCATATACTTTTTCTTAAATATACATAGAATTATATATAAAAATGTGTTAAGGGTTTATCCATAAAATATGAAAAATAAAATACAAATCTTAAAATGAAAAATACATGTTACACAAAGTTTGTTTTCAGAAAAATGATACAGTATTTGTAAATATTTAATAAACTCACTTTTTGCATATAGGGAAGAAAAATGTATAAAATTTGTCGGGTTAGTTTCTCTTTTCTGTTGAGGCTTTGATAACAAGAGACGGTCTCTTTGGACCATTGAAAAGTAAAATTTATCGATATCTCGAGAACTAACGATTGGAATGAGCTGTAACAGCCATGTTTCGGACGATTGTGGTTCGGTTTTATGTCGAAATTATGCAGGTCATTTAATTCATATTTTTTAAATATAAATTTATTAATAATTTTCATAACTAAAAATATGTTTTGGAATCTAAAATATGCCTGTAATAGGACTGGGTCTATTGATCTCATTAAAAAAAGACATATTTCATTCGAACGTTTTATGAGGTGATATAAATTAAAGTTTGTCACATGCATTTAACATTAGCATCCTCAAATTTGTACCTCTTCAAAACACTATAAAAGAATATAATAACACTAAAATAAAATTACGATTTACATGAATTAAGATTGTAATAAAATATAATGAAAAATTAAAAATAAAACACCATACAATGAAACTGTAATCATGGAATAATCAGTTTTTTTTACAATCTCAAATAGCTTTTTATATGTACATTCTCTCAAAAGACGCTATCGGACCTGTCGGCGTGAATTGTCATGATACTTTTAGCGTTGAATAAGCATGTGTTGACCAAAACCATAGAAGCAACATCTGGTATTTCGCAATCGTTCGAAACCCTTGGAATGGATCCTATAAAGTGAGTACTCCATATTGTCAACCATAAACTAGCAAACATAATGTATCTGTGAGCTTTGAGGCCTTTTTATCACAGACCACATAGCTCATCATAAACGTACACATGCGGCTCTTCACGGCATGGTAATGTTAGTGGAAGAAGGCAATTCAATAGGCCTAGTAGATGTGCTTACCACGAGCAGCTAATGAGAGTGAGACATGAGAATTTATGAAGATTATCTCTACACGTACGCACTTATTGAAATGCAGCGTTTTAGTTGTAGATATTTAAGCCATGCATCGCCGATAGTATTTTCTCTGCATTAATTTGTACCCAGTCAGACTAAAATTCTATGGTTGACAATATCGCGTACGGGTGCCCTCTTTGCATACCCTTTTCCGGGGGTTGTGGAGGATTGCGAAATGTCACATGTTGCACCTAATTGTTTGGTTCACATACTTGTTTACCTCTAAAATTTTGTGACGAATGTCATCGGCAGGTTCACTAGCTTACCGTGTTTGTATTATTTTTAATTCTTAGTTGTTTTCAAATATTTAAGGAGGAAGCCCTCTCCTGTATCCCTTTGCGTACGCCCATGGTTATGTAGTGTATGGGTATAAATAAATATGTAAAAGTAGTAGTATTTACTTTGCTTCAAATATACATTGAATCCATTGACAAAATCAGCTTTCTAAGTGACTGTTTTTTGTAATAATTAACTTCAGTATGTATATTTTTATAAAGTAGATGTCGTTGTAGGAACTGCAGTATTAAACCTTAAACCCTTCCTTCAGAATAATCACTTACCTTTAATTTTAAATGTTTGTTTAATATTCCTGTTTATATCCATCTAATAATCAAATATGAATGTATATTATAGGAACTTTGGTCATTTTACTTTAACGTTCTTACAATGCTTGCTTTCTAATGCTTTACATGCTCTATGTCTCATAAAAGTTTCCCCATTATTAAGAAAATTTGATATAATAAGAATAATACAATGACATGTAACAGAAAAATATTTTCTTGAGATTTTATTAAATATATTTTTAAGTTCATTGAATAATAAACAGTTGGCGTTTGCTTCAATAACAAACAGAAACCCATTTTATTCTACATGATTTTATAAAAAATTCCTTTCTTTATAGTGACATTTGAAACATAGTGCAGAAACACAAACCATAATGTTAGAATATTTTAGGAGATTATAAAAGCTAATTCTTGTCCCATTACATCTCATATAGGTGTTCGGAATTAAAATTGCACGAAGGGAAAAATCGATCAGCATGAGTAAATATTTATTGATTGCTCTATAAATTCCGTCTTACCTTCCAAGTCCATTACATGGGACTGGCAAACTCACCTAACACACTAATCACTTAAAAAGAAAAACGAAAAAACATGGAAGCTCAACTGTTCGTAGTATAAATGCAACAGTAATTGCCATGCTATACGTGAGGTGCCTAGCTTTATGCCTTTAAATAACTTACGTACAGCTTAAATGGTTCAAGCTTCCCTATTTATTCGTGGCTATTCCTCGATTTCTTTTCATGTAATCAATAGCTTAGTAAGTTAGAGAAGGAAATGACAATCAAAAGACTAAGCTGAGGAACAATTGTTTCTTTCAAAAACTATCCGCAGAAAAAGAAAGAAAATTTCTTTTTGCAGTTTTCTTTGATCTCTAATGTTACTTCAGGTCATATCATAATGCTTGAATATTACTTAGAGACTTTATTTATTTTCACTTTGTAATGTTTATAAATTTTAGCGCATCTAATAAATCATTCAAAATTACACAAACACTTTCATTAAAACATTCTTAACAATTTCATTACACATGTTAATTTACACGATTTTTTTTAATGTATACTAAAGTTTAATATTTTTGTACCCAAAATTAATTTGCTGGCCTATTTATTCCTGAATGGACTTTCTTTTGGTGATTCTTATTCCTAACTGTTTAAATAGAGCGATGTCGATTGATTGCTCAGGTTATCTTGTTAAAGAACATGATATCCATGATTAAATTCCCCCTACCACAACGAATGTCTTTCAATGCGAATTTTATTTAAGGCATAAGAACATGACTAAATCTAGCCATACCTTTGAAAATAGGTTTTATTTATCACTAGAAGTTAATTTTTTCTTATTTTTTTAGTTATTTTTATTCTTCGAAGTTCCTTTGATAGATACATTTGTTTTACAGAATAAATTTCTTATAACTATAATTTAGAATACATCCCCTTCTCTGGTTTAAATTCATAACCTATTTTGCCATGGCAATTGACCTATTTGAAGTTCGGGCAACTGGACTATTTTTCAACAATGGAAAATGAATCTCATGGCAACTGGCCCTTGCTCAATTAAAATGCAGGAAAGTTAGAAGAATGGAATCACTAATTCAGCAAATTATACTTGGTAAATTATATCAGTTGAATGTGGTAGAGTAATCATACCCCAGGCATAAGATAGCAGCGACCTATGTTGTGTGATCAAAGCCAAAATGAATCAGCCTCGATTATCAGAAAAGGCATCTTCCATTTAAAATTTAGTCCTATTCAATCCAACAGATGCCAGGATATAGATTGGAAGTTTTGAAGAACAAAAGGGTGTTCCTATGCTCGCAGGTGGTATAGAAGCTCTGTTAATCGATACTCACCAAAATGTAATGAGCATCATTGTATGTCAAGGCCTAACGGAAGATAAAGTTTGGTGAAATTCCGTGCATTGGGTTGTTGAGATATAGCTATCGCAGAAATCGTGAAAAACACAGCACAGTAGCGCCACATGTTAAATAATATACATCAAAACTTAATCAACGCTTTCTTCTGTTAAGGTCTAACATAGTATGCAGTTTGATGAAATTCCGTTCATTAGTTTTTGAGGTATAGCTGTCACGGAAATAATTAACAATGCACCATAGCAGCGATGTACACCAAAACTGAATCAGCGCCAATTTATGTCGTGGTATAGCTGAATTTAGTAGAGTTCCGTGCATTAAGTATTGGGATAGAGAGGCCACAAATTCCGTGTCACATGCAGACTAACAGACAGACATTTTCCAAAAATGGTCAAAATCGTACGTGTATATCCGTATAAAGCTTTGAGTTCATTTTTCCAATAAATTTTTAGTCATATTTTAAAAAAATTATCTCTATTTTGAGGAATTTTTGTATGGTTATTTCAAAGTCCCAGTCATTGTAAAATGATATTAAAATAGTCAAAGCACAATTTAATATTCCTATGCTTTGGTCTTTTTATTTGTGCTTACATATTCATTGGTTATAGTTTAATGTAAAATTGTAGAGAGTTTTTATGTAAGAGCACTCTATGGCGATTCGGTTTTGGAGTGCATTCATGTTAACTTATGTGCGTGTATGTAAATCTTCTCCTGTTTTTCTTCAAATTTTGAAGGATGTACAAGAGCCCGGTCGAATTGGAGTGTCCTTAGTAGTTAGAGCATTTATGCTAATTACAATCGCACGTACTTTTTTGCCATAAAAGAGAAAGGTTTCGATGGATCAAGCGGGTTTTGAACAGGTATTCCTACAAATAAGTTGCAGCCATTACGGATAATTTCCGGTAAGAGTCTTTCTCCCCCTAGAATTTGTGATTCATCTTAGTTGGCGTATGTCAGCCTTTTAACTCGCTTAGAAATGATGCTGAGAAAACGTTAGTGAGGGATTTTCTAGTGGTAAGCTAAAAAAAACCTTGATTGTTTATTTATCTAAAATGATGGAAGACCACGACACCATCGGTGGCGCACATAGAAGTATTTGAAAAATCTGGGAGGATAATTTTTTTTCTCTTTACCCGATTCAAAAGTATTTTTAAGCTAATCTATAATATTATGAGTGCTAAAAAATAAGTTGCGAAACAAAAAATATTTATTCACACAATTTACTCATCATAATTGGTAAATGATAATGATAATGATTGATGATAATGATAATGATTGATGATAATGATAATGGATAATGATAATGATTTTGGTATATCCTGTATCAAGGCCATCTTTTCACGAAATATATTTTATTTTCAAGTTTTTTTCTTCTTTTATATACGGCTTTATCAAGTTTTTTTTACTGTTTGCTTGTACAATAGAAATAAAATGAACTGAAAAAAAGCAAATTCTGGTCGATGAACATAAATCCCACAATGTCTACAAATTTACTTATTTCGTGATATTTAAATCGTTAAAATGCTTAGAAGTTAAACCACAGATATAACTTTTCATTGTAATAATTGTATTGGTGGCAGCATGAATACTTTACCATCCATCATCTTAAAGCATCATTCTGTGCCTTACAGAATCGGTTTTGTTTGCCACCATCATTGTCGTTTGTTTTATAAGTCGTTTTCACGTAACTTTTTCTTCATCAGTTACGTCTTTATTTTCTTTTTATAAATCTTAATTCTTATGGGACGACATTAATGTGGTGAAGAAGGACTTGGTGGAAGTTCTTTTTGAAGCTACAACCGCTTGCGCATCACAACTTATACTTGCGCATTGAAAGTAGTTCACGTTTTTTCTTTTTCATTCAGAAATAAGAAATATCAATAAATAGTTTAAATATAATTTCATGGTAGGATTCGTGAGATTTTGTTGTTGTAATTTATTACAAGTTACTTGGTAATGGTAATGTTTCTTTATCAAGGTTACACTCTAGTTTTACTTCCTGTAAAATGCTATTGCAAGATTATATCTTTTTTTCTGAGCACAGTTTATTATTTAATATTGTCTTCTACTCACTCTAGGTGCAACAAAAATTGATGGGGCAGTTACGATGTGATTTCAGAGACATTATTTTTCTCAGAAGAAAATTCTTGTATTAAATTGCTCATTTTAGAAAATTATGGATTTCCTTTAAAATTATGGAAGCATCTCGTTTTTCCGCTTTCTCTTAATTATTTTTGTGTGGTCAGTATAGCTAGGTTTTTATTTTTATGCAGATATTCTGTTTTATTTCTTTAATTCTTTTTTTCTTAAATCGGGATATGACTTTGACGTTGACCTGGTCGATTCATTACTTTCGGAATGGGAAATATGCCTTTAATTGAATCTCGATTATGCACTACAAAAGTGAGTGCGTTAATCCATCTTTTATGAGCTCGTAAATCCATCTAAGTTTTATGCGAGACTTGAAATTAGAAAAATTATGCTTTTTATCTCTAAAAGACTTTTCATGGAATTTATCTTTGTAAGAAAATTTAAAAATAGTAATAGTAAAATTTTATGTTATGTTGTTCAAATTTTGCTACTACATTATGCTATCCTTGAGTCATAATCCTGACATCGGATGCCCCTAGAATTAAAGTATATACAAGCTATAAACATATGAAAAATCACTATTTAAGATTAACACCGTACTCAAATCGAAATTTCCCCAGTAAATATTTTGAGTTTCATAAAGAGTAGCATCCAACCTTCTTAAAACACTTTAAAAAGTTGTTTAGAAGTACAAGTAATCAACTCAAATTTGTAAAAGTAATGAAACAAAATAGATATTAAAAAAGGCTCTCTATCGCAGCGAATAAATTATGAAAGTTGGGCCTATTTATATGCTTCATCACTATATATGCTATGCATTTTCAACTGCAAAGCAAAGTAGAATATATTAATTCTGAAGCATATGAGCGCAAGAGAGTCAATAAAAAAATAAGCATACTCATTATGACTTCTAAGTTCTGACAGCTCACACGAATGCTAGGTTGATGCAGGGAATGAGATAATAATTAATTTTCAGTCGTCGGACACTTGAATATGGTTGCAACACATACTTTTACACTTATATTATTTTTTTAGAATCAATTTTTGCCCGCTGAGATTGCCCTATGTGCGGCGTTTCAAAATGCCGCACTGAGATTGATCGTGGGCCGCATGTAAACCAATAAACTGAATGTAGAAATCATTCATCAAAATTTAAAACAATTGACAAACAAACTGAAAACGCTATTTCTGATTCCGTTTCAAAAACGTTTTTCCTTGCTTCTGAAAAATTCAAAATTTGAGTCTATCCCTTCAAAATCAAGTATGCGATTGTATTACTTTTGAATGCACTACTATTTACACTGCTAATGTCTCATTTGGAAACAAAACAAAAATAAGTGATACAATTAGTTGTACCAGAAACTTTTGAAACCAAAAGCTTTAGTTATTATGTTCCTTTTAAAAATTCCGACGAAACATTTTAAATTGCACATATTAGTAAGTCAGGCAACAGAACGGAAGTAATGTAACGAGAAAGTCTGTTTTTGAAATTTTTCAGCTCATATGAAAAAGCTACTTTTAAAAGCTATTCGCAATAGTTTAAAAGAGAAGCATTAAATCAGTTTGAAATTTTTATAACTGGAAAAACTCAATAAAAAAATTTCAAAATATCATGAAAACATATAACAAAACGGTTAAAAAAATAGTCATCTTTTCCTATTTTAGAGTCGTTACTGCAAATCTGAACTTTAATAAAATAATTTATTTTAGTTTATTTTTTAGATGTAGAATAAAATATATAATTTGCGCTGAACATGATTATTGACTGCTGCAACGTAAAACCAATTGAGAATAGAAATATAATTTTTGAAAGTTTCTTTTACGTTCAAGAGAGTACATTAACTTTTTTTTAATTTTGTTTGTTAAATTGTTAAAAATTATTTGATGTATTTTTTTTTCATGTAATAAAAATACATTAAAATAATATATTATAATTTCTTATATGTAACTTTTTTACTTTATTTTGTTAAAAATGGAAAAAAAAATAGTTTTACAAATAATCATTTTGCCGACTGTATGAATTCTTCCTTTCAGCCCTGTGAGAAACAAAATGTTATGACCTACTTCATTTTATAAATGAAATATGCTGGGGTGAAACTGAGCCATATACTCAATTTTGTCGTAGTCTGAATATTTTTACTAAAGTTAAATGCAAAAAAGTTAGACAGATGAACAGATAAGAAATAAGTTCTTGAATGCTTTTTGAAACATGCTAAATTTCTTTCAGATTGAAAATGATAACATCATAAAACAAATTTAAAAAAAACAAGGCAGCCGTGAAAAATAACTGTTTATATGGAATTGTTTGTTTATGTAATATGAGTTAAACAAACCCAAGTCGCCATTCTTATATTAAACTGGATCATCGTATTGCATTTTAGCCATAAAATGTGCAAAAAAGGCTGGCTGTTCGAAAAGGTTAATAATTGTTCTCGAATTGACCCCTAAAAATTCCAACTCCCCCCACACCTTGTGGGGTGTATGTATCACGTTGAA
Organism: Maratus michaelseni; assembly: GCA_963931845.1. NCBI lineage: Eukaryota > Metazoa > Arthropoda > Arachnida > Araneae > Salticidae > Maratus > Maratus michaelseni. The sequence continues at coordinate 19,466,205 of OZ007586.1, forward strand.
AATCTCGGTTTTAGTTTTTGAAACTGCCAATTTCATTTTACTCGCAACCCGATAGAAACACGGTAAAATAAATTTAACTGGATCCAGACCCGCATAAACGATTTTTGTCAGCTCTCAATCCTACCGTAGTCAAAAGCGAAATACTTCAACCCGAACCAGAAATAAATGCATGTTTTGGAAGCGATATGAACGCTAAACTATACATTCAAATTGCAATTCATTAGCCTGAAACTATTATGGCTATCAAAGTGAAATTTGTTTTGAAAAGCATTACTAGAAACCACCAAGCTTTAGCTTGACAAACAATAAAAATCTAGAAAATATTCCCATTATTTCCAAGACAGCTACGATCGCTTTGCATATTTGATCTAATTTACGCTGAAATTTAAATTATTGTAATTATTCTCTAAAAATGATTATTATAATAAAAATTATGAACTTTCTGAAAACTTATCTTCTATTGCAATTTTTAGTGTTGCCAACGAATGGACCAATAATTCAAGGAATAAACACACCCTATTTCATTGATGAAATTTTTAATATCTCTTGTACATCTGGAGCTTCCAAGCCACCAGCTCATATGATCTGGTATATTAATGATGAAGAGGTAAGCTGATAACTTAAACTGCATCCCTTATTTAAAATCGCATGCACACACATACATTCATGCTAATAATGCTCACCTTTTTCTCTCTATCTCAAAGTTTATTATTTTTTATGTGATCGTAAATAGAGTTCTTATTTACTCTTTTAAAATTCGATTGATCTAACGCTTCTAAGTCTGAATTTGCACCTTTAACTACAGTCCAAACAACCAATCATATTAAATGGAATAATATAGATAATTAGATCTTAGATAATTGTCTTGATTCTACATGAACATCGGTATATTAATTCTATTTAAATATATCGATTGTCGCATCATATTCTTAAAGTGGATTTAATAAATATTCATATAAAGAAAGATTAATACTCGAAGTGAGCAACACATTTCCATTGTAAGTCTCGAGGATAATTAACTTCCCAGGTTTAAAGAAAGTTTATTTGGTCAGTAGTGATCGAGAACGACCATGAGAATCGGAGAACGCTGTTTCAGTTCTGCGTGGACTCGTAACCATGTTATATTTTCAAGGAGTTTTATACCAGTAAGAATATCGGTCACTCCCTTTTTTATGATAGTATGGCCAGAATTGGCCATGGTTTAGTAAAATGGTTTGCTATCTACAAATGACACGGCAATTTAAAAACCTAAATTCCGTGTCTCGAACAGGAGCAACTGCTAATACCTGAGACAGAAAACTAGTTCGTTTTAACAATATTATCCACCCCAAACTGAATAGGAACCAGTCACTAACTCCTGTTAGTTTTTTTAAAAATATTTTCTGCTCAGAAAATGTTAGGAATTTTTCTCTTTTCTGAAAATATGTTTATACCTAGAAAAATAATTAAGAGATCTTTGGTGAAAAAAAATCATGTTTTGGAGGAATTATTTTCTTGAACTAGAATAAAGATATCAACTCGGAGTTTTTTCACTGTATTTTATTTTCATTTAAAGAAGCTTCCTGAGTTTTTGCAGTTGGAAATATTTAAACTTTGTTTCATTTGACGGAATGTATGAACCACATTTTCTAAACTTGGCGGTCGCTTTTTTATGGAACTACTCACCAGATTATCTTTTTTTTAAATGAAAAGGGATACTTTTTGCTGAAGCTTATACCAACAATATATATAACTTGTAATAATTAACCCTATCCCTGTAATGCTTTTCTTTCACCTTTAATTCACATTAATGGGAGTATATAATTAACCCTGCGCTTTAAAAATCTAGTAAAAGTTATTTAAAAAATCTGAAAAAAATCATGCATCAAGTTTAGACCTTTATATTTAAATTTTTTATACAAAACTTTGAGAATAAAAATTGGTTGATTTCAAACTATCAGTTGAAATTTCGACCTGGGTCAGATTTATCTCCCTTCTTAGAATTGGGATAGGGTTAAAAAAAATTACAGCGCTTTAAACTTAAAACAAATCCTGTAGAAAACGCTTTTTCGACAGGAAAAGCGTTTGTCGTCGGATGGTCTCGAATGACCATCTTTTTGTCAATTACGATTTTTTTAACTAAATGATTATATAAGCTCCGAAAAAATATCCTAATTCAGAATCTAACTGAAAAATGTGTTTCAGATGACTGAGTCGTGAGAAAAATGACTGCCCAATTCGAGGTGCATGGTTTGCACTTGGACAATATTCTCCATCAAAGTTTCTAAAAAATCCAATTGAAAATATTTATGGTGCGTGTCTAAACATCAATAAATATAGTGTAAAAATCCCTTAGTCTATATCGTTATCTTAATTCAAGAAAACAATTCCCCCAAAATATGCTTTTCTTTGGCTGAAGGTAGTAATAAACCTCCTCTTAATAACGGAAAATCACGCTTTTTTTAAGGTAGTAATCTAAAACATTTCTATTTATCCATTACGAAGCTCATGCCCCTCTCATAAAAATCAGTTTTGGTAAGTACATTCTGCCCATGTCTTACACAGGCACTTCAGGCAAGTAGTTAAAACTGGATCGTACAACATTCTGTCAGATATGAACCAAGTGAAAAGCATACTAAGTTGGAGTCATCACATCCACATTAGGAGTTGCTTCCAGAACGCTAGGTACCTAGCTGCTTAGATTCTTAGGCTACTGATTCCTCTTAAACTTTACACCTACAGATCAAACATCTTCATCAAACTATTTAAATAGCAGTTAACATGCTCTGGACAACCCGATAATTTCCCATGCAGATCGTAACACTACATTTTGGAAATGAACATTTCAGAGCCAGTAGATCTTGGCATAATTCCTCCTTTTGTAAATGAGCTACACATCGGTCAGCTAAAATTAAATATAATGGCTTTCGGTAATAATAATTATCGTCAGATGTGGGACGGAAGTGAATATATGATGTGATTGCTATCACATAATCGTTAAAATATTCACAAACAGGACCTCCAGGACCACTAAAGTGCTAATTGTCAGTGACAAATGTGACTATTTCAGCAGCAAAAATTATTAAAACAATCCTATATATTTTTGTGCATTTTTGTAAAAACCACATCTTTACTTTTCAAATTATTGAAATTTTAAGTTTTCGGTTACTTTTGAATCACCAAGGTATTTATTTAATTATTATGTAGAAATATTCATTGCTATCAGATCTACCTGGCTTTTCCCATGTTAACCATGAGGGTAAAATAAATAAAAATTCACTATTATGGCAATCACTAACGGAGAACTGTACATTGCCATACATAAATCGTTAAAATATAATCGGGAAATTTTGAAGTTACTATGACACAGTGATAAAAAAAAAACCTCGGCTTTATAAATGAGGATGTGCATTTTCTTCGGTGCATGTAACAGAAAAAAATATTAGTTCCTTGACAATATGGGAAGAAAATCAACCAAATGGCGTAGCATTTAGTGAAACTTTATTTCTAATATTATGCTGAATTATTAAACTATATATATTATGAAATGTAAAAACAAATTCTTTGGAAAAATGTTTTACGCAAAATATCTAATTAAAAATCAGCAATTGTTGATTATTAATTCGTTTGATCTTCCATGATCCGGTTCATAGCCGACAAGGGCGACGGAATCTATAAAATATCTCTATAATCGATGAAATACGTGTTTAACTATTTTTTAGTAGATTTGTTATCCTGAATTTCACGCTCCTACCTAAAACTGCAGCTGAGATATGGCGAAATGACTTAAAACTTTCGACCCCCTTTGGGGATTGAATTTCTAAAATCTCTGAAATACGCATTTAACTATTTTTTTAGTAGATTTGTTATGCTGAATTTCACACTCCTACCTCAAACTGCTACTGAGATATGGCGAAATGACCTAAAACTTTCGATCCCCACATTTAATCCTATTAGGGTGTAAATTTCCAAATATTAGGCCGGATCAAATGAAAATGGAACAGTGGTTATAATTTGGTTTAATTTTGTATGAGTAGGGACACAACTGTGTCTAGAGGTAGAGCGGGAAGTAAGGAAGACAACCCCTACTGCGTAAATTGATTTGCATGGAGTAGTTTCGCTGGGCATGCGATATGCACTAGGGGTCTGCCAACAATATCGTCATGTAGGTAGTTGACTGTTATTCATCACCGTCTGCAGAATAAAGAGCACGTAGAGTTTGTTATTCGTTTATTAGTGGCAGAAAGAGTGAGGGTTTGCAAAGTGCATCGGCGAAGGAAGACAGTGTACGGAGAACATGCACTGTCATTGACTTGTTTGTTGGACTGGCTCAAATATTTCTGCAAGAGATGCAAATCTGGGAAGGATGATACATGACCTGGTCAAGATCACCTCGTCATCACATAGTTATATCTTTGTTCTGTGGAAAGGGGAATGGCTGGGTCGCCGTTTTAACTCGGACATCGGAGTCATGGATAACGTTTGAAACTGTTTCCAATTTCAGCCAAAATACTTCTAGGATCATCATTTCGTGAAACCGTGAAGAATCAAGTGCCTCTGCAATTTGGGATATGACGTTTGAAATAAACAATGTCATCTTCATTTCCTTTCTTATTGCTTGCCTAAATCATAGCAACAATCTACTGTCCAAATTTCATGATCCTGACTTTAGTTGTTTCAGCTCTGCGTTTATGAGATAGTCAGTTCTCTTTTTATTATGTTAGTATAGATAAGCTTTCTACAATAAAACGCACATTTTGAATTTTGAGATCTTTTATTAATATTATTTAATTGTATATATCTTAAAAATAGGAAATATAGTTTTTTTTTCTACAAGTAGAAATGTATGGGATTAAGAGAATATAAAATATTAAATCTGAAAATGAATTTCTCTAATATTTTAAAATATTTAAAGTTATACTGTTTCTTTCTTTCTTTATTTTTGTTTCTGAGAATTTAGATAATTAAATGAAACCGTTGCTAAAAGTTGTTTTCAGCTCATACGGCAAATAGAAATTTTTCTCAGATATGTATTATTAGAAAACAAGTTTGAAGGTGTTTTTATAAATGAATTACACGGAGAATGAGATCTAAGGTTCGTTATAAAGAGATTTAGCTAAACATCACGTATCCGTTCCATGATTCTCGTTCTCGTTTTCATTCCTCAAGGAATGTTCCTTCTTGAACGCCGTACAAAATCTTCTGTGTCAGTTTCTGACTAAATCAAACTACCCCATATTTATGAATGTATAAATCAATTAGTGGAAGTGAGCTCCTACAATATGTTAGAAACTGCTCCGGCTAAACATCTTGTATCATTTCCCAAGTACAACCCTGGAAAAAAGCACCACCCCCTAGGTAACTCCGCCGCAAATTATCGTACAGAAAATGTGACTGGTGCCAACTGATTAGTAATAAAGTATATTAATGCTATACTTAAATTTTGCTTTAGGGGGGGGCGTGGCTCTACATACAGAAATTGTAATAAACTTCGAATTTTCAACAGTAACACCTAATATTTACATCCTATTTGCTTCGATAAATTTTACCTCCGGATACTAAACGGGAAATCATTGGGTCAAAGTAATTTATGAATTAAGCAGGTTTAAAGTTTGTAACTCCTAATGTTAAATTGCTTTTACTTTCTTCTATCTTTACAAGAAGAAAGTATTGGAGTCATGAAAAATTTCGACTTCGGTTTTTAACGGATTTATACATTTTAGAAGGTCTGGAACACGATTTGACTGTTTTTAGACAATGTCTGTCTGTGACTGTCTGTCTGAATGTGACAAAAAGTTTGTGGGCGCTCTATCTCAAGAACTAATGCACGAAATTTATGAAACTTTATATTTAGTTAGTCCCTGATATAAATGAGTGCTGATTAGTTTTTGGTGAAAATCACCCAATAGGTGGCGCTGCTATGCTGCAATTCTGGCGATTACTGCAATGGCTCTATTTCAAGAACTAATGCACTTATTTTCATCAAACTTCAGATTCCATTAGACCTTGACATAGCTAGATGCTGATTATGCTTTGGTGTAGCTATCCCAACAGTTGGCGCTGCTATACCACCTTTTTCATGATTTTTACGATAGCTATTTCTCAAGAACGAATGCACGAAATTTCATCAAACTTCAGATTCTGTTAAACCTTGACAAGATGCTGCTTACATTTTGGTGTAAATATCCCAACAGATGGCGCTGCTATTCTACTTTTTTATTATAATAATGATAACTATATCTCAAGAACTAATGCACGGATTTTCAAGAAAATTCAGATTCAGTTACGTAGATACGTTGACATAAGTTGTTGTTGATTAGGTTTTGGTATAAATATCCCAACAGCTGGCACTGCTATGCTGCATTTTGCAGGATTTACACGATTTTAGCAATAGTCATATCTGAAGAATTAAACACTAATTTAATAAAACTTTAGATTCAGTTAGACCTTGATATAAATTGGTGTTTATTCTTTTTAGTGTATGCGAAACCTGTGTGAGATAGAAGAAAGTTTTGGGATTGGCACATCCGACTAGTTTAAATGTTGCAAAAAAGATTGCAATGCCAGTAGTTTCTTAAGCATCACTCAAACGCAATTTAGCGGAAGAGTTGTCATTTTGGATTCGTATATTTGAAGCTTCTTAAAATAGAATTTTGTTAAAAAGTCATATTTTAAAATTCATATTATTTTTTTTTCGAAAAAAAAAGTATATTTTTTAATTTACTTACGAAAAACATATGAAATGGAGCATATAATTGTAACCCGACCCATTGTCGCGAAAAATATTCACATTTTAAAGTGGGTAGAATAACAACAGTATAGAAATGGAAAATTTGTGAATAATTAACTACGTTAATTTTGCGTACTCCATAAATAGAGAATCTCCACAAAATTGGTTTAGTTTGAATTGAATAAGACTTAGCATTGCAATAAATATTAAAACAAGAACGAGCGTCAAGCATAGACACTTTCCAACACAACGAGAAAACTGTAACGAAACTTCACCGTTAAATAAGGTGAAAGAAGATATGTAAGTAAACAGTTTAGAAAACATATACCACATTTAAAAAATACAGTTTTCAAAATTACCTTCCAGTGTCAAAAAAGTAGTCGAATTATTTTGTGTAGCCCTGTATATGAACAATACATGTGGATGTATAGTATGAAAAAATTTAGTTCAGTTAGAATATTCATATTTAGCAATTTTGGCCAATCGATGGAAATGCACTCGAAATCTTTTGTACAGCCCTGTATATTATCTGAAGACTCTTGTACATACCACCTATTAAGCTAAAAGGCAACTTAAAACTCACTTGCAGCAATTAGCAAACGTAAATGACAATGTATCTTTTATTGCGTAGCCTTGTATATGAATTTATTTATATTCCACAAACTTCTATTAGTCTACTAAATATAGATCAGCAGGAAAATGCGTAAACACAATTAAAAACTACTCTTAAGACATTCACTCTCAAAGTCTGTAATACTTACGAATTCCCTTGTGTAGCCCTGTGTATGATCAACCTAGATTATAAACACACACGTACTATGAAAGAAATTTAAACTTAAAAACGCAAACTAAAGTTGATAACGCACTTATCACACATACACTGTAAATATAGCACATGTACTGTAACCAATATATTTTATGTGTCTCTGTAAATAAACGCAATGCACACAAGAGAGCAATTTATAGTACACCTCAGAAAGCCATATAATTGTCATTATGTTTGAAATCGTGAAATATCACTAAATTACACTGCAAACGATTTTTCCCCATAGAACGATGTGTAACAGAATTCTTTTGTTTGACCCTGTAAATGAACAATAAATGCTTTGCACCCCATATTCTACAAAAAGCATGTTTTAATGCGCTTCATAATTATATATCAATTTCATTATGTTTTAAATGACGTAGCGTCATTCAAAATGCACTTGAAACGATTATTCCCCATTGACTGTAATGTAACGGAATACTTTTGACTGTTCCTGTAAAAAAACTATAAGTGCTACACACTTAATTTGAAATAGGGAACATGCTATAGATAACGACAATAACATATAAAAATTTCAGAGCAATCCGAGCATATTTGCGGGAGATAGAGCACGGACAGATGGCCAGACGGCAGACAAACCGAAGTCATAAACACTTTTCAACTAGGTTGGAAAGTGTTAAAAACTCACGAATGGTTACTTACCAAACTCATCAGAAAATGACACTCAGGAATGTATAAACAAAAAGAAAAATAATGCGTCAAGCATAGATTATGAAACACTTTCAAAAACTTCATGAATACGCTAAACAGATTTTCACCATTAAAAAGGTGAAAAAAATATCTAAGTAACCAACAGGAACAGTGACAGAGTTTAAGCGACGAAAACCACCACAAATTCTCCATTCCCCATTCTTTTCAGGTATCATATGGATTCAACTCGCCCATGGGCTTTTTTATGGTCTAATTAAACCTTGATCCCTTAAGTATTTAAACTCCTTTTTAGCCACCTGAAGTTTTCAAAAGATAATCTTCTTGGCCTAACGAAAACAGGGGGATCTCTGTTTAAATTGTGTGCGTAACAGTATGAGGTGTGCGAGCGACATGAAGCATAGCCGGATTAGTAATGTTGAGGTATTTCTGTAACAATTTATGGTAAACCGTAATGCTGAAAACTGTTTTAATCCCAGGGCATTTCCAAACGTAAAAACACCTTTCGTGGATTTCTTAGTTATGCTATCAATGATTCTACGGTTTTTCATATCCACTATCTAACCAAAATGCTGTAAAAATCTGCATATCCACTTCTGCTATCACAAAAGTCCATTTCAGCGGTTTGTGTAACCCAAGATTAAGAATTAACTGACATGTACCATAAGTTAAGATTTTTGAACCATTAGCAGCTGAAGAATAATTGTATATCTGGTGTTTTATGCTATAAAGGATCTCTAGGAAAAGTACTGCAAGCTGCGCCGGTATCCACCAAATAGCGGAAACCTGATTTCCTATCTGACAAAAAAAGACGAGTCGCACAGCTGCCGTTATCGTTCATAAAACACGAAGTTGTATCGGCTAATTCTCTAGGAAAGTTACACAATCCGATACATTTTTAGATTTATTTCCAAAACGAAAGTGGTACCAACAAAACTTCCTGGTTTCATGAGACCTACTTCAGGAACGATTACGTGTAGGAGGTTTGTTCTTACTCAAACTACGTGTCCGCGTAGTAGACCGACTAAAGTCATCCAAACGTTTATGGAGTAAGTCAATTTGATGTTTTAATCCATCAAGTTCAGAGGCAATACCAGATCTCTTAACTTCAGATAATGCTGGTGCCAAACCAGTAATGTCACAAATCTCATCAGCTATTTTATCCAAATCAGTTAGATTATCTTTACTTATAGACAAAATTTGCTGAACGGATACTGGCAAACGCTCAAGCCAAACTGATATTTTATCAGTAGCTAGAGTTTTCATTTCATGTAACAGCTGCAAGGGGAGTTTATCGCCTAAATGCAAATCTTGTAATAGCGTTCTCAAACGAACACTCTCAAACTGAGAAAATTGTTCCTTAATTTGATATTTTAACGTTTCATACGCATTCGTAGCAGGGGGTGTACGGATTAGGTCTCGTATATAAGACAAAATCTCGGTTTCCAATGCAACCACCACACAATGAAATTTCGTATCGTCGTTAGTAATTCCTGCTGTGACAAATCCCGATTCTACTTGTAGAAACCACATGTCTATATCGGATTTCCAAACGGGGGGGTGCACGAAACGCGATACGAGAAACTTCGTCATCAGGCATACTGACAGCATGCGGTAGCACAAAAAAAATTCTTAATGCAAAAATATATGGAACATACTCACAGGCAAGCGTATATGTAGAGTTGCAAAAAACCCGTTTATTCACAGGTTTATTTCTAATAGACCCTGTTTATTCCCAGGTTTATTCCTAAAAGACCTGGTTTATTCCCAAAAAACCCGGTTGATTTCCAGGTTTAAACCGGGTTTTTTTTTTAGCCTTTGCAACTCTACGTATATGTTTCAGATTAGTCCAGAGCGGTCAGCCTTCAAGCCAACTCATCACGTCCGGGTCACCAGCACTGTATGTAATGCGGGAAAAGCATATCTGTAAAGAAGTTATCCCAAAATACCCCTACAGCTTAATGTAGTTGCATGTAGAAGCGCGACCTACGTTATACACGGCCGGTGCATGGCGTTTAAAACGTCACATGGAGTGGATCATTTTTACACAGCGATTGGTGCAAAATGGTGGGCGCGCCGCTTTGCACCAGTTACCGTGTAAAAAGGATCCACTCCATGTGACTTTTAAACCTCATGCACCGGCCGTGTATAACGTAGGTCGCGGTAGAAGTTGGGCAAAGAAATTCCAGAATAATGAATGGTTAAACAAACTTCTTTATTAACCTGATAAACATAAGATTTATAATTTTGTAGAAATAAAATTATATCATGCCTTGCACAGAAAAAGAAATACTGAAACCATCGTTTATGGGTTTCAGAAAGCTCTGTCATTTGATATTTTATTAACATACATCTGAACTGTGTGTTTGACGTCAAGCGCCCGCTTATAAGTCATCGTCAATTTATACAGGGAGGAGATAGCACACACAAGGAAATTTAAAACGCGCAAAAATACAGCCGAAAGCTCCACAAAGAGTGTGCAACGGAGCCAGTGGAATTCAAACCCACTCTCACCTACACTCGCAAGCGATTAGCGGTGTGATGCCTTGACCACTCAGCCACGGTGATCTCTGTATAACAAAAATCCCAGTTTAAATATAAGTTAATTAAACTGTTGCCATTCACAAAAGAAACTAATAGATGAGTCCAGTCCGAGAGATCTTGCATCTTATAAACCCGTCCGATTCAGCAATCAGGAAAATTGCATCGACAAGCATAACCATCGAAGTGGGGTGTCGAAAACTCGAAAGTCCTCTGTCATGTGATGTTAGAGTGCTTTTATTTCTCAGTTCCAGTAAGTCGATCTAGTGTGAATTGTCCACAGCCGAAGCAGCTAGAGTGATTGCATGAATGGGTTGCCACTGGTACTCAGATCTAGAGTAGGTTAGACTTATGAGAAATTTCCACAGCAGCAGAAGCTAGAGAACCCTGCATGAAGGAGTCGCCACAATTAGGAGAATTTGCATTCTCTTAATGCAAAGCTATTTTTCAAGGGTAATAAGACAACATAGCTATCTTCGGAATTGTGGTGTGTAGCGTTTTGGTAAAGCAATTTATCTGGGTCCGATTGTCTAGTCTCTTTAGTAAAAGGGACAGTTTCTAGACTAAAAATATAAGTGAGATGTACAGTATGGCACACAATTTACTACTGTGGGCAAAAAATAGTAAGACTTTTTAATTTAAGTTTCGCGCGAAAACCCATTCGTCGAAATATTTTTTTCTAGGTTGGTATGACTGTCAGTGACATCTGTGCCAAATGTCACATCAAAATAATCATTAGTGTTTAGTATACGCTTGTCTTTCTGAAGTACAAAAAGTGCATTCGGCGAGTTTTACAATGAGTGAAATTATTCAACAAAGAAGTTCCATTAAATTTTGTATGCGGAATCAAATTTCTGGTGCCGAAACGTTCAGAATGTTCGGTGATAATTGTTTGTCGCGAGCAAGTGTTTTTGATTAGTACAAATTATTCAAAGAGGGTCGAGAACGCGTTGACGACGAACCACGTCCAGGACGGCCATTAACATCAACTGATGATCAACACGTCAATAAAACCAAAGAATTGGTGCTTGAGAATCGACGATTAACAGTCAGAGACCTTACTGGCATCGTTGGAATATCGGAAGGATCAGTGAAAACCATTTTGAAAGATGCACCGATAATGCACCGTCGCATACTGCATTAATTCTTCGAGAGTTTTTCGCCAAATTTTCAACCAATATCGTGCCGCAACCACCGTATTCACCTGATTTAGCTCCGTGTGACTTCTGGCTATTCAGCAAACTCAAACGACCGCTCCGGGGAAACCGTTTTGAGTCAATTGAAGACATTAAACGTGAATCGCTACGCGCATTGAAGGCTATTCCGGAAATTGACTTTAACAACTGTTTCGAGGATTGGAAGAAACGTTGGCACAAGTGTATTGGGTCCAGGGGGGATTAATTTGAGGGGGACGAAATATATTTGGAAGAATAAATTAAGAATTTTAAAATTATGAACAAAGTCTTACTATTTTTTGCCCACAGTAGTAAGCGTCTGATCTTGAATTATTTGATACAGGACCTCTTAAAATATAACTACATTTCATTGGGTTTGTAGTGGGTTCACCAGACTGTCCCTAAATGGGTGACCCTAATAAGAGAGTAGCGAAGATATCCGCACCTAATAAAATATCATTGGAGCTGGCGAGATAAAGGTCTGGAGCAACTAATTGTAATTGGTTCATGTGCGGCCACTTATGCTTTATCAGTTTGAAGTTAAGGAGAGGGGTAGTAACCTGATTAACTACAAAGGCTTTTAAAGAATTGTAATTATTTTTAAAATATGGGGAGAATTTAAATTCAGTGAACTTTATACATGTTTTAGCAGAAATATCATTTATTCCTACTAATTTATGAATAATACTAAATAAGGGCAAATTCAATCGTTCTACATTTTCTTTAATTAAAAATTTTTGAGATGCATTTTCAATAAGTGCTCTGCACTGAATGACAGTATGCTAAATGTAATATTAATATTGACAACAAAACATTATAATTTTCCATAGATGATTCACACTGAACACTATTAGAAACTGAAATTTCTGGCAAACTATTTTTAATAAACTCCACATTTGTTTGATTAGTTGAATGAATATGCAACAACGTATGTTGCTTTTCAGAACAAAATTTACAGTAACATTTCAATGGCATTTCAATAATTTTCCACTTCTCCTTTACTAGTTTCGAATTAAATACAGGGATTTAAATAAAGAATGATTTTGATTGCATACTACACAATTATTTCCATTCCTAACAATCGCGCTGTTTGCTATGTTAGTTTTAACCCTGTCAGCATCTAGATCTAGAGGCTCTTGTGCCAAATTGAATTTAGACTCTAGTTTACTACACTTTAACTGTTTCTGACTACGGCCTTCACCCATTTTATCATTTTCTAGCACCAATTCCCATCTTTGTCTAAGGGACTGATCTAACTTAGCCAACATTAAATCACTTAACGCATTAGATTCCAAACCCAAAGTTTGGAAGTTCCTGACTGTTTCATCACACATATGTAATAATTCTAGCAAATATTTTGAATTACTAGCTTTAACAATTTTTACCGAAAATATTTTATTTGATTTAATGCCAATTGTCTTTTATTTTCGAATCGCTCACATTACAGCTCACATTACATTCTTTCAAATTTTCCCTTTTTCAAAGCAAACCCGTGAATTAAATTTGCGGCTGACGAATGCAAATACTACAGCTACCCAATATTTGATAAATTCTCATTCCCCAAAATCGTAGATTTAAACATCTTTTTAAGAGAAATCCAATGTTCTGAATCTTCGTAGAAATATGGAATGTTATATGTCGATAATTTTACGAACGAAATTTGTTTAGTTCAAGATTCCACAAGAATTTCCTGCTGAGAATCTACTTTAGTTTTCTCTTCTAAATAAACTAACGAATTATAAGTGATTTCCTTATACTTTAATTACGTATCTAAATTATCATTGTTTTCTTTGGCGGGCAGTTTATCAGAAGCTTGGGTAAGAATATTTTGACTGGACAAAACTTTCGATTTCGAATTTTAATTTTTGTTTATTCGTCGATCCATGATTTCCTTTTTGATTTCAATGCAGAAATTCCGAATAATAACGTTTGCTTTATTTAATGACAGACATTTTATAATTATATAAAATAAAAAATCTTCTTTCGAAAATTCCAGTATGAATTCAAAATTTCAGAATACAAAAGGATGCCAAACTGACAACCGTGTTCCAAACAAGAATCCTGAACTTTATTCTTAAAAATATTCTATATATTTACAAGTTATCTCAGATTAAAGTTCCTATGCTTAGTTTTGTTAAATATTTATCGTTGGCGTAGAGTCAGGGGATGCTGCATCACTTTACTAGCAGTATTATATAATAAATTTGGCCTTATTTAATCATATAACGTTCAAAGATTAAATAAGGCCAAATTTAGTATATAGCAATACTGGTAGTAAAGTTATGCAGCATCCCCTAACGCTATGCCACTGACATTTACAAAATGAACAAAATAAGAAAATTTTCTGAAACTTCTTAAGTCAGAATACTGCATATTAAATTATACCATAATGCGTACAAATGGTAAACAAATAAACACAAAATTGGATTAATAAATTCAAACATTTTTACACTTTTTTTAAACAAAAGTATATCTGACACATATAAAAACCACAATGGTTTAATAACAAATTCCACCGTATGTCAGGGCGTCGACGGACCAAAAATTTTTATAGAAGTAGAAAATTTGCGAATAATTACGAATAAACTAAATTAATTTTTTCTGTTTTATAAATGGGGGATATTACGCAAAATTGGTTCACTTTGAATAGAATAAAACTTAGTATTACAATAAATATGAAGAACTCATGGGTGGCTACCTACCCCCAGCTTCCCAGAAAATGATACACGGGCATGAAAAAAAAACATTAAATTGAAAGGCTGACAATTTCAAGACGACCTTCTCAAGAAACAATGATAAATTTGCGATTTCTATATTTAAAAGTCTACTTCCAAAGAAAGTGGACTCAATTTTTATCCTTCACGTAAAAGAATGATACATTGTACTAAAAAAATTCATTTGAATAACCACAAACAAGGCACGTTTGAGTTGCGACACGCATCCCCAGTTGGCCAGTGAGTTGGCCAGGCATCTCCAACCCGGAAAATGTTCCAAAAAAGCCGAAATAAAGTAAAATTAAAAAAAAAAACTATGACATTGATTCCCCTTTTCATAGTCACTTTAAGGACGTCCAATAGCTTATTTGCTCAGTCTAGAGCTCAGTTAGTGAAGTAATTAAGGACGTCCAATAGCTTCTTTGCTCAGTCTAGAGCTCAGTCAGTGAAGTAATTAATGACGTCATGTGGCTTTTTGGAGGGTCGCGTCATTCCTACGTTTTCCGACCTTTGATACCACTATTTTAAAACAACACTCTTCGTAGTAGATTCCTTTAACAACTGTAATAAAAAATTTACAAGAAAGATTTTTGTTTTAAAATAGTGGTAGCAAAGGTATAAAATTTTAGGAAAGCTGCAAGCCCTGTTTTAACATGGTGCATGAAGTTATTTTCTTTTCATTATATTTTTACTCCTTTAGTTTAGATATTATGACAGTTTTGACAAGTAAGTGGGATGTGAAAAAGTTAAATCTGATAGATGATGTGAGGTGTCAGAGACTCCATATATTTAGGTATCCAAAGATTCCTTATTGGAATTGTATAGATATGTACTTTGCACATTCAACTTACGAAAGAAAACAAAACAAAATCCACTTTCAAAGAAATTTTTTAAACAGAGTGTCTTCTTCATCAAAAAAGACTCTATAGGCTTAGTTGACACAGTGCAATCTCAGAGACCGCAGCTGCTTAATTACGGAGTAAGAATTGCATATTTCCATTACCTTATCTCTCAGTGTTGATTTTCAAAAGCATTTCTTTGAATTTTTTTCTTTATTTTCATCCGTTTATAAACTTCAGGAAAAATTAGTAAAAGTTATTTATTTTAGTAACTGTCATTTTGTTTTATACAGCGATAATTCAAATTTAAATATTGTTTGTCTTATACAGTGCGTCTCAAAAGTTTATAGACAACGGAGTTTTCTTATTTTACAATTGAAAAAGAGGAGCAACAATTTCAAAACAATTTATAATTATAAATAATATGAAAACAATAATAAAACTATACAAAAATATTACACAATCACAGACTTTGTGATAAAAATTAAAACTTTAATTTCACTGTCCGAAATTTTATAGACAATTCAATGTTTTTCGTTTCACGTTCAAATTTTTAAGCCGTTTTTACTAATCCCTTCAAAAACTCGATCAGGCATACTCACAACAACAGTTTGGAGAAATTTTCGCTTTAAAGAAAACCAACTTCGTTCTCTTTGTTGCTTTAGATCTTTGTTTTTTAGATCTTGAACTGTTGCAAATGGACGCCCATTAGCATATACGTCTCTAGCTAATATTCCTCCGAGGTACTCTATTGGGTTCAGGTGTGGACTTATGTCCGGCCAGTCCATAACAGTTACTTGGTTTTGTCTAAACCACTGGATTGTAGAGTTTGACACATGAATGGAACAATTGTCTTTCAGGAATATCCATTTGTCCCCACCTAGCAACTTTCCAAGTGGAAGTAACTGTACTTCAAGCGTTTTCTGGAAAATCTTCTGAACACTGACGACCTTTCAAAAAAGCAATATCAGTTGTTCCATTATAAGAAAATGCTCCCCACACCATGAGTAAACCCCCTCCCTGTCTGCTGAAAAAAGTTCGCGGTTCCTTGAAAACATCGTGCCAGTAATATGCCCAACCACCGGGGCCATCTACATTAAATTTCTTTTCATCACTGAAAAGAACATTCAATCCTTCATCTGACAAATTTATGTGTTTTTGGGCCTAGTGAGCACGGAAGTCTTTATGCCGTTTTGTAAACTTTGGCGAACATCGTATTTTGCGATAATCAAAAAATGTACTTGCTTGCAGCCGTCGATGGACTGTGTATTTTGATACTGGAACGCTTACTTCTTTAGAAACTGACCGTACAGACAGGTTCTGGGCTGAAACTAATCTCAAAATCTATCTGTCTTGCCGTATAGCTGTTTTCTTTGGTCGCCCAGAATGGGATTTTGTTTCAAAATTGTCACCTTTTGACAGAATTCGGTAAATACCAACCCTGCTGCGTCCAATTTTTCTTGCAATGTCCACAACTTTCCATCCATGAGCCTTTCAACGATAGATTTGCAAAACTTGCTGTTTGGAAAACTGCACCTTGCGAGGTATCTTTGCAATCAGTCGGAAACGGAAAAACAGATTAGCTTTTTTATCTCAGGAATCTATCGGGTCACACGTACATGACCTTGGAATATGTAAATTTCGGATATCAGTACTTAAATCAGCTTTTAACACCGGTTGTCTATATATTTTTGGGATAGCAATTTTTTTTTTATATTAAATCTATCACTGTTAAAAGTTGTTTGAGAATTTTATTATTTTTATTTCATCATGATATATTTGCATAATTTACTTCGTCTTTCTTACTCGTTTAGTTAACTCTTAATTCCAAAAAAATGGTTGTCTCTAAACTTTTGGGATGCACTTTACTTTGAACTTGTTCGAATTTTGTGCTGTAAACGCTAATGAACAATTAATTTACACTTTGTGGACATCAAATATGAACTATTAAATATGAAACATAAAAATAAAAGCACGTCTACCTAAATTTCACGATAAACGTAATATTTCGTATATTTTATTTTCACATAGCGCGCCGAAATTTAAATATAATTTTTACTACTGGTATTTACAATTTATTTTCTAATATGTCTTTTACTACTATTATGAAATAGTTTGCATGCATAATAGTGTAACTATTAACATTAGACATACATTAGACATATGTGTAACTATTAGACATAATAGTGTAACTATTATGTCTAGTGTCCTAAAATGTACGACACTCGCCTACTCGTGCCAAAATTGCGGAATGCACACTGAAAGATTTTAAAAACACTCTCAATCGTCTATCTGTCAGTCATTTTTCGATAGAACTGAAACATGTTTATTCTTTCAATTCAAAATATTAATTGTAGGCAGGAAATACGAACAAAATATCAAAATAGACAAAAATAAAAGTGTATTGACGTTTATAGAACTGTTATGTTAAAAACACGTTTAGAAAAGCATAAAGCAAGTTTCTGGCAAAATTATGTAATAGTATACATTTTGCAGATTTTTTTTTCTTTTCTAAATCTATACCAAAGTGTTCATACTAAGTTATTATTTTTTTCTGAATTTCCAAATATCTTACCTTCACCATATGCGACGCATCTTCTATACGGTTACTATAGTTTGCGGATATACAAAAATATTCCTTGCTATCAATAATACTAGGAAAAATATATCAGGATACACTACGATATAATATATGGAGGATGTACGTGCTCCCTCTTAATTTATCGTCTTTCTCTTCACAGATATTTTTTTTGAAAAAATTGTCAGTAAAACATTTTGAATTCTACAAAGCGATTTAATAATATCCTACAAATTACTGGTAATAAACAAATGCATTTAATTTAATATTTCAAAAAAAAGATAATAAAATACTTTTTTGTCTCAAAATTAGACTGTTTGTGCACTTCTTTTTTATTGTCCGCTTAGCAAATGCTCTATTATAGTCAGTGATCTAAAAAAGGTATAGTATCTTTTCATAATTATTCAGTTTTTTTTCCTACTCAGTCTTTCAGTCACTTCTGAAGACTGAAAAAAAAGCTTGCATAAAAAAAGATTAGAAACAAAAACTTTAAAAAGTACGAAAATGCAATCGACCTAATATAACCATTTGGCACATTTTCTTATTAAGATCTGATCCAGTAACCACTAGTCAATGAAATAGTACAAATAAATTATTGCACCTACTAAAAGAAACATTAAAGCAAGAATCCAGATAAATTTTACAATTTTGGGAAACGAAATTTACTAATAAATCTGTATTTTTGAAAAAAATAAAAAATACTACAAAATTTAGACTTCTGGTTGGTTAATCGCGTTTCTCAAAATTTTGAAAATCCTTCTATCTGATATCTAATTAAAAGAACGCAATGTAATGAAACAAATCACTTAATTGTAAACTGAGGGCAAACAAATGATAACTGCTTGTTTGATAGCATCGTCTTCCTGGAATCTCTTGCCAGAAAGGAAAGCTTTCAGGTACTAACAATCAGTTGAATCGACAGTACTCATTAATTTTTTCTTCCACATCATGGATTAATTCGTCTGTCACCAAAAAAGGTTACCCACTGCTTTCTTTATTATATGCATTTTTCGTGTTTCGTTGAACTGGCGCAACAATGACTGCTAATAGATTTAATGCATCATTCAAAAACTCTACAACATAATTGCCATTCACATGCGGTTTTTTCTTTTACATTATCGCAATCCACTTCCACTACCAGCGTCTACAGTAATTTCTTCTCTATTAGTAACATCTCTGCCTTTCAAATGGATCTAACTATTCATGTGCGCTCATGCAATTGAATCGCCACTATTGCATAAATTGCAAAAGGGTCGCATTTTTTATGCCCCTTGTTAGATTTGTTAAATTCTTCGTTCATGAATTTCTTATGTGATATGGAACGTTAGGGCAGTTAGAGCATCCTCTTTAATAAAAAGCTATGCGTTGCTGACGACTGGGATTTTCGATAATCGTTGCCACAGATTAATCTCGGAAAATGAAACATTAGAAGTTGCTGAAATCCTCTTTAATAAAAAGCTATGTGTTGCTGACGACTGGGATTTTCGATAATCGTTGCCACAGATTAACCTCGGAAAATGAAACATTTGAAGTTGCTGAAAAAATTAATAGCTCGAAAAGTATTTGTCAGAAAATTGTTAGACAAACTAGACAGAAAGTTAAAAAATTGTATTTTTCTTGATATAAATTTCAAATTTAATAATTATGCCGTTTTTCAAATATTGAATTTCAAAAATTACCAAATTTCACAATGGAGTACCATAACGAAATCTTCACGCGTAAAAAGATAATGATAACGGCCATGTGTCCTGACGTATACTGGCTATAGCACGAGTCACAAATTATAGTAGCCTTACTATTCTGTTAAAATATAAAAGTGAATTATGATGCCACGAGTGCATGATTTTTATTTAATTTTAATATAATCACCTTATAAACACGGTTTTAGAAAAAAATTTCGAATGGGACTAATAAATTGGCCAATACTGTATGTTATTTTGAGTTTAAAAGAGGAAAGGTGGGGGAGCGCTTTATATTATTTAGGTTTCCTCAGGAACTTTGGATCAGAATTGAAAGTTTAATGTATTAAAACGTCAGAAATAAAATCGACATTAAATCGGCAATAACTATAACGACTCTCCTTCAGTTCATTTGGATAGATTTTTATTTAAAAATATAATATCGTTCAACGTTGATTTTAGGTATTTTTAAGTTTGTTTATCACGGGACCGGGCAACGCCGGGCGTGTCAGCTAGTTCCTTTAATCTATGTAACTGATCCAAAATTGAGCTAAAAGTGGTTGAGAATTGTTTGTTTTTTCTTAGGTGCCATCCACTTGGCGGGGTGGTGGAGATGACTCCCGCCAGACTCGAGGAGGGACGACTGGCTTAAAATCTCGACGCATCGGCCTTGTTTTTCGACCAGCTGAATATCAAAACCATAAAGGAATTGTTCGTATCGTCTGCCTCAGCTCGATCCCTCAAGTGTATGCCTCGACGAGTGAAGAGATTGTGATTCGAGACAGAACGAGTCCCTATCACGGTAAATTCATTCTTTTCATTGACTCTGCTTTATAGTCAGGACTAGTTGAAAATATCATTCAAGAATAACATCGCTTTTTATTTTGGGATGCCCTTTGGAATTTATAAAAAAAATATCACTTATGATAAGTTTTCTAAGGAATACACGAGTAAAAATATCTCATTGTCAGTGAAACTGCATAAGCGCAATATTTGCTTAGTAAAAATAATTTGAAATTCACAAAAAAAACTTTATATACATACAATCAAAAAAGTATTAATTTGTACTAATGATCAGTGTTTATTCCCTTTTCATAGTAGGGAAAAGAAGGCCAAAACCGCGTACCTTACTATTAGTTGCTTCTGGAAGCCAGAATTTGCAAAAGAATTTAATGTAACTTTGCGAACATACTCTGCACTTATCCTTGTGCCGTAATATCTTTTCAATATATATGATTAGTTCATCAAATTTTTATTCATAATTATTATAACTAACGAAATCTTACCAAAAAATGTACTTTAAAAAAAAAAAGGAAGAATATTTTATAACTTTAACTAAAGAACTAAATATATATATTTTAATTAGATCTAAATATTGAGTACTTAAAGACAAAAGGATAATTATCTCCATTACAATTTGAGATATTGCAAAAAAGAAGTTCACCTCTTTATCGGCTTTATAAAAATCATGTTCTTTCTTGTCCATTAACTGTCTTTTCTTACAACATTGTTTATGGGCTCTTCAATTATTGTTTTCCAATATGCTTTTTTATCCCACGTAAGGTGTCCGATTTTAGCCCAAGAGAATGGAAGTCGCAAAAGTAAGTCATAAAATTGCACCTATATATGCTGTCCAACTGCTTCATTGGAGAACATAAATCCTTATTAAATATGCTACACACAATAATAAAAAGTTTCACTATTACTATAACTTTATACGTTTTCAAATTTAAGAATTTTTCAAACTAGCTAACATTAAAACAAAACATGATAAAATAAACTTCCTAACACAGAAGCTACACAAATACCTGCATCGAGATACCTTTAATGGCTGTTTTTCTTACTGCCTAGAGCTAAGTATTCCAATCATTATCCACTAGAGGTCCTGACTGTACGGTTCTACCATACTTTTCCTAACTGTATAGCATTTATGGGAAATTCCGTGTCATTTTATACATAGTTTTGCATTATTATTATTACTATTATTATGGTATTTTTCGATAAACTAATCCCGAAAAAAATCAATTTGCTGTGCAAACGCAGAAAATTCTTTTGACAACTGATGTTAAAGGCGTTCCCAATTAAATTTAAACAAGTGCATAGTTGGAATCCTTGTGTTTTGTTTCAAGTCAAATAAACATACTTAAACTAGAAATCGCATTCAATGAATGAATATCATCAGAATTATTTAATTGCAATTATTAAACTAATTGCAATTTTGTAACTAATGTAAGGAAAGGACATTATCGGGACTTTCCCATAAGTCGCCTCAGTTGAAAGATTTAGGATGGCAAATTTATGACCAGAGACTCGCTGGCGACAATTTTAAGCCATAAAAGTCAAATAAGAAGAACTTTGATTTAAGTTGGTCTGGGAGATAATATCAAAGAACACACACGTCGTTCCGAGAAAAAAAACAACACGCTACAGCAACAACTGATGCATAGCCATTGGTTGGGGTTGGTAAAGAGGAGGTGAAACTGACCCTCTGTTATGCAAATTTCAGTTAAAACGGGAGATCAACTACCCAATGAAAAAAAAGAAGGATGGGCTTAAAGCACTGTCATGCAAATTTTGGGCAGAACAAAGTACGGCCCACCGTGGTCATGAAAAAGCAGTTGTGAAAAAGAATGAAAACAGAACACACATCGATATCAGAAGCGAAAGTGAGAGGTGAAATAAAATGACGCGATGAATTTTGTGCGGTCCGAAAGAGGAAAATAGAGTGAGTGGCAATTCTGATGGTAAGAAAGCAGCGAACCCGAACAACATATATGGAGAGTGGTGAAGTTGCGCTAAGTTTTGTGAAATGAACATTTTCAATAAGTGCAGCGCTATTTAGTTAGCGGAAAGTGTGCTCTGATACAAAGAGAAACCTTCTTCAATCAATGTGTATAGGTAAATATGACTCTGACCTAAGTAATTCCCCAGTTCATTTGATTTTATCAAAATATTATAAGAGAAGCTGGTAGTGTGACCTTAGTCACAAATGGAAGTCAGTATTTTAATTGTAAACAAATAATGTTGTCAAAGATCAATTTAAATATAAATACAAACAAATATAAGTATCCTTTGCAAGGATCAAAGTGTTAATGCCAATATTATAGGAGAAATTTTGTTAGGAAATTAAATCAGATGTGTTCTGATAAATCTTTTTTTTTCTTGAAATAACTGTAAATATTGTAAATAAATAATAGTGTTAATTATTTGGAGTCTTCTCATTTAAATTATCTAGTATGTGTTTGTTTATTTAGATTTCCATTTTAAAAGTCAGCTAAGGGCAAGAATGATCATTCTCAAAAAGGGTAATGGGCTACTTCGAAATTACACAATGCAATGGGGGGAACATATCCAAAATTTAATCTCTATGGATTCCTTTTATTATTATTTTCTGAATAAATTAATTTATTCTATTAGCCAACCCCAGAGAAACCTTTATGTATTTAATTGTAAGCTTTAATTCTGATCAACTTGTCCCAGCAAAAGGGTTATGTTGGAATGGGCAGCAATTAGAAGGGAAATTAAAGGATAAAATCTTAAATAAATATTATAACTGAGCCATGCATATTTCTCTTCAACAGTAACTACTACATAGAAGAAAGGTAACATTTTATTAAAAAGTTTCTGGTCGAAGGTATATCTGACTTTTAAAAAAACTGAAGTTTTTTTTTATCATTAGACAAGTATAATTTTGTTTCAGTAAATGAGACAGACTTGCAGTTCTCCGTAACTCACAACATTTTTTAATATATTAGAAGTTCCACTGGCAGCCCTGATAAAAATATTTTATTGATTTCACTATTTTCAAGCAATAGTTTCCGTAGAAGATTACTTTACTTTTCTCTTGCACATCTTGTAGAAATATACCACGAAGTTTGGAAAACGGAACACTATTTCGGAAACAAAGTTAGCAATTTTTTTTCTCGGCTGGCAAATATCTGAAATTTATGTCAACTTCTATAGTCGGTTATTCTATAGCAGCGTTTCCCAAACTGTTTTCTCGTGGCTCGGTTCACTGTCATCCTTTTCCTTCGCGGCCTACTAAAATTTTTATCCTCTTGTTAAATAGGCAATGATATGCAAGGGTAAGATAAATCTATTAGTAAAATAAAACCGTTTTATAAAACCGATTATTGTTCGAATATTTTCATTAAAAAGCATTTCTTTTTGCAAAGTTCTAAAAAGAATGACACAAGCAGGATGTCATAATACCTGGAAAACTGGGAACCACTGTTAGTAATATTAACCTTAGTTAATCTAAAATTTCGGTGTTTAAATAAAGGGATAGTAAAATTTGGAAATACTGGTTGGTACCCAAATACAAAAAAGAAAAGTGAATTGTGACCACCATGCACAAACCAACTATTCTCAAGACACTTAAACAGACCTCTGTTAAACACTTTCACCCACTTTTATGGAGTTTCATTGAAATAAGCAGGGAATTAATTTTCATAATCCCTAGAAATATTTATTGGTTGTTTTATTTTCGCGAGGAAACAAAAACCCAAAAACGAAACATCTTTTTTAGACTGTTTTTGCGCGACCCGGCATGTTGTTTTTGTGGACCGGTGTCGGATCACTGTCGCATATTAGGGAAACAGTGTTCTATGGACACATTTTTCGTTTGTCATATTCTCACTTTTAATAAAATAATTTTATTTAAATAGGTTCCAAAAATGAGTTAGAAAGTAGAAATAATTAAACTATTTTGTGTTTGATACTGCACTGAAGTAAATTAAAATTACCTATAAAGGGTAACCTCTATAAAATATTCATTTTGCATTTAAAAGTATTATTTAAATGTAAAAATCCTTGAAAACGAAATTAATCAATTATCTCGTTTATTTGAACAGAGAATAAAAATGCGACTCCTGTGATTTTAATGGATGGAAGGTAGAAAAGTTTTCCTCGGAAGATTTTCTTTTTTAAATCTTTGAAATTTATAAGCTGTCAATCATTTAACACATTGATAGTCATGGCACACAAACATGTGAGCCAGAAATATTCCCCGGGGTGCCATACCACACGAATGCGTGTGTCATCAATATTTTCATTGAAGATAATTTATTTCTATGAAACGCGACTGTTGATAATGTATTACCATGTATTTAAAAAAATAATAATCCCGTTGCCCCCAGGCGTGTTTAGTGGTTTCATTTTGGCGTTTTGGCGTGTAAAAATAACTAAAATTTGATATTTATGAATTAAAAATGTATAAAATGAACAAACATTCCCGCAATTGAGAATTGTGAACCGAATCGATAAACACGGAAAACCGCTTTGTAAATGTCTCCCCAAAAAACCTTCGTCGTGGCAACAAACTTGTTAATAATAAAACAATCAAACAATCAAGCGCACATAATGACATCAGAGTTTTACTTCAATGAACAACTCAAAAGTGTTGAAGGTCCGATTTATGAAAAAAAAAAACATTATTTAAAACTGTGACTTCGGTTTAGATTTTATATCTTGTACTTTTTTAGAGAAAATGTTTAGACTATTTGTTTACGATTATACTTTATGTAAGTTTAAAGAATGAATTTTCTTCATACTCTATATCAAAATTTTAAAGTAAAACAAAATGACTGCGTTAAATTTTTAATTTAATTAGCAACGTCACAAAGAAATGAGACTACTGAATTTTCACTCTCTCGCATAGTCGTGAAAAGTTTTTAGTGTAGGCAAACTTCTTAGAATGGAGCATGATTTTTATTTCTAAAAACACGTGGAATATTATGTGCCAAGTCTTTAAATGTTTACTCTTTTATTTAGTTTCGTTGAGTGGAGGTAAGAAGATACAGTTTAATTTGGTTAATACGAGAATCAAGGAAATTATAAAAGTCTTCATTTTAACCGTTATTCGTAATATCCATGATAATATAAATATTTAAAACACACACATAATTAAACTAATTTCTACTGTTAAGAGCCTACATCAGTAATGCGAAAAAAAGCTCAAGCTAATGTTAATTCTATGGGAAGGTTCTTGGCAGATTTCTCGCTCGTATTTTAATATTTTTAAATGATGTTTTTTGCATAGGATAGCTGAGGTCGATCTCTAACGTTGTTAGTTTTTACTTTTTCGATTTTGGTCTTTTTTTATATAAGGGTACTTTCACTTTCAGAACCGGTTCCAACCGGTTCTAAAATTGATAAATGTCCGCTTATAAAAAAACTGTAACCAAAATCAAAAAAGTAAAAACTAACAACGTTAGGGATCAATGCTATCCTTTGCAAAAAAAATTGGTATGAGCTGTATGCTTACACACTCGTTGATGGAATGCTACAGAGTGATCATTTGAATTTAAGTCTGACTGCATAGGATTTACCACTATATTGCTGTTTATTGATTAATATGAGTATTTTAAATTATCGGAGACGTATAGTATTTATTTTGCACCTATGACTCTAAGGATCTG
The DNA here is from genome assembly GCA_963931845.1 of Maratus michaelseni. Classification (NCBI taxonomy): domain Eukaryota; kingdom Metazoa; phylum Arthropoda; class Arachnida; order Araneae; family Salticidae; genus Maratus; species Maratus michaelseni. Next base: position 19,492,333 of record OZ007586.1, read on the forward strand.
ATATGATAATTTATACTTAGAGAATTTTATTAGACAAATTATCAATTAATTATAGAAAAGAAAAAGTTGCGTTGTGAATTATTTTTGAAGTTCGGATCCTCTTTGAGCCAATTACAATCATCAAAGGTTACCTGCAGAGAGTTATGTAACATTAAATAAATAATGGCTTATTTTAAAACCTAGATTGTAATATTAAAGAAAACATTTCCTAAAATAAAAGACTTAATATTAATTCAATAAATTAAGTAAACAAAATGAAAACTGACTAAATTTAATTGAATATAAAATTGAGTTTATTTACAAGGTAATTATAATCATGTAATTAAAAACAAACATAAATGTTTTTAAAAAAATATATTCAATCCTAGTTGAGAACTGTATTCTCAACATTTATTTTCTGAGAATTACAGTTTATCTTACTGAATTAACAAATTCGATTTTGAAAGGCAGAGTTCCATACCCTAGAAGTATTTATTTGATTAGCCTTTTTATGTTTAGATCGGAGTAGGATCTTCATACACACGTAAATTCGTATTATTAAAAGAATATAGCTTAATTAAATAAAATGGAACAATGGTGAAGGAAGATTGTTTGTTACCTTATATTACTAGATAACGTTGACAGCAGGAGGTAATGGCTGACGCGTTTTCGCTTTTTCTTAGCGCGTACATTTCCATCTATTGGCACACACACTCAAAATCTGTTTTTTAGTTAGAGAGCAGTCAACCTTCTACTTTTCCATCTTTTTTTTTGAATCTCAACTCTCAAGAAAAATCACATTCTTTTCGTGGAGCAAAAAAAAAGGGATGGAACCATTTTTCCCTTTTCACATAAAATTAAGGCCTTATACGTTTTAACTTCTTGAAAATTTGCATGTTTCGGCCATACCTCTGATTTTAGAGAGATGACCATTGGCAGGCGGGAGAAATTTGGTACTCCCCTTGAGTGTTTCATAGGTCCGTCGGTACAATAGCGATTCCTCTTGACGCCGTGCTGTGTCTGGGAGGTAAAGATGCTTTGACTTGGGAGGTCTTCGTGCCTATTTAAGCTCTCATAAATAAATGTGTCATATTATTGTTCTGAAAATTTTCTCCATGACATTTTTATTAGGTGTAGTTAAATCATTCGTGGGAACGGAAAACCAAATATTTCCTTGACTGCCGTGGTTCACTTTGTTCCATAATTATCTATCTGTATGCGCTGATCCTAAAATGGATCATTAATTTGTATTGTTCACTGTTCACTGATTAAAATGATACCAAATACTCTGTTAATATGCAGAAAAAAAACCAAATACTTTTTTTTTATAGTGTGTGCTAGTTTAGATCTAGATGGTGGTATTTCTCACCATCACTCGTGTTTTTATGATTGTGGTTTGTTTTATGCAAAACTTAATGTAGGTCATAAATCCTAAATTTCTTGATTATGTATTTATTAAAAATTTTCATAATTAAAAATATGTTTTTGAATCAAAAAAATACCTGGAATATGTTTGGGTCTATTCAATATTTCTCGTAAAAAAGGAGAGATTTCAATTTAAGTTTGTCACGTACATTTAACAGTAGCATCCTCCAAATTTTATCTCTTCTAACTTTATGAAGATTTTTAAAAAATGTACATAAACTAAACTTTTTTCTGGGTTGCATTGATCCAAGGAACTCAAATAAGGTGTCAAAAGTATATGTAACTGTTAAAAAAAAAACAAATTTGGTTAAATTTTTTATATATTGACTGCTCTCAAACCCTAATTCGTGAGCAGTATTTACTGGTAGACGTTATTACCAAACAACCAGTACCAGTAACATTTCTATACGATCCTTTTTTGCCAAATTAGTGTGGGTGTATCTTCTTTTCACGTCTGTACACGTCTGTTTTGCGTTTCAATTTGCGCAAAATTGTAACTTCTAGAAAAAAATTCTAACTCCTTAGCCGTCAATGTACATTCATTCCAAGTCAATATATTGCTTATTATGTTCCCATGAAATTTCTTGATTTTTTGATAGGACTATCTTTTTGAAATAATGAAGTTTGAGGTAAGTTTTTACTTTAGATATTAGGAAATAATCTTCATATGAGGCCAAATTTGGGGAATAAAATGGATGATGGAGAATACACTTTTTAATTTTCAGATATTGACTAATGGGAATGAAAAGGTATAAAAATTCATTGTTTTGCAACAGAAATCAATTATTTGATTCAGACTTTTCTAAAGCGCTGTATTTTTTATTTTAGTATTTCCATTATTTCTATGTTGAACAGTCTGTCTATAACAAATTTCTTCTCTTACAATGAAGAAAGATTATAAACATGGCCTTCACTTTAAATTTCTAAAACAAAGTTTCTGGAGACATAGCGAATCTTCTTTTAACAAAGAAAATGGCAATCGTCTTTTGTGGGGGACATGTGCAAAATTTCATTTTTATCTCCAATCACAATTTGTTTGAAACATTGTACATTGTTATCTGCCATTTGGAACAAGTCATGCAATTCCATTCAATTTTTCAATTTTTGTTCTAAAACCAATGCGCGCGAGAAAAAAAAACTTTTTTTTTAAATCTTTGATGAGAATTTCATGAAAAGCTCACCGTCAATCATTCATAGAGACGGTTGACAATATTTCAGCAACAGTTGTTGATATTCTTCTATGTTATCACCCATTCAAGAGTACGCCCATGTAGTAAAAAATGGGTGGTCCAACGTTGCTTAATTGTTGGTAATTGTTTTACCACGTTAACCCACAGTAAGAAATATCCACCTTGCCGTACCATTTGCCAACAAAGGGCAACCATTATCTGCTCAAGACGACCTTGCTCAGATTCGCTCGAAATTAGAGGGGTTTCTTTACCCAACCATTTTCCAGTCCTGCCATATCCCAACGGTTTCAATAAACTACCAACGATGAGCCAAAAGTTTGTAGTGAATAACGACCATTTCTGAGTCATCCCCCACATCTTGGCGTCCATAGTAAAATCGGTGTGTCTACAAAATACATTGTATGCTACCAATGCTTAACGACATTTCAATATTTCCTGTTTTTCTAACTTAAAAACAAGAATGTATTATCGCTTAAATTAACTGGATAAAGCAAACGATTAACAAAATATGAACTTCTTTTCCTACGCAAACGCTATTTCAGGAAAAAACATGTTCAAATATCATGTTACTAAATATTTTCAATTATTGTTTAGCAAAGGATGGGGTTCCATAAGGCAGGTTTTTGACCCAAACAAACTGGATGTCCTTATCCTGCGTAATGTGTGAGGTAACGTCATAAAAAGTAAGGAAACAAATAAATTAGTTCATAATATTTTATTTAAAATCATAAGTATGAAGTGAGATACCAAGAAATGTGCACGTAGCAAAATGACATTTATAGACATTTATTTAATTTTATCTATATATTCAGAAAGAAAATTCAAAACAACATAAAATATATCTTTATCAGATTCTTCTTTGTTCTTTACATCGCTGTCTGACCATTTGGAGGAGGTAGCATCTATGATACCATTGCAGTCATCAGTACGATGAGGTTTCACTTTGTCGTCGTGTATCTGGTGACTTATCTAAGTATCATTATAAACGGAAGCTTCATGTGAACAACATGTACTTGTACTTTGCATGGATAATACCAGGAATAAATCAGTGTAAAACAAACAGTTGTTAGAGAACTATGTTGAGACTGTAATTGCAAGACCTTCGATGATTTCTTAAAACTGCTTGCCGATTATAAATTCATTTATCGATCAGATACCGTACAGCGAAAGAATTTGTCATGCGTCTAGTATTTACTGATTTGGCTCTCTTCAAACAACAGCTACGAACAAGTTGTGTATATAGAAAAATGAAAATACTGCAGTCAGTGACGGCTCGTGACTGGCTTATTTTGGGGCACTAAATACATAACTGGAAAATTTATTATTTTCGTGCCATTATTTTTAAAAAAAAGATTTATTGTCTGTTTAATGACAGAACTTTCTGCTAATAAATAAAACATAATTTTCTTTTAAAAAATAGTGGTAAGAAAAGAATAAATTTCGCTGTCATGCATTTAGTGCCCCAAACAAACACCAGTCACAAGTCGCCACTGGTTGCAGTATTTTCATTTTTCTATATATCATGCTTCAGGATTTCCTTAATAACATATTCAAAGGAAAAAGTGTTCCATCATTGCGCTCATTGAAAATGCGAACAAATATGCAAAAACAAGCATTTTGTTTTAAAGAATTACAAACATACTTACGTTTGCATGTGTTAACGATCTAGAATTCCCGCTAATTTGATATAAATATTATATAAACTTGAAAGCACTATTATTCAATTCTAAAATAATACATATATTACGTAGATCGAACATCATTTTTTCTTACACTGTTTTTTGGGCCCAAGACCTGTCTTATGGACCCTCATCCTTTACAAGAGTTGTTTTTAAAAAAATCAGTTCCAAAACGTTGCGGAATTGTGTTTGAGTGGCAGGGTAGGATAAAAGAACTTTTCCTTCATGGATAAATTTAATAAGACGCTCTAATATTTAGAAATACATAATATTTTCCCTTTGCGTGAGTTGGGGCAGGGTGTTGATATATATGCGTAACCCTCCCACAATCGCAATAGATGTACATACAATCTGCACAGTGTTAGAAAAAAAAAGGAATCGAGTCCTGGAGTTTTTCATCGTGAAAGAACTTTTAGACGGATTGGAGATTCTCTTTCGAACGCTATCGTGGGGATGAATCCCCGTAGAGAGCTGGGCCTTTCTTTAATTAGCTGTTGCGTACTGCCCCATGCCATGAAAAATGGAAAAAACTTATGGGCGTTGATAGGGGCTGCGAGAGACACAAGCAGTAGTTAACATTTCCATGCCTGTTTTCAGTGGATGGATACCTTCTTAAATTCGGAACAGGAGTTTTGAAGCGGTCGTGTGCTGCGTCTTGGTCCTCTAATTCGCCTACTTTGGAATGGGCCAAACGCTGAGTTTTGTCCTGAAATCTCGGCTGTTTTGGAACTAATGTATTCCGCCTGGGAGGCACATCCAAAGTTTTAAGCAACGAAAAAGACAACGGTGGTGTGAAACGAACTCGAAATAGCGAATCCGTGGTGCTGGCTACAGTGCGAGAAGGTATATAATATATGCATATCAACTTTTGCCATTTAATGATATTTAAGTGACCCCATCTGCAACTTTCTTTAAATGGATTAAACAGTCATTTCCGCCATCCAGAGGTAAGTGATATTGCTTTCTTGTTTATGTTTTCAATTAAGTAAAAGTTCACTATAGCTAATAGATAAACTAGTGTTTATGTTAGCTTTTGGTGTGTTATTATTCATATTACGTGATATTAAACCGTTCCTTTTTTTTATCATAACATCTTAGAGTAAACATGCACATAAATACTAATAAAAATGTCTTTCATTTGAAATTTGGTTATCATTTATGTAATACTAGCTAACCCGCCCGGCGTTGAGATAATTACAATCTCAGAGAAAGGCGTTAACCCCCTCCCTCCCCATACCCGCAAATATAATGAATAATTTGTTCAAGAGAACCACCGTCACCTACATTAACGCGATCATTAAAAAAAGAATTACATTTTTCTGATAATTAGAACATAACGAAGACGCTACGCTAAAATAGCCGGCAGATGCACCCCTTCCCGACCTCAATTTGAAATCTATATCTTAATTAGTTACTTATTAGTAAAAATTGGCAATTATTTCCTTTCATTTTCGCAAACTAAATGGAGGGATTTTCCCGAGAAACAGATCTCTTTGTAGTTCAGTTTTTAATGAAAGCCGATCCCTGTCTGAAACTTTCTGGGATCGTTTTCACTGGCGCCTGCAGACTTTTGGCAGTTTTTTGCGTAAATTTAAAAAAATTACCAACCGAATTTTTCAAAAATCACACAGTCAGATTCAGAATATTTTTTTACATATGCTCAGAAATTTCCAAATTGATATCTCAATTAGTTTTCTTCAAATTCGCTAATTAGTTATGTACAGGTGGCGTGACATTCGCATGGCTCCTCTACGCTAATAACTTCAATCCATGTTGACACTATTTAGTTAGAAATCCTTATTTGTGCATCGCTACTCTGCTTTATTTAATTACTTCTGTGAAGAATCGATGCAACCAACCAGTGAACCAACCAACCCAAGAGAATAAAAGCGTATTTTTAATGAGAGTTCTTTGTGCATTTTAATTAATATTTCAGAAAGTAATTAAAATATTAAAATTCTGAAGTAATGTTGCACCAGGAGAGGGTTTGGACTATCTAAATCTAAATTTCCAGCCTTCTAGGTGGGCCAGATTTTCCTAGCCATCGCCAACAGACACACACACACACACACACACAGACACACAGACACACAGAGCGAAACTTTCTTTTATTAGTTTAGATTGTACTTTTTATTCAGTTTAAAGTAAAATCAATCTTCAGTTAATTTGCCTAAATTAGAAACTATACTTCGAGTAGGATCTGAAATAGCTAAAGTTTTGGAAGTAAGATAAATAACAGTTATAGTTAAAATTTAAATAGTTGTAATAGATATCTCAAATAGAATTATTTTTTATGTCTAATATTACGTTAACTGATAGGGAATATGGTCCCAAAAACATTCCTGTTTTAAATTCTGTTAAGTTTGTTTTATATAACATTAAGAGAATTGTGTAAAGTTACAGTAATACTTTTTAATGAGTTAAAATTGAACTAAATTACTGTCGTAAATTAAGAAATATATTTCTGAAACACTTAATGTAATGTAGATTTACTAGAAATGCTTAACCTTGATTAACCCTTTGACTACGATTCGGGACATATACGTCCCATTGCGATATTTTTTTTTTATTCTATTCGTACCACTTTTTGAAAAATAATCTCTGCCGAACACTTATACTGGGAATTTCAAAGAGATTTTTTTTGTTAATTGCAGTATGATTGAATAAAAAATGGTCGCCAGTCCTGACCCGTAATGCAAGGGTTGAATAAAAGAATGATTAATTATGTAATCTGATACAAGCAAGTGTGAGCATATTTTTTTATGCTTTTTCCGAAAAGGAGAAAAAGAGAAATCCTTATCTGAAAGGCTTTTTTTATTATTACTATTATTCTTTGAAATAATTAACACCAACTTTAGAAATTTTTTAATGCATACTTGAATAATTGAGAAGGCAAAAAGGCTAATGAATTCCCTATCTTGTATATTTTCTTGCTGTAACGATTGTTTGTGGTATATATTTTTATTAATTTTATATAGTTACAGGAATATTTACTGCAAATGGGTCAATTCCTTTAAGTCCGGTTTTTACTAAATTGTTTATACTTAACCCCTAAATGGCATTATGGTGACATTTTGTCCCCACCTAGTATGATAACTTATATAAGAAAATAATTAATTTTTATAAAAATAATGGTATTTTTACGTGTCAGTATTTGTCAGTTGAATAAATCAGCCTATCACTTCTGTGATTTAATATTTTTATCTGAATCTTACTGATTCATGAAGAAAAGACACGAGAAGAAAAATACATGGAAGCTCAATGGCATCACATCATCAGTTAAGGGTTATATGGGGTTCTGTCTCAATTTTAAGTCTAGTTACTAGCCTTTTCTCTGTAAGGAATGCCAGAGGAACCATACACATATACACAACGCACTATATGCGAGTCCATTTGATTTTTTAAGAAGCACTAGTTGATCACAGCCTTTGCCAAACTAAGGTTACTTTTTTCCCAATTATTGTTTTCTTTGTTTCTTTGTTTGTTCTATAGAATTTACTTTCATGTGGTTTCTAACCCCTTTTAAGTGGAGTTGGTGTTGAATCATTTCATTCGGTTCTTTTTATCTTCTCCATGCATCTAAATATGAAATCTTTTAAATGTCAAATTGTTTTTTGTGAGTGTTTTGGAATTTAATCTTTTGCACTGAGATATGTATTTGCTCTTTTTTACCTTGTAAAACTGGCGTTATTGGTGTGGGCATGTTTGAGTAAATAGTAAATGTGGGTATGAAACATTTGCCCCTAAAATATTTCAGTATCACATATGTCAGCAATATATTGAATTATCTATCTCAAAATCCCTTCCAATACCCTGCGTATATTCGGCCAAACGGCAGAACTTAAAAATTATTTTTTAAATATCGCTTTTTTTTTTAATAAATTCTGACATTTTAGGAATTTTGTTTTTACAAATAAATGTTTTTTTTATCTTCACAAAAACTCAAACGAACACATTGATTATTACACTATCACCTTTAAATGAGAGTGGTTTATTTTGTTGAAAAAAAAATAAAAGTTTTGAAAAATTTTTTTCCTGGGAAGCAAAACTAAAATTTGTTTCATCTACCGAACTACTTATTATTAATAAAGAAAAGGGTGTTATTTTAATTTCGTAGGCATATCCTTCTCCTTGAGCTGCAAATAAAGACAACGCAGTACGATTCCCCAGAGTAGCTTCAAAGCTATTTCCAAAATGTGCTGAAATTGGAAATATTTTTCATTCTTAAAAGAATTTAAATCTTATTTCCTTTAAGCAATGAGCGATTGAATAGCCGGTATAATATTTTCCGTTACACGGTACTTTGTTTTTCGTAAATAAAGAATAATATTAAGAAGCGAATATGAAATTTCTTTTTCGGCACGCCTCAATGGAAGCGACAGGTCCACTATTTCACTTTCAGGAAAGTTTACATTCTGTTCTAAAATATTTCTTTGATAAATTATTCATCTGAATTAAATTGAAAGAAAGTGATTTTGCATTTATCACAGTGCGCTGAAAATGCATTAAAAAAAACTCCAATTGCATTCAAGCTCCAATACTAGGTTGAAGAAAAAGCAGATAAAAAAATGGAGGTTAATCAAAGCAGAAACTTCATTTTCTCTCGTGCAGTGGTTTCGGTGGAATGTGTTTTTTAGCAATAGATTCCTTTTCTCGCAATTCTTAATAAGATTAGTTACATCTTGTTCAACGAATACAAACATGCAGAATTTGCATTTGGGAAAATCAATTTTTTTAAGCACTTCTTTCCTTTGAATAGAGAGAGCGCTTTAATAATTCCTTCGAATTTAAAAGCAAGCAGTTTAAAAAATGAATCATATTCAGAGTCGCCTGAAAACTTGAAATGAGTAGAAAAATTTTGCGTCTCAGAATGTGATTAAAATACATGGAAAAGAATCCTTCGATAGTTTGGAAACATGAAAAATAATGCGCTGGAAATAGGAAAACTTTTTACTGCTTTAAGTTTTATCATTGTGCATAGTTTTTCAACGAGAAATGCCAATATGTGTTAAGCCACATTTTATCACCTATACAAACAATTAATAGTTTCGCAAAGCTAATGAAACAACAAATATAAATAAACAATTTAAAAACTTACCAAAGTTTTATGGGTTTATTTTTACAACTATCCCATAGGTAGAACGATACTACAATAAACTACTCGAAATTGAGTGCATCCATTTTGCAATGACACAACAATACTAAATTTTACTCATCAATTAATATATAACTTTTCCTAAATCCATTTTAAGATAATTTCAGCATTTTTTTCACGAAATTATTTAAATTGAAAGACACACCAGTCATGCAAAGCTAATGAAACAACAAATATAAATAAACAATTCAAAAATTTAACAAAAGTTTATGGGTTTCTTTCTACAACTATCCGATGGTGCAATAAACTACCCGAAATGGTGTACATCTATTTTGCAATGACTCAATTTTACTCATCAACTAATAAATAAAACTTTTCCTGATTCCATTTTAAGATAATTTTGGCATTTTTTTCACGAAATTATTTAAATTAAAAGACACGCTATTCAAGCAAAATTAATGAACTATAAATAATGAAATATATAATATAATTAATGAAATATAAATATAATATAATTATGAAAATAATGAAATAATGAATATATAATGAAATAAAATAATGAAATATAAATAAACATTCAAAAACTTACCAAAACTTTATGGGTTTCTTTTTACAACTATCCCATAGGTAGAACAATGGTACAATAAACTACTCGAAATTGAGTTCATATATTTGTCAAATACTCAACAATACTCCATTTTACTCATCATTTAATATATAAAACTTTTCGTTATTCCGTTTCAAGATAATTTTGGCATAGAAATTATTTACATTAAAAGAAAAGTCACATCAAATAAAAAATAAAAATTAGACAACTGCAAAAATCTAAAGAAATTTTTTTTTAAATTGAACTTATAACTCCAAGTGGCCGGTAAGGGTTTGGTAGGATTAAGGTCGGTAAGGGCACTAACAGACTTAATGTCTGTTTTAGTAACTGAGCAGAAATAAAAAATGCGATATAACTTGTAAAAATCGGATATATGTGAGCTGTCCTGTATATAGGACGATGGGAAAATATAGGCAAAATGAAAAATTCAAGGATTCGCAGATTCCGAAAAATATATCAAGCCAACGATTGTGGAATTCCTAGGCCAAAAAAAAATATGTTGATTGACCTTTATTGACACAATTTATTTATTTTGCGATAAGGGGACGAGAAAGGTCTTAAATGACGAAAATTGACCGAAATTTGATCGTCGATTAGGAAGCATGCCATTCATTTAAACTAAAATCTTTTTAAATTTATTTATTTATGTTTCATAAAAATAAAAATGTATATTTCTTAAAATATATAAAACAATAACCAAAGATTTAATATTGTACGACAAAATCAATCTTGGTCCAGGTTTCATAATTTTCAGTCGTCATTTCTTCTTTATGTCTCTCGATTAGACTTGAAACAATAAAATTGTAAAAATTTCAAAAAATATATAATAAAAAATTCAAAATCCATAAAAAATGAACATGTTTGTTGTTATAATTTCCAAAAAAAAAATGTTTCCTTTATTTAAAAAGAAAAGAAGAAAAAAGAAATATGTAAATCCGTTAACTTATTCAAAAGTTATCGTGACAAGACCACTGAAAAACGAGTATTTCGAGATAATTGAGTCAAAAATTTTGTTTTCGCATGTATCACCGGTCTGCGCGTCAATTTAGGAATTTTCCTATCGGACCGACTTATGATATTCTTAAAGGTTCAAACATTTTAAAAATAATAATTGTGGAAAAAAAATTCACGTCATTTTTAACTTTTGGGTGCCATTATAAAATATTCTGGCATTATAAAAATAAAAATAATATAAATAACATTTTTTTATATTATTTCAAATCTTTCTGGTGCCCTTAACTTGAAAAAAAATTGAAATTTTAAGTTAGTTCATAAATATTACTCACCTTTATATTAATTGCCAAACCATTGATCTTTTTATTTGTCCTCAGAAAATAGCTTTGAACAAAATTCCTGCATTTCAGTTTTTATTTACGAAACCTTGAGGTAATAACAGACAAACGGGGTAGTAAGAAACAAAGAAATCTGCAATTTTAGTTTTTAGTGAGAAAAGGGTCTTCCAAAAAAAATATTACATTATACAACTTTGAGGAAGCTTTGAAAATCTTGTATCTTCAATCTCTTGAATCTCTTCTGTGTTTTAATTTTCAGTAATCTTTCGTCTCTTGGAGACTGATCGTCCAACATTTATATAAAGACAATGTTAAGATGAATGAAAAAAATCTTTCAACAAAGCTTGTCAGATTTTTTTTAACTTCATTTTTGAGCTACAGAAGCCTAAAAAATGGATTTCTTAAATTACACAACAAAGTTTCTTTATTGGTCCTGAAAATGAATAGACGGCTCTACCTATATAACTGCAGTAAAACAGAAATGTACACACATTAAGCATAGATTGAAATAATGGACTCAATCTGAAACGTGAAGAGATATAGGGAGACACAAAAACAGATTCTCGAGTCTTATTAACCAAACAAAATAACAAACGGATAATAAGAGACGTTTCCGAAAATACATAACTATTTTTTTTTCTTTTTGTAATTTTTAAAGTAGAATATGAATTAACCTCTTATTCAAAAACTGACCTATCGCTCACCCGCAAGGAAAGTGGCGTAACTCCAAAATAATTCATTTTGCGCATTATTGTATTGATAGTTCTGACTTAGGTGAGTCTTGCTACAGGAAAAATGTCATAAGTGTGGTTATCCGGAAAACCTCTAGATTGTGCTATACAGAAGGATTCATATACTTTGCCACCATAGAAGGAGAGCAAATGGTATACAAGGATAAATGTACTCAATCCTCCTTATCTCTTCTACGTCTTGATTCTTAAGGGTTTTACGCTTTTATGAATGCTTTTACGACTGTATGCAGAGCTAAGTGCTTTAGTTTTAAGTTCGAGTAAAAAAATGCAAATAGTTTTCCTCTCCTGTGAAACATAGTATTTTTGAGTTGTGACATTTTTCTTGAACGGGAACGATTTTTATTATATATAAAATTTTAACTCATTTTAAGCTAGAAAATTTTATTGTGAGAAAGCTTTGAATTCTATGCGCAAGAAAAACATCACACGGCCGCTCGTGCGAAAAATATAGGCTCGTCCGCTGAAAGGATAAATAAGTGATATGTTTCCTGCTACTTTAGTAGTGATAGTTCAGTAACATCTTCGGTAATATTTAGGATAGTTCAGTAATATCAAAAATTCGTGGAAGAAAAATAAGGTATTTCTTTCTTGTAGAGACCTTGGCGCTCGAAAGATAACGGTGAAGATGAATTTGGAGAGAAAATTCAAAATTTTCGGAACCACTTTCTGGCAACCTTTATTTATATTTTAAAAACGTCAGATTGTTATATCTTTATGAAACAACTCTCAATGTATCGAATGCACAGAAAATTTGTTTTATATTGACACCATTTAATGCATGCATTGATAACCAATTTGTTTAATTTAAACATAAATAGGAACTTATAATAATGAAATACTTTACATAATTACATATAGAAACCATATAAGATTTTTTAAAATTATTATTCGCTGTTTCACTTTCATGATTGTTTATAAAATTTGGCACAAAATCGCACTTTCTCAAGACTGAATTATGAAAAGGTTCCTATAACAAAGAAGTGCCATAAGTAATATCACACTTTAAAACAAGACACTTGATTTTCAATTTAAAAATTTCGTTTTTATTTTAACGGATAACTTTCGCTATATCACACCAAAAAGAGAAATTATTGGAAGAACCTAGTAAAAACTGGAGAAAGCGAGGTAATATCAAGATCCTTATCCAACTATGGGGGTTTATTCATCCTCCAGAAGCTATCAATTTCAATTTATTCGCTGCAGTGCGTGATATGATACGTATTGTTGCTGCATTCAGTAAGCATAAAAGATTAAAACGGAACTTCCAAAGAATTAGGGAACTTATAAGGTACTCTATTAGAAAGGATCACGCTTTATAAAATTTATTGAGATAGATTTTCTGTTTAATACTTTTATTCGAGATTCGACTAAAAAAACATTTTTCCTTGCACTTTTTTTAATGTTTCTATTTTTTTCTCTGCATTTTCCTAACATTTTTGTTTTATGAAAAATAGGCTATTATTTTATGTTTGTCAGTATCTGTGAAAAAGGGGTAAACTATTAAATCGAAATAATTATTGATTGTGAAACATCCCATTTTAATTATTATTGCCTCTTTCGTATACATTGTTTAATATTCTTTTTTTTAATTTCTTTAGTTGGAGATTTGAGTGGTGAATTTCGAGTAAAGATTTAAGATTAAATAGAAAACTATATAAATTGACTGACAGTTCTATTTACAACCAATGACATCTTTAATATGGGTGCAGATAAAAATAAATTACACTTTCGCTTAAACACCGCTATTTTGAAACAAGTAATTTCCTTTGAAGATTATTATAAATCTACTGCGAATATTACTGTTTTGAAATACTAGTTGCGAAAATAATTTCAAAAAATAGTCTATAGTAGCAGCGCTTCATTTCTTATTTGACTCTCGATAGATAAAATCAAAACAAATAAAAGTGAAGAAATGAGTTAGCAGAAAATGAGTTAGCATTTTGTTACTATGCATGGTACGTTTACAATGCCGTCGTCACTCTGATATACTGAAAGTTATCGTGTATTAAATATAATTTTACCGTAAGTTTCAGCAACCAAAACTGCATTTCAGTCGTTGTAAAATTATCATTTACTTCCGAGATGTAAATAGCAACAATGTTTCACTATTACTTTTTTAATCATCCAGAAGCCTTTCTCTTTAAGCATTGAAGTTTGTCGCAAATCTCAGATGTCTTTCTGCGGGAACAACCATCACATTTTAATGTTTCTTCTGTTTTTAAAAGAATTCTGCATGTTTCTCTTGTATATTACATCTTTTTATACCGTTGTCGGTCAGTTTATAGTTGACAATATCGATTTTTGAAAATCCTTTATTTCATTACGTACCGTTTAAATAAAATTTTCATCATTATTCAGCCTTTGTGACAGACTAACCCTCCTCCACTACTATCTCCCCAAAATAATAGTAATAATATTAAATGATAGTAATAGTATTTTATGTTGTTTCTAATAATAATAAAAAAAGAACACCATTCTAATTAAAAACGTGAAATAAAATCTCCATTGAAATTATTTTTTACACTCTCTTCTAGTTTTCTCTAATACTTCTTCCAAAACTTTTGGTTTTGCAGTGTGAATTCGTAACACTTTCAGTAAATATTATAGCTATGTTTTATGTTTTCTCTTTTTCTTCTGTAGTATCGCATTCAGCTCCTGGTCAAAAAGGTCCTGTCATCCACGGTCACTTACCCTGGTACCATGTGGGAGATGTTGTAAACATCAACTGTTCATCAGCTCGATCTCCTATCCCTGCTCATATACGTTGGTTTGTGAATGACATGGAAGTAAGTACAAAATTTATGGCAATACTTTGAATAAAATATTTTTCTAAAGAATTTTATTAAACAAAAAGCAAACCAAAATGTCCCTTAAAAAATCCTAGTTTTAAAACAGGGTGACAAAAAGTTTTAAGACTTTCCAACGTTGTTCAAATTAAATGCTCAAATGTTTTTCTTTTTCTGTCTTATCTGTGCATTTTATTGCCCTAAAATGATTTCATTCTGCTCATGTCTCATAGTCCCAGAATACTAGGACTATGCGCTGACACTATGGCTTTTGGCAACCGTAAAAAAAATGGTGACTATAGTAGGCGGATTATTTTCAGCGTCTGTACGGTCCCTTGAATTTCCGCACCACTATTTTCGACATATATTTCCACCTTTTTTTATCTTAAAAAAATTAGGCGAATATTGCTACTTGAAAATATTGCTATTCAAATTCAAGGGACCGCATTAACGCTGAGACAGCTGCCATTTTTTCCGTAGAACTAGAAAAGATGGCCTGCGCCGGAAAATCTTCCTGCGCGGGTTGAGTTATACATTCCACGAACTCGAAAATTCTCGAAAGTAACCCGAAAACTGACACTAACTTGGCACGCTTCAACCCGAACCCGAACCCGAAATGGAAGAAAATTAATTCGTATATTAATACAATTATGGATAAAAAGTCTAAAATTATATCTTTAATATAAATTTTATCTTGTATGTTGTATCTTTTTTATTTCATCTAAAAAAAAATTCTAAACTTTTCGAAAAATCGGGTCAATCCGAACCCGACCCGCAACGAAAATAAATTGCATCAACCCTACTCAAACCGCGGGTCGGGTAAAATCGGGTTACACCATTCAATGCAGAACTCTAGGCTACATTCAGGAAACTGTGGGTGTCTAACTGCTTTAACGGCAGATTGAAGAAAAGTGAGTTAAAAGTTTCATTTTCCTATAACGTTCCTATAAAAGCTTCATTTTTCGCTCCGATAGTATTCGAAATATTCGGTACAATATGTAGTATGTCACCTCAAATTGTAGACAACACTACAGACATATAGTAGATGACACTAACTCATTTTTGGATCGGGTAGAACCTTGTCCTCCCAAGGCAACCATTTTTCGTAAAAATACTTGGATAGTCATTTAATTTAAATATTTTACAGGATTACTCCAACATGTTTCTGATTGAAAGCTAATTGAAGATTTATATTATTTTTAGAGCCACGCAAAATAACTAGAATAGGTTATCGTTTATGGATCGTTATTGTTTGAAAAACATTAATATCATTATTATTTTAAAAGCACAAAAAAATTCTTCGAAAAAGTGTTTATCAGTTTTAATTTATTATCAGTTTTCGTTTATTTTCTAATTTTGTGTGTTTATTCGCCTCAATGTTTGAACTTTTTATTTTGTTGAAATTCCTAAGATTGCAACGAAATTTAAATACGTAGTCTTATGTGCTTTAACATATTTCCTATTAAAAAAATACACATTTGTAATTTTTTACAGACCAGCAAGAAAAAAAAACAATTGATTTCATACAGTTATGTCATCTGCATGGAATCAAAACTGAACGTTGAGATTGAGATAGAATTGCGGTTTATAATTTATTCACTGATAATTTTAGCCAGGAATGAGACATAAAATGTAATCCTAACTCAATCCCAATGCGCAGTTTCAAATATTTCTATTATTCAAATAATGATGTCATTTACAATGGGCAGTCAACAGGGAGATTCATAATGGACTACACATTCTAACCTTTATTGAATTGTAAGAACACACTACAACAAACAATTTTTATAGAAAACCAGGTCCGTTCAGTCAAAAATACAGGTGTATCATTCCAATCCAAACCAGGATTTTTGTTCATCATTTTTACAATAATAAAGTTATTGAAGCGAATTATGCAACACACTTACCTATTTTTTTGTGAAATGGAATCATATGAAGAGAATTGGTAAAATTAATCACCCTCTACATCCAAATAGCACTGAACTAGTCGCTCCCTATTTCCAAATGTAATTAACATGACAGACAGCTTAACTGACCAAAATGCTCTGCATTTCCAGCCCTTTTCATGATGTCATTGCATTTCACACAAAGCGAGGTAAGTGTGTTGAAACTTTCGTTAAAATATCTTCATTGGGTATCGTTAAAGTTGTGAGCATAAATCCGTGTCAGAGTAGATCCTTGAGAGCCGAAAATGCTGCTTTAAAAAGCTCTAAACCCGAACAGAACCAGACACACTTCAACCCGAAACCAACCCAAGCCTGAAGTGAAAAAAATTTAATCCATATTTTAATGCAATTTTGGAAAAATAGTCTACAATTGCATTCCTAATATCGATTTTATCTTTTTTGTATAAAAATCAACATATATGCACTCATAATTATTCAAATATATAGCTTTATTCATGAGTAAAATAGTCAGGGCTTTCGTTTGTAAAATCCATTACCCGAACCCGACCCAAAAGTCTCAAAATCCAATCCAAAGCCATCCCGAACTCATTCCGGGACGCAAAAATTAGCATCTTCCCGATCCGAGCCGAACTGTGCGTCGGTTCAGGTTCGGGTAAAATCGGGTTACAATAGCAATTGTTACATGTAGGACTCTAGTTCAGAATGCAGTGAGACACCCTGTATGTTGAATTTAATAAATGGATTATGATTGAATGGTTTCGTATCCAAAAATATTATTATAATAGTGTGCTCTACCACTTCTTAAAGTTTGAACGATCCACTCTGAATCACCCTGTGTAAAAGAAAACTCCTTTAGTTTGATAAAACAAAAAAGTTCTTATTATTATTTTAATTCTTTTTTTACTAAGTAGTACCTTCAAACTATGTTCAATTTTTTTTTCAGGTCAAAATGGAACATTTAATTAAATATCCAACTTTACGCTATCCTGATGGGAGCGAAGTATCGAAGTTGGGATTGCGCATGCGAGTTGAGCATCATCATTTTAAAAGTGACGAGCTGCGTATCAAATGTACGACTACTTTGTATAAAATGTTAACAATGAGAGCAGAAGCTACACTTTTCAGGTAATCTAAATTCATATCTTGAAAAATATTTTTCATTCAGTTTTATTTATATTCTATAGGTATTTTTAATTATATTAAAGAGAGCTTGTAGCCGCTAAATACACTTGTATATGAAATTATTGTGAACTTGCATTAAACCAAGCCGAGAACATTCAAAGCGGTTCTCGAAAAAAAAATGTCTTGCTCAACAAAGCGAAACATTGAGACACATTTTGTGATTCATTTTTAAACATAAAAGCATGGCACTTCTAGGCATGATTATTGGAGTGATTTGTAATCGAACAGCTTTCTTTTATTTTCCGATCAAATAATTACATCTTGAGTTATTAGCGATTATTGTTTCAAGACTCAAATTGAATTTAAAAATGTGTCAGAAGTAGTCAATTTGGATTTGAGATCAGAATTAACTTAGAGTATTAATTCTGATGTACAGGATGTTTTAAAACTCCTCGTATAAACTTTCAGCAGGGAATGGAGTGGGAAACATCGTATTAATCCAACGTAGTGAATGACACCCACCAAATGGCAATAGAAATCTAGGTATGGATGGTAAAATTTTACCCATACCAGCTACGGTGGCGAGTGACCTAGATTCGTTGACGAATTCTTAAAATATCCTTGAGTTGTGAAACAAAAATTGTTCCACATTGTGATGTTGTCTACTACCCGTAAGGCATTGTGACATCACGGCGACGTCAATGTGAAGTCACACTGTTACTTTGTGACCGTCGTCCTGACGTCACGTGACGTCGATGTGAAGTCACTGTGACCTAAATGTGAAGTCGTTATGGCCGTTTTCAAGGCTTTCTGTGACCTCACAATGTGACTACTTTGTGAAGTCACCGTGCGACTTCAATGTGAAAAGTGTGACGAATCTGCATCGGATAGGGTGACCAAATTTTCCCCGAATCCGATCCGGATTGTTCGGATCGACATTTTGTTTGCTAGACGTTTGTGACATTTGTGACTATTCTTCATCGAATTGGGTGACCAGATTTCACCCGAATCCGACTCGTAAAGTTCAGATATATATTTTTTTTTTGGCTGCAGGTTTGTGACAATTGTGACGATTCTTCATCGGGTCGAGTGACCATATTTTACCCATATTCGATGAGGAAAATTACGGATCGGTTATTTTTTTTTTTTTTTTATTCTCTTTATTTTCTTTTCTTTTTTTTCTACAGGTTTGAAAGAATATTCTATTTTTTCTTTATATCAAGTTATTATTTTATTCTAGTTTTTCAGATTAATCAAACCCGAGCTGCAATAATAAAATCTCAACCCGAAATCAACCCGAAGCCGAAAAAAAATTACAATCAATTTAACCCAAACAGAATAACAACAACAACAACAACAACAATTATCGCTATTCTTACTCGGTTCAAGCTGAACGCCATGTCGGGTGCGGGTAAAATCGGAATAACCAACCCGATGCAGGACTGAAGTCGGGGTTTTAAATTATTTATTTTATTTTATTCTGTCTATTTAGTTACAGTTTTGCTTGGGCTCCGATTCTTATATGAATACCATATCAGGTCGGGTAACGCGATTTTGAGACGATTTTATTAAAATCCTGCAATCGAGTGAGACAACCCGATTTCAAACGAACCCAAATCATTACCATTGGTTACACATTAAATAGAAAAAGGTGGATTTGCAGATTTTCAAATTTATTATATAAAAGTGGTGAAATGTATCAAAATTCTGTTGTTCTATAATATAAATGCAACATTTTTTGCATTTTCAGCTCGGTATTTAAAAATTTTAGAGAAATGTTTTAAAATAAAGCAAATAAGTACTATGTGATTTTGCTATAAATGGGAAACGGTACTTTTCAATATTATTTTTAAATTTAAGAATTTTGATAAAAATTGTTATTGCAGTATATTTTAATAGTCAGTTAAAAGCACATTTTGAAAAAAAAACTATACATTTGTTTAAAATGTTTAACAAAATTAAAATAAATTAATGCTTTAAATACCTGCTATTTTTACAAGTTTTGACATTTTTTAAATTTATTTACTTTACTTATTATTATTATTATTATATTTTTTACAATTACTAAAATATGTTATAGAACACTGTGCATGGATTTTTATTTCAATTAATATTAGATTTTATATAAATTTATTATTATTCTATATTGTGAGGAACTATGGAATTTAACTCTTCTTCATGTGATTTCATATATAGAAAACAAAAAAACCTGTAATACTAATTCCATGCAAGGTTTTATTACATACATAATAAAGAATATGTATAAAAAATAATAAACTGAAATACTAAAGGAAGTAAAGAACTTAAAAAATATAAGAATGAACAAAAAATCAATATTGAGAAAAAGTCATTTATATAGTTTTCATGAGTGAAAAACCCTTGAATGGCAATCGTGTATGTATTAAAAATACAGTTTTGACATTTTAAACCACGTGTATAAAAAGTTTAGATCGTTAATTTGAGATAATAATAAAATAATCGATATTTTGACTGTGATAAGGTTTTTAAGCCTTGAAATTTTAAAGGGTATTTTTTATTAACTATTTCAATAGTTTTTAAACAGTATCTTATATATTTAACTAGTGAAAATGTTCGAACAATGTATTCTCCCATGATATTCACATCGGGGTCCAGGTTTTAAATCATATTTAAAAGAAAAATAACTGTATGTTTTAATTTATTAAGAAAGATTTTTGAAAAATATTTCATAAAAGTTGCTATTTTTGAAAGAGAAAACCAAAAATTTAACTTATAGATCAAAATACGTTATCATACATGGAACCTTTATTTTATAACTATATTTTAACCCTTTGTGACTCAACAACATCGGTTTGAAAAATATTTACTCTGATGTTAGAATACATCATTTTAAGCAAGTAAAAAAAAATTAAATCATAAAAATAAAAATTTTTTACTAAAAGATACTTTTTCATATTTACATTAAACAGAAAATTATATAGTTTCTTCTCATAAATATTGTTAAATTTTTAATACAAAATTGTAAAGTGTACGAACTTACCTTTGTAAAAAATCTATTTTTGGACATCTTCAGACTTTTAAATTCAACAAAGTTCATTTTATTAATAAAGGTATGAAACTGTTTAAATCATAAATAAAACTTTAATATTAAAAATTAACTCAGTATCTTCGTATGTTGAGGATTCTATAAACACTTTATATTAACTACATGCGTTGAAAGGTAGCAGTTATAAAGAAAATCATCTTATTAACCCCGCTGAAAATAACTTTGACTTTTGGTATGTTTAGAGGTATGCAACTGCAGTAAAAAACATGCTTATAAAAACAATGTTTTGGTTATTAAAATATAATGTTACTAATTGATTGTCAATTATTTATGGAATTGTAATAAATGCATCGATAGTGACACATATAATTTATCATATGATGCCGATGAAAGATCTATCTGGGTCGATGTTTCGTGACTAGGCAATAATCACAATAATCTGTTGTTCATCATAAATAGAACAAGCTGATTTAAAAAATATCTACCGTAAAAGTTTTAGAATAAAGTTTGGCCAAAATTTTAGATATAAAGTCCATTTGAAATGTAGATAATCATAGTTACATAACCCAATAAAATAATAAATTACAAACATAGTTTCAAATATTTAACCAGTTTTTAATGTGAAAAAATATATAAATTCAGATAACAACATAAAATGGAACCACACATTGGTTTATTATTATTTTTGTTTTTACAGGATTAGGTGATAATTATAAAGAACATTTCCCTTTAATAATAATTCTGTTATAATAGTGTACAGATGTTTTGAAATTTATAACTATAACATGACTCAGGAAATGAATTTAGTGAAAGTAATTATCTGATTAAAATCGTTGACATATTGTTACTTATTTTAACAAAATAAACATTAAATTTAATAAACTTTATTAAACTGATAAATGTTTAACGAAGTATTTAACTTTTGTAAAATACTACATGAAAGTAACTGAAAACGATATAACTTAATGCAAAGCTAACAGGGAAAATAATATTTTTCCATACCTCTTTTTCTTTGTGATCTTCAATATTCTATTTTGACGTAAAAATTGCGAAAATTTCTTGAGAAGGCAAAATTCCTCCAAATGAAGTACAATAACATTGGCGGAAAGCAAATTTAACCACGCAAAGGAATTGTACTTTTCATGGAAAGAAAATTCGTATAAAAATTGTATTTGCGGAATCCTGTGCAGGTTTTTAATTTTAAATACGTAGAAATTATACACGCTCATAACACGCGTATTGTCCAACGAACTGACATCCAAAGATTAAATACACTGTTGTGCATCTCTTATTCTGAGGTTAAAAAAGCGGACGACATTTTTGAAAAGCGTTTAAAACATCTGCGCGCATTTAATAGCAAGGCAGATGATCTTTTTTCTTTTTTTTTTCTTCTTATATTGTTGATGTTAGAATAGAAGGTTAAAAAGGCAGAATGTTTTTTTTTTTATAGTCTCTCCAATTAAAATTTCTTATTTGAAGATTTATTTTTTATAAGCATTTTACGTTTTTTTTACGATTAGTTTCACAATAATAATACTTGTATAGTTTTTTTTTTGTAAGTTGTAAAAAAATATCAATATTCATGGCGTATCAAATAAAACATTGTTTAAATTTTTAAAGTACATAAAAATATTTTAATGGACAAGAATGCAAAATCATAAAAAAGTAAAATTTGCATAGAGCGTAATAATTGCAAAATGTGATCCTAAAAAAGTAAAAGGTTGGGGGGGGGGGGCAATTTCCCTTTTTCAAAATTTCCTTTTTTCTTTATTAATGTCCTGTAGAAGAAACAGCTTGCAAAATAACAATATTTTTAAAACAAATTTGTGGTAAATGAAAAACGAAGACGTGAATAATTATTTAAATCATACATTTTGCATAATTCTTTTTAATTTCATTTTATATTCGGAAAATGTTAAATTTATTTACAAAGTATGAAACAAACAGCAAAATATATATTGGAAGAGGTACTCAATCTACTTAAACACTAAAGAAAAAACAATTATTATCGGAAGTATACCAGTGATTTTATTATAATAAAGCATCTGTTTTTCACAACCCACCTCCCCTCACACAAACAAATCTTTAATTACCCCATCTGTATATTATTTTCAGCCGTTTCCGGTATTAAGTGTAATTTACAATTGATAAAACTAGGGGAAAAAACCTGGGTTACTCTGTTTATAGAATATATATATATATATATATATATATATCTGTGTGTGTGTGTGTGTGTGTGTGTAAATATTAATTGAAAATTCTAATAAATTCATTACCGATACTTCGTATTAGTCGCATGTCAGGAATTAATAGTCGAAGATATCGCCCAATACACTTATTATTATTATTATTATTACTATTATACTAATAGTTTCAGCAGAAGTAACATGATTTCATGTCTATTAAATTTGTGTTATAAAAAATATGAATTTATGTTTTTTTTTTAAATGAAATTTTTAATTTTAATGTTGAATATTAGTCGGAAACAAACGCTGAAATTTGGGAAATTATTATTGTAACAATTGTTATTGAAATGGAAGTGTTTTAATATGTTTTAATCGCAATGCACGCAATAGAAATATTTTAAAAAAGAAGATTTAAAATTATTTTTAAAACCACAAATAATAGTAAATTGAGGTACAGTTTTGAAACATATTGCATTTGAAAGAGCATTTTTTTTCCTATTCGACGGTTAAAAATTGAAATTGTGCAATATTTAGAAGTTAAAAAAATCACTGTAAAAGCGAAATTTACTGTTCAGTTGTTGCCGCTGTTAACATGACGTCATTGTTACTCTTGGATAGCTTGCGCTCTATAATATAGATTGTTGCTCTCAGTTTTACAAAAGTTGTTAATTAATATGAAAAGCAAATGAGAAACTGCCTTAATTTTAAAAAAAATTGTTCATGGAGTACATGCCGCATTATGTTTGTATTATAATTTATAATTGCATATTGATTGAAATTTACCTATTTATAAAGCATTTTCCTGTAGGTCAGTAAATAAATTAATCAATGTAGGTTAATTTTCCAGGGATCATAAAAATCAGTCAGAATCAGATCCTTTAAGTGCATTAAAGCATTCCTGAATAATATATATTTCTCATCATTTTAAAATATATTAAAAATTCACATTTTGATCAAACTGTGACTTCACAACATGGGGGTATTTTGATAACACAGGTGACGTAGTGTTTGTGATTTGCAGTAACGTCACAGTGACGTCACAAAAATTAAAAAAATTGTCAGAAACATATTCTTTTACATTGAATTACATATTTTGTAATGTTCTTGCAAATTTTTTAAGGTTTCCAAATAATTCACATTTTAGTCACAATGTGACGTCACTGAGTGGTTGTATTTTGGTCACAGATGTGACGTGACGTACGTGACTCACTGTGACGTCACGATGACGTCACTGTGACCATGCATGCTATGCGGGTAGTGAATAGCGACAGCAAGAAATTCTTCCTATTCTTTCCTTTCTCTAAACAAAATTCTGAAATTAGGGAGGTAAAAGTAATTTCTATTGGGGCGGTCAGGGAAAAGAGTTTTTAATCATTATTTTCTCCAATAACTGCCAAAAGAGATTCAGAATGCTTCCTGTACATCATGAAACTGACAGAGTTAATATTTACATTCTTTATCAGCGCAGATCTACGTGAATAAGAACTTTCATCTACGAATCATATTTCACACTGAGCTCCGCGAAGATGTATTAGATGATCTTAGGATATTCAACTACAATGAAGGCTCTATTTACCTTGGTTCCTACACCAAGAAACACAATGAATTTATGATGTTAAAAACTAGTGATGTTGAAATCAGACATTCTACCTATAAAAGATTATTTCATTTCGAATAACATTTGTACTGTACAATAAATAGACTTTGATGAGTTCTCTTTTAAGAAATTGTACATCATAAAAACTAGTGTTTTATGAAACGTATTCTTTTCCTTTGGTTAATGGCTGGTAGGTCTTTGCAACTGTCTTGCAGAAAGTTTGACCTACAAGCCACATTGGCTGGTAGAATATTTTCCCTTTCACGAAGCCTGATACCAACTCTATTCCTTCTAGAGAAAGCTACATAATATGTGAATAAATGCGTTACTGGCCAAGCATTAACACAGATGCAAACCATAGCAGGTAGATGGTCCTCGTTTCCCATTCAAAAGAGTCACTGCGGCAGTATTGGTAAAGGACATATCTTAATTATCGAATTCTACGTACTTCGGAGCATAAGATATACCTTTCTTATATAAGTATATATAACTAAGTATGAAACTTATTTAACTAAGTATGAAACTTATTTAACTAAGTATGAAGAATTAAAAAGAAGCAAACGTCAAATTATTATGATCTAAAAAACTTTAAATTGAGTTAAAAGTAAGGATATATGAGATAATTCAGAAATATTATAATTGAGGGGGTCGGGGCAAAAGAGTGCTAAGCCATATTTTTGAACTTCTGAGATATTTCAATTTGAAAATTTGATCCAATACTCAAATCAAGATATCTAACATAAAGTTTTCTTGCCAATACCTTAGTAACATTTGAGATATTTATTCTGAGTAACAATATGGCATGACTTTAATGATATTACTATTACGTTTTTTGTAAATTAGCTATCTTCATTGGGGGCATAAACATCTGGGGCCAAAACGAAACCTGGGACATATGCTGCAATCAAGTGACTTTAGAAACAAATTATATGTAGGATATCATAATTTACAATATTAAGCAAGAAATTACAGTGTTAGATTTATTTCACCAAAAATGTGGCTTGGCACTTTCTTGCCCCGACCCACTCAATTGTATTCGTGAGTGTAAGTGAGCACAGACTGTGTAAATTCCGGATTTTAGGAATCGGTCAATTCATCTACAGTTAAAATGCAATTTATATATTTCGGTTTACGTGCTTGGGATGTTGAATTTTGAGATAAAAATTTGCCTAAAATTCGCCTATTACAATACAAAGAAATTAGCAGAATTTCAGTATTTAGCTGTTTCTCGACTTTCTTTGTAGATTTATGTATTAGTGCGTGAGACTGGATCCCGCTAAAGCGTATAAGGAATTTGTGATTTTTCAGAGAAATGTTAAATTTTGAGGATTCTCTTTGACCTTTTAAAGGCACCAGAAAGGTTAAAAATGACGAAAATGTATTTTTTGTACATTATTAAAATGCTTGAACCTTTATGAGAGTCGTACAGTGAGTCCCATAGGAAAATTCCTAAAATGACGGTAGTATGAGCCCTAAACGTTGAGCCGCGCAGACCGGTGATACCTGCAAAGAACAAAACTTTTAACTCAGTTATCTAGAAACACTCTTTTTTCAGCGCTCTTTCTACGATAACTTTAAAACAATTTTGTTTGTTTGTTTGTTTGTTTCAGGTATAATTGAGAGGCAACATAATAAGCTGTAGAAATGACAAGGTAAAAATATGGAATCTGTACTTCATAATCGTGACAAAACTTTTGTTAGTGTTTTTACAAGTAAACAAGTATTTTTTATTTCTCTAAAACATAAATAAAGGAATTCAAAAAGAAGTACTAATCTAAATTAATGACAGGCTTCGTAATCGACGATCAAAATGTAGTCAATTTACGTCATTTCAAACCCTTCTGGTTACCTTAAGGGAAGCTGTTGTTCTTATTCTAAAAGATCGGTTAACTTCACAAATTAATATTTTTCCTTATAATAAAAATCCCACTACCTTTCGAAGACACTTGATTAAATATTCACATATATTTTCAACTTGGAATGCGAAAATATTTTGTTTTATTTTAAAATTATTTTTAATATAGTATTTTCTCTTTTCCTGCTTTCTTTATCTTTACACTTTCGTAAGTGAAGTCGAATATCTCTATGCCGATATCATTTTAAATATCGACTAATTAAGAATTGTAAAAAAAAGTAGCGTTTTTTAAATGTGTCGAAGTCAGCATTTCTTGTAAAAAGAATCTGACAGTTGAAGAAATGACTTTGTTGTTCTTTTACTCACTTTAAAATTTATCTCCACTTACGAGTGGCATAATTGGGAATTCAAAATAGGACGATTATATTTTAAACCGCAGATGATAGAAACATACTTCCAATTACAAAACGGATTCATATCAAGTATAGATTTTAAGTATGGCATTTGGTTTACTAGGGGCTATGTATGTATTAAAATACAAAAATTGATTTTTATACGGCCCCCTTTTCCTATAACTCATAGTTTGGGAAATGTTGTCCTGCGCTAAAAAGGACGTTAAAACAATTTTATTATTTTACGACCAAAACTGACAGCTGTGATACTTTAAATTTTATGAATTTTCAGTGTTTTCTGGCACTAAAAACACGTCTTTGCATGTTTTCTGCCAGAAAACGCCGATGTTTCATAAAATTCAAAATATCATAACTCGAGAAGTGTTTGTGGTAAAAGAATAAGAATTTGTTTAAAGTCCTTTTCACATGCAGAGCAACATTTTTCAAGTTATATGAAAAGGGGAGGTATAAAAAGTTAAATTTTGTATCTTAAAACATGTACTTAAAACCAACGCTACGCCTATAAACTACACTCGATTTTCATACTTTTTACAATTGGAAGCTTCTATCATTAAGAGAGTGGTTTAAGAGATAATCACTATAATCTCTATTTTTAATCACCCGGTATAGCACATCTAAGATCGAATTTTTCACGACAACAATTTCTATTTAAATTTCTTTTGCTTATTGTCCTTATTTCTGTTTCTTTTTGGTCAGGAAGTGTAAGGGCGTTTTTCATTTTACTATATTATTTAGTCATACTTAAAGTTTTAAAAGCTTGGAAACGTTGTTAAATAACTCAAACTTTTTCATTGAAGTCACTTTGTTTAAAAGTTTAAAAATATTTCTTTTTAAATATCATTTTTAGATTTACGAGCTCAAATGTATCTGACTATCTTTCATTGTTTTTCGCTTTTGCATTTTGATACTGCACCTGCTGCAAAAATGTTCGCTTTTGAAATATATTTCTTGAAAGGAATGTGCGCTATTATGAAAAATAAAACATACTTTCTTATATTTACTTTTGCCCCCATTTTCTTTATGTAATTCATTTTCGTCAGTACCTCTTGCCAAGTATATTTGTACACAAATGATTTCAAAACTGTCTAGCGTTAAACCATTTCACTAGAAAGTAGTTAATGAAAATGAATCCAAACTTTTTTTTGCAATATATATATATATATACATATATATATATATATATATATATATCAAAATTAATATATAACATGTATAAGAAATGTGGCATTTCTTATATATAAAAAATAGTTACAAACAGATTAAATGACTAAACAATGAATTCACAAATGCTTCGTTAATAATATTAAGGAAATAATAACATGTCGAACATAAGAGTGATATAAAAATTATGTTAAGTAATAATAATAGTAATAATAATAGTAATAATAACAATAGTAATATTAATAATAATAAAAGCTAACCTAAATATATATATATATCAATGGTATCCGTTTTAAATGCTGCATTTATCGTAGATTTAGTGTAGAATTCCTGCGTAGTAACAGAGGCCTGCAGTAAGATGCGTTTTCAAAATTGCCTTAAATTAGTTAAAACGATTTATTATTATTATTATTATTATTTCATATGCGATTTGTGTATTTCCTATCACATGGAATTAAAAAATAACGTTTATAGTAAGGAAAAATGAGATTTTAAGTTTTAGTACTGCAAAATATTGTCAGAAGAGTTAAAAGCATGCCTAGAAAATCCATGCCTGGAAAGAATTACTAGAGAAATATACATAGAGTCCCAAAAACTTAATTTATAAGAAACTAGCTGACCCGTCCGGCATTGCCCCGGCCCGTGATAATAACCTTAAAATAAACCTCAAATTTTTATATGAGTTTATATTTTTAAAGAGATTTTGCATGAATTTGTATTTTTAAATGAAAAATTCGAGAAAAAATATTGATATTTAGTGATAAAAGCACTCGGCAAGAAAATATTTTCTTGTTTTTTCCCGTAGGGTCGTTTCATAGTTTAAAACAAAAATAGTTCTTATTGTCCGATCTCTTTAAAATTTCTGTCGGTTGTAAATGGAACGGTTTTGCAGCCCGTGTAAAAATTTTGTAAAAAACATATTGTTATCGAAGTTGTAAAAAAAATACGTTTTAGTTTCGCTTTTGTTTTGTTTTCGGGTCCGGTCCTTTAACATAACAAAAAAAATAGTTCTCATCGTCCAAACTCTCTGAAATTTTAATCGGTTATAAACATAACTATATCCAAGCTCTCTTTAAAATTTCGTGGGAAAATATGCATATTTAGAAATGAAAACATGACCCAAAACCGCGCCGAAACAATCCGCTTTTTAGAGTCTTCATCGAAAATTTCTCAGATTTTATTATTTTTGTGATACCTCGTTCGAAGGTTTCAAAATTTTTGTAGGTTATGAGAATCTGGTCTTCCGAGATGCTCTGAAAAGATTGTGTACGGACGTTTTTGATACGGACGTTTAGTTACTTGTAGCGTAGAAAAAGTATCGTCACCGGGTGGCGCGAAGTGACATGCGGTCGCGAATTATATGAAATGGTTAAAATTTGTATTTCCGATAACCAATTGCGCTGTCGATTAGAAGGTCTTAGTTTTAAATTGGTATGTTTTGTGAATTGGTACCTCTAAAATTGCGCCCTGGGAGAGTGTTGCCTTAAGAGAGAATAAATCAATCTCGAAAACAACCCTTTTTGAAAAAATATTTTCAAAGGGTTAACAATATTTTTTTCGAACTGATTGCAGCATTTAAGACGTAAAAATACGAAATTTAAGAATATGTCTTCCTTTTTTCCGTATCACGTTCCGCCGATGGACGATAAGGCAAACTGCCAAAATAAAACAGCATTTAGTTATTTTCTACGCGCTCGGAAAAGCACGGACAGAGCATGCACGGGCGCACCTCAGCTGATTTTTTAAAAAATGCTTTCTGATAATTCTTTAATATCTCGGCTAATTATAAAAAAAATAAAATCTTACCCTCTGGTGCATCAGGATCTGCCTTGGACTATCTCTCCATACAATTTTTTAGACCTCTGCGCACGGTAGATTTTCCTAGTCATCGCCAGAAGACACACAGACACACACAGAGCGAAATTTTCTTTTATTAATATAGATGCCATTATAAAACTTTTTAAGTCTTTATGCCAGTAGACTTACACTGTTTTTAATATTTAAGAGCATTACGTTGATAAATGTATATGGTATTGATAATGACACAGATCACCGTTGAATTAGCAGGAATTTGCTAACTATCAATTAAAAAATATAAAACTAAAAATTAAATTACATTGTGCTTCAATTCCTGCAAGATCAGTGTCTGCGGTGTCCAATTGCGATGTTGTGATAATCGTCTTCTAGGGTAGCGTATGTCCCGGCAAGTGGTCAGTCTGACGCTAAACCTCCAGTGTTTAGTTCCCCAAGCCCGATTCATATCAATTCCGAAGTGATGAAAGGACCCAAATCCGAAATCGAACCTCCGTGTAGCAGCGCAACGCGCTGACCACTGAGCTGTCGGTGATGTCAGTCTAAAAAACAACTTTTTAAAAACTCCATATTTTTCAAGTAATATTGTAATTAAGTATAATTTTGAGTGCAAATTTTAGCAAAATAAAAGCACATCACGCTCAAATCAGATTGTAGAAAGAAACTGGGTGAATATTTATTGATAACATCTAAAATATTAAAATATGCTAGTTTTTTCATGGGAAAAAAGTACTCGAGCATCTATACAAATAACTATAATTTGTTTGAAAAACAAAATATTTAGTTTTTGATATTTTGGAAACAATCCATTATTTTCTATAACAGATTGTAGTCTTTTTGGCATTGATTCTAAATTATTTTTTTTTATTTGAGACTATATCTTGCCGTTTTTTTCGAAACAGTGTTTTGAAATGTAAATGTAGTTATATTTTTTTCTTAAAATCTTGATCCAGCTAGACTATACATTCTCAATCGATTTAACGTATTGTGCCTTGAAATGTGCTTAAAGCTTTAGGAGAAACGTAATAAATGTATACGCTTTTGTTATTTGCACCGAATATATGAAGTTGCTGTCTTGTTTATACAAGAAGTCATCATTGATTTCTAAATTGGACGTATTTTCAAGCAAATGATCCCGCAATAAATCAAGGCTCATTCTAGCAGCACGAACTCCTTCAATTATTGTCAGTTTAACAGTTCGTTTTTAATCCATAGCTCCCAAACCAAAATTCTGCCACCATCCTGTTTTACACTCGGAATCGCATTGGAAAATTTCAAAACAATAGCTTATTTTCTTCAAATTGGATTTCGGTCATTGGAACCGAATAATATTTTCTTCAGAAATTCTAAAGGGATATGTATCAATACATTCTTTTTTAATGATTTACTTCACTAAAATATGCTTTTTATTGACACTTCTACTCTACTTCTACAGCAGTTCTACTCTTATGCAATTATTATTTATTTATTTATTTATTTACTTATTTATTTATTTATTTATTATTTATTTATTTATTTATTTTTATTTATTTTTATTTATTTTTATTTATTTATTTATTTATACAATTTCAAGCAGGAACCTTTGGTTTAAGCTGCCAGTGCTCTGCCAACTGAGCTATCCTGGACAAAGCAAGCGGGAGCAATTCACTCTGTCAACCTTTCTGATAAGAGCATCTCTGGTCTGTTATCTGAAATAGCTCAACAGAATAAATGGCAGGTAATAGAACTCCAAGTAAACGCTGGATACGTAAATTAATCAAGTGTAATTACGTATCCAGTGTTTACTTCCAGTTCCATTACCTGCGATTTATTCTGTTGAGCTGTTTCAGTTAACATACCAAATTATTTTATCAAAAAAGTTGAATAAGTATATTGTGCCCGCGCTTGATTTGTCCAGGATAGCTGCAGCTGGCAGAGCATTGGCAGCTTAAACCAAAGGTCTCTGCTCTGGACATTTTTTCACTCAGTTGAAAAATTACAACTCATATGATTAAATTTCAAATCAGAATAATTGTGTTTAAATTAATGGAGCAGGACTTTATCGGAACATGAAGCAACATCTTTAGTTAATAATTCGTTGGCTAAGAATATAATGAGGAATTTGCACACATGAGGTAATCAATCAACTTTATATTTTTCTGATAATTCCAGGCTCATAGATTTCAAAAATGTTCTCAAAAATGTAAAAATATCGTTCAGTAATTGCTAAATTAAGTTTAAAGTTACGCGAAAACCACGCGACTTGAAAACGCTTCGTGATTGGCTATGACGTCACTGTTCACGATGTGCCAGTGTTTACATTTTGTTGGCAAGCGGCGTTTTGGTTCTCGGCTCGGGTTTTGCAAGCATTTTCAATTTTTTTACCTCGAAATTTATTTCTGCTTTGGTCTTTACGATATTTTTTATCAACCTCTCATTTTCCTTGTTTCTCACTATTCTAAAGAAAAAGTACTAATGCCGCTGACGTAATTGAATTTATTGTGACATTTTGACTTTCTCGGCTCATAATAAAGAAACTATTGCATATAAAAGCATGAAAACTTGCAGTTTTATAGAGAAATGTATAATAAATACGCTAAAGTAACCAGTTCTTAAATTAAAGAATTATTTTAAGAACTATTTAATGTTAAATTTGGTCAAAATAGCTCATTTAAAAAGTTGTTTAGGATCAAAAACTGTGCATAGCAATTTAATCATCTTTCGTAGACATACTTGACAAGATTGTGGTGTGCAATGTACAAATCTTTTTTTTTTTTAATTTGTTAAATTTTTAGTATTTTTCAAATTTTTCATTGAAAATTTCATTATCTGAATAAAGATTTAATTCATAGTTTGAAATAATATTTTATTATCCACTGTTACTAGATTAAAATAGCCTAAATATGTAATAACATTTACAAATACTTTTCAATCGAAACATTTATTTACACGCGATTTTTAAACAATAAAGAAACCTTTAAAATAATTAAATTATGACGTGCGAAAAGCAATGAATGGTAAAAATTACTCATAATTAAAACGATATATATTTAATTCGTCGTATTTACGTCATATAAACGATTTTCTTATAGTATGTAAAATAAAACTTTTTTTATAAATATTATAAAACTTCGGGAGGCAGCGACAGTTTTAACTTAAGGCTGTTCTCAAATCCAAAAAAGCTTCTTTTTGACACATTTCTCAATTCATTTTTCTTCGGAAACACATGAAATATGCAAGTGTTCTTATCCAGAAACTATGTAATCGAAAGACGTTTTCACTTTTTTGGTAAAGACAGATCTTTCAACAAATATTGTCAAAGTCGGCATTTTGAACCGAATTTTCGACACGGCAGCACGATAAAAGGGAAAAATGTATGTCACGTGACACGAATCACTTATAACTCGATAAGTAATTTATTTATCCAAAATGAGAAACTCATTTCGATTCCAAATAGCTTCAATAGTCATGCCTGCCAATTTTATGCTTTTGCGATTAAAAATGAGTCGCGTTGTTGAGCAGGTCATTTGAGAATCACCTTAACCATTTTATAACAGCTGATTTTCCAATGTTTAATTGATCTTTCTTAACGAATCATGGAAATAGCCGTCAGCTTTTGCGACAACGGTGGATGCGGTCTGGAACGCCGAAAACCCCCACTCAAAGAGAAATGAACGGCAACCCGATTACAGAACATCGCCACTTCTTGTGATAATATCATTTAATCTTCCATAATCAGATAAACATTTTAAAACAAAGAAAATTAGCGTCTTTTTAGAGCCTGCGGGCTCTGGGTGGGAGTTGTCGAGCATAGCTCTTAGGATGGCATATACATATGTGTTTATTTATATCTAATTCAAATGCATAAATATTTTCTTATTTTTCCTAATCAAAGCTTATATTGTGATTTCTTCTTTACAATAATGACGTATCACAAAAATACATTTTTCTTTTTTCAGGTTAATTATAAATTTCTGTCTTTCTTTTATGCAAAAAACATTATACTGTTAAGCATTTAAAAAAGACAACTAGCCTGATATCTGACTGTTTGTACACATCATATCAAAAAAAAAAATATATATATATATATATATATATATATGTTGGTTGTCCTATCAATGCTTTATATATGTGTAGACGGAGATTATGTTTAAATAAAAAGTGATAAAAAAGTATTTATACTTCTGAAATCATTTCCACCTGGTTATATTGGAGTTTGTAATATTATATATATATATATAAACTAGAATTAATACATTTATGTTATAAATTTTAAAAAATCATCATGTGTGGTCATAAAATTTATCAACAAATTATTGGTCTGAGTTAAATTCCAATTAATTTATATTTACATTGAAAAGTTATTCGTTTTATGAATTAAATTAATCAAAACAATCATGGATATCTTAATTTATATTTTAAAGTTTCTTTATTTAATAATTTATATAAATGAATTATGGAATTTTTTTAAATTATTGTAACGTTTGATGGAAGATTGCCGTCAAATCCTATATCTGTCACACATTGCTAGAAATGCTTCTGCTTCTGTGGTAAATTGATTGATTTATAAAAATCACATTTTTTTCCTAATAAAAAATAATTATTCTAACTGACAATATTGTATAACTTATAACTTGTATAAATATTTTGCTATTGTAATAATTCTTTTTCTTTGAAAATTTAAATGCCAATGGGGAAAATCAAACCTACTTTAACTGTTTTTGTACTATACTATTTTTTTTTAATGTCTTAAAAAATTAGGGCTAACATTTTTCAGTTTGAGATTTGTTTAGATTTTTAGTAACATTTGTACATACTTAAATTCTATTACTGTTGATAATGTAATGCACACGAATTTTATTAAAAGAAGAAAAGAAAACAGTCAATCGCGCTATTCAAAGCGTGAACAAATGCTACGTTTCTTTCCTCGTCATGAACTATGACGTCACAAGACACGCGTAGGAAAATCATCGTTTTTCCAACACGGTAAAGAGTGCGCTATAAAAGCTGTTAGAAATCAACAATTACAGCTCAAAATAGAAAAACAAACATACTGTTCTTCTTATTTTTCTGTTTTCTATTATATAAAAATAAAATCAGAAAACGTGAAAATTCCTATCTTTTCAGCTGACTTTAGTAGAGTCCCTTCTTGAAATGGGTTTAGGAAGTTTAATTTTTAATCTTTCCAGCAGATTGAAATTTTTTATTTGCGGTAGAAAACTGTACAAACATACGATTTTAAGTAATTCTCAAGATGAAAAAAAAAAAATCTTAAATCGGCAGTTTTTTTTCATGCATAATCGGAGAGAAATATTTTTTTCCAGGTATGATAAAACTTAAATGTTTGCATAAAAATTTGTGATAGAATCAGATTTGAATCAGAGTTTCAACCAATAGTTCTCTTTCCTACTTATCCGAAAGTCAATAATAAGTGCGCTTGCGCTGTTCGAACACTTTTTTCCTTATAAAAAATTGCATATTTTATGTTTTAGACGTTATCATTAAATATCCACACAATTTCTTTCTATTACCTGATTTGTGAGTGAAGTGCATTTATTTGACTACACTGTAAAAAAAAAAAAAAAAAAAAAAAAAAAAAAAAAAAAAGGAAAATGTTTCTTATTCTAAGAAAATCAGCTGGGAAGACCAAGCTATGCTCGGTTAAAATTAGCTTTGTGTTTAATAGGATATAACAATAAATTATCTGTACAACATACAGCAATCAGTTCTATGTACTCTGATTGGTTGAATTCTGTCTGTTTTTGAAAATGTTCTATGGACTCTGATTGGTTGAATAATGTATCTCGACTCCTATTGGGAATTTCTAGAAAATTCCTTCAGAATCTGAAAAAATTTTTCGCCAAATGTCGCCATAATTTAGCGAAAAGGCGCAAACTTGGCACATCCTTTCATTTAGCACCAAGCATGTGTTTTGGCATTGGTAATCTTGAAAGTCGATTTTCTCGCCAAATGTCGCCGACATTTACCAAAAATTGGCGAAATTTGGCGAAATGTTGATAACTTTGCAACTTTGTTTACGGCCAAGTGTTCAAAAACTTAACTGTTTCAACCTTCATTCACATTGAAATGCATTAACCCGTAGTAAAACTTAAAATGACGCACTAATCGAATTTTCTCGAAAATGCGACCTAACCCAATGGACTTTTCGTAAGCCAAAACGGTAGGATACAAAATTTTGTCAAAATCGTTAGAGCCGTTATTTAGATAAAATTAGCTTGACCCGTAGTGATCCCCCAAATGACCCGCAAATCGAATTTTCTTGAACATGTGACACTGACCAATTGTCTTCTTGCGTCCAAAAACGATAGGATACAAATTTTAGTCAAAATCGTTTGAGCCGATTTTTATATAAAATTAGACTCATCCGTAGTGACCCAAAATGACCCACTAATCGAATTTTCTCGAACCTGTGACCAACCCAATAGTCCTCTCTTGCCCGAAAACGGTAAGATACAAATATTAGTCAAAATCATTAGAGCCATTTTTAAGATAAATTTGCATATATATAAAATTTGCACAAGATTTGCTCGTATTATAATGTATGATAACATATAACCACGAACAAAAATATACAATTGCGTCTTCCGAGTTAGCTACGATTCCAAAAGCGTTCTTTATTTTTAGAAAACTCAGAAACCAATATATTTTCGAGATTTAAAGAAACATTTATAATAAAAAGAAAACTGCCCAGTTAAACTGAGGGCATTGAGCTCACAGGCTATTCACACTAATTGCATATTATATTTTTATTTCAAAGAATTTGAAATAAGCCTCTCGAAAATTAAAAAAATCGACAATATGTTAAGGGTGTCATCCTCCGTTTCCCCGTTATAATTAACCAATGAAACCCCGAAACTAATCACGGAAGCCACTTATTACAATGAACATGCATACAAAATTTGAGGCAAATGGGATAATTCTGCATGAAAAACACATTTATCAAGGGGGGATTAGCCCCCGTATCCCCTTTTATACTTAATTCAATGAATCCCCCAAAACTAATCAGCGAAATTCCTTACCATAATGAACCTATATAAAACTTTGAAGAAAATCGGATAAATCTGCATGAAAAACCCATTTATCTAAATTAAGGTGGGTTAGCCCCCGTTCCCTCCTTCATACTTAACCAATGAACCCCCAAAACTAATCAGAGAAGCGCCTCATCACAATGAACCTATATACAAAATTGGAAGAAAATCGGATAATTCTACATGAAAAATCCATTTATCTAAATTAAGGGTGGTTACCCCCCCCCGTTCTCCCTTTATACTTAACCAATGAACCCCCAATACTAATCAGGGAAGTGCCTTATCAGAATGAACCTATATACAAAATTTGAAGAAAATCAGATAATTCTGCATAAAAAACCCATTTATCTAAATTAAGGGGAGTTAGCCCCCCATTCCCCCTTTTATACTTAACCAATGAACCCCCAAGACTAATCAGGAAAGCGCCTTATCACAATAAACCTAGAAACAAAATTTGAAGCAAAATGGTTATTTCTATTAAGAGTTATCGCGTTAAGTACATACGTACATACATACAGAACCGGCGGGCACATTAGCTCTCAGAGCTAAAAACGGAATTTATGTTGCTGCCACTGATTTTCGGAAATGTTTCCATGTAGTTTTTATAGTGTATTAATCAGTTTTCTCAAACCGGAATATCAGGTTTTAGAATGCTATCCATTCTCATTTAAGCATTTTAAGCTATGCGTAATTGAATTTATAAATGCAAGAATAATAAAATGATATTAATTCTAGTGTTAATATTAATGCTATTAATTTAAAATGCTTGTCTGTTGAACATGAAAATGTTTACTTGGTAGCATCAGAAAAACCAATATTCCTAGTTCAGAAAACTGATTAATACACTAGAAAACTTCTCCGAAATTAAGTGGCAGCGAAAGAAACTTTTTATTAATGCTTCTTTAAATCTCGAAAATCTGTTTTCAGAGGTTTGTAAAGATAAAAGGATCGAAAAGGAATCTTTTCGGAATCGTGGGTAACTCGGAAGAGGTTACTGTACATTTTCATTCGTGGTTATATTCTATTTTTCTAGATTTAGAAACATATGTCTGTTTTTACACTGAAGGATTTAAACTCAAAATTATAATTAATTACAAAATTACAAAATGCTGTAAATTTAAAAGGTTTGCCTGTAAAACACTTTTGTCGAACATGAAAATGTTTACTTGAGAAGGATTCGACAAACGTGTTTTACACAGGCAAACATTTTAAATTAGCAGCATTTTGTAATTTTGTAATTAATTATAATTTTGAGTTTAAATTTTTCACTGTGAAAACAGACATATGTTTCTAAATCTAGAAAAATAGAATATAACCACGAATGAAAATATAGAATAACCTTTTCCGAGTTACCCATGTTCTGAAAAGATTCCGTTTCGATCCCTTTATCTTTAGAAATAATTTAATATTTAGTAAATATTTCCATCTGGAAAACCATTATTCCGAGTTGAGAAAACTGATTAATACACTACAAAAACTACTCGGAAATGTTTCCGAAAATAAGAGGTAGCGAAAGAAGCTTTGTTTTTATTAATGCTTCTTTAAATCTCGAAAATATATTTTCAGAGGTTTCTAAAGGTAATGGAATCTTTTCGGAATCGTGGGTGACTCGGAAGAAATTATTGTATATTTTCATACAGGTTATATTATATGTTCCTAGATTAAGAATTATTTGTCTCTTTTTACAGAGAAGAGTTTACACTCCAAATTATAATTAATTACAAAATTACAAGGAAAGTATGCCTTGTTCAAATACCTTTTTCCACCATTGTATATAGCAGCTTCCACAATACTCTTTAAAGTATCAGTTGAAGGAAATTTCAATTCTTAATACTGTAAGAAAAATGCATTTCATCAATTTGCAATGTAATTTTAAATAATATTAAACGTAAAGCATTGTTATCAATGTAAATATTTCCATCCTTATCAGCATATCAATTTCAGTTGCATTGCGTAATGCTTATTTTCCATGAAGAAATATTATTTAATATCTTTATTTCGGGTAAGTTTACGCAATGATAAGAATAATGTGCTCAATTTTTTATTACTGTATTGCATAATATTTAAGATACTACTTTTATTTTTATGACAATTCTCTTTAGATAAATGTAGAAGTTGAAAAAAACATAAACAAAAACTTCTACATTAGTTTGGCATGAAAAGACTTAGGGATTATGAGAAAGTGTACTTTGAACTCCATTTCATAAAGCCGATTTTCTATGATATCTGATACCCCTTCTTTCATTTTATCGAGCAATATTAATACTATTCCATAAGATTTTCAATTCCAGTGTTTAAGCTCAGTGTTCTAAGGTGCAGTTAATTTCGTAGGAAAGTAATTATTATTATTATTAGGATTTTGCAAATGAGAAACAGCCAATTTCCTAGAAAGTAATTATGTTATTTAATATCATTTTTATTAATCAAATTAAGCTCTATTATACGAAGTTTGTTTCAATGATCAATGAAATTGAATGTATAGTTACTTACAAATTATCAGTGAAAGGGAATTCTTCGAAGTCATTTTAACCCGTATCTGAGACCGAGCTACTGATTTTTTTTTACATGAAGAAGACATCCTGTTTTAAAATTGTCTTCTATTCGAAACTGGATTTTTTTTCCTGTCTTAACCTTCTCACTGCCGCGACCTGATATATCCGTTCACTATGCTGTAGGTTTCACAGCAATACAAGGTTTGTTTAAATTAATATGATTCTACAAATATAATGCATTTTTAAAACATCAAGTAATGATTGATACTCTCAAGGATTATACTTATATACGTAATTAAGTTTTTTATCTCAAGTTTGAAAATTCCGATTTTTTAAGCATTTAAAAAAAATGCCAGAGAAAACAACATTACAAATTTGCCCGGTCAGGGGGAAGTTGAATGTACAAAATACACTTAATACAATGTTTAAATAACGAAGCTTTATTGGATACATGAATAAATAAATAAATCCGCTGTTGTGTTTTCATTTTTCAACTTCCAGTTGCAGATTTAATATACTTTTACTTTGGAAATACTTTTTCAGAATATAAGGAGTCTAAATTATATAAAATATGCAGATATTTTTTTTCGGAAAACTTGGAAGATGACTTTTATTTTTCTAGTCCAATTTCTGTGGAACATGCCACCTCGAAAGATAATGAAATATTGCGATGTCTATTAACTAATACAGATTACTTTTTCCACAACTTGCCACCCATTTTCTAGCAGTTGAGTGCAATATTTGTTTATATTATTGATTTACCATTGTTATAGGTATAATTCCACTAAACAGCTACCAAAAGCGTCTTTGAAGGAAGGATGATGGAATTGGGCGTATGTTTCAGTGGTTCATTTGGTTCAGTGGTTCATGCGCGTTAGTGTTCATTCGCTGAGTAGATTATCGGCAATCATCATTCTCAATTCATCTTTCACAACAGCGTCTGATCCTATCCAAAAAAGGATGTATTA
Organism: Maratus michaelseni; assembly: GCA_963931845.1. Taxonomy (NCBI): domain Eukaryota; kingdom Metazoa; phylum Arthropoda; class Arachnida; order Araneae; family Salticidae; genus Maratus; species Maratus michaelseni. The sequence goes on from OZ007586.1 coordinate 19,532,704, forward strand.
TTTTATGCGTACTGAGAGATATACAGACTTCTTATTCAGACACAATATGTACCTCTCTGTCAGTTAGCTAACAACCCACTCATCCAGCTTTATCGCTTTTCTAATAGCTTGAAACTGCCGACAAACTGTGCATAGAATAATGGAATCCTAGTTACTTTGCAATCGTATCACTATCAATTATTATTTTTTAATTCATCAAGTTTCACGGCTTATGGAAGTCAATTATTCATTTTCAAAATCAATATATTCTGTCCGAAATTTCTCGTACCAACACTGTACAACTGCCACACGACCTCGCGTAAAAAGAAATCATGCGACCATTATTGCATTTACTTAATATTTTTTGTTACCATAACATTTCGCTGCCTATATGACACCACTTTTAAATGTACTTTTCTTCCAACTGCAATTTGGTCAGTAACACATACCATCTGGGGGATATTTTGACCAAGAAAACTGCAACTAAATTAAGGATCAAGCGATATGGCCAGCTTCATTTGTAAAACCCAACATGCTACTGCGGCTTCTGTTATTGTTTTTGTCAGAAAGGATTGCATACATTGCATTTTCATAAGTAAAAAAATAGATAGTCGTTACATAGATAAAGAGTATTAAGAGTACTGAAAACATATTTTATATTATCTTTTAGCTAGTGAAATGCATGAGATTAATATTTATAAACATAAAATGCCTTACTAGGTATTCTGAAGTCAAAATAAATGAAGTAGTTCTGCCATTCATTTCTTAAAATGAACGAGTTGTAAGACGAAGCACGAACCTTTGACTTCTAGTGCCATTCACGCCTCTGTGTGTGATGGCGGCATGGGGATTCCATCTATGAGGTGGAATGTCCCAATGTTGGCGCGGAGACGTCTCGGTGACAGCTCCACACATACCGAAAACATCCTCAGGTACAAAAATCGAATACTAAACAGCAAAGCGAAAATTCAGTCAATGTGGAGAGTGGAGCTGTCCCGGAAGTGTGATGGGGTAGGACTCGCCCAGACGTCAAAGGTTCCGCAGGCCCATTTATGGGCCTAAGATGGAACAGCTCTTCTTTCTCGGCGGGACTACATCAGCTGCATACATATGAGATATAATTGTCTTTTCAATAAATATCGTGCAGCTCGTGGCAGGGACAAGGATAAAATGTGTTCCAGGGGTTGTGGGGTCCCTGAGACCCTCAACCATATCATACAACAGTGCCACGCCACACACTTCCGGAGAATCCAGCGGCACGACGCTGTGGTTAAATACCACAGCCGGTCATTGTCGCAGAGGGGTTACTCCGTGCATATGGAGCCGGTGCACAGGGTCGAGGCTGGGGTCTTTAAGCCCGACCTAGTAGCGTACTCTCCTGAGCAAGTCATCGTCATCGACGCTCAGGTGGTAAATGATCAGATACATCTCGACTCAGCTCATAGAACGAAGAGCCAAAAATATGAAAGCGCCCTATGCGCCAGTTTACGACCCCGAGGAGTCTTGTTTTCATCTTTCACCACCAACTGGCGCGGCGTAATGTCGGCGGCCTCCATAGATGACCTTTGTACGTTTGGTGTAATAAATAAAAAAGAATTAAAGGTCATCAGTACGAGGGTCCTTCTTGGTGGGGTCGCTGCTTGGCGCTTTCATCAGCATATGACGACGCGTAACCCGCGTCTGAAGGAGGGGGTCGGATGAGGACCACATCAGCTGTCATTTCGTGGGAGAGGCCTGTCGTGAAGTGGCCGTATGTGAGGCCCCTTCAGTCGAAGGAGCGGGAGGATGGATGGGCCCACAAAAGAAAAAAAAAAATAATAATCACTGGTGGTGAATCTCGCACCTTACATTGAAACCTGGTGCATTTTATAGTCCTATAGGTCAAATTTAGAGAGCCGATGAAACTTACCTGGAAAAATCGTATTATATATTTTTTTTATACATTTAATTTTAAAGTAATGAATTTTCAATCTCAACTATGATATTCCAACCATTGGATATAATTTACCTAGTTGAAAATACTTTCCTCAGTTCATTATGACCTAATTACATGGTATACAGGAGTTTCCGTGTTATTTCAGATTCATCGTGTAAACTACTATAGTTATAGCTCGGATGAATGAAATGAGCGCTGCAGTTCGCAGCCTTGTCCAACAAATAAGAGTGAAATATGAAAGTCAGGATATCGTCGAGGTAGCTCAGTAGGGAGAGCGTTGGTACGGCAAAACCAAAGTACCCAGGTTCGAGTCCTGATCCCGGCATATTTTCGCTCTGTTGGAAAAAATCTCAACTATCATACACCAACCCTTGGATAGAATTTTCAATTGTTAATTTCATGCCAAAAGCGAGTTATGTCGTCAAATATGGCACTACGAATCCAAACCACTACTCACACATAGTAGACGACATTCGGTCGGGGTTGCTGGAGAAAATTGTATGGTAACGAATAAAGCCGATTTCGCGCAGCCCAAAATGTAATTATAATGTTGTTGTTTTTCCAAATGAAATTCGTAGGTTCTCGGAGGAATTTTTAAACTCTTTTGAATATTTTATTCTTTAACTATTTTGTATTTTTAAATAATTTTTCAAAAAACTTCTACGTTAATAGCACGAAAAGTAATATCAAAAATTGTATTTTCAGAAAGTTATACTGCTGTAAAATCAATAAATACAATTTTGGCAGACACATTTTATCAGTTCTCAAACTTTGGCCTATAGGGCTATAACATGCACCAGGTCTCAATGCTAGGTGCGAACTTCAACAAAAGTCATTCCCATGTTAGGAAGAATTACCAGTTGTTCCAAGGATCTTATTAAATACTAGCTGTGTAGCAATCCGTTGTGTTGCCTTTGTTATTTTAGCCTCCTGAGACCCCGCGTCCATCCTATTGGACATTTTTATTTTTCGTATAAAATATTTAATTTCAGTTAGAACTGGTAAAAACTTACTGTCCATTATAATGGATAGTCTAGTGCTGCTATCTGTATACCGAAAAGGTAAAAAAATCACCGTAAAATGTGTATTTTAATCATTTAAAAATGGTGGCGAACAGGTGAAAGATTGTTGAATGTGAGTACACAGTTTTTACTCAAATTTCATGTATTTCTTTAAAGTATTCTGATATCTACAAAAACAACTTTTCAAAAGTAAAAAAAAAAAAAAAAAGTTGTGGCTAAAAAATGGTGTGATATCAAATTTCCAAGCTATTATATTACTTATTTAACTTTTCTCCATTAAATAAGTTATCATATATGTAAGTCGAGTGCCTACGTATATGTTAATAGAAATCGTTTTCTCCTGTACTAAATACATCCTAACGAGTTTCTGAAAATTCAATTTTTTTCAAATTATGCATGATGGGCTTGGCGGTCATCTTTGCATATTATTCACAAAATTCTTAGCACCCAAATCCTTAGTTAAAATCCGAAGTTCAAAATTGTTATTTAAGCAAATATTTTAAGCGTTTCATTTATAGCCTTGTATGCTCTGAAAATTGTGTCTTAAGATAATGATGACTTATGTTAAAGATTCATCTTATGATTTAATTTTTAGAGTAATTAATAATTTCAAACTAGTAAAAATCAGTTTCTCAAAATATCAGTCTTATCTAATTTATCTGTTCGTAGTTAAAATCTGAAGTTCGAAATTGTTATAAACATATTACATTCCAAAAATATTACGCTTTTACTTTAGAAATTTGGGTACTTAGAAATATCGAAAGATGGCCGCCAAGCCCATCCTGCATAATTTGAAAAAAATTGAATTTTCAGAAACTCGTTAGGATGCATTTAGCACAGGAGAAAATGATTTCTATTAACATATACGTAGGCACTCGACTTATATATATGATAACTTATTTAATGGAAAAAAGTTAAATAAGTAATATAATAGCTTGGAAATTTGATATCACACCATTTTTTAGCCACAACTTTTTTTTTTTTTTTTTTTGTTTTACGCTTGGCTTTTTTTTTTTACGCTTGGCTTTTTTTACTTTTGAAAAGTTGTTTTTGTAGATATCAGTTCTTTTTTTAAAAATAGATTAAACATAATTTAAATAATCTACACATGAGAAATAATTTAAAATTACATTTTACTTTCCGTCATTGTTTAAAGGGTTAACTAGAAATACCAGTAGATTTTTCAATTAAACTAATTACACTCTTAAAAACAACATACTAAATGTGGCTTGTTATAATATTTGTTATCCTCCGTTAAAAAATATCACTGACTTATCCATGAAATGAATAAAAATGGAATACGTACATAGCGTATCAGCGCTGCATTTGAAATCAAACGTGACATCAAGCTCTTTCATTATTAGCACTAGCTGGCTTCGCCCGCTAGCGGGCCCCTAATTTACATCGGGGCCTCGAATCTTGTAAAACCTCGAATAAGATAAACCTCGAACCGAACGAACCTTTGACCTGGTTCCCCGCTGGCTTCGGCACCGGATAATCCCTTAATTTGCACATCGAATAGTATAAACCTCTAACCAAACGAACCTCCGACACGGGTCCCCGCTGCCTTCGGAACCGTAAGCAGTCGTGCTAGGCACGCTCAAGTACCATCTTCCACCACCAGGTAGCGCAATCTGTTCTATATGAACTTCGGGCACTGAAATCGTTAAGGCTATAGATGTTGAGTCGAATGAGCTATACCCCGTCGTGATCCATCCCATAGAACCAGAAATAAGAAAGTGCCCCCTGGTAGTGAAAAACGAACTAAAATCGGAAAGATCTATCGATGTCGAGTCGAATGAGCCATACCCCGTCGTGATCCGACCCATAGAAACAGAGATAGAAAAGCGCCCCCTGGTGTGAAAGCTAATCCCGTTTGGGGAGCAAAGTGGGGGATGAACACCGGAGATGCATAATAGGATTAAGCGGTCACAGATCTTCCCAACGATGTATCACATGAGGGGTATGTGCAAAATTTAGAAAATACCCCCCCCCCCTGCATAATATGATTAAGCGTTCACAGACCTTTCTGACGATATATCATATGAGAGGTGTCAGCAAAATTTAGAAAAGTGCCCTTTTTAGGGGGGGGGGAAGTGAGAGGATGGACCCCGAAGACACATAATATGAATAAGCGGTCGCAGATCTTTCGATGTATCACATGAGTAGTGTCGGGAGGGCGCAAAATGTGGGGTGACACCTGTGGTGCATAACATGAATAAGTGGTCACAGCCCTTTGTAACGATATGTGACATAGCGGATATCGTTAAAATATAGAAAGTGTCCCGCCCTTGTGTAGGCAAAACGCGCTCCGCCCCTCCCTATAATTTTTGTCGCGGCTTTTTTTTTTAAATTTATGTTATGTGTTATAAAATATCGTAAAGTTTCAAACAGATAGCCTTATACTTCCTAATTTTGTTTGCGCCCCTCCCCATCCCCTCCCCGAAATGTAACGCGCCATTCTTTTTTTTTAATTTTTTATCATGTGTTATAAACTATCTTAAAGTTTAAAACAGATCGCATTGGAATTTAATATATTTGCTGAAATTACTATTATACATAGAATAATATCGAAATAAACCCTCCTTAGTTTGTAATTAAGATATATGAACAATTTTTAGAATTTCTGAAAGCTGATTTTTATTTATTTATTTATCTATTTATTTATTTTTTGTTTATTTATTTATTTATTTATATTTTGTTTATTTATTTATTTTTTGCGTTGCCCTGTGTATGTTGGGAATTTCTTAGCAATTTCTTAGATTTACATTATTTTATTCAATTAAACATTGTACTGTTACAATAAATTTAAATGGAAACTTCACTTCTTTAACAACTGGATTTCATTAATTTATAGGAAAATGACGTGAAAGGTATTCCTGCGAACAAAATGCCTGTCCTTTACCATGTTTTTTTTTTTTTTTTTTTTAGAAATAAATGAATCGCATTTAATTCATTTCAAAAATTTTGTTTACGTTTGGAAATAAATTTTAAATGCCGACAACCCTTAATGTATACATTTTAGACGGTACATCTTCCCTCAGAAACTAATTTATTTTTAAAGATCTTTCTAAAAACGTAAATTATATATTTAAAATATTTTTTAAAGCATAAACACTACGTCTGATTACTTTATTTTACAATATTATAAGAACACTCATTTTATCAGACAATTAAATACACTAAACAAACATGAGTGAAAAATTGACCTGGGCCAGGACTCGAACCTGGGACCTTACGCGTACCGTGCTGACACTCTGCGACTGAGCCACCCAGATCGATATCTTGACTGGCAATTTCTCATACTTATTCATGTTGGAAACAGTCATCTGCAACAGTTTGCAGTCATATTTAATTGTCTGATAAAATGTGTGTTCTTATAATTATGAAGTTTTATTATTTTTTTTAAATATCTTCAGAAGAAAATGGCTGACTTGCAGATGAAATTTGATATGGTTATAATCTGATTTGTGCTATTATAACATAGATGGTACATGGTCGTTGGCGGGTTTTATCTCTGTTTTGGCATAATTTTTTAATCGCCAAGTTAATTAACAGTTTTTTGCTAATTAAGGATAGAAAATATTTTTTTTTTACACTGGATTTTATAAAAGCACATAGATTACGTAATTACTTGTCCACAAATGCAATCCTTTTTTTATTCTGCCGAATATTAAGCTCTGTAGGTTGTTTGAAAAAAAAAATGTTTGACGAAGAAAAAAGTGATCATTTTAAGTAACTCGACGTTTTTTAAAAAAATCTATATCTCTGTTTATAAATCACTTATGAAGATGAGTTTGGTCTTAAATTGAAGAAATTCTTCATTAGATTCTTCTAGTTTTCGCTTTTTTTTTCTGCGACGCTTGGTTTATTTGATATCTGATATTTTAATCTGGCATGTTTTGTCGATTTAACATTGCGAAGTTGCTTTCTGTAAGTAAGTAGTAGCGCTCTTTAGTCCAGTTCTTGGCGTTGTTTGTGTGGCGTTTTTTTTAAGCTTGGCTTGGCAGAGTGACCGCCCTGCTTGATTAATGCAGCATATATCTAATTTTAAATGTTATATTAATGAAATTAAACAGTAGTTTAAGTAATTGAATCTATATTTTGGAGAATAAGCGCATGTTTTTATCAATGTCCATTGTATTGGACGTTGGGTCTTCATCAGTTGTTTCCATTCATATGAGGATCTTTTAGAATACTGAAGGGAAAGTTTGTTTTTACTCAAAATTCCATACTGTATTGAAAAAAAAGTAAATACAGAAGTAGACAATATACATTTCTATTGGCAATTAAATAATTAATTAAATAATTATTTAAATATTGTCCTAGAAGTGTATAAATCTACTGATAAAATGCTTGTTCCATATTAGTACATTGTTTAATTTTTTATTTCAGTGAAACGTGATTTTTTGCAGTATTTAATAAATAAAGAGACTTACTTACAAATAAGCTTTTCTTTTAATAGCTTTTTCTGTGCTTGTTCAATGCAAGATTTTCGTATTATGTTTTATTAGTATGTTGTTTCTAATTAAATTAATTAACTTAATCAAATTAAAACAACCAAATTTGAATAAAAATATAATTAAAGATAACATTATAAGATTATAAATAAACTCATTTTTATTTCTTTTAAACTTCCACTTGGCATTCAATTGACAATTGTGGTAGTTGTGCCACTAATTAATATAATTATTTTAGAAAATAAAGGGTTGGTGTTGAGATAGATTTAAAACACAATTCTAATTGTAAAGTATTTAAAATTACACTAAATTGGCCTACACTTTTCTATTTGATAATGTAAAACTTGAAATTATGCGATGCTTAGAATTGATTGATGAGTAATAAAAACACACTTCTGAAGATAGAAAAGTTTGCAGTGAAAGAAATAGGATTTTGTCGCCAGAAATCTGATTTTTGAGGCCCATCTTTTTTAGAGATATTTGGAAACTGGCATTATTTAGATCTAGAGAAAGTTATTGAGACACGTTTGGAAGCAATAAAATGAATTGTGACGTGTCAGAGCTTGACAATTAGTGACGAAGATAAGAAGGAAGAAAAGAACAAAGAAATTGGATTCATGGAAATCCATCCAATTATTATATACTTCAAGGTGCTTAGCGCGAATCAGCTTTTGAGGAAATCGAAGTTGAGTTATTCAAGTCATGACGAAAACTCAAGCCCCAACACGTCTTCACCTAGCAACCTAGTCGCTACCAAAAGTTTGGTTGGTTGATTGGTTGATTTTATGACGGCCGATTATCTGCACAAGGGATATAGGCCCTAGGGGGAGTGCCCTCCATGAGGGTCTTTCTAAGGGATTCTAACCCGTATTTACGTCAAGGTTCGAAGAAAAACACAGAAAACTCCGAACGGTTAGGTCGACGAGCGCAACAGGGGTTTGAACCCAGCAACTCCCATCTACCAGCTTGAAGAGCAGAACTTCTCAGCCACTGGTGGGGCCCTAAAAGTTTGAACTTGTGCAGTTTACTCAGCTTTAAAAGGAGTATCCAACAGTTACCTAAAATAATGGACAAATAAAATGCGTTGTGAAGCAAAATAAAATTTTATTTATAAAAAAAAAAAAAAAAAAAAAAAAAAAACTAAATTTTTGTAAATGAAGTGCAATTTGTATATTTGTTTAACTACCAAAATAATTGCTTTGCAGAAGTCCATTCATAAATTATTCAATTTTAAGCTCATCTATTTATTTTTTGCATGTAATTAAGTATTTTATAAGAATAATAATTATTATTTAGTGTCTAATTAAATGTTTTTAATTAATAAATTGTATCTAATTAAATTTTCTGTCATTATTTGGAGTCTAATACTGTTTTGTACCATTATTTTTTGTCCAATATAAAGGATTTTCCATTCAGATTCATATAATTCAATAATATGATTTTCACAAGACGAAGACCTAATGTCCATTTTATTGGACACGCTAAAAAACTATATATATATAAATATATTAAATAAATGAAGATATTTATTGATTTCTAGTCTCAAAAGGAGAAATAATCTCAATTATGGTAAAATTTGTGCAAAAAATACGAGCTTGGGTCTTAAGAGGTTAGACGATCTTGCCAGTTTTTGGCAAAAAATACTTAACAATCGAGGTTTTAAATGAAATGCATATCATAAGCTAAAAATGTAATTAATACATTTAGAAAACCTTAATGAGATCTTTCAATTGCTGCAAGAATGGATCCATTAGTTTTTGAGTATTGAAAGGTGGCTTGGTCGATTGATTCTCCCTGCTTTTTCAAAAGCTATTTTAGATTTCGGAATGCGACGCATTGCAGATTGTAGACAGAAACATTCTCTGTTTACCCCTGATAACTTTAGTGTTTGTTATGCAACCGTTTCTGAGTCTATACAGGGAAGGCAGACAGAAAGTAACAATTTGGAAATTGTACGTTAAACCTGACATAGGATGTAAAAATGTAAAAAAAAAAAAAAATCATCCTCATTATTTCAGTGAAATGAATTATGTCGTCTGCTAGGAGTGAAATGAGCATGCCTTTTTTATTCTTATTACGTTTGCCACGTTTACAAATGCGATTTTTTTTCACCATGGAGATCTTGTTTTGCGAATGATTACCTCCATGGTTTAATATTTTTATGACTCATCATGAACGAATCTCCTGTCTTTATTGACTCTAATGGATTGAGATATTCGGTTAACCAAATTTCCTCTGAAGTTATCTCAGAATCGATGCATTGTTGAATGGAACTCATTTCTCATGCAAACCATTTTTTTGAACGCTCTTTCTAAAAATGTAACTTTTATGCCATTTTATTCGAAAAAATAATTTTGAATAAAAATGGCCGCTTGGCAAATGAAAAAAGATGGGGTTATCCCGTATTTGTTTTCCTCAGTCACAGGACTTGCGCTTTTATTATATAGATTACGTATGATATGATTTAACAGAATAAAGAAAACTTTCATTAATAACTTTTTAAGTTTTGATTCTATTTTCATAAAATTTGAAATGACTCGACAAAATTGTGCAACGATTCTATCTATTAAATTTCAAACCGTTCGGTTGGGTCGTTTTTGCGCTGTTCTATACTCTAGGTGCTACGTATTTAGAGAATTACGAACGCACCTAAAAAATAAAATAAATGTTATATACCATCTAAATAGTCGAATGAACTTCGGTGTTTTTCTGGAAATCAAAGACAAACACTCCAAATAATGAATAGATATTAATATAGATTTTACTTTCTTTCTATCAAATTTGTGACACAATAAATAATTGCACGCTAAATAAGTAATACTGAGAAAAAAAGACTCATGTTTTTATACTCAAAAACTATGAATAAAGCAGCAGTAGATCAGAGTGTCTTCCGGAAGAGAAGCGAATAAAACTTTTTTTTTTTCAGTATAAAATAATGGAATTTTCTATCTTGAATTTCAAAGAACTGTTGTATTTATTTCGAACTGAAAATGTACTTTATCAAAAATTAAAAACATGGATTTTAATTTAAAAGGGCGATAAAAGTTGAGAAATTACATATAAAACAGTTGACAATCATGGGCATTTTTTTTTTATCAAGATACTACTGAAACGATTTCAACACATTTTCAATATAGTTTTAACAGTAGCTAAACTCATAATTATCAACCTCCGGTTTTTTAAAATATACTTTGCACTAGAAAATTTGTTTAATTAAATGTTTATTGCATTCAATGTGGTAGTCATTTTAAATCTACTGAAGTTCAATCACTAAATAAATTTCTAATTTCGGAGGTTTTTTTTAAGCCGGAGATTAGCATGTATGTAAAACTCCAAATCTATCGTTCGGCTGAAAATAACAATAAAAAATACAACAGTTACACAATTCTTTAAACAAAATAAATCTAGAATTTTTTTTAATAATTAATATAACTATTGCATTTTTTATTTTTGGGTTTTGCCGAACGATCGATTTAGAGTTTAGCTACTGCCAAACCTATTTAAAAAGATAATCAGTGTCAACTGTTTTACACGTGATTTTTTGTTTTCGAAATTGCCTAGTATTTTTTAGGTAGATTTCGTAAGAAATACTACCTATTACATTCTCACCTAAGTTGGAAATTTTGAAAAATTTTTGCAGATCTACGCCGATCATGACTCCCAGAACCCAAAACCACCCCCAGTTCAAAACTTTATATATCTATCTATCTATCTATCTATCTATCTATCTATCTATGTCACTTTTTTCTGACCACGATAACTGAAAAAATTCTGCATTAATCTTTTACAAACTGATACATAAAATCAAGGGGCATAAAATCTCGGTCAAGTTCGTTAATGGGCAAAATCGAACCAAGGGGGGAGGGTGGGGGGCTTTTTGTGAAAACAGAAAAAACCCCATAATTTCTTAATTATGATACGTATCGAATCCGTTTAAAGTTATTATTACTTCTAGGAGAAGCGTCAAAAATGTATGTATGACAGATTTTTGATATAATTAAAAATGGCCCCAAGGGGGGTAAAAAAGGGGGGTTTTAAGAGAAAAAAAATCATAGCTTCGTCAATTCACAAGATATCAAATTCGCGTAAATTTATTATTAATCCTCTTAATATTATCTAAAACTTTTATATTGGCAAGTTTTTTATAGGACCAACCGTTATAGCAAAAAAAATTAAAAATAAAAAAAATCCCTGCCGGCTCCGCCTGCAAACAAGTTATTTTTCGAAGTAGGCGGTTCCAACTCCCGCATCTTTTCGAAACTGATACATAAAATCAAGGGGCATAAAATCTCGGTCAAGTTCGTTAATGGACAAAATCGAACCAAGGGGGAGGGGGGATGGGGGGGCTTTTTGTGAAAACAGAAAAAAAAACCATAATTTCTTACTTATGATACGTATCGAATCCGTTTGAAGTTATTATTACTTCTAGGAGAAGGGCCAAAAATTTATGTATGACAGATTTTTGATATAATTAAAAATTGCCTTAAGGGGGGGGGGGAGGGGGGTTTAGAAGAAAAAAATTCATAACTTCGCCAATTCTCAAGATTTCAAATCCGCTTAAATTAATTATTAATCCTCTTAATATTATTTAAAACTTTTATATTTACAAGTTTTTTATAGGACCAACCGTTATAGCAAAAAAAAAAAAAAAAAAAAAAAAAAAAAAAAAAATCCCTGCCGATTCCGCCTGCAAACAAGTTAGGTTTCGAAGTAGGCAGTTCCAACTGCCGCATCATCGTAAAAAGGTCATTTCTTCCTCAATTCCCGACAATCAGGCGCCCCACGGTCTGCGTCTTCGAAATCTACCTGTGCCTGTAGGCCGAGCCGTCAGGGATTTTTTTTATTTTCATTTCTTTCCAAACGATCCATTTGGAGTTTTGCTACTTTTAAAGTTATTTTTAAAATATCGAAGTCGCTTCAGCAGTTCCCGAGAAATAGATACAGCACTAACCCAGCTCCAAATCATCATATAATAATTTTACCGGCACCAATCGATTAGTAATAACGTCCTATAACTAATAATATACTTAAATTTTAAATAGAGAGTCGTACGAAAATTGTAAGAAACTTTAAAATTTTTGAATGCTAACCCCTTATTTTGACATAATTTTTTGATTCTTCGGTACATTTTACCTTCGAATACCAAATGAGAAGTCATTCGGTGAAGCCGTTTAGGAATTATGCAGATATAAAATTTGGAACTCCTAATGTTAAATTCATTTTTATTCTTTGCAAAGCAGATTGGAATATGGGTAGTTATTTACGTATCACTCAAAAACTACTTGATGGAATAAACGATAATTTTGGATTCGCATACTAGAAGCTTCTAGAAATCGATTTATTTTTTAAAGGTCATACGTTACAATTCATATTTTTCCGAATATTAATTTCAAATAATATATTTCTGAAATTCATATTTCAGAAAAATATGAATTTTTTAACAGAAACAGAGTTTTAGATCAAATATGCGTATTCAAAGTTACAGCTCATTACGCCAAATATTTTTTGAGTCATGCAAAATTTTCCGATAAGATAAATTTAATGTCAAAATTAGGTGTTACTATTGAATATTTTAAAGTTTGTTGCGATGTCTGTAAGTAGATGACCCTTAAATAAAATTTATTATAAGTATAGCATTAATTGCATTAATTAGTAGATGTTTTTAGCAATCAATTTTTACCAGTTAAATTTTTATACGAGAATTTGTGGCAGAATTAGTAGGAGTTATATATTTTTTTCACCACGACTGTACATGGACATCAGTGTCAACTGTTTTGCATGTCATTACGAAACTGGCGTCGTCTCCTCAATAAAAATTTCAAAAATTTTAAAAGTTCGTTAATTTTTGACCAAATTGGGCCAAAAAATGATTAATAGTTAAATAATTAAAGTAGTCTTTAATGCTATAGAAAAATATGAAAAAGTATGATTAGTCACATATCACATGCTGGTCATATTAGACACTGGTATCATAAACTAAGGTACAAACACAAAATGCAGATCTTCGAACACTATAGTTAATTGTGAGTGGTTAAAAGAGATTGAAATAAACGGCAGGTGTAGAAAATAGGTATTTCGCTCATAGCACAGCCAGTCGATGCGACGTCACAAATGGTTAAAAGTGTCAAAATCACTAAATTGAGCCAAAATATCATAAATTGTATTCGGTTTGTTATTATTCTTAATTGACAATCATTAGATAACTCCACTGTCTAGTCACCAGGTGACGTTACAATGAAGCCACCTGATGATTCTCATGCGACTGTCATTTGGAGACTCCACTGTGAAGTCATCATGATCAGGACATCTGCATTGTGGCAAGTCCCCAGGTCGTTTATAGCAGGTTAATTTTTAACTTTTGGGTACGAAATTGAAATTTCTTTCTTAATTGATGGACATCACTGTGTTTTAGTGCATCAAAAGAAAAAAAAATACTGAGCTGCCATATCGCGTTTGAAATAGATTTAAATATATAAATGTTATCTTTATCTTATAAAGTTTGTTAAAATGTTGTTGGGAAAGTCAGTTGACTTATTTTCCCGAATTTTAAAAAGAAGTCAAAATTTAGAACGCATGAGGTAGTATGATATCATTTTTTCCTTTTTGTGCGCAAAATTTAAGTGGAATAATTTTTATTGAACAAGTTGGTAATAATTTTAAAAACAAATGTGAGAAAATCTTAACGCACCTTTTCATTTCCTGTGGAATTTCTTCTTATTTCTGCGTCCGTCTAGCTGTTATTGCTCGGCGCATTTCGGCATTAATGATGACGGATGAATAAGCAGTTTTTTTCCTTGTTTTAAAAGCTGTATGATGCACTTTTTTAATATATATTTTTTTTTAATTTCAGTTGAAAAATGTACTTTTTTCATCAACTTTACGAATTAGTATACATTTACACTTCAAAGAGATAGAAATAAAATATTCCATCTCATATTTTTTATCTGTAATTCATACTTGTGAAAAAGTTTACTTTTTATTCGCTCACAGGCTATCAAAGCCTGAGAGCTAATGTAACCACCGGTTCTGTAGGTATGTATGTACTAGTGCTTCCTATTAAACGTTTATACGTTATAATTTATACGTTATTTTATACGTTATATAATACGTACACTATATATAATTTATACGTTATTTTATACGTTATATAATACGTACACTATATATAATTTATACGTTATTTTATACGTTATATAATACGTACACTATATTGCCAAAGGTGACTGGTCACTTGCGATTTTAGACGTTTTGTTAACTATCTAGAAAAACACATGAGGAATTAACCTGAAACTGCAGGTGTGTAAACAGTATAGTATAGGTTATATATTTCCGCGAAGATTTTTTCCCAAAACCCCATAGGGGACTGTCAACAAATTGAAAAAGAACGAATATCTTTTGGATTACCCTGTAAAAACTAATGTAGCAGAAGCGTTCAAACTCGAGATTATTAATAAGTGGCTTATTGTAATATACTGTGTTCATTTTTATGAGGATAGCATGTATACTCGAAGAGAAATTAAGGTTTTTATAAAAACAGTCCCGAATTTCGGCAAGTTTTTTGCTTATAATTTGCAGAGTTCTTAATATAAAAAAAAGTGATTTTGAAAAAATATGTCAAACAACATTGTACATAATACTCTGCAATCAGAATTAAAACAATATAGAGCACCTTTTGTGAAAGTCTCAAAATCATAGCTTGAAAATTCTGAAAATTATCGTCGATAGAACAAGCTCAAAATCCGTTGTTCCCAAAAGGAAGCAAAAGGATGAGCGGTTGTATTCAAATATTCATAGTACGTGCAATAATGTGTACGCTATCTTGGCACTAATCAACATTTATTTGATACAACCTCCCATCTTTTTTCTTCTTCTTGGGAACAACGGATTTCGAGCTTATTATATCGACGATAATTTTCAGAATTTTTAAGCTATAATTTTGAGACTTTCACAAAAGTTGCTCTATATACTTAGCTAATACATTATGCATATTATATTTTGAATGCATTCACGCATGCGCAGTGAACATTTTTTAGTAAACCTGCTCATTTTTCATCCAATTTTTATTATTTTTTATTTAAGATTCAGAGTATTATGTACAATGTTGTTTGACATATTTTCTCAAAATAACTTTTTTTTTTTTATATTAAGAACTCTGCAAATTATAAGCAAAAAACTTGGTGAAATTTGGGACTGTTTTTATAAAAACCTTAATTTCTCTACGAGTATACATGCTATCCTCATAAAAAAGAACACAGTATATTACAATAAGCCACTTATTAATAATCTCGAGTTTGAATGCTTTTGCTACATTAGTTTTTACAGAGTAATCCAAAAGATATCCGTTCTTTTTCAATTTGTTGACAGTCTGCTATGGGGTTTCGGGAAAAAAATCTTCGCGAAAATATATAACCTATACTATACTGTTTACACACCTGCAGTTTCAGGTTAATTCCTCATGTATTTTTCTAGATAGTTAACAAAACGTCTAAAATCACAAGTGACCGGTCAATTTTGGCAATATAGTGTATTATACGGAATCCAGATTTTGGATACGTATGATACGACCAAGGCGGTTATACGCATTATACGAAACAGTATATACGGTACATTGTATATACGGAACTTACACCAGCGGTTAAACGTATAAACGTTTAAACGGTTTTCGTTCATTGCTTAAAAAATTATGCCTTTCTCCTGCTGGTCTGCGGATCAGAGACTTTGAGAAACAGCCGCTGTGTCCTGTGCAATTGGTACTTGAAAAAAAAAATCGGAATATTTTTTTCCTCAGTTTAGATTTTGTTTTTCCCCATCCTCAAATCTAAACTATTAATTGTGAAATGATTTACCTTTCGTATATCTGTAACACACGCAAATAGCTTATTTTGATTTATGGTGTGGACATTTCGCCCGAAACATTAGTATTGCAGAACACAAACTTATATTGACGGCCTATATCCCTAGTGATGATAAGCGGCCGTAACAAATAACTAACTAAACATACTTTTAATTTATTTACAAATACTCTTTTCTATATTAAAAATATTTTAAAAATACATTTTACAGCAAAAAAGAAAAGAGAAGGCAAGTCATTTTAAGCTTGTGTGATTGCGTTCTGAAACCTGCAGTGACGATTATTTGTCAGACTATAAGCAATCGAAATTTATAGGTACTAACACAAAAATGAGATTTGTCAAGATTAACAACAATTCTTAAAACGTAATATCTTGTAATGCACATACACTTTGTATAAAAAATACCACAAGTATCATGGTTAAAAAATTAAATTGCGCTATACATTAACACAGAGTAAAAACATTAACACCGTGGAAAGAACAACATTTGCCCCCTCCTGGGCGCAATTTGAGTATACGCACACAAAAATAATTTTTTTTTTAAATGAAAAAAGAAAGAATGTGCTTAATAAGGATTAACAATAAATCTGAAACGTGTATATTTTCCTTATTTGCTCAAAAAGTCTTTTTGCTTTCGTTATATATTTACAATAATCGTTTAAAGGGAAAAATAACAAGATTCTATGTATGAATCATATTATATAGATTGCTAAAGGAACGAAACCGATATCCACCTTGTTCTCCGTTCAGTGACGTAACACTGATGAGATCCATTGGCATTAAAAGTAAATACGATACTTGAAATATACGAATACTTGAATTAAACGTATACTTGAATTATACGTTTAACCGATATACGCTTATACGTATCCGGATACGTTTAAGCGTATAGTTTAAGGTATACGTATTTCTTAAATACGTATTATACGTATATACGTATATCGGTTAAACGTATAACTAAATACGTATCGCATCGGAAGCACTAGTATGTACGTACGTAAAGCGTTAACTCTTGATAGAAATATCCGTTTTGCTTCAAATTTTGTTTATAAGTTCATTGTGATAAGGCGCTTCCTGATTAGTTTTTAGGGTTCATTGGTTAAGTATAAAGGGGGGGACGGGGAGCTAATGCCCCCTTAATTTAGATAAATGGGTTTTTCATGCCGAATTATTCAGTTTGCTTCAAATTTTGTATATAGGTTCATTGTGATAAGGCGCTTCCCTGATTAGTTTTTGGGGTTCATTGGTTAAGTATAAAGGGGGAACAGGGAGCTAATTCCCCCCTTAATTTATTGCCGATTTCTTTATTTTTCGAGAGGCATTATTCTTTGAAATAAGAGTATAATATACAATTAGTGTGAATAGCCTGTGAGCTCAATGTCGTCATCAGTTTAACTGGGCACTTTACTTTTCATTCTTACCAAGATGTATTTCATGGATATATTTATTTTCGAATTTATTTACTTATCATATGAGAAATGTGAGTTGAAAAATTGAAGCACGCGAGTTTACTTGTTACTTAACCTCCTTGTTATCGATAAGCGTAGATTGCTGAAATAACTTTTCTAAATCAAACGTTCTAAACCATAATGTTCATTATCAATCAAAGTTTTAAATTCCGTATCATATTCATTATATTCTACTGTTTATAGTTTGCATTCTAAATCTCTTTTTAACACTTTCCAACATAGTTTAAAAGCTATGATTTCGATTTGTCTGTCTGTGCTCTAACTTCCGTAAATATACTTGGATTGCAACGACATTGATATATATTATTTATATATTTGCTATAGGAATTTATCTGTTGAAAATGGGGTGTTTGTATCTTTTATAGTTTATTTACAGGGTGAGATAAAATAATTCCGTTACATTATGGTCCATTTCGAAAATATGTTTGCAATGTATTTTAACGATGTCACACATTTTCAAATGTAATAATATTGGTTTGCGTTACTGAGGTGCACTACAATATATTTTCTATAGAATATAAAGTGCGTAGCATTTACCGTTCGTTTACAGGGACGCACAAAAGAATTCAGCTAAGTACTATCTATGAGCTATAACTGCAGAACATGTTTTTTCAGTTGTGGCATGCATGCGTTTTTAAACTATCTAAATTTTACTATACTACGTGGTGCGTATGAATTCTATATAGGTCATATACAGGGCTGCACAAAAAAATTCGAAAGCATTATCGTAAGTGTGCGTGAATTGCAGTATGTTTTTAACTGTATTATACCTTTTTTTTAAATAAACTATTGTATATTTTATTACATTGCATTTTTAGTCTTCTATGCATTTTCCAGCTGAATTAAATTTTAGCATAATATATGGTGTGTATAAAAATTTATAAATCATATGCAGGGCTGCACAAAATAAACTATGAGAGATAATTGCTGAAAGTGGATTTTCAACTATGTTATGTGCAAAAAAAGCAAATATCTAAATTGTTTATTTGGATACCATATTAAAAGATGAAAATTCCGTAACATTATTTTCGAAGTGTTAGAAAGCGTTTCACACTCTAGCTTGACGCATGATTTATCTCTTTTGTTTATTTTTTAAGTTATGTCCTTTAACATTGGGTAGTTTGCTAAAATCACTAATATATATTTTTTCTTGTTATTTTCTGAAAACTGAAATTTTTCGAAAATACCGCTATTTTGAAATAGTAATCTTCGTTTTATTTAATCGCAGAATTTCAGCAATTAAATAAGGCAAAGATTACTATTAAATAAGTTGATACATTGATTTGTATTATTTATATTTACTATAGAAAGTTAGCTGTTGAAAATGGGGTGTTTGTATCATTTATATTTCATTTACTCTATATCTACTTTACACACTTTGGTATCCTTGTTCTAAACTGATTAAATATTTTAATGAATTCTTGTCGCATTAAATGCAGTACACGTAAAGTTATGTCATCCACAAAAATAATAGATTTTTTCCAGAACTTTATAAAATAAATTAATTTTAACTATCTCCAAACACAGCCTTTTTTTTTTCATTGGGCGAAATAGTGTCGAAACCTTTGAAATACACTTCCAGTTATATGAATGAAATTAATTCAAAATATTACGTACTTTCAAAAGCTATACTTCAACTAGATGTACAGAAATTCATAACAGTTTTAATTCTAAAATACCTCATAATTAATTCTGTTTAACATTGTCAAATATGCTTTTGCCAACACTTCTTTATATAAAATAATACCAATTCAATTTCATCAGATTATAATATGACACAGTTATAGGCCTATATTGTGTTTACTCAAGCACTTCAGAGATTTTTTAGGCCCACCTGCGGCTGAGAGGTTCTGTTCTCAAAAGTATTAGACGGGAGATGGTGGGTTCGAACCCATATCACGCGCGTCGTCCTGACCGTTCGGAATTCTCCCTAGTTTTCTTCTAACCTTGTGTCAATACGGGTTAGCTTCCCGTAGAAAGACCACCACGGAGGGCAATACCCCCCCTACTTTAGCCTATATTCATCGCGTTGATAATCGGCCGTAACAAACACTAACCAATTCAATTTCATCAGAATAAAATATAACACAGTCATAAGACTGTATTGTGTTTATTCAAGCACTTCAGAGATTTTATAGGCCCACCAGCGGCTGAGAGGTTCTGCTCGCAAAACTATTAGACGGGAGATGCTGGGTTCGTACTCATATCGCGCACGTCGGTCTGAGCGTTCGGAGTTATTTATAGTTTTCTTCTAACCTTGTGTCAATACGGGTTAGCTTCCCTTAGAAAGACCTTCATGGAGGGCAATCCCCCCCCCCCTCTTTGGCCTATATTCATCGCGTTGATAATCGGCCGTAACAAACACTAACCAAATCAGTTGTGATTGCAAAAAATTTTGTTTAACACTGGATATACTGGAAATTTTACTCAAGTTTTATATAAATATTTTACACCAGAATTTTAATTTAAAAGTATTTAACTTTTTTATTTAGCTTATTTCTGTGTGATTTATATTTCACTAATTTTAAGAAGAAATTTCTAGTTTGAATCAAAATATTTTCATTTCGTGCCTGTCAAAATGACCGATTTGGTATACCTAGTGTTAAAAAGTGCCAATTAGTTCATTCAGTAAATCCTAAACTGTTATTAAAAATAAAAATCCAGTGTTTTTGAAATAATCTCTAAACATCGAAAAAGAAAAGAGCTCAAGAAAAAAAATTAAAAAAAACAGATTTTAGATAATCTTGAAAGTAATTAGCATCTTTATTTTTGTGTCAAAAATATTTTGAAAGATCAGAAGTTTGCACAATATTTCAATTAACGAGAGGAAGAGACATACGGTAAATGAAAGATAGCGGGGAAGGCCTTTGTTTCCTGAAATAGTACTAGTACAATAAATATCAAAGAAAAATTTTCATCGCATTATCTTTTTGCTTATCTTTCGAACAAAATTAATTATTTAA
Source organism: Maratus michaelseni (assembly GCA_963931845.1). Taxonomy (NCBI): domain Eukaryota; kingdom Metazoa; phylum Arthropoda; class Arachnida; order Araneae; family Salticidae; genus Maratus; species Maratus michaelseni. Next base: position 19,553,385 of record OZ007586.1, read on the forward strand.
GAAAAACTTGCTGTTAGTTTGAAGGTAGAGAACACTGGAAGACTTTTTTTACGCCACGAATTATTTCATATCTATTGTTAATGGATGTATTTCGATGCTTTTGATACTAATCTAGTTTAAACTATGACAGTTGCCGTCATCTAAGAGATTTTTGAAACTATAGTGTGAAAGAAAAATGTCAAGTTTTATAATTGTTTTTATCAATTTACTCTTTGAAGGTGAAAAAAAGTGAGCTATCCGTGAAATAGTTTTATTAAGCCTCCTTGGTGCAATTAGACATGTATTAACAGCGAAAAAGTATTTGAGTACATTAGAGTAGCAGTAGATAGAATGCCTGACATGGCATGGAAGAAGTCATACTTCCTAGCGTATATTACATGCTTTATTGAGTCATCAATAAAGACAAGATGATAACGTCTCGTGCAAAGCTCTGCAACAGGCAATATTATAGTATAATAAGAATGCTATCATTTAAAGTTCATGTCACTGTACCATCAAACTTTTTCAAAAGTGGTTATATAGCTTTAGATATTTGTTTATTTGTTCGTTCATATATCCGTTTATCTGATTGTTATACATCCGTCCTCTCTCATATGTTTGCAAAAAGCTCTAATAGAAAATGAACTATAGAAAATGTTTTTGCAATAAACTGTAATTTGTCTCACCTGCAAGAAAAGTAACACAACTTTAGAAAATTCATTGTGCATACTATTCTACTAATAGGTCTGACTTAGATGCTTCTTGCTACAGGAGATTTCGATCACAAAAATGTCTCAAATCATGTTGTTGGTTCATGAAATTAAAAAGGTCGTGAATTTAGTCAATATGTCAAGAAAAAATTCGTGAGCTTAGGGAATTGGGTCACACGTTACTCAAGAAAAGTGACACAGCTGTGCGTGTCTATTCGATTAAAGTCCAGGTTCTTTGAAGTTTTCTGTGATACATGTATGAACTCCTGAACAAATAAATGCAGTTAAGTACAATCAACTTGACTTTATTTTCGAAGAAAGACATTATGAGGATAATTACTTGATATCCACCCAAATCCTTGAACATTACATCCAAACAAAGTATCGTGTTAATTGGACGCCAGTGCAAGAGAGAATGATAAAAAATCATTCGCAACCAAATTCTTCGCACCAAATTATTGGCACACAAAAATTGGCGAGAGCATATGAATCACAAGCTATCCGTTAGATAGTAACACATGAGGAATTTTGAATTTATAGGGATAAACTTCATAAGTTTGCAAGACTAAAAACTCAAAAACATTCATTTTGCGCATTATTGATTTAATAGGTCTTGCTACAGGAAACGTGTGTAATGTAGTTTCTGCTCGTCTATGTATGAATGGAGTTATATCTATTCGATTGAAGTCCAGGTTCTCTGAAGTTTCCTTTGATACATGACATCTTGAACAAATATAAATGCAGTAAAGTAAAATCTACTTGACTTTATTTTCGAAGAAAAGACATTATGAGGATAAATACTTGACATACACCTAAATCCTTGAGCATTATCAGAGAGGGACCAACAGTAGTTTGCCAACAGTACGTTGTTAAGCTATTTTAGAAATCCCGTGAAAAGCGCATAGATAGTCAAAAAAGTCCTTCCGGCCTCTACCGGGAAGAAAAGGTAGCTTTCATAGTCGATGTTTTTAAAAATTCAACTCATTTTAACTTAAACACCCGAAGCTAAAATGCTTGGACCCGGATTATAGAAGATTCAATCCCGGTTATCGTTAATACTGAATTTGAATGTGAATTTCAGCATGAAAGTTACAGCATAACAAACATCAAATTGTTTCAAAATGTCAGCCACACTAGAATTTCAAACTGCTATATCTCAGCCATTTTTTAAGATAAAGCCAAAACAAAAAATGTTCCAGAATCCTTGTATTAGGATCTAACACTTAACAGAAATAACTTTTTCAATTTATAATATTTTATACATTTTTTGAATTAAAAATAAATCTAACTTTTAACTTGCCGCCATTTTGAAACAAGATAGCGCATGAAGCTGACCAACGAACTCGGTCGAGACATATCGGTTCGTAAATACGAGAGTTATAGCATAACAAATATCAGTTTGTTTCCAAATCTCAGCCACCCTAGAATTTTAAACTGCTATATCTCATCCATTTTTCAAGATATAGCAAAAACTAAAAATGTTCCAGAATCCCTGTATCAAGTTCTAACACTTAACAGAAACATTTTTTTTTTCAATTTAATATTTTTTGTACATCTTTTTGAATTTTTAAAAATTTTTAATTTTTAATTGGCCGCCATTTTGAAACAAGATGGCGAATAAAACTGGCCAACGAACTTGGTCTAGACCTTGGTATGCCTTATACACATACTCAATCACATTCAAAATAAGAGAGTTACAGTATGACATATGCCAGATATATATCATATACTTATAAATCAACATTTGAACGGAGGTTCGTTTTGGGGTCTGGGGTCATGATCGGTGAAAATATACCAAATTTTTTTGGAATTGCTTTCCTCCGAACGGCTGCAATAGGTAGCTTTTTGTAATGAAAGCTACCTAATAACGAAAGAGCGGCTACCATTTAGACAGAAAAATGCATAACTTATAAATTATAATGAACTCTAAACGCGGCGCAGATGTATCAGAATCCAGAATATTTCTTTTATTACTTTTAGATTGAAATGTAGTTTATTACGCGTAATGGCTAAAGATTGGGATACTTGCGTTTAGCGATATAAAAAGATTATTTATTTTATTTATTTAGAATGGGAACACATAGGGTTTAAATAAAATTTAAACTCATTTAATCTCTAAATTAAAAAAAGCTGTTTAATAAAGGAAAAGAGGAAAATTTAAAACCATATGCAATTTCACATCCCAGGGATAGGAAAAAGAAACGAAATATTAAGTGATATGCTTATGAATTATTATTAACTATAAATTTAAGTCCTCCATACATGATTAAAAATGAAAAATTAATGACGGATAAGAATTGAATACATATATATGATAGCTATATCATGGATATCCATTACAAGAGGGAACCGTGACTACCTCTGTTGGTCTTCACATCCCTCGTGTTCTGGTAGAGCAAGTGCGGGTCGGGAAAACCTGACTTAAGGCCCAGGATCTGGCTCCCTTTTGAGTGACCAGCTCCGACGCTGTTGGGGGACTCCGGCTCGTCCCCAATGTTTTCGGGGTGGTCTCTCCTGAAAATGGGATCCACCACGTATCGCAATGTCGTCAATACATTGGTTCATTCGGAGTGATGCGCAGGTGGCGGTGCTCCGACCGGTGGCAGCGCATACGGGAGGCCTCTCCCGGTCGTGCGCGTTATAAGTCCCTCAGGACTTGGGTGCGACGGTTGACATGCTGACGGGCGTCCCTCACGGGCCTGTCGGCGCAGCTCAGTTTATATCACAAAGTGTCGTATGTGTAAGCTGTCCGGTAAGACCGCTAGATAACGCTTATGTGTCATTTTGCCAAAACAGAAGATGTACAAAGAGTGAAGGGGAATCAATTGATTATTCCTCGTTATTTCTTCTACGTCTTGATTCTTAAGGGGTTTCGCTTTTATGAACACTTTTACAGCTGCATGCAAAGCTAAGTGCTGAAGTTTTAAGTAATAGTAAAAAAATGCCAATCTTCAGTTGCCTCTCCTGTGAAAGCATTTTTGAGTTGTGTCACTTTTCTGCGGATCTATATCTTGTCGTAAATAATCATAATAATTTATGTAGTCACTTACAGAATCACATAAAGGTTTCAAACTAATTATCCTCCATGTTTCTGATTTGTCTGATTTATAAGTATATATATATATTTTTAGATTTTTGTTCGCAACGAAATTTTGAAGTCCTACTCGAAAACCCCCATGTTTCTCATTTATATGATGTATATGTTTTTTTAGATTTTTATTCTCAACGAAGTTTTACTCAAAATAAGTAACTAGCTTTGATTTGTTCAAATTTCGAAGAAACTTCTGAGTCCTTTCTGTTTGAATGCTCGCGCTTCCTCAAATTGAAATCTGTGTTACAGATAAATCCAAGTCATTTTTTTCTCACACTGTTCACATAAAGAAATATTTTTCTTTACATGAATATATAAAATGTTCGTTTTATTGTTGCCTGTTGACTGTTATTATTTGTAGTCGTATTTTAGCAATTTTATGTTTTTAACCACGGCATAGTGCAGCTGAACAGCTATATATTAGTTTGTAGTACACATATCACATGAAGCTTATTGTTTTCATAAAAGCCATTTTGTATATATTTATACATATCATTATTTCTCCTCCTAGTACAAGATTGTAACATAAGACTGTTAGGATCGATTTTAACCGCATCAATGATAAATTCTGCATATTTTTACAGAAAACTGAAGCGTAAAAAGTGTGTTTTTAGGAGATATTTTACCGAATGAATTAGAAAGGTGTTTAGAAATGCTTTAATTCATAAAATTTGTATACACTTTTTTTACGAATAAAAAAAATATATTAAAACATGTTTATAGTTAGAATATAAAAAAATCGTGCGTTTGTGGGATAACAATGCCCATCGTCAGGCACGCTACCGAATATTTTTTTCGAAAACGTCTTCACCCATGCTTTCCTTTAAGCATGCGAACAGTGGCGCATCCATCAGGAAAGCTTCAGCCCCAATCAGCCTCCCACCTCCCGAAATTGAAAGAAAATATAAAGTTGAATTACGAATGTTTTTCCAAATTTAGTGAAACCTACTAAAGGAATCGAAGCAAAGCAGAACAATAATCCATTTTAGTCAGGTGTTCATCTTAGAAAGTTGCATCATTTGGCAGGGGCCATAAAATTTGAAACCAGGACACAAATTCCATTTTCACAGATAAGAGGTATTGTCTCAACATGAACTACAGATCTTTTCAAAATTTATTTCAATACTTTATATATGACAGGCGTTTTATTCAGAATGTTATATGTTATTTTATTTCAAAAACATTCCCAAATATTGACGAAAACGGAAAAGGCTTTGTAAAAAAGATTTTGTTAGAAAAAAGATTTTGTAAAAAGATTTTGCGAAAAGATTTTGTAAATTTTTGACTAAAAATAAGCTTTATTTACATTTGAAGTACCTCAGAAATCTAATTGAGTAATTCTGAATCTCGAACACATAAAAAGTTCCCTATCAGATATATTTTATGACTAAAAACTAGTCAGAAAATGCTGTCAAATTTGACAGTTTAAGCCACTTTTCATAACGCGACAGGCTCGGAAAAGACATCATCAGGGAGCGATCGACTGTCTTTCCAAATGTATCCGATTAATGAGAAAATGAAAAAAGGGTTTCGATTCTTAGATACTTTAGTAAAATCAGCAAATTCCATGAATGTATGTGTCAAGATGAGTTCGTGAATGCGTTGAGAGGGGGTTGGCGGATGAGAACGCCCTTAAATAATTTTAAATTTACTCTTTATTTCGGTTTTATTTATTATTTATTGACATATTATTTTTAGCAGATAATTTTCAGTATTTTGCTAAATAAATAATAAAACCTGTCTGGTGCAGCGAGAAGCCGGGGCATTCAGAGAGTTACTCCCTACCAGAGCTAAAAAAATACAATAACTGTCCCTTATATGAATCACTCCATAATAAAATTAACATCTTTCATGAATCAAATCAATCAAAACAAAGTTAAAATCAATAGTATTTTTATATTTTGTTCAAAATTTGCCGCTTTGTTGAATCAAATTCTATTTAAAAATCCTGATGCATTTAAACGGGTGTTATTGTAATTTTAAAATGGAGGAAATGCGTTGTAATGGGTGCCTACTTTTAGTGAAAACTCCTCATACCTCCATGAAAGTAGGAAGAGAGGGGGAACAAAAAGAATATATAAAGGTTGCGCCCTCTAGCGGGCCCTTAATTACGTCGGGGCCTTGAATTCATACGAACCTCGTAAACAGTGTTGAATTCAGGGGGTGGCCGGGGGGGGGCGACATTCCCCCCCCCCCCCGGAGCATTGAAATGTCCCCCCCCGGAAGATTTGAGATTTTACGCTTTTAATGGTTAAAAAGTGCAATTCCCCCCCCCCCGGAACTCTACAATGTCCCCCCTCGAAGCCACAAAAATCCCTCCCGGAGAAAAGTGTCTGAATTCAACACTGCTCGTAAAAAAACTGCCCTAATACTTCGTGAACACCAAGCAGCGCTGCAAAGCATAATTTTAAGAGACATTAAAAAGCACAAATACGTACTTTACAACATTTTCAAGTAATTTGGGCAATCTACGTCAATTCGATCTTTTAAACTATCCTGCTATATGAAAGTAAACATTTCATTATTCAAATTCCGATTTTACAACTGTATAAAACTGTAATAAATTTCGATCATTAAAAAGCCATCTTTTCTTTTATTTCATAACTAAATTACAACTATTAATTGCATTAATATAACTGATCCTTTTTTATCTCACTACAAAGTTACTATGTTAAAATTCAAAGTTTTATCTGCATTGATATAACTAATACCTGTTGTACCACATTATTGCATAATATTCCTTTATATATTAATTATATTTGATATGAAATATTCATTTTATTTACAATGCAAGCAAAATTGATAAAATGCAGAACAATTTCAACAGAGAATTTATTTGTTTTTATTAACTGCTGATAGCTGGCGCCAAAATAATAATTTTATAACTTAAATATAAATTAGTTTATCTCAAATTAGATCCTAATTAAAAAAAGGAAAGAAGAAGAAAAGAAGAACATGTTTAAAGAAACCTGTAAAAAATTTAGATCATTAAAAATCTTTTTTTTTTTAATTACGTAAGTAAATTGTAATTATTAGTTACAATTAATATGACTGATTTTTTTAAATTATCTTATTAAATTACAAATTTATTTTCACTACAAAGTTTCTAGTATATTAAAATACAAAATTTTATTTGTATTGATATAATTAATATACGTAGTACACGGCATTATATATTTCTTATATTCTAATTACATTGTATAAGAAATATTAATTTTATTTGTAATGTCTTCAGAATTCATAACATGTATAACAAAAATAATTTCAAAAGGAAACTTCTTTGTTTATATTAATTAGCAATAAATGACGCCAAAATATTATTTAGAAACGAAGCGTAAACAATGTCTACGTTTAACATGTCTATCATATGATTGACCTACGTCGCCATATCGATTCCTGCAATGATCGCTACGATAAAAATGTAATGGTAGGTTGGTTGAAGGAAGTGTTTGTTTGTTGGAGAATTTGCTTTGCGAATAATTACCTATTTAATATTTTTAACATTCACAACGAATGCGATTTATTTAGTTTTTTTTACACCAGGCTACATCGCCAAGCTACACCAAGGATTCGCTTAGCGACAAATGAATCTCTTATTTGTTTACTTTCATGAAGAGAGATATTGAGCTGCCAACTTAAATTCAATTGAAGTTATTTCAGAAAATATACATAATTAAATGTAAGTCATCTTTCAAATTTTAATTTATTTTGAACGATATTTCTAAAAAATTTAACTTTTATGAAGTTTTATTTGAAAAAATAATTTTTAATAAAAATGGTCGCCTGGCATACGAAAAAATGAAGCGGCATCCCGTAACTGTTGATGACAGTCAAATGCATTGCACTTTTATTATATAGATGCTCCTTTCGAAAAAAAAGTAACGTTCGCATTATCCGAGATAAGCCCTAGGCTATAAGAAATTACCATTTCCTGTCACACTGTCACCTTGGGTTCTTGAGTACTGTATTGTACTGTGGGGAATCTTTTAAAAACTTCTCTTCACTTGGCCGTTTATCGAAATGAATTTAGACGTTACAAATAAACATTCTATTATTCTGCTGTGATATTACTCGTTCTGCTTACTTTTCTCTGCTTTCTTAGAGAGACTTTTTAGAATGAATTGGGTATTATAAATTTCCTTTTTCTACACCATATTGCAAATATTAGGATTGTTTTGAAAGTATATAATTGTATTCATATTTGGAAAAACATAAACGTATGCAACTGCGCCTGAGTTGTTTCTGAGGGCCCGCGACTAACGGCGTGCTACTGCGGTTATTGGTCACAGACTTCACCTTTTTGAGAATGTTAAGCTTTTTTATTGTTAAGTTTTAACTTTTACCCCTTTTTTAGATCACGGTCGATGCCATAATGTCTGTTCTCCTGTCGTTGTGCACCTGTTATGGTATAGCAAGGGCCTTTTTCAAGGCTAACTTTCCGATCATACCCGGGAAAACTTCGACTGGGGCAGGCAGTAGGCAATGGCCGTCAAAAAATTTTAATTAGTGAGCAATATCGCCCCCCTTTTATTAGTTCTTAGGAATTTAATATTAGGTTTGGGTCTCTGGTGTTTCTTTTGTTATGTTTTTTCTGTGACTCTTCCACCATTCTTCGTTTTTTGCCACGATTAGACTGCTTTGTCATCCATGTGTAGGGCACTCAAAATTTTTGGTTGCTCTATGCGCCGCTTTATCGAGGCCAAACTCTGGAATGACTCCTGGAGTTCTCCACCACAGTTTCAAAATTTATTTACTGTTTTGGACCGCTAATTTGTTTCTAAATTTAATGTTATGTTTATTTTTAGTTTTAGTTTGAGAGCTGTTTCTTACAACAGCATTGGTACTCCTAAGCACAGCGTTGACTTAACTAAACATGTACATTATTTTCGAATTCAATTATTTTAGTCCGATTGTTAAATCTTCATTTTATAAATCGCGTCTTCATAAAATAACATGATCTAAAGTTGGTTTGAAAGGACAATTTTTTTAAATCTAAAGTACCCATGAATTTACAATGATCAAAACAAAGTATTTGTAAAAAAGAAATTTTAAATAGACATAAGTTAATAACATTAAAATGAACGAAATTAATATATTGAAACGAATTTATCATTTTTGTCATAAAGGCATGTTTGTGAATAATTCAAATTATTATCTTAAAGACGTATAAAACAAAAAAACTTTCATTTTTTTTTGTTTATATATGATAATTTAAAAAAGCATAATTTATACAAATCTATTTTCAATGAAGAACTAAAATTAAAGATTGAATATGTAAACACAGCGTCGCGTCATATAGGTTTTGAAATCTTTTATTCATGTTTTTCTTTTGACTGAATATTTTTATGGTTAGTAAATTTATTGGTGTCTTTATAAATAAGAAGCTAATTTTCTTTCAGAACTGCAAAATAAAAAAAATCAGAGAAAAATTATAAAAAGATTTAAAAGATTTTCAACAACACAAACATTTATTTTATTTTATTTTTATTTTCAATATGTGTGTAATGGTTATTATTATTTAATGATGAATTCACTACTTTTTTTAAAAAAATTACTGAAGTCTAGAATTTCAAAAGTTTCTAGTAACTCTTAATTATTACATCAAAAAGGATTTTTCCATGTAATTCGCACTTTTTCTTAAACGAATACTTTAATGCTGATATTTTTACATATTCTGTGATATAAGAAAAGAGCCGGTTACGGGGTGGTTTAGCAATTGCAATGCACTCGATCCCCGCATTTATAGGGGCTTCCAATGAGACTGAAAGATTTTTTCTACCTTTGAAAAATACTAAGGCTTTTAAAAGGTTTGCATTGGTGCCCGCACCTAACTTCTAACATCTAAATGCCTTTTATATCTTTGAAAGAAATGTAGGGCGCCAAAGCTGTTTCATGCACCCAGCCCCCTCCCCCGTTTTTTATACCGCTAACCAGGCCCCTACCTGCCCGGCATGAGTGCCTAGCTCGACGAGTTAGTACCTGGGAGAGGGGCGATATACGCCTGATCACAGTATGGCTGTGATCCACCTGGCAATAGCCTTTTTGGCATCGCTGCAGTGCTCTCTAGTGGTTTGCTCTTTGTTTGCCGTTTCAAGGTTTCTAATTAACTTTATTGAATTAGCAGATTTTTAAAAAAGCAAAAATTAAGGAAGAGAAAGGAATTGGACACGTAATTTAGAACCTTCATAAGGTGACGAGCCCTTCACCTGACTAGGCACACCCAGAGGTATAATTCATAGGGAACTTGGAGGACTTTGCACCCACGACTGATTTTACATGCACCAGGCGCCTTTAGCGTACATAGATTTTCATATTTGCCATGTCTGTTGGCTTGTCATGTTCGTGGTGGGTTGTCACTGTAGTGTTTATAGGGTACAACAATACTAACTAAGGTACCCTCTACAACAGTGTTTAACAGCAGATTATACATAAGATGATTCTAATACACACACACACACACACACATATATATATATATATATAAATATATATATATATATACACATATATATCCCCATTCAACAGCGGAGAAGTTTCTGAGACATTCACGGACTCGTCTTTAAACATAAAAACGTGAAACTCGCCGACAGTTGTAATTTATTTGGAATCGAATAGCGTTTTAATTTTTTGATAAATTTGTTATAACTTGAAATATTGATGTCTCATGGCAAACTTTTTCGGTATGTATCGTCCAGAAATTCAGTTCAAAAATCCAATTTGGACATTATTTTTTTAAAGATCTTTTGCATTTAAAAGTGGAAGTAACTATTCGATTTCTCAGCTTCTGAATAAGAGCATCAAATAAATTTAAACATACAGGGTGTTCCAAAATTGTACTGACAAATTAAGAGGGATGATAGAAGGCATCAAGAGGATGAAAACTTACTATAGAACATGGGGTCGCAAACCACGTTTAGTGGGAGAAAATCGCAAAAATAGTTATGAAGGATGCGACGTCGAGTGGAGAGAGCCTAGTACATTTTAGTTCAACGTCAGAAAGGAGACGACGACACATTTTTATAGAAATTTTTCGAAGTTGCGGCCACGAAGTTCATTGCACAGCCGACACCGACGGCCGAAGGATTGCCCAGACGTTTTAAAACATATTCCTATAAAAATGTCTCGTCGTCTCCTTTCTGAAGACTCCTTCTCTATTATTGACCCTTTTTGTTCAACTCGACGTTACACCCTTTATAAATACTTTTGTGATTTTCTCCCACTAAACGTGGTTTGCGATGTTGTATGGTAAGTTTTCATTCTCTTGATGCCTTCCTACTATCACAGCTCTTAATTTGTCGGTCGAATTTCGGAACACCCTGTATATATATATATGATTTTGAAATGAATTTTCAGAAAAATTATGAGTGGCAACCTATAAATTTTTAATGGAAATCGATTTCTAGAAGCTTCAAATAGTCGAATCCGAAGTTATAGCTCATTCCGCCCAATAGTTTAGAGTTATGCTTAAAAAAATACCCGCATTGCAATGATTACAAATTAATTTAACATTGAGAACTTACACTAGTCACTCGAAAACACTCGCAAGCTATAGAATAGCTGAGCTCTATCTCTAACCAGTTACTTTTTTACTTTTTCTATTTTGGCTGTAGTTGTCTTATGACAATGCTTTCACTTTCGGAATTGGTTCCGTAACCTAAAGTGTCCCCATAAAAAGAAAATCTGCAACCAAAATCGAAAAAATAAAATAACATTTTCTGGACTATAATATTTTTCTGGTCCTTTCACTATCGTTTTAGATAGGTTTTATTGTACTTTATTTGAAAAAGTGAAATATTTTCGTAATCCAGCTACTTTAAAAGTTTGGAATACATTTGAATGTATAAGTGAATACAATTTGAATTTTATTCCAGTGACGTTATGCTTTTACAAACTTAACGAAGTTTCAGTTTTTTTTGTAAAGGTAGACTTCCTAATGCTCTCTCTTGTGGTACACAATAGCCAAACGGTTAATGTTTTGTAATCGCAGCCGGAGGTCTTCAGTTGTATACATAGTCATTGATGCACTACCATATAAATGCCACATGCGTGCAAGTGCAATCTGTGAAATGTAATGTCATTTCCCTATGCCCTTTCAAGGGGAGAGATACCAAAGTATTCTCTCTTTTACTGGCGATTATCCCTCCAATTTCGGCTTGTCTGTAAACCCTTGAGATGACATGTTCATCCTCCTTGTAAAAAATAATCGTTGTATGCAGGACTGTCGAACCTTTTTGAATGGGAGCCATTGGACGCAATTTTACGAGGGAAAGTCATTAAGTAAGTCACAAAAGATAATTATAACTTACAATGATATTCACTTCAAAACTATTTTTTTCAACATATTCTCCACCCATATTTATGCACTTATATCACCGTTTTATCAGTGCCCCAACACCAGCTGCATAACATTGTATGGGCTGCTGTCTCAGCCACATTAGGACTTCAAGTTGAATCTTTTCATCATCTGTGAACATCATCTTGATTCCAAGATGGTTTTTTAGTGGACTAAACAGATGAAAATCGCTTGAGGCTTAGTCGAGGCTGTATGGTGGATGTTGGAGAAGTTGCCAACCAAACTTTTGAATTGTCTTCTGTTCAACTTGAAGTCCTAACGTGGCTGAGACAGCAACCCAAAGAATGTTATACAGCTGGTGTTGGGGCACTGATAAAATGGTGATATAAGGGCATAAATATTGGTGGAGAATATGTTGAAAATTAAGATAGTTTTGAAGTGAATATCTTTGTAAGTTATTATTTAAGTATCTTTTGTGACTTACTTAATGACTTTCCCTCGTATTAATTAAAACTCTGCGCCTTAATTACTCGTAAACTTTCTGTTTTTAAAAAAAGCAAATTATTCTTTTCGAAAATACTGGTCGCTCTGTGGTTAATCGCAGATTGGACACCTCTGTTTGTAGGTGTCATGTTTGTGTTCGTGTTACGTTTACCATTTTTAGAATCCTAAATCATCGATGGTCGATTTTTTATTTCCTAAACAATTTTGTAAAATTTAATTTAGTCAAAAAACAGAATATCCTATTTTTGTGAACTTTAAGCAGTTCTTTAAAGTAACTAATCTCGAAAAACCTATCCATTTGCGGAGAAAAAGTTTAAATGAAAGATTTTTCAAAAATAGTTGCAAATTTGAAAAAGTAAAAATTACATTTTTGCTGACAAATCATAAGATATGTTATTTTAAAAGGTTAGATTCCGTTACTATATGAAATTTTCATTACAGTGTAAAAAATATTTTGAAGATTTTCGAAATATACTTCGCAGTACTTTTCCATTTAAAATTGCCTTTTTTTTTTTCGTACACTAATGTATAAAGACTATTAAACCCAAAACGGAGTACCGAATATTTTAAAATACCTTTTTTCTGTTTATATTATAATGCAAAAATGAATTTTTATGTTAAAAAAGTTCGTTTGTATCGATGTTCCAAGATGCATTAACGGGCGTACTAATCTAGTATGTTTTCTTAATCAAAATATCATTATCGTGGAAATAACATTTCTTTTAAAAATGTATTTTAAAAGAATTTCCTGTTTTTAAAATATTTCTTTCTATTCATGAAATCTAAATGAATTTCATTCCTTTCGAGTTCATTCAGCTGCGTAAATATTTTTCAGTAATCTGCATTTTTGTGTGAAATTGTCCAAAGCTTTTTTGAATAATTATTCTTGTTTGACATACCTTATAAGGAAATGCACTTTGAAAAAAAAGTGTTAATTCTTTCTATTCCATACCTCAACTATCCATTTTCCCAGAATAAGAAAGCGAAAAAAGTAGCAGCCTGAAAAAAAAAAAATAAAATAAAATAAAAGGATCGCACATCCGAAGTAAATTTTCTTAATTTCAGCTATCTTCTGTGAAATCTTACAGAAATGTTGTTCCCCCTTTTTCGCCTCACAGCCCATTACATTTTCAGCATGCTTTATTTTCCCGCAAATTTATCTCTGACAACATAAAGCACAAGACGTTTTGACAGTTAATTGCAAAAAATCCATTTTCTTTTAACTTGTTTTGTTCTTGATTCGTTTAAGGATGCGTCTCCGGGGTGGCAATGACGGGATGTTGATTACTTTTTAGAGTATTGTTGAGAATAGTCTATTGGGGCGTTAATTAAAATGACATATTTCTTTGGAAAAACATTTTAAAGCAATCAATAAAATTCTCATAGGATTCATAAAATTGATTTCGTCTTATCAAGACAAATTCTAATCTGATATGTTAACAGAAGTGATACACAAATGTTTTACAGAATTAAGATGTTGTTTTAGAAAAGAATGGGGATATTTCGTGTTTTCGATAGCCATTTTTCGAGAGTTGGTTTGTTGTATTAAGGGGGATGCCAGTGCAAAACCTTCAAAAAGTCATATTTTAACCTAAAAAAATTGTTTTTTTGCGTTTCGAACGCCGCTTTGCTCTGTTTACAATTTCAAACACAGTTTCTACACGCTTTTATTTGCGTAATTAGCCAAAGCGTCGATACCTCTTCAAAGACATTCGAATGCGTTTTTCTCAAAATGGTGTTTTTTGGACGGGTGGGCGTTATGGGGAAAATGATAAAGTTATCGACACCAAATGGGGAGTAAAGCTACAAGAAAAAAGTATTTATCGTGTGCATCCTAAATTTTCTATTTATAATTTGTAATTTTTTTTTTTTTTTTTTTTTTTTTATGTGGGAACAGGGGAAGAAATCTAAGGAAAACTTTTTCTCCAAAATTAAAATTAGAAAGTAATAGTATATTTGTTTGCTAAAATGAATGATTTGCCAGATTAAAATTTCAATTTAAAATGTTTTAAAAGTTGTTTCGTCGTTTGAAAACTATCGTTATCAAGCAGCAGTGCCCACCCATCAAAAGAGATACTGCGAATTATTCTGTAGTTCTGGGTTTCCTGGTGATCAGATATTTTTTAACACTTTCTAACATAGTTGAAAAGTGTTTATCAATTCGGTTTGACTGTCTGTCTACCGTCTGTTCCGTGCTCCAACTCGCGTCAGTAGACTCGGATTGCCATGCAATTGATATATGTTATTGGGGTTTACGATGGCGTGTTTGCTATTGAAAATAAAGTGTGTAGCATTTATAGTTCATTTACAGGGACGTTCAAAAGAATACCGTTACATTACGGTCTAGGGGGGAAAATCGTTTGCGGTATATTTTAATGATGTTACACTAGTTCAAAGATATCGAAATTAATATATATCACTAAGGTTGAACTACAAGAGGATGGCTATAGAATAGGGTGGGCATAGCATGCATCGTTTATTTACAGGGACACACAAAATATTTCGTTTACAGTACTGTCTAATGAATTAATTGCTTAAAGTGCGTTTTCAGGTGTGGTACGCCTTTTTATAATTAAATATTTTTTACATATTACTTGGTGTGTATAAATGCTAGAGATCATATACAGAGCAGCCCTAAAGATATCGAATACATTTCCGATTATTGACGGAAATAGCTGAATAGGAATTTGTAACTGTGCTATGCGTTTATTAAAACTGACCTAAATTTTAGCATACTATGTAGTATACATACAAATTTATTGATCCTATCAGGGCTGTACAAAAGAATTCGGATAGTTTTCCGACTATTGATGGTAATTGCTGAAATTGGGTTTTCAAATTTGTTTTTTTTTTCCCAAAAATCTTTACTTTGGGGGGGTGCTAATCCGGGTGCAGGTCTCTCATCTGGAATTGGTTCAAAATTAAGAGGCCAGCTCTTCTGGACGAGGATTGTGAGTTCTTAAGCCATTTGGTAGGCCTCCCCATCCAGCTGACTCTTGACATCAACTTCCCCCTTAATAATCGGAAAACTTTTGTTAAAGTGTTTCGAATGTGTTAGAAGTGTTTCATAATCTATGCTTGACGCATGATTTTTCGTTCTTGTTATTTTTGTAGAATTTCTTGTTTAAAGTTTGTCAGATCTAATAGGGATTTCCGTTTGAGAATAAATTGTCATATTAAAAAATATATAAGGATATTACTTGGAAATTTTTAAATGTTCGGTAACGGAATTATATGAAATTCATTTCTTGTAATTCCTTAACCAAGCATTTAAAAATTTCTAAATAATATATTTATATATTTTTTAATTGCTGTAAGTGTTTATTTTGATTTTCCAGTGTGCACTAATTGTGCTTACAGAAAACAAAACTTGTAAAAAATAAGTAACTTTATGTAGTTCCAGTAAAAATTTACAAATTTGCTCTGAATCGAAATTCCGTTACCAAATAATTGCCCAAATAGTTAGTTGGCTATCGGTTCGCCAAGGTGGACATTTCTGACTGTGGGCCAACGTTGAATGACAATAAGCCAACAATTAGCCAATGTCGGCCTAACCATTCTGTGCTGCTTGGGGATTATTCCCCTTTGTATAAGGCTGTGTATGAACAAAATACTGCTACAAGGGTCATCAATAGTTAATCTAAACTTTCTCTTTCAAAGACTCTCTGGTCAGTTGTGACCATTCTTATGGCTCTTCAAAGCTTTCGAAGCAAAGCGGAACGAAATCAACAAGACATTTTCCTCAGGGGAGGACCCTCCTCCACAATAGCCGCAATCTCTTGTCGTGCGGCAAAAGAATGACACCATCAAACAAGCCGAAAAAGGTCGTGCACTCCGTCGCGTTGGTGTATTTCCCTCTTTAGAATGCTGCAAAAATGTAATAAAGAATTTTTTTTTAAATCTTCACTAATTTAAAACACTTTAGCACAGATTTCAAAATAATGATGACTTCAGTCTGTTTCTGACAGCCATGAGACTTACATTATGAGAGTTAAAAGTGTATAAGTTTTAGTATCCTTAAGAACATTTTGATTAGCACATTGAAACAAAAGCCAAAGACAAAAGGAAAGGCATAAGAAAGAAAGAGTGAGTATTTATTAGCTTATCGCTTTGTAGCAGTTAAAAGAAATGCAATACATAGTTCTGTCACTCAAAACGGAAAGACACATTTTCAGTGCCAGAAAATATAAAATTCAAAGTATCAAAACTCAGTCAGTTTTGGTGGTATATGAATGGGATTTTTTTTTTGTCCTTCTTAGATGCAGGGCAGCATTTGCATAAATATAACTTATAATAAATGGGGACCGCATATAAAATGAAACTTGGTATTGTTATATGTATACAGACTTTTGTAAAAATAAATGTTTTATCTAAAAGCTATACTTGATCGTAATTTGTAGTTGGAAGTATTTTTCTATCATCAGCGATTTAAGGGATAATCTTTATAAACTCTATTTTGAATCTCCCGGTAGATTCCTATTTATAAATACAACAAATTACATTTGTGTAATGTAATTTGTTATCGCCAGGTGTAAAACTATGTTTCCGCGAGGACCGATTTTCAACGAAATGTAACAGATGGGATAAACTTGGAGGAAAGGGAGTACGCATTTAAGCCAAAAAGTAGTTTTGCTTATTTGCATCTTCTGCAATTAGAAGGACGTAATCTAGATAACCTTTGAGGAAAGGGAGTACGCATTTAAGCCAAAAAGTAGTTTTGCTTATTTGCATCTTCTGCAATTAGAAGGACGTAATCTAGATAACCTTTAACTGCTGTCACAAAAATTGCCTCTTACATTCTGCGAGCGCTTAATCCAAAGGCTCGATTAACTCGTTGGATACTGTTTTTGCACTAAACTGTTGTACTGTTAAACTGTTTGTACTGTTTTTGTAAACGGTACTATTATAATTAAAACTTACCTAGCCGTCTGTGAGACCATTAACAGCTGTTGAGTTAATAAAAGAAAGTTTTGGTCTGTATGTCTGTCTGTTAGCGATGGCTACGACAATTTATCGTACGTAGAAGTCTGCAAATGTAGGTAAAGATAAACGAAGACAGATCCGACTGCTCCTGAGACTCAGATTTTTTTCATTTCTTGATAATTATCCGAGATATTATTTAAAAACCCATTGAACGAGCTTCAGTTTTCGACAGTTTGCCGGCATTAAGATCACTTTGGTGCATGTCCTGAGTTTTTCAAGCACAGGCGTAGTAAACGTTCTGTTTTTTTCTGAATTTTGAGACTGCATATTTTGCAACTTAAAAGAACTGTATCCGGCTGATTTAACATTTGCATCTAAACTGAATTTTGGAAAACAAAAAGAAAACCAGCGTTTAGATGGGGTTACTTTCGATTGCTTTAACATTTATTGTGCTTATTTTAATACATAAATTGGTCTTATTCCTATTCTATTAAGAATGGTTTATAAAAGACAAACCTTCAAAGTACCATTGTTATCTTTTATTAAAGCCATTCTGGAAAAAATATCATTCTTCACTCAACAACGCGAAACTTTTTGATACATTCACGAACTTATTTTTTAACATCAAACTGGCAGGCTATTGAAGTGATTTGGAATTAAATAACTTATTTTTATTTTTCGATAAATATAATATATTTCGAGTTAAAACTGATTGCTATCTCATGGCAAAATATCCTGGGCTGTATCGTCCAAAAAAATCGGCTTAATCAGCTTAACTCAATTGGAATTCTATGGAGACAATTAAAGAAATTTGTTTGTTGGAAACAATTCTGCAATTAAGCCTAATAAACGGGAAAAATAACTGAATCTTAGTTTCATATTAAGGCAGCCACAGAAATAAAAGACTTGGTTCACTCCATGAGAAGGCGTTTTAGTTTACTCAAATAACAATTAACTGGTTTGGTGGAATTTTACGTGTAGCTAATTTTCTCCATATGTTTCAGTTTTCTTCTTTACAACTTTTATTAAAATAGAAATATTCTTCTGACGATTACTGCATCAATTTCTGCATTCAATTATGGTACCATTTGATATATATATATTGTTTTACGGTTTTACTTCAAAATTAAGTCCATTTATTAAACTTTAGATATGATGTTTTTTCGAAAGGTTGCCAGGATTTTAGCCTCTACTGTAGAGTAAGTAGCATTTATCGTTCATCTGCAAAGACACACAAAAGACGACGGTTACAGGACTTACTAGGATCGATAATTGCTGGAAAAGCGTTTTCCGCTGTGGTGTGCATTTTTAACACTTTCCAGCATAGTTAAAAAGTGTTTATGAATTCGATTTGCTTGTCTGTCTGCCGTTTGTCTGTCTCTCCGTTTTCTAACTCGCTAAATATATTCGGATTATCATGCAATTGATATATGTTATTGAGGTTTACTATGGCATGTTTGGTATCGAAAATAAAGTGTGTAGAACTTATAGTTCCTTTACAGGGACACCCAAAAAAATTCATTTACATGACGATCTATGAAGAAAAATCATTTGCGGTTTAGTTTAATGATGTTACACAATTTCAAACATATTGAAATGGATATATATCACTGAGGTGCAACTACAAGAGACTTACTATAGAATAGGGTGTGCATACCACTTATAGTTCCTTTACAGGGACACTGAAAATAATTCCGTTTAATTACGGTCTATGGAGAAAAATCGTTTGAGGTTTATTTTAATAATGTTTCACTATTTCAAACATATTGAAATTTATATATATATATCACTAAGGTGCAATACAAGAGGCTTACTATAGAATATTGTGTATATAGATTCATCGTTTATTTACAGAGACCCACAAAAGAATTCGGTACTGTCTGTTTTACAATAATGTCTGGAAGTGCGTTTTCAGTTGCTAAATGCATTTTTAAATTTAACTCATTTTAGTCTATTACTTAGTGTGTATACATTCTATAGATATCCTATACAGGCCAGCACAAAAGTTCTCGAGTACATTTCCGTTTATTGACGGAAATTCCAGAAGGGGATTTTTAAACTGTGCTACGCGTTTCCTTACTGAACTAAAACTTAGAATTTTATGTAGAATGTATATACAAATGTATAGATCATATACAGGACCGCGCAAAAGAATTCGGATATATTTTTTTTAATATTGATGTTAATTCCTGAAAGTGGGTTTTTAAATATGTTATACGGTTTCCAAATTGTTTACTTAGATATCATCTTTCACCTTATTAAACGGTAAAAATTTTTTAAATTTTTTTGGAAGGTGTTACATAATCTATGTTTGACGCATTATTTTTCGCTCTTGTTAAACTTGCATTAAAAATTTGTTAAATTTTGATGTATTATGTAATAAGTATAAATTCTATAGACTGTACACACAGCTCCAGGAAATAATTCGTACACATTACCGGCAAATGGATAGCAGTTGCTGAAAATAGGTTTTTAGTGCATTATGCGTTTTTAGCTCACAGGCTATCAAATCCTGAGAGCTAATGTGCCCACCGGTTCTGTATGTACGTACGTACGTGTGTATGTATGTACGTAACGCGATAACTCTTGAGAGAAATAACCGTTTTGCTTCAAATTTTGTTTATAAGTTCATTGTGATAAGGCGCTTCCCTGATTAGTTTTGGGGTCCATTGGTTAAGTACAAAGGGGGGGGGGAAGGAGGCTAACCCTCCTTAATTTAGATAAATGGGTTCTTCATGCAGAACTAACCTATTTACTTCAAATTTTGTATATAGGTTCATTGTGATAAGGCTCTTCCTGATTAGTTTTGGGGGTTCATTGGTTAAGTATAAAGGAGGTAATTGGGAGCTAATCCTCGCCACTTAATTTAGATAAATGGGTTTTTCATGCAGAATTATGCGATTTTCTTCAAATTTTGTATATAGGTTATTGTGGTAAGGTGCTTCCCTGATTAGTTTTGGGAGTTCATTGGTTAAGTCTAAAGGGGAATACGGGGGGCTGATCCCCCTTTAATTTAGATGAATGGGTTTTTCATGCAGAATTATCCGATTTGCTTCAAATTTTGTATATAGGTTCATTGTAATAAATCGCTTCCCTGATTAGTTTTCGGGGTTCATTGGTTAATTATAAGGGGGAGAATGGGGGATGATCTCCCTTAACATATTGTCGATTTCTTTATTTTTCGAAAGGCTTATTTCAAATTCTTCGTGATAAGAGTATAATGTGCAATTAGTGTGAATAGCCTGTAAGCTAGATTCCCTCAGTTTAACTGGGCAGTTTTCTTTTTCTTTTTTAAATTGTTTATTTAGATGTTTCATTTCATTGTATTAAAATAGAAAATTTCTTAACTGTCTACCGATAGTGTTTAAAATGTTTCATAATCTATGCTTGATGCGTAATGTTTCCTTCTTTTTTTCTTTTCTAGTTCTGCTCATCAACACCATATCTTCTGTGATTTAACGATGGACTTTGGTTTTGGTTTTCCCGTGCACTACTATAGGACTGCTGTTTTTTTAATAGTTTCTCTTGTAATAGAATTTCTCTGGATTACAATTACAGTGAAACAGTGAAAAAGAAGCCGTGGCCCATCTCAATTCCTACACTGATTTCAGACAAAAGAATACAGACTCTTCAATAAAGCAAGCTAAAAGAAACAAGAGCTTTTGAACAGTGAAACTTGGTACAAACTCTGTTAAGAGTTTTAAAGATATGTGACTGTTGCATTTACGATTCTTATAAAATTGCAATACCTCTATCTGTGAAAGAAAATTACCGTATTGACTCCTTCCTGAAACATCTTCTGTTTAAAAGAAGAGATTTGAAACGAAAGTCAAATGCTACTGTTTTATTATACAGGGAGGCCCGATAGATCGTGTACCTCACACGAGAACACCCGCTCGCTAATGTTAATCCTTGTAGAATTTTTTTTATATATCTCGTTTGCATTTTAATATTTTAAAATATTTTTTCTTTGAATTGGATAGCTGAGATCGATCTTTACGAAGGCCATTTTTGTACTTTTTCGATTTTGTTTGCTGGTTTTTTTATGAGGATGCTTTCACTTTCGAAACCGGTTCCGAAAGTTAAAGTATCTTTTTTTTTTTTTTTTTTAACTGTAAACAAAATTGAAAAACTAAAAAATGGCCTTCGTAGAGATAGATCTCAGCTATCCAATGTAAAGAAAAAATATTTTAAAATATTAAAATGCAAACGAGATATATAAAAAAAATTCTACAAGGATTAACATTAGCGAGCGGGTGTTTTCGAGTGAGTGAAGTAGCCTCTTAAGAGATGCAATCGGCATTTTTTTTTGTATAGGAAACCCCACTTATTCTGTTAGAAATACAGAGTACCTCACTTCATGCCTATATTCTAACAATATTTTCAAAATATTTACATTGATTTCTATAAAATGGGATAAGTTCTCGAGAAATGCATTCAAACAACACTCACTCTAAAAACGACATTTTCAAAACTGAGCAAAAAGTACTCAAATCTGAGTATGTCGCAAAGTCAAAATGGCTCTGAATCCAAATTATTCAAGTTTGAAACATGTATATACTCATTTCTGAAAACAGGCACATACTCAAGAATAAAACATCATGTGCTCATATTTCAAACATGAGTATGTCCATGTTACAAAAATGAGTATGAACTGACTTCTATGTACTCATTTTTGAGAATTTCCATGTTTCAAAAATGAGTTTCAACTAATTCTAATCATTTTTAAGTATGTCCATGTTTTAAAAATGAGTATGAACTGAGCTCTATATGCTCAGTTTTGAGAATGTCCATGTTTCAATATTCTGAGTATTTCTAGTATTTCAGAATTGAAAGAATTGGGTCGTCCTATTTGAAACAAAAAGTTTCATAACAAAATGAAAACATCGATTTACTCAGATTTGAAAGTGTTATTTTTCTCAGAGCTGGTTCAGACGCTCCGTAATCCGCGCAGTATACAGGTTTCCTTCCGTAAGTTCGGTTAAGGAGACAGCGGATTTTCAAAATCACGAAATTCAACTAAAGATTGAAATTTTTTTATTTGAAGAATATGAAACTAGATGCTCAAATTTACCTAATGCAAAAATAATTTTTCAATTCTGACGCATCTTCGCAGAGATATAAGCTTTTATATTTGTAAAAACTCTATATATTTATATATATATTACTTAAAAATGTGTTTTCTCAAAATTGAAAATTTCGCACATTTGAAACGTTCTATGCGCATTCCTAATAATTAGATTCTTTTGAATTTTATACTGTATATCCTATATACAATAGTAAATAAATGTTAGCATAAAAAGCTGCAGTTCAGACGTATGTTAGTGTTGAAATTTATGTGCATATTCAAATATAAAGCTACTTTTTTAGGAAAAACAAAACATGATTATAAAAAAAAAGTTTTCTTATACATTGAGCGAACTTTTACAATTCACGCGAACTTCTATTCGATTATGTAAAAAATAGCCCCTAAATAAATATTGTCATATTTTATGCAAAAGAAATACGCATGGTTACATTTTAAGATATGACAATTAATCATCATCATGATCCCACAACATGGTTTAAGGCTATAAGTCTGTTCCGGCCTCAATCCATCTCTTTCATGGCCTTCCTCTATCTCTTTTTCCCTTTGGTCGTTACCTTAAAAATAAAAAATTGAATAATTTAAAAAAAATTATTATTTTAACACCAAAGTTTGGTTATAACTATTTGAGCTTGCCATTAACAGGTGTACCAATTTTAAAATGAATTCACTGAAAATGTAAGATTAGGTTTTTAATGTCCACTGCTCCCTTAATTGATCCAGAGATATTGCCGCACTAACCTAAATATACATTCAATGAGAAAAACCAGTCAACTGTCTTAAAAAACAACATACATAAATAAATAATATAATAAAGTACTACGATATTGCTTTTGACGCATTATTGTTAGAAAGTATATATTATAACTTCATTTGTAACTGTTAAAATAAAATTTATCGAAGTTACATGAGCTTCCATTAGCAATAACGCGTAAGCTAATTTAATGAGAGACAATCAAGAAATACTAAAAAGTCGATTCTAAGTACAATAAGCACCTCTGTCAGATTTCTTGTCAGATTTTATTTTATTTTCATAACAATTCGGCGCCATTTTGGGGATCCCTTATTCCGTGCTTTGCGCACAAATCGAAATTTCCCCCTAACTAATTGTATGATCGTTTAAAAAAAATACCTCACTAACTGAAACCGCATAAAGCGAGGGAAATCTGTATATTGATATCATTTACTTAATGACAGTAGAGTTCGCGTGATAGCGTCCCATTTCACACAAGTTATTCTGTTGAATAGGTCGATAAAATAGTAAATCTGCAGATCAGGAGCCTCAACGTCAGCTCTAAAAGTCATTGTTATCTCACTTTTCCTATTATTTGGCATCTTACAATCCGCAATTTATTTATTTTTTCTATTCCATACATATTTATAGGGATATAAAATACTTCAGAAATGAGAAGCGTTCAATTAAACACGGTTTATGCAATGATATTCTGAAATTCGTATCAACTTCTTATCCGTGTAACTTTTTAGATTTCAAATAAATTCTTCATTTATGTCAATAGAATACAAAAATAATTTATTTTGATAATAAAATATTGCGGCAAAATAGTGCGAGTTACTGGAATTTTATTATTTTGATATTCTTTGAAATAGGGTTGCTAAGCAACTCATAAATTAAAGAGCGAAGTAAAAAGAAATGCATTTTTTAAAATTTGTCAAAAATATGAAAATAAAATGTTTTATATTTCCCGAACAGATGCAAAAAATGTCTCAATAATTTAAACAATTAATTTCTAAATTCTAATGAATGTATTAGCAAATTTTCAAATCTATTGGTTATTTTTAAAACCTCCCTATTTAGCATTAGTAATGTTACGTTAAAATCCATTATTCAAATATGCGATTTTCATTTCAGTTAAAAATGAAATGAGAAAATCGTCTGCATTCCCATAGGAGAGCATTATGACCTAGAATGAAATGTTCTATATTTTTCGAACGAATGAACCAAATGTAACCAAAAACTATACAGCTCATTCCATGTACCTCACCAACATACCCTCCAAAAATCAACCTAATCGGATCATTTTTACGGTAGTTATCGCGGAACAGACAGACAAACAGACGAAACCCAAAAACTTTTCGCGTCTCAACAGTGAGCCTCAACTGACGTTTCGGCAATTATTTTCAGCATTTGAAAGTTGTGAATAGAAATTCGACTCAGCTCGGAGTGAAACACCCTGTATTTTTGACTTAATGAGTGAATTGCGACTCTGGTTTCGTGTACAAAAAATATTTATTGTGTGCTGTATCACCTCTTAAAATTTGTACAGGACCATTTTTAATCAGTCTTTCATTTAAAATATTTCATTAAAATTTCAAAACTACACTTTTTTGGAGGGAATTCAGGAATCGGTCTGTGTGAGTAAATACGGTAATAAAGGCGTAACATAGAAATTTATTTTACTATTATCAGTTATCAAGTTTTAAAAAAAATGTCTTTTGATTAGTAATACACGAAAGATAAAAAGAATTATTCAAGATTTCCATCGAGTATTCGAACAAGGACTGCGGGAAAGACCTTCAGAGATTGATTTGAATTTTATTTAACGAGAAGAGCTACTTTAAATTTCATAGGAGTGATCAATACTGTTGTGAGTTCATTTTAATCATTTTTATTATTTTTCTTACTATTATCATTGCAATGTCATTTCCTTTTTTATACAAGCACAGAGCTGATAACCCTCCGGATTTGTTCACAGACTCTCTGAATTAAATAAAACCAATAAATTTTAAGTCCACTATTGGCGTTGAATCCACTATTCGAAAACAGTGCTACTCAAAAATCCGGCAGCTCTGCAAGCACTTTTACAAGCATAATTAAAATATTATGCTATTCATACTTATGTATATTGTAAAAAATGTATTTGTCACATTTTAAAAAACAGCTACATGAATTCGAAGACAATTAACTAAAAATAAGTAATTATGCATCTTTATGGAAATGGTTAACTATAGTTATTTTTTGCACCTTGAAAAAAATCCACATAAAATTAAAATAATTTCTTTAAATTATCATAAAACATGTTAACTTTTGAAAATTACACTGGTATTAATATTTTTCAGAATTTTGTTTGAAAAAACTCAGTTCTCCATAGATTGTTGCTATGTAACCTTATTCGGTACGGAAGTACTGACGCACGCTTAATTACTTAAGTAGTATGAAACAAATTATCTGCCATATGTGATAGCTTTAGATTTTGACTCAAGTATTAATATTTTTCTCTGTAAAATAACTTTCTGTTACCAACTGTGATTCTATATTTAAATATTTTCTATATTTTTATTTTATTTTATTCAATTCTCTATTGTCAAAGTAGAATATTGTAGAATATTTCCACATATTAATATATTTATATATTTTTTCATTTAAATAACATAAGTAACATATGAAAATCAATATTGAAGTATTTTTTCTTTTAAATTATATCATTAAAATCAACATTGAAGTATGATTTGTGAATAATATCAGTAATGCATAGCTGCCAACCTTACGAGTTTTTTTTCGAATCAAATAAAGCCTGAAAACTTATTTAAAAATAAGTTACTTAATAACCTCATAGAAACAAGAAACATTTCCTTAACTATATTTTTTTTCTGGTTCAAATTATTATATTTATTTCACTTTGAAAAAACTAGAAGCTTGACAGCTATGGTAATGTGTAAAAATCAACAGTGAAGTTTTTTTTTTTTTTTGATTTGAATAATATCAATAATGTATAAAATTCAACAGTGAATTTTTCCATATAAATGCTATTAGTAATTTGTGAAAATCAACAGAACCATTACACTATAACAAAATAAGGACTACCCTATTTTTAGACCAAATTTGTTAATAATAAAACGAAGTTTGTTCTTTGTGTTTGAAAACAGCGATAGACGGTTATGACAGCAGAGTAACAATGAGTAGTAGAAAATTAAATATTTTTCAAATGTGAGATAGTATAACTTTTCAATTTTTAATGAAAATTATTTCAAAAAATTGTACATTTGAAAATGTAAACAAGACTTCCAATTGTTTTCTATTTCTAAGCGGGTGAAAAAGGTCGAAGTACTAAAAATTTAGTGTAATTAAATGAAAATATGTTATAAAGCAAATTCGAGTGAAAAGCAAAAATGGAAATAGCAAATTTTAGAAATGAATCAAAGAAGGTAAAAGGGTAAATTAATCCTTAAAAAATCTCATGTCTAGTGGCCCTTTCTTTTTAACCTTTTGAATCCCACAATAGACAAAAACATCCCAATGCCCTGAGACCCGTAATAGCCGTCTATAGCTGAAAGAATTTTCCTTCCTCTTAAGTGGGTTGGTGACTGTCATATGGTGGTCTCTCTGAGTGATGGAATGGGGTAAGGTGTTGGCATTTCTGGACAGTACAGAAGGAAAAATATATTGTTTTTGAGTAACTGGAGCGATTTTCAAAATGATAAACCGAGGGGATTAACACCTGTCGAAAACAGAATAAAGGGTGAAAGCAGTAGAGTCTTTTCCACTAATTACCTAACAAAAAAGGGAAGGAAAAAGAGAGAATTTTGGGCTATTTTATTGGGATTCTAAGGTCATTCAATTATTTTTAAGCTTGGGATTTAAAGAGTTAAAATAGTGATCAGTAAACAGAAACATTGGCGAGTCCGAATTTGGGCGTTAAACCAAAAAAGATGGTCTACGTTTATTTAAAGATTTCGAAATGAAGTTGTAAAAGTAAGATATGATTTTTTTTTATATTACTAATCCTATGCTTCTTGAAATTTAAAAATGTTCCAAGGATTTTTTTTTTTCATGATTGAAAATGGAAAAATCTATCGAGGATAATGAAAGTTCTGACTACGTAAGATATTTCGAAGTATAGAAAGAAGACAAGCGCTTCAGGGCGATTATTAAAGAGAAGAACTGCATTCAACTTAGAACAGAACTTGACGATAAGAGCAAATACAATGTGATAATTCAAATATAAATAAAAATGATAATTAAAAATGAATGAAAGAATGTATCAGAAAATAATATCAAAGATTGAAGTGTAAAAGCCTCGCCCGGATCCACTGATAGATCATAGTTAGTGTATTAATTTTTAAAAATAATAAAACCCTCTGTCCAGTAATGACTATACAGGGATACACAGTGTATTACAGAGTAAATACAGATTGACATGAGCAAATACACTGTGCTCGTAGTACTACTAAAACGGGGCGGAGAGGGAGACGGATTGGAATATGAAATTTTCAATTGACGCTTTGGGCAGTAATCACATATATTATTTCCGATGTCAAACATCCCTTTTACTATGCACATACATAACGCACAACGATGAATGAGGTATCATACAAAAGGTTTTTAAACAAGCTTTTGACATAGTATACTCCCATATGGTTAAAAAGCGCTGTTGGATTACAAATTGCAGATAATTAAAAATGAATGAAAGAACGTATAAGAAAATAACATCAAAGCTTGAAGTACAAACGTCTGACCCGGATCCGCTGGTAGATCATAGTTAGCGTATTAAACTTTAAAAATAATAAAACCTAATGTCCAGTAATTTTTCAGAAAATTAATTACGTGATCAACACATTCCGTTCAGATGGCACAGCATACGCATTGCTGGAAATTCTTCTCCCGTTAACATTTATTTGTCAAAATGCTCAGAATTTTAATATCGAGTTAGAATGAACATTTTCTAGCTTAGCTGAAAGAGACTTTTTACTTTAATATATTTTTTAAGGAAAATGCATTGTTACATATTTACTCAGTTCATAATACTTCATATTCTAAAACTTCAATAATTTATTCATGAAATTTTTCTTGAAAATTATTCGATTTAATTTTATAAATGTTTGATATGGATCCAAGAAATAAAACAAAAAATAAAATCCAAATAAATTCAAGTTTAATTTACTAGGTTTGGGTACATTAAAATCTTGAAGATATGTTTTGCAAGAGGTTACCAAACTAATGAATAAAATAAGTTTTTTAATATCCATTGGACACGAAAACAGTTTTTGGCCACTTCTGATATGCGGACAAATAAGAAAAACACTTTAGTTTTTTAACACATTTTGTTCGGCTAATTCACAACTAAACATTAATTATTGCTGATTTTTTATTTTGAGGATAATTCTTGCGTTTATACTAATAAAGTGTGCAACTCTTACTATTTTGATTATTTTTACACTAAATTAAAATTGTATTTTTAAATACAATAGTCAACATTGGGATTAGCGAAAGACAGTCGCCACTTGCCCAATGGCGAGTAGAAATATATGTATACCAGATAAAATTTTACCCATACGAGCCATTGTGACAAGTGACCTTTTCGTGAACAAATTCTTAAAATATCCAGGACTTGTGAAACAAAAACTGACTCATACCAGCCACTGTGACAAGTTACCTATTCGTGGACAGATTCTTAAAATATCCAGGAGATGTGAAATAAAAACTGTTCACTACATTTGAACTATTTCTTACAAGTGAGTAAGGAGGCAGAAAGAAAGTCTTACTGTCCTATCTTTTCCCTAAACAAAATTCAGGGAATGTGGTAGTAAACGTGATTCACCTTATGAGGCGCTTAGACAAAAGAAATATCTAATCACTATTTTCAACAACAACAGCCAAAAATGATTCAGAAGACTTCCTGTATATTCTAATCCTGATGGAGTTGATATTTGCAATCCCTCTCAGCCCATGATAAGAAAGATTTTTATCCACGAATCGCATTTCAAAATTAGCTAAATAAAACCATTTTTATAACAAATATCAGTCGGAGTACGTTTCTAGTCACGGAAGTGGTAGGACGTGTTTTTCCCGTCCTCTCGTGTCCTCACTTTTCGAGCTTAGCGTTATCGGTTTTTCTGGCGCTCTTGTGCTTTTTCTGTTTCTTTTTGCGAGAGCTGCAGCTGCTCACTGTGTTTTTTGTATCGCGATGGTTTTACCATTTAATTGGTTTGACGAATTAACTACGGTGGTATTAATGCTGATGATTTGGACAATAAATCAAAGGACATTCTTTTAGAATATTAACGTATGGCGCAAGCAACTTGGTATTCACATCGAAAACGCTGAAAAGCAACTGAAGCGTAATAATAATGTGGTTCATCAAATCACTGCAAAGCAAGCGATACTCGCTAGCAGACTGGAGTATATCAACGACAAAATAGCAGCAAACCTGAGGGTAAGTAGCCTTTCTTTAATGCGAAATTTTATTGTTGAAGAGCCTCCCCACCTCCTCCCAACCTAGTGAGGAATCAGTTGATATGGTAAAAAAATCTATGAATTCTGACCCTCCGTCATCTACGTATAATTCCGGCCATGGCAATCATCCTTTGGAAAATGATTCTAGTAACAGGACTTGGACAGGAATGGGGCAGTTGTTCAATATCTGAAAACAATTTCTTCGTATGTTAGGAAAATTCATACTAATGTCATTGGTCCAGTAATGTGGCCGATCAAAAGTTAAGAGGGAAAAATCCCCCCCCCCCCCCAATTTTTTATTAAACCGAACAAAGCACTGGAACAATATTTTATTCGTTTTAAAATCCAGCATTCAGCTTCTTAGCGCTGGAAAAGATTCATTATATGAAGTTCCCTTTTGGAAAATGAAAAAAAACTTTAAATTCGGGCTTAGAGACCTTACTGCTAACGCACCTATTGATCTTGTAAAAAACAAATTGTTAATGACGATTTCAATCAGGGCCTGTTTACCGGCGAGGCAAACTTTCACCAGTAAAATTAAATAGAAATGTTCGGCTGATTTAAACGCCACACTCACAAAATATTTCTGTCAACGATAAGGCAAACAATTCTTTTCAATTTTACGGGTGGAAGTTTGCCCCGCCGGTAATCAGGCCTTGATTTCAATAATCTTACCGTTACTCAGCTATATGAGAAATCGGGCTATGAGAGCTCGAGAAATCGGGCTTCTTTACCACTATTTTTGGTGTATGTACCCAGCCAGCAAAACAAGACAGAAATTTTCGAAATTTCTGAGATCCAGGACTACAAGTGCAGTTTGGGAAAGACCTGGTCGTAAAGGACAGACACAATGCCACAACTGTCAGAGTTATTTTCACTTGACGGATGTTTGCCATCTCAAACCGAAATGCGTCAAGTGTGCGGGCGCACACAAAACCGCAGACTGCCCTAAGACATACGAGAACCCCTGGAGATATACGAATTGTGATAGCTCACAGCCCGCAAATTACAGAATTCGCCCAAAGTTCTTGGATGATCAAACCAAAAGCATCGCTACGAGTCAAGGTAAAAATTCAAAAACCAAAAACGCATCATATTTTCCTACGAAGAAAGTTAATTCAGCAGTCTCCTTTACGAGAGCTGCGACTAGCGGGGTTTCTGACCCTTTCCTACCCCTTCTGAAGATAGAAAAATTATACCGGCCCGAAAAATTAGGTGCAGTTTCAGACACAGATTTCCTAAAACAACTTCTCAACTTTGAGAGTACTTTTGGTAAATAGACTGTATTAGCAACTTTTCAAAATCGTTTCCTGGCTCTTCGTAAACTTCCTACGGAAAATTGACAGGATTTTTATCTTATATTGTAACTTACCTAGTCTTAATGTTTAACTTTTACTGTCTATTTAATTTTCCATTTTTCGATTCCCTGCCCACCCCCACCCCCATCTGGCACATTCCCAGCTTCAAGGGATTTGATATTTCTCACTGTTGGTTTATGGAGCGACAACGGGGTCGTTGTAAAGCTAATAAGTTTAAAATTTTTATATATGCTAGAAATGTGTATATTGTGTTGGCATTTGAGGCCTTTATACAGGGTAGCTTTGATAAAGTCGCCAACTACGAGCTTTTTTATATTGACATATGTCTAGATAGCAGCCGTCTTAGGGGTGCGACAGCTGTTTATATTAAATATGGTCTCAAAACGTCTCTCGCTAAAATTACCCAGTTACATTGTATTGAGTTTGAGGCCACCCTCATTTTCTTAGATTTACCCTCCACCTCCCACCTCCTTTCCAGCAATTCATAACTCGCCCTTTTTCAAAGTTTATCAATGCGGGTGATTTTAATGCGTATCATTTCTCTTGGGGTGGTATCCGCTCTAATGAAGCTGCATCAAAGTGCGTGGCTCTGCAGATCAAAACCCTGATCCAATTTTAGTGCCACACGAGACCCGCGCCATAACTCTCGTTCTATCATAGATTTTCGATCACCCGCGATTTCCTCTTTACACATACCATTCAAACTTTGAACGATCTGTCTTCGGATCATTTCCCGTATGTGCTTGGATTAGACGTGGGTAGCTTCCAACTCGACATCCCTCAGGTCTTCTCGGTCAATTGGGATGTCTTTGTTCATGTTAGCGAGAAGGTCGAGACTGCGCCCACTGAGATTCACTTTGCTGATGACGTAACTTCTTCAATTCAAGCATTTGGGGACAAACTCCATAATACGTTCAACAAAGTTGCGAAACCACGGCAGGGGGTCGTCGATTATTTTCGACTGCCTGAGGATATACATCAAGGATTTGAAAAGAGACAGACATCGTTTAAGACGGGACTAGCAGACGTCTAGGGAGCCCCTCCAAAGATCTGAACTTAATCGAATAAATCATCAGATAAGTTCTGCAATCAATGAGTATAGCATATCATGTTGGAACACTTATGTCGAGTATTTACTGACTTCTGACTACACTATTTGGTTGGCAACGTGAAATATCCGTAAGGCAAAAACGCACATTTCGGCACTGAACAGCCCCAATGGAAATAGCCTATTCTAACTCTAACAAGGCTGAGCAAATTGCTTATAGTCTTAGAAGACAGTTTACACTCAATCATGATGTCGTCATCCCCAGGATGACTGACATTGATGATCTCATGGTTGAAATTTTTTACACACAGATCATGATAATACTCTTAATCCTGCAACTCTCTCTGAGGTGTTAATTATATGGGTAATCTCAAAAGAACAAGTCCCCTGGCCTCGATTGCATCTCTACTAACATGCTTATGTATCTTCCTTTAAACTTTGCATTTTTCCTAACCAGTCTTATTAACACTATGCTTAGTATTCGTATATTTCCTGACTTCTGAATACATCCTTGCGTACCGTCTGAGGGAGTTCGTCTCTGCCAGTTCGACGATTATTTCCAAGCAGTTCGTCCCAAACTCTGGACTCAACAACAGCTTTGGAGTGTGACTGAACTCGTTCATGAGGGCTTCCTTAAAAAGAAAAAACTCACGTTGTATTCACAGACATGGCTAAAGCCTTTGACAGTGTTTGGTGTAATGCACTTTTATTTATAAGTTAATTATGCTCAATGCTTGGCCTCAACTTATTTTTGTTTTCTGGAACTAACTCAGAGGTCGATCCTTTTCTGTCACAATTAACAACTCTATCTGTAGCTCTCGCAAAATCGAGGCAGGTAAACCTCGGGATAGCCTAGCCATTACTTGGCTTTTCAACCCATACAATAATGTCCTGACTTACCGCATCCTTTTAGCATTATATGGGGATGACATCTTCTGCAGAAACATATCACTACACTTTGTGATGAAACATAACTCCAGTCTTACCTCCAGGTCTTATACATCTAGCTTCGAAAATGGCGCATCAAAGTAAATGCTGTCATGATTTTCCTCAAAAAATCCATCTACCCTGACATTAATCTTTCTTTAAACGGTGAGCATATACCCTGGCTCGGTGAATATAAGTACAAAGGATATTATCTAGATTCTAAATTAAACTGGGCTGAGAATTTTGGACGTCCTCACCAAAACTGACAAAACCAGAGGTTCCCTCAAGTTTTTATTGTCTCATCACAGCTATCTTGCAACTCTTAATCAGTTTCTGCTACATAAATCCTTCATCAGATCTATCATAACTTACGGGTCAGTTGTTTCGGAATCTATTTGCGAAACTCAGGTGCAGTAAATTCAAACTGCCCAAATAAAAATTTACGTCAGATTGTTAAAGTAACCACTTGCGCAAAACTTTAACAGAGATCGAATTCTTATTTTCTATATCTTCTTTGCCCCTCCCTCTAAAAGACGGAGGACAGAACAACCTTAAACGCATAGCTGTGATTTCTCCAAATTCAAAATTTGTCAGTTTTTGGTAATTCCTTTCTGGATTATCTCTATCTAATTTACTTAATTTTATAATGTCGTTCTGCCTAAGTGTTTGGCATCGGGTTTTTTCACTTTCTTATCATTTTTATACTTATTTTTAATTCCTTCTAGTAAAAGGCAAAAATTAGCACCTAAAAGGCCACAGGGTTGCTAAATGAAAAAAGTGGCTATTAAAAAATTATGTCAGAGGTCACCTTATGGCCACCTTACCTACAAGGAGTAAAATTTTCCTGCATGCTATCAATAATTCCATTTTTGTTGTTTGCAATATGTTAATATTCACATATTTTTGGGGGCTATTTAATTTTAGATTAAAACTAATAGAAATTTTAACCAAAATTTATTCTTTAGCACTTTTAATTAAAATTGGCTACAAATAAACTTGCAAATCCTGGCCACTGGCCGCTAATAAAATTTCCCAGTTTTACCCTTTACCTACTACCATTCTATGTAGTTTACTGTAATTTTTTTTTTTAAGTTTTATTATTAAGAATTATTTTTTATTAAGAATTATTATAAGCATTTAATTTATATAAAAATTGTACGACTGTGGGACCTTTTGGACCTCCCTCAGTGTTTGCTGCAATGTTCTATCAATCCCAATGCTTCGTAATTTGACTTGGAAAATTCCACATCCCTGCTACATCTATCTATGTACATGTACCAATTAACTTCACACTTTCGCTGGAAGGTAAAGAAAAGCATTGCGACCTTCATAGCAAGTTCTTCAACATCTGCATTGTTTTTTTAGACCGCTGACCAGATCTTCTTACCAGAAAATCTTACTTCTGAGCCACATTAGCTGGTAGTATAGTTTCACTTCTGCAAGACTCTGTCAACATTGTAGGAATTTCCAAACATGCATACGTTTCAAATCACCATTCGGTTTTTTATTTTATTATTTTAATACACTAACTAAAATTTATTATTACCCGAAGCGCTAAATCAAACGTTATTTTTCAAACAGTTAAAAAAAATTAGAACGATCATTGTCTTGGAAACGTACAAACGGTGTTACAGAATATTTATTTTAAAAAATGCCGTTGAAAATATGCTTAAGTGAAATGTGGTGAGGTATAATCAATAATGTACAATAAATCTAATTTACTAAATAAATAAAAAAAAATATTCATTTTTCATAAAAAGAATGTGCCCACACACCTTGATCAATCATGCCAGCGGACTGTTGCAGCCCTAGTTTGTACCAGACATTGGATCTATAAAGTCGGTTTAACCCTCTAATGCCCATGGTAGAATGTAATCTAGAAATTACAAGATTAGGAAAATCGGAATTCACACCAGAAATAATAACTATTAATTTTCGTTTATTTTTTATTCCGAAATACCTGTTATTAAATAAAGCAAAGATTTCTATTCTGATTTTCAGGTATGAATTTGGAATATCTGAATAAAAAATCCCAGATAATTGGCAACACTGATGGTAGCATCTATGCTACCATGGGCATTAGAGGGTTAAAGCATTTTTTTGGGATACATCATTTATTTTTAATTCTGTGCATTTTAAAATGAATCTGAAATTCATTTTCAAAGGGTAATTTTGTTTATTTATAGTTTTATTTGATAAATAACTACTATCATTAGAATTTGAGAGAAAGTTAGTAAGTGTTAAATAGATCAATTGGGTGACAACAAAACATAAACATTTAGTGTGAAAGAGAAAGAAATTGACCTACAACCTTCAACTCGCACTTCAATTCCCGCCCAGTTTAGCAAATTTAACCACGTGTTAAAATTTCGAATTCGTCGTTAACATCAGAGTTCTGGTCGAACAACTTTAGGTTAGTGAACCAAAGATTAAAAGGCGCATATCTGATTGTCCAAAGGGATCACATGTCCTAGTAATCGTCTCGTATGAGTTCGATTCTCACAAAGATATTTTTCAATAACGAAACTAAAACTAGTATTGAAAGCCCATATTTATCATGTTTAATTTTTAGACAAATAAAGCTTACAAATAAATTTGGAATTGCAAATTTGATTTGATGATTTCGTTCGTTAACAAAATTAGACCCAAAGATTATAAATGCTGGTGCATTTATAAGAAGTTCATTTTTACACAATTTTTCGTTACAGTAAGATTCTTAAAAATCAGTTATTTGGTTAAAAAATAGATTTTTTTTTCTTTTGTTTTTTAATTTATTAAATTTAATAAACTATTTTCTGATCAAGCTAGTAGTAGTTAAGTAGAATTAAAGTAAATAGCGAGATAGGTTTATTTAATTCTTTATTTGTTTATTGAAACGAATATTATATAGAAAGGTATTTTTATATGTTTATTTCTATATTATTTAACTAAAGTAATTGATTACAGATTCAATTAAAACATCTTTGATAAAATTGCATGTCCGTTAGCAAAAAATACGAGGCGAGATAATTTTTTTTTTCAGTTTCTTGTGTAGATTATAACGGATTTTTCTTCATTCCTTTTTTAATAATTGTAGGTATCTGAAAAAATTTCTAGCGTAATGCAAAATTTTTCAAGAGATGTTCTAAAAAGTGTCTCTTTCAAACTAAGATATTTTTTTTAACTGAACAAGTATATATTTCAAAGATTTATTAGGATATATCATATTTAAACAGATTATTATCTGTTTATTATTTATCTGTTATGAACGAATGACCATATGTACGCAATACTTAAACGAAAATCCCTGCTTCTATGATTGCAGGCTTTAAACAAATGTGAAGATGAAGGGTAAAACTCAGATGAAAAAAAAATCTGTTTTCATTTTTATTATTACTATTATATATATATATATATATATATATATAGTTAAAATATCCAAAAAAACCTAAAAATTAAAAGTAACACATTCTTTCATATTAACTTCTTTTTAATTAACATTTCGTTTACTTACTGGATCACAAGCAGTGTTGTCTAAAAAAAAAAAGAATCATCAGAGCACAAATCAAAACGGCCGCCATCTTTCCTTCAACTGGACATGCGCTGTTAACTAATCGACTGTTTGTAGGTGTTTGAGTTACTAGATTTTAGTTGCGATTTTTACTCCTATTTCCGCAGATAGAGTTAATGATGAAATGGATTTCAGGTTCAACCCAGGGTGAATCCCTTAATCTGCAGTTGGAATTGCCCGTTTAAGCATTTTAAAACATAGCAGTACGTTGAAAGTGCTATCTGTATAAAAATACATTGTTTTAAAATAACTGTGAAAAAGTCATGAACGTGTGAAGATCCATCATCAGTTCCATGGATGAGATTTAAAAAAAAGGAAAGACGCATAAAATAGTGAAATTAAATAGAATAGCATGTAATATTAATTACACAAAGCTGAATTCAGCAGCATGAATCCAATCAGCCTGTGTATTACAAATAATTGACCAGAAAAATATCAGGTATGTGACCATTACGATAATGTCAAAATGTAATTTTATAAAATATTTCTTACGATCTTGTAAAATACTCGCATGCTGTTCGATAAGTTCAAGACATTTGCTTATATTTCATTTAATTTTTTATCCTATTTAACACTGAAAATGAACGTTTCTGAGAGAATTAACGCAATATGTTGCATTGTCCCATTTAACCTCCATTCCTTTTTAATGTTTTTTTTTAAATGCATTGTGTATTATTTTGGTAAATCCAAATCACGTATAATATTTTTTGTTTTGATATGTCATTGATCTAAATTTTCGATTCACAATGTGCGCATAAGTACATTGCTTTTCCCATTTATTTTCCCAAAGATAAACTCTAAACATAGCAAATATTCACTTTATGTAAGAATTGTAGACATTTTTATATAGTTTTCTTAAACTACGTAATGTGCTACAGGCTTTTAAATTTATTTTATCCTGAGACGGCATAAAAACAATATGAAATAGCGCCAGATGTGATCGATGCTTTTGTACTTCGGAATTTATTTTTCCCATTTCGAATATTTTTTATATTATTGCCTTGAGGCCCAATCTATTTTACTTAGATCTGTTGCAACAATATGAAAACGATAATCATAACAATGCTATGTTATAAGCGTTCATGTATTAATTTCAATATATTAATCATCATATCAAGCTATTAATCATGATATCAAGATATATCATGCATTCATATTATTTTTAAAAAGAAAACAAATTTTACTTAAAATAGTTTTAAAATTGATTCTTGAGAATAAATAACGTCGATATTTTAAAAGTTTCACATTCATTACAAAAATATAAAATGACCCTCATAATATTTATATGCGCTAACAATTTATTAAGAGTTGTAATTAGTTTTCAGTGCAATAGTTTTCTGTGATCATTTAAACTGTAATCGGTTTCTGTGATCTTTTAAACTCTGGACACATCGTCAAAGTAAAAGTAAAAACACATTTTTCGTCATGTTTATGTTTATAGCCAAAAGCCAAAATTTGTAGAAAATCTTCTTTCCTGGAGAACAAGTAAAAAAAATCTCGAAAGCGTACTAACTGAATATTCAAAAAGAAACTAGTTATATTTCACAACCATTATTGAATTTTATATGAGGTTTATATGTCATACAGGCTCTGCACTTAGCTCTATGCATACAACTCTGAAAGCTTACATAAAAGTGTAAACACTTTAGAATCAAAACGTAAAAGAGCAGAGGGGGGAAGCCTACCTAACTGGGAGCTACCTAGATACCTAGCGGAAGTCATACGATCAAATAGTTTCGGAATTATGAAGATTTAAAATTTGGAAATGTTAATTTCTTTTTTAATCATTGCAAAACACATTGGAATGCGGGTAGCTTTTGAAGCATATCTGACAAACTACTTGGAAGTATGAGCTGTACTTTTCTATTCGCATAATTGAAGCTTCTAGAAATCGATTTCTGTTTTTTTTAAATTGGTATTACTATAAACTATTCCTATTGTTTTCTAACATCAATTTAAAAATATGTATATGTAGAAATTAGTTTTCGAAAAATATGCGATTTTTAACCAGTGAATTTTTTTTTAACAGGAATAGATTTTTAAAAGCTTCCAGTATGCGAATACAAAATGACAGCTCATATCCGCTAAGTAGGCTTTAACATAACTACTAATGCTGAGAAAACAAACTCTTCCTCATATGTAGATTTTATTGATACAATTTTTCTTATATATGTTTATTATTATCATAGTTTTAACATTAGATTTATTCTTTTAAAAACTGACAGCATTGCAATCTTTTTTTTTTCCAACAATTAAAAAGAATTTTAGCATTAGGTGTACCAAACTTTATACCTACATAATTCCTGAATTAATTAACTGCATGACTTACCATTTCCTATCCGAACATGAAATGTACCGGAAAATCCAAATTTGCTATCAAAATTGGGTGTTTGTATTGAAAATTTCAGAGTTATAACGAATTATAACGAACCGGTTAATCTTCATTGAGAGCGTGGATTCATTTTGGAATGTAACTTTTCCAATGTAGGCGCTTTAACATGCGATGGTCACTTGATTTGGAATGTTCTACATACCGAACAGATCTGCCAGCAGTGTTGAATTCAGACACTTTTCTCCGGGGGGAGGGGGGGGACATTGTAGAGTTCCGGGGGGGGGGAAATGCACTTTTTAACCATTAAAACCATAAAATTTCAATTCTTGCGTGGGGGAATGTTTCCCCCCCCCGGTCCACCCCTGAATTCAACACTGTCTGCCAGCCTCACTTCATCTGCGGATTTTGTTGATGACTGCAGTTTTAGGTAAAATTGAGTAAATTAATCTCCCCCTTCTGTGGTGGCAAAGAGACGCAGCGTAATCTAGCAGTCTTGCGGATAACTATACTTATGACACTTTTAGTGTAGCAGTAGCAAGACGCAACTGCAACTAAGTTGGACCTTTTAGTAGAATAATACGCAAAATGAGCTGTTTGTAGTTATGTCATTTTTCTTGTTGGTGATCGACATGAGCTTCACATGCCTGAAAGGGTTAAAAAATATTCTAATGAACAGATTTCCTTAACGTGAAATTCAAGAAAGTAGCTCCGCTCCGAAATAAGACAATCCGTTTGAAGAAATTTTATCTAAAAATTCGATTTTTTTTTTTTTTTTTTTTTTTTTTTTTTTTTTTGGGGGGGGGGGGGGGATAGAACTGACAAGAAATGTCATTAACGCATACTCAGAAAATTTGAAAAAAAATTACAGAATATTCTTGTGATGAGGATATTTGTTTATAAAAAAATTTCCTGTGGAAACTTAGTATAGCGTCCATAAAAAAAAAAAAGTTTTGACGATTAATTGTCGGTTGGCGATACAATGAAATTTTAAAAATATGCTTTTAGGATAACTTTAAGGAAAAACTTTTTTTATCTTCATACTGAACTTAAATATATTCAATTTTATAGCTACACTTATGACACTTTTAGTGTAGCAAGACGCAACTAAGTCGGACCTTTCAGTAGAATAATACGCAAAATGAGCTAAAAGTAAAATATAACAATCGTATAAATATATATCGTATATATATTATATATCGTTTATATATATATTGTATATATATAAATATATATCGTATAAATATAACAATATAATAATCGTATTATATGGTTTAGAGCAAAATTTAAATTAATTAAAATTATTTCAAGCTCAAAATTAAGGTCCGAGTCGAAGCACTGTTAATTCGGCTTCGATATTGTTAGTGTATGAAGCAACAAGAGAACAGTATTGTTGTTATTGGAAACAACGACTTATTCAGTATCGAAATTTATAACGACAGTGTTCTTAATCAGGCAATTACTTTTAAAATGCATTTAAAACTTATCCAGCCGATGAAACCATGTAAAATTAAATAACTGTAACGACACGCAACTTATATATATATATTTTAAGTTGTTATAGAAATAATAATAAACAATTTCATCGTGTAAGTTAAAATTCATTAAGTACTGCGCATTTAAACACTCATTTAACAAGCTATTTCCAAATGCATTAAAATCTTTTGCATTTGGCGAGAAAAAAAGTGTTGCTCGCCAAATCGCGTCTTTTTGCGTCAAACACTCAAAAGTATTTAATTTTTTTTTTTACAAATTTTCTACTTGAAATACGCAGCTAAATCTGACTGTTTTTTATAACGTACATGAGCAGTTTCATTGGCATTTCTTTCAAAAGATTTTGAGTATGCATTTTAAGGGGACCTTCCTTGGGAGATGTTACATAAGAAAAGCCTCTATCAAAGACACCGTGAATTTAACCCTTTTCTATCTGGGACCTTTAGATCTTTGACCGGTCTTTAAAGCATTTTTTTATGCTATAAAAATCATTTATCATATCCACTAGTAAAAGTGCAGTTTAAGATGAAAACTAAATACAGGATGCCCAATAAATCAGTTTACATTTCAAAGATTTATAAAAAAAAAAAATAAAGAATTGACGTATTGAACTATGATTTGAAATATAAGACTCGTCAAAGTGATAGATTTTCTGTTGCAATAAGAAAAAATATTTCAAATAGTCTTATAAGTAAGTTCAAATATCAAAAATTCATACAAAATTAACAAATTTTCGTATCAGAATGAAATTTGCGCCATAAGATTGGCAAAGGGTCATACGTTTTGTAGCAAAGCAGGAAATGTTTGAAAGAAAATATCAACTATCTTGTTCTCTTTTGCTACAAACTTCTGACACTTTGGCAAGTCTTGTGGTACAAATGGCACTCCTATACGACAATTTGTTGTTATTTTATTAATGTTGAAATATGAACTGCTTTATGGAGCACACTATGTATTAACTTATAATGCTTAATAATTCGTCTATTCCATGGAGCAAAATAACTTTTTAATTGAATAACCAATTTATAACTGTAATGCCTTCTTTTTATTGAAAAACGTCCAGTAGAATGATTTATTTCTGAAAATCTCATATTTCATGTCAGTCGGTGCCAAAAAAAAATAAATAAAATACACCTACACATTTTAATCGCTAAACTCTATCGGAGGAAAGTGAAAATAGCTATTCGGTTGGAAATTATGCCTGTTTTCATTCGCTTTAAAAAAAGCTTACAGGCCATCTTCATGCTAAAATTATACCAAACTGCTAAATTTCCAATACGAACACCCAATTTTTACAGCATATTTGGATTTTTTGATACATTTTCCCTACGGATACATAACAGGAAATCATTCGGTCAAATAGTTTAGGAATTATGAATATTTAAAATTAGGAACTCCTAATGTTAAATTCCTTTTTAATCGTTGCAAAACAGATGGTAATGCGGGTAGTTTTAAAACATAACTCAAAAACTAAATGAGCTGTAATTTTGGATTCGCATACTTTAAGCTTATAGAAATCTATTTCTGTTACAATTCATATTGTTTTCAAAAATAAATTTCAAAATATGTATAGTTTCGAAATTAATTTTCGAAAAATATACGAATTATAACCTATGAATTTTTCCAATTCCAAAATGGAAGTTCATTCCGCTATGTATTAAGCTTTAAAAACTGTCAGAATGCAGGCTTTTTTGCAGCGATTAAAAAGGAATTTAACATTACTTTATACCTGCATAATTCCTAAACTATTTTATAAAATGTACCAAATTTGCTGTCCTAATTGTATTGAAAATTTTAGAGTTATAAACGGACTGGTTAATTTTCACACTCGTTTTTGAATGCAACTTTTCCAATGTAGGCGCTTTAACACGGGGTATGACATACCCCAAGGTGCGTACGGTTTTTACAATTGCCACCACTATTTTTTGAAAAGTAATCTATAATTTACATTATCATAGAATTTGTAACAATTGTCTCAGACTAAATAAAGTGACGATTGTTAATTGTATTTATTGGTGACAATGTAAAAATCACTCATAATCTGAGTATGCGCGACTTCTCCCGAGTTAAAATGTGATGGTCACTTAATTTTGAATGTTCTACCTTGACAGAAGATTGCCGAACTGATCTACTAGTCTCATTTCGTTTGCGGATTTTGTCGATGACTGCAGTCAACTCCAACGCTGCTTATGAGCATTTTGAACAGTTCCATCTGCTTCAAACTTATATCTCATGCTAGCGATTGTAAGTTGCGTAGGTCTGTTTTCAAACTCTCTCCGAAACTTTCTGTGCACTTGAGCTACGTTTTCGGACATTCAGTAACATTGTAGGATTAATTTCCTTCGCTGAAATCTTAGTCTCTTTTTACCCATTATTTCAAATTACTTAACACTGAAAACAAAAGAACTTGACGTTAAATAGCGAATAACTTGTGTATACATTTTTGAAACATCCTGTAGATGCCGGAGCACGTTTTCTCTCTTATTTTGGAGAACTGCGCAGGCAAGGGGATTACATTTTGATGAGCTGATGCTGCGAGGATTGGTGCTGTTTGTATGCTGTTTTCCGTACTTTATGACAGTCAGCCCAAACAAACCTATTTCACACACATACACACACATATATGTATATAACAAATAATGTGAAATATTATTGCATGCGATCTTTAAACAAGAGATTCGGTCATTTTTGTTACATGAACTTTTAAAGCTATTTTTTAATTTCAAAGTTATTTTCTATATTTATTACATGTATATATATTTAAATATTACTATTAAGTGTCAAAAAAGAAAAGTATTATCTGAAAGGAGTATTGGTGTGTCAGATATGATTTTATGAATCTGGTTGAAATCTAACGAGATTTGTTTGAAAACGTTTGGCAAAAATCAAACATTCTATATTCACAAGACATATAAATTAGTTTTCAAGGATATAATAAAACAATCTGGTTATTATTATTGAAAAGCTGTCATAATAAGCGATTTTTGTTCTCTCCAGTACTACAAGAGTCGTAATGCATGTGTAATACCACCACCTACGTTATACACGGCCGGTGCATGACATTTAAAACGTCACATGGAGTGGATCATTTTTACAAGGCGATTGGTTCAAAATGGCAACAGCTTTGCACCAATCACCGTGTAAAAATGATCCACTCCATGTGACGTTTTAAACGTCATGCACCGGCCGTGTATAACTTAGGTCGCGGTAATACATGGCCCAACCAAAGACTCTTAACTTATCCTGGATCCAGACAGATTTTTAAAAAATTCGATCGGCCGAAACTTCACGTCATTTTCAAAAAATGTGGTCAGAATGTAATCGAATGTGCTCAGCTGATTAGCCAGATTGTCTGAATCCAGTGTGCAAACGAACAACGATAAAAAGGGAACACCTCATACATTTAATCCCTGAATTATCTCAAAAGAATGAAAATAGCCATTCGAATGGAAATTATGTCTTATTTCATTATATTAAAATATAGTCTTGGGTTTCATATAGAAAATGAAATTTTCGATACGAACACCCAATTTTGACATTCTATTTGGATTTTTCGACAACATTTACCTTAGTATACCAAACGGTCATTCGGTGCAGTAGTTTAGGAATTATGTCAATTTAAAATTTTGAGCTTCTAATGTTAAGTAAATTTTTAATAATTGCAAAATACGCTGCAGTGCCGATAGTTTTTAAGCATAACTCAAGCGCCACTCGGCGAAAAGAGCTGTAATTTTTTATTTAAAAAATTATAGGTTACACTTCAATTTTTTTTTAGAATATTAATTCCAAAATACATGTATAACTTTGAAATTAATTTTCGAAAACACATTAAATTTAATCTATAACCTTTTTTAACGGAAACCGATATTCAAAAGCTAACTATGCGAATCTAAGATTAGAGCTTATTCCGTCAAGTAGTTTGAGCTATGCTTAAAAACTTCCCGCATTGCAGTTTGCTTCGCATCTATATTAAAAATGTTAAAACTGAAGTTAACATTGGGAGTTAAAAATTTTAAATCACCATAATTCTTGAACTATCTCACCGAATGACTTCCCGTTTGGTATTCTCACTGAGCTTCATAATAGAATGGAGGGCTAACTTACCGGTCCACTTTCTACCTCAACCGCATCACAGTTTCAATACGCGCAAGCAATAAATCCTGAATATTTCTTTTTATTACAGGCATTTTTGTTTTAACTTTTCCGCGTACTTTTTATCCCTTTTGCTTATTTCTACACCTTTTTCATATTTTTATGAGTAATACTTTAAAAAATTTCATTTTTTTTTTTTGTTGAGTTTGCATAAAATTTCATTTTTAAGTAATATCAAATTAAATATTTGCGATGAATTTAAATGAAATCTGTAGTTTTTTCATTAAAAAATATATATCAATGAAAATTGTAGCAACTTCGTCATAATTTGAAAAGATAATCCAATTTGAAAATATCTATCCCATACTACTTTGTGGGAGGAATTCTGTGTTTTGCCAAAAATTTTCATCGGAAATTCTTCGGCATTGTATTCATGGGCAGACCGCT
Source organism: Maratus michaelseni (assembly GCA_963931845.1). NCBI lineage: Eukaryota > Metazoa > Arthropoda > Arachnida > Araneae > Salticidae > Maratus > Maratus michaelseni. Next base: position 19,598,369 of record OZ007586.1, read on the forward strand.
GAATTCAATGTATCAGAATAGGAAGATAACTCTTCGTACTATTGTGAAGCTCAGTGGCTATTCTAAAGTAAAATTTACCGAGAAATCCAAATATGATGTCGAAAATTGGTGATTGAAAATTTTAGAGTTTGATACAAAATCTGTAAGATGTGCATCCATAGCTTATATTTTTAACATATACTGAAGGATCACATAATTTCCAGTCGAATGACTATTTTCTTTTTTTTCTGGAAAAATTTGGTGATTAAAATGTATAGTTTGGACAAAAACTTCAAACTGGGCACGACCAATGAAATACCTGGCCGGTTAAGGACTTTTAAAACGTCACACGGAGTGGATCGAGGCTAACGAAAAAGACAGGCTACCGCCGTGCTTTACGCATATCTTTTTTTACAGACCGCCGGAGTCACGTGATGCTAGAATGCACCAATAAAGGTGTACGAAAAGAGCATCACGTCACTCTAGCGGTCTGTAAAAAAAGATAAGTGGAATGAACTGCGGTAGCCTGTCTTTTTCGTTAGCCTCGGAGTGGGTAATCTTTACACGGCGATTGGCACAAAACAATGGGTGCGCACGCGCAGCTTTGTACCAATCGCCATGTAAAGATGATCCACTCCGTGCGACGTTTTAAACGTCATGAATCGGCCGTGTATTTTGTTGGTTGCGGTACAATCCAAGGATGTGAGAGGTTTTCCATAAAGAAGCCAAGGATATGGAATGTAGAGTACCTCTATATGAGAGTGGAGACACGGAAAATGAAATTTGATTGGTCAGAAGATTTTGGACAACACGAATCGACAAACATCTTGGTGAGCTCGCCATTATTGCTCGTCCAATATTTGCTGACTTGTATCGCGACCTACGTTATACACGGCCGATACATGGCGTTTAAAACGTCACATGGAGTGGATCATTTTTACACAGCTATTGGTACATAACAGTGGGTGCGCCACTTTGCACAAATCACCGTGTAAAAATAATCCACTCCATGTGACGTTTTAAACGTCATGCATCGCCGTGTATAACGTAGGTCGCGTTTGTATCAATAGTCTAATCGAACTCCTCCAGGCCAGTATCTCTAAGTTCTGGAATATGGTTTAGAATAATTTGAACAAAAACTTCAGTCTAAGCATGCAGCACCCTCCTATAGTGGCCTCCGTGGCCGAGTGGTTAAGACACCATTCCGCTAATCGCTTGAGAGCGTAGGAGTCAGGTCGGCGGGTTCGGCTCCCGCCAGCTCCATTGCACACACTTTGTGGAGCTCCCAGATGTAACTCTCTAAATTTCCTTGTGGCTATCTCGACCCTGTATATTGACGATGACTTATAAGCGGGCACTTGATGTCAAGCACACAAATCAGATGTATGTTCTCAAAAAAAAAAAAAAAAAAAAAAAACCTCCTATAGATAATTCGAGGCTAACGAAAAAGAAAGGCTACCGCGGTGCTTTACGCATATCTTTTTTTACAGACCGCCGGAGTCACATGATGCTCGAATGCACCAATGCAGGTGTACGAAAAGAGCAACACGTCACTCTAGCGGTCTGTAAAAAAAGGTAAGGGGAATGCACCGCGGTAGCCTATCTTTTACGTTAGCCTCGTAGATAATCCCTATGAGCTGAGTTTTGACGTCACAGCAGATTGGTCGAGGCTAACGAAAAAGAAAGGCTACCGCGTTGCTTTAAGCGTATCTTTTTTTACAGACCGCCGGAGTCACGTGATGCTCGAATGCACCAATGCAGGTATACGAAAAGAGCATCACGTCACTCTAGCGGTCTGTGAAAAAAGATAAGTGAAATGAATCGCGGTAGCCTGTCTTTTTCGTTAGCCTCGAGATTGGTTGATTAGCGTCATTGTTGTGCTGAATTCAACCACTCCGGCGACTCTCGTAGTTGTTTATTATTGGGGTAATGAAAAGTTGTTTAATATTTTAAGAAATTATCATTTTAAGAAATAAGTTGATTTTTACTTCAAAGTAAATTATGAACTGTCTATTAAACTGATTTAAATGAAGCCAAACTCTGAAACATAATCCAAGCAATTAGACTCAATGTTAAGTTGATATATATTTAGAATGTAAATCATATGCATGTCATGGTCAAAAGAAAAATGCTATGGAAAGAAAAGTGTAAGTGAGTATTTGAAGCATAAATATTAAAGTTATAAATTTTGTTTATTATCTTGCAAAAATCATAAGATTTTTTAACTTTTATCACTTCCACATAGTCAAATTTTAATCTGTGCATCTGATTATCTTGAAGAAATGTTACCGATATATAAAGTTTTTCGAAGCATTTCCTCCCGCACAATTTTTAAAAAATTACGTTTAGTCATACTTACTCAGTGTATTCAATTATCATTCTTTCACTTTCTCTTTCTGTTAATAAAAAAATGAACTTTTAAAACTCATAAATAAGCATAAAAAACAAACCTGAGTTGGTTAGTTAGAACATAACCATTCCGTTGCATAGCAGCAATCTATTTTTTTTCAGTTCTTGATCTTTTGGAAAGTCAAAAGTGGCTACTTTAGGAGCTGCTTTATAATTACCCTTACAGAAGGGTACAACACGTTTGTACACCATTTTAAAAACACTTAAATATATGTAAAATTTCTCATAAGGAAATTACAAAGCTGATGTTCTATAATAATGCGGATCTACAGGGTGTTTCACAAAGGACCCCTAACTTTAAAAATCAATAACCCCGAAACGATGATTGTGAGATAAACATGAAACCAGTGTTATGTTTATTAAAAAAATCGTAAGAATCTTATACGTAAAACTCAAAATTTAGTTAAAAATAGCACCGATAGATGGCGCTGAGAGCGTTAAGAATCCTTCTAAACAGAGTTCAGAAGCATAGAAAATAATTCCGAAAGTGATGTATACCGTGGAGGAACGTGTGTTTATTGTGTTGGAGTACCACCGATTAAATCAGAGTCCTACTGCCACAAGGAGAAGTTTACAAACGCGATTTCAAGTCGCAAAAGGTCCAGATGGAAAACAATTCGTGAGCTTTTAAAAAAAAATTCAACTGACAGGCAACGTAGCCGATGCGAATTATTTTCACTATACGAAAATAGAGGTCAAATTTCAATGGCGAAATCTTCAACGGCTAGTCTTTCTATGCCGCTGAACTCTCTTTAGAAGAATTCTTAACGCTCTCAGCGCCATCTGTCGGTGCTATTTTTAACTAAATCTTGAGATTTACGTATAAGATTCTTACGATTTTTTTAATAAACATACCACTGGTTTCATGTTTCTATCTATCACCGTTTCCGGGTTATTGATTTTTAAAGTTAGGGGTCCTTTGTGAAACACCCTGTATGTACACATTGAAAAGAGGCATCCGTAACCGAGTGGTTGAGACACCATTCCGCTAATCCCTTGAGAGCGTAGGAGTCAGGTCGGCGGGTTCGACTCTCGCCAGCTCCATTGCACATACTTTGTGGAGCACCTGGTTGTAATTCTCTCTGGCGTTGTAAATTGTCTCATATATTGTCTTATCTCGTATATTGACTTATAAGCGGGCACTTGATGTCAAGCACACAAGATGTATGTTCTCAACTCAATTAAAATAAAATAAGATAAAAATAATTTTAAAAGGAACTTTTACACTCACGCACCGATGTTTGGCGAATTTTTGGTTGGAGCGATTTTCAAGTCCGCGCCAAACCAATAACTTAATACAATAGCTATGTTGCCATTAAAGGAAAAAAATCCCCTAAATTTTCGACTTTTTTCGTTTTTATAACCGATTAAAAAACAACTGTGCGTGAGTGAATGACATCATAGCCTTTTAAAAATATTGAAATACAAACGAGAAATTTGTAAATAATGGATTACTTTCTTACCACACATTTTACTCAATCATTTTCTGAACCAGAGCAATGGATGGTAAAGCCTTAGCAATAATTCTGTTAATACGTTATGGTTTTGTTAGACGACACACAGTTAACATTCACTGAAAAAAAAAAAAAGTGTTGATTTTACAGTATAATACTAGCATCCCAGATGCTAGTATTATACTGTAAAATCAATTTTTTTTTTTTTTTGCAGTGTAGCTACTGTGAGCAATGTCTGAGACCGCTTGATTGAAATATGAATAAAAGTTTCGATCAATTCACAGGATACTGTGTCTGTACTAACATTTATATACAGGGTTTTATAATGAAATGTCAACTGTTCAGAAGTCTTTAGAGATAATACTAGAGCTCCAAACGAAACAAATTTCACTAGCATCCAGAAAGTGAGAAGTTAAACTGTGAAAATTTAAAAAAGGACCGCTAATATTTAACTACTATGACTATAATTGTTGAATAGACACTGTGAGCGGTCTCTTAGACCGCTTGATCGAATAGTGAATGAAAGGCTTTATTAACTCATAGGATACTGTTTCTGTAGTAAACTTTATGTACAAGACTGTTATAATTAAAATTCACCTATTCAGAAGTCTCTAGCAATAGTACTAGGGCTCAAAACGAAACAAAATTTGACTAGTATCTATAGTTAAACTGAAAATTACGAGTTAAACTGTGAAAATTGAAAAATGCAGGGGTCTGTGAGACCGCTAATAGCAGTTTACCTACATTCGACAGCATACGACTTTTGTATGCTAATGTTAAACCAATGGAAGTGTTCTGTATAAATTTTTCGTTTGCATTTCAATATTTTTAAATGATTCTTTTTGCATAGGATATCTGAGATCAGAGGCTAACGTGAGAATTTTGTTCATTTTCGATATCGCTTGCAATTTCATTCTGAGAACAGTGTCGATTTCGTAACCAATGAGGATTGAGATATTTTAATTATAGCTTTGAAAAATTCATACCAGAAAAAAATTTAAACTCTTTTATGAACTGCAACAAGAGCCTGCGACCTCAGATGTCCCAAGTAAAAAAAGAACCCTTTAAAAATATGGAAACGAAAAATTTGTAGGTTGGTTCCATTGGTTTAACATTAGCATGTAATGCTCTTAAAAGACTACGGTAGTAACGCGAAGACACTCGCAAGCTAATGGCAACATTCTTTTAAAATTTCTCGTTTCCATTTCAACATTTTTAAATGATTTGTTTTTGAATAAGATACTTGAGGTCTATATTTAACAAAAAGTGTCTTTGTAAATTTTCGATTTTGTCTGGCTGCTGTTCTTTTTCTCTCTTTTTCTTTCTGAGGACACTTTCAGTTTTGGAACCGGTTCCGAAATTTAAAATGTCCTCAGAGAAAAAAAAAATCAACCAGTACGAAAGCATCTGGTTAGACATCGACCTCGGATATCCTATTAAAAAATAATGAATATGTATAAATGAAAACTTTAAGTATAAATTAAATATAAACTTTAATTTACATGTATAAATATAAACTTTTAAGTTAAATGTATAAATAAAAACTTTAAATAAGAAATTTCAAAAGAACGCTGTCATGGGTTTAACATTAGCTTGCGAGTGTCTTTGCGTTACTAACGTAGACTCTTAACCCTTAAGGATCCTGTCCCCTCACGCGAAAACACCCGCTTGCTATTGTTAATCCTATGGGACAGTTATTTTACAATATCTCGTTTACATTTCAATATTTTGTAACGATTTTTTTTAATTGGATAGCTGAGATAAATACCACCGTATTTTACTTTTTCAATTTTCTTTGCTTATATATTTTTTATGGGGATACTTTAAATTTCGGAACCGGTTCCGAAAGCAAGTCCTTATATATATAATTAAAAAAAATCCGCAAAGAAAATCGAAAAAGTAACAAACGGCGGCTGTAGAGATTGATCTCAGCTATCCAATGCAAAAAAAATTGTTTAAAAATATCGAAATGCAAACGAACTATTGCAAAATAACTGTCCCATAGGATTAACATGAGTGAGTGGATGTTTTCGCGTTAGGGGACAGGACGCTTAACTGTTAGCGGTCTCACAGACCGCTGTTTTTTTTTTCAATTTTCAAAGTTTAACTTGTAATTTTCAGTTTAACCAGAGATACAATAAAATTTTCTTTCATTTCAAGCCCGAGTACTATCGCTAGAATCTTCTGAATAGGTGAATTTAAATTACAATAATTCTGTATTATCTATCTTCTGAATAGGGGAAAATTGATTCTAAAAATTCTTTACATAAAGTTTATTACAGAAACAGTATCCCATGAGTTAATCGAGCCTTTTATTCATCTTTCGATCTAGCGGTTTCAGAGACTCGCTCACAGTAGCTATGCAACAATTTTTGTCGCAGCAGTTAAGGGTTGAGGTAATACCACTACGTTTAAGGAGGAAGATCACGTTAAAAGTTTAAAAAAATCGATTTTTCAAAAACATTAGCATGGATACCGTCAAATGATACAAATCCACTGCAAAAAGAATTTTACAAAAATTCTAATTAGAACAGAAGTTATCGCTAAAAGTGTATTGCATAAAAACATTTGCCGTTATTCTGTAACGTTAACTTTGATGCCCTTTTTCTCAAAACTGTGTTTTTTTTTTTTGTATTACGCGCACTCTCATTTAGAAACTAATTATAGAACCTTGAAATTTTTTTCGTATAATTAATTTTCATGTATACTTTTATGCTGAACCTAAATTTAACTTGATTTTTGTCATAGGAAATTTTGTATTGAAAAATTAAATCTGAAATTTTTGGTAAATTTTGTAAATATCAATATAAAAGCCATTAATTATGCCTGTAATACTAAGTGTATTTCGTATAATTAATTTTCATGTATACTTTTATGCTGAACCTAAATTTAACTTGATTTTTGTCATAAGAAATTTTGTATTGAAAAATTAAATCTGAAATTTTTGGTAAATTTTGTAAATATCAATATAAAAGCCATTAATTATGCTGGGGAATTTCAATATACCTTTAAATTTAGGTTCAGTGTAAAACATAGTAGTATAAGTGAAAATAAATGAAATATTAAATGGGTATCTGCAGTAGAATTTTTTTAATCTTGCGCGCAAAATGCATGTTTTAGTATTTCAATTTTTAAAAAGCTTTTTTTTGTCATTATCATTTAATTAATTAATATTTCTAAATATATATAATTTGAATGTTTTTTTTAACTACAAGAATGTATGAAATGTTAGGGAAAAAAAGTGTTGTATTCCATTAATTGGTTTTAAAACTACAGTTTTTCGTACTGGTTTAATTATTGTAATTTTCAGCTCCTCCCCCTCCCTTAAATAGCCAATTTTTAGCAAATATGACGTCCGACCAGTAAATGAACACCTAAGCACGTTTAAATATATATATATATATATTATAATAAATAGTACCTTTTCGTGTATGACATTGGAAATACATGTGTTGGTATACAAATGATTAAAAAATAATAAAAGAAAGTTTATATGTCATTTGTTTTGGGATGTTAAGGGACCAAGTAAATGAACAGTTCTTACCAGTGAATGAACAGGCAGCAATTTAAAAACACTTAAGTTTCTCATATTATCTTATTTATTTTACAACTTGTACAAATAACTTATAACACGTTTTTACTGAATTACGGGTTTTTTAAGCGTAAAATGATAATTAAGTGGTGGGGAATTTTTCAAACCTTATTCTATTAAAATATTTACTAATTGAGATGTAATCTTCCCAACTGGGTGAAAAAGTTCGGAACGAAAAGGCCCGTTAGAGCACTGGCAGCTTTAGGCAAGGGATCCCGGGTTCGAATCCTGGCTCAGATTTTTCTGGCCAGTTGAGAAGATTACATGTCATATGATTTCTTTACCAATTGGAATAATTGTGTCAAAATGAATCTAGTATTTACTAATTGTTCATCCAACGGGGCTGTTCACTTACTAGGCGGACTACAGTACATTTAGCTATTCAAAACAGTTTTCGTTTTCTTCATTTCCGATCGTTGAAAGTGTTTTTATGGCTGTCTTTGTTTCAGCTCTCAAAGCAGAAGTGCGTATTTAAGTAACCATATATATGTATTTAAATAGCTTTAAATATATATATATATATCTTCTAATATTGAGATTAAGGAAGGTAAAACATTTTGAAGAACTCTGAAGGAATATTTCTAATAGAATATCAGAAATAAAAAAATTAAATGTGTTTACTGAAAAATATAATTTCCACGACGAATCCTTTACGAAAAATCTTTTATCTTAAAAAATTATGGTTATATTTATTTAACACTGATCGCTTACAAATTATCTCATATTATGAGTGTAATCGGTTTAAATATTTAAGTATTTCCTCAAATTTCACAGCTATTTTTATAAGTTAATATGCAGGAAATAAATGAAAGAAGATCAAAGAGAATAGGGCATATCTATAGAAGTTTTCATTTGAAGACTTGGATTGTACTTCATAACATTCTTAGTAAGCAAAATGTGTATTTATTAAAAACAAAAATGCTAAAGTATCAGTATTGCCGTAAGGAGATTTTTGGTAAATATCAAATGTTGTATTATTTTTTTTTAAAATTAAAAAAAATAATAAAAAGAAACTGTATCAAAATAATTTATTTGACAATTGAAATTGCCTTTTTTTATACTAATCTATTTGAAACTATCAGTATTATACTCATTTTTTGCTTCATTTAAATAAATGGGTGTCAAATGTATTAAGACCCCTTAAAGCGATTATTAGAAATCACAGATCTTATTGTTAACCCTCCAGCAGACGCGCGCACATAAATTTTACGACAAAAGTGATATTTCTTAAGCCGTTTTCAAATGCGGCACTGAAACTGTCTATTTTTCAATTGAACTTTCCCCATTTGGTTTAAAATCGGTTCCATACATTTTCAATGCAGATGTGAATTTTATTGATAAATTTATTTCGCGCTGGCGCTGTAGCAAGTAGATGTTTAATTATTTTACGTTTTAAAGATTATTTCTCCCAATAATGTTATTGGTATGTTTTGCGCTGAGCTTTTTTCTTTACATAGTATAACAGAAAATATTTACTAGATTTTTTTTGCCAAAACTGGAAAAATAGAAAGACAGTCAATATATATTTCGTGACGATCCAGAAAAGTCAATAAAAGATTTAAAGAAAATTATATTTGTACGGATAAAACAGAGTGGAGTAAAATAGAATATACTACGAGGTCAAAAATAAATATGTTTTACATTGTAAAAAGTTCTTACTGGCATAAAAAAAAATGCGGAAAATATAGAAAATAAAACTAGATCATTTTTGGAAAATAATAAATCTTTTTTTTTTTAATATAAACTATTTTCTCATTTTTGTCTCCTTGCATTAAATCATGCTTGATATATATATTTTTATAAAATTATCTTATTTTTAAATGATTAGTAATTGGTGCTTACATTCTTTAAACGCATATTTCTGGATATTTTTTCTGAATGTAAATATTTTTTAAATTTATTTTTCTCTGTTGATGTGTATAATTGCTTATCTATCTTACCTATTTTATTTGTATGATGAAATATCTTGCATTTGTAACAGCGTAACAAAACGAAAATGCACGACAGTAACGTCGTAAAATGCACGATGCGCGCCCACTCGTCAGGAAATTTTAGCATGTACTCTGAACAGTTAAAAGAACTTTCAGGGGTTAGCATATCTTTAATTTATAGCAATCATTGTTTTTGTTTTACCATATGGATAAGGGGGTGATTTAATTCAGTTTTTCTGCAGTAATATGTGATAAAAAGTAAATTTAATAGACAAGTTGAAATCGACAAAACATTAAATCTGAATTTAAATAGCAAAGTATTTTTCAAGATGAAGTAAAAATATGTAAAAAAATACAAAAGCAATACGAATTAATAGAAAGTATTTTCACTAAGTATTTTCTTGAGATAGTAAAGCTATTTGTTATCTAATTAAAAATTATCTAAAAGATCACTGCTTTGATAATAAGGTTGCTAAAAATATTTTATACATGCATATATCAAGCGAAATAGCCACATCTTCCGATTTTTGAGTACCACTATTTCTGAATAACAATCTATTTCTTATTTAATCACAACTTTCTGTCATTAAATAAAGTAAATATTTCTATTCAAAAAATGTGGTAATCCAAAAACGGAAGGTTTGGCAGCTAAGCATGCATTAATACACTAAAATATTTTTATATTTTCTTATTTTTCTTTTAACAGAAATGTGTCGTGATTTGTAAAAAACACGTGTTTTAATGAAGATAAAAATCTGAAATTATACCTAAGAAAAGGGGAAATAAGGCTTTAGAAATGATTGAGGGGCAATTCATATTCGCTTGGAAAAATCCTTTCAAAGCAAATTATTCCTATCATTATTGAAAGGAAATTTTTGTATAAAACATTCAAAATCCAGTTCTATAAAGTTTTTTATTCTAATCTCAGTCATTCCCGTCTTTCCAGGTTTTAGCTGAAAGATTTCGGTCCATATGCTCTGTTAATCGTTACAGTAATAGATGAACGCCCGTAGAATACAAAATCAAATAAAATACCTTCAAAACTCCCAAACGACTTCTTCATTAGTGTTAGAGAAATGATTGATACAATGTAAATTTGGCTTTTTCGATATTAATGCACCTGGATTCATTCTAACGTACCATAAGACGCACTCAATTAAATAGTAGCGATTGCAAATTATCCAAACAAAAATTAGCTGTTTGCATCTTTGTCAGTGAGACAATCTTTCATTCTTTATGACTACTCACTTAAGATTTAGTGCAGTTTAATAAGTATTCCCTAATTCCATAAGCTCAATGTAAATAAAACAATTGTTCTGTTGTTTTAAGCTCAAACATTCGAATTAGGTGCCGTTCTGCTACTCAATTGAGGGCAAGAAAGTGCCGAGCCACATTTTTGGTGAAATAAATCTAACACTGTAATCTGTTGCTTAATATTGTAAATTATAATATCCGACATAGAATTTGTTTCGAATGTTACTTGGTGGCAGCTTATGTCCCAGTTTCGTTTTTGCCCCAGATGTCTATGCCCCCAATGAAGATAGCTAATTTACAAACAACTAATAGTAATATCATTAAAGTAATACCATATTGTTACTCAGAATATTTCAAATTTTTGGCGAAAAAAACTTTATGCTATATATCTTGATTTGAGTATTGGATCAAATTTTCAAATTGAAATATCTAAGAAGTTCAAAAATGTAGCTTAGCACTCTCTTGCCCAAACTCCCACAATTCTACTAGAGTGAAGCCATATGCCACAATCTCTCGTGTGTTCAAAATAATGCAGACTTATATTCCTAAGATAATAAATATGAACATGTATTTGATTTTTGTTTTAGTGTTTCAGAGATGTCTTGTTTATTGTCTTGTTTGGAATTATATAACTTTGTGTTTTACAATTTCCGTTGAGAGTTTTCCATAATTTTCCATGAAGCTCCTGGTTTTATATAGAGGAATTTCGGGTATTATGCAATACCATTTACGTTTGAAGCAATATGTTCGATATTGTTTAAAACCCGAAAACCGAATAATCATGAAATTCAGCTGTCTGTGATGAGTTATTGGTGGACAAAAACCATTTTACGAAATTTCGCCACATGCAAACAAATAATAATGAAAAACATTTTTGGAGGGTATTATGAGAGAGTCGGGAAATATAGAATAGGGGTTTAAAGATGAAGAAAACGAACAAAACTTAGCAAAAAACAGATGTAATGGTATCAAGAGAGCATGATCCAAATAGAGTGTCTCGGTAGTCAGCCAATATACTTCATGCCATACTTCAGATTTTTACAAATATAAGGATGTGTCTTTGCGCCACCATAATCATGGAGTATTAGGATATATTAGTATTCCATATAACCTGACACCGCCGGTTTGGGAAAAAATGACTCTGTTTATTTGGTGTGAATCGCGAGCTAAAAGACGAGTATGACATCCTAAACTGTATGTATTTCGGTGTACGTTATGCTTCATTTCAATGTAAAAATATTACTTCTAATAATAAATAAAAAATATTTGAAAAATTATGTCCTGAAAATTCCCAAAGCCGAAAAACAAATAGTTATTCAAACAACGCGCCCTAACGCCGACCGACGAATTGTGCGTTCTGGGGGGTCTTCTGGAAACTTTTTGAGTAGTTTAGGATATTGCCGCTTGGTGGCAGCACTTTACCAAACAGAATCGTTGGTATTCCATATTATCCGACTATTCCATAATACCCGAAGTTCCTCTCTCTCTCTCTCTATATATATATATATATATATATATAGAGAGAGAGAGAGAGAGAGAGAGTCAAATAAAGTAGAGAGTCAATAAAGTATATATACACATATACATAATTAACGCCTATTTTATCATGAATAGGAAAAAAATAATTTCGAAAAATCAAAAGCTATTCTAGACTAATGAAATCTTAATAAAAGTTCTCAACACGTTATTGCTTTTCCGGCCTAGGACGATGGTTCCACAAACTTCTCTAAATTGTGTACATCTGTTTTGCAATGACTCAGCAATACTATAGAAACTTTGTCATCATTTATTAGGAAAAGAATTTTGGCATTTGTTTCCGAAAATTATTTACATTTTAAAGAAATAAAAAAAAATCATGTCTGATGAAGAAGTTAAAATTAGCCAACTTCAAAAATCTAAAAAAAATTAAATAATTAAAATTGAACGATTCCAAGTGGCACTTATCTACCTTAAGAGCCTATATCAGTCACGCGAAAAAATGATCAAGCTAATGTTAAGTCTATGGGAAGGTTCAAGCGCGATTTCTCGCTCGCATTTTAATATTTTTAAATGCTTTTTTTGTATAGGATAGCTGAGGTCCATCTCCAACGTTGTTAGATTTTACTTTATCGATTTTTGTTGCAGTTTTTTTATAAGCAGGCATTTTCTTTTGGAACCGGCTGGAACCGGTTCTGAAAGTGAAAGTATCCTTATATAAAATAACTGGAACCAAAATCGAAAAAGTAAAAACTAACAACGTTGGAGATGGACCTCAGCTATCCTATGCAAATAAAAGCATTTAAAAATATTAAAATGCGAGCGAGAAATTGCGCTAGAAACTTCCCATAGACTTAACATTAGCTTGAGCGTTTTTTCGCATGACTGATGTAGGTTCTTAAAGTGTATTTTAGTAGCGGAGGAGATATTTTAAAAAATGCTATGTAAAAATTTGATAAATCTGAGCTGTCTTGTATATAGATCGATGGTAAAACATGTGTTAAGACAGTTCTCAAAAAAATATTTTTCTCCTATCATCAACGCAAGACTTTGACATATTTTTGACTCATTTTTAAACTTAAACGCATAAAATTTGCAGGCATGATTAATGAAGTGATTTGTAATTGAAATGTTTTTTCACTGTACTATAAATGAATTACATGTTGAGTTATAAACTATTACTGTCTTAGGAAGGATTTTTTTTTTCCTTTCCTGCGCTGTTGCATCCGGATATTCAGTTTTAAATGTCAAATTTGACAGCATTTTCTGAAAAACCTTCTGCTTTTACCGAAAAACTGAAAAACCACTTCGATTACATAGTTTCTGAATAACAGAATCTTCCAATTTGATACGTTTGCGAACAAAAATGAACTAAAAATAAGTGTCAGAAATTAGCAGGTTTAGATTTCAGAACAGCCTTAATAAGAGATTATTCTTTGAGGCTTGTAAACATATTTTTCTTTTACTTCACACACTGCAATAAAGTTGCATTAACAGCCAAAATGGTTGAACACTTTTTAAAATTTCTTTTGGAGGTAATTTTCTTTCTATGAAAGGTATATTTCTCCTGTTTTATTTTTCAATTTAGAATTAAATTTTCTTTCAAATGAGAAACGCATGAAACCTTTCATTTTTGATAAGTGTGGAAGTTTAAAAAACACAAATTTCAAAAAGTGTCTCCAATTTTGGCTACCCGTGTATGTAATGTCAGAATTTATATCCATTTTCCTAATTTTTTCTGTATGATTTCATTATAATGAGAATTTTAAATGATTTAACGCCATTTTGAATTGCAATTTCATATAGCCATATTTAATTGTGAAGAAATAAAATCCTACTTTTCTTGAACTTGTTATTTATGAAATGAAAAGTTAAAAAATACTTCTTTTTTCTAATATGAGACGCTTGGAACCAGAATGAGCCATCTCTCTTGTAACAAGAGTTCCGGTATGTATCAACATATTTTACTGTGACTGCAATAGCGTGATAAGTTATTTTCGCGCTAAACATTCAAAATTTTTCATTTTCGTTGAAAGAGTTATATGATCTTGATAATTAACACAATGAAAACCTTCTAAACTCATCAACCTTTTAAGTCTTTTGAGTCAAATAGTTTGTGCACGTTCTTGTTACAGTGGTCTCCAAGCATATATCGGCAAATGACCAAAATGTATAAATAAATAAAATCCTATTTTTATTGAACTTGTTATTTATGAAATGAAAAGTTAAATACATGCACAATATTTTTTATATGAGACGCTTAGAACCCGGCCATCTCTTCTTGTAATAATAGTCCGTTATGTATTCAAGAAATCTCACGAATATAAATTTCAAAACAAATTAATGTATGCCAAGTTATATCACATACATGAATTTATAGTCACATATGACGTATATAGTATATGACATGTGTATAAGATGCGTTTGAGGTATGTATATTACATATATGACGTAGATATATGATACTGACAAAAAAGACAGGCTGCTGCATTGCGTCACGCATTCGTTTCTCTTCGGAGTCGTTGAGTCACGTGATGCTCTTTTCGTGATCCTGCACTTTTTCATTTGCCGCGATTGCGTCAGGAAAGAGCATCGTACACAGTCTGTCTCAAAATTCCCCGAACTGGTTAAATTACCGGCCAATAGATGGCGCTGCGTGTCCGCAGGTGATGTCGAAAACACAACTACACTTCGTCTTGTAAAGCAGTAAGTGCATCCGGTTTGTTGTAACAGAGTAATGTGATCATGTCGTAACTCAAAAAGGTCAAACAACGGACGAATATAAAATTGAAGGTATTAGTGTTACTGGACGTTGCAATTTGGGAGCTTTGAAACGTTGCATGGCCTGAATACGCATAGTTTGTCCTCGGTACCGACAGCAAGGCAGATGGTCGTTCTTGCACGACAACGCACCAGCACACACTTCGATCATTTTGCGGGATTTTCTGCCTTCTAAAGGGGTCGTCCTGCTCAACCATCCCCCTTACTCCCCAGATTTATCCTCCTGTGACTATTTCCTGTTCCAAAAGTTGAAATTGCACCTAAAGGGGACCACCTCAAGCGACTGCGACCGACTATTTGACGCACATTGCAAAGGCGGACTTTCAGAAGTGTTTTGATGACTATTACAGTCGTTGTAAAAAGTGTGTTGAGTCTAGCGGGGATTATATTGAATAAACATAGGTGAAATTTTTCATTTCAGTTCTTAATATTTTGTTTATAGGATCAGTCTGGAAAATTTTGGGACACACTGTGTATGACTAAAGGAGATTCGAAGAGATAAGGCATACAAAAAAATCAATATGAGCCAGCAGTTGGCAATTAACTTTCAAATGAAAAAAATCGCCTTGTCCCAGTTTATCCTTAACAGGCTTGGGAATGCCATTTAGTCACAAAGTTCTAAGTGTTACTTAGAATTACTACTAAATATTACTTATTACTACATAATAGAAAATCTCAAAAAAGAGTTTAAAGTGGACACATTCACCTTGTAGTTGAAATAGATAAAATACTTATTAAACTTACTAAAAAAGTGCATAAAATTTATTTAAAAACATATGTAAAAAATGTTATATACGTACTTCAACCACGAGATCTTTCAATCACGAACATGATCATTTTCAAAGGAATACGTTAACTGAATTGTTCTGAACTGAACTGAACTTAATTTGCACGCTACTGTACTTCCAATAAAATATCAATATTGGTTAAATATTGGCTTTACTTTAGAAAATTTTGCAATGAAAATACCAATACTGCAGAAAATGGGCAAAGTGTAAACAAATCCATTGATGGGGAAATTTTTTATACCAATATTGCAAATATTGGTCAAAATATAGCCAACATGTAACCAAAACAAAAAATATTGGCCTGTATTGTACTTCTATTAGGAGACATCCTTATAATGTGACATCTGATGCTATCAGTGGAAATGGCTTCACCTTCTTTCGAGTGTGTACTAATTCGTCTGTTTGAGCACCATGGTTGTATCAGATTCATTGCTTATTGTATCTAGCAAATTTTATTACAATAATAAAACTTTCAACTAAAGTATTATCGCCACAATATGTGCAAAACACAATCAAACTAATTTAAATCACTACTAATGCTAAAATAATTGATATAATTGCATTTTAACATTATGTAATTTTATAAAAGGTTTGAAATATTTGCTTCATGGAGGTGCAACGTTAGATTTTGTTTATCCAGGCACTGTAATTATGCTATAACACATGCAAAATTTCGATATTTCATGCCAATGTAATTATGTAATAAAAAAAAGATTCTCCTGATAAGATTTCATAAAATTTGCACCATAATTTTGTATATGATATTTTTGGTTGAACATCAAATAGTGTGAACTGATAATAAATTAGATGTATTTGTTTTGTTTTTAAATAAATTGTTCAATTTTCAAATAAAAAATATTGATGTCTTATTTATTTCGGTTGCAAAGCACTTACTTCATTTTGTTAACACTATCCAACATAGTTGAAAAGTGTTTATAAATTTAGTTTGTCTGTTCTCTAACTCGCGTAAATAAAGTTGGATTGCTATGTAATTGATATGTTATTAAGCATTACCATAGCATATTCGGTATTGAAAATGAAGTGTGTAGCCTTTATAGTTCGTTTACAGGGGCACTCAAACGAATGTCGTTACATTGTGGTCTATGGGGAAAATAGTTTGCAGTGTATTTTAATGATGTTACTCTATTTAAAACATGTTAGAATTTATGTACGTCATTGAGGGCCACTGCAAGATGCTTTCTACAGAATTGGGTGTGCATAGCATTTATCATTCACTTACAGGGACACACAAAAAATCGGTTACAGTACTGTCTACAGAGCCCGTCAAAGGAATCGTACACTGTTTTTGTGCCCATGCGCGAAAACTAGAGCAGTGTGAGAGACGGTGTTCGTTTTAAATGGATATTCAAAGTATGCATACGTAAAGAAAAAAAGGTTTGAGCCAAAAATGTTGTTGCATTTCCGTTTTTTGAAAATTCTGTTCCAAAAATAGGAGTTTTTTAAATTAAACAACCCTACATTGTGCACCGTAAGTTTGATTTTTTTTATGTCAAATTAAATTTAGGCTATCAGTAAATGTGATAGTTTGTAAGGTTAAAGATTGAGTTAAATTGTTATTCAGTTTTGAAATTTCCATCAATGGGACCGAAATAGACCAAAAATGCCTAACCAAGCTTTGGTGCTCACTAAAACGAATTTTTATCGTCATGAAATAAGATTTATTTGGTGGCTCACCTTCTTCATTGTTTACTCTTTATGAAAAAACTTATTAAAGACACAGTGTACTAACAAGGCAAACGATAAACAATTTAATCGCCAAATTTAAACAGACAGAAAGTGTTGCCGATCATAAGGCAAATTTAACCGGAAGACTGCGATCTGCGATGACCGCTGAAAATATCCAGCAAGTGGATGAACGTCTTAATGAAGATCCATATCTGTAAATTTCAAGACTTGCTCAAGAGATCGCATGTCTGAGACAAGTGTTCGCCGTATCTCAAGAGGTGAGCTGCATCTTTACTCACACAAAATTCAAATTGACTGCAAATGTAAAAAAAAATTGTTTTCGCTGAAAAGGTGCTTCGGCTATCGCTAGGTTACAAAATCCCGGTTCCAAATCTTTGGTTTAATTATGAGGCTCACTTTCATCTGACCGGGCATATTAATAAGCAAAATTACCGCTACTGGTATAGAGAAAACCGTCATGAGTCTCTTGAAAAGCCCGTAAATCCACAAAAAAATGACTGCCTGGATAGCCATCTGCTCAAAAAGAGCATTAGCAGCAAACTTTTTCAGAAAATGCAGTTAATTCAAAAAAGTTCGATGTTTCAAGAATATGGCATGGAACACACCATTTAATGGCTTCCGTGGCCCTAAAAAGGGTGAACCATGGTTTATGCAAGATGGAACAGCTCCTCACTGTTCTCACGAAAGCCACGACATCCTTGAAAAGCACTTTCATGACAGAGTTATCGGTCCGAGTTTTGAAAACCGATATGGACATGATGTTCAGTGATCACCGTATTCTCCCAATCCATGTGATTATTTCCTCTGGGGATATCTGAAGGATAAATGCTATCGAAATGCACCGTCAAATCTCGATAAACCAGAACAAGCAATTCAAGATGTGCTCGAAAACATTCCGCCAGCCTCTTTTCTTAAGGTTATTAGAGGTTTCAAGAGAAGACTTGAAATGGTTGTTGACATAAGAGGTGAACATATCGATCCATTTTTATAATGTTATGCATACTCCAAGCTTCATTTTGACATTAAAATTTCGAATCTAAACAGAGTACAAATAAAGTTATTGACCAAAACCTGTGTATGATTCCTTTTGACGGACACTGTATGAGCAATAATTGTAGGAAGTGCGTTTTCAACTATGGGATACGTTTTAAAATTTAACTAATTTTATACATATTACTTAGTGTATATAAATTCTATAGATCATATTCAGGGCTGCACAAAAGAATTAGAGTACATTTCTGCCGCTTATTGGCCGAACTAACTGAAGGGGAATTTTTCACTGTGTTTTGCGTTTCCTAACTGAGCTAATTTTTGGCATGTTATATAGTATATATACAAATCTATAGCTGATATACAGGGCTGCACAAAAGAATGCGGATATTTTTCCGACTATAGGTAGTAATTGCTGGAAATGGGATTTCAAATGTGTTAAGAGTTTTCCCATATTGTTTACTTAGACACATTCCCTGCCCGGTTTGACCTTGTTTACTTAGACACTGGGCGGGACTACTTAAACTTAAGCCGAATGGTATGCCTCCCCACCCGGTTTCACCTTGACCTTGTTTACTTAGGCATCATCTTTCCCTTTATTAAACGGTGAAGTTTAATTACATTATTCTGAATGCGTTGGAAAGTGTTTCGTAATCTTAGTTTGACACATGATTTTTCTTTCATGTTTTAAATCATCATATAGAGATCAATCTTTCCATAATTTCCACCACCACTACAAGTATAGCATATCCATGGCTGCCAGTTTTAAGTCAAATAAGCATAATTTCAGACAAAAAAATTACTTAACTCACTGGGTCATCTGAGCCTCCCAACTTAACGGAGTTTTCCCGATACGGCATGATATTTAGGAAATAATGGGAATAATTTTTCCTTTGAATAAATCATGCATCAAGCATAGATTATGAAAGACTTTCCAACACATCCAGAAAACTGTAACGAAACTTCACCGTTAAATAAGGTGAAAGGAGATACGTAGTAAAAAGTTTTGGAAATATAACGCATTTAAAAATCCAGTTTTAGCAATTACCTTCTATAGTCAAAAACCTAGTCAAATTATATTGTACAGCCCTGTATGTGATCTATAGATTTGGATATATACTACATAACATGATAAAATTTAGTTCAGTTACAAAATTTACATTTAGCAATTTTCGCCAATCGATGGAAATGCATTCGAAATCTTTTGTACAGCCTTGTATACTATCTAAAGGCTTTTGCCACATAACATAATAAGCTAAAATTTAATTCAGGTAAACGCATCAGGCAACTTAAAACTCATTTCCAGCAATTACTATCCATAAACGACAATGTATCTTATTATTTGCGTAGCCCTGTATATGAACTTATTTATATTCCACAAACTTCTGTAAGTCTACTAGATATAGTTCAGCAGGAAAATGCGTAACACAATTAAAAATACCCTTAATCAATTCATTCCTATATTCAGTAATATTTACGAATTCCTTTGTGTAGTCCTGTATAGGATCAACAAAATTTATACGCACCACGTGCTATGCTAAAATTTAGTTAAACTTAAAAACGCAAGCCAAAGTTGAAAACGCACTTGTCACACATAGACTGTACTTATTGCACTAAAACTGTAACTGAACTCTTTTGTGTGTCCCTGTAAATGAACGATAAAATCAATACACCATACTTTCCAGTGAGCAATTTATAATGCACCTCAGTAATGCATTTAAATTTCATTATGTTTGAAATAATGAAACATCATTAAATTACACTGCAAACGATTTTTCTCCGTAAAACATTGTGCAACAGAAATCTTTTGTGTGACCCTGTAAATGAATACATGTGCTTTGCACCCCATATTTTACAAAAGCATGTTTTAGAGCGCATCATAATTGTGTATCAATTTCAACATGTTTCGAATGGCGTTACATCATCAAAATGCGCTTGAAACAATTTTTCCCGTTGACTGTAATGTAACGGAATACTTTTGACTGTCCCTGTAAATAAACTATAAATGCTACACACTTCATTTTGAATAGGGATCATTCTATAGTAAACGTCAATAACATACAAAAATTTCTGTACAGTCCGAGTATATTTACGGGAGTTAGCAGACGGACAAGCGGACAGACAAACCAAAGTCATAAATACTTTTAAATTAAGTTGGAAAGTGTTTAAAGGTCCATGGCATTGAATTTATTGCACTTTCATTTAAATGTGTGAATAGTGGTCTTTAAAATCTAAACTCATTAAAATTCACTAAACACGGCGTGAGCAGTAGTTGTGGAGCTCTTAAGAAACATCTGAAACAAAAAATCACTCGAATTCTTCAAATATATTAAGTGAGTTGGACACCGAACCTCAAATTGATAAAATAAAAAAAATATTTCACAATAATGGCGTCTGTTGATGTCAATTTTTGGCACTCATTTTTCATTTTCGGAACTAATCGAAATTATAAAAAAAATTAATTTTTATAGGCTGGTCATCCAATCAAAAAAGGTATAGTTTAATTTTTAAAAAACAATAATTGCTGGAATTGTGTTTTAAATTGTGGTACGTTTTAAATTGAACTATTGTCTTCCCTATTACTTGGTGTGTTGAAACCTACAGTGTGTTTAATCCTTCAGATGATATACAGGGCAGCTCAAAAGATCTCGTGTACATTTCTGTTTATTGACAGAAATTGTTGAAAGGTAATTTATAACTGTGCTACGCGTTTCCTAACTGAACTAATTTTAGCATACTTTGTAGTATATATACAAATCTATAAATCCTATACAGGGATGATCAAAAGAATTCGGATATTTTTCCGACTATTAATAGTAATTCCTGAAATAGGGTTTTCAAATGTGTTATAAGTTTTCAAAATTGTTGACTTTGCCATATTTCACTTTATTAAACGCTGAAGTTTTGTTAAAGTACTCTGAATGTGTTGCAAAGTGTTTCATAATCTATGCTTGAGACATGATTTTTCGTGCTTCTTAAATAAATTTTTGGTATAAAAACTGCGCGACATACACGAGTCAATACAAAAGGAACATTTGCAGAGTAACGAAGGGCAGCCAAATCGAAAAGGTGTCAAACAAGAATGAAAAATCATGCGTCAAGCATAGATTATTTAACACTTTCCAACACTTCCAAAATACTTTTAGAAATCTTTACCGTTTAATAAGGTCTGATGTCTAAGTAATCCCTTTGGAAAATGCATAACACATTTAAAAATCCAATTTCTGGAATTACCAACAATATAAGGAAAAAATATCCGAATTATTTTGTGAAGCCCTGTGTCTGATCTATAGATTTTTATATATGCTACATAGAATGCTAAAATTGAGTTGAGTTAGGAAACTCATATTACGCAGTTGAAAATTCTCCTTCAGCAATTTCCGTCAGTAAGTGTAAATGTACTCGAGAAGTTTTCTGCTGCCCTGTATAGGATCTATAGAATTTATACTCACCAAGTAATAGGCAAAAAATGAGTTAAATTTAAAAATGCGTACCGTAACTGAAAACGTACTTCCAGCATTGATTATTAAGGGGTCTCAGGACTCTTAAATCTTCAAAATTTTCGAATTTTTAATTTTTTTATCTTTTCTGAACCTTTTTGATATAATTGTTTCCTTGAAATTCCCATTAGAACAGAGGTTATGGCTTTTAGAATTATACACACTCAGAGCTGAAGCGGTAAAAACAAAACTTTGAATTCAATTTACTCAAAATGATGTTTTTGGACGTAACGCGCAGGATATCTCAAAAAAGTTTAATTATTTTTTCGTAAAATTTTTAAAAGATATGTTTCATATTAGTCTCTGCATAAACTGAATCTAAATTTTCACTTCTAATGTTCAAAATAATTTTTTTTAGGTGATTATACTATTGAAAATTTCAAAATTTTGTATAAGTTAAATACAACTTTATATAAAAAATATAAATGTTTTAAATACAAATTTATTTAGGTTCAGGGTACTTATTACAATGTAATGTATAATTAGGCACCAAAGTTTTTGTTCTAGGTGCAAAATTTATTTTGTAATCTTGCGCGTAAGCTGTCTTTTTGCTCGAAAAATGTCTGACTGTTTGAAGCCCCCTATAAATATTAATTCTGCATTTTATAATTTTTTTTAATTTTTGAAATGAAAGAACTTATACTTATATCTTTCATCCATCCAAAAATTGTGCTTTAAAGTCATGTACATTTTAAGAAATTAAACGTTGAAAATGTTTCTTTTTTCCAATTTTAAGAGTCCTGAGACCCCTTAACAGACAGTTTTTTAACGGAATAATTCTGTTTGTCCCGGTAAATGAACGATGAATATGCTATGTCCACAATATTCTATAATAAACCTCTTGTAATGCACTTCAGAGATAAGTAGCAATTTTCAATATGTTTGAAATAGTGAAACATTAAAATAAACCGCAGAGGATTTTTTTCCATAGACCGTAATGTAACGGAATTCTTTTGAGTGTCCCTGTAAAGGATTTATAAGTGCTACACACTTCATTTTCAATATCGAACATGCCATGGTAAACCTCAATAACATATACAAATCAATTGCATGAAAATCCGAGTACATTTACACGAGTTAAAGCACAAACCGGCAGACAGACAATCTTAATTCATAAACACTTTTCAACAATGTTGAAAGTGTTAAAAGGTATATTTTGAGAGTTTCCTAATATTATTTATAGTTTCACGTTTGGCTGTGTAACTGTCCATAATAAAACATTCTGTTTGTCCAACTAATTTGTACAATGCCTGTCGTCAATAAATAAAATTATCTGTGGTTCATTATTGAAGACGAAAAATGGAAAAGGTTATGTCTTATTTTTCTCAAAAAATGTTTATGATCTGGATGAAGGTGTTATAAGGGAAAGCTAATCTACAGTCTCCCAAAAAAACGTTAGTGGGAATTTAACCCGGGAGGAGACACGCGTCAGTTTGAAAGCGACGAAAGACCATCTAATTACGTACTAATAAGTTTCATATCTATATATATAAACACATATATACACAAGTAGTAATAATACGTATGCTCCCTGGCGGTGGAAGGTGGAACTAAAAGATGTTTGAATCATTCGAGGTTCGTTTGGAAAAATCGATCATACTGTTAAAAATTTGCTGTCCAGTCATTTGACAGTCTTTATGGAAAATGGTTACATAACCATAATTTAATTAACCATAATTTTTATCGTCAATAATATGGTCAGAATAGAGTTAAATTACGGTTATGTAACCAAAAACGGTCAAATGACTGGACAGTTTGTTGCAAATTTTTAACACTGCAGCGAAGCAGTCATGGCCTGCTTGCTTTTTGATATCGCTTAAATATCTTTGTATATCAGCACATTTTTCATTTTTTAGTATTTTTTGTGTTAAGAATATCAGTGGATCTTGATCGTAGGGAAACAAGACATCCACGTATTTAACAATGAAAGTCTCCACCCCTGACTTTTTTAGAATAAATGTTTTTTTTTTTCAAGTTGAGCACGTTTTTCATTTGCCGGAACGTGCTACTGTGTTCCAATTTATCTCAATACACTGACACCCTATCACGTTTCCGAAAGCTGATCTCGTAAGAGCAGAAAATGGATCATCGACTCGGTAGGAAAAACACTGATCAAAATATCGTGATGACAGCTTCAAATATAGTCCATCAGATCGACGCTGAGAGTTTATTATACTATATTAAAAATAAATAGTAAGCAGCTGAAGTTTTTTTTTTTTTTTTTTTAATAATTGGAAAATGTATCGATGGATCGCTTATATTTCCTAAAAATATGTTTTCATTTTCAAATAAGAAATGTCTAACTTAATAAACTATTCTTTTCACAAAAGACGAGTTATTATGTTATTATTATTATTATTGAAAATTATATTAGTAGTAAATGATATTAGTAACCCTTTGTTACTCAACAACTCCGATATGAAAAATATTTTCTCAGATGTTAGAATACAATATTTTAAGCATGTTAAAAATTAATTTAAGGTATCCGCACACCTTCGGAGGTGATTTTTTAATTTTTTTTAAATTTTCTCTTTATACCAATTTTTTCTAATGACATTAAAATTTTGAAAAATATATAGACATTTTAGAAATTACACATAAATAATTTTTTTATGTGAAAAATAGTCAAAATGATGTGAAAAATTGGCATTTGCGCAAAAAAGGATAATTCACAATCAAATCAATGTATTCACATTTTTTAAATTGCATAATAAAGAAAATAACTTTTTCTAGGGCATAGACTAGCCTCATTATAATAGCATCCGTATCGCAGAAGCTATGGCACTTCAAGTACTATGGAATGAAAAATTCGTAAAATTTCTTGCAACTTTTTAACTTATACCAGTGTAAATATAAAACTAACTAATATATCATCATCATTGTAGTCTATTCCCTCAATAAACATTTGTAAAATAAGTAAAAAAAAAAAAAATCAAGGCATTTCATTCATAATTTTTTGCTATAGGATGTTTTGCCTACAGTAAAAATCTGAAAACTTCATTTTGTGAAAAATCTAAAAATAACTTTTAAAGGCGGTTCTTGCTATAAAAATAATAATTATTATTTAAAGGTTTAATTATATACTTCATGTATTTTCTTGAACATATAATACAATTTAAATGCTAAATCACAAAAACGAAGAATGTAAACATACATTTCAGCTTACTTCCGGTTTGCAGAACGATATTTCCGGTAGTAAAATTCTTCGGCAAGCTGTAATAGATGTAACTATAAACAGCTGTAACTCTGATTCTAATTCAGATACAGACAATTAAAGCAGAATTTGATAGATAAAAGATAGGATTTTAATATTATTTCAAAAATAAAAGATCGATATTTTCATCGAAATTGACGTTTTAAAGGTGTACGGATACCTTAAACAAATTAAAAACATAAAAATAAAAATATATTGACTAAAAGGTACTTTTTTCACATCTGCAATCAACAGAAAATTCCACACTTTTCATAAATATTGTCAATATTCTAATACAAAATTGTTTAAAGTAGACAAACTTATCTTTGTAAAAATCTAATTTTGTTTATCTCCACCTTTTTAATTTGACAAAATTTACGAAGTTTATTTTAGAAATAACGATGTTAAACTGCGCAAACGATAAATAAAACTTTGACATGAAAAATTAACTCAGTATCTACGTATTTTGAGAATTCTATGAACAATTTATATTAACTGCTGTGTTGGAAGATAACAAAGAATAAATAAAATCGTCTTTTAAAGCCCACTCTGTAAGTAACATTGATTTCTGGGTATGTTCCTGAAAGCAATGCTGTGGTACAAAGGGTTAATTCAAAGTTTTATTTTGTATATTTACTGGATTAAGAAATGAAGTTTTAGATACGCTAATAATCAGCGCGTTTTTTTTTATTTCGAATACCATTTTTCGCTTTATTAGAATCTACATTTGTCTCGTATGTTACCGTCCAAAGAACTTTTTGCTTTGTCTTCTACGTTACCATAAAAAAATTTATATTAAAAAATTTTTCGAAATTTTGCACTGCTAAAGCATTGATTATTTTACTATTTGGAGTTTGACTATTCTTCAGATAAATAAAAAGTGTAATTAATAAATTTAAAATAGATTTATTAAATGTTTCTGACTGGAATAGGTGTAAAAAATAGTTATTTGACTTAATAAAAAAAAAATCTCAATTCACAAAATTCGTGCAGGACTTTATCCTTTTGAAATTTAATTTAACTTTTATAAATTCTTTATTATTCTTCAGATACATAAATATATTTATTTTTTTTACTTAGATTTGGGAAAAAATTAGTGTAGTCCTTTATTTAGTTTATTAGTTTTAGTTTATTTAGTCCTTTATTAAGTATTTTACTTTTTATCGGATACTTTCCTACACTGTAGCGTAAAAAAATGAAATGTTTTGAAAACATCTAAAGATTTTTAAATGTCTACTGTTAATTTTTCAGAAAATCAGAAAAAAATAATGAAATATAATTAAAAAATTCCAGTAATTTATTATACTACATAATATATATTATGCTATAGACTATAAAATGTGCCAAATAAATATATTGATCTCAAAAGAAAATAATATAGAAAAATTACAAAGGTAATTTACAAAGTTGTACAGCAGTATCAATTTAGTACAAAAATACACCTTGTGTACATAAATGCTAAGAATAGGACACATAAAATTCTTATTTATTTGTTCGTGATTTCCAACACTGTAGCGTAAAAAAACTAAAGAGCTTACCTATCCAGGATCGAGTGATCCCACACGATCCAATAGGAAATCTCCAAGCGATCCCTAATCCCCCAAGGAATCACACGAAATTCAGCCGAAGCAACGGAAAACCCATCAGAAAAAACAGCTCAAAAAGGACACGTGGCACACCCCCAATGAGAAATCCCGAAATCAAAGTTCCAAAGAATCTAATAACATACCACCTACGGAATGTCATATCGAATCCAAGGCTTAAGGTGATGACTACATCAGGGTGTATAATGTGTTGCTAGCGTCGCCTCTTGGAAGAACGCGACGAAACCAAAAAAAAAAAAGTTACAAAAACACCCCGCTTAAAGGTAGAGATGAGCGAACAGGGTGGAAATTTGAAAACTATTGCCCCTCAGCACAACCGGCAAAGACAGCCATACCTACCACCAATTAAGAGCCATGAATACTTCCGAAGACATGTGCAAAGAGATGGGCCGAAGCCCATGAGAAACCAAATGCTCCGCCGACAGGGTCTGAGACGATCCCCCAGCCCGGTTCCTCGTAATCGGCCAGTCCGGGAAAAGACATGTACCCCTCCGTACCCCCTCCCAGAGAAGATGATACGAGCCACAGAACACAGGCCGGATGTTCCTCTGCGGACTTGAACTACTCTTGGTGAAACAGGGTAATTCCCTTTCCAACCGAAAATAGAGGGCGGCGCAAAACTACTCCAGCTGCAGAGGGAGCCGCAGGGAATGAGAAGTCATAGGGAAGGAGAGGTCATTATCACCCCACTACGCCCCTGTCTACATTCCGCCGCCTGCTAGTACCGAGAGTTGCTGCATGCCGCCTCACGCACTGACCAGGCGTCACTACGGAACCACAAGCGGTCATTGACGTATAGAGTCCGTCATTGCCTTCGTTTCGCCTTATATAAGTGTGGAAACGGTCCTATCACATTAGTTCGCCGTTGCCCAGAAGTCACCACCCGGTCCAAAATGACCGGGAAATTGGGATTTGAATAAGAGGTGACTATCCGCCACCTAGGGAGCTCGCGCCTGCCCGCGTCATTCACTTTTCCTACCAGTATTATTTAATAGAATTCTTGTGCTTTTTTAATCACAGAATTTCTGTGATTAAGTCACAAACAAATTTCTAAATGTAAAAACTGTTGCTAAAAGATTTTAAAAAATTGTATAAGGGACACTCGTCGTGAAGGGTTTAACCATTAACGGAACATGCTGCCCCACTGACAGACATAAATTTTGAAATTCAAAAATTCATAAGCGAGTGCGAGTTAAGTGTTAACGATTAAAATGGAGAAAGAAATGCTGCAAGAAGGTTACCTAGATTATGCAAACAACTCAAAGAACGAATACCAAGACGATAATCATTTGTTGTCATCGATTGACTTGTACTTATCAGCAGAATTGGGAGAATAAGTGGCACAAAGCAAATGCATAGGAAATGATAGATGGTACGAGGGTTTTTGAATTAACTCAGCCAGATTCGGTCGTTGTCGTAAAAAAAAAAATGGCTGGTAGGAGAGTTGTAGCACTCAAATGTTGCTCCAGCCGACTTCTTTTTGTTTCCACGATTAAAACAAACCTTAAAAGTTGAAAAAAGTTTCGGATCCAGACATTGATAGTTATGTAACGAGGGTTCTCAATGCGATTCCGAAAAAGGGATTTGCCAATAGTTTTCCGAAACTCTACAGTCGTTATCAAAAGTGTATTGTAAACTGTAGTTATTACTTCGAAGGAATTTAATGGTCCTAATACACGAGGCGTCACTACTTTCCAGAGACAGAATGTTAAATCTATGATTTCAAAAAGAGTTTAATCGAAAGAAGCAACATTTTATTGTTGGAGCAATTTTGTAGGCTCTAAAAGAGCAATGTCGACCCTCACAACCAGTGAAATGCTTGGAAAAGTGCGACGTTATAGTTTGACTCACGTTTCAACCCTTCAATCGCTTATTTGGAGTGATGAAGTGGGGAAACGTGTTCAGAACTTTAACAGCATGTTAGTGGAAAGATCTTGATCATTGTGATGCGGCAAATTAGCCCGTGTAAGAACTTTTTTTAGGTGCGTTCGTAATTATATAAATACGTAGCGCCTATAGTCGTCGTCTAGTTCGTCCGTCTGTCCGCATAGAACAGCACAAAAACTACCCAACCGAATGGTTTGAAATGTAATATATAGAATCTATGCAGAATGCTCTCGAGTCATTTCAAATTTTATGAAAATTGAATCAAAACTTAAAAAGATATTAATAAAAGTTTTCTTCATTCTATTAAATCATTTCATACGTAATTAATTCAATGATATCTCATGATAGGTAATTATTTTAGGTTGCCATGGTGATTACGTCCTGTTATTTCCCTATTACAAAATTTAAAAACTGAATTTGTATACTAAAATTGTTTAATTATAGCAATCCTATAATCTACCGATAGTTTTTGGGATAGATGTTTCCGGAGAAATAGATATTAAATGGAAAAAGAGACTAAATATTGATTTCAAGTTCTGAAATTTTCAAAGCTAGGTTTAAGTTTCCCATTGGAATTTCAGTCAATGTCAACAAAAGATAAAATGTTGCCAACTTAAAATGTACTTATTTTGAATCCTATCCTAATAACAGACGCTATAATTAATTTCAGTGAAATAATAACGATGATTTCTTATACATTGTCTTGTATTGGATACTAGCAAGCTACGCCCGCTGCGCTGGTCGATTTCTACAAATGAACCTTGAATCAAACGAAATATATCGTTTAATTTGACCTTGTATTTGGAAGCAATCTGTATATTTACCTGGAATATCCTTCCACTTTACTGAAAAATGACGTAATTGCGTTATTATATTTTCTAATGTGTAGTCAAAATTTTAGCTGTTAAGGACCAACTCTTTTATTTGGTCATTTACAGTAAGGGTTTGCGAAAGAATGATAAAACTATATGCAATATACCAAAACCCTCACTAAAAATTATCGAACTAACAATGCAAACAAATTAACTAGCAAAATCCATTCAGTAGAAGTTTTTATAAGGTAATTACTAAATTTAATACTAGGATAGTCTGCGCACAATTCAAAAGAATAACAATAAAAAATCTAAATATTAATTTTTTGCTAAACTATCCGTGAATAATTTTCACTTCATTTGTTTTTTATGCATTTCCATTGCTATTTTGTTGTTATGTTGTAATTTAATAGAACAGTTGTAATAAAACCAAGAAAGTTATTTTGCGCAATCTGTCCTTACAGGGTTGGTGTGATTGCGCACATGGATAGGAGAGATTGTTACTAATAATAACTACAATTAAATTGTTAACAATAATAATTACACTTAAATGACATTGTTCTAAGGTTTTTGTGAACAAATATTATTGTATTAGGAGTGAATATTTCAACCTAATGATTAAAGAATCAGAAAAATGAAACAATTTAAAAAACGATTAAAAAATTTGAATTAAAGGGGGGAAAAATTAAAGAATCAGAAAAAGCAAGTCCAGATAAGATTACAAAATAACATTAAGTTACTTGAAAACTCGTTTAACTTAAAATTAGTCCATTTTCATTTTTCATTTCTTATGCAAATTTACCAATAACCTGCGTAATCTCTCCTAGCATAGAAACTAATGGGAACGACGCGCCATCTCTCCTAAGTAGCAGATGCGCAAACTCTCCAATTTTGGTAGGAGAGATTGCGCGGCCTTTTATTTAAACATGGCCGCTACTAAAACGAACCGTTGATGTTCACATTGTTAGTCTAGATTAGTGGCTTATGAGAAATCATTTAAGTTAAAAATATTTTGTACTATTGACATTGTATAGAAATTCTGACGAATAGCTATGAAATTTCAAGCAGTTATTTTGGGAAAACAAAACAAAATAGCAATGCTTTATCTTAGACGCTCAAAACAATCAACGTGCACTTTCAAGCAGACACTCCACTACTGCTGTTGTACAACTACCTGGAGTCGCTGCTCCCTCACTCTACTCCTTCCCACCAAACATCTATGTGCGCAATCTCTCCGACCGCGCCATCTCTCCTGGCTTTACCTTAAAAGCTAATGTTTGATAATCGAGTTCATCTGATTATAGAACTTTTCCACATAATTCTAAAACTAACAGAACGATATAAAATATACTAAAACCATCCTTACAAATTATCTACTTAACAATACAAGTCTCAAAAAATACGCCCAGTAAAAACTTTCAAAAAGGCTAATTTTTCGGAATCGGGTTCACCTGACTATATAACCTTCACACATAACTGTTTGACTAAGCAACGTAGAACAATATGTAGTACATTAAAACCATTCCTGAAATAGCATCTAACTAACAATACAATTCTCATCAAAATCCGTCCAGTAGAACTTTTTCAGAAGGCTAATCTTTCATAATCGGAATCAAATATTGAAAAGGCTAATATTTGAAAAAAAAAAAATAGTCACCCGATTTTCGAATTTCCCCCTATAATTCTAGAACTAAGCAACGTAGAATGATATGTTATATAATAAAAGATTCCCTAGAAAATTATCTAACAGTGTAGGTTCCATCAAAATCCATTCGGAAAAATCTTTAAAAAAGGCTAAGCTTTCATAATCGGATTAATCTGATTATAGAACTTCCAAGAATAATTCTATAACTAAGCTACGTAGAACGATATGTTATACAATAAAACTTTCCCTGAAAAATTATCTTACACTTTAAATTCCACGAAAATCCATTCAGCAGAACTCCAGTTATAAACAGCCGGAACGAAATTTCATATATGTAGAAGTAAATAGAAGTATATTGCCATTAATGTAGTTTTCATTTGAAAAATAAAGGTACTTTTCGGTTAGCCGGGCGCCAGTGATATATGTACATATATATATATTCATACATATAAGTGTATATATATGTATGTATATACATGTATTTTTGTAGATATATGTGTATATATATATATATATATATATATATATATCACTGGCGCCCGGCTAACCGAAAAGTACAAAAATATATATATATACTACAAAAATGCAGTCGTACACTTGAAAAAAAACACCTTTTGGCTTAAAATCTCTCATCAAAACTGTTTTTCTTTTTTTTTCTTTCTTTTTTAAAAATAAAATTACAGTTTTTTCTTTTATTTTTCCAGATGTATAGCCATTTCAATTCTTTCTGCACCAAAAAAAGACACCCTTTGGCTTAAAATCAAATTGTTTGGGGTCAAAAGTAAAATCAAAATCGCCAAAAACAAAAGATAAATCGCCAAATATTTTTCAATAGCAATCTTGCCCCTTGAATAATTTTTTAAGCATCAGAACTCTTTTTTTTTCTTTCTCTTTCTTTTTTCTTTCATTTTTTCCTTCTCTTTCTTTTTTCTTTCTCTTTCTTTCTTCTTTTTTTTTAGCAAAATGAGCAACAGTTTTTCTTTTATTTTTCGAGATTTCTTTTATTCGAGATTTATTTTCTTTTATTTTTATTTATTTTTATTTTATTTTTCTTTTCATTTCTTTCTGCAACAGTAATGATCGCCAAAAAATTAGCAATGCTAACCTTTTCGGCCAAAATAATAGAACTTTCTATCATAATTCTATAACTAATCTACGTAGAACTGAAAAATGATCTCTCGAATAGTGCAAGTTCCATCAAAATCGAGTTATAAAGGAACGGAACGAAATTTCCGTTTGTGTTTTATATATATAGTAGATTTTCGCATAGTATCATTTGAATGTAACAGAATTGTAATGAATTGTTTGTAAAAGTGGATTGTTCATAAAATAAAATGAATATCTATAATATGAAAATCTGCATATAAAATAAATTTTGTTGTCGTGCATTTTTACATATGAGTACAACAGCTATTGCACTAAGATCTGAATATTTATAAAACGAGTTATAGTACGGACGCACCTCATTCGTCACGGTTGGCGTACAAATAACAGCTTGTGTATTTATTTTTTCGAATGTTAAGTTATTTTTCGAAGTCCATTAAACATGCACTTAAATTGTTCTGATCTGTGTGAGAATCTTTGATTTCGGAACACATTCATCGAACTTTATTGCCATACTTTCTATTATTGTCATAATATAAATACTGGAATATCAATTTAGAGTTTCAAAAACATATTAAGTATTTAAAGAAAACAACTCAAAAGTTTTGCTGATCGTAAGCACAATTGGAAAGAAATCCTTCCGGCCGGTACCGGGAGGAAAAGGTAGCTTTCATAGTCCACGTTTTTAAAAATTCAACTTATTTTAC
Organism: Maratus michaelseni; assembly: GCA_963931845.1. Lineage (NCBI taxonomy): Eukaryota > Metazoa > Arthropoda > Arachnida > Araneae > Salticidae > Maratus > Maratus michaelseni. The sequence goes on from OZ007586.1 coordinate 19,631,182, forward strand.
TGAAACACCCGAAGCTAAGTTGCTTGGAACCCGATCATAGACGATTCAATCCCGGTTTTCGTTAATGCTGAATTTGAATGTGAATTTCAGAAACTCATAACAAAAATCAGATTGTTTCAAAATTTTCAGCCACCCTAGAATTTCATTACAAAAAGCTACCTATTGCAGGCGTTCGGAGGAAAGAAATTCCAAAAAATTTTGTTATATTTTAACCGATCATTACCCCTAGACCCCTAAACCACCCTCCGTTCAAATGTTGATATACACTACTGGCCAATAAAAATGCTACACCATGAAGGAATGCAAATAACAGAATATTTATTGGACAAATACATTATAATGGGAAGGACATTTGATTACATTTTCAGAAAATTTGGAGGTATAGATCCTGAGAAAACACTACCCAAAGCAGCCACCTCTAGCCGCAATAACAGCATTTATCTGCATATCCATGGAGTCGAACTGAGATTGGATGTCATGTACGGGTTCATCACTCCATGCAGCTTCAACACTATGCCACAGTTCATCAACCGTAGTAACGGGCGAGTGGTGGCGGGCCAGTCGCTCAGAAGCCATTGACAGGACATTTTCAATTGGTGAGAAATCAGGAGAACGTGCCGGCCAGGGCAACAGTCGAACATGTTCTGTATCAAGGAAGGTCAGGATAGTACGAGCAACATGCGGTCGTGCATTGTTTTGCTAAATCGTAGAGTTGCGGAGGAATCGAAGATAAGGCAGAACCACGGGCCGTAATACATCAGCAATGTAACGGCTGCTGTTGAAATAGCCGGCAATGCGAACAAAAGGTTACCGAGACATGTATCCAATGGCACTTCATACCGTCACTCCATGTAATATGACAGTATGCCGATTCGAATGCAAACTGGCAATGTGCGTTTCCCACGATGCCGCCAAATATGGATGATGGCATCATGATGCTGTATACGAAGCAGGAATGGCGTCTCACGTCGTCTTTGATGAATCCAGGTTCTGCATGCAGCAACATGATGCTATCATCCATGTTTGGCAGCATCGTGGAAAACGCACATTGCCAGCTTGCATTCGAATCGTCATACTGTCATATCACTTGGAGTGACGGTATGAAGTACCATTGGATACACTTCTCGGTAACCTCTTGTTTGCATTACCGGCAATTTAAACAGCAGCCGTTACATTGCTGATGTGTTACGGCCCGTGGTTCTGCCTTATCTTCGATGCCTCCGCAACTCTACTTTGTAGCAGGACAATGCACGACCGCATGTTGCTCGTACTAACCTGACCTTCCTTGATAAAGAACATGTTCGACTGTTGCCCTGGCCGGCACGTTCTCATAATTTTTCACCTTTTGAAAATATCCTGTCAATGGCTTCTGAGCGACTGGCTCGCCACCACACGCCCGTCACTACGGTTGATGAACTGTGGCATAGTGTTGAAGCTGCATGGACTGATGTACCCGTACATGACATCCAATCTCTGTTCGACTCCATGGCTAGGCAGATAAATGCTGTTAATGCGGCAAGAGGTGGCTGCTTTGGGTAGTGTTTTCTCGGGATCCATACCTCCAAATTTTCTGAAAATGTAATCACTTGTCCTTCCCATTATAATGTATTTGTCCAATAAATATCATTCTGTTATTTGCATTCCTTCATGGTGTAGCATTTTTAATGGTCAGTAGTGTAATATATATATATATATATATATATATATATATATATATATATATATATATATATATATATAATATATATATATATTATGTCATGCTGTAACTCTCTTATTTATAAACCGATTTGGATGTGACTGAGTATGTGTGTAGCACATACCAAGGTCTCGACCGAGTTCGTTGACCAGCTTCATCCGCCATCTTATTTCAAAATGGCGGTCAGTTAAAAAATTTAAATTTTTAAAAAATTCAAAAAGATGTACAAAAAATTTATAAATTGAAAAAATTGTTTCCGTTATGTGTTAGAACTTGATACAAGGATTCTGGAACAATCTTTGTTTTGACTATATTTTAAAAAATGGCTGAGATAGGGCAGTTTGAAGTTCTAGGGTGGCTGATATTTTGAAACAATCTAATATTTGTTACGCTGTAACTCTGGTATTTATGAGCTGATATGAATGTGACTGATCATGTGTACAGAACATACCAAGGTCTCGGCCGAGTTCGTTGGCCATCTTCATGCGCCAGCTTGTTTCAAAATGGCGGCAAGTTAATTTTTTTTATTTTTTAAAAAAATTCAAAAAGATATATAAAAAATTATAAATTGAAAAAGTTTTTTCTGTGAAGTGTTAGATCGTGATAAAAGGATTCCAGAACATTTTCTGTTTTGGCTTTATCATTAAAAATGGCTGAGATATATCCGTTTGAAATTCTAGGGTGCTGAGATTTTGAAACAATCCGATTTTTGTTATGCTGTAACGCTCCCGCTGAAATTCGCATTCAAATTCAGTATTAACGAAAACCGGGATTGAATCGTCTATAATTGGGTTCCAAGCATTTTAGCTTCGGGTGTTAGAGTAAAATGAGTTGAATTTTTAAAAACATGGACAATGAAAGCTATTAGTTTCATCCAAATTGATTTATAAATACGAGTGCTATCATATGACATATATCAGATATATGATCTATATCATACGATAACATTAGTATTTATAAATCAATTTGGATGAAACTAATTGTGTGTATTAAGCTCATCAATGTCTCGACCGAGTTCGTTGGCCAACTTCGTCCGCCATCTTGTTTAAAAATGGCGGCCACTTAAATAATTAAAACTAAAATAAATCTCTATCTCTATAAAAGAGTAAGTGTCTGTCTGCCTGCCCGCGGATTTCTCCGTAATTATAACACATAGGACTCAGAAATTTTTGTCATGTGTAGATGTTGTCACCGGATAGTATACCTCGCGGCCGGATTTTTAAATTTTAATTTAGATTTTTAAAAAAAAATTAAAACGTGTATATGGAATTTTGGGTTCAAGGCTATTTCAAGCTCCTCCCATGAAATAGCCTCGGCAACGAAGCAGCCAGCCAATGAGAGCAGTGTAACGACCGAATAAATCTATGGCCTAGCCTGACTCGTGAGTTGCTGGCCTAGAGTTGTCCAGTTTTTGTCCATGGTTTTGTCGCCTAGCTTCGGAGGTTGACTGCCGTGTAAGCCGTGTAATCGAATCGAAAGGGCAGTTTTCGATACGCAAAAAGACTGCAAGAGATGTTAGTTGGCAGGTCAAAAAGAAGTGAACCGAGCTAAGCTAAGAGAGATGCAGAGAGAGTTGAACAGACGATGGTGAGCGGAAAATGATGTGTGCGCGTGAACAGTATATGATGGTTGTGTACGCTGGGGTTTTGATGGCAGAGTGTAATGTTTTTTAATTGTTCATCTTATTTTAACTTGTGTATCAACGATGCCTAATAAAAAGTGCTGGATGTTAATCATCACCTTGGATCACTGGAGTTCGTTAAGTCATTACAGTATGGCTCTTTCCACCCGACATCAATAGAGCTTACTGATTTTAGTTCGGATTTTCACCACAGGGGGCGCTTTCATATCTTTGGTTCTATGGGCTGGATCATGACGGGATATGCCTCATTCGACTCGACATCGATAACCTTAATGAATTCAGTTATGTTCGTATAGAACATATTGTGCCCCCTGGCGGTGTAAGGTGTAACTAAAGGATTTTGCAGCTAACTCGGGTTTTATGGGTCACATCACGACACGGTTTGGCTCATTCGACACAACATCAATAGAGCTTACCTATTTTAGTTCTGAATTTCACCACCAAGGGGTGCTTTCCTATCTCTATTTCTATGGGCTGGATCACAATGGGGTATGGCTCTTTCCACTTGACATCGATAGAGCTGACTGATTTTAGTTCGGATTTTCACCACGAGGGGTGCTTTCCTATATCTGGTTCTATAGGCTGGATCACGACGGGGTATGGCTCATTCGACTCTACATAGATAGTGCTTTTCGATTTTCACCACCAGGGGTGCTTTTCTATCTCTGTTCTATGGGCTGGATTATGAAGGGGTAGGGATCTTTCGACTCGACTTACGGTAATATATGGAAGTGTGTATGGCACGCCCAGTGTTTGGTGTCTAAGGTAGTGGGGCCCCCGACATTAGATTTGTTTAAAAATAAAAAAATGTTCAACACTGATTTCAGGTACATTTAAGGTTGTTGGCACGGGCAACGCCGGGCGGGTAAGCTAGTATACAATAAAGTTAAAAATTAAAATTTATTTTTTACTTAAGTGTTAGGCCTTGATACAAGGATTCCGGAGCATTTTTCATTTTATCTCTATCTTAAAAAATGGCTGAGATAGAGCAGTTTGAAATTCTAGGGTGGATGACATTTTGAAACAAGACAGCATATTACAAAAACCATCAATTAATTTATGAGTTTTAGTGAACGTGATTTCTCGCAAATTATTATCTTTCATTGTTGTAATCATTTTCCCAGTCATACGCATAAAACTATATATTCATATCCGTTAGCGCCAAATTCTCGCCAAACTTGACGGCACTTGGCGAAATATCGCCAAATTTGGCGACCAAAATAAGTCTTCATAAATGAATCCAACTTGGCTATAGTTGACTAATTTGGCAAATTTCTTATTCAAATTCAGTATTAACGAATCTTCTGTAATCGGGTACTTTGCATTTTAGTTTGCTGTTTCAAGTAATATTAGATAAACTTTTAAAACGAAGATATAAGAAAGCTACCTTTTCCTCCCGGTACAGGCCGGAAGGACTTTTTTAAGATATAGCAAAAATAGTCTGGGTGTCATGATCGGTGAAAATATACCAAAATTTTTTGGAACTGCTTTCCTCCGAACGGCTGCAATAGGTAGCTTTTTGTAATGAAAGCTACTTAAAAGTATACATTTTGAAAGTTCCATAAACAGCATAATATTAATGTGCATGACTGTGACTTGAAGCGCTGCACTCGTTTCACAGATTTTTATCTTGTAATGCAATTTCATGCGCCTAAAAGGTGGTTAAGTAACATTTATATTATGACATTATCATCCTATGTTTGTCCTAGGCGTTGCCTAGCTTCTTCCGCTATCTTGTTTAAAAATGTAAGGCGACTTAAATATTTCAAACTCTAAAATTATACAAAAAGTTAGAAATCTAATTTTTTTTTTACTTATTAGGCCTTGTTACAAGGATTCTAGGGCATTTTACGTTTTGCCGCTATCTTAAAAAATGGCTGAGATTTCGATGTTTGAATTTCTAGGGTGGCAGCCATTTTGAAACGAGACAGCGGAATAAAAATATGGTATCTTCCTCGGGTTTAATTTATGAGTTTCAGTGAACGTAGTTTTCGAAAATTTACTTTCATTGTTGTAACCATAGTTTCAACTCTCATGTACTTAAAACTACATACTCATATCATAAAATGACGTCACAGTTAGAAGAAAAAATATTTCGGTATTCATAAAATATTCGCATACATACGCGCGCTTCCACACGTACGTACTTAACGGTGTCCACCACCGTCAAATTTTAGACGAGCTTGGTGCTAATTTGTCACGTGTCGCCAAATTTGGCGATACAAATCGGTCTCCATAAATACACTAACTTGTGGATAGTTGCCTAATTTGGCATAATTCTCATTCAAATTTAGTATTAACAAAATATTGGAATCGCCTATAATCGGTTCCATGCATTTTAGCATCGTGTTTTTCGAGTAAAATGAATTCTTAAAACGAAGGAATAATAAGCTACCTAAACGAGTAGAACTACGTGTAAAGAATAACCCATACGTTTTTTTAACCCCTTCACGACGAGCGTCTCGTATATTTGACGCATAAAATGCTCTAAATACTTTATTATTCATACCAGTAATTTTTAATTGAAAATTTTTCATTATTTAATCATAGAATTTCCGAGATTAAATTCGGCAAAAATTTCTATTTTAAAAACCCGGTGAGAAAAGATTAAAAATTTTGTAAAAAAAAACTCTCGTCGCGAAGGGGTTGTATCGTTATGGGTATAATTTCATTATTAATTACTACTAATTGGAGATTAATAAGAAATATATAGTTGCTCTTAAATATTCTCTCTCCTTCAAGTTTTAGCAGAGGAGCAACTCCATGTGTTTCACACAAAACTTTTTCAAGAGATCATCCATATTCGGCTAATTGTCTTCTCTGACGTTATAAGAACTATAATTCATGAAGGAATCTGAAGTGGTGACACTATATTGACATAAATGAGGTAATGTTTATGGTACTTGTTAAGGTAAATAATTTAAGGTACTTGAAGCCATTTCTCAGGCCACGACAAGACCACTTAACTTCAGTAGTGCATATATACAAGCTACCAGGAACCCAAATGTAGGTAACGTCTGTGATCTGTTCTCGAGAGAGTCGGGGACGCTCTTTCTCTTCCTGGAGAGGATTCTTACGGCAAAGATGTAGCCTGGAAGTTAACTTGGCCAGAAGCGAACTCAGGCCTTCCAGATAAATGAACTTACGAAAAAACTCTCAAAGAACTTCTTGCGTGTATTGTGATGTAAATTTACAGTGTGTGATGTCGCTCAATAAATTAGTGTTGTGCGTAAATAAGTCATTTTAATTTAAAGAGCGGTATAGGGTTAAGTATGCACTTATATAGACCTTCTTTGTGATATCCACTTTCTCCCAACCTGACAACAGAATTTTTTTAAATGTCTTCTTTTGCTTATGAAACCCCGTTCACAGCTAAATATATTCTAGTTTTAGGATTGTATTTTCATGATGAAGCATACTGAAATCCTGATAAAATAGCCAAGCATCGGATTTCAGAAAACTGCGTGGAACAGGAAATTGTTTCATTGTAAATGATGGCGGTAGTTCGCGATTTTTCATCTGCAGAAAAGTACCCAAGCTCGTTCCATATTGAAATAACAAATGCTATTGTATCAGATGTTTATGACTACACTATTTGAGATATTTCAAACAAAATAACTACCGAAATACAGTGTTAGAATGCTTTAAATAAAAATATATTTAAATTCCCAGGCAGTTAGAGGAGGGCCACTTTCTATATACTTTGAATTGTTAATTTCAAATTAATAAATAATGCAGTAATAATACGTGATGTAGTTCATCATACCAGTTGTCACGCCGTTCGAAAATGAGTTTTTCTAAAAAATATTCTATATACGTGAGATTCTTTACATAACCGTTAAGTTAGTTCAACGAAACTTCTACCTTAAACGGCGTAATCGAAGCAAATCAATTTTCAGTTTTTAGGATAAACGCACCAGTAGTCGACAGTGTATTAGCGTTTGACATTTTGAGAATTAAAAAAATAAGACTTTAAAGCATTTTTTCAGGCATTTTCAAGTTTTCACGACAACTTCTATCTATTCTGCATGAAAGTGGATGGTTAATTACATTGGTTTGATGAAAATTACTTGGTTGGAAAAAGATAAGTCAGCAATTATTGCCAGTCATTTGAAAATCTTGCTACAACGTGTTGAAGCTAAGCAACCCGAGTTGATTTTTTTCAGTTGTAGAATTAAGTAATCGTATAACCATTAACAGTTTTCCATCGGGAGTATTTAGCCCTTGAAATACAGCTTTTGAAGTCTAAATATGTGTAATATTTCCGGTATGATAGTGTAATGATTGGTTATTACGTTGCAGTAAAAATCGCAATACATAATCCCAGGCAGAACAATGCAAGAAAAAACTCCAGTATAGGTATACGAAAATAATTTATTGCATCACTAGATGTTGTGGCAGAAAGGATCAAGATGCCTTCTTTAGCAGTGGGTACAGCTAAAAGTGAGGAGCAGAAATGCCTGATCTTTCTCATATCATAACTGAATTCAACTGATTAGACACGTGCCACTAGGGTTACTTGGCTATAAAAATTTCAGACGGAGCATAGCATGTTAATGAAACATTTCAGGAAAGGGTGCCATTTTCGACATAGCATATCTATTTACTTCAAAATATAACTTTGCCAAGGACACAGTAACGACTTATGGATTGTGATGAGAAAGGAATTTTCTAGGGAAGTAAATATTACATATTTGAGCGATGTTGCATTCATTGCGATGCCCTGCAGCTGGATTTTATTAATGCGCAGCTAAAAGAACAGATCTTAAAAAATTCGTTGGGTACCTGATTTAACAAAGTAGAGTATCTATGAGTTTTTGAATTATCTTTTTATAAAGGGCGTGATACAGGAAAGCGAATACAAAGACATCAGAAAATTTAATTAAAGGAATGATTATTATTTTAAGTTAAATATTACGTGTGAAATTTTGAAGAGAAGGAATATTGATTTATAAAATAAAAAGGGAAGGGATTAAAACTTAATATATGATTCTCATATCATAGAGAGGATCTTGAGTACTAAAATATGTTTTCAGTTTCAACTCATAATGTTTTTTCAGTGTTCGTCAGGGTAACTTAGTTCCACCATGCATAGTTTATCAGTAATTTCACCATATATGGCACATATAGCAAAGCAACCCTCCTACATGTTGTATAGGAAGATGAAAAATGTAATGGTTGAAATTCATCCTATTTCATGAATATTTGGGAAATGCATTTTCATCCTTAGTTGCTGAAGAGGACACAGGTTCTTTCTAATTTTGTTAAAATAAAAGGTAATTTAAAAATATATTTTTCAAATTACTTTTTTGGCAACTAGTTTTAAGATGTTCTTCCTTATTTTCACTTCAATGTGCTACGGATTCTTACATATAAACAACTGACTGTTTCCATTTTTTGAGAGTGTTAATTACAGATGCAAAAAAAGACTTTTGAAAAATCTAATTATTTTCGGCTCTGGATCAATATTTTTAGCGTTTTCTATAAAGGGGTTCAAAATTTTATTTTCTTTATTTATAGGCATTTTTAAGAAATCTTATTCCTGAAATGTGTCTTTCTATTAAAGTTCCTTTTCAGATAACATGTTTTGGAAAACTTTGAACTTTTTTTTGAATTGAAATTTAATATTTTTAACTTATTGAATATTTTATATAACTCACGAACCATTTGCCCGATTTCATTACTTTTTTCACTATTGTGTGCAGAAAAGTTTTCTTGAAAAATCTAATTTTTTTGGCTCTGAATTAATATTTTTAGCGTTTTCTATAACGGGGGTTAAAATTTTATTTTATTTTTTATAGGCATTTTTTAATGAATTTTTTTCCTGAAATGTGTTTTTCTATTAAGATTACTTTTCAGATAAAAAGTTTTTGAAAACTTTAAAATTTCATTTAAAAAAAAAAAAACAATTTCAAACTTATTTAATTTTTGATATAACTCCTGAACCATTTGCCCGATTTCATTACTTTTTTCAATATCGTGTGCCGAAAAGGTTTTTCGTTATTTTGCCTTCAGAATTTATGAAAATATCACTTACAAAATTTATACTAAATTTAAAAGTTATAAAAAAAAATATTAGACTGATTTTTACTTCGAGGAATATTTTCATAATAATTAAAAAATCCTGAAAACAATTTATTAAAAACATAACATAAAAACTCTGTAAAAAAATATCATACCCATATCTTGCAAGAAAGTTCAGACATTACAAATTATGAAAAAGTTTGAGATAAATAGACTTAAATTTTTAGTTACGGGAAGGTCATAACTGATAGTACAACACAAAAATTGTTTATCTGCTGATGCAGTCATCGTAGAAATACGCTGTTTGCTTCAATTTATTTAACTTTGTAGCATTTTATTAACAAAAAAAATAAAGAATGCATTTTTTTTAAAGAATTTTTATCCCGGATCCCTAAGGAAATTTTTAATGGATACGAAAAGAGAAAGCAGGAACTTCTACTTCAAACAATCAGAGCAAGCTGGAAATTGTACGTCAAACATGACAAATGAGGTGCGTTTGTACTATAACTAGTTTTATAAATATTCAGATCTTGGTGCAATTGCTGTTGCTCTCTTATACAAAAATGCATGAATACAAAATTGACTTTATTTTATATTTTCATATTATAGATATTCATTTTATTTTATGAAATGAAGTTTCAATCCACTTTTCCAAACAATTCATTACAATTATGCTATATTGAAATGATACTATGCGCAAATATCCAATAGAAGACAATGTAAAAAAAAAAAAAAAATCGTTATTATTTCAGTGAATTGAATTGTAGCGTCTGTTATTAGGATAGGATTCATTTGAAAGTACATTTTAAATGGGCAACATTTTACCTGTTGTTGATAGTTACTGAAAATTCCAAAGGAAAATTAAGCCTAGCTTTGAAAATTTCAGCACTTGAAATCGATATTTAGACTCTTTTTCCATTGAATATCTATTTCTCCGGAAACATCTATCCAAACAATTGTCGGTAGATTAGAGGATTGCTATAATTAAACAGTTTTAGTATACAAATTCGGTTTTTAAATTCAATAATACGAAAATAATAGAACTCCATCTTAAATAGGACGTAGTCACCATGGCAACCTAGAATCATTGCCTATCATGGGATATCATTGAATGAATGACGTATGATAGGATTTAATAGAATGAAGAAAACTTTTAATATCTTTTAATTTTTGATTCAATTTTCATAAAATTTGAAATGGCTCGACAAAATTCTGCAACGATCCTATATATTAAATATCAAACCACTCGGTTGGGTAATTTTTGCGCTGTTATATGCAGACAGACAGATTAAACGACAACTATAGGTGCTACGTATTTATATAATTAATTTATTTGTATTACGTATTTATATAATTACGTATTTATATAATTACAAACGCACCTAAAAATGGAGGCAAAATAATGTGATTCTGTGCTCAACCTGTCGAACACTGATGTCTTTACCCTAAATTGTGTTAGATATCTTGTGCAATCCCACCTAATGCGCATTACGAATAATAGCGTTTTATACGCATTATTCGTACTTTTTTATTTCGTTTATTATTTTAGAAACAAAAACATTATTAACATTTTCTACTTTTGTATTTCACAGTATATGTCTAATCATATTGCAGACTTATTTTACGCATTTGAGAGAGAAAGTACTTAGAATTTTTGTTTTCCAAAACAAGTCTGTTATAGTTGACTTCGTAAAATACTTTTATCTTAAAAAACAAAATATGATTGATGCTTTCTTAAAAATTGTTTTAGGTATTCACGGTAAAAAAAAAAAAAAAAAAAAAAAAAAAAAAGTTTTTCGCAGAATTGTATTTTACTGGAAAAAAAATGCTGACTTTTATTCATTTATATATTTATTTTCGTTTACTGAAATTCGGTTTCTAAGGACGTGACTCCGTGTTTTTTTTTTATTATTATTTATTTAAGAAATGTCCTTTCATATCTTATAAAGTGTTTGAAGCTGATTTTGGATGAGCAGAAAATGGTTACGAAGAATAACGATGGGATTTTTTTATGATATGTTGGCGAACAATACGCAGTTTACGTTGGAAAGTTCAGCGCACAAATATAAAAGTTACTTCTGTACCGATTTTCACAAAAAGTACAGAACTCGTAAAGTTGTATTACGTGATTTTCTTTAAGTGCCTTATAAACTGCAGATAACTGAATATTTAAGAAAAAGTATTGAATGGGGTCATCTGAATGGAGACAAAGTCGTTTAAATAAAAGTTTAAGTCATATATATATATTTTTTTTTTTTTTCAGAATACAACGAAGTAAAACATTTTCAATCTTAGTTCTATACCTTTCTTTCAATACTTACTCGTGAGGACAAAGTTGAAAAAACGGAAGAGGAAAGAAAATCTCCAAAAAAAAAGAAAGAAATCTAAAACTCTATCATTTATATAATTCTATTTAAAAGTATTGTCTGATATGGGCACAAATTTCTATAAAATAATGACGTCAGCTATAATTTATAATGAACAAATAGACATAAAAGTTTTTTCTTTTCAGAAATTTTTTATTTTAAAATGAGGACATTAGCCTTGATACCTTTGACCCTGAAAAGGTCTATCAAGAAATCAAATTAGATTTTGTAAAAAAGAAAAAAAAATGGAGAAGTGAGAAAATAACGCTCAAAATAAATTGTTCTGTGCAAAGAATAAAAATTTCTGTTTGCATATTTAAACTTTTCATTTTTTACAAATATAAAATCTTGCTTTAATAGAAATTTGAACTAAAATATGTTTTTTTTCATATTGCCTGTTTTCTCCAGTTTGAAAAATCATCAGAACGATGAGGTCAAAGGTCTACATAAAAATACTTTTTAGAGTTTTAGTTTAATAGATATTACAACAAAGATACTAATTATAAAAATGTATTGATGTTTTTTCTGCTTAAGTTTATAAAGTTATTCCTTCTGTTGACTATTTTGAATGCTTTTATTTTCTTTGCAGATTTAATGTTATTTAATATTTTAAAATAGGAAAAAGGAGGGTTACGATGACGAAGTGGGTAGTATGACGAATTCAGTTTTTTCTCCCGTCCAGTCATACATAGCAGCATCTTCCGTGGTGCACGAGAAACCTTTGTTGGAGGTTCATGGAGAGGGTTGCCAGGTCCACAATCACAATAAAGCTGGACAAGGAGTCAGAAAAAGTGGGACAGAGGCCTCTAAATCGGGACATAAAAACACAGTAAATCCTATGAAAATGGAACCTGTCTATGACGGAATCTTGTGGTAAACGTAAAAAGGACCCAGGAGTAAAGGGTACCATATCTACCTCCTAAGACAAAACCTGTCTAAAATGGAATATTTCTCTGTTCACTTGAGATTTCGTCTTAGTAGGTGTTATTGTATTCAATAAATGCAATAATCTTAGGGTAGTAAAATCTGTAAAAGCGGAATCGCTAGTGACCTAAACAAAATTCCGTATGGGAGAGGTTTTCGATTGAGCAGTTATAATTATGTTATTCTTTCTGTAGAGACCATGAATGTTTTCCGTATAAGTCTGGATTTCTTATACGCAAGTTCCGTTTTCACAGGATTTACTGAACTAAGTACGATAAAACCTGTAAAAACAAAATTGCCAGGGAACAGAAAAATATTCCGTTTCAGACATATTTATGTCGAAGCAAAATATTTCTTTTGCCGAAAATGTAAAAATTTTCCGTTATAGACAGGTTGTATTTTAACAGGTTTGCTACATAAAGTTCCACTTGATGCAGACTAACGAATAGCATCACAATAAAATTAATTTAGAAGGATTTGTACATTATGAAAAATCGGGACTTTTGGTGTCCCACGCATTGATTCCGCGAGACTGGTCTTAAAATCCCTGAAAATCGGGACACCTGCCAACTCTATTCATTTAGCTGACTATCAGCAATTTTATTCAGAGCATTTGCGAGTCGAAGTTCGATTTTCAAATGTGATTTAAATTTTTACCTCACCAGAGTCGGATTGCCTGTTTTCTTTTTCGCTAGAATAAAAAGGAAGATTTTTAGTGACACAGATGATTTTGAGAGGTTTTGTCTTTTCTCTCTATCGTCATTTTGCACATTCTACTCAATGCTGAATGTACCAGTAATGTCTTCTTTAAAGAATTTTGCTTAAAAACAGTTCATTAATTGACAGTTATAATTAATATTTTTCCAACAGTATTTGTATCACGATATTATATAAACTCTGTTTAATTAATTTTGCTATCATATTTCACGCTCTTTAGGTATCTGTATGCCTTTTAAAAAGTCAATTTCGATCAAAATTTCAATTTTCTGTTTTTTAAGTCGATAAAAAACTTCAATATTTTTCATTCTATTTTCGTTGATATTTTTTTTTTATCTTATTTAGAAAAAAGTTACATCTGTTTAAAGATTGCAACTGTCAATCAATCATATCAATCAGATATCAATCTTCCCTGTGAGATTTGTAGCCGAAAAACGAGTTATTTTCACCTCCGCTGCGTCCGCCATATTCGACTTTCAGCAGTCCAATCAGCAGTCTCCAATGAAAGAGACGGCTAAATATGGCGGACGCGGGAAGGGGGATAGGAACGGCATCAAATGACAACATTTTTTATTTTTCTCAAAGGTGTGTTATTACAAACTTTTTTCATGATTTTTTTTTTTGTCCAGTTATCAATATTTTCAAAATTTTAAGCCAGAAACATTCGTTATTCATCAATTCAGACCCTTTAATCGTGAAGGAAATTTTAAAATAAAAATTAAATGGAAATCATGCGCTCTAGAAACAGTATGTATAAATTTTGATCAACAAGCATTATCCGAATCAAAATAATATTTAACAAGAACGAAAAATCATGCATCAAGTATAGATTATGAAACACTTTCCAACACATCCAGAAAACTAAAACGAAACTTCACGATTAAATAAGGTGAAAGAAAATATATAATAAACAGTTTAGGAAACATACAACACATTTAAAAATACAGTTTTTGTAATTACCTTCCATAGTCAAAAAGTAGTCGAATTATTTTGTGCAGCCCTGTATATGATCTATAGATTGGCATATATAGTAGGATGGAGCGAATTTTTTTTCTTCAAATCAAAATGAGCCAGTGTGGGGAAAGTTGCTCTGTCACATCCTCATTCTGAATATAAAATATCTTTGAAAAATATTAATATTTATTACTATCCCAAGATCATTAAATATTTATTAAAAACGTGAAAATTGTGCATATTCCCATTTCTTTTGTCAAACATATAAACTACTCAAATATTATTAATATTAATTAAATTTAAAAGGATGGTCCTTTAATTATTAGAATTATATATTTATAGTTAAATTATGTAATATTTATATCAAATTCAGGTTCCATATACTGCCTCAATGACTTCAAAATTTTGAAAAAAAATATGAAAATTGGATGATTGTAAAGCATAATCAAAACAATATATTTTACTTAACCTCTGTAAGAAAATGTTATTTGAAATTACCTTTAAATATCATCAATAATAATGTAAAAATAATTTACTAGATTTACTCGAACAAAATCCCAAACATTCATGAAAGTATCACGTGTTCTGATTAAGCCCGATCAGCATTCATAACAAGCAAAATTTCTCCGCTCACTCGACCCAGAAAATATCTATGGATAGTTTGAACACGTGATTGGGCTTTTTGTAATTATGTTTTAGTTGGTTTGGTAGGTTGATTGATGCAGCTGTAAAAACTTGATTGAAGATATAAGAATTTTCAACTTTTTAGCATTCTAAAATGATTTTTTAAACCTTCATATTTTCTAATGATCCAACACAAAAATAATAGAATACCGAAGAATGATGTATATATATACAGGGTGGCATAAAAAACTTCGCCGATATATCGAACTCTAGTGGCCAGTCCGTTCAACCGATCGAGATGACATTTCTGATATAGTTATTCACAGGTATGAGCTCGGTATTCTGTGAACGGCAACAAATTGGCGGTTACGGTTTTAGCTACAGAAACTCGAAATTTTTAAATGGCAACGCCTATTTTTTTTCATCGCAAAATACTCAGCGCATGCGAAAACCCTAAAGAGCGTTGGAACGGTACGTGTATCGCAATAAACGGACGCGTTATGCACGCACAAAAACAGCTCTGCGAACGGCCAAAAAAACACGATCAGGGCGCACGAAGGAAATTTGCATATGACAGAGGCAAAACACCAATCACGGAACACCGTTCGCCAGATAGTCAGCGTAGAAAACGGATAAAAAGTGGAGTGGGAATGTTAGTTCTTCAGTTGGGAGCACGCACATGCCGACGAAATTACTCTTCCAGCGACAGTTCGTGGTGAATTGGTAAAACTCTATTATCAAAATAAGATGAATGCTGCGAAAACCTTGCGTTATTACCGTCGAAACTATCGCCAAATACGTGGCCCATGTAGCCCGCAAGATTTAGTAAAGAAATTCGAAAAAACTGGCTGCATCTGTGATAGACCGCGATCCGGACGACCAACTGGTCCTGAGGATATTGTTATGGAAGTGCAATAAACAGTGACTACAGGACACATGCAAACTGCAAGAAGTGCATCTCGTGTATTGGATATACCGAAAGCAACGGTCCTAAAGCTACTGCGCTCTGTAATCCGCATGTTTCCTTACCGGTACCAGCGCGTCCAGATGTTGAAAGTGGGGGACCATCAACAACGTATAGACTTTGCTAATGAATTTCTTATCCGATATGATGGAGATAACAACTGGCCTCTTCACATATTATGGACGGACGAGGCACATTTCACCTTAACTGGCAACGTCAACACCAAAAATTGTGTGCTCTGGGCAGACATGAATTCGCACGCTGTGGCACCAGTACCTTTATACGACGTCAAAGTTACTGTGTGGTGCGCATTGCAGGCACAATTATTCTCGGGCCGTACTTCTTTGAGGAAGCGACACCAACGGTATCTGTAACTTGCTCTGTAACAGGTTCCCGATATTCGGCAATGCTGCAAAATTACGTCATACCAGAATTTCTGCAGCGAAATGCACTGAATGACTTCGTTTGGATGCAAGATGGTGTACCTCCACCCTTAGCGAAGTCTGTTCGCAGGGTCCTGGAACAGCATTTTGGCGACCGTGTCATCTCACGCCAATTTCCATTTCCGTGGCCTCTGCGATCCCCCGACCTCACTCCTATGGATTTCTAGCTCTGGGGATATCTCAAATCTAGAGTGTACATGTTTAATCCGCAAACTCTGCCGGATAAGATTCTATCAAACTTGAGATTGCAAACATCCCTCATGCGATGTTACGTTCGGCTGTATTGTTCACAATCGCCCGCATGCAATGTGCAATTGCCTGTGATGGCACCCATGTGGAAAATGTGTAATCAAAATAAAAGTTTTCTTTTCTCCGATCTGTGTTGTAATCAGTGATTGGTGTACAGACTCTGTGTCATATGCAAATTTCCTCCGTGCGCCCCGATCGTGTTTTTTGCCGTTCGCAGAGCTGTTTTTTGTGCGTGCATAACGAGTCCGTTTCTTGCGATACACGTACGGTTCCAACGCTCTTTAGGGTTGTCGCATGCGCTGAGCATTTTGCGATGAAAAAAAAATGGGTGTTACCATTGGAAAATTTAGAGTTTCTGTACCTGTAACCGTGAGCACCACTTTGTTGCCGTTCACAGAATCCCGAGCTCATACCTCTGAATAACAACTATATCTGAAATCTCACCTCGATCGTTTGAACGGACCGGTCGCTAGAGCTCCATTTATTGGCAAAGTTTTTTTATGACCACCCAGTATATACAGTGATACCTGTGTATAACGATACTGTCTATAACGATAAACCTGTCTATAACGATATTTTCCTTTGGTCCCAGCGAAATTTCTATTTATTCAATGTATTTTGAACCTGTGTACAGCGATAATCAATTTTTAGCTGCACCTGTCTACAACGATATTTTTTTCTCTTTCTAAAGCTGAAGGTTCTCGATATATAACCAAATTTTTACTTGGAAACGACACCCCATCATCCTGAATGTAAAATAACAAAAGTCTGTATGCTTATCTCCGTGTCCAAGTGTTGACTCTTTCTTCATCTTGACCTCTTTGTAGAAGGGATTAGAGGATGTTGGGGAGGGGGTGTTACTTTGCTGCGTGTGTGGAGCTTAAGTCTTTACTCATTGTCAAGCTTGTTTTACTAGATAATTAATTGGGAGGGATGTGACCTCTTTCTCCGAATTCAACTAGTCACTGTCGAATCTTTTCATTCCTAGGTTAGACACCCCTCACTTCGGATTGACCACTTTTTCGTTGCAATTCATTTTTATGTGCTCATATTTTTCATTATTCGTTTTAAGTGATTGCTCAGCGTAAAGCATTGTCATTTGAAGAAAAGTTAAAAATCATTTCGGATATTGATCAAGGAATGAAACAAATTGATGCTGCTAAAAAGTATGGGATTTCATAGTCAACAATAGCTACTTTTTTTAAAAAAACGAAAAGATATTGAAGATGCTGTGGAAAAAAAGTAAAGTGGATAGCAAACGCAAAAGATTTAAAGGTGCCGTAAATGATGATGTTGACAAAACTCTCCTAAGATGGTTCCACGAGATAAGAAACCAAAACGTGCCCATTAGTAGACCTATGATTTCTGAAGAAGCAAGAAAATTCACCTCTTTGCTAGGCAACAATGATTTCAAAGTCAGCAATGGATGGCTTACTTCCTTTCGTGAACCTCACGGAATTGTTTTTTAAACTATTGAAGGAGAAGAAAATTCAGCTCCAGTTGAGGCTGCATTATCCTTGAAACAGCGAGAAAATTGAAAAAAATTCTCCAGATGATGTGTACCATGCTGATGAAACTGGTTTGTTCTATCAGCTAATGCCAGATAAAACAATGTCCTTTAAAGGAGACAGCTGTAAAGGTGGGAAGAAATCAAAGCAAAGACTGTCAATCCTGCTGTGTTCAAACAGTACTGGAACCGACAAATTGCCTTTAGTGATTGGAAAGTACGCGAAGCCAAGGTGCTTTTAAAAATGTAAAGAGTTTACCAGTTCACTACAAGGCAAATAAGAGGGCCTGGATGACGGAGGAAATCTTAAACAACTGGCTGCTTGATGTTGATAAAGAAATGAAAAATAAAAAGAAGAATGTTGCTCTCATAGTTGATAACTGTACACCTCACAACAATCCCCCACGTTTGAAAAATATAAAAGTGTTTTCCTTTCCACTAAATTGCACGTCGATCCTGCAGCCTTTAGATTTAGGAATTATCAAGTGTTTCAAGGGATATTATCGAAAAAGGTTAGTTCAGAACGTTGTTTATAATCTGGATAACAATCTCCCAAATCCATATGCAGTTGATGTAAAAAATGCATGTGATTGGGTCTCCGGAAGTTGGAATTCGATTACAGCATCTACAATCCAAAATTGTTGGAAGAAAGCTTCATTCTTTGAAGAAAAGGCAAATATTGACTTTACTGAAATCGTTAAGGAAGAAGAAGAATTTGTGGAGAGTTTATCCACAGCTGTTAGAGCCTTCCAAAGATCATCAAACCTATCTTTTACATTGAATGCGGAAGAATTTTTAAACTTAGACAATGATGTGAACGTGTTGAGCGGTGCAAGCGATGAAGATATTTTAGCAGAATTAATTCCAGGTGATCAGAGTGATGAAGAAGAAGCAGTTGCCTGTTCACAAAACAAAACTCAAATTTCTCCTGAGGATGCTATATCCTTAATTAGCACTCTTCAGGATTTTGTTGCAACAGTGCCAAATGTTTCAGACGTGCATCTGAACTATTTAGACGGGTTGAAACATATGTGCATGCAGATGTCATTTGCATCAAAAAGTAAGCAAACAAAATTAACAGATTTCTTTTCTAAATAATTTTTGTTTCTGCAATTTTCTTGCAAAATAAACTTATGCTTGTATCTTTTACATATATTATTTTTAATTTGTTTACTTATTACGTTTATGTATTACTTATTTAAGTTTAAAAATATAATTTTATTTATTCAATCTCTCTATAACTATAACCTGTCTATAACGATATCTTATCTGGGTCCCTACAGTATCGTTATAGACAGGTTTCACTGTATGTATATATATATATATATATATGTTGTGTGTATATATATATATACATTATATATTTATATAACTGCTGCAACTTATATGTCACTAAAACTAATATATTAGTTTAAGTGACTTATAAGTTGACAGCAGTTATATAAATATATGTATTGTACAAAACAATGCATATAATAAAGTTTCATTTTCTATAACCAATGCATCTTTAACTAACAAGGAGAGAACTTTTGTATCACCGATTTGCCTAAAACGCAGAGTTGGTTTTAATAAAGACAGAAAATAGCTCTGAGTGCAAACTCTACAAAAAAAAATGTTGCAAATATTGTTACGTACTTTACAGTCGTTTCGGTTGTATTACACAGACGTGTCTGGACGGCATGGATGCAAAGTCCACGTTCGCCTAATATTTCAGATTTTTTTTCTATTTTTAATCATTTTAAAATGATTTATCAGCTGCTTTATATCTTTTGAGATAAATAAAATATGGTTAGTAAATCAAGATCGTGATATCAACATGTTATGAGATTTTTTTGTATAGTAAAATAAAAACTTTGTTAAAATTTGATTAAAAAAAAGCCTTTAAACATTTCATAAAAATATCTTTTTCGATAACAACATTAGTGATGGGAGTATTCGAATTCAAAATGCCTGAGGTCTCGATTCAGCCAAGTTCTCGAGTGATCTCGATTCGGACAAAAGTATTCGAATACAAGCCACCTGGCATTTGTGTCGGCGACGAAAATGAAAACTGCAGTTTTCGTTTTTCGACTGTGTTCAGTTCTCATCGCTCGAGTTTTCTATGTTTTCATAAGCTGCGTCAGTGAATGTTAGTATTCAAATAGTAGACTACTCGGCGCTGTTTGAGACTTTTCTCCGGAATCTTGATGTTAGTAGGATGATCGGCGATGTTTTATTTTTATTTTTTCAAGTGTAAATAGCTAAGGTACACTTTTTTTTTTTTTTTTTTTTACTTGCATAAAATTTTGTAAATTTGTATTTAAACATCATAAATATCAGATTTTATGATTTTTTAACATGTAACAGAAAATAATTATTCATAGTGGAAAAATAATTTGTACAATTCGAAAAAGATTTTCTTTCTTGATTATGAAGATTAAACCTTTTTAACTCATCAACTCCGATTTGAAAACTATTTATTTAGATGTTATAAAACATCATTTTAAGCATGTAAAAAATGATTGAAAAACATTTAGAACATAAAAATATAAATATATTGACTGAGAGGTGTTTTTATTTATATCTGGAACAAACAGAAAATTACATTTTTCTCATAAATATTGTCAATTTTTTATTACAAAATTGTAAAGTATTTATTACAAAAGTTTAAAAAATCTATTCTTGAACGTCTCCACCATTCTTAATTTTCAAAATTTACGATGTAAATAATAGAAATAACGATAACCGCTTCATTGGAAGATAGCCTATGCGTAATGAGTTTCAATGGAAATGAAGAGTGCAACAGTTATTAAGTTGTTGAATAGTTGGCAGTAAACGAAGCCGGAAAGTTCTTATCATTTCTCCAAATTTGGAGAAATATTACCGACATTAGGCTGGAAAATTGACTTTCAAGATTACCAATGACAAAGCACATACTTGGCGCAAATTTAAAGATAACACATGGGCTGATAAGTTCCCGGTCTGGCACACAGATGGCGTTGCAATCGCCGAACCGATGTTTTTTTTAATAAATACTAACCTTTAAAAGGTAGCAGAAAAATGGCATGACGATTCGCAATGTGGATAAAACGTTAGAGTGGTTTCAGTTGAACGACTTTCTTGATGAACAAAAAAATGGATAAACAAGAATTTCAAGAATTGTTATTTGATGGGAAAAAAACATCGTTCAAACAAAAGCTTGGCTTGATAAGCGTTATCCGGACACTGCATCAGGTAAATCAACCATTATTGACTAGTTTGTTGAATTTAAACGTGGTCGTACGGACACCAGTGATGCACCACGCAAAAGAGGTGGTTACTCCGGAAAACATAAAAAAATGTCCACAAAATCATTTTGGGGAACCGTAAAGTGAAGTTGCAGGAGACAGCTCAGACTCTGAAGATATCCAAGGAACGTGTAGGTTTTATTTTGAATGAACATTTGTCTATGAAAAAGCTGTTGTCAAAGTGGCTGCCGCGCGTGTTGACTTTTGACCAAACACAACAACGAGTTCTGAGCACTGTTTGGAGCTTTTTCGTTATAAAATTATGTTATTTATTAAATTATTATCATTAAATTAATATTATAAAATTATTATTATAAAATTATTATTATAAAATTAATATTATAAAATTATTATTAAATTATTATTATTTATTTTTAAAGTTATGTTATTTATTAAAGTTATAAAGTTATAAAGTCATAAAGTTACAAAGCTTTGTTAAAAAGTTGTGTTTTCTTTATTAGACCGGGAACTTATCAGCCCATGTGTTATTTCGTAATATTTGAACTCAAAGCTAATTTTGACCGAGCGTAACTCTGTCTTCCCTGTTCATATATATAATATATAATGTAAATAACAATTGATATAAATGTAAATATTCACAGTGTATTGTTTAAACGACTATATAATAAATATTTCTTGATCTATACCTATCTGTGTGTTTATTTTTATAAAACCTATTTCATTACCGGAATGTATTTAAATATTTTAACTGTAAATTTCCGCATGTTAGCTAGCCCCACCAGTGGCTGAGAGGTTCTGCTCTCAAAGCTGGTAGACGGGAGGTGCTGGGTTCGATCCCAATCGCGCCCGTCGGCCTAATCGTTCGGAGTTTTCGTGGTTTTCTTCGAGCCGTGGATTTATCCATGCGTAAATACGGGTTAGGTTCCCTTAGAAAGACCCCCACGAAGGGCACTCCTCCCGGGCCTATATCCCTAGTGTAGATAATTGGCCGTCAATAATCAACCCAACCCAACCCGCATGTTAGCTAATAACTGATTTTACTTTACAGAACGTCTGGGCCAGGATTCAATCCTGGCTCGGACATTTTTCGCCCAGTTGGAAAATTACAACTCGTTTGATTTCTTTACCAATTTGAATAATTGTGTTAAAATTAATCTAATGTAATCACGTATCCAGCGTTTAGTGGAGTTCCATTACCTGCGATCTATTCTGTTGAGATGATTCAGATGTGAGACCAGATGCTATGATCAATAAAGTTGACTGGATGAATTAGGTCCTCCAGATTGGACCGGGATGGCGCAGTTGGTAGAGCATGGCAGCTTCAGCAAAGTTATCCCAGGTTCGAATCCTGGCCCGGATTCTTTTCGTCCAGTTGGAAAATTACAACTCGTATATCTCTTAACGTTTAACGAAACAATATTTTCACCAATGAATAATAGATTTACCAGCATACGTATGAAAATTAGATTTTGATAATACAAAGTAACAGATTTCCAAACTAATTTTTGAAAATTTTCAAAGTTTCCTAAAAATATTTATAAATTAACAAAAAAGTTTTTAAAAAATTAATTTTTTTTAATTACAAATGTTTATTAAAAAATATATAAAAACTTTAAATATATTTTAAAACTTAACAAAAATATTTACAAACCTTTTTTAAAAATTCACAAGTTAACAAAAGAACATTACAAGTTGGTGAAAAAAGTTAAAAAATTAACAGATTAATGAACAAAAATATACAAGTTCAGTAAAAAAATTTCACAATTTTCTAAGAAAGTTAAAAAATTAATAGATGAATAAAAAAAATATACAGGTTATTTAAAAATGTTCAAAATTTTCTGAAAATATTTACAAATTAACAAAACGTTTACAAAAAAGTTTTTAAAAAATGTAGCAAATTTAGAGAAATGTTTAAAAAAATTACAAATTAATAAAAATTTTTCAGAAAAATTACTAGTTAAAAATTTTTTATTATTTTCTGAAAAAGTTTTTTAAAAAATAACAGATGAATGATAAATAGGTACAACTAGATAAAAATTAATATATTTACCAATTTACTATGAGAAGATTCACCAAAATGAAAAATTGTCCTCTTTAACTAGAACTTATATGTTGAGGTGTTATCTTGATTTAGTAATCATTAATAGGATAATTTTATGAAACACTCTATCAGCACATTTCCACACCCAGACTGCTTTCTCCACAGTTCCATCAAACTTCCTTTACGATTTTATTCAACAATTTTGTAAGTCGATCTACTCTTTTGTGGTTAATTTCTCCAAACGATTGTTTAATTTTTTCATCCGAATACTTAATTTGTACAGTCTTAATAGAGAAAGCGATGAACTACTATATGTCATCTTATGCAATTTCAATTCTCGCTTTGTAGCAAAGGATTCTTTACCAAGATTCACAAGTGTATGGTTTTCCATGATATGCTTTTGGACAATTGAAAGGTTCAGAAGTGGCTACTAAGCAAGGGATAAAGATAAAAAGCAAGGGATAAAGATAAAAAGCAAGGGATAAAAGCACGGCTAAAAAGCAAGGGATAAAGAAAATGGGTATAGAGGATTTTTAGTTTATCACTTCAGGTGATGAATGTAGTTCATTTCGTATAGATATGCATACAGGTAAATTGTATATTGAACCGGAATCGGATCTAGAATTCATATCGGAGTGTAATTTAAACATATCTGCTTATGACCTAGGAAATCCACAGAGTTCTACAACGAGTGATTTCGAATTACACAACCAACAAAATATTTACCTTAATGGAAAGAAAAACGAAATCCCATTCAATTGTTTCAGATATCCAAGTTTATCACGTGATCGATGTTGAACAACAGGTCCAGACTTATCCAGACTATGTCCAGTATCGCATTTTTTCGACTTCGTTTTTTAAAAGCGTTATTTTAAAAGATAGTATAATGGTTAGACAACCATTATACAATTCTTTAAAAGAGCAAGGTGGTATCTCTTTTCTTTGTATTTGAAAAAAAAACGTAAACATCACTTGAATTTTAGGTCAAAGAAATAGAATCTCCCCTTAATTCATATAAGGAAAAATATGACAAATAGTATAAATATTATCTCGGGTAAATTTTGTTTTAAAGTGGTAAATTCATGGAAAGCTCCCAAAAGCTATTAAAACATTTTTCCCCAAACTTTAATTCAATATTCCTTTGAAAAATGATTTTTCCAAAGCTCTTTCTTCATATTATTCTTTTAAAAAAATCACCTAAGAGACTTGTGTTTTACTTTGTCACTGTAACATACGTGATTTGATCCCTAAAAAATTTATATTGGCTAGGTAATCTATTTTCTATTTTGGAGAGCTCAACTAAGGTTTTTCTCACAACAGTGTAGACGGAGTCACGTTTCTTAAACGAACAAAATTTAGAAGTGGAAAATATGAAACTTTTATTTTTCAGAATTACTGAAATATTAGAGGGAGGAGGATCAATTTTAGAAGAAAAATTTTGAATTTGTAGAAAAGACCATCTATTCTAAACCTTTTTCAAATGAAATTACTAAATGAGAGACTCTTACAGCTACTAGTTACCATGTTACTGTAAAAAGCGTTAACCACGACAGCTGTAGAAATCACTTGTCGTTTATTCTGAGCTTCTTCTAAAACGACATAAAATCGCGTTATACTTTTTTACTTAATTTTATCTATAATAGAAGAAAGTATTATAATAGAAATTTTTTTCGACGAATTTATACGTTTTAGAGGTCAGAGATCCTGAAAAGCACGTTTTTAAAAAAAGTCTGTCCGTGTGTGTGGCCTCATTGTATCATCGAAAAGTTGTGCGTAGAATTGAACCAAATTTTATATACATGGTTTTTGCTATGGACAACAGGTCCCAGTTGGATTTAGGGATATTCCGCCGGAAGGGGGCGTTGTAATAGCGATTTTTGTACCATTTTCATTATTGTATATCGAAATGTGCATGACGTTATTAATATAATCACACCAAATTACATATACATATATCTTTTTGGCATGGCCAGCAGTTCCCAGTTGAATTTAGGGATATTCTACGAGAAGGGGGCACTGTGATAGCGATTTTTGTACGATTTTCTCGATTTTTTGCTGTTAAAGTAAAACATTTATAGATATTTTTCGACGAATTTTTATATTTAGATGTAATGTAATAAATAAGCCGAAGTTTGTATAAAACTTTGGAGAAAATCAGTCTGAAGTAGCACTGTGATGGCGATTTTTGTTCGATTTTTGGAACGTGTGCGGTAGCGATTGATAAAAAGTCGTATTACATTACCTAATTCTCCAATCTAGATTTAATTGACATATTTATAATAACCAAAAATTTTCACAATTTTTTTTATATATTAACCATAGATTAGACTTCATTACGATTTTTTTTCTTCCCCCCTGCCCCACGGTTTAAAAAAGGTATTGAAAAAAAACTTTAAGTTTAATAAGAAACGTAAATAAACTACTTAATCCACTTTTCGATGCCTGGATAATTGTTCGCAAAAAGGAAAAAAATCATGTCGGATGATCGCGTTTCAGGGGTCGTATATGTTAACTACCCATTTTTTACTTCTAAAATGCATAATTAAAAAATTACGCTTTTGGAACTATTAACACGTATGAGATAGAAAAATGTTTTGGTATTGGCACATGCGACTACTTTGGAATATTTTTGTGGGCGATGGAGAAAACCTGATTCCTTTATTTTGTAAAATTTCAAGAGACGTGCTTTATAGCGTCGCTTTTAATTTTGCGTATTAACTATTAGTAATTCTTTTTAATATCGGTTAAAAAAGGTTACTTATTTATTTATTTACTCAGGGGGCGTTTTATTAATAGACTTCAAAGAAAGTAGGTTATGCAATTCTACTGCAAATGTACAGGGTGTCCCAAAACATTGACGCCGGCTTTTATTACTTAAATATAGATCATAGACATATATTATAAATTACAAAGTTACGTAAAAAAGTACAGAATTTTATGAAATCGATTAAAATTTTCTGAGAATTAAATTTAAAGAAATAAAAAAAATATATTTTTATACGGCCCCGTACAAAAATTTCCCACTGTATAAAATGTTTCCCATACACGAATAAGGTTATGTACAAAATTTGAACATTTTATCATAAAAAGTCGCAGAGATATGAAAGTACCTAAATGCTAACTTAAACCTCTTTTCGATGCCTGGATATGATTTCGCAAAGAAAAAAAATCATGTCGAATGATCGCGTTTCAGGGGTCGCACACAAATTAAGATAGAAGACAATGATTGCATGAATAAATAATAATCGTACTATTTCTTGGTACAAAAGTATCCAGCTGTAAAAACATTTACGTTTTAATTTGATTAACCCCTCACGAACTCTGTTTAAACATATCTCTGCAACCTTTTATGATAAAATGCCGAAGTTTTGTACATGATCCTATTAGTGTGTGGGGCGCATTTCATTCATTGAGAATTTTTTTGTACGGAGGATGTATCAAAATTTAAATTTTGTATTTCTCCAAATTTAATCCCCTGAAAATTTTAATCGATTTCATAAAATTCTGTATTTTTTTTAAAATAGCTTTTTAATTTATATGTCTATGATCAATATTTAAGGAATAAAAGCCGAGGTAAATGTTTTTGGAACATCCTGTATATAAGATAGACATCTGAAACTGGTGCCAAAATGTTGGAAAATGAACCAAGTATTTTTTTGTTTGTTTTGTTTCAGGTTTCCGTAACGTGGCTGTAGTGTAGCAGCCTCAGTGTCCGGGAAACCGGACCACGCCGACCATCCACCTCAGCTGAAAGGGTGGAAGAAGTAAGACAGTCTTTTGTCCGAAGTTCCAAAAAATCAGGGCTTATGGACTCACGTGAATTCCAGATGCCAAACGAGTCTCGTGATACCAAAGGACGCAGAGCTTTTTCCTGATTTGTGAACATTTCCAGTTTCCTGGACACTGACATTGCCACACTACAGCCATGTTACGGAGACCTGCATTAAAAAAACTTGGTTAGTTTTCCAACATTTTGGCACCAGTTTCAGATGTTTATCTTATACAGGGTGTCCCATAAGTACCGCCCAAACTCTGCACAGCCAGATTCCTCTCTTGGAGTACATAAAAAGATGTCCAAAAAACTGTACATCTACGACCCGTAGTTTTCGAGAAAAATGCTAAACTATGACGTCATATCATGTTATAGATAGCGATGGGCATATTTCCTAAGCATTTACCGAAGATAAAGTACATGTCGCAATATTCACGAAAGGAATACATTAGTCCAAAATCACTGGTAGCTCCTAGATGCAGCCTTTTACATACGATTCAAACGACGCGACGGCTTGACTCATTTCACGACTTGCGCATGCATGTCTTGATATGCGTAGTGAATATTTTGCGCATCTTCGTCTGCATACATATGCAAATACCGATGTTCATGTTAACAATAAAGTTGTTTTTCCTTGTTTGCGGGTATAACGTCATGATTTTCTTTTGCATTTTTCTCGAAAACTATCTGTCTCAGAGGTATAGGTCTTTGAGCCTTTTTTATGTACTCAAAGGGGGGAATCTGGATGTACAGAGTGTGGGCGGTCTTAATGGGACATCCTGTATATAGTGGATATGAATAAATATTGTAATCGGGAAAAGACCTTTTTGACACCCTGTATATACCGTAGGCTCACTAATGCTAGCGAATCCCCGAAAACATCCTTTAAGCACAGCTGTAAAATAATAAACGATGCATATCATAGAAAATATGATTATATTAGTTTCTACTAAACAAAGAATTTTCTTGTAGACAGTATTTTTAATTTTTACTTTCTTCTATTTAAAATAGAATAAAGTACTGTAATCAAAATCTTTTTCGACTTCCGGTTTTCAATCGATTTACGCGTTTTAGGGGTCAGAGTTCCCTAAAAACTTGTTTTAATAAATTGTCTGTCTGTCCGGATGTCTGTGTGCCCGCTTTGTATCATCGAAAAGTGTATGAAGTTATGCATAGAATAGAACCAAACTTCACATATGTTTTCTGTTATGGCCAACAGGTCCCACCTGAAATTGAGCATATTCCGACAGAAGACAATTTTTGTGCTAATTTTCTTATTGTGTCATCGGAAAGTGAACTAAGTTATGCGTAGAATTGAACTAAACTTCATATATATGTTTTTAAACTCTGGCCGTCAGTTGAAATTGGGCATATTGCGCCAGAAGAGGGCGCTGTGATAGCAATTTCTGTGTCAATTCCCTTACTGTATCATCGGAAAGTGTATGAAGTTATAAATAGAATTGTACCAACTTCATAATACGATAGCAAATTTAGGTGTGATTTCCTTTTATATCATCGGAAAGTGTATGAAATTATGGATAGAATTAAACCAACTTCATATATACGATAGCGAATTTAGTTGTGATTTCTTTTGTATCATCGGAAAGTGTATGAAATTATGGATAGAAGTGAACCAACTTCATATATACGATAGCGAATTTAGGTGTGATTTCTTTTGTATCATCGGAAAGTGTATGAAGTTATGGATAGATTTGGATTAAACTTCATATATGTGTTTTTGACTAGTACGTCAGGTCCCAGTTGAAAATGGGGATATTCCCCTGGAAGGGGCGCTGTGATAGCGATTCTTTGCAGTTTAATTGAAGAATTTATAAATATTTTTCGACGAAATTTTATGTTTAGATGTAATGTAATATATTAATGTAGTTATATGAGTCCCAGAATGAAAATGGGGCTAGTCCCCAGAAGGGGCGCTGTAATAGCGATTTTTGTGAGGTTTTCTCGATTTTTTGCAGTTTAAGTGAAGAATTTATGAATATTTTTCAACGAAATTTTATATTTGGATGCAATGTTTCCATAAACCATAAGCCAAGGTTTGTATAAAATTTTGAGGAAAATCGGCCTGAAGGCGACGCTCTAATAGCGAATTTGGGTGTGATTTTCTTTTTTATCCTTAGAAAGTGTATGAAGTTATGGATAGATTTGGATTAAATTTCATATATTTGTTTTTGACTAGTACGTCTGGTCCCAGTTGAAAATGGGGATATTCCCCTGGAAGGGGGCGCTGTGATACCGATTTTTTGCAGTTTAATTGTAGAATTTTTTTAGACGAAATTTTATAGTTAGATGTAATGTAATATAATATTGTAATAATTATATAAGTCCGAGATTTATATAACATTTTGGAGAAAATCGGTCTGAAGGCGGCGCTGTGATAGCGAATTCATTCAATTTTCGGGACGGGTGAGGTAGCTGTTGACAAAAATCATACTTAATCACATAATTGTCCACTTTAGGTTTAATTTGCATATTTGTAATAAGCAAAATTTTTTACGATTTTAATATATTTGCTGTTGATTAAACTCCATTACAAATTTTTTCCTCCCCCTTCACCCATGGATTCGAAACATGTATTGACAAAAACTTGAATTGTAATTTAAAGAATTACCCTTTATTAACATGCATTGAGATAGAAAATTTTGGGATTGGTATATCCGACTATGTTATGATTCATTTACCAAGTAAGCGCGCAAAAGTTCTTTCAATAAATGGTACAGTTTTTTTGCGTGCAGAAATAAAGTCCAGTGAATATGAAGTCATGTTTATACAATCATAGTAAAATATTTTATTTTAATTGATGAAAATCCATCTTTTATTTTGGGAATGGCTTTATTTTCATCATCGCAACCATTTCACGCTCGCAAGATGAAATGGCGCATAATTTACCGTAATCATTTTAAAATGTTTGAGTTTTATTGAATATGTATTATGATTACGTGAGGAAATGACGGAATTTTTATTAATATTTTATTCCGTACATGCCAAATATCTTTAAATAAATAGCAGAAGGTTCGGTCTTTTTACAGAAATAAATGTTAGTGAATATTACGTTTATAGTGACACAATCATAATCAAATATTTTATTTTCATACATGAAACTGACTTATTTGAGTGTTTTGAAAAATAAGGGTGAAACGTTGGGCACAATAACTCTTCGTAGACTTAACCGAGAAAAATAAGACCAAAGAAATTAGTTTTCTTTTTCGTCCAAAAGCTGATGAAATACGTAGCCGTTTTTAAAAATTATGAATTTTTAGTGAAATGACATCCATACACAGTAAGATGTAAATTTTCAACCAAAAATTTCGTTACTTAAAGTTACACAAAAAAAACGAAATATCAATATTTCCAAAAAATCCCATTAGGAAAATATGTCACGGTTAATTTTCGATCAAGTTTATTGGTTGAAAATTGGCGGAGCTAGAGTGTCCACTGATTTTGAAAATGTTGTTCCGAAAAAACGTGCTTAAAGTATTTGTTACTGTTTAATCGTTATAGCACTCTTTACTTCTATAGTTGCAAAAGTGACATTTTACTTTCGATATCTATTTCTAACTAATAAAATATGATTTTCGTATGTATAAAGAGGACAAAAAATATTTTTGAACCGGTCAAAATGGTGTTATCTCTCAAGGCATTCAAATTGGGAACAGACTCATGTGATCGTCAATATTTAAAAATGGGGCCACTGTCTCGTCGTGTTACCTTATGATGTGTCGACAACTCTGATTATAAGAGTAGGCAAAGCTTTGATTGCGAACGTACTTTTTGTCAATTAATAGTCAATGTGCGTAAAAGTTATCAAGGTTATCTTTCTCTAACTTTCGATGAATGAGTGTGAAAACCTCGGAAATTGTAATTTTTCTCTTCGTATCGATATTTATGCAAATTTCTGCATCTGGTCCATCTATATAGCAGTATTTAAGCGCTGGCATGCGCTGGGAAAATGGAACTCTGAATCGGTTTTTGCCCTTGGTGGTACCTCGATATCTGCTTTAGCTGCCTGAACTAAGACGTAGCAAAGAAGGAGTATTGGCCCGTAGTAAGAGTATATTTTACTTTTATTTCGTGATACTTGAAATAAAATTATTTGGCGCTCACGGAGTGCCGTTTCTATCCATCTGGAAAGTAGGGTTGAACGTGAAATTGACTCTTGTGGAGGTCAGCTTAACAGCTGTTTGACGTTACGAGATCGTAAGTTATTTTAAGTTATCTAATTACTGATGTTGTTAATTTGAAGATTACTTGTTTCTTTGAGTGAAGTTTTGTTGGGAACTGATTTCTTTCCGGCCTGAGAAAAATCGCAGAACTTTTCTCAAAACCTTACCTGCCCTTTTAAGATTTTAATAAGTGATTTGATTTTACACAACTTGCGCTAGCATTGACTATCGCACATAACAGCAATAGGGCTGTTACAACATATTTTATGTTAGGGGCGAAATGCACATATGAGCCATGATATTTTGAAAATGGGGAAAGTTCATTTGCGTTTGAGTGGGTTTAAAAATATTCGTAAAATATTTCTACAAATATTTTTAAACCTATCAGACTTATTATATATTTTATGTGGTCTTATTTCATGTAAATTTAATATGCATTAATGGTCATCCACGTTAGGTGAAAAAAATCATCGATTTGGTATGCCTCAGTTTCAAAAGCAATAATTTTTTGAAAACGTTGCTTTTCTTTTGAATAAAATAAAATTCTGATCACAAAAATTGAATATTTTATTTTATTTTATTCTTCTTTAAAAAAGTTACAATAAAATAATAGAAATAATTTTAATTTTATAGGAAAAATAAGAAAAAATAATAAGTTGTATTATAAATTATGATTTTTTTTTTACCAATGTTGCCAATTCACAACAGTTGTAGTAGAACTGCTAAATTCTGCTTGTGCTTGTTAATACGAGGCTAAGTAATTAAGTAAGTCACAAAAGATAATTAAATAATAACTTGCAATGATATTCACTTCAAAACTATGTTTATTTCTCAACATATTCTCCACCCATATTTATGCACTTACACTCTAAATAAGAAAGAGTGACTATTCACTCCGGTGGAGTGGATATTCACTCTATCGCAGAGTCAAAATTTGCCCAACCTCTTTAGAGTGACTATTCACTCTAGGCAAAAGTGAAATTGTTCACTCTCTGAAAGAGTGAATACTCACTCCCGAGAAGTGAATATTCACTCTAAACAGGGGTGGATACTCACTCTTTCAGAGGAGTGACTATCCACTCTTGCAAAAAGAGTGGGTTTTTTCACCCTGATAGGAGTGAATAGTCACTCTTTCATAGGAGTGGCTATCCACTCTTTCGAAGGAGTGACTATTCACTCTTGCAAAAGGAGTGGCTTTCTCACTCCTGACAGGAGTGAATAGCCACTCTTTCATAGGAGTGAATGTTCACTTTTTATGGAGTGAATTATTTTTTTTTTGTTTCTTTTATGGGCATTTTAAAAGAATCATATATTTTAGAGCATGCAATGAAAATAGACACAAGCGTGGTAAAGATTGGAATAAAATACTTTATTGGCAATATTTATTTAATTCATAGTTTGTAACAGAAATTGAACTCTTAAGGAAAAATTCAATTAGAGTTACATGATGAATTAAATTAGATTACTGACAGAAATAAACTAAAATATTTTATTCCAAGATTATCACTATTGTGTTTGCTTTCATTGCATGCCTTATAAAGATATGATAGTTTTAAAATTCCCATAAGGGCATGTAATTAACCAAAATCTTAATCAGTTAATATTATTTATTTCTTTTTTCAAATACCCATTAAGTTGTATTTAGTATTTTAATAATTCCTGTGATGTACGTTATTATTATTTTTTCATGTGTAATAACAAATTTTAAATCTTTAGATCTCTGTATTAATTGCTAATGAATTTAAATCTAATCAAGCATTATTGTTTACTGTATTTTATTTTATTTTTTTTAAGTTTTATTAATAACTATTTAATAGATGGATATTCCATGACTAACAATGTGTGATTTCACTTTAATTTTTGTTTTAAATATAAACTTTTATCTTTTGACCGTACTTTTCAGTAAATTAGCGCTATTTTGCAAAGTCCTATTATTCTAAAATCATACATATTATTTCTGTTGTCAACATCCATTTTCTATGAATTTACAAAACACACAACAACAAATGAGGTAGCCTCCTTCGAAAGATTTTTGAAGCAGCTTCTGACATACCCCCTTCTACCCCCACATTTTGTTAAAACATGGTTTTTGAATAAATATTGCTATTAATTAAAAATTAAATAGGCATTATTTTATAAATGAAATGCAAGATTTTTCCTCAATGTTGCCACACAAATAAAATAATCGCATTATATAGTGCTGAACAATGATTTAAAAAAAAAATAAATAGTTGTACAAAAAAGATAAAATATCAATTCTCCACATAGGTTTATTATACACTATAAACTGAAATGTCTGAAATTCAGACACTTAAACGTCTGAAAAGGATGGTTAAAAAAAGAGACACTTTAAAGTATCTTAAAATTTTAAAACACTTAATAGTGTCTGAATTTCAGACACTTGAAACGTCTGAATCGCGGCCATTTTTGTGCTCTGATTTGTGAGCAATATGCAGCCATTTCTGACCACATATTTTTTAGCATTAAATACAGCCATGTTTGACCACACTGAATCCTGAATAAATGGGAAAATATTTGACCATAAAGCAGGGTTGGGATTTGTTCCGGAAGCAGAACCTGATTAAAACAGGGACAAACTGGGTCATGCCGCCCTCCCCAGGTTTGAGGGGGCCCCAAGTTTGGTATGCAATTTTTGTAAAGCTGATATTTTAAATCTCTTTCGACTTTGTACTGATTATAATCAATATTTTGAACTTTTAGAGTAGGGTACGTTTAAAAACAAAAAAAAATATTTATCTAAATACAATAAATTCTTTCAATAGTGGACACCGCATCATTGTAGAATTTGTCTGCTTTCGGAGATAGCGGACTCTTCCGAATAACAGACTAATTCCGTCG
Source organism: Maratus michaelseni (assembly GCA_963931845.1). Classification (NCBI taxonomy): domain Eukaryota; kingdom Metazoa; phylum Arthropoda; class Arachnida; order Araneae; family Salticidae; genus Maratus; species Maratus michaelseni. The sequence goes on from OZ007586.1 coordinate 19,665,375, forward strand.
CCCTGGGGTGTCCGCTATTGTAAGGTTTTACTGTATTTAGATAAATATATTTTTGTTTTTAAACTTGTCTTACTCTAAATGTTCAAAATATTGATTATAGTCAGTGCAACGTCGAAAAAAATATAAAATATCAGCTTTACAAAAATTGCATATTAAATTTGAGAACCCTTAAAATCAGAGTGGCCATGGCTACGGCCCAGTTTGCCCATGCTATAATAAACTCTCTTATGGAAGAAATCCAATCTTGCTTTATGGCCAAATATGTATAGGAATTCTAAAGCACTAAAGAATTTTTTTTTCTTAGTATAGAAGATGTGCACTAAAACAATTCGAGGGACAATGACTACCATCCCCCCGCCCTCTTCACATACTATCGCAAAAAACTAAATTCATTCTATTACTGAGCATATAAAAAATATTTTTATATATAATATCCTTTGTATTCAACTTCATTTTACGCTAAAAATATGTACGATATTGATTACAACTTTTGTGCGTCGCCCGATTACACGAATGAAGTTATTGAATACTGTTGTCGGCAACGACTTCGTTCGCGGCGCACATTAGAATGGCCATTAAAGAAAAAAAAATAGAATGAAAATTCAACACTGCAATATTAGATTAAAACTGTAATTTTGTTTTAGAAGAGCAATGCAATTTTTCATCAAAATTAGCTATTTTTCAGATGGATAGCTGTTAGGAAAATATTTCTGCTGAATTGTTTTAAAGGATCATCAAATTAAAAATGATATAAAATAAATATTTTGTACCATATAGTTTGTTTTCTTAAAAGAAGGTACAAGTTTCTTTCCGTGAAGTATGCTTTGAATTGTTTTAAGACTTGAATAGAACAGTTCAATAATAATAATAATAATAAAAATAATAATGGCAAATATAGTTTTTTTCATTCTCTGAATGTTTTATATATATATATTTTTTTAAATACTAACATATATAAAAACCAGGTTTATAATATGGGAAACTTTATATAAATATATATGAAGAAAGAAGTATTTTCTTTTTAATGTAAAAACATATTAAAATTTACTGAAAACCCTATATTTTAGAGCCTATACAACACAGTTACAGTCTACAGTTAAAAAAAAAAGAAAGAAAAATAATAGAACCAGTAAATTAAATCTCCAATTTTATTACAACAATGAAAACCCCTTAGATAAATATTTGGACCAAAAATATGCAAAAATGTAAATATGTAAAAGTCTAGCTTTTTCTATTTTCCATTTTCTATTATTAAACTTTTTACTAAAAATAATTTTTTTAAAATATTAAAATTTGTTTTCAATATCTCAAATTTTGCAAAACCGAAAGCTAAAGCTTTTAGCTATAAATCAAAGTAAATAATGCTATATTTGTTTTACAATTAAAATTTGCTTTAAAACCAAGTAATATTATATGGAATTTATAAGATTTTTTTAAAGTTCACATTCTCAAATTAAAAAAAAATGTTCTGCCAGTTTGCAAATAGGTTTTTTTAGGTTTAACAAATCAGATTTGACAAAAATAAATCCCCCCCCCCCTCCCAGAAAAAAGATTTCTCGAAGAAAACTGTACACCTCTAATTATAAAATATAAAAATAGGTCACCACAGGAGTTTGACCGCGAAAGAAAATGTTGTAAGTATACCGCATATTCAACAAAGCAACATTAAAAATTTCTTAACATATCAAAGTGTAAAAAAAAAAGTTATAAACACAGCATTTTTTTTTTCAGCATAAGGTTTGATAACTTTGTGTTATTGCTTTTTTTTAAAGGCATATTTAAAGTAAGCATTTTAAAAAATATACATATTACTGATATTTTACAGTCATAGTAACAACATATAATTACATAATATATATTTCTCAACTTCGATAAAATCATAAAATCAATGCTGTGAGTTAATCAATAATCCAGATTCTTCACAGTCCCTGGCCAAATTATTAGACGCAGTTGTTTTTATTATAATTTATTAAATATCTGGAAAGATACATGAGGAATTATCCTGAAACTTCAGGAGTGTAAACCACATGATAAACATCATATATTTCCGCGAAGATTTTTTCTCGAAACCCCATAAGGGGCCGTCTACAAATTGAAGAAAATTGAATATCTTTTAGATAACCCTGTAAAAACTAATATTGCAAAAAGCATTCAAACTGTAGATTATGATTAAGTGGCTTATTGTAATAATTTGGGTTCATTTTTATGAAGATAGCATGTATACTCGAAGAGAAATTCACGTTTTTATATAAACAGTCCCAAATTTTACCAAGTTTTTTGCTTATAATTTGCAGATTTTTTAATATAAAAACAAGTTATTTTCAGAAAATATGACAAACAAAATTATACACAATACCCTGCAATCAGAATTAAAAAATAATAAAAATTGTATGAAAAATGAGCAGGTTTACTAAATATTGTTTCACTGCCCATGCGCGAATTCAATCAAAATATACTGTGCATAATATATTAGCTAAATCTATAGACCAACTTTTATGAATGTCTTAAAAACATAGCTTGAAAATTCTGATAGTAACCCTCGATAGAATAAGCTCGAAATTCGCTGCTCCCAAAAGGAAGCAAAAAGATGAGGGGTTGTATCAAATATAGAATGAGAGACACTTCATTCTTATTATGTCAACTTTCATAAGCTAGTATATTTGGATACAATCCCTTATCTTTTTGCTTCCTTTTGGGAGCAGCGAAATTCGAGCTTATTCTATCGACGATTACTATCAGAATTTTCAAGCTATGTTTTTGAGACTTTCATAAAAGTTGGTCTATACATTTAGCTAATATATTATGCACAGTATATTTTGATTGAATTCGCGCATGCGCAGTGAAACAATATTTAGTAAACCTGCTCATTTTTCATACAATTTTTATTATTTTTTAATTCTGATTACAGAGTATTGTGTATAATTTTGTTTGTCATACTTTCTGAAAATAACTTGTTTTTATATTAAAAACTCTGCAAATTATAAGCAAAAAACTTGATAAAATTTTGGACTGTTTTTATAATAACGTGATTTTCTCTTCGAGTATTCATGGTATCTTCATAAAAATGAACCCAAATTATTACAATAAGCCACTTAATCATAATCTACAGTTTGAATGCTTTTTGCAATATTAGTTTTTACAGGGTTATCCAAAAGATATTCGTTTTTCTTCAATTTGTTGACGGCCCCTTATGGGGTTTCGGGAAAAAATCTTCGCGGAAATATATGACGCTTATCATGTTGTTTACACTCCTGAAGTTTCAGGATAACTCCTCATGTATCTTTCCAGATGTTTAATAAATTATAATAAAAACAACTGCGTCTAATAATTTGGCCAGGGACTGTACAATAAAAAACTTTTATTGATAAAGTGGAGATCTAAAGATATATTAAACAAATTTGCTAAATTTGTAATTGATATGAATTTATTTGAAAATCATAAAAAATACACAAATATTTTAACATTAAAATATATTTATTGGATTTAAAAAGATACAAATATAATAAATACGTATTAATCTTATTAAATTAATTTAAATAGTAATTAAATAATGTTACATAAGTAATTATATTAAAATAAAAGCTTTATTTGAAAACGAAAATTAACAGTTGTTTATAATCGTACCTACATTTGATAATTTTAAACAAATATAACATGAACATAAATAATTATCAGATTAAATGTTGATTTTATAATATTTATAACTTGTCAATGGAATAGTCATAATTGATTGACGAAAATAAGTCGTTGAATTAAGGCAGAAATAACTTTTGGCAAAACATAAAAAAGCACCGTTTTGCAATCCGATTTGTTCAAAATATTCATTGAAAATAAATCACACATATTTTCCTTTCGAAAAGGAAAAAAAAAAAAAAAACACATCCGACTACAAAAAAAAAATAAAACGCCCCAGTGGGATTTTATAAAAATAATATTCAAAAAGCATAATCTGAAAATAGATAATTCTCAGATTAAATGTTGATTTTATAATATTTATAACTTGCCAATGGAATAGTCATAATTGATTGACGAAAATAAGTCGTTGAATTAAGGCAGTTGCACACTTTTGGCAAAACATAAAAAAAGCACTGTTTTGCAATCCGATTTGTTCAAAATATTCATTGAAAATATAAATCATACACATTTTCCTTTCGAAAAGGGGAAAAAAAACCAACCGACTGAAAAAAAAAAAAAACTCACCAGTCGGATTTTATAAAAATAATATTCAAAAAGCACAATCTTCGCTTATGAGCATTTTCTTCAGCGTATATTATTTCTTTATATAATCTCATGATTACTGTAAATTACTTGTAATCCACACATAAGGACTGAGACAAAATTATAAGCACATAATTTTTCACCAACGAACATAAACATCTCTCTTCAAACTACTAAACCGTTGTACTAACATTTTAAATGGAAATGTTAACACGTCAGCCAATCGTCATAGACGTTTGCCAACAAAGAAAATGGTCGTCTGCGGGACTGTAAAAAAAAAATAATAATAATAATATTTACGTTAGCATTGCCAATGATGTGATCTCTGACCCAATTGACTCATTAAACTTTTTTTTTTTATCAGTGGGCAGAAACTTTTTATTTTCTGGCGTTAAATTTATCAATTATCTAAATATAAGTTGTTATATTTTCAGACAGGGGGAAAATAGCTTAAAAAAAGATTTTGGCGTTGAATTTTAAAGAATTTAAAAGCAATTTTCATACTTCAGATTTTTGCTTTAGATGTAAAAATCCAAAACATTATTCCTACATTAACTTTTGAAAGCCTTTATAACTTAATCTGAATTTCCATACATTATCAAAACTAGAATGGTCACTATTTGTATATACAACTTTGAATTCACTGTTGTTAAACTTTATTGAGACCAATCAGTGTCACATCATCATTGGAATTTTGAGATCGCTTAAAAAAAATTTTGAAAAAAATGTTTCTGTTTAAAATATAAGCTAAAAATTATTATTTTAAAAATATAATATTCAATTGTTTTTAAAGATGATAAAACTTATTAATCCCCGGTGAATTTATAATAATTAAACACCAAGAAAATAAGAGACTGAGATTTTTTTCGTCAGAGATGGGGGGGGGGGGGGGTCTGTCCCCCTGAATCCACCGTAGAAGTCATTTTTTAATTTTATTTATCCTATTTATGTGTTTGAAATTTATCTGAAATCTCTGAATTTAAGACGCCTGTATTTGCAGTGTAAATATGGACAAAATTATATAATGCCATATGCCAGGCTTTCACTCTTCAACAGAGTGAAATATCTCACTCTTGTCAAAGGAGTGAGACAGTCACTCTCGACAACGGAGTGACATATTTCACTCCTTTCTAGGGAGTGGAAAATTCCACTCTTTAAGGAGTGTATTTTTATAAAATTCACTCCAAAAAGAGTTAAAATGCCTCTCACTCTTCCAAAGGGTCAACTTCACTCCTCCCAATTTTAGAGTGTATATCACCGTTTTATCAGTGCCCCAACACCAGCTGCATAACATCCTTTGGGTTGCTGTCTCAGCCACATTAGGAATTCAAGTTGAACACAGGAGCCAATTCAAAAGTTTGGTTAGCAACTTCTTCAACATCTACCATACAGCTTCGACATAGCCCCAAGCGATTTTCATCTGTTTAGTCCACTAAAAAACCATCTTTGAAGCAATATGATATTCACAGATGATGAAAAGGTTCAAATTGAAGTCCTACTCATTATAAGTTATTATTTAATTATATTTTGTGACTTACTTAATGACTTTCCCTCGTATTATGCAACATAAAAATAATTCTACTCAAAGTGGACTTCGCATTTGAAATATCGTTGACCTAATAAATGACTAGTGTCAAATTTATACTGATATTAAAAGATAAATTTTACGTTCATTTGTAATAATATTTAACTAATATTTTTCAAAAATGAAATCGTCCCAATTTCAAAATCAACGATTCATATATGAAAAGTTTTTGTGGAATGCTGTATAAAATTGGAGGTTCCCATATGTATTATGTATGACTGACATATGATGATATCGCCGATATAATATATATATATATATATATATATATGCCGATATCATGATTTGGAAGCAATAAACCTGAATATCAAATTTGATAAAAACATATAAAAACCCAAATTGCAAACGGTTTTTTCTAATTCGATCAGGGTTTTAAAAATTTTTATTTTCGTTGATATACGCATCACAGTATGTGTTTAAGAAAAAAAAAGGTGCGAATTCCATTTTAAAAAAATTATATAAAATTTAAGAATTTGTAATTTTTTCTTAAATTTTAGACTTTGGACACACTTTTTGAAAAAAAGTAACGAACTCTTTAACTTCAAAATTTTCGCGCATATCGAAAATTCATCGTAAAATAATAAAAAATATTTTATACATATTCAAAATAAAAATATTTTTTTTATTTTTCCAAGAACTTTAAAAAATCATTAAAATAATTTTTATAATTTCCTTTGGCAATTTTTATGCCGCTCTTCTTAAAGAATTTTTTTTTATTATTATTTCTAAAGGAACTAACAAATTTAATAGGCAAAAAAAATCTATTTTTTTTAATTGAAAATTATTTCCCTAAAGATCTTTTATTTGTAAAGAATTTACTAAATTACTATTAATTTCATGTCATTCTATTTTCAATTTGATTAATAACTTTTCAGTATTGAGTGGAATGATAGGTGATAATTTGTTTTCCTAGTATCAAGATTGAAAACTAAATTAAAAAATAAAACTAACTTTTTTTGGCATCAAAAGTTTTGGCGATTTAAAATCCATGCTAGTAATTTTGAATGAAAATGTTGAGTTCGCAGGCTAAAATCATTGTAGTGGTTTCGTTAATGAATGTAATTTAAATTAATTCGCAACAAAAGCCGAAGGAAAAATAAAGTTCAATTATTAAAACTATAAAAAGACTACCTGAAACTACGAAATATCATACCGCTTTTATTTAATCTTCTGGTCAAATATTTCTATTGAAGAGATTCTATTTAAAATAAATATTTCTTCTGAAATGCAAAAGCATATTCAATTTCGTCGTCATTGAAATTTTTCTTTATTCCTTTAGTCTTTTTCTTTTTCGTTTTCTTTCTTTCCATCGTTCATCTCATTTGTTTGGGATGATTCACTCAAGAGGCATAAAAGAAAGCCGTGTAATAATGCCTTAAGCGACGTCTAAAAGCCACTAATGAAAAAAAGAAAAACAAATGCAGATATGCCGATGAAAAAAGAGTTTCTAGGGTATCGGATAATTTGTTCTCTGTCGTACATTAGATGTCCCACGGCTCTTACGCTAAAAGAATAAATAATACAATGTCGCGTTTCTTTTCTTTTTTTTACAGTATCGTCGCAACTTTATTTTGATCGAAAAGTATTCCGCCACTTAACGCTCCTTGTCAAAATGCATTGTGAGAAATGTTCATTATTTTTCATACTTAAATAGACGTTTCAGAAAGAGTAAAGGTTATTATTATTTGTTTGTACCGATGTTTTTCAGCTAGACTCTTGTTTTTATTTTATTTTTTAATGTTCGCTTTCAAAGCGAATTGCTGGTTAGATGACGTCCCATGCGCATATATTTGTGCTAAACGAGAAAATCCAAATAGAAAAGGAGGTGGGGGCGGAGTATCTCTGCTTCATTGTATTAGTACGCTATTATTTCTTTCTGCATACTTATCGAGACAAATTGTTTAAAATAAAATAATTCAAACTACTTCAAGCGACGACTACAATGCAGGAGTAAAAAATACTTTAGGTTTATAAAAGCTAATTCTCCTTATTTCAAAAACTAAATGCATTTTATGGAATAATTTGCATGATTTTTTTTTAATCGTAAATTTTTTTACAACACAAACTTGTATCGTGGTTGATCATGTAACATCATAATACAAAATCGATTTTTAATATATATATATATATATATATAATATAATATATATAATACGACATTTAAATGTTAGTAAACTAAAGATTTCGAAATTCCTATTTAAAGAATCACTCTTTCATGCGCGTGAATCCATTTAATGGAGATATTCCGAAAGCTCTGATTATAAAAATACAGTTAAACCTACATAGCGGGCACTTCTATTTAGCAAACACCTTTTTCAATCCACAACACATACATTTTGTATATTTTATCCGTGGGTCGGAAAAACTACTTTTTTATTGGAGTGAACTACAAGTACTTAATTAAAAATGTAGTTAACTACAACGACAAAAAAAAAGTTTTCAAAAGTAAAGACTACAAACTAATTTCAAAAATAGTCATTTTTTCAAAGGATTCAATCTGCACTCCCAATTGAAGACACGGATTAAATAATAAAGTGACCTCTCGTTGTATCGCGTTTGTCGGTATACAATTAAATAAGTGCGATATAACCAAAGGCATTAAAATTAAGAAAGGTGACATAGGAGAAAATGTTGTGTGCTTGTCTCCAAAATGTTAGTATATATCATATTAGAAATTTCACAGCGAAATTAAGAGAGATATACATATTACAATCAATGTACAGTTAGATAAAAAAATATCTGGAGTGATTGCACTTGACTTTCTGAACAATTTTAAAGCATATTGTGGGTTTAAATAAATAGTAATAATAATAAATAAAATCATAGATCCTAATTTTAGAAAGGTGAGCTCTGGGGACCTGAAAACGTGAGAAAAATTTAATATACACGCATAAATCCACACATATATCCAAACATACATACAGAATCATTGTAAAAATAGCTAAAACGGATTCAGGGCACCTCAAAATGTAAAGTTATACCAATATTTCCATAATCGGTTTTTTATCATGATTACATCACTTCCCTTACACTCTGTGTATGGAAAATAAGCATGAGATGAAACTACAGCTTACTTTTTCAAAAGGCACGAGAAGGGAGCTAATATATATATGAACAAGCGATAAAACTAGGAGCTACTCTTGTATATGTAATACGTTTCAGCACAATCATACACTGCATAAATTTTATTTACTATTCTTACAGTAATTATTACATTGGAATATAAAATTACCTCTGACATGTATTTAAAAGTAGATTTCTTTACTAAACTCTCCAATACACTCTTAATGTATTAATTGAGTTTCTGTAGAGAATTATTGAGATATTGAATTATCTAATTTTATAATGTAGAAAATTACAGAAAACAACTCTAAATGCAAACAATCAATAAATCTGTAAATAAAGCGATTCCAAATAGTAAGAAACTCGGCATTTAAGCATGAAGAACTAATAACGAGTAAATAGACAATTGCCAGCAAAAAAATTGATTTTTTTAGTGGGTTATTACTTGATTTTAGCAGCAAGTGTCAATGGGGAAAACCTGTCTCCATGCGATGCATTGCTATGCACTGCAGCTGAGATTTGCTGCTGAGATTCATAAACTGTTGAGCAGAACAGATTTTGCACAAAAGAAGCAAGTTACGACTACGGGATTTGTAGAATGACACATTTTTTTCTCCCAAAAGTAACGTTAAAAGTAGCGACGGTTCTCGCTACAAACTACTGGTTTTTTGTATCTCATTACTCGCTACACTATAATGTTCAAAATAGAGCGTGCTCTACAAAATACTGTAAAAAGTAGCGACTACTGTAGTTTCATTACTTCCGACCCCTGATATTACCTCCGAAAAGCGGACACCTCCGAAAACCGGACAAATTCCGCGGTTCCCATATGTCCACTATTGAGAGGTTTAACTGTGCTTTAAACGCGTAAGTTTCTTTTCTTTGTAAATTATACATACACAATTTTTTTGTCAAAAAATATATTGGAAGGAGTCAAACTGATTTCAATAGAGTTTATTTCTTACCTTATTGCATTTGCATTTACTTATTGCGCGCTAGTTGGGGAATTTTACTTAGAATGACTTGGCCCAACACAGATACTAAAGAACACAGAAATATCACTTTGTTATTCGCATTCACTTTAAATCCCATTGTTACCAATATAACTCATTTGATAAACATTGACGATCCTATATTTAAATTTTGGATGTGTCCCTGAAAAAAAAAACTATACGCAGTCAGACAACTATTTTAAAGCATAAAGTAGTACAGTGTTTAATAGTTTAGGTTTTAAGTAGTATATAACTCTCTCTTAATGCTAACTCGTAACAACGTATTGAAATTTCGCGGCAACTGTTCAATTTTTATGAAAGTCATAGCCTAGAAAGTAAAAAAAAAATGGAAAAGCAGAGAAACTAATAGATTTTTTGAACCAGGTGAAATTTATAATGATTGCCATGACAAGCTCTTTCCAACAACAACAAACAAACATCAAAATCGAGCATCCTTTCAAAAGTTCTGCAGGGACATACACGAAATTATCTGCAGTGACCTCAATCGACTTTCCGGACACGCATCCAGAAAATAATATACTACATATATTTCTGACGCAGTGAAATCGGTTACATTCGAATTCTAAACTCAACGCTTTGAAATTAGAGACGTTATCTCTGACATCTCCGCAACACTTAGGGGAGACCGGGGTTAGTTGTGCCAGGGGCAAGTTGTGCCATCGAGCTTCCTGACTGATCCAATAGGTTGCAGCACCTGTCGCATCATGTGAGTGAAGAGGTTGATTGTCTCAATGTGCTGCGTATGTTTTGAAGTATAGCGTTGCGTTGTTTTCGAGATAAAAATATTTACATTGTTTTCTATTGTAAAAGTAAATTTTGCGACTTATGTTGGAATCGTCATTACCACTAGCGATACTGAGGTATGTAAACTTCCCTAACATTATTTAAATCCTTATATTTTAAGCTGTTATTCTATGTATTTCATTTGTTAATCATGTCAACAATTCGGAAGCTAATGAATAAAGTTCAAAATGGCGTAACGCGGGGCTAGTTGTGACGAAGTCTAAGAGGCACATTGTGACAGTGTCACTACTTACCCCAGCATAATTTTTAATGGAGGTTTTTATGTTTCAGGGAAAATGGTGCGAAATTACAAGAGGCGTATTGAAAGAGCTAAAGCTACTTTAGTAGATTATGATAGGGCTACAATAGAAGTAAAATCCGGAAGATGCAGTTTAAGAAAAGCCCAAGAACTGTGCAATGTAAACCGAATGCCCCTTCTTAGATATATGAATAAAAAGAAGAGTACTAATACGGAAGGAAATATTGAAATGTGATATAAAAAACCGCGTATGATATTCACACCTAAACAGGAGATGGAGTTGTGTGAATACGCCAAACAATCAGCAAATATGTTTTATGGAATTAGTCCTGCAGAACTGCGAAAGTTAGCGTATGAGTTTGCCATTAGAAATGACATAAACATGCCTGAAAATTGGTTAACAAAAAAACTGCAAGTGTTGATTGGCTGACTAAGTTTATGCAACGACATCCTACAAATTCCTTTCGAGTTCCTGAAGCAACAAGTTTGAGTAGAAATACAAGTTTTAATAAACATTATGTAGAACAATTTTTAATAACTTAGCGTCTGTATTAGAAGCTAATAAGTTTAATTCAAATTACATATGGAATATTGATGAGACAGGAGTAGGAACAGTGCAGAAACCTGTAAAAATAATTGCAGAAAAGGGTAAAAAAAGAGTTGGGGGAATGACCTCTGCAGAAAGGGAACAAACGTAACTATAGTTAATGGCATTAACGCTCTAGGAAATTCAGTCCTAACTATGTTTGTATTTCCATGTAAGTTTTTTTAAAGCTCATTTTATTCGTGACGGTCCCGTAGGCTGTTGCGGAACATCAAACCCAAGTGGATGGATTACAGGACCTGACTTTTTACGTTTCATGAAATATTTTGTTAAAAATGTAAGGTGCTCGAAAGAGTAGTGTTGCTTGATAATCATAGTTCTTATCGAAATATTGATGTTTTGGATTATTGCACGGACAACGGAGTGATTTTGTTATCATTTCCACCTCACACGAGTCACAGATTACAGCCCCTTGATGTGTCAGTATAAAAAATTCTACAATCAGGCTGTATGTGGATGGTTGAAATCTCATCCTGGAAGCACTGTGTCGATCTACGACATACCAGGTATTGTTAAAATAGCCCTTCCTAGTGCTGCCATTCCAAAAATTATTCAAGCAGGATTTCGTTGTTGTGGAATTTGGGAATTTAATAGAAACATTTTTACAGATGAAAACTTTCTATGTTCCTCAGTAACTAATCGACCGTTATCCATCAGAGATGAGAGCGTTAAAGACCAAAATGACAATGAAAAAAAATAGTAAATATGAAACTGTTAATAAACCAAGCACTTCAGCAATAACTTTTATCAATGATGGTTAGATTGCAGGAAGTAAGAAATCTCATTGAATTAGATGATTCTATGACAATTGATAATAGCAATGTGTCAGTGGTAAGTCTTACAGAAATAAGATCACTCCCTAAAGCAGGACCTCAGAAAGGCAAGCGATCTATTCCTAAATGTTTGAAATCCGCCATTCTAACAAGCACACCTGTAAAAGAGAAACTTCGAGCAGAACAAAAAGCAAAAGAACGCAGAAAACAAATTGAAAAAAAAAAGCAAAAAAGAAACTGTATGGAAAGGCCAAACAGTGCATAAAAAAGTTGCATCTAGGTTATTGAAAAAAAGGGAGAAGCAAGTATTGGATAGCTCTGAAGATGACGAAAATTACTTATGTCACTTGCTTATGTCTAGTTTGCTTGGAGCAATACAAAATTTCTAGAGCCGGAGAAGACTTGGTGCAATACATGACATGTAAAAGATGGGCGCATGTCAAATGTACCAAAAATGAACCTTATTATATTTGTATTAACTGCAAATCAGACGCTGAAACAAGCGATGCGATGACAATGAGTGATTAAAATATAGGATATAGGCCTACACGTTGTAGTAGGCTACCGAGTCAAAGAACAATATGGCCAAAGATTAGTGTTGGCTTACTTTTTATTTCTTTCCTGATTAAGACAGTTTTTTTTTTACTTTTCATTGTTAATGTCTCTAAAAGTATCTTTATAAAGAACTAAGAGTTTACCAATTTGTTAACAATTTAACTATTTTATTTTCATTTGATTTACAATATTATTAAAACATGAAAGTGTTTTATTGTGTTAAGAACGTTATAAATGAGTAAATTTCTCATTCTTGATTTAACATATCCCATTTAATCGCCTTTCTTACATAATTTGTATATGTTACAATGTACTTTTATGTGTCATTTATGTGTCACAATGTGCCCCAAGCATGTCACAACTTGCCCCATAGCGGAGGTTAGTAGTGACAAACTTTGAGGTTACGCAGAATTCATTTTGTGTTATGAAAAACGTTAATAATGTTAATAGTACTTTTATAAATATGTTACGCAAGATTTACTCTAATGATATGATACACTAAATGTTTCGCTTCAGTTCAAATCTTACGGCTAATATAAAAAATGTCGAAAATGTCACTACTAGCCTCGGTCTCCCCTATCACTTATATTCTCTCACATTTCCGTGATGATTTCCCCTTTAGAATCAGTCGCAAAATGGTATGAAAATGGATTCAGTACCTAATCCATCGGCCAATTTGTACGAAAATCGATACAGTTCTTGCGACAGTGGTCTATAACCTATTCGCCCAATGGGAGCTCAATCGTATGGGAGTTATCGTGTTCACTCACACAAACACACACAAATCCTGTGTTCGAAAAGTAAAAAACATTCAAACGAATTATATAACGCTCTTCCTTAGAAGTAACATAATAACAATGAATTACAATACAATACCGATACTGCATTTAGGCCCGAATGACAATGTAGTCCACATTACACAGTATTAAAAGTTTAGCAGCTGCTATCCATGATCGGTGATAAATTAAAGAAATATACATAGTAAAAACAAATTTAATTCGAAAGGGTTTTTTTCGTAAACGATGTTCTAATAATTTAAATTTGTTTTCCGTTGACAGATTTCAAAATACTGTCAAAGAGCGATATCTTATTGTTAATCTTCCGTAATCATGTCCGTAGCTGAATGGTGTACTTCTGCAAATATTGTTTAGCGCAAGAGTGTTTTTTTTTTTTTTTTTAATGGTAGTCACATTTACTTTACAGGACATTGTCGCCAATGGCAACGAATAGAGGTGCACCCATTACGGATTATTAATGTAAAAAAAGAAGAAAACAAGATTTTTTTTTCGCAATTTGCATTTACTGTGCGCAATCCTTTGCCAATTGTGGCAACTCTGTGACTAGTTACTTTAGATTATTGTAGCAAACAAATGTTCATTGTTGAAAAAAATCATGCTTGCAAATTATTGAAAATGCCATAAATTGAGTTACAAATTTCATTTAAAAGTACATATTGTTTCCTATACAGTGATGTAAGAATTGAAATTATGCGATAATAAGTGATGTATGATCGATAAAAGCGAAAACAATAGCGTCGGTCATTGCCACCATCGTTATAAATTTTTAAAAATAGTAGCTGGTTTTTTAGCAAACGTCCAAAAGAACTACGAATTTATGACGACGACAGAAATGTCCGTAGTGAAAGAAATAGAAGTTTGTTGCTAACTGGAAAATAACAAACTACCTATAACAAACTAGCTCTGTTTTTTTGCACCTGTCAAAAATTTGAAAATGGATATTCTGTTACATGACAAAAGCATAAACAAGATTCACCACTTTTAAATTGAAAACTGGAAATAACAAAAAGGACCGAGGTTTTATCGTGGATTAGACAGCCTTTAATTTATTTAGACTATTACTTCTTTTTACATTTATTTATTTACGTTTCATAGAAATAAAAAATATTTGTTAACTATTAAATATTTGTTATATGAACACATATATAACCAAATTTTATTAACTTGTAAAACTTTTTGCTAAGATGAAATTTTTTTGAAACTTAGAAATATTTTTAAAAAAATTTTAATAACGTGTAATTTTTTTAACTCTCTAAATTTTTGCAAAACTTTTTTAATAACGTATACTTTTTTAAATAACTTGTAATTTTTTTAAAGACTTTTTAACTTATAAATTTTTTAAAGCTTTATAAAACTTTTTAAATTTTGTAACGTGTAACTTTTTTAAAAAATTGTATATTTTTTAAAAACTTCTTTATTAACTTGCAATTTTTTTCTTAAATTTTTGTAAAACTTTTTTTAATGTAACAAATAAAATTTGTTAAAAAATATTTATTAAATTGTAAAAATCGATAACAAAATTTTAATAGGAAACTAATTTTGACACGAGTTTGAAGAACAAGTTTCCTATTTTTGAGACGTCATTTGCTTTCAATAATACTATTACGCTATCTCTCGATTATACTTGAAAAACAAACAAAAAATTTAAAATATATAATAAAAAAAATTCAAAATCAATAAAAATAAATCCTATTTTTTGTTATAATTTGAGAAAAAAATTGTTTGTTTTTTTCTGTTATAATCGAGAAACAATGTCCTAAGCAGTATAAAGAAGAAATGACGACTCAAAAATAATGAATCTGGACTTCAAAATCATGGCAAAACTAGATTTGCAAGATTAATTTTGTCGTACACTCTTTAAACTTTTCTTATTGTTTTTTACAATTTTATAAGATTTTTTTTAATTTTTTCTTTGAACCATAAATAAATAAATGCAAAAAGAAATAATTGTCTAAATGAATGACATACTTCCTAATTGCGAAACCAACTTCAGTCAATTTTTGTCATTTCAAACTTTCTGGTCTTCTTAAACTGTGTTATGAAATGGAAATATAAACGCTTCCTCCTATAGAATGGAAGTATGGAAGAAATAAATGACTACCAGATTTTCTTTAACCTAAAATGCTAAACATATACCTAGTTATGAATGGGCATCCATAAACCAAGTCAACCAACCATAGTCACTGAAGGGGAATATTTATATATTTTGAATTTTATTAGCTTAACTCGTGCTGAGGTGCCAATAAGTCCTCACGTATTTTTCTACTTCTGTCATATCTTCACCCATCAGTAAGAATCAGATAAAAATAATAAAATATTTAAGGCAAGTTAACACGTTTTTTTTTTTTTTTTTTAATCGTTTTTTTTTTTTTTTTTTTTTTTTTTCATATTTTCACTTTTTAAACCCTTAAAAACTTTGTGGTAAAGTAGGTTTTTTTTTAAAATTCATATTGGTTTGAAAATTAATCCGCCTTTTGGTGTTGCAGTGAACAGGCTCATTTTTAGCGTATTGTGTGCGGCACGTAGAAAAAAAAATTGAGAAAGAGGAAGTCCAGGAGGCTTCATTATATTCGCCTGGTATAGATAATTTTATGTAAGCTGAAAATTATCACCGTTATCTATGTTTGTTTAAAAAGGTTATAAAACTTTAATCCTGTTTTTCTCGAAACTCTGTTTTACAAATCGGTACCAGGTTAAACTCGAGATTGGATCGACCGATTGGGTTGAAATTTCATACTATTCTAGTATATACTATATTTTAGTCCCTCACGGACGCGTTTTTCAATATTCGAATTTTATTTTATTTTTTTTGCGTGATTTAAATAAAAAAAAATGTGTAACTGAAATTTGAACAGCCGTCATTTTCTTCAGGATCGAAAAATTGATAAACCCTTCCGAGAAGGACTACAAAATATCGTAAATTTTAAGGTTTTTATTTGGATTTTTTGTTACATATAAGCAAATTCTGAGATTCATCTGGGTACCACAGAACATTTCACTTTTCGCACACCCCTGTATCAAAGGACGCCAAAGCACCATTTTTTCAACCAATTTCCAAATAAAATAAAACTTCAAGATATGCTTTTTTATTTGCAACAAAACCCATTATTTTTACTATATAATTGCGGTCAAAATATAGCAAAAAGTGAAGAAATTTTAAAGTTATAACATTCTTTAAGTGATCTACTTACTGATTTATTCAACTGTCAAATACAGTCATGTAAAAATACCATTGTTTTTTGTGAAAATTCATTTGACTTTTTTATAAATTATAATACTAGATAGGGACGAAATAGCACCGTGACGCTAGTTGCGCAAAAAAATTTCACGACGCCAGTTAAAAGGTTAAATTAACCTTTCCTATTGAAAGAGCTAAATATATTGAAAAAGAATTCATTTGGGAAGATTGCGCAATTAATATTTGTAAAACATTAATAATTTTTAGCTAACCAATGATAAATAAAAGAAAAACAAAGGATAGACACCAACTTTACTTTTAGAGAATTTAACTATAGGAGTATTTGGACGACTATCTTGAAATTTAGATTTTTCCGGAGGTCCAATAACTTTAGTAACTATTTGTATGTGTTTCAGATTTCAGTACACCTGATACTTCAAAAATTCGTCGAAAACCTTCTTTTTGAGAGTCAACTTGTATTTTCAGCTTTTTAAAAGCATATCAAAACAAAATTTCATCCCCATAAAAGTCATCTACAATTGTCAAAAACTTTCAGCAAGAAAACAGAGCTGCATAAACCTCTTTAATAGTGATTATTACACAGTAAAACCTCTGAATTGCGGGCACCTCGGTAGCTTGGAGTTCATCTGCTATTCGGGGGTGTCCACTTTTCAGAGTAAAAATATATAAGTGTTGGAAATTCAAAAAGTGTTCACTAAATAGAGGTATCCGCTATTTGGGGTTTGTCCGTCATGGAGGTTTTACTGTATTACTTTCCGTTTTATAGTTGCGCAGGGAGGTGGGGACAGTTGAGGGAAACTATCTGGGGCCCCAAAGCAAAAGGGCCCACCGCTTATGGGAAGGATATTTTTTGCAGAACTTTAGTTTAAGTCCTATTTTACGAAGAATAGGAATGACTTCTCAAAACTAAAAATGTATGCTTTTTTTCTGATTTAAAGATTCGTGGTTCGTATGCAAAAAAAAAAAAAAAAAAAAAAAAAAAAATGTTCGTAAAAAAAAATATATATATATACTAATAAAAAAAATATAATATACCAACGAACAAAAATATACAATAAATTACCCATGATTCGGAAAAGCGTTTTTTATCTTTAGAAACCTCATTTAGCAATATATTTTCGAGATTTAAAGAAGCATTTCCACAAACAGTTTTTCGGAGACGTTCAAGAGTAGTTTTGCTAGTGTATTAATCAGATTCCTCAAACCGCAGTATAAGTAATAAACATCTTCATGTTTTGCAAACAAACTAACAATTATCATTAAAATGAACATTATCTTGTTGCTCTTGCATGTATAAATTCAGTTAATGTTTAATTGAGAATGGATAGCATTCTAAAAGTGAGAAAACTAATTAATAATTAATACACCTAAAAACTACTCGGAAAAGTTTTCGAAAATCACTGCCAGCAAAAGAAACTTAATTTTTATAAATGCTTCTTTAAATCTACAAAATAATAGAGGTTTCTGTGGTTTCTATTGGTAAAAAAACGCTTTTTTAATCATGAGTAATTCGGAAGAAGTTATTGTAAAATTTCGTTCTTGGTTCTATTATATTTTCTTAGATTAAAAACCATTTGTCTTTTTATACAGTGTGGATCACTGAAGAAAATATTCCATGTGAAATATTATAACGCACGTTATGCAGTACTTCTGTAGGTTGATGTGGAATATTATATCCAATTTGCTTCTACAGCTTATTAAACAAACATACAGTTGTATGTGCATGTTATTACATAAATAGCAATTTGCATTAATAACACAAATAGTGCATAATTATTAATTAAATGTGAATTTGTTTTTAAAATTGTATTAATTCAAAATATTAATTGAAGTTATTTAATTGTAAAATTAATTATTATAAACATATAAATTAATTTAAAAATAACATAATTTAAAAATAAAGAATTTAATAAATGCAATAATTATCTTCTAAAATTCATTCCTTTTATGTAAATACATATATGGGACAACCCTAGTAAACTTTATCCGACTTTGATTTTCATCTTAAATTTCTGTTTCATTTTATTAATCGGAATACATATAAATTAATCTGGATCATAATTTCCAATGAAATTCATATTTTTCGTCATTCTGTTGTATGTCAGCTGCTTGCAAATCACCGGGTTATCTGGATGCGAAGCACACTTCTCTACACGAGCAGCCGATGCACAACTACGAAAAATTGAGAAAATCGCACAAAAAACGCTATCGCAGCACCCAGGGATGTGTATTTCCACTCATTTTGCAGAGTCGAGTCTGAATCGACTCACTTACTTGATGAGTCGACGTAGTGAGGCTACTCTCGCTTCACGTGAGGAAGTAGGGTTGGTTGGTTGGAGAGTAATTCAAAATAACATTTATCATGGAGCAATATTTATCGCTACTAATAAAAACTAGCAAACATATATTTTTTAATCAGCAACAACTTTTCTCACATTTAACATAAATAAATTCAATACAGATCATGTTCTTTTAAAGAGTGAAATAAAGCTCCATACGACTCTTGTGACATTCCATAAATTCTAACTAAAACGTGTTCTAAAGAAAAGAAAGAAATGAAAAAATCGTCTGACCGTCATTGCGGATTTTCCTGACACGTTTCTTTCAAACATTCGAATTATCAGTGCCACAATTAAAATTCTAATAATATATTTTATTTTCCAATAAATGTAATATATATATCCTTTTTGTCGATTGTTTTCTGGTGATCACTTTGTTGTGATTGTCGTGACCTGAAAATTAGGTTTAAACATTAATTGATGGCTGTCTTTTATTTTAATTTACTATTTTTATAGATGCATTGATTTGAGACCCTCCCCCCCTTTAAAAACCCCCACACATACATTGAGGAGCAGGGGGGGGGGGGTAATTTTCTAAACAAAAAAAATCTTCATATATGGATTCTATGTTTTGCGATTCCCCTCCTTTCAAAATTTCAGTTCTAAAACCATCATAGATCCTGAGATACGTTTTAATCCCCCCCCCCCTCCTAACGCCTCTGAATGAGGAAAAGAAAACAGCATTTGAAAAATAACCTCCGAATCTAGTGTCAAATATGAAACATTAAAAAAAATCGATTGGTTGAACTTTTTAAAAATTATGTACAATTTTTTAAGAATTATCTACGAATATTTATATTTATGAAAATGAATTAAAATAACTATAAATGCGCAAATCAAATAAAGGATATCCGTTTTCATATAAAACACATCGATTATAAAATAAATTCAATAATAACATATTTATAATAGCCTGTTACTAAAGTAAAATTTAATCTTCTAATTTTTTTCTAAATTTCATGAAACAAAAGAACTTTAAAACATTCCATTATTCAATCCTGCTTCCTCTTTTTAGTTAAATCCACACATAACGACTGCTTGATCGCCTGTCCAGTGTCCAGCATACTGCAAATTCGATTAATCATTCACGAAACACTTCGCCCCTTCGATTCATGCAATCACCCTCCTAATATCATCCCCAAACTGAGTCGAGGAGTCGAAATCCAACTCTGTTTTCAACTCTCGACTGCAGACTCTCCAAGTCAAACACCGCGTTGAACTACTTTCGACAACCAACTCTCTAAGTTCGATTCTGAATCCCACTCTGACTTGAAAGTTCGACTCTCATGCTCGTATTCACCATCAATCTCAACCTAGAAAACCTGTGTCAAATGCTCAAATGGTATTCATCATTAATCTGATTGGACATCGGACGTGATCAGGTCCAATCAGGTTAATCGGAAATTTCATTTGGGCGTTCGAACGTTGTAGTGTAGGTTGAGGTGTAGATGGTGAATACGAGCATGAGTGAGATGAAAGTTTGACACTTTAGAATAGAGGTAACTTACTAGCAGTGTGTTGACAGCTCGACTCCCTTAGATAGAGTCGAGTTTCAGAGTCTACTCTTAAAGAAAAATCGCTACTACAGCGCCAAATTCCGGAGGAATATCCCCAATTTCAAATAGAGCCTGCTGGCCATACCTAAAAACATATGCATATAAATGAAACAAACTTCATATATAACTTCACGAGCAGAGAAGACCGAACTATGCTCGGTCAAAACTAGCTTTGAGTTCAAATATCACGAAATATCTTTCAATTCGCGCCAAGTATGGGTTTTGTCACTGCTAATCTTAAAAGTCAATTTTCCAGCCTAATGTCGCCAATAATATTTCTCCGAATTTGGTGAAATGATGACAACTTTCCGGCTTCGTTTACTGCCAACTATTCAACAACTTAATAACTGTTGCATTCGTCATTTCCATTGAAACGCATTAAGCATAGTGATACCAAAATGATCCACTAATCGAATTTTCTCGAATATGTGATCTAACCTAATGGTCTTCCCGTAATCCAAAACGTTAGGATAAAAAAATTATTTAAAATCGTTAGATTCGTTTTTAGATAAAATTAGCTTGACCCACAGTGACACCAAAATGACCCATTAATCATTTTTTTTCTCGAAAATGTGACCTTCTAGTGTCCGATAATCGTAAGATACAAAATTCAATTAAATAGTTAGAGCCGTTTTTGATTAAATAAGTTTGACCCACAGTGACCCAAAAATGACTCACTAACCGAAATTTCTCAAACATGTGAGCTAGCCCAATAGTCTTCTCGTTCCCGAAAACCGTAGGATACTAAATTTAGTTGAAATCGTCTGAGCCGTTTTTAAGATAAAAATAGCTTGACCCATAATGACCTATAATCAACATGGAAGTAAGAAGAAACAGGAAGTGCCATCTCCCCCGAATGATGATGTTTCAACTATAACCGGTTTGGCCAAGTTGTGACAACCAAAACATTCCTCCTGACAATGTTAGCGAGTGAAATTGAAGCCATAGTTTAAATTTTATTCTAAAACAATGGGATCGTGTGTAGCATATGGCTGCACAATTAGAAAATTCCTACCAAAACATTCCTCCTGACAATGTTAGCGAGTGAAATTGAAGCCATAGTTTAAATTTTATTCTAAAACAATGGGATCGTGTGTAGCATATGGCTGCACAATTAGAAAATTCCTACCAAAACATTCCTCCTGACAATGTTAGCGAGTGAAATTGAAGCCATAGTTTAAATTTTATTCTAAAACAATGGGATCGTGTGTAGCATATGGCTGCACAATTAGAAAATTCCGTAATTAGCTAAAAAGTAAGAGTGCATTGTGTATGGATATAATAAATCTATATTATAGAGTTATTCTATAGTTAGATTTCTGCATTTTTTTTCTTTTTCTTGATTGTTTACATCGTCTAAATCAGAGTACAGGAATGGTGTTTACATGTCAACCAAAAACTATATACATACCTCTTTATTCAAAGGTAATTTGAGGTTTCAATTTCTCCTACTTGGTATTTCTGTAACTAAAGTGTTTTTTTCATACTTTTTATGTGAACTGAGCTATTTTTTTAGAATTATATGCAGGGGCGGTGCAACCATCGGGCAAGCTGAAAGGCTGCCCAGAGCATCGCGCCACTTCAAGTCTTGTATTAGGGACCCCAAGTCTGTCTATACATTTAAAAATAACGTTATCCTGTGTAAAACGATGATATCATTTCTCTAAAGTTGTTTTTTTCTTAAGGGTTAGTATTAATTTATTTCTTACAGCGAAAGTTGATATAATTGTCGGAATATATATAGATGTGAGGATCCTGAAAGTAACCGTTATTCTAAAATATTCTAAAGGATAGAAGATCTTTTGAAAAAAATATTTATACACATTACATATGAAAAAAATTTGCATGTTATTTTTCGTACATTTTATACTGTATATTATAAATTAACACTTCCTATGTGGGGGGATCTGAATATCAGACATGAAAGCCACTTCACCAGTTATCACTTCCAATACACTAGTAATTGGTAGCAAACAAAACGAATTAGACTCTAAATAGAATTGCTGTGACATTGTTAACAAATAATAAAACACAAACATCAACAGTTGGGAATAAAAACCTAGTCTCTTTAAGGAGATTTCAAGGAGATTTCTATCAACTTTATGTGCATTCTTATAAATACATTAAGTTTATAAAACATGAAAAAATGAAGATTATGCCTTCTAGATCGTTTATTTTTGTTTGAGTACAGACAAAAATAGTTAAGTTGTGTAGAAACAGAAAACCTAGTAACCTAGTAAAACTAATGATAATTTTGACTAATGATTCTTCATAGCCATAGAGAACTCATCTCTGTGTTCATAACTTCTGAATTTTTTTTTTCGCATAACAATTACATGCAGGAATACTATATTTTTACAATTTCATTAAATACTAGGAAAGTAAACAACTAAATAGATATTTCCGGTAATCAGGTAAATAATTAAGAAAAAAATGTATAAAATCGCCTGAAGAATATATTTAAACTGCAAATTAAATTAAAAGATCGCTCTTGCTTTCCGATTCAGTAGCGAAATCATGGAACTGTAACATTTATGTAAACCAAATAAATGGTTTCTTCTCACCAAATGAAGAAAAAAAAATACAGAAACACAATGCAACTTAGATGAAAGTTATAGAAATATCAACTAAAATAAATTAAAACCTTAAAAACACTTTAACATGACATTCGAATATTTCAAACGAGCTAGATTCGGATGTAAACAAACAACGGCCGCCATCTTGTGACATCCAGCTCAGTTACTTCAATCGACTCGGCAAACATCGGGGGAAATGTCAGTTACTGTCTATTTATAGTTCCATGATAATCAAAATTACCCACTATTTGAATTTTCTCGAACATGTGACCAAGTCCAATTGTCTTCTCGTGCCCGAAAACCGTAGGATATAAAATTTAGTCAAAATAGTCTGAGCCGTTTTTTAGATAAAATTAGCTTGACACACAGTGACTCAAAAATGACCCAGTAACCGAATTTTCTCGAGCATGTGACCTATACCAACGATTTTCTCGTGCTCAAAAAACGTAGGATAGAAAATTTAGTTCAAATCATCTGAGCCGTTTTTAAGATAAAAATACCTTGACATAATGACCCATGACCAAAATGAACCACTAATCGAAATTTCTCGATTATGTGACTTAGCCCAATGATTTTCTCGTGACCGAAACTCGTAGGATACAAAATTTAGTCAAAATCATTAGAGCCGTTATTTAGATATAATTTATTTGACCTGTAATTACCCAAAAATGACCCACTAATCGAATTTTCTCGGACATCGAACCTATCCCAATTCCTTTCTCGTAATCAAAAATGGTAGGATACAAAATTTAAACAAAGTCGTGTGAGTCTTTTTATATCTAAAAGTAACTTGACCCTGACCCTTGGTGACCCAAAATGACCCGCTAATCTAATTTTTTCGAACATGTGACCTAGTCCAATGGATTTCTCGTGCCCGAAAATGGTAGGATATAAAATTTAGTCAAAATCGTTAGAGCCGTTTTTAAAATAAAATTTGCATAACCACACATAAGATTTGCTCGTATTATAATATATGATATATACTTTTCGATGATACAGAGAAGACACACACGGTAACACGTTTTGTGGATCTCTGACCTCAAAAACGTGTAAATCCGCCGAAAAACGGAACTTTCTTCTATTCTGGAGAGAAAAAGTAAAATCACACTGAAAATTTTTATCCTACTTATCATGTATTCTAATACGAGGAAAAATTGTGTGTGCATATAATATATATGTATGCAAATTTTATCTTAAAAACGGTTCCAACGATTTTGACCAAATTTTGTATCCTACCATTTTGGGGCACCAGAAAAACATTGGGCTAGGTCACATGTTCGAAAAAATTGGATTAGTGGGTCATTTTGGGTCACCATAGGTCAGAGTCAAGCTAATTGTATCTAAAAAACGGTTAAAATGATTTTGACTAAATTTTGTATCCTACACCATTTTCGGGCACGAGAAGATTATTGGGCTGGGTCACATGTTCGAGAACTTTCGATTAGTGGGTCATTTTGGATCAACGCGGGTCAAGTTAATTTTATCTAAAAAACGGCTCTAACGATTTTGATTAAATTTTGTATCCTACTAGTTTCGGGCACGAAAAAATCATTGGGCTAGGTCGCACGCTCCAGAAAATCAGATTAGTGGGTCATTTTGGAGTCACTATGGATCAAGCTAATTTTATCTATAAAACAGTTCAGTCTGTTTTGACTAAACTTTATATCCTACGGGTTTCGGGCACGAGAAGACAACTGGGCTTGGTCACATGTTTGAGAAAATTTGATTAGTGGGTCATTTTGGTCATGGGTCATGATATTTGAACTCAAAGCTAATTTTGACCGAGCATAGCTCGGTCTTCCCTGCCCGTAAATATTAAGAGTAGCAATTTCTGAGTGAAACAGTTATATCTGAAAATAAATATGGTTGAAAATTTGAACTGTTTTCTTTCTTTTAATATAGACGAATCAAAATTTTGTAGGGCATGATTTTTTTTCAACAGTTTGAAAAAAGTATCCATGCCAGGAGTCTATCCATAAACCATTGGCTTAAATTTCTAGTTATTTACCAACTGAGCTACCTGGGTGACATTTAGCCGACACGATTCCCTCGAATAACCTTTTGTCAATATCATCTGGTCTGTCATATGAGAGATCTCAACAGAATAAACCACAGATAATGTAACTCTAATAAACCACGAATACGGAATTACACTTTATTATTTAGCACAATCATACTGATTGGTAAAGAAAAGCCATACAAGTTGATTATTGTGTGTGTGTGTGTGTGTGTGTGTGTGTGTGTGTTTGTGTGTCTAAACACTTTATAATACATATTAGTTACACTTTATTATTTTAACTCCATTCTACGATTGATAAAGAAACCATACGAGTTGATTTTTTTTAAATTCCTGATCTTCACTCAATTGAGAAGGGGAGGGGGGGAATTCCACTCGTCTGGTTTCTTTTATAATTGGTATGATTGAGTTAAAATAATAAATTGTAAAGAATCTGTTATTAAGTTGAATAGAATGAGCATTTCATGTTAAAAAGTGAAATTTCAACTCCATAGGGAGATGATGGATCTTAAGTAACCAACTGCACAGATTTTTATTTTTATTTTTTATTTCATAGAGATTCTCGTGGTTGAATTTCAATTCAAAAATCCAACTGCAAGCAAAAAATGAAAGAATCCAACATGTTTTTTTTCCTTTCTTGTACATGCTAGAGCAGCTTGCATATGGCTAATGAATGTTTTCTTACCCTCTGTTATGTGTTTATATACGTTACACTTATTCAAATGCTCGATAGTTTCCTACGAGAGAAAAAGTGTTAAAAGCCAAATCATGTTGTAACGTTTTTATAACATCGAATTCATTTTAATTTTCATTCCCCAACAGAATAGTCATTCTTTATTTCTCGCCGTTAAATCCCTTGACTATCAAAAATTTAATGATTTTTTGCAAAGTTAGGGTTGTGATTGGCATTAAGTAGAAAAACATTTGTTACCGTCTATCTGTTAAAACTTTGTCTTTGCATTTCCTTTTTTACCTCAAGATGTTTTTGAATTGTAAAAAATTCTTGTCTTTCTTATTCTTTCTTTGAGGGCTGAAAATATCCGAATGCTTTATTCATCATCTTTTAGATGTTCTTATAGGACTGGAAATGAATTAAACTATTGCTTTCCAATTACGATGTTAGGAATTGGTAGTCAGTTCAAAAACAAACTGTTTTTCGTATAAGCATTTATGAATATATATATACAGTAGAATCCTGAATCGGTCCCTGTAACCCGATTTAACCCGACCCGACCCACGATTCGGCTCGGGTTGAGGTTAATTTTTTTCATAGCCGGCCGTGTTCGGTTCCGGTTGACTTTGAATGTTTAAATGTCGGATTCGGAATGGATTTTGACACTTTCCGGTCGGTATCGGGTTGACCCAATTTTTCAAAATTAAATCCTGAATATTTTTCAAATGAAAAAATTTCTATATATTTAAATAATAATGAGTGTACATTTTTATACAAAAAAACTGATATCAGAGATATAATTGTCGACTACTTTTTCATAAATGTATTAAAATATGGATTCATTTTCTTTCACTTCGGTTTCGAGTTCAAGTGTATTGGGTTCGATTTGTGTTTCGGTTTCCCAAATGAGTTGGGGTCGGGTTTCGGGTTGACTTTAAGCAGCATATTTAGTTTCGGCTCGGGTATAACCTCACCCGAGGACTCTAATTTACAGGGTGTTCTGCCAAGACCGCATGCACACCGAGGCGACGCACAGTGGGACAGGATACCTAAACAAGTGGGTAAGTGTGATCGAAGATCCCACAAAGGGTTTCGTTTAATATTCCTTTCAAAACACTTTATCATTTCTTAACACATTGACGGACAGTAGGAACAAGTGAAGTTCGAAAATTGACACTGGGCTTCTACTTGTACGCCAGTAAATGCACATTTGTGCTGCTATAGCCGTCATGCTACATAGTGAACTTCGCTTTGACGGCTATAGCCGCAATGACGGCTATAGCCGCAAGTGTCCGTCAACATGTTAAATAAATCCAAATAAATTTCATTTTGAAATATATATATATACATATATGTTTTTTATAAAGCAAAAATTTGCCCGTCTATTTTTCTATTTTTTTCGAAAATCTGAATCGGTCCTATAGTGGGTGAAGCCCGCTATTATACTCTGTCATAATAATGTCTCTCATGTAGACTAAATGCAATATTTAAAAAAAATCAATTTCAAAATTAAACATGTTGTACACCTTCAAAATGTTAAAATATGCAAATATTTCCATAATCAGGTTTTCATCATGATTCAATACGTTCCTCAAACTCATGTATTTACTATTCTCTATTACTCATATTGATACTCGCTTTGTATTATTCTCAAACATTTTAAAAATCCGTTAAACTTCCAATAGGACGTCAGATTAATTTTCTTTTTAATTCTCTAACGATGTGATATTAATCTGCTTTCTGTACATACACATACTCGTACTCTTTTTATTTTTGAGAAATGTTTGAAAATTTCCGTTTTATTACCAATATGGCGTCATATTAATCTTTTTTTTCAATGGGTGAAACTTTTTATTTCATTTTCATTTTTCACGTGGCAATCTTTCGATAGAAAATTAATTATTGTAGAAAGAATTTTATTGTGGATTTTTAATTGTTGGCAACTGCTATAATGAAAAATGTTTAAATTCATAGGAAAAGGCTGTTAAAATTTTGGTTTTTTATCTCTCTATATTAAAATAAAACGATTTTTTCAAAATTTTAATATTTTGAGCTTCATAGTAGGTATTTAGCTATAAGTACACAAATGTTCATGCCTGTAAGTTATATAGTTTTTGAGAACGGCTCTGTGACGGGCAGACAACGGAGCGGGAGTAATAGGGTTTCGTGAGATGAACGAAACCCTAAAAACTGGCAGAAAATCAAAAAATAAAAATGTGAATTTCTTTACCGCTTTCTATTCAAACGATAGTGCACTATCTTACGCGTCATAAAACAATATTATTCTTCACCTTATTCCCCCACCTGTGCTTCAAGTAACGCTTCGTTTCAGCGAGTTATTCCCCGAGACAATACGTACGGTTTGTTTGGGAAATTTGAGAGTTGTCGTGCGTCATCATTATTGTGATAAATTTGAAGTTTGTGATGGCATCTTCAAGTTCAGGTGTGTGGACAT
Source organism: Maratus michaelseni (assembly GCA_963931845.1). Taxonomy (NCBI): domain Eukaryota; kingdom Metazoa; phylum Arthropoda; class Arachnida; order Araneae; family Salticidae; genus Maratus; species Maratus michaelseni. The sequence continues at coordinate 19,693,840 of OZ007586.1, forward strand.
ATTTTAAGAATTTTTTATTAATAAAAAAGTGTGTTAATAACGTTAAAATCGTCTTTACGGTGAAAGACTTAAATATTTATTCTATGCTCAGAAGCATTAAGACTTTTAGTTATGTTCCAAGGCTGACCAAGCTTTGGTTTTTACAGTTTTACAAAGCTTGTTTCTTGGTCAATTTAGGATCATGAGAATTTGTTTAGTATAAAAGGTTTTAGGGGGCGAGATCAGAGCAAGTTTCTTGTCGGTATTCTATTCATAATTTATTTTGTTTCAGGAACGAGTTCTGACACGATGTTTATTAAAAGAAATTTGCATAATGAAAAGTTGTGGAAGCAGTGAAATGGAAAAAAAATTCAGCACTTGTGTGAAGAAATTAAATGACGTAGTATGAAATCGATGGTGAAAAATTCACTCATCATACCGCAAGGTACTTTTTTGAAAAGTATCCATGGTATTAATGCACTACGCTTGATTGAAGTCTGGATCGAACTGCGCATGGGCGAAAATGGCTAGTCCATGTCGAAAACGGGGAAGTCCGTACCATCTCGGAATGAGTTTGTTTATTAAATATCACAGATACAGTGGCGATCGAAAGTTTCCGGCCAGTATAAAATTTTTGGTTAATTTGTAAGTATACCCATATGAAGAGGAATGTCAAAGTGATATTTATACATTTTATTGACATAATAGTCAGAAATTTATTTATGGAATAACAAATAAATATCAATAAAATTAATTGACAAAATTAATTGCAAAGGAAAACGCATGTTCTCAAAAGTTTCCGGCCATCTTGGCAAGTTTGGAAAAAAATGGTGCTATAATGGAAAATAACAGTAATCAACAACATTTACGATTCTTATTTTGTCGTCATACCTTTAGCAATAAGTACTGCGGCGCAGCGACGTGGCATCGATTCAATGAACGACTGAAGATTGTCTATGGCAAGTTTTTACACTCTTCTTGCAATTTTCTGGAAAATTCTGCTAAATTGGAATATTTATAGTTACGCACACGTTTGTCATGTTCTTTCCAAAGATTTTCTATGGGATTCAGATCGGGTGATTGGGCTGGTCATTTCAAAAGCGGAATTTTTTGTGCTAAAGGTACTGCTTGACGAGCTTGCATGTGAGCTTTGGGTCGTTATCATGCTGAAACAAATAGTTGCGATCACAAATTTTCCTCCAATAAGACAGCAAATGATCTTGCAACGTATTCTTATACATTGCACCATTCATCTGGCCGCGAATTTCAACTAACAGACCGACACCTTTTCTAGAAAATGCTCCCCACAGCATAACGTGTCCTCCCCCATGCTTCGTTGTAGGAATAACATATCTCGAATCATATTTTTTGTTTTTCGGTCGTCGGACGTAGTGTCTGGCATCACTTCTAAAAAGGTTGAACTTCGATTCATCGGAAAATAGTACTTTTTTCAAGTTTTCACCTGACCAGTCTTTGTGTTCCTTGGAAAACGCCAGTCGGGCCCGTTTTTACTTATGAAAGATTTTTTAACACCGACTCTTCCATAAAGATCTGCGTCACGTAAGCGTCTTGACACGGTAGACCGACTTATTTCAGCAATATTTTCACTCCGTTAATCGCGGGATATTGCAACGGCAATTTTATGCAGGTCATAAACATCTTTTCGCTTGATAATTCTGTCCACACGAATAGTCGTTTTCGGGGTCTCCTGAACCGTGGCAAGTCCTGAAGTCCATGGCCATCTTTATATTTTTTGAAATATTGTTCACAGCAGATTTTCCAATCAATAACTTTTCCGCAATCTCAGGAGCGGATTGGCCCTTTAGCGACAAACAAATCACTTGTTTGCGAACAATAATTGTTGAACTTTTCATTTTTTAATTTTAACTACGTTATTCACTTTGATTAATTAACAAACACGGCCAAAAAAACACTTTTTTCGATAGCAAAAACTAACGAATGACGAATGGCCGGAAACTTTTGCACACGCGATTTTCGAATTCCTGTCCTTTGCATTAAGTGTCTTCAGTATCCAATCAAAATGATCACGTGGTCAGAAGTCATTTGCATATTCCTCACTTTTGGAGCAATTGCACTTCTTCACTGAAACGTTCTGGCAAATAAATCAAAGAAACTAACTGGCCGGAAACTTTTGACCGCCACTGTATGTCGCATTTTTTTGGCGAATATCTTTGGAATATTGGCTTTATTGGAATATCTTTCTGTTTCTGTCATTGAATTATATGTTTTAAAATATTATATAGTACTCCAATCATATTAAAATAAGTTATAAAAAGACAAATATAGTAAAAAAGATGGTTTAAAAATATAATCATAAAACTAAACATAACTTGTTTTCCCTCACAATATATATTAATAAATATGAAGTGCAAAACTTAATCTTTTAAGAACGACTACACAAATATTTTAAGAATCAGTAAATTATATTTTTTAAATAAATTATCTAAAAATACATTTATTAATAGTAATAATAATAAACGAATCATATTCATTTTTGCAAATAATTTAAAACAATCGGACACTAACTTTCATTGGATATTTTTATTAAATGGTTTTTAGACACTTATGAATCACTGGATTCAGATAATAAATCCGAATCATCATCTGTTTCAGAAAGATGTATTTCGAGAGGTTCACACATTTCTTCAATTAAACCATCCCTTTCCCAATACATATTTTCTAATGAAGCAACATGAGAACAGTATTTTTTCCAGTGTTCAATAGTGACACTTTCAATGGCTTCATGTGAATATGTTAATAATTTTGACATGCAAACATCTCCCATCACATTGTGTTTCCGAATAAAATTATTGATTTCTGCCCAAGCATATTCGATTTCATTAATATCGCAATGATAAGGTGGCAGTCTCAATGCTGTAAATCCATTTTGTTGGAGCATAGAATCAAACTTATAGGATTTTGTGCGAGGCTGATTTAGTTTAACTAATTCCAATAATTCAATTTTTCACAAATCATTTGAATGTAGAATATTATTAGAGAAAAGACAATCCATAATGTCATATTTTCTATTCGATGAGTTTGGCACTTTATTTAGCTGGACTGAGTGGTAAGGAGCGTTATCAATTACTACCACAGTATTTTTAGGAAGGTTTGGAATCAGTTTTTCTGGAGCCCATTTTTAAAAAATCCTGGAATTCATTTGTCCGTGATAATCTCCACTTGAAGACCTGGCTTTATATAATAAATTGGAGTTCGGTATAAATCCCATATCTCCTCCAGCACAGAAAACTATAGTTTGTCTTGGTGCATTTCCACTTTCAATGACACCAAATACATCATTTGTTTGCCAACATTTACCAAAAATTAAGTTTTTATCGATCCATGTTTCATCTAAATACACAATCGGCTTGTTCTCTTCTCTGTATCGTTTTATATATCTGAGGAATTGTGTTCGAGCCAAAACTACGTTACTCCTTTCCATTAGATGTTTTCTCTTATTCTGAGATTTCTTAAAACTGAATCCTATTTCGTGCAGAATCTTTCTCAAAGTTTCCCTTTGCCATGAAAAGTTTATTTTTTCTTTTAATACTAGAATCAGTTTGGGAATTGTAGGGACTGTTTTATTAACAGCATAAAATTCATGAATTGTTCGTCAAATTACATCCAAAATCAAAATTATCTAAAGCTATGTTTTCAATGGTACTCTTTTTTTTTTTTGCCGTTTCTTGGGTGATAAAAAGTTTGGAGTTTCTTCTCCCTTTGATTCTTTTCGAATTATTTTTATGCTGGATTCCGACTTTTACGGACTGCGAAACTGGAACAATAATTTTTCTTCTAAAGCTTCCTTATCGCAAAATTGAATTCCATTATGCAAAATACGCTTGCAATCACTTCGAAAAGACCTAGTCCGATCCATTTAATTAAAAATTAAATTTGACTCAGAACAGAAAATAGCAAGCGATATTGAACACTGTTTCCATATACTAATATAGTAATATTGGATAAAGATCGGTGATTTCAGATTCTTTTGCCGAGGTTATTCCACCTACAGTGTGAATGGAATTGGCTTACATTCTGCCAACCGGAGTTCTCAGAAGCGTGGTTGAACAGTAGAACATGTCATCATCTATGTTCAAATGCCTCATACATGGTCTAGAAATATTATCAGCGGCATTGGTTTCTAACGGCCAATTAAGTGAGGAGGTGCAAGAGGCACGTAACAAAGATTTTAAAAGAAATTAGTAACACAACTCAAGGTTCAAGGCAAACGAAAATGTTCTTAATTTATTCCTAACTATTAGTGATCCACAAATATTAAGTAGGCGCAAAATAAAAAGGAAAAACATAAAACAACTTCCCACTGAAGTGCTACCTATGTTGAAACTCCAACGGTATAAGATTTTGATCATTGTGATATGGACACTGAAGAAGAAATTGACCTTGGAGTCACCACAGGATTGTAGGGATTCTGATTTAAGAGATTTTTGAATGTATTATACGGTACGATTAAAAGGTTTTTTAATGTAAAAATCACACTATTTAAAAGATTTTTCAATATATATGTGTCTAAAAATATCTAAATTGTATTTTATTTACACGGAACAACATATCAACTAACAAATATGAAACATAGAAATCTTAAGAAACACTCAGATATTTAATGCCAGTTATTTATGTACCTTACCCACCCCACTGTGCGACGCAAGCGGCACAGCGCGCATCTTAGGGGAAGAAATAGGTTTGAAACAGGTTTGAATTTCATAGTTTGTTTCCTGTCTCGCGCGTTTTGTAAACTGATCTGTTTAACTTACTTTTTTCTAGGTAGTTGAAAGAACATTGGGATCTCTAGACGTGATCTGGAGAGGACGGCAGTCCTTTAGTCGCCTAATTTAGTTACTTTTGTAAAGACCATCACAACCCTTTGTTTTGCTGTGTGTGACGGTCTTTACTCTTTTCTACAGATATGAGTTTATGACGATTTTTCAAAGCAAATTAATACTTCTCTGGGCAAAATTCGTTTACTTTTTAAATTTATTAATTATTTTATAATTATTTTTCAATTACTGGGGAGTTTTTTTAATTTGAAACTAAAGCATACAACTTGAAAAAAAAAGTACCTTGAAATAGAGCTGTAGAGAGTGCGAGTTTGACTCGAAAATATTGTTTATATAAATGTGTCAGAAAATGTGTAGATTTGGTTAGGAAAATTCCTGATACTCATAAATGCTATACATTCATAATGTACATATTGGAAATGATAAAATATGTTCTGTAATTTATCATTAATTTTACAAGTAAATTTTACTTTTAGGTATTCTTTTTTTCAAATTTCCCCCTAGAAGATTATCTCCACTATGGAACCGGATGAGGGTTTGCCTGACCTTTTATTACAAAACTGAAAAAAAAAATGATGGAAGCTCTTCATAGAAATCCGGAAATAGCCTAGAAGAAAAAAAAATGGAACGAAGAAAACCAGAAAAAAACCAGCAACAGAGGTTAAGTGTTCTGTAACCACCAAACAGTTGGAAGAAACCAACTGTGATCAAACTCGTGGTTTCATGGAAACCACCATCTGAAAGAACCAGCAAATCCAGAGAACTCCTGCACTTGAATGCGTGAGTCCTGGAAAAAGGTTTTGGAAATGTGCCTCCTGATACCTGCCCTGGCACTATGCAGACCCATCCATACAATAATTCGTCAACTGAGGGAGATGTTTTTCTTACCAATGAGAATGATTGATTGGCTGATAATCTTTAGTCTCGTAAAAAGAAACCTTTCAAGAAAACTGTCGAAAACATCGAGAAAGAGCTGATGCTGGTGAAAGGAAAAAGAGAAAACAAGTTTGAAATTGTACGTTAAACGTGACATAGGAGGTCCGTTCGTTTTATAACTACAGGGTGTTTCACAAAGGACCCCTAACTTTAAAAATCAATAACCCGGAAACGGTGATAGATAGAAGCATGAAACCAGTGATATGTTTATTAAAAACATCGTAAGAATCTTATACGTAAATCTCAAAATTTAGTTTAAAATAGCACCGATAGATGGTGCTGAGAGCGTTAAGAATCCTTTTAAAGAGATTTCAGAAGCCTAGAAAGACTAGTCGTCGAAGATTTCGTCATTGAAACCTGGCCGCTATTAGCGTATAGTGAAAATAATTCCGAAAGTGGTGTATATTGTGGAGGAACGTGTGTTTATTGTGTTGGAGTACCTACTGCCACAAGGAGAAGTTTTCAAACCAGATGGGAAAACAATTCGTGAGCTTTTCAAAAAAATTCAACAGACAGGCAACGTGGCCGATGCGAATTATTTTCACTATAAGAAAATAGTACTATATTTCTATGAATTTCACTATACGAAATCTTTGACGGCTAATCTTTCTATGCTTCTGAACTCTCTTTAGAAAGATTCTTAACGCTCTCAGCGACCTCTATCGGTGCTATTTTTAACTAAATTTTGAGATTTACGTATAAGATTCTTACGATTTTTTTAATAAACATACCGCTGGTTTCATGTTTCTATGTATCCCCGTTTCCGGGTTATTGATTTTTAAAGTTAGGGGTCCTTTGTGAAACACCCTGTAGTTTCACAATAAAAAAAAATCATCCTTATTATTTGAGTGAAATAAATTATATTGTCTGCTATGAGCGAAATGAGCATGCCTTTTTGTTTTCTTATTACGCATGCCACGTTTACAAATGTAATTTTTTTCTACACCAGACAGCACTGTAAGATTCACCATGGAGATCTTGCTTTGCGAATGATTACGTCCATGGTTTAATATTTTCTGATTCAAAATGAACGAGTCTCCTGTGTTTATTTACTCTTCTGGATTGAGATATTCGGCTGTTAACGGAATTTCCACTGAAGTTATCTCAGAATCTACACATTTTTGAATGGAACTCATCTCTCAAACAAACAATTTTTTTCAAAAAATATAACTTTTATGCCATTTTATTCGAAAAAATAATTTTGAATAAAAATAGCAACCTGGCATATGAAAAAAGAAGTGCTTTTCCCGTATTTGTTTTCCTCAATCACATGACTTGCGCTTTTATTATATAGATTATACGTACGATAGTATTTAATAGAATAAAGAAAACTTTTATTAATATCTTTTTAAGTTTTGATTCGATTTTCATGAAATTTGAAATGACTCGACAAAATTCTACAACGATAATATATATTACTTTTCAAACCATTCGGTTGGGTAGTTTTTGTGCTGTTATATGCGGACAGACGTACAGACAGACAGATATACGGACCATACGACGACTATAGGTGTTACGTATTTGTATCATTATGAACGCACCTAAAAAGAGATATCCACATAGCAGAAAGAGAAAGAACTCAGAAGAGAAGAGCTGAAAAGAAACTTTAAGAAAATTGACTTTGAAGAAAAATGTAATATTGATGATTTGTGTAATATGTACATAAGTTCCTAACTCAGGGTAACAGTGATGAAACAGTGGCGCACCAAAGAACTAATTCACACCGCTAAATTTAAATCGTATTCTTTGTTTTATTTAAGAACAGAACTCTGAGATTTTTTAAGCCGAAGAATACTATTAAAATTTAGTGATGACAAACGCCCAAATGGTGCGCCACTGTTCCATCACGGGGTAGCAACTATTTTTATTTCCCATTTTGTAATTTCAAAAATTTTACCACAAAAGTAGTTTTTATATTCCAAGTACGTCAGCTCTTAATTCAGAGTAGCAGCCATCTTTCATATCAAAAATTTGACTCCAAAAGTAATTTTACTTTCCCTCCTCTCTTCTTTGTACTAAGATATTTTTGCTTTTCTTGTCTAGATTTCTGTCTTTTAAGTAAAAGATCTTCACTGTCAATGGAAGAGGCTAATAGATAATGCATTTAATAATTTGAAGATCATGTTTACTTAAATATTTTGATTGCTGAAAGCGTTATATTAGTCTTAACGTCTTATTGGTAAAACCTGTTTAGCTGAAATTTTTGCTTTCTAAAAGTGTGATATTAGTTCCATATTAATCTAGATACCTACATTGTAATTTATGACTCTTGTGTGTTTAAATGATAGAAATTATTTTTCAATTACTTACATTTATTTTTAATTTACTTCTGTTCCTATTGTTCTGCAGTACTACCTTGATATTTTTTTTGTTTAAATGTATAACTTTCAGGACTCAATTTCAGTACAAGACTGGTTTACAGTCAGTTTAAATTTTTAATAAAACAATTTTGGTTCATATCTTTGATTATTGAACCATGTTGAAATTACTAACTGATAAATACCTCTTCACGAAGTGTAGCTAGGTACCAAGTTTTAGTCAAAACATTTGTAAAATAAAGACCGTCACAGAGACTGGCTGTAAGGACCGTAAAAGAAAATGTAAAAACCATCAAAGGACCGTCACACATTTTTTAAACTGGTTAGTGGATAATAAAATCAAGAATCCCTGACACAAGGTGTGAAAAGGTTTTTTATTCTAGAGGGGGATTTTGGTTCTTCGAAATAAAAAAAGAAGTGTGACTGTTACTATAAGTGTGTTTGATTCTTTTGAAAATTTCTAAAAGTGTCTGAAGAAATTTCATGGAAACTTCTTCTAAAAACTGATTTCCATTGAGCAAGAAATTGTGCAAACCTCTGAATTTTGTGTCCTCAAAGTGCTAGAAAAACTAAAGAACTTTTGAATCAATTCAAATCGGACGTTTCTGATTATCCCCCTTACAGCCCGGACTTAGCGCCGAGTGACGCCGCTTTGGCTTCCGTCGCAGCACTTTGATGACGATGACGAACTTCAAAATACCGCGAAAGCATGGCTAAGTACCCAGACTGCCGAATTTTATGAAAAGAAATTTGTAACTTAGTGAAATGCTATTACAAATGCTTAAACTTGAATGGCGACTCTGTTAAAAAATAGTGAAAAACTGTAGTTTTAAGCTGCATACTATAATAAAGAAATCCGCTAAAATATTTTTTCTATGCAGGTTTTTTGCTTATAGCTAAACGGAAGTTACCTACCAAGCCTCTCTCGTATTATCATCTTACTTAGTTATCTCTAGCTTAATAAGTTCATGTTAAGTTGAATGAACCAAAGATTCCAAACATTTTTTCGAACACTTTGGTCGAAATAGGAAAATGCCCTAGGTCAACATATCTCCCATATCCCCATAGGTACCGAGATGTGCACGATGGGGGATTTGAGGCTACTACCACAAAAAAACACCAGTTGTCTGCGCTGGGTAGTTGAGGCTGCAAAGTGAACTAGAGGGACACACACGTCTATTTATATATATTTTTTTCAATATATTTTCTATCATGCATTCCTTTAAAGCTTTTTTCGCATAGATAGTTTTGGTGGGCATTTATCGCTTCTTTTCCGTGTTTTATTAGACCAAAAAAATTAAAATTTCCTCGCAAAATCTGGTTTTACCCTTAAGGAGCCACTTCACTGAAAGCGAAATGACATGTTAACCTATGGGAAAACTTAAAAGTGTGATTACTCCATATCTAATATTATTTATAAAATTATTTTTTCACCATCCAAAAGTAGACATCAGATGCCGATGATGTGTGTTTTTAAAAATTGTCTTCTTAAATTTTAAGTATTTAAAAAATCCCTATAAACTTTCAAATTTCCACTTAAAGAAATTTTATCATCTTCTTAAATTTTACGGAGACAATTTTTTAAACGCACATCGTTGGCAACTGACGTGTACTTTCTGATGGTGAAAACCGTATTTTAATAATTATTTTAAGTAATGAGTTATCACGCTTTTAAGTTTTGCCATAGGTTAACATGGGACTTCGTGATCGGCGAGTTTCAGTGAAGCGGCCCCTTAACAGGGTAACTACTCTCTGCTAATAATGACCCGATTGAAAGGAGCTGCCAATTAATTACTCCCAAAACTATAATTTTTGGAAATTTTCCATTTTCAAAACTGGAAAATTTTTCTTTAAAATAAGAAAATTTCAAAAAAAAGGAAAATGGAAAAATACCAAAACGGAGACGTCAGCTTTGTTTGCCGCTACATTTTCCGTTTTTTGATGGAATATATTTTTCTACAGTGTACTGCTATGTGTTTTTTTTTTTTTAATCTCTAATCAATTCATTACTACTTTTATTATTTAAAGTGAGTAAAAGGAAAGAAAGTTTTACAATGTTTAACATAGGACTAATTTTTATATTGAACCACCAAATCATTTTCCTTTTATAGTGAACATAATAGTCGATTAGACTATTCGTTCATTAGAATATGTGGGAACTTCTATTTGAGCTAAAATTTGCTTATTTTAAAATAATTATCTTTGGAATGTTGGAATTTCAGGAATTTCATATGTATCTATATTTAGGTTAGTTGGAAGGTATTGTGTCAAATTGGGTGTTTTTATCATTTTGTTCATTTTTGTTATTCCAATAAAGAAAAAATGACGCTCTACCATAATTGCCAATAGCACGGTATTATTCGGAAGTCTTACCCAATAATCATGTTTTGAAATAGAATTGATCCACTTATTTAACACGTTGAGTACCACCATAGGCATTAAGCTTTCATAGGGTGCCATTATTACATTTACACAGGCCTACCACTGGCGACTATTTTTATATTCTATTCGCACCACTATTTAAAAAAAAATAAATTTTGTAGTATATTTCTCTAGCACATGTTGTCAAAGTGTATGTGAAAAAAAATTGTTTTGAGAAAGTGGAACGAGATAGAATTAAAAAATAGACGCCAGTGGCAGCCCTGCGTTTAACGGTAGCTAATAACTACTAGTGATATTTATTACAAGTATAAGTAGAATTTATTAAAAAATGTGTTTATGCACCACCGGCTGTTAGGCAAGTAATTTTTTTTTTTTTTGCCTTTTTTTAGGAATTTTTCTCTTTTTTTCAATTTATAACGGTACCAATACTGTTTTTTTTTTTTTTTTAGTAATAACCAGAATTAGCAATAAAAATGGATCCAAGTTTCCCCCCCCCCCCTAATGGAAAATGCACAAATGATGAATTGAGTTGTTTTATTATAATTCTGATGAAATAAAACTTTGAGTTGTAACCAAAATATATTTTTATTACTTCTACTAGCTAACCCACCCGGCGTTGCCCGCACCTGAGATATTAATAATCTGTTCTATACAAATATGACTGAAGTCTGTAAGACTATCGAAATCAAGTCGAATGAGGCGAACCCAGTCATAATCGGGCTCATAAAACCCAAGATTGGAAAGCGCATTCTGGCGGTCGAAAGTGCAACTAAAATTTTTAAGGCTATAGATATCGAGTCGAATGAGCCAAACCCCGTCGTAATCGAGCCCATAGAACCGGAGATACTCCTATAGTTCCATCTTCCACCGCGAGGGGGTGCAGTCTGTTCTGGAAGAGGCCTTTTCAGAACACTAGACCAAACCAAATTTCCTAGTAGAATTGAAATTTAACCACGGGTAAACATTGCCAAAAGAGCGGAAATCGCGAAAGTGGGTTACGTAAACGATCGGTTTCGAAAGGGTTAGTGTAGATATTTTTTAAAACCCAACGGTGCGTTTTGAAGAAAATGAGCGTGTCTATGATCTGGAGTCTACTGTTTGTCCATACTCGCATTTCCCGAGTCGATGCTGATTTTTAAACCTGGACCGAAAAACGAAAATTGCGTGAGTGAGTTTTGGAAAGGATTTTTTTACGGAGGGTTAAAATTTTTCAAATCGGATACCAGATTTTAAAAAACAAAGGGATGTAGATTAGGCGCGGTATTTTTAGTTTTTCGTATCTTGTTTATAAACGCCAATTCGGATTTTTAAAGATAGGAGAAATAGTTAAAAAAGCGAAATTGACCTTCGATAAAAAACGTTTTCGAAAGGGTTAACGTGATTTTTTTAAATAAAGGTTTCTACCTAAACCCGATAAAACGTAGATGTCTTTAGGTGTGTTTGTTTTTTGTTTGGTTAGTTTAGAGCAGAGGTTCCCAAAGTGTGCTCCGCGGAGCCCTTGGGCTCCGCCTATACTTATCAGGGACTCCTCGGCGTTTAAGGAAAATAAACAAAACATGAAAGAAATCAGCATATTGCAAAGGAAAACTTTTCGAAAGTATGTAGGAATTTGTTTGTGTGTTTGTGTCAAAAATAAATGCATCTATCACTGGGTTGAAAAATACTATAATATATGTTTTAAAATTTATATAAAAATTTCATATTTATATAAAAATTCATATAAAAATTTGCATTATACATCTATCCATTTTCTATATAATATTTTTGGTTTGAACTACGTTATTTTATGTTTCTGCATTTAACGTGTTTTAAAAATTCGATTCAAAATAAGCTACGAGAAATAGTATTCTGAATCGAATGCACAGCGTGAATCGAAAGAGCAAAGGTGCGCCAGTGCTGTTATATTTGCTTGCTGAACAAAAGGGAGAAGAGTTTTGATCTTTGGAGCTCCGTCTCTACATATGTTTATACTTAACCCCTTGGGGACGAGCGACACGTATACGTGACGCATAAGATGCTCAGAATCCTCGATTATTCCCACCAGTTATTTTTTATTGTAAGCTTTGCCTTATGTAATCCTAGCATTTTTGCGATTCAATTAGGCAAAAATTTCTGTTTTGAAAAACCGGTGTTAAAAGATTAAAAATTCTGTAAAGGACGCTCGTCGCGAAGGGGTTTTTTTTTTTTTTTGTTGAGTAACCAGTGCAAAACAGTTCAATCACATTTTTCATACTAAACATTTATACGTTATTGCTCGTCACACTTTGTGCAGAATTTAAAAAAAAATCTATCAGCATCTAATATTTGTATATATTGTATATTGTATTATTTTTATTTTTGGAATTTTAATTTCTTTAAACTGTTTATTTTATTTTTATTAAATTTTAGTTATTTAAATCTTCTATCATATTTCTTATAATTTAATTTAATTTCAACAATGTATGTCGCTTAAAAGTCTTTTTATAAGATCTTGTATCATTTAAAGCCCCTCACCAGATTCATTTTACATTTTTGTATATTGTGTATATATATTTCTTTTCTTTTTATAACTTTGATTTCTTTAATCTGTTTATGTTAATTGTATTGTTTTTTAGTTATTTAAATTTTCTATACTGTTTTTCATAGTAAAACAATGTTTGTCGCTTAAAACATCTTTTTTATAACAGCTTGTTTCATTTAAAGCCCCTCATTAGATTCATTTGTGTATATTGTGTATATATATTTCTTTTTTTATATAACTTTAATTTCTTTAATCTGTTTATGTTATTTGTATATTTAAATTTTCTAAACTGTTTTTCATAGTAAAACAACGTTTGTCGATTAAAACGCCTCTTTTTTTTAACATCTTGTATCATTTAATAAACCGTTCATTAGATTCATTTAATATGTGTATACGTTGTGTATATAGTTTTCTTTTTTCTTTATGTAACTTTAATTCCTTTAATCTGTTTATTTTATTTTTATTAGTTCTTAGTTATTTAAGGGGACAGATCACCTTTAAAATGGTCAAAAATTCAATTTCAAGGTTTTGATGTCAGTAAATAGTGCATTTTATTCTGAGTAGAAATGTACCAATGTTTTTTAGAGGCGATAATTATTGACGAAGATATAAAGTAAAACGCAATCGTCATTCTTTGCTTTTGAATGGAGAGTGAAAACTTTAAATGTATTTAATTCACAACAATGATTTTCAAACTTGCGCGCACGATTTCCCCAAAAATAATTTAGATAGAACCTCAAAAATTTTCAAACTTATTAATGTTGCAACAATGAACAAAATGAACTAGAATCTTTTAATCAATAAATTAAAAAATAATTAACTGTAATTAAATTAAAAACGCATTTTGAATGCGCTTTTCGATGAATTACAGTTAATTACTTTTATTTTATTTTTATATTTTTTATTTTATATATATTTTTTTATTTTTATTTTTTTTTATATTATTTTATCCCTTAAATTTTCTATACTGTTTTTCATAGTAAAACAATGTTTGTCGAATTAAACGTCTTTTTTTTGGTAACATCTTCTATCATTTAATAAACTCTTCATTAGATTCATTTAATATTTGTATACGTTGTGTATATAGTTTTCTTTTTTCTTTTTGTAACTTTTCTGTTTGTTTATTTTTATTAATTCTTAGTTATTTAAATTTTCTCTGCTGTTTTACATAATTGTACTTAATTTTTAAATCAATGTATGTTGCTGAAAACAAATTTTTTTTTACATGTTGTATCACTTAAGGCTCTGCATCAGTAAATTTTTCTTTGGGATTTCTGTCCTCAACCAGCTTTTTCATTCCCCCTTTCTAACACGCCCATCTCTTTCTTCGACTGTCAACGCAGTAAGGGGTAGAAACAGGGGTTCTAGAATCCAGGAAGGGCTGCAAATAGCTTGTGGTCCCATCTCGTAGGGGATAGATTTACCGGTTCAACGCATAAAATGCTTATCCCAAAACCAATTCCACTGTTGGTCATTTAGAACTTTGTTGTTTTGCTATAATTGTTTTATAAAACAATTTCCAATAAATCTTTTCCAAATTTCCAATAAATCTTTTATTTGATTATGTATTTCTTTTATTATCATAAATATAAAATGTGTAAATACAAAAAATATGTAAGACGAAAAAAATTACACAGGAATGATTTACCGTACATACTCCTGTATAGGTCGACTCGTGTATAAGTCGACCCCCCAATTCTTACACAAAATTTTGAGAAAAAAAAATAATTTTGGTGTATAAGTCGAACTACATATTTGGTAGTATGCTGAAAAATGATTTGTAATCGAGGATAAAAAAAAAAATATTAATAAATTTTCATTAAATTAGTAAACATTTTTTACGTTTCTAATCAAGATTTTTTTTTTTAATTCAATGTTTTAAAACTGAAGAAGCTTAAACTATTTTGAATTCTATTCACATCAATTTAATTATACTTAAAACGAAAAAAAATCTTTGAAAAATCTATTCAAGCCTTATTTACAAAGGTAAACAACTTCTTAGAACTGCTAAAATATACATCTTTGTATTGTAGGACTTTTAGGAGAGAAATCTAGAAGCATTTTCAAGTTGAACTCTTTTTAAAAAGGGGGTTAAAATGCTGAAAGGAATGCCCCTGTATTGAAGGGAATTCTATCCCAAGAGAAAATGGGTGTAAAACAATTGTAGAGTTTTTTTTATCAATCACAGGGAAATGACCATTGTCCGCTTTTTGCTTTCTCTCTAACCTAATATTTCACACTTCTTCCAGAGTGTGACATTTTTTTTTTTTTTTTACTAACTCGTATATTAGTCGACCCCCCCTTTTCAACTCCCAAATTTTGTCTAAAATTCTTCGAATTATACATGAATATATACGGTATGTATAAAGCCTAAAATATATTTTATTTCCGTATAACTAAATACACTATTTCAAATTTATACTGCAGCATCAAGCGACTGTAATACCAAGAAAATTGTCACTGAATATACTATAAGCATAACATAGATTTTTACATCGATGGGGCAAAGAATAACAATAGTCATGTCATAATTATGAAAGTATAAGTTAGAATATAACATATAGCTACAGTAACATATAAATATAATAAATTGTATTAAATTATTGTAAAATATTTATAATTAAAAACATATTATAAATAATTTATAACCTGATAACCTCTTTATTCAAAACATATTTTTTACTATGCTTCTGTATTTTTTATATTTATTTTAAACGATATTTAATTTAAACGTCAATAAAAATGGCACCAATCTTTAAAGTTTTTAGTTGTTGATATTTTTGTACTTTTTAATAAAGAAGTGAACCCTGTACAGTAAATATTAAGCCAATTTATGAATCAGATTTAAATGAAGCCTTCAAAATTAGAAAAAAAAAGGTATTAGATATTTTGTCAGTTGATCAAAATGATTTAATCTTCACTATATCAGTTTCTGTTTTTATGAAAAATTACAAAGGTGATTAGAAACTGAAAACTGCAATACATTTATTGACATAACAGATTAAATATCGTTTAAAAGACATATTTTTTTTTCTCAAAATCCATTAAATCAATCTTATGATCGTTCCAATTCTACCATCTTGCAATATTAGATTTAATATTTTTATTGATATTATGGAGCATTTTGCATATTTTGGACTGAATTTGTCTTCTAGCGCTCAAAGAGGATTGCGGTCAGATTTAAATTTTTTGCACTTTTTGTACATAACTTGGAATTTTGTTTCCATTGATGCTCAAGCTCTTTGGACAACTTTGATACATGTTGGTACATATATATAATAATATGTATTTCAAATATTCGCATATCCTTCTTTCAAATTGTTTAACATTTGCTGCTTATAATCAAATCAAGATGGAAGGCACAATTTGAATAATGAAAACAGATGTAAAAAATTCTTATAAATTCTTAGAAAAGTTAATGAACATATTTTAACTTTTTTTGTTTATTGATTTTTATTTGCTTCACCTTATTTTAATTTTATATATATGTTGTTTATCCAAATTTTACCCGATGCACAAATAGTCAAATTATAAAACAGCCTTTATTTATTATTACATAAAAAGAGACGCAGTATAGGCTAATATCAAAATAGTGCATATTAAAAATTTTAAACAATTCAGAAAGACAAGTTCATGATACGCATAATAATCAAATTAAATATTTTGCATCAAAAATGCATTGCATCAAATCCCCCATAAAAAAGTATTACTATACCAGAAATACCGTAGAGAGAGAGGGGGGAGAGAGAGAGAGTTACATGAAAAAATATCCTAAGTTGCAAATAAATAGCATATTGAATGAATCCCTATTCATTATGAATATTTCTATTTTATTCTTCAGAAATGTTTATACATTTTAAAACTTTTTAGTGAAATATTCAAATGGATTCCAGAACAGTAAGATTAAACTATTCGAAATACGTGAGTAATATTTCAAAAAGTACTCTTAATAAGCAAACAAAATTTCATTTAAACTGTAAATGACATAACGATTTTTTTTGCGGGGGGGGGGGGTGCCTCTTACGAGCTACAAATCCCCATCCAGACCCCACAGATTCTAAATACGTACTAATTTGCTTTGTTTTAAAAGTATCACCCGATTACATAAGATTGAATGACCAGTGGTGATCTTCTGTAATCGGGTTGCCATTCATTTCCATTTAACTGAAGATTTTTCGGTTCTCAAGACTGCATTCATCACGGTCATGACAGTATTGACGCCTTATTTCGTGACTGATTAAGTAAGTTCTATCACACATTTAAAAATCAGCAAAATTGAAAATAAAACATGTCGCTGCCTCCGGACTTTTATAATAACGTCTAGAAGAAAAGTTTTATTTTCAGACGCTATACGAAAATCATTTTAAATATGACATAATTTTTCTTATTCGCTTTTTTTTCATTTCGCTTGTAATAATTTACTTATTTTAAAGTTGTTGTTTTTTTCTCTAGTTTATTATTCACGTGTATTAATTTAATGTTACTCAGTTGAAAGTGTTTGGCAATATTATTATTTGGGTTTTTTAAATATAGCGTAATTTTCTCCATTTAATGCTTTTTACATGTAATAATTTATTTATTTTAAAGTTTTCTTGTATTGCATACATTTTTAAACAGACAAAATATTTATAAATAGCAATTACATGTAAGTAAATATGAATATGAGGAAAAACTTGAACTTATATGAACAAATCTACTACTTATCACATTTATATATAACTAACAGATCAAATAAAAAACTATCTTAATAATTTAACAGTAAAATATTGCTAATTAGTTGTAGGATAATAATTTAAAACATTTTATGAAATTCTATTGAATAACAAAAATCTCATAAAGCAAAACTATATAATTAACTATTTATTATTATTAATTGTTAATTTATTAAAAGAAAGAAAAACAAAATTTTTTTAAATATTAATTTTTTTTAACTTTTCAAAAAAAAAAAAAAAAAAAAAAAAAAAAAACTTTATTTTAACTTAAACACAAAATCCGGGTTTTTGCTGTAACTCTGCCAGTAGGCGATTAAATTTTGAAATAAGGTTTTGGCTTTTTAAAAATATTTAGTTTAAGAAAAAAGTTTTTGAAAGTACGGGGTGGCTGTAAATTTCTTTATAGTGAAAATGAGGGGGTCAGGGTAAAAAAGTGCCAAGCCACAGCTTTTGGTGAAACAAATCTAACACTGTAATCTGTTGCCTAATATTGTAAATTACAAAATCCAACATATATTTTTTTTTTCTAATGTCACTTGATGGCAGCCTTATGTGACAGGTTTCGTTTTTGCCCCAGATGTTTATGCCCCCAATGAAGATAGCTAATTTACAAAAAACGTAATAGTAATATCATGAAAGTAATGCCATATTGTTACTCAGAATATCTCAAATGTTACTAAGACATTTTCGAAAAAACTTTATGTTATATATCTTGATTTGAGTATTTCATCAAATTTTCAAATTGAAATATCTCAGAAGTTCACAAATGTGGCTTGGCACCCTCTTGCCTCGATCTCCTCAAATAAATTTCGAAAGTGTTACATAGGTAATCATGCTTTTAAATTTCATCATAATTTAATATATAATTTTGCGATCTGTGAGGTGAAGACGGTTGAAATCCAGGAAAGAGCAAGAGTTTTAAATTGGTGTGTCTGTGGGGAAAAAAAAAACACCGTATTAAAAGTACCATGTCATAAATTATTAAATAGCCCGTAGCAGAGTCCTGCATCGGGTCGGGTAAGTAGATTTTACGACCCGTGGTTCGGGTCGAATTGACGCTAATTTGTGTCGTTTCGGATCGGTTTGGGGTTGACTTTGTTGGGGTTGACTTTGGGGTTGAAATGTTTCGGGTTCAAGTCTAGTTGATCCGATTTTTCAATATATATATATATATATTCCCAAATAAAAAATAGCCCCACCAGTGGCTGAGAGGTTCTGCTCTCGAAGCTGGTAGACGGGAGGTGCTGGGTTCGATCCCAATCGCGCCCGTCGGCCTAATCGTTCGGAGTTTTCGTGGTTTTCTTCGAGCCGTGGATTTATCCATGCGTAAATACGGGTTAAGTTCCCTTAGAAAGATCCCCACGAAGGGCACTCTCCCCGGGCCCATATCCCAAGTGTAGATAATTGGCCGTCAATAATCAACCCAACCCAACCCAAATGAAAAATACTAAGTAGAATATTAATGAGTGTATATATGTCTATTTTTATACAAATAGGATAATACTGATATTAGAGGCATAACTTCAGACTACTTTTCCATTACTGTATTCCAATGTGTATTAATTTTCTTTCACTTCCGGCTCGGATCGGATAAGTTTCGGGTCGAATTGTGTTGAGTTTTGGGTTGATGTTTTTTTTTTTTTTTTTTTGGTTGGGTTGGGGTTGACTTGCAGATGTCAGATGTCAGGCACAACCCTACTCGCAGTGTACTCTAGCCTGTAACTCATAATTGTATTTTTTCTTTTCTCATTAAAAAATATTCTTGTTATAAATTTTCATTATTTTATTATTCAGGAATATTAATACAAAGAAAAATAAATTGAATGCATTTAAAATAAAATTTAATCTAATCTAACAAAGCATACCTTTTATTCTACACGTGAAATACCACTGCTTCTATCGATTGATGATATCGTTTTCGTCTAAACATTTCAATTTTGCTTTTTATCCATAAATATGCAATAAACCCGTGCTGAGAAATTATACATTATCTTTTTTTGTACTATTTATTTTTTTATAATCATGCTGAGCATCATATAATGCGTTATTTCATTTTTGTAGCAACACAAATTAGATAAAAACCTTTTATTTAATTTATGAAAACAACGCCGATTTAATTTTTAATTACAGCAATTTTTAATTAAAGAAACATGTTTTAACGAAATGTGAGTGTACTATGCCAGAAACCGCTTCAAAAACCTTTCGAATGATACCCCATCGTAATTTGTGTATAACTGGAATTTGTGTATAACTAAATATGCTATTTCAAATTTATGCTGCAGCTTCAAGCGACAGTATACCAAGAAAATTGACACTGAATATATAACCATAACATAGATTTTTACATCAATGTGGCAGAGAATTATAATAATCATGTCATAATTGGGAAGTATAAATTATAATATAACATATAAACACATTAACATATAAATATAATAAATTATAATTTATATTAAATTATTGTAAAATATTTATAATTATAAATACCGTATATACTCGTGTATAAGTCGACCCCCCCCCCCCCAATTCTTACGCAAAATTTTGGAAAAAATTGAATTTTCGTGTATAAGTCGAACCACATTAAAAAAATTCATTAAATTAGTAAACTTTTTACGTTTCTAATCAGACTTCTTTTTTTTTTAAATTCAACATTTTAAAATTGTATAATTATGTAAAACTGAAGAAGCTTAAACTAATTTGAAAGCTATTCACATCAATTTAATGATTACTTACTTTTTTTTTTTTTTTTTTTTTTTTTGAAAAATCTATTCATGCCTTATTTACAAGGGTAAACAACTTCTTAAACTGCTATAATATAGTACTTCTTTGTATTGTAGTACTCTTAGGAGAGAAATCTAGAAGCAATCTCAAGTTGAACTCTTTTTTAAAAAGGGGATTAAAATGTTGAAAGGGATGCCCCTGTATTAAAGGGAATTCTATCCCAAGAGTAAATGAGTGCAGAACAATTACAGAGACATTATTGTTGAGATTTTTTTTTTATCAATCACCATTGTCCGCTTTTATCTGTCTCTCCAACCTAGACCCATATGTGATTAATTAAAAGACTTGCACATTCACCAATTATCTGTAAAAAAAAGTATGACTCCGGTATTTCACTCCGCTATTTTTTTTTTTTTTTTTTTACTTACTCGTGTATAAGTCGACCCCCCATTTTCAGCTCCCAAATTTTGTCTAAAATTCTTCGACTTATACACGAGTATATACATTATAAATAATTTATAATCTGATAAACCCTTTATTCAAACATATTTTTTACTATGCAAGATACCTGCTCTGTATTTTTTATCTTTATTTTAAAAAGATATTTAATTTATTACGTCAATTAAAATGTTGCCGATCTTTAAAGTTTTCAGTTGAGATTTTTTATACTTTTTAATAAAGAAGGGAATCTTATACAATAAAGATTAAACTTATAAATGAATCAGTTTTAAATAAAGCCCTCGCGAAAAAAGAAGAAAAAAAATATATATATATAAAATCATACTTGTATACACACACATATATATATATATATTTTTTTTCTCTTAGTTTGTCAAAATAATTTGATCTTCACTATATCAGACTCTGTTCTGTATTAACAATTACAAGCATACTGAAAGAATCCCCATCCGTTTCCAATATCTCACCCTTCTCCCGACCTGTGTGATGTCAAAGGTCAGCTGTGGTCCTCCTCCTGCCTTGATTTATTGCTTAGTGGGGGGGTGAAATTTTCAACAATTTCCAGCTTATTTGTCGATTATCTAGAGTTTAAATAAACTTAAACGATTTTTTTTTAATTTATATGAATAGATGAGACCATGCACTTTATTTAAGTGTTTTCCAGTTTTTAAAACTCCAAATAGTTTTGGAGTTATTTAGTGTTATTCACATCTCGCTGACTTCTTAAGACTTTAGCACTAAATTAAAAAATATATATATATAATTTAGAAATATTTTGTACACACAGAAAATAAGAGACATCCTTTAAGAAGAGGATACTAAAAAAATAAGTCAAAAATATTAATTTCCTAATGAGATTTTCAACAAATACGAATGGAATCCACGACCATTGGTTTAACATGGCAGGGGGAAATTTCAAATGTTACTGATGCAGAGCCTTAACAACCCCTCTTTAAAATTTTGTTTTAATTGGTCTCGGCATTGATTAAGATTCTTATGTTATGATGCTACATTTTCCTATCAGAAATAAGGCTATAGTAATTAAAAAATATATATATTGGATCTCTACATTTATCATCAAACTAACAATCTAAACTTTTTCTCAGCTCCACCATTTCTTAGACTTTTCGTCAATGAGTACTCGCCCTGATATAAATTTAACCCCACCCATATATCCTGCTTTGTTAGTAAAGTTTAACTACTAGCTGCAGTTCTTTTAACATGTGTAGATTTTAACCGTATATCTATTATGAGGCAAAAATAACGGTGAAAGAAAGTTTCTTTCAAAACTATAATTAATAGCTAAATAGTTCAAATAAATCATCCAAAAAAAAGTGAACGATACTGCATCTAACAATACAGGTTATAGATTTTGCCCCGTCCACTTAAACACTAAAACGATGATCTGCTTCTAAATGTATTTTTAAAAAATGGTTCAAAGGAAGAAGCTCAGAGGCGATTCGTTTTCGTTGCATGTTTAGATGTACTAGAAACGTAAAGCAGACCGAAAAAAGACTCCGTAATTGCATGATTCTATTACAAGTGGGCGGGACTAGTGAAAACGCGTTATATAATTACTCATGGACGACTGGACCTACGCATTTTCTTTCTTTTCGCGAGTAACCTATTGGGATTATACATAAGTCTCTCTTTGTAAACGAAAACAGTACAACTTACCTTTTTTTTCTCTGTGTGTGTGGTTTGCGCCATAAATAACAATAGTTTCACGTAAGCCCCAATGCAATACATGACCCAGAAGGGTTACTATTTTGATTTTTAATTCAGAGTTCATACTGGAAATCCCGAAAGAATATTTTTTATTTTAAAAATGGATGTCATTAACCCCTTACCCTTAACAGTATTGTTCGAACGTCGCTCGGGTAAGAAGAGTTTGTTTTCTCCGTTACTAAAACCTTTCAGAAACCACTTTTTTTTTTTTACTATAACTTTTTCTGTATTTGGCGGACATATCTCGATTATACAAAGCAGATATTTTAATACAAAAAAGTGGTTTATAGTCCTTATTTTTAATTTATTGTGTCCAATAATAGTAATATTAAATAAAACTGTTAAGGGATTAAATAATAGAAAATTTGATTTTCAAAATTTCTAGTATGAATTCTGAATTTCTGTATCAAGAAAAGGGCCAAACTGAGAACCTTGACCCCATGTTGGAAACAACTGGTTTGGACACTTATCCAGCAGGTCTTTCTCTGCTCCATAGGCATAAAAAACATTAATTTGTAAACCATAGAGTACCGTGGGGTTAAGGGGCTCCGCCTTAGAAATCCTTCCCAAAAAGGGCTCCGCGAGCCCAAAAGTTTGGGAACCACTGGTTTAGAGAGCCGATGCCAGATTTTATATATCGCAGAAAATCGGAAATCGCAAAATAGAGTCCTGCGTACGAATTTTTTTTGAAGGCTTAATATTCGTATTTTCCAAAAACAAATACAGATGTCGAAAAAAAAATAAATGTAAATATTGTCTGGTATTTTTAGTTTTTCGTACCTTTCTCTGAATCGCCGATGCGAATTTTTAAAAATTGCCAAGATTGCAAAAATCGTAAAAACGGCATACAGAAAATATACTTTATTGAAAGGTTAATTTTTGTATTTTTTAAAACCAAAGGTGTTTTTGAAAAGGATAATGTCAGGTCTTTAATTTGGTGACCTTTTTTTCCGCATCTTTTGCATTCCGGTGGATGCAAGGCTCGGAAAACGGGAGAAAATAAAAAACATGAATTCGATGCTTTTTGATTATTTTTTTTTTGAAAAGGTTAAATGTAAAAAATTTTCAAACCAACCGGATCGTTCGAGACGTAAAAGTATGTTCTTTTAGAATATGTAGACGGTTTTTCCGTATTTCTAGCCGTTCACCCATGGCGAATTTAGAAAAACTTTAAAAAATAAACGGGATGACTTCTGCTTTATTTCTTCTATTCCCGAAGATACGGATATTGGTTTCTGAGCATGCGCGAGCTAGCTTCGGAAAAATGACTTTTTTATTTGTAATCTTTGATCAGTTTTTAATTAATAACTACTCTAATTTTCAAAATTTGAAAATTCTGAGCCTCAGGTGCACCAGGAGAGGGTTTGGACTACCTAAATCTAAAATTTCAGGCTTCTAGGTAGCCATCGCCAACAGACACACAGAGCGAAACTTTATTTTATTAGTATAGATAACAAATCCTCTCATCCAAAATATAAGATTAGAAATAAATTTCAAAAATACATTTTAAAAAATGCTTTATCTAGGTGTTATAGAGCAACAGTAATGTATGTTACTGGAGTACATCAAAATTATAATATGTTTTAAATTTAGATTTACATATGACCGCTGGCCGTACACACGTCACTCTAATAAAAATATAAAAAAAGTGCACCGCCAGCGGTACACGTGACACTCAACGTGTTAATAAAAATGTGTCTTGTTTCTTCTTATGATACTTCTTTGATTTCTTTTATAAAGTATCAGTACAAAAACCCTTAACGGGTTAAAAGTTGTGACGCAGATATTTGGCTCTAAGAATTTTAAATATGGGTCTTAAAATTAATGATATCAAATTTGAGTGACGCTATGTTAATAATTTTTTTTAAATCATTTTTTTTTTTAGTTTTATTTATATTCACAGGTGCAATTATTATCTTAACATGAAAATATATATAAAATTTATTCGCTGATGCTTTTTCATTCAGATCTCTCAGGAATTCAAAATATGGGCTTTAAAAGAAATAATATCAAAATTTGAGTGACACCTTGACGTGAATTTAATAGGATTGTTTTAAAATTCAATTTAAATTATTTTTCGTTTGTCTTCTAAAGTATATTTACACATACAAACAATACTTTTAACTTTTCAATACACTGTTAAATATATTACTTTCACTGAGCCTATATTATGTATTGAAATGTATTTATTTCAATAAATTGATTTATCTTTTGTGCCACGCTATCCAAAATCATAAGTAAAATTTATGTAAATGATTATTTTGCGTCATATTATCCACTTGCATACATTTTCCTTTGTTTGGATACTATGACGCAAAATAATCATTTACATAAATTTTACTTATGATTTTGGATAGCGTGGCACAAAAGATAAATCAATTTATTGAAATAAATACATTTCAACACATAATATAGGCTCAGTGAAAGTAATATATTTAACAGTGTATTGAAAAGTTAAAAGTATTGTTTGTATGTGTAAATATACTTTAGAAGACAAACGAAAAATAATTTAAATTGAATTTTAAAACAATCCTATTAAATTCACGTCAAGGTGTCACTCAAATTTTGATATCATTTCTTTTAAAGCCCATATTTTGAATTCCTGAGAGATCTGAATGAAAAAGCATCAGCGAATAAATTTTATATATATTTTCATGTTAAGATAATAATTGCACCTGTGAATATAAATAAAACTAAAAAGAAAATGATTTTAAAAAAATTATTAACATAGCGTCACTCAAATTTGATATCATTGCTTTTAAGACCCATATTTAAAATTCTTAGAGCCAAAAGAAAGTGCTGTGTCACAACTTTTAACCCGTTAAGGGTTTTTGTACTGATATCATTACTTTTGTGCGGTTATTGATGAAAATTTCATTCAGTCGAAATTAAGCATAGGGTATAAATTTATAAGAATAAAACTTAGCGGTTTCGCCCGCTAGCGGGCCTTCAATTTATCTTTTCACCAATTCAAAAAATGAAATCCACTCTTTCCGGGGGAAAAAAAGGGGGGAGGGGGTACAACAGATAAATTAACTGAATAAAATGGATAGCCTTTGTGCGTCTTTTTGGAATTATACATATATACATATAGGTTTTTTTTTTTTTAAATCTAAGATGAATGGTGTGATTTTTAAATGTTTATATCCGAGTAATTCTTGAAATTATATTTTTAGCTCACAGGCTATCTATGGTGGAGTTATCGTGTGAAGTAAGTTCAGGGGGTTGAGTTTTGAGAAGCTGCTGTCAAAGTTGGAAAGAATCCATTAAAGACCTGAAGGATTTTTACGGAGTAAAACAATTTTGATGAAACAAGAAGATATAGTGGCAATTGGTTGTTTTGGCAAACCTCAGGATACGTTTCCTGGGTATTGAACCGGAGTGTAGTTTCCCTTTTACTTACCCATCATACGTAGTATAGGGTAAGTCTTTTAATTGTTTTGAAAATCGAAAAAAAATGTTGACGGATTTACACGTTTCAGACACTGGAGATTCCGAAAAACATATTTTTAGAAGAAAAAAAAAATTGCCGTCCGTCTGTGTGTCTGTGTGTGTGTCTGTGTGTGTGTCTGTGTGTCTGTCAACGCTCTATCTCCCGAAAAATTTGAGATAGAGACTTGCAATTTGGTATGTACTTAGTATGTAATAATGGGAAGAAGCCTATTTCATTTCAATAACCTCGATTAACCGGAACTATTATTTTCGGACTCTCGAAATATTCGTTCTGATAAAAGGTATATAAAAATTTTCGAAATTGGCTATTTTAAGAAATGAATATAAAAGACAATAAAAAAAACATAAATTTTGCATAAAGCATGAAGTCGATCGGATAATTAGTTGCCGAGATATTTGGAATCCTATTTTCCACACTCTTCGATTTTTCATGACCCTGTATTTCATCCAAATTTCCCTTCAAAGATATATTTTAATTGAAAATTTGACGCTTAATCAGATGCAATAAACCGCTAGTTAATAGGATTATTATTTTTGGAGTTATAAGGATGTTTCTTTCAAGCAATTCAGTAATCGAACCTTTAAAGTTTGTGACGTCATCAAGCCTCGATTTTATTTGAATTGCAATGCATTTTATAAGTAGTTTACGCATTTTTTATTTTAATATTTTACATTATGCATATCCATGATGGGTAAGTATTACGGTGGCCCCCAACGACTTGTTTAATATGTTGAAGAAAGAAGACGAAAATCACATCATTAGAGTTAATGGTCTTTAATCGGAGAAACATGTCACAATTCAGTCTTCCACAGCAGTGAGATTTTCACCAATCAGTTTCAGATTTTTAAATGAATCTGATGAATATCAATGAGGTGACATTTTAAATTTAAAGTCAGGGGTGAAGCACACGAAAGTAATCCAAAGAATAGTTCAGAAATGCTGTTGAACGGGTCCGACCATGTTCACGTAATCCAAAGAGTTTTAAGAACATCAAGGGGATTTTTCTTTATAAAACCAAAGGGTGGCCAAAGGGGCCAAAACATTTTTAGATGTTTAGGAGATGAAGTTCAGAGGCGAAGAGTCGTATCCGATATGAAAGCGGGCGCTAGAAAAAAACACGCCAAGCGATTTACATTTTAAGCCAAGAGAAATGTAACCGTTACATATACACATATCAACTTCATAACTGACGTCAGTGGAAGGGAAAACTCTTTTGGCGAAGAGTGCACTTTGGCTAAAAGAGAGTGATTAAGAATCTTACCGTTAACATTGTTTTGGGAACAGGGTAAAAGATAATTTTAGAAGAATATAGTAAAGGCGCCACCGATATGAAGTAGGCATCTGGATGCAATATGAAAGTCAAAACTGACCATGAGAAAGGAAACATTTTATGCCTTGTATAATTTCATTTCCTTTGATATGTGGTAGACCGAATAAGTACGTTAATGATAATTTAAAAACAATATGCATGATTTTGACTAAAAGTCTTTCGTTGAAAGAGAAAGATAAAAAGGTGCGCGCTTTAACAGCCGGGAATGTATATGAATTACGATAATGCAGAAAGTGGAAAATATATTTGATAAAATACTTAAAATATAGGTTTCTTTAATTTTTGAAACGAATATATATGATATCTTTACCATACTATCAAAGCCTGAGAGCTAATGTGCGCCGGTTCTGTATGTACGTATGTAAGTATGTACGTAATGCGATAACTCTTGATAGGCATATCCGTTTTGCTTCACATTTTGGTTATAGGTTTATAGTGATAATACTTCCCTGATTAGTTTTGGGAGTTCATTGGTTAATTATAAAAGGGAGGGCGGGGTACTAATCTCCCCCCCTTAATTTATATAAATGGGTTTCTCATGCAGAATTATCCGATTTGATTCAAATTTTGTTTATAAGGACATTGGGATAAGGCGCTTCCCTCATTAATTTTGAGCGTTCATTGGATACGTATAAAGGGGGAGAACGGGGGGGCTAATCCTCCCCTTAATTTGGATAAATGTGTTTTTCATGCCAAATTAAACGATTTGATTAAAATTTTGTTTATAGATTCATTGTTATAACGCGCTTCCCTGATTAGTTTTGGGGGTTCATTGGTTAAGTATAAAGGGGGTTACGGGGGATTAATCCCTCCCTTAATTTATATAAATGAGTTTTTTCGTGCAGAATTATCCGATTTGATTAAAATTTTGTTTATAGGTACATTGGGATAAGGCGCTTCCCTGATTAGTTTTGGGAGTTCATTGGTTACGTATAAAGGAGGGAAATGGGGGGGCTAATCCCCCTTAATTTAGATATGTTTTTCATGCCAAATTATCCGATTTTATTAACATTTGGTTTATAGGTTCATTGTTATAAGGCGCTTCCCTGATTAGTTTTGTGGAATCATTGGTTAAGTATAAAGGGGGAAAGGAGGGGTAAATCTCCCCTTAATTTAGATAAATGGGTTTCATGCAGAATTATCCAATTTGCTTCAAATTTTGTATATAAATTCATTGTGGTAAGACGCTTCCCTGATTAGTTTTGGGGGTTCATTGGTTAAGTATAAAGGGGGGGAAACGGCGGGCCGATCCCCCCTCTTGATTTATTGTCGATCTCTTTATTTTTCGAGGAGTATTATTCTTTGAAATAAGAGTATAATATACAATTAGTGTGAATAGCCTGTGAGCTCAATGCCATCAGTTTAACTGGGCACTTTTTTTTTGTATTTGTCTTTGTTAAATAAATGTTTGTTTCTTAAATAAAGATATATAATTTTTCTTGTGTAATCTTTATCATAAGAGACGGTAGTCTCTTGAGTGACGCAGCGAAAAACCGAAAACCGTAAGCCCAAAACCGAAGATTCCGTCACTCTCATATATACAGCTAGCAGGACATCAAAGGAAAATCGAAACGCCGACATTTAATATCTCAGTAAATATGAGGCATACCGTTTCGATTTTTTCACATTAGTCTTATATCTATGGCCTAACTCTATCCTGAAATTTATAGATTTCTACATGCAGTAGATTTTGAGATCTGGAAACCAATTTTTAAGCGAAAATGGGAGATGTAATGGTGTAATGGGCACAGAGGTGTTATCTCGAAAATGGATCGAACGATTTTTTTAAAATTAATATATTATATTAATCGCTTTTAGATGAAGAGAGTAAGATTTTGAGCTAACGTAGGAAAACTCTTGTTTTTTATATAATCCAGCTTCAAAATCGGACTCTTTTCTTATGCTTTTTCTGGTAGACTAACATTAAAGATTTTCGGCCTTTTCACCCTTTTTTATTCCTGCGCAGTCAGGATGTTCATGGGTATCGCGGTTACAGTTAAAGGCGATTTCGCAATCACATGTGGCTGAAGAACTATTTAGATTCTTTTTTTTTTTTAATATGAAAACAGTTTATTATACATTCCAAAATATGTATTAAATTAAATTATGGTTAATTTTTTTTTTCTTTCTTGTTCGGATGCAAATAATTCATATTTTTAATCTGCATTTGGTAGAAAAATGAATTATCTTTAATTTTAAAAACCAGAAATTCGTAATTACATGTATAGAATTAGATTGTATTTATTATTGGTATTTATGATTTCAAAATTTTTAATAAGAAATTGTTTTTTTGCTAGTATACAGTGGGCAAAGTCTCTACCCATACCAACCAACCAATCGGTTGATTATCTGATAGTTTAGCCACAGTAGTTTAGCCTTGGCTTAGCTGTTATTACTTATTAGTTTGTCTTTGGCTTGGCTCTTATTTATTAGTTTGTCTCGACAGCTAAAATTTCACATTTTATAATTTTTATATCAATACTTCAGGTAAGAATGCTTTTTAACTTGATTATTTCCTGTATTTATAATAATTTTTTGTTACTAACATTCTTATGTTTTAATGCGTGCAAAATTTAAGATTGGCGAAAAAGCTGTGTGAAACTGCTAATCTATTTTATTAATATATTATTATTGATCAATAATACCGCACAAATGTCAAATACGCACCACGTTGGTGCGATTTTTTTCCTCCGCCGGCGAAAACTTTTTTTTAATATTAGTTACAAATAGCATGCAATAATAGCACGTGGATTTTTTTTATTTCAATGTAAAAATAAAATAGCGTAACTAATGAAATAGTTTCTATTATTAAAAAAAGAAATAAAATAAATAATTCATAGTTTGATGTAAATAAATATTGATATACATAAAAAAAAATATATCAGTTTATTTGTTTGTTTTATTAAGAATAAAGTTTACATATTTATATTTTGCTCTGTCAAGGGTCGATCCAGGTAAAATTTGGGGAAAAATCAATTTAATAAAACGGACCTCTTCACAAAAATCAATTTGATAAAATGGGCCTCTCCACAAAATTCTTTTTAATAAAATAGTTCCTTTCACAAAATTCTATTCCATAAAAACTTACTATTTATTAAATATTTATTATTTTGTGATGTTTTAAAATGTGTAATTTGTAAACAAACAAGTTCACTTGAGAGGAAAATTTCAGCAAACTGATTGTAAATGTAAAAAGTTTTTGTTAATAAGTACTTTGTTCTAATTTGAGTAACTGAATTTCAACTTTTGTTACAAAATGTTATTTTTCACTAAAATATAATAAATTTCACAAAACTAACCTTTACTTTTCACAAAATGGGCCCCAAGAAAAATAACTGAACAGATGTGTTACACTCACGCTAAAATGTAAACAAAAGATTGGCGACTGTTTGGATGGCACGATTTCCAAGACTGCGCCAAGCTACTAAATACAAGCTTAATAGCCAGGTTGTCATAAAAGAAAAAACAGTCCCCAAAGTTTGGAGACTTTTTTCTTTTTTTTAACCGATTATTTTTTTTTTTTTTTTAGCGTGAGTGTAAGGCATGCATCGACCCTTGGCTGTCCTCTTAAAAAAATAAAAATAAACACAGTTAAATAAATGTTTCCTAAAAAAACCCACCCTATTACTACATAAAATATTTTACTAAAGTTTGTTTTGTTCTGTTTTTCCGCACCATTTCGAATAATAAAAACAGTTAAAAATACCTAAGGAGTGCTTATTTAGTTTAAAAAAAAATTAACAATTGCAGAATTCTGACAAAACAGA
Source organism: Maratus michaelseni (assembly GCA_963931845.1). NCBI lineage: Eukaryota > Metazoa > Arthropoda > Arachnida > Araneae > Salticidae > Maratus > Maratus michaelseni. The sequence goes on from OZ007586.1 coordinate 19,724,943, forward strand.
GCTTCTTTTTTACAGATTTTGTTATATAAGAATTTTAGAATGACCTACATAAATTATTTTTTATGCTAAACCATTAATATGTAATAAAATGTTCCACTTTCAGTACAAAATTCAGTACAATCATCATTAAATATATCACTTGCAATAAGCCTGTATTATGCATTGAAATGTATTTATTTCAATAAATTGATTTATCTTTTGTGCCATGCTGTCGAAAATTCAAAGAAAAATTTATGTAAATGGTTTTTTTTTGCATCATACTATCCATTTGCATACATTTCACTTAGTTTGGATACTATGATGCAAAATAAACCTTTACATAAATTTTTCTTTCAATTTTCGACAGCATGGCACAAAAGATAAAACAATTTATTGAAATAAAGAACCTTTTAGTAGCTTTTTCGCCAATCTTAAATTTTGCACCCATTAAAACATAAGAATGTTAGTAACAAAAAATTATTATAAATACAGGAAATAATCAAGTTAAAAAGCATTCTTACCTGAAGTATTGCAATAAAAATTATGAAATGTGAAATATAAAAATTTAGCAGTCAAGACAAACTAATAAGAGGCAAGCCAAAGACAAAATAATAACAGCCAAGCCAAAGCTAAACTATATGAATAAGTGATATAAGCATAAGCAGATCCATAAGCAACCGATTGGTTGGTTGGCATGGCTAGAGACTTTGCCCACTGTATACTAGCAAAAAACAATTTCTTATTAAAAATTTTGAAATCATAAATACCAATAATAAATACCAATCGAATTTTATACATGTAATTACGAATTTCTCGTTTTTAAAATTAAAGATAATTCATTTTTCCACCAAATGCAGATTAAAAATATGAATTGTTTGCATCCGAACAAGAAAGAAAATAAGGAGACTCATAAGGTTAGACCCCTCGACTCATATTACCTTTATTTTTAACCTCATCGACAAAATTAATACTTTTTATGTACCAGATTGACAATACATTTTTTTATCGCCCGATAGACAAAATTCTTGATTTTTATGCACCTGTTTGATGAAATTTGGGTTTTTTACGTGCAAACTTAACGAAATTAATGTTTTTTCATGCCCGATCAACGAATTTTTTTTTTATGCAAGCGTTTGATGAAATTTGCATTTTTCATGCGCTAATAAATGAAATTCATGATTTTTACCGGCCTGTTTGATGAAATTTATAATATTTTCTCCCCCTATCGAGAAAATTCATGTTTTTTCTGTGCCGATCGATGAAATTTATGATTTTTGCACATTGATCAACAAAATTCCTGATTTTTATGCTGCAAAATAATGAAGTTTGCAATTTTTTCAGAGACTAATTGGTGTCTAATGCAGTTTAATTCATTCGACTCGACAATTTTTACGCACTTCATCGACAAAATTCATACTTTTTACGAGCCGGATTGACAAAAAAAAATTTTATCACCCGATTGCCAAAATTCTTGATTTTTATGCACCCATTTGATGAAAGTGATTTTTACGTGCAAACTTGACGAAATTAATGTTTTTTCATGCCCGATCAACAAATTTTTTTATTTTTATGGGAGCGTTTGATGAAAATTGCGTTTTTCATGCGCTAATAAATGAAATTAATGATTTTTACCCGCCTGTTTGACGAAATTTATAATCTTTTCTCCCCCTATCGAGAAAATTCATGTTTTTTCTGTGCCGATCGATGAAATTCATGAATTTTGCACATTGATCAACAAAATTCCTGATTTTTATGCTGCAAAATAATGAAATTTGCAATTTTTTCAGAGACTAATTGGTATCTAATGCAGTTTAATTCATTCGACTCGACAATTTTTATGCACCTCATCGACAAAATTCATACTTTTTACGGGCCGGATTGACAAAAAAAAATTTATCACCCGATTGCCAAAATTCTTAATTTTTATGCACCCGTTTGAAAAAATTTGTGATATTTACGTGCAAACTTTACGGAATTAATGATTTTTTCATACCCGATCAAAGAATTTTTTGATTTTCATGCGACCGTTTGATGAAATTTGCGATTTTCATGTGCTTATAAATGAAATTCATGATTTTTACCTGCTTGTTCGACGAAATTTATGATCTTTTCTCCCCCTATCGAGAAAATTCATGTTTTTTCTGTGCTGATCGATGAAATTCATGAATTTTGCACATTGATCAACAAAATTCCTGATTTTTATGCTGCAAAATAATGAAGTTTGCAATTTTTTCAGAGACTAATTGGTGTCTAATGCAGTTTAATTCATTCGACTCGACAATTTTTACGCACTTCATCGACAAAATTCATACTTTTTACGTGCCGGATTGACAAAAAAAATTTTTATCACCCGATTGCCAAAATTCTTAATTTTTATGCTACCGTTTGATGAAATTTGTGATTTTTACGTGCAAACTTGACGAAATTAATGTTTTTTCATTCCCGATCAACGAATTTTTTAATTTTTATGCGAGTGTTTGATGAAATTTGTGTTTTTCATGCGCTAATAAATGAAATTCATGATTTTTATCCGACTGTTCGACGAAATTTATGATCTTTTCTCCCCCTATCGACAAAATACATGTTTTTTCTGTGCCGATCGATGAAATTCATGATTTTTACGCTGCCAAATGACAAAATTTGCAATTTTTTCCCAGATTAATTGGTATCTAATGCAGTTTAATTTATTCGACTCGACATCGACAGGATAAATTGATTTTAGATTCAAAATTCACCACCAGGGGCCGCTTTCCTCTCTCGGGTTCTATGTGCCCAATCACCACGCAGTATGGCTTATTCGACTTGAAATCCACAGCCTCAAAGATTTCAGCTATGTCTCCATAGTACAGAGTGCGCCCCCTGATGGTGGAAGATGGAACTAACGGATTTTGCAGCTAACTCGAGTTCTATGGGTCCGATCACAATGCAGTTTGGTTCGACTCGGCATCGACAGGATATATAGATTTTAATTCCAAGTTTCACTACCAGGGGGCGCTTTCCTATCTCTGGTTCTATGGACCCGATCACGACGAGGTATGGCTCATTCGACTCCAAATGGACAGCCTCAAAGATTTCAGCTATGTTTGTATAGAACAGAGTGCGCCCTCTAGTGGTGGAAGATGGAACTAACGGATTTTGTAGCTAACTCGAGTTCTATGGGTCCCATCACAATGTAGTTTGATTCATCGACAGGATTTATCGATTTTAGTTCCAAAATTCACCACCAGGGGCGCTTTCCTTTCTTGGGTTCTATGGGCCCAATCACGACGAGGTATGGCTCATTCGACTCCAAATCGACAGCCTCAAAGATTTCAGCTATGTTTGTATAGAACAGAGTGCGTCCCCTGGTGGTGGAAGATGGAACTAACGATTTTTGTAGCTATGGGTCCCATCACAATGCAGTTTAATTTATTCAACTCGGCATCGACAGGATATATCGATTTTAATTCCAAATTTCACCACCAGGGGGCGCTTTCCTATATCGGATTCTATGGGCCCGATCACGACGAGGTATGGTTTATTCGACTCGAAATCGACAGCCTCAAACATTTCAGCTATGTTTGTATAGAACAGACTGCGCCCTCTAGTGGTTGAAGATGGAACTAACAGATTTTGTAGCTAACTCTATTTCTATAGGTCCCATCACAATGTAGTTTGATTCATCGACTCGACATCGACAGGATATATCGATTTTAGTTCCAAGTTTCACCACCAGGGGGCGCTTTCCTATCGGGTTCTATGGGACCGATCACGACGAGGTATGGTTCATTCGACTCGAAATCGACAGCCTGAAAATTTTCAGCTATGTTTGTATAGAACAGTGCGCCCTCTAGTGGTGGAAGATGGAACTAACAGATTTTGTAGCTAACTCTATTTCTATAGGTCCCATCACAATGTAGTTTGATTCATCGACTCGACATCGACAGGATATATCGATTTTAGTTCCAAGTTTCACCACCAGGGGGCACTTTCCTATCGGTTTCTATGGGACCGATCACGACGAGGTATGACTCATTTGACTCTGAATCGACAGTCTGAAAATATTCAGCTATGTTTGTATTGAAAAGATTACGCCCTTTGGCAGAGGAAGATGGAACAATCGGGTTTTGCCACGCATTTTCATACTTCTAATTGTGTTACTCTCTCGCTGTATAATTTAAAAGTTGAGTCTTGGATTCCTCTCCCTGGGCCACCACCCTCATATTTTTATTGGGGTCCAAGGGGTCTTTTTTAGCATTTCTTTAAAATTTTATTCTAATGATTAATTTATACCCTATGCTTAATTTTGACTAATTGACATTTTCATAAATAACCTTAAAAAAGTAATGATATCAGTACAAAAACCCTTCACAGGTTAAAAGTTGTGACGCAGCACTTTATTTTGGCTCTATAAATTTTAAATATGGGTCTTAAAAGTATTGATATCAAATTTAAGTAACGCTATGTTAATAATTTTTTTTAAATCATAATTTTCTTTTTAGTTTTATTTATATTCACAGGTGCAATTATTATCTTAATATGAAAAAAATATATAGAACTTATTCGCTGATGCTTTTTCATTCACATCTCTCATGAATTCAAAATATGGGTTTTAAAAGAAATGATATCAAAATTTGAGTGACACCTTGACGTGAATTTAATAGGACTCTTTTAAAATTCAATTTAAATTATTTTTGGTTTGTCTTCTAAAGTATATTTACACATACAAACAATACTTTTAATTTTTCAATACACTTTTAAATATATTACTTTCACTGAGCCTATATTATGTATTGAAATGTATTTATTTCAATAAATTGATTTATCTTCTGTGCCACGCTATCCAAAATCATAAGTAAAATTTATGTAAATGATTATTTTGCGTCATATTATCCACTTGCATACATTTCCCTTTGTTTGGATACTATGACGCAAAATAATCATTTACATAAATTTTACTTATGATTTTGGATAGCGTGGCACAGAAGATAAATCAATTTACTGAAATAAATACATTTCAATACATAATATAGGCTCAGTGAAAGTAATATATTTAAAAGTGTATTGAAAAATTAAAAGTATTGTTTGTATGTGTAAATATACTTTAGAAGACAAACCAAAAATAATTTAAATTGAATTTTAAAAGAGTCCTATTAAATTCACGTCAAGGTGTCACTCAAATTTTGATATCATTTCTTTTAAAACCCATATTTTGAATTCATGAGAGATGTGAATGAAAAAGCATCAGCGAATAAGTTCTATATATTTTTTTCATATTAAGATAATAATTGCACCTGTGAATATAAATAAAACTAAAAAGAAAATTATGATTAAAAAAAAATTATTAACATAGCGTCACTTAAATTTGATATCATTACTTTTAAGACCCATATTTAAAATTTATAGAGCCAAAACAAAGTGCTGCGTCACAACTTTTAACCCGTTAAGCGTTTTTGTACTGATTTAAATATACACACATAGGCACAAAAGTTTTTTAATTTATCAAAATATCTTGATCATATGCAATAAATATATAGACAATCAAGTTATGTTTTGATTAAAAAATAAATAAAAAAAATCTATATTTCAAATAGGAAGTTATTGACAGCAAGTCTTAAATGTAGAAAATTATTCATATTATACATGTGTATTAATTTACAGAAAAAGCTAGTTGTATTTGTATTTATATTACATTTAATATAAGAATAAAATTACAATAATCCAGCAATATATGAAACCCTATTTCTCTTTTCCAGGGTCCCCTTTCCTTTATTGTCACAAAAATTTGAGCATTTCCAATGTCTCAAAGTATAGATGGGAGTATGTAAATAAATATTTAGATAAATATTATTATCCTACTCTATTAGTATAAAATATCAGCTCTAACTGAAAATTACATGCTAAATTTGGGAACCGAGGGCCCAATTAGCGTGCAATGACCCAATTGTTACAAGTTTCAAATTTATTTTACATTTGCAGTAGGTATATATATTTTTTAAATCTAGCTACTGTCTTACGCTCTTTAAATAGTTTGAGTACAATAAAATTAATGCTAATAAAATTTACCTTATTCCAATTACTTGCTTTGAATAGGAATTGATATTTTTTGCTCATTTTAAATAATACAGCTGGGAAACATAATATATATATATATATATATATATATATAATTTTTAGTTATTTACAGTTTGTAAAATTTATTATGAATATTTAACGAATTCTTAAACTGAAAGTCAGGGTTTTCATATTTTATTTATTTAAAAAAATAAATAAAAGCATATAAAATCATTGCATCATTTGTTTTAATTAGAAAAAAAAAAGTTATTCTGTAAAATATTTACGAGAATTACGTGATAAATCCCGGATATCAAAGTACAATAAAATTTAAAAGAAAAAAAAAGATATATCTGAGTTCCAGGATTGTTTTGAATAAGAATGAATATTTTTTGTTCCTTTTTAATAATACAGTGGGGGAAAAAATATATATATATTATTTACAATTTGTAAAATTTAACATAAATATTTTACAAACTCTTAAAATAGTTCGTTTTCTGTTCTGTTAATTAAAAAACTCGTAAAAAAACATAACAGAATTTATTTTTAAATACAGCTCAAGAAAAAAGAAATTTCGATTTGCTGAACTTCAATTACTGACAATAGATGGCGCTCCGGCCAGTACACGAGATTTCGCGCATTACCAAACTAGGTATTCTTAAGACTCCTATAATAGGATTTATAGTATTATAGGAGCTCTAGGTATTCTATTACCATGCCGCGGAGGAAAAGGCGTAAAAAGTGCTATGCGTTTCTACATCAATAGGCTTAAGAAAATAGTCCCATTTTTAAACCAGATTATTTAAAAAACTAGAGTTTTCCTATTTAAGCGGATCGGGGGATTCGCTTTAGCGACAACAGATTAATATCATATATTAATTTTAAAAAAATCGTCCGATCGGATTTCGAGAAAAGCGTTTTACGACATGACAACATTACATGCAGAGAGAAAAACTTTCCATTTTACTTAAAAATGGGTTTCCAGATCTTAAAATCTACTGCATGTAGAAATGTATAAATTTCAGGATAGAGTTAGACAGGAGATATAAGACAGCTGTGAAAAAATCAAAACGATATGTCTCATATTTGCTGAGATATTAAATGTCGGCGTTTCGCTTTTCGTTTGAACTCAAACTAGGTGTATATATAGAGTGACGGTAATCTTCGGTTTTGGGCTATCGGTTTTCGGTTTTTGCTGCGTCACTCGAGAAACTACCGTCTCTCATGATATAATGTTTGGTTCAAAACATGTTTGACTGGGTCAGACTCTTGGAGGAAGAAAGAATACAGGAATTTTGGAGCGTTTCATTATTAAGTAGGGCAATTCTAGATTCGTTATTAAAATATTCCCCGTCAGTTTTTTTAAGTAATGTTGTATACTTAAAATAAAGTATTAGATGTAGATTTTTTTTTAAATAAGTTTTTTATTTAAATTTCAAAATGTACCCATATAAAAGGTCAAAATTCATCACTTACCGGAATAATTGTATGAACATTTTTTATAACAATTAAGCGACACTATTTTTATATTCAAAAACTTTTATAATTTTTCTGTTTATTATTAAATTCTATTTTATAATATTTTTTCCCAACTTTTTTTGGTTATTATTTATTGGATGTGACTTCTCAATATCTCAATTAAGAAACTTTTACACATAAAACTGCTTAAAACTATAATTAAAACTGACTGTTTTCGATGAAAAAAAATCTATAAAAAATGTGAAGTACGATAAACAAGGTATTGCCAACCGTATAAAAATTATAAAATCACAAACGGACATTACAGAAAGAAATGAGTGAATAGTAAATTTTCTATAACTCTCGTGCAAGCCTATATAAATATACATTTTAAAATTTAAAATCACTTCATACACGGCAGGCGATAATGGGTAGGGAAAAGCTCGCTAACAAAAAAATGTATTCTTGGTAGGATAAACAAGTTGGAAATTTTACGTCAAACGTGACTAATGAGGTGCGTCCGTACTATAACTAGTATTATAAATATTCAGATTTTGGTGCAATAACTGTTGCACACTTATGCAAAAATGCACGAATACAAAATATATTTTATGTGCAGATTTTCCTATTTAGGTATTAATTTTATTTTATGAAATTAAGTTTCAATGCAGTTTTAGAAACAATTCAGTTACATTAAAATTATACTATTCTTCAAATATCCAATACAAGACAATGTAAAAAAAATCATCGTTTTTATTTTACTGCAAAATTAATTATATCGTCTATTACTATGATATGATTAATTTGCTTAATAAAATAAATACATTTTAAGTTGGCATCATTTTATATTTTGTTCACATTGACTGAAAATTCCAATGGGAAACTTAAGCCTAGCTTTGAAAATTTCAGAACTTGAAATCTATATTTAGACTCTTTTTTCATTTAATATCTATTTCTCCAAAACATCTATCCCAAAAACTGTCGGTAGATTATAGGATTGCTATAAAGAAACAATTTTTGTATACAAATTCGATTTTTAAATTCAGTAATACGGAAATAATAGGACTCCATCTTAAATGGGACGTAATCACTGTGGCAACCTAGAATCATTACCTATCATGGGGTATCATTGAATTTCCCCTAGGTGAAACTGGTGAGCTTATAGCTTGAGAGAGAATGAAGTAAAAACCAAGAATAAAAAAAGTGGGAAAAACATAAAATGCTGGGGAGCCATCAGTGACGTTATAATAGGTACAGTCAAGATCATTTATGAGAGATAAAAATTAATAAATGCTATTATATTATTGAAACTTTCAAAATTTAACTTTATTTTTTTTTTTTTTTTTTACTTTTAACTAAGTTTTAACGTTTCCATTTTACACTGTTTTAGCAAAGTACAAGTACAATTATGTACTATTTATATTTTTAATCTGTATATTATAATCAACGGTGTACAGTCCATTTAAAATACTTCGATTGTGAAAGTATTACCTTTTTTGGCAAGTTAACAAATGGTGAAATGACTTGTCAATGTTATTTCTCTTTGTGGCTTCCGCCATGTAAGTAAGAATTCACTTTTAAATAATAAGAATTATATGTCACAGACGGGATCATGATTTTAGAAATGCTTAAGTGTGGCATGACTCAAAAAAGGTTGAGAAGCTCTGCACTAGACGATTATGTTCGTCTGCAGTAGTTCGTAGTTTACTTTAAACTATAAATTCTATTTTGTTGAGCCCTTATGAGTAAAACGAAATATATCGTAGTTTTACGTAGTTTTACGTAGTTTATGGAAGTTAAATGAATAGGTGAGTGGAATAAGGATAACATTGCAAAAAATCCCTGACGGTTCGGCCTACAGGCATAGGTAGATTTCGAAGACGCAGACCGTGGGGTGCCTCTTTATTGGGAATTAGAGAAGAAATGACCTATTTGACACGATGCGGCAGTTGGGACCGCCCACTTTGAAATCTACCTGTGTCTGTGGGCAGAGCCGGCAGAATAGGTTCTTTTTCTTTTTGCTGTAAGGGTTGGTGTTGGTCCCATAAAAAACTTGTCAATATAAAAGTTGTAGGTAATATTAAGAGAATTTATAATAAATTTCTGTCATACATAAATTTTCGGCCCTTTTCCTAGAAGTAATAATACCTTTAAACGGATTTGATACTTATAATAATTAAGAAGTTATGGGATTTTTTCTGTTTTCACAAAAAGCTCCCCATTTCCCTCCTTGGTTCGTATTTGCCCATTTACGAACTTAACCAAGATTTTATGCCCCTTGATTTTATGTATGAGTTTGGAAGAGATTTGTGCAGAATTATTGAAGTTATAGTGTCCATAAAAAAGTGATATAGATAGATAGATAGATAGATAGATAAAGTTTTGAACTGGGGGGTGAATTTGGGTTCTGAGAGTCATGATCGGCGTAGATCTGCAAACATTTTTCCAGAAATTCCAACTTAGGGGAGAATGTAATAGGTAGTATTTCTTACGAAATCTACCTAAAACTAGTCGTTGGGGGCCACCGTAATACTTACCCATCATTGATATGCATAATATAAAATATTAAAATAAAAATGTGTAAACTACTTATAAAAGGCATTGCAATTCAAATAAAATCGTAGCTTGATGACGTCATAAACTTTAAAGGCTCGACTACTGAATTGCTTGAAAGAAACCTCCTTATAACTCCAAAAATAATAATCCTATTAACTAGCGGTTTATTGCATCTGATTAAGCGTCAAATTTCCAATTAAAATATATCTTTGAAGGGAAATTTGGATGAAATACAGGGTCATGAAAAATCGAAGAGTGTGGGAATAGGATTCCAAATATCTCGGCAACTCATTATCCGATCGACTTCATGCTTTATGCAAAATTTATGTTTTTTTATTGTCTTTTATATTCATTTCTTAAAATAAACAATTTCGAAAAATTTTATATACCTTTTATCAGAACGAATATTTCGAGAGTCCGAAAAAAATTGTTCCGGTTAATCGAGGTTATTGAAATGAAATAGGCTTCTTCCCATTATTACATACTAAGTACATACCAAATTGCAAGTTTCTATCTCAATTTTTTCGGGAGATAGAGCGTTTACAGACACACACACAGACACACAGACGGACGGCAAAATTTCTTTTCTAAAAATATGTTTTTCGGAATCTCCAGTGTCTGAAACGTGTAAATCGGTCAAAAAAAATTTTTCGATTTTCAAAACGATTACAAGACTTACCCTATACTACGTATGATGGGTAAGTAATAAGAAAAATGAACTCATATAGTTTAATTAATAATAGCTAATAAAGTAATCGGAATTATTCTTTGAAATTTATAGGATGCACCCTCATCGGCTAGACGAGCGGTTCCAAACCTTTTTTCTCTCACCTATCCCTTGCTTAGCCTTTTCATTTATGCGTACCCTTCTCACATAAACTCATTCCAAATATTTTTGCTTCCGTTCATTTTTGATGTTCTTATGCTAGTTACCAATGTTAGATACACTTCTCTTCAGAATTCGATTTTTCAAGCCCGACTCCATTTTGAACCAGAACACAATATCAACAAAAAGTCACTCAAAACACTATATATTAGCTAAAGATTTGCAATTAAGCACTCACAAAGCTCTACACCCGTTCATACAAGTTAATGAGCTTATGCTAATGCTGACCAGTCGCATTGAGAAAAATGACACTTTCAAATCTGAGTAAATCTATGTCTTCATTTTGTTTTGAAACTTTTTGTTTCAAATAGGACGACCCAATGCTTTCAATTCTGAAATACCAGATTTACTCAGAATTTTCAAACATGGACATACTCAAAACTGAGCACATACTCATTTTTGAAACATGGACATACTCAAAAATGAGCACATAGAAGTCAGTTCATACTCATTTTTGAAACATGGATATACTCAAATAGGATCACATGATGTTTTATTCTTCAGTGTGTGCATGTGTTTAGAAATGAATATAGGGGAGATGGGGGATGAATGGGACATTTTCACAAAACTATTTATTTTAAATATTTTATTTAAGTTATTATCAATATTATATATCACATGTCATACATTAAATGTTTGACTACATCTTATGCACAATATTTGTTCAAGATTATTATTATACAGAAATAGAAATGAAATTTTAAAAAAAGTTCTTCTATGTCCCGTCACAGCAGGGATGAATGGGACACAAACATTTTCCTCCCCGTATTCAATGTTAAGGACTAAAAGCTGACAAAAATCACTCAAAACACTATATATTATTATACTAAGAGATTATATATGCTAAGAGATTATAAATTGTAATATGATCTCCAGGATTATTTGTTAGCCAATCAACTTGGACTCATCTCAGCTTTGCCTTAAAAGGCCCATAAACGGAAGCATTCAATGGCTGAAGACGATGGCTACAATGAGGATGAAATGTTAAAAGAATAATTACCATTATCGACCTATATAATATTATTTAGTTAATAAATATATATTTCAGCATCCTCTAGGGATGAATGAGACAGTTCCATTCATCCCATTTGAAATGTCCCAATTATCCCCATGATGCATATATTCAATTGTCAGTCATTTTGTCTGAAAATTTATTTTGTCACAAAGGTTAATTAATACACATTCATTTTAATTATCAATATTCAGCCTTGAAATAAAAAATTACAACATATCTTAATTGTTTATATTTTGCATAAGATATTTAAGTAACTTCAAATGTAAAAAAAAAATTACTTTTAAGCAGAGTTTTCAGGAAATGCTAATTTGAAGAAAACTGAAAACAGCCACGTGCTCTTGCTTTTGGTTCTGAAGCACACTATGGTAGTGAAATCTAAGAGGATAGGAAGCAACTAAAAGAAAAGTTTATTTCCTGAAATATTGAGAACGTCCCATCCATCCCTTGTCCCATTCATCCCCCATCTCCCCTATACATGTTTCAAACCCGAGTCATTTTGATTCAGAGCCATTTTGACTCAGATTTTTGTATTTTTTGCTTAGTTATGAAAATGCCGTTTTAAGAGTGCGTACACTAAAGTGATTTCAAATGAGTTTGAAATGGAATCAGCCTTGATACGATTTATGTTTTTTTCTGGGTATAAACAATAAAAGAAAAGGAGGGACACATGCGAAATCGCAACATATTATTAGAAGTGGCCGGAGATAATGGCGACATAGCATCAACCAATTACTAAGTTTGGGTATTTCCCTTTATTTTATGCGAATAGCCTATTTTAATTTTGCACACATCTCTCTTTGGAAACGAAAAAAAAAATTCTGTTTCCATTATAAGTTTTAATTTTTGCGTTATCCGCCATTACAATTATAATTTTTACGTACCCCCAACTGTTTTACCACGTATCCCAGCTTGATAACAATCGAATAATGGTGAACATTTCTCTATTTTTTTGTGTTTCCTCAACTCTCACATCAAATGGAATATTATTTTTTAAATCAATTTAATTGAAGATGATATTCCAAATCAACCGAATAACTATACTTTACATCATTAAATATTAAAAGTTACACCTTATCAAGATAAATTAACTTAAATATTGTTTATACTTTAAAATTTATGCACTCTTTTCTTATTATCTGTAATGTTACGGATTTTGTGCACCCTTTAAATATTTTTGAATACATAACTTTCCATTCTTTTAGTGAGGATTAGATTTTGTTTGTTTGTTTGTTTGTTTCCTGTGTAACTTGCTCTGGTCAACTTACTCCAGAGTAACACTATTTTGTGTCAATGAAACAATTTAAAAATTGCACGAATATAACATGTTTATTATTTCATATTTAAAAGAATGCAAAAACGATTTAATTATTTTGTTGAAAAGTTTAAATTGCATTCTAATTTTTTCCACAAATATATTTCTATATGTTATGCGTGCATCCTACGAAAAATGAAATCCCTAACCAATGCTCAAACTCAACATCGAAAATTTTCTGAACGCTAGAAAGAAATGCGAATGAAAATAAGCATGAAAGAAAGAAACACTTTTCTGACAGAGACGTATTGTTTCGTTTGCTCAGGCATTCAGAGGATGTAGAACGTCAAACTAACGTTTACAATCTTTTCTCAAGAGGTAGATGGTTAACGCAATCATTAGAGTGACACGATTTTGCTTTCACTAAACTTTTGCCTCAACATAGATTGAAACATTGTTATACTATAAGAGTAAAAAGTTCATTCTTTTTTTATTATTAAAGCGATGTATTTTTTCGGTTTTAAAACAATAAAGGATACTTTCGCCCAAAAATATTGTCTAAAATTCTCTAAGTAGCGATAAAAATATTTTTTAACGTATTTTTTGCTGCATAGTTAACAGCAGCGAAGTTATATATCAAGAAAAATTATCATAAATACTATAAGAAAAAACAAAAAATAAAAAATAAAGTTGTCTAAAAAGAACTATTTTCTTAGAAAGCAACAAAATATCTCAATAAGTTTTCTAGCTTGAATTTGGCTAATAGTTCCAAAATAAATTCCGATTTAGGCATGTTTTATTGCTGGTCGTAATTTATCATATTTAAACTTTGCTAAGCATTTAACTGCATGATCATTTTCATTTTGGTATAGTTAATCTGTTTTTAAACTATTTCTTAATTCGAAGCTGTTAGTACGATCCGAATGATAAATCAATAAAAATAAAATTCGTTTCAATTTTTTTCTGTTGAAATATGGTATACTAGGGGGCTCAGACCCCTACGCGTTAACGCTCGCCAACCCCCCGTGAATTGCGAAGCAATTCACATTGAGACCGCTACGCAGTCCCAGCTCGCTTCGCTCGCTCGCCCCTTTTTATCTTTCAGAAATTCTAACCGGAATAAGTTCTACCATAAAACATTTGAATATATGAAATTGACAATTTTTTTTAATGTAAAAAAAGTAATTCTCCGTTGAAAACATAACTAAAAATGCATTTAGTTGGCGCTACCATTGGGCATATAAATCATTTAAATACTATGAAAAAAAAAGGATCTTGGAAACATAATTAGTTTAAAACTTATTGCACAATTTTTTTTAATGTAAAAAAGTAATTCTTTGATGAAAACATAACTAAAAATGCATTTAGTGGGCGCTACCAATGGACATATAAATCATTTAAATACTATGAAAAAAGGATCTTGGAAACATAATTAGTTTAAAACTTGTTGCACCTATAATATTGTACAGCGCGGCTTAAATTCATTAGGAAAAAAAATATTTTTTACTTCAATTTACAGCAACAGATGGCGGCAGTTGTCACCTAGACAGTTTTTCGATTTTTGAGTGAGTGAAATTCGTAAATGAATTCTAAATAAGAGTTGTGAATTCTTTTGAAATTTCGATATTACTCATAATTAAAATGAGGAATCATCTCAGACGCTTTGGATTACGTACATGTTACTTTATTTTTAATAATGGCTAGTTTGAGTTCATTCTATGGTTTCACTGCTCTCACAGTGACCGTCATATTGGATTGGAGGCGGAGCTGATCTAACACAATCTAGTCTATTCATTGGTCTGAGCTCTGGAAACTACGCTTGTTGCCAAACCATAAGCTACAAATTCAGCCCTATTTTCGCGCCACGTAAGACAAATATATATAAAGATATGATAGCGCCTGAACCCTTAAGGGTGTATTCAAATCCAAACTGCTTATTTTGAGACACATTTGTAAATTCATTTTCTCTCTAAAATGCATCCAATTGGCAGGTTCTCTTATTCAGAAACTTTATAATGTCCCCACTGTCTCGATTTTTTGATAAAGGCAGAATATATTTCAAAAAATGCTGTCAAAGTGGACATTTTGAACCGAATTTCGAGAAGCGATAGCGCTGGAAACAAAAAAAAAATTATCGTACTGTGAAAATAATTGTCTGTAAATCAATTTCTAATTAATTGAACGAAAAATAAAAACATGGGGCCCTTATAAATGTCTTTATAAATCACGCCACCAAGTTTCCTGTTGTTACTTTTAAAAATGAGTCTGGGAATGTGTCTCAAAATTTTGAATTGTTGAGCGCGGAATTTTTTTTTTTTTTAATACCGCCTTAACTGGTGTCGTGGACTTTTCAGCCCAACTGGCGTCAGGGCACCATTTCATCTTCAGCTAGTATTATAACTTATATAAAAAAAAATAATAATTACTTTGTATCAAACAATGTTATTTTTACATGACTGTATTTGTCAGTTGAATCAATCGGTAATTATATGGAAGAAGAAATGACACGAGTATAAAAATATGGTCGGACTCAATAGCACCACAACAAAAGTTAGCGGCTCATATTGTACTAGCTTCATTTAAACATTTTAGGGAAGTTGTTTACTGTCATTAAAGTAGTTAAAAATGCATATTCTCTTTCGTTAAATTTGAAATATTTCACCAACTGAGGTCGAAAATGGTTTTGTATGAATATAATGAACAGAGGAAAGTATATTCAACTAGGTAAATTATATCCAATTGTTGGAGTATCATACTTGAGATTATTTCCAACAGAGCGAAAATATGTCGGGACCAGGACTCGAACCTGGGTACTTTGGCTTGCCATGCCAACGCTCTCCCTATTGAGCTATCCTAACGATTTCCTGGCTGCCATATTTCACTCTTATTTGTTGGACAAGGCTGGGAATTTCATTTATCCGAGCTATAACTATACAATTTTACATGATGAATCTGAAATAGCGGGTTCGAGTCTTTGTCCCGGCATATTTTTGCTCTGTTGGAAAAAATCTCAACTATGATACTCCAACCACTGGATATAGGGCTATTATGAACTTGGCCTGTGAGCTGCCGTACGCTATGATAGGAATTTCCATTCGTCAAATTTAACCCTTTCCGGCACAGACAAAGTCTGTTCGTAAAATGAGAAATTGCTGACTGACACCGGAATTTACAAACTATTTTTTTAGAAAATATGAACTCCTTATTTTAATCTTTCATTATAGATACAAAATTTATATTAAAATATTCTTGGTGCCGAATGCAAGTTTGGAATTAAAATTATGTGTGCCCGGAGTGGGACCACTGTGCCGGAAAGGGTTAAAAGTAGACGAATGGTTTCACATGAATTAAGGAGAAATCAAATCTCTTAAAATTGCTTTATCAGTCAGCAATTATGTATGTTTAAGTAAAAAAATACTCTCAATAGGATTTGAAATAAACCCATATTTGTTCGAAGAATTCATTGAATAGCAATGAGTAAAGCTCTGAAAAACGCTTATAATATTGCAGCATTATAGTTGTACTATCTACTTGTTTTTAATTTTACTGTAGAAAATGAGCATCAACTATAAAAAAAAATTATTAAATTACAGATAATGTTATAAAATTCACAGCAATCTAAAGAAATTCTTAAAAACACCTAAATAGTGAAACAAAAATCACAACAAGAGTCCTATAAACTCAGAGGCAAATTTCCACCAGTAACTTATAATACTATTTTTTTTGCCTTCTTTAAGACAAAAATTCTGCGTTTAAGTAAATCGAAATTTTCTATACTAAATTACTGGTGGAAGCTTGTCTCTGTAGTAATTGGACCCTGATTGCAACGAAATTCATCTTTATTTAAAGCAGAGTTGTCCAATCCACTGCCCAGTGCTGTAGAGAATGTGCGGCTCTTAGTCTTTTGTCTAGAGGATAAAAATTTAAAAAGTATATAACTTTTTGAAAATTAATGAGAGGACTATTTCTTTAACAAAATGTTATCCCGTGCTTTATTTTAAACACGTTATCAATTTACATTGCCTGCTTATCTCCAAAATAGGTTAAAAAAAAAGTAAAGCCCGTTTCAATACTTTTGAGACACCTTGTAATGCACACATGCAATGTACAAATGTTGTGATCGAAATTGTGGATACTTTTTTGAAAAATATTTTCGAGGTTAAATTTAAGATAAAATAATTCATATGATTTTCTTTTTCCTGTTTAATATTAAATTAGCCTAATTTGTTTAACATTTTTGAAATTTTCCTGATTTTCAAATGATTTTAATGAAAATTACTATGCAATTACTATGCAAAGTTACATCACAAACTTACTTATCTTTTATATTATTATAATATAAATTAATTTAAATAGTGCATTTAAATACCAACAATTATGAATATGAAATATAGTACATTAAGTTTAAACTTAAAATGAAGTTACATAGAATTTAAAATATATGTACAACAGCACTCTCTGTTGGGTATTCAAAGCAAAACTATATAAATAAACCACATATATTAATTAATAAACACGAATAAAAAAATTTGGTAAATTAAATTAATAAAATTAGCCGCTTTTATGAATCAAATTAATAACAAAGCTAAAATCAGTATTAATTTTATATTTTGTATGAAATTCATTGCTTATTTGAATAAAATCTTGTTTAAAACTCACGATGCATTTAAACGACTGTTATTATAATTTAAAAATGGAGGAAAACTCATAGTAATAGGTGCCTCGTTCGTTTTCATGGAAGTAGGAAGGGAGTTAGATCAAAGGATATACAGGGTGTCCGAAAAGTCTGGAAACAGTCGAATAACTCGAGAAATATGCATCGCATTGAAAAACAGAAAAATGTATGTTCAATATTTTTGAAAAATCTATTTAGGGATATCGAAGTTGCCCCCAAAACTCTGCCCCCTTGGGGACTAAGGGGCGCAACTTTGAAGTCTTACATGGTAACCCCCTTTTTTATTGCAGATTCAGATTCTACGGGGAAAAATACGTAACTTTTGTACTTAACATTTTCTTCAGAAAATCGTAGATGGCGCTGTAATAGTGTAAAATGTAGTGAAAATTGTTTCCTTTCAAAAGTCTGATTCAATCTGATGTATATTTCTCGAGTTATTTGACAGTTTCCAGACTTTTCAATGGAAACGATTCTCATTGCATTTTACTCGATTACAGTGCCATCTACGATTTTCCGAAGAAAATAGTAAATACAATAGTTACGTGTTTTTTTCCCGTAGAATCCAAATCTGCAATAAAAAAGGGGGGGTTACTATTTAAAAAATCAAAGTTCCCACCCCCTTTTCCCCCAGGGGGGGCAGAGTTGGGGGGCAACTTTGATATCGCTAAATAGATTTTTCAAAACTATTGAACATTCATTTTTCCGTTTTTCAATCTAATGTATATTTCTCGAGTTATTAGACCTTTTCCAGACTTTGCGGACACCCTGTATAAGAGATGCTCGTTTCGGAAAAACTCAGCGTTCGCATTATCCGAAGTAAACACTAGGTTATAAGGAATGGTCATTCCCCGACCATGTCTCATTGTGGCTTTAGGTTCTTGAATCATGTACTGTCTTTTAATTGCCCCTTTTTGCTTTGCCCTTTTACTGAAATCAGATTGGACCATCGATTTCATTGAAAACTCAAAGTACGAGAACTATGTAGACCTCACAAACATACATCCCATTATTGTGCTTTACTATCCCTCGTTTTGATTACTTTTTTGTGCGTTACTATTGCTGCTATTATTAAGCCATATTCTCAGAGAGACATTTCTCAGAAGTAGGAATCAGAGACTTAAGGAATTTCCTTTTTCTAAATGGTTTTACAAACATTCATTAAATCCAGATATGTTTTGAAACGATATAATTATAATCATATTTGGATGCTTTTAAAATGCAATTATTTTTGCTCTATTGTTAAATGTTTATTTTAAAAATTACCGTATTCATAAAATAACATCATCCAATGTTGGTTTGAAAAACAAAGAGCATTGGGCAATTAAATAAAATGCAAAGCACCTATGATTTTACAATGATCAAATCAGCACGAAACAATGTATTTTCATTATTTTTGTTAGAAAATTATGTATGTGAATAATTTAAATTAATAACTTACAAACATATAAACAAAGTAATTTTGCAAATCCTTACCGTAAGGTGTAAGATGATATCTAACTAAACAAATCTAAAAACGCATAACATATTTAAAAATCCAATTTTAAGAATTACCAGCAATATTCGGAAAAATATCCAAGCTATTTTGTGCAGCCCTGTATAGGATCTATAGATTTGTATATATACTAAATAGAATGCTAAATTTTAGTTCAGTTAGGAAACGCGTAGCACAGTTTCAAATTTCCATTCTGGAATTTCCGACAATGAACGGAAATGTACTCGAGAACTTTTGTGCTGTCCTGTATACAATCTATATAATTTATACACACCAAGAAATAGACAAAAAATGAGTTAAATTTAAAAATACGTTCATCAACTGAGAAAGCATTCCCAGCAATTAATAAGCAGTACTTTAACCGAATTATTTTGTGTGTCCCTGTAAATATATGATAAAAGCTATACACACAATATTCTATATTAAGCCTCTTGTAATCCACGTTAGTGATATATATCAATTTGAATATGTTTGAAATAGTGAAACATTAATAAAATAAACTGCAAACTGTTTTTCTTCATTGACCGTCATGTAACGGAATTCTTTTGAGTATCCCTGTAAAGGAACTATAAGTACTATGCACACCACATTCTATAATTAGTCTCTTGTAGGGCATGTCAGTAATATATATCAATTTCAATACGTTTGAATTTGTGTAACATCATTAAAATAAACCGCAAATGGATTTTTTTCCCGATAGACCGCAATGTAACGGAATTCTTTTGAGTGTTCCTGTAAAAAAACTATAAGTGCTACACACTTCATTTTCAATACCGAACATGACACAGTAAGCCTCAATAACCTATATCAATAGCATGACGATCCGAGCATATTTAAGTGACTTAGAGCACGGACAGACAGACAAACCGAATTCCTAAACACTTTTCAACTTATGTTGGAAAATGTTAAAAATAAAATTGATTTAAAATGCTATTGGAAGTATGAAAATGTAGCCAGACAATATCGCAGGGAGTTTGAGGCAGATCCACCTACGCAAAACTTACAATTAATCAGATAAAAGATGAGTTTGAAACAAATAGATGTTCATACACAACGTTTCAGGAATGCGCTAAAACACCCAATGAAACGTTTCGTGAATCAATAGCCCACATTGTTATCAGCAGTGTATTGACCAGAACGGTAAGAATTTTGAACATGTTTAAATATTAATTATATGGGAATAAAAACTGAAGTTAGAATCATTCAAACTGTGTATACAGTTTTTGGAAGCGCCCTGTATTATTACGTTTGTAATACGTGTAATATGTATTTTATTATGCATTGTCAATCGGCATCCAATTTTTGAAGTTACTTTTTTTTTTTTAAGTGTACCGGAAGTCTAGAATTTCAAAAAGTCTGTAATAATTCTTAATGACTATATCAAAAATGATTTTTTTTTAAATGTAATTCACACTGTTTTCTTAAATGCATACTGCAATGCGTATATTTTTTACAAATTATGTGATAGTGCGTAGCATTAATCGTTCATTTACAGAGACATACAAAAGAATTCGGTAACAGGACTGACTAGGATCGATAATTTCTGGAAGTGCATTTTCTGCTGTGGTATGTATGTTTAAATTTTTAGTGTATTCCGTGGTGTATATAAATTCTGTAGATCCTATACTTGGCTGCACGGAACAATTCACAAACATTAACGGATATGGGCAGCACTTTGCTGATAATTGTTATGTATTTTTTAAATTCATTACTTAGATATATCATATCATTAATGAAAAAAATCTTGTGTGGATAAATATTCTAAAAATATCAACGTTTGACACACAATAACATCGTGTAATAAACAGACGCACGTTTCATGAGTATCCTGGAATCATTTCCTCAGTGTAAATAAACTTAAACCCTATTGTATCCCCCCAAAGACATGAAAATGAATCTAAAAACCCAAATGAAAAACAACAACACACCGAGAAACTCCTCCAATCTGATTAAGTCGGTTGGTTGGTTGTAGAGGATTCACTATGACAAAGTAACTCAACCCAGAAAGGTGAGATGTACGGTACACTTGAAAAATCATTAACGAGGGAGTTACCAAATTTATGAATATAAACTGCCTCAAAGAAGTCTAAATCTAATGGAGTGTTACATTTCTTAATAATAGTGGCTGAGTCGAAGTTAAAATTATGTCCCTCACTCCAACAGTGACAGGCAATAGAGGACTTTTGTAATTCTTTTTTCTTAATGTAATTTCTGTGTTCATTGAGTCTGAAACGGAGTTGTCGTTTAGTCTGTCCTATATAGGACAAACCACATTGACATTGGATATTGTAAATGCCCCAAAAGTTTTTATGTGAAATTTTATCCTTTAACTGTGAAAAATTTAGTTTATTAACTGGCTTAAAAACAACCTTTAAGGTTGTTTTTAAGCCAGTTAATAAACTAAATTTTTCACAGTTAAAGGATAAAATTTCACATAAAAACTTTTGGGGCATTTACAATATCCAATGTCAATGTGGTTTGTCCTATATAGGACAGACTAAACGACAACTCCGTTTCAGACTCAATGAACACAGAAATTACATTAAGAAAAAAGAATTACAAAAGTCCTCTATTGCCTGTCACTGTTGGAGTGAGGGACATAATTTTAACTTCGACTCAGCCACTATTATTAAGAAATGTAACACTCCATTAGATTTAGACTTCTTTGAGGCAGTTTATATTCATAAATTTGGTAACTCCCTGGTTAATGATTTTTCAAGTGTACCGTACATCTCACCTTTCTGGGTTGAGTTACTTTGTCATAGTGAATCCTCTACAACCAACCAACCGACTTAATCAGATTGGAGGAGTTTCTCGGTGTGTTGTTGTTTTTCATTTGGGTTTTTAGATTCATTTTCATGTCTTTGGGGGGATACAATAGGGTTTAAGTTTATTTACACTGAGGAAATGAGTCCAGGATACTCATGAAACGTGCGTCTGTTTATTACACGATGTTATTGTGTGTCAAACGTTGATATTTTTAGAATATCATATCATTGTATGAATAAATGAAATTTTTTTAATAAAATTCTGTTAGTGTTGGAAAATGTTTTATAATCTCAGCTTAATGCACGATTTTTCGTTAATGTTCCTATTTTATACGGAGTTTTCTTCCACCCTGCACAAAAGTATGGAAGCCCTAATAATCCAGATTATTCGTACTCCTATGTAATAAGGATTTCGAAAGAGAATTTACGTACTGGCTTTTTAACAAAAGTTCAATTTAAATCCAAGCTATTCCAGTATAACTGAAGAACCCGCTCGTTTTTTAGGTGCGTTCGTAATTATATAAATACGTAGCACCTAGAGTTGTCTTTTGGTCCGTCCGTCTGTCCGCGTATAACAGTTCAAAAACTACATAACCGAATGGTTTGAAATTTAATATATAGAATCGTTGCAGAATTTTGTCGAGTCATTTCAAATTTTATGAAAATCGAATCAAAACTTAAAAAGATAATAAAAGTTTTCTTCATTCCATTAAATCCTATCATATATAATTAATTCAATGATATCCCATGATAGATAATGATTCTAGGTAGTCATGGTGGTTACATAATATTTAAGATGTAGTCAAATGATTTCCGTATGACTGAATTTAAAAACCGAATTTGTATATTAAAATTGTTTCTTTACAGCAATCCTATAATCTACCGACAGTTTTTGGGATAGATGTTTCCGGAAAAATAGATATTAAATGGAAAAAGAGTCTCAATATGGATTTTCAAATTCTGAAATTTTCAAAGCAAAGTTTAAGTTTCCCATTGGAATTTTCAGTCCATGTCAACAAAAGATAAAATGTTTCCAACTTAAAATGTACTTATTTCATTACGGAAATGAATCATATTATAATAACAGACGCAATAATTCATTTTTTCAGTGAAATAATAACGATGATTTTGTTTACGTTGTCTTGTATTGGATATTATATAATTTGAATGGAACGGAATCATAATGAATTGTTTGTAAAAGTGTATTGAAACTTAATTTCATAAAATAAAATCAATGTTTATAATCAAATCTGCACATAAAATAAATTTTGTATTCCTGCATTTTTGCGTAAGAGTGCAACAGCTATTGCACCAAGATCTGATTATTTATAAAACTAGTTATAGTACGAACGCACCTCATTTGTCACGTTTATGTAGAATTTCCAACTTTTTTTCCAGAATTTTTTTAATCCATTTTACTGATTATAATCAAGATTTATTCTTTTTTTAAATGTAGTACTGACAAAATTTTTCATATTCCTACGTGATGAAGATACCCTTAGATTTATATCAACATAGTCAATTATGTATCTGAAAAAGTAGTTTCAGTGCTACTTTTCATACTGTTTTCTTAATATTTCTTTTGTGAGCAGTGATTTTTGAAAATAAAAGTGATAGAAAATATTAATTTTCCATCTCAATTGCCGTGCGTAAAAAATGAACGATCAAAATTTTCTCCTTTGATTTTTGAAACCTATATTTCTCTCTTCTTTTCATCCAATTTATATTTTCGTTTTACATTATGTTCGAACTTTTCTTTCCCTGACAGTTAATTAAGTACAAATTTTCTTTCAACCCATTTTGGCTTACCACTTAATAGTCCTCTCTATCTTATTTCAGAGAGCCTCGTTATATAATTCCAATCAACCTACCAACCCTTTTCCCTAGAGAAAACACAGCAGAAAAAATGCAATCGAATCAGAGGCGCATTTAATATTCATTAATGATCTTCTCTTCCAAAAAGTCCGAAAATGCTTTTTTAGTGTTTATTTCAACATGTTCATCTTCCTATGTCCGGAGTATGAGTGATGTCTGCGAATTAGCATTTAAATTAAAGGAATGGGTTAAGAAGCCGCATATTATTGATGGCTTCTCATTTACATGCAACTTTCCTTCATTATTACTGATTCGAAAATTTAAATGAAGCGGGCAAATGCAAATTCGCGTTCTTAGGCCATATATCATGTTTGTCACGGTAACCACTAACCGAAAGTATTTTGAATTTTTCAACTTACTGTTTATTCTCGAGTACGATGTTATTTTAGATGAGAAACATCAAAGCTTTTTCAGACCAGCGAAAATTATTTCAAAACCGAAACTGAGATTTTTGCCAATTAAAATAAATTCCCTTTCTAAAATTGCTAATGATAAGAAATCTTATTTTATTATTATTGTCATTTCCTGAACCTGAATTAGAGCCCTGAGACCCAAGCCCAAAAATTCTGCTTAAAGCGATCCCGAAACCCGACCCATCATTCCAACACCCGACCTGAACCCAAAATATTCAAACAAGAACCCGACCCGATCTCGAAGAGAAAAAATATTACTCAATATTTTAATACGATTATGGAAAAGTACTCCAGAATTATGTGCGTCTAATATCAATTCCTTATTCTTTATGTGTAATATCAATTTTTTTGTATAAAAATGAACATATATACACTCATTAATTAATATTCAAATAAATATATATATATATTTAAATATTCAGGACTTTCTTTTGAAAAATCGGATCAACCTGAACCCAAGCCCAAAAAACTCAAACTGAATCAACACTCAACTCGAAACAAACCCGAACGCGAAACATTTAAAGTCAACCCGACCCGAACACGAAAATTTTGAAGTCAACACGACCCGAACACGAAATATTTAAAGTCACCCCCCACGAACCCAATCCGCAACAAAAAAAATAGGGTCAACCCGACTCAGGTTCGGGTAAAATCGGGTTACCCGATCCAATGCAGGACTGTAACCCGAATACACTTTCTCTAATAAAAAAAATTAAACTACGATTTAAAATAATATTTTCCTCGTTTTTCCAGTATCAGCTTTTTTATGTATAATGCTATTAAGATTTACATTATGTTGCCTCAAAACTGACCATTATAATATTTAATGAAATATTTATTGTCGTTATTCATATTTTATATTCTGTTAATATGTTAATATCTCTCTTCATGTAAACGTAAACATTTTTATGTATGTCCATTGTAAAACTTACAGGCAGGGTTGCCATTGGCTATAATTTTTAGGGTTTCGTTCATCTCACGAAACCCTATTACTCCCTCTCCGTTGTCTGTCCGTCACAGAGCCGTTCTCAGAAACTATGTAACTTACAGGCATGAAAATTTGTGTACTTATAGCTAAATGAAGCTCAAAATATTAAAATTTGAAAAATCGTATTATTTTAATATCGAAAGATAAAAAAACCAAAAGTCTAACAACCTTATTAAATTTAAACATTTTTCGTTATAGCAGTTACCAACCATTAAAAATCCACAATAAAATTCTTTATACAATAATTATTTTTTTATTGAAGGATTTCCACGTAAAAAATAAAAATGAAATAAAAAGTTTCGCCAATTGAAAAAAAAAATGATTAATATGACGTCATATTGGTATTAAAACGGAAATTTTCAAACATTTCTCAATAATACAAGGAGTATGAGTATGTGTATGTGCAGAAAGCAGATTAATATCACGTCATTAGAGAATTAAAAAGAAAATTAATCTGACGTCATATTAGAAGTTAACGGAATTTTCAAATGTTTGAGACTAATACAAAACGAGTATCAATATGAGTAATAGAGAATAGTAAATATATGAGTTTGAGGAACGCATTGAATCATGATAAAAACCCAATTATGGAAATATTCGCATGTTTTAACATTTTGAAGGTGTACAACATGTTTAATTTTGAAATTATTATTTTTTTTAATATCGCATTTAGTCCACATGACAGATATTATTATGACAGAGTATTATCGGGCCGATTTAGATATTTGAAAAAACGAAAAAATAGGCCGGTAAATTTTTACTTTATAAAAAACATGACTTTTTTTGTTGTTGTTGTTGCGAAATGAAATTTATTTGGATTTATTAAAGAAAGGATAAAGTGTTTTGAGAGGAATATTGAACGAAACCCTTTGTGCGATCTTCGATCACACTTACCCACTTGTTTTTATTTGTATCACTATTTCTAAACAATCTTATTGGTACTAGATTAATTTTACCACAGTTATTTCTAATTGGTGAAGAAATCATATATGAGATGAAGTCTTCCCAACTGGGCGAAAAAGTTCGGGCCAGGATTTGAACCCGGGATCCCTTGGCTGAAGCTGCCAATCCTCTACCAACTGAGCAATCCCGGACGAATATGCCTGAACTAATTCACCCAGTTAACCTTAATGATCCTAGCATCTGGTCTTATATCTGAATCGGCACAACAGAATAAATCACAGGTAATGGGACCTCCAGTAAACGCTGGAAACGTGATTACACTAGATTAATTTTACCAATCTAGTGTAATCATGTTTTCTGCGTTTACTGGAGGTCCCATTACCTGTGATTTATTTTGTTGTGCTGATTCAGATATCAGACCAGATGCTATGATCATTAAGGTTAACTGGGTGAATTAGTTCAGCCATGTTCGTCCGAGATGACTCAGTTGGTAGAGCATTGGTAGCTTCAGCCAAGGGATCCCGGGTTCGAATCCTGAATCTTATTGGTAGTTCTCTACAATATGTGAAAGAGATCACTGCGAACATTATTGTTTGAAAATAGTGGTATATATAAAAATAATTATATATATATATATATATATAGTGTCTCACATAAGTGATGGGACACTTGTGCTTTACAAAAGGAAACTAATCAAATAAATTAAAAAAACATGTACACATTTTTTTGTGGGTGTGTTTCATACTTAAATTTAGTAAAGATTATTACATGACATACATTTTGTCAAAATATTAAAATATTAATTTAATAAAAATACAAATGTTTAGAACGGAGCAAAAAATAGCTCACATAAGTGATGGGACACCATTATATATGCAACAAAAATCGCCTGAAATAAGCAATAAAAATATTTTTTGGGGTTTTATTTTTACTTAAAAGCAATTGGCAATAATTGATAAAATCGTCTGCAGTATTTCTCTCCAGTTTGTTTTGGAATTTTTGTGTTTTTTAGCTCTGTGTAGCCATGAATGCTAAACGAAAAGAAACTTCGCCTGAAATTCGAAAATTAGTTATTCATTTGCATATTGAACGTGGAAAATCTATTAGAAAAACTGCTGAAACAGTTAACTTGAGTCGTTCAACAGTTTTCAATATCATTAAACGATATAAAAAGAATCATATGATTCAGGATAAAACAAGACCTGGCCGACCATCAAAGCTATCCAATGGAATAAAGCGAATTATCGTTCGAAATATTAAAAAAAATCCAAGAATTAGTGCTTCAAAAGTTGCTGCTGATTTACAAGCATTATATGGAATAATTGTTAACCCTGAGACTATTAGAAGGGTAATTCGATCTGCTGGATATCACGGTAGAGTAGCCAGGAAAAAATTCTTCGTAAGTGAAAAGAATAGAAAACTCAGACTAGCTTTCGCAAAATCCAACATAAATAAGAATTCTGATTACTGGAATAAAGTTATATTTGCTGATGAGAGTAAATTTAATATATTTGGTTCTGACGGTAGAATCTTGGTGTGGAGAAAACCCAGGGAAGAATTTCGCAAACAGAACTTGGTACCAACAGTAAAACATGGTGGAGGAGGAGTTATGGTATGGGGGTGTATGTCGTCCGCTGGAGTTGGTAATCTTGTTTTTATTGACAGTATAATGGATCAGTACAAGTATATTGATATTTTAAAGCAAAATTTGAAATCTTCAGCACGAAAATTGAACCTTCATAACGATTTTAAATTCTACCAGGACAATGACCCCAAGCACACTGCTCTGAACGTTAGACTCTGGCTGCTATATAACTGTTCTGAAATAATAAAAACACCACCACAATCTCCAGACTTAAATCCCATAGAGAATATTTGGCAAGAATTGGAATCAAGAATTCGCAAACACACCATTTCTTCAAAACAACAACTAAAATCGGTGCTTCAAGAAGAATGGGGTAAAATCACTCCAGAAATCACAAAAAAATTAGTCGAATCCATCCCAAAAAGATTAAATCATGTTTTAAAAGTAAAAGGAAATCCAACAAAATATTAAAACCTTTTAAAAAGTAAAATTTTTGGATAAATATTTGATGGAAAAGTAAGTGTCCCATCACTTATGTGAGCCATTTTTTGCTCCGTTCTGAACAATTGTATTTTTACTAAATTAATATTTTAATATTTTGACAAAATGTATGTTATGTAATAATTGTTACTAACTCTAAATATGAAACACACCCAAAAAATTTTTGCACATGTTTGTTTATTTATTTTATTGCAGTTTCTTTTTATAAAGCACAAGTGTCCCATCACTTTTGTGAGACACTGTATATATGTTGCAAACTCTTTACTTTCTATAGCGTAAGCAAAGTACTGCAATCGTAATGTGTGTGTCTTTGTGTGTCTAAGTGAACACGATAACAACCAGGGCTGCGGAGTCGGTGGGAAAAATGACCGACTCCGACTCTGACTCCTGAAAATTTAAAGGATCCGACTCCGACTCTGACTCAGACTCCGGGACGTCTAAAGTACTAGTATTGCCTGTTGATTCCTATTATTCAGATTGCTTTATTGCTGTCATTTGTTTTGAAATAGTAATACAGTCAAACCTCGTTAACATGAACACGCTTAACGTGAATTACTTTTAACATGAATTGTTTTCAGAGTCCCCTATTAAAATGAGTACAAAGATTTGATACTGATAACATGAATTACTGTTAACATGAACAAAATTTTGATTCCCCTTGAGGTTCATGTTAACGAGGTTCGACTGTAGTCGCTTTATTAAACTTGTCATTAAATAAAGAAAATATTACTATTTAAAAAAAATGGCAGCAATCAAGCAATCAGAATTAAAAAATACTCAACTGGCAACACTGCAACCTCCTGTTACATTCCTGTTTGACCTCAAAGTGTATGATGTGTAATTTTTGGATGAATTATAGCTGTGATAGGTAGTCAAGACTAGGACTCGTTTACTACAGCGCCAAACTTCTGACAGTATTTTAGTATAAAAAGTTTCACCTTTTTTCACCAAAATATGGGTGAAAGGATGTTTAATTTTGGTTTGATATCTATTCCTGCAGACCCACAAAATAGGAGGTGAAAATTTTACAATTTAAGTATCAGTTAGGGTCTCCAGAACCCGAAAAATTATGCAAGAAAAATAAAATTGAATATTTTACTATTTTAGCATTAATTCTGTTCTCACGTCTTCGTAAAAAAGGGGCATAGAAATTTTATATTTTCAGCATTATTAATTGTACAATTTTGGGTCCTGCAGACCCCAAAAATCCAAATATTGGAATCTAAAGAAGTAATTAAAATGGAAATTTTACTATTTCAGATCCCGCTGACTTGGAAAAGAAAATGCAAAATGTTGTGATTTTGGAGTTATTGTGTCTTCCAGACCCGAAAAATTCCGATGTAAGGGAAGAAAAATAACAAGGAAAATTTTATATTTCCTGCATTAACTTTATAATTTTGGCTTTATGTCGGGTCTGCAAGACTTGAATATCGAAAGTAGAAATATAACAGAAATTTCACTATTTCATCATTATTTTGAGTACTGTACACTCAGGAAAAAAAAATTATAATTTCCCTTTTTTTTACGGGGGGGGGGGGAGGGGGCAGGAACACACGAAAAAAGGGGAGAAAATTTACTACAATTTCAACATTACTCCTGGTTCCACAGGCCTGAAGAATCTGAGGAAAACAAGAAAACAAAAGGGAGAAATTTTCTATTACAATGATAGTTCGGATTCTGTGGACTCCAAAAAGAGCAGAAACTTCCAATTTTCGCATTACCTCGGGTTCTGCAAACCCCAAAAACTGAGAGAAAGTACTGCATACTAATGTAAAATATAAACTAGATATTTCAATTAAAAACAGTTTTCCTGTAAACTGGACAGTATATTGGGCCTGTTTAACCTGGGTTTCCTTGTATATATAGTTCAAATATAAAAATAATAATTCAGTTTATAAATTTAAAATTACATAGAATTGGTTCAATTTCACTTCAAACTGTCTAAAGAACAAGCTGGAGTCGGAGTCGGCCTGTTTTTTAGTGAATCCGACTCTTTTGTCCAAAAATAGGCCCGACTCCGACTCTCCGACTCCGCAGCCCTGATAACAACAAAACGGTACTTCGGAATGAGCTCCCATTTGGAGAGTATGTTACAGACCACTGTCGCAAGAGCTATATAGATTTCATATCCGACGGATTGGATGTTAAATTCATTTCCAAACCATTTTGCGAATTGTATAAGGAAAATGAGCAAGGAAATGTGACACCGTATAAGTGATTAATATTTCGGCCATGTAATCAAGCAGCATTAGTAGCGCAAAGGTAACGTCTCTAGTTTCAAAACGGGCGTCGGATAGTCCATTGTTCGAATCCAGCCGATTCCGTTGTAACAGAATTTTTAAAAAATTGTCTTTTTTTCTTTCATTTTTTTTCTGGACACATACACCAGTATTCGAAAAGTTGACTGGACTCACTCCATATTTTTTTTTAATAAATACTGGTGAAGCACAGAAGCCATAAACTTCATTGGTTGGCCGCTCCACTCGGTTTGATTCTAATTCTGACTCTGATTCAATATTAGCTTATTTTGAAAAGATCGTATGTCAAAAACGCGGCGAAAATTTGTGCAGCATCATTAAAGTTGAAATAAATTTGGGAAATTTTAAATAAATGCAAAAATTCACTGCTAAATAAAGGAATAATTCCCTTTTTTTACGGCATAAAAAATATTGATCGCGCGTTCTGGAAGTTTATCTGTTTGTTGTTGTTGTTGCTGATTGATTTCTTCAAATTTATAAGTCTAGTAACATTTTTCGCATAAAAGGCTTTTTAGATTTTTATTAATTTTTTAATATTTTGTGTAGTATTTAATATGATCCAAAAATTTCGATCTTTCAATGAAAATTTTTAAATAAGACTTCTTCATACATAATAAACGAAACTTGGTTTCGTTATATAACGTTAACTAAGTAACAACATTTAACATATCTATGAACACTAAAACTGATATATAAAATACATCATAAAATAAAATGATATGATCAAAATATTTCATTGTTGTATTTTTTCTGTAACGTTGATGACGCGCTCATTATGCTGTCGAAACCGGTACGTGATTTTATGTTCCATTAGTACGTTAAACATTAAAATTTAATTTGTAATTAAAACGACTTTATATTTAAAGAAAAAAAAATTATAAATTTTTATATTTTTTCACAGAAAGAATTTCAGAATAGCGATGTGCGTAAACAACAACGAGTGCGTAAACACTCTTATTAGCATAAAAAATCGTATCAATTATATTTTTATTCTTTATTAATTTTCTAGAAATCGCACAAAATAAACCATATTAGCTGATCCGCCCGGCGTTGCTCGGGCCCGTGATAATATATATATTTTTTTTAAATCAACTTTTTATTATTTTATATCTTTAACCTGATTTTGTATGAAATTATATTTTAAAATGAAAAATTCACCAAAAAATATTGATGTTTAGTGATAAAAGCGCTCATTTTCTTGTTCTTTTTTGTCCGAACTCTTTGAAATCGTTATTGGTTACAGATAAAACGGTTTTACAGCCCGTGTAAAAATTTCGTGAAAAAATATTGTTATCTAGTTGTAAAAGAAATGTTTTCTTCTCGCTTTTTAGGTGCGTTCGTAACTATATAAATACGTAGCAAATATAGTAATTGTCTGGTCCGTCTGTCTGTCTGTCCGCATATAACAGCCAAAAACTACCCAACCGAATAGTTTGAACTTTAATGTATATTATCGTTGTAGAATTTTGTCGAGTCATTTCAAATTTTATGAAAATCGAATCAAAACTTAAAAATATATTAATAAAAGCTAAATCCTATCGTACGTAATCCTTATTATTAATGTTCGTATACGTCTGTGTGTCTGTCTGTGTGTGTATCTGTACCCGGATAAACTCTGCGAGCGTAGCGAGTAGCGAAGCGCTTTTTGTGTCAAAAAATTCAGAAAAATCCGGTCCTCCAGGAATTTCAGTTTCGAAAAAATCGGCCCTTAATTAAGGGAGTTATTAACGAACAAAACTGTTTTAATTACTAAAAAGAAACCTATGTGGAAATTATTCCGCGCATGCCCAGAAGAGCTCAATCCTCATCTTCCGAAAAAAGAAGAAGGAAAGATCGCTTCGGCCGGTTTCGTTTCACTACTGTCTAAACTCGCCGACGGCGAACCAACTGAAATACGAAAAAACCGTCAACATATTCTCAAAGAACGTACTTTTACGTCACTAACGATCCGGTCGGTTCGAAAAAATTTCGATATTAACCCTTTCAAAAAAAATAATCCATAAGCATCGAATTCGTGTTTTTGATTTTCTCCCTTCGTCCGAACCTCGCATCCGCCGGACTAAGAAAGATTCGGATAAACGGATTTCACCAAATAAAAGATCGGTCTTTGTCCTCTCCAAAGTGACATTCCATTAAAAAAAATACGTCAGTTAACCCTTCGAAAACGTATATTTTCCGTACACCGTTTCGCGATTTCGGCAATTTCGACTATTTTGAAAAATTCGCTGCGGCGGTTCCAAACGAGTCAATGAAAACTAAAAATACCAGACGAGATCTACATTCTTTATACTTTCGAAATCTGCGATCGTTTTTGAAAAATACAAATATTAACCCTTCGAAAAAAATTCGCGCGTAGACTCACTTTTGCAAATTCCGATTATCTGCGATTTTTAAAATCGCGCATCGGCTTTCTGAAAGAACAAAAAAACAAACAAACACACCCAAGTACATTTCCCTCCTTTCGAAATCACTGTAAAACCTTTAGTTTTAAAAAATATTTCAGTTAACCCTTTCGAAAACGTTTTTTTCCGTAAGTCTCTTTCGGTTTTTCACCAATTTCTGCAATCTTTAAAAATTCAATTCTGGGCTTCTAAACAAGATACGAAAAAATAAAAATACCGAGCCTAATCTACGTTCTTTTTCCTTTTAAAATCAGGTATCAGTTTCGAAAAATTCGTTTTTTAACCCTTCTAAAAAATGGTTTCCGAAACTCACTCGCGTGAATTTTCGTTTTTCGGCCCATGTTTAAAAATCCGCATCGACTCGGAAAATGTGAATAGAGACAAATAAAATACACCAGATCATAGCCACGTTCTTATTCTTTGAAACATATATTTCAGTTTTAAAAAATATGTACATTAACCCTTTAGAAACCGGTCGTTCCCGTACTTCACTTTCACGATTTCCTCTAATTTGTCAATGTAAAACCCCCCGCCGCAGAACTTTTTTATCGAAGTACACAAATTCCGAGAGAAGAAGCTAAAAGTGCATACATTCATCTATAGAAAGATGCCTTCGACTTTAAAAAATTCGATTATTATCAATTAAAAAAAAACTCTTTTGTGAAACCCGTTTCTAGAAATGAGCGTTTTTCGGCGCAAGCACAGTTTAATCAAACTGTAATAAGTGACTTTGCTTTCGCCGTAATTATCTTATTTATTAACGATCTTAAATCAAAAATCGTTGTTCATTTTGCGTACAGAATTGAATGGGCTTTCCGAAAATATGATTTATTTTGAGAAATAATTATATTTTCATAGTTAAAATTCTATTCTACTAGGATATTTGTATTCTGAAACAGCCAATTGCACTGCAAATACTTGCTATAAAATACCTGACTAACTTACTATACAATATTTATCTTCGATGGATCAGAGATTATACGATATGTAAAGAGTCAACTTCATTTTCGATCGCAGTCAAATAAACTAGAGAGTCAACACAGGAACATTTGTTTTTAAAAGTTTTAATATTTTTAAAATAATTGTCATTTTTGCATAGGGGGAAAAAAAAAGCTAAGGAATTTGCTATTTCTTTTGAAAATATCTCCCTTCGTATGGGTCCCATCACGACGGGGTATAGCTCATTCGACTCGACACCGATAGCACTTTGTAGAGATTATCGACTTTAGTTCCGCATTTCACCACTAGGGGCGCTATCCGAACTCTGTTTCTATGGGCCGGATCACGACGGGGTATGGCTTATTCGACTCGACATCGATAGCTTTAACGGTTTCAGTGCCCGAAGTTCGTATAGAACAGATTGCGCCCCCCGGCGGTTGAAGGTGTAATTAAAGGATTTTTCAGCCAACTCGGGTTCTATGGTCACATCACGACGCGGTTTGGCTCAATCGACTCGACATCGATAGAGGATACTAGACCTTATCGGTTTTAGTTCGCTTTTCACCACCAGGGGACGTTTTCTTATCTATGTTTCTATGGCCCGGATAACGACGGGGTATGGCTCACCGATGTAAAATAGGGGCCCGCTGGCGGGCGAAGCCAGCTAGTCTTTATTATTAATGTTCGTAAACGTCTGTGTGTCTGTCTGTCTATGCATCTGTACCCGGATAAACTCTGCGAGCGTAGCGAGTAGCGAAGCGCTTTTGGTGTCAAAAAATTCAGAAAAATCCGGGCCTTCAGGAATTGCAGTTTCGAAGAAATCGGCACTTAATTAAGGGGGTTATTAATGAGCAAAACTGTTTTAATTGATCTAATCGAAACCTATCTATCCATCCGATCAAAACCGCTAAGTTTTCTCCTCCGAAAGGGGTTGCCAGTCGAAACGAATCTCGGAGGATCGGTGCAGTCAGCGCTGCCGTGGAGCAAATTAAGCCACAAACTGTAGTGCGGGTTTTTAAAGCGACCCGTATTTCCGGAAGTCGGGGGCCCAGAAATTCGGAAGTGGTACGGACAGAAGCAGGACAGCGTCCGGTTTCATAAATTCGAAAAATCATTTCCGTACGACAATTAGAACCGAAAAAATCTTTTAAAAATCGATCGATAAAAAAGAATTTTTTAATTCTTTCCAGACACAGAGGCGAAATGATTTCCTCTCCGCTCGAGGTCAGAGGGGAGAGGCAAAGCGCAATTTCTTTTCCAGATGTCACGTGACTTTTAACTGGGTGCTTTCGAGCGTATCTCCGAAAAATCTCAAAAATCGTCACATCGTCACGAAAATTTACAAACGGGCGTAAAAAAATCGCGAATTTTTTAAGCTAAAATTCATAAAAATCGACCAGTAACTTTTAAAGATATCAATTAAAACTCATTAATGAAACGTAAAATGAATTTATTTGCATTCCAACAAGACATCTGCTTTTTTTTCAACACTCAATCTAGACCTAGACAATTCGTCTCTAAATATTTTATTTCTGAAAGAGATAAAATGATGCATTTGCTTTTTTAATACGCTGTATAAAATTTTCTAATTATCGGATTTTCGATTCTGAAATACGTGCATCCTTGCTCAGAGTGGGGTGACATTCAAGGGATTCAAAAATTTTTTGATTTCGGACCATAATTTTTTATTTTAGCAAAATCCCGATTTTTGTATAGGAAAAAAAAAAGGTATCTATTTCTTTTCAAAATATCTCCTGTCGTATGGGTCCCATCGCGACGCGGTTTGGTTCATTCGACTCGACATCGATAGAGCTTACCGATTTTAGTTCGTTTTTTCCACCACCAGGAGGCGCTTTCCTATCTCCGGTTCTACAGATCGAAAGCCTTAACGATTTCAGGGCCGGAGGTTCGTTCTTTTAGAGGTTTATACTACTCGATGTGCAAATTAAGGGATTATCCGGTGCGTGCGTAGCACGACCGGTATACGGTGCCGAAGGCAGCGGGGACCCAGGTCGGAGGTTCGTTCGGTTCAAGGGATATGCGAGCCGGAGAATACAAAAGTTTCGAGGCACCGATGTAAATTAGGGGCCCGCTGGCGGGCGAAGCCAGCTAGTCTATATAATAAAAGTTCAAGGCATGTGACTGAGGAAAACAAATACGGGCAAACCACTTCTTTTTTCATATGCCAGGCGGCTATTTTTATTCAAAATTATTTTTCGAATAAAATTGGATAAAAGTTATATTTTTAGAAAGATCGTTGAAAAAAATTGTTTGTTTGAGAGATGAGTTACATTAAAAAGTGCATAGATTCTGAGATAACTTCAGTGGAAATTACGTTAACAGCCAAATATAGATATATAGATATATAGTGGATTTATCCATGCGTAAATACGGATTAGGTTCCCTTAGAAAGACCCCCACGAAGGGCATGCCCCCGGGCCTATATCCCTAGTGTAGATAATTGGCCGTCAATAATCAACCCTTTGTCACGTTTAACGTACAGTTTCCAACTTGTTTGTTACTTTGTTTATTTTCGCGTCGGCTCCTTTAACATAGCAATACAAAAATAGTTCTCATCGTCCGAACTCTTTGAAATTTTAATCGGTTATAAATATAACTCTATCCAAGCTCGCTTTAAAATTTTACAAAAAAATATGCATATTTAGTAGTAAAAACATGAAAAAAAAAACCTTTCAACGCAATGGCCATATTACGCCATCTGTTTTCAATCCCCTAGGCTAAACACGTTTCCCGTTTCTGAGAGTAGAAGTCTTCAAAAAAAGTTGAAGCATGCGCAAAGATACGATTTTCGTGTGGAAAAGTGAATGTGAATTTGACATAAGGCGCTTTTCGCTTTAAATATATAGATAAGAGCGAATAAGTTTGCGCTACCTAAATACTGATTGTTTTAAAGTGAAACAAAAATTGAACAACTACTAAATTATATACTGTTATTTTATAGCACCATTGGAAACTGCCAGAAAGCGGATCGTTTTAGGTATAAAAGAAAATAAATGATCGAAATTCACATAAATGAAATCCATTCTCTTTAACATGTGTACACAGTGGCTAACATACAGGGTGACAAGAAAAAAACACCTCAATTTGAAAATTCAATAATTCATTAGCTATAACAAATATAAAGATGAAGTAAGTGATATTTATATCTGGTACCTCTTAAATTTTATATGCTGTAATTTTAAAAACAGCTCGAATTTTTTCCAATAGATGGCGCGGCAGCGTCTGGTACACTAGAAATGATCGAATAAATTTCAAAATTCAAGCCTTTTTTGAGGTTTCAATCGCTAAATAGAGTATAGAATAAAACTTGAGAGATTTTTAATGCAATTTTCCACGTTAGTTTGAGCCTTCTTACAATTTAAGACAGTGCAGTGCCCTCTATTGAGGAAAATTGGAACTGTTTTTAAAGTACAGCATAATTTAAGAAAAACCAGATATAAATGTCATTTTTTTTAATCTTCATATTTATTATAGTTAATAAATTATTGAATTTTCAAATTGAGGCGCTTATTACTTGTCCCTCTGTAAATGAAATTTGGTAAAGACTTCCGTAACCTTTGGCTTTCTCAGGCTCCATTTATACTATGCTTGCTAAGAAAGTCTTGCTAAAAGAGTCGTAAATCTTTTAACTGGCCATTCTTTACCAAAGGTTCTGTGGTCATCAACAAAAGAAAGAAGCGGTGATATACCTGTCAGTGACATCCCCTCTGACCTTTAGACATGCCATGGAAGTCATAAAACATAAAACAGACCGCCTTACCGCAGGAAAGAGACCGCCAAGGAAAGTGTAATCTTAGACAACCTCTCAACCATGCGGCTCTTGTTGGCTTCAGGGCCTCTATGAAAACTAATCTAACTAGCTGAGCCGCCCGGCGTTGCCCGGGCAGACTGTCATTGAAAAATATAACAGTGGAGTGGACTTCATAAAAGAAAAGACTGAATAATATTTATTTATACTAAAAACTTGTAAAAAAATTAAATGAGCTAAAATTTCAAAAGTATAACAGTTACGTTTAAAAAATGAAACGGGCAGCGAAAATTATTAGCCTTACTTTTCCCTTTTTACTAAAAATCCCTTTTTAAAAATCATTGATTTGTTATCATTTTAAATTTTATATTGCTAATTGTATTTTTAAAATTATAAATATCAAATGCTTACAACAATCAATATTTCAAATGAAAATGATAAAAATATATCTATTTAATTTTTAATGTTGACAAATTACAATTTCATAATCAATAAATCATTCTTTGTTACGCTTTTATTCCTGTAGATGGCAGCACCAAACAGTTAAACCAATGAGATGCGTTTCATTCGGACGTTGTCATTAAACAATTAACAAATAATCGCGATTTCTGTGTTACGTACGATAGCGTGCTACTTTGATGGCTCAGCTTCTTTTCTCCGATTAGTTTGCACACATTTTTAAGTGATGTATCTCATTTTTCTTAAAATATTACTTCCAAACTACTGATAAATAATCAGTTAATTAAGATTTTACAGGTATAATTTAAGTAATAGTTACTTTCTGACATAAGTAAACGACTTCTTACCATGTAATTGATTTTTTTAATACTTAACTGGTGTTATGGTGTCATTAAGTCCTTACGTAGGCAGCTTTCATTACGAAAAACTTACCTATTGCAGCCGTTCGGAGAAAAGTATTAGGACATACCAAGGTCTCGACCGAATTCGTTGGCCAGCTTCATCCGCCGTCTTGTTTCAAAATGGCGGCCAGTTAAGATGTACAAAAAAATATAAATTGAAAAAGTTGTTTCCGTTAAGTGTTAGATCGTGATACAAGTATTGCGGAACATTTTTTGTTCTTAAAAAATGGCTGAGATATGGCAGTTTGAAATTCTAGGGTGGCTGACATTTTGAAACAATCTGATTTTTGTTATGCTGTAACTCTCAGGGTGAAATTCGCATTCAAATTTAGTATTAACAAAAACCGGGATTGAATCTTCTATAATCGGGTTCCAAGCATTTTAGCTTTGGATCTTTGAGTAAAATGAGTTGAATTTTTAAAAACATGGACTATGAAACCGATCTTCTCCTCCCGGAGGCCTTTTTTCTATTCGTTTCATTTCTTCTTCCATCAAGACAAAAATTCACACAAATCTATCCATTCAGACAAAAATAATGAAGTACAGAAGTGATATACTGACTGATTTATTCATCTGACAAATAGAGCCATGTCAAAATACCGTTGTTTTTAGAAAAAATATTTTTATCCAGTTTTGAAAAAGGGGGATTGTGTCAATGAGTCCCATACAACTTTACATGTAGTTCCATTTCTCGACCAGAATCAAAACTGTGTGAAAATGCTTATTAGAAGAAATTATTAGCAAGCGTTGAATATTTTTCAACCAATTTGATCCAAGTCTTGCATC
The DNA here is from genome assembly GCA_963931845.1 of Maratus michaelseni. Lineage (NCBI taxonomy): Eukaryota > Metazoa > Arthropoda > Arachnida > Araneae > Salticidae > Maratus > Maratus michaelseni. Next base: position 19,764,336 of record OZ007586.1, read on the forward strand.
GGGTCGGGTTAACGCTAAATGATTTGTTGCGGGTCAGGTTTGGGTCGATTTTTGATTCTTTCGGGGTCTGGTTTGGTTTGATCTGTTTTTTGAAAAGGAAGTCCTGAATATTTTTTTAATTGTAAAAAAGTATACATTTAAATAGTAATGACTGGTATATATGTTAATTTTAAACAAAAATAATAAATTCGATATAATTGTAAGGATATAGTTGCATTTTTCATAATTGTATTGAATTTTTGATTAATTTTCTTTTATTTCGGGTTCGGGTTGAGGTGTGTCGTATTCAATGTTGACATATTTTTTTTCTTGGGTTTGGATCGGATTTCGGGTTAACTTTAAGCAGAATTTTCGGATCCGGGCAAGGTGCAACCCGACCCACGCCAGGATTCTAGCCTCGACTGAGTTAGAAGCCCAGAAGTAATAAATTTCCTTTTTATTTAAAAATTTTAAAAATATGCATTTCGAATTCTGGGACTCATAATGAATAGTAATAAATGAAACTTCTTTCATTATCTTTATTAGTGACTATAAGAAATGATTCCTAGATTTCTGTTGAGATATTATACTTTGTAATTGCATATGAATTGAAATATGTATATTGAGTGATAACTTTTCTCTTAGTTTGCTAAGAATAAAATGTGAACATTAACAGATTCAACCCCAAACTCTACAGTTGCATCTTTCCATAGTTCAATACTTTAAAAAAAATAAGTGTTCATTTTTAGGACTTCCCCAATGAGCCTCGGAATCCATGAAAGCATTACTACTTTTATTGACATTTATGTGAGTTTGAAATATTTGCACTCGATCACGCCTTTCAAATCTACATTTGCAAGCTAATATTCAACCAATGGCAGCGTTCTTTTCAAAATTCTTGTTTGCATTTCAATATTTTTAAACGGATTTTTTTCTTCTCATGGTATATCTGAAGTCGAACTCTAATCAGATACTTTTTAAATGCGTTCGTAATTATGATAAATACGTAGCACCTATTGTGGTCGTCTGGTCTGTCCGCATATAACAGCGAAAAAAATACCTAAGCGAATGGTTTGAAATTAAATATATATAATTCTTGCAGAATGTGGTCGAGTCATTTCAAATTTTAAGAAAATCGAACCAAAATTTGAAAAGATATTAATAACATTTTTCTTCATTCTATTAAATCCTACGTAATAATCCTACGTATTAATCATACGTAATTAATTCAATGATATCCCATGATAGGTAATGATTCTAGGTTTCCATGGCGATGACGTCCCATTTAAGATGGAGTCCTATTTCCATATTACTGAATTTAAAAACCGATTTTGTATACTAAAATTGTTTAATTATAGCAATTTTATAATCTACCAACAGTTTTGGGGATAGATGTTTCCGGAGAAATATAGATATTTTAAAAAAAAAAAAGAGTCTAAATATGAATTCCAAGTTCTGAAATTTTTAATGCTAGGCTAAGTTTTCTATTGGAATTTTCAGCAAATGTCAACAAAAGATTAAATGTTGCCAACTTAAAATGTACTTATTTTATTCCGGAAATTAATTATATCATAACAGGTGATATAAATTCATTTTTTCAATGAAATTTATCGATTGTTTAATGAACGATTATTTTTTTACATGTTCTTGTATTGGATATTTGCACATAGTATCATTTTAATGTAACAGAATTATAATTAATTGTTTGTAAAAGTGTACTGAAATTTAATTTCATTAAATAAAATGAATATCTATAATATGAAAATCTGCACATAAAATAAATTTTGTATTTATGCTTTTTTGCATAAGAGTGCAACAGCTATTGCTCCAAGATCTGAATATTTATAAAACTAGTTACAGTACGAACGCACCTCATTTGTCACGTTTGATGTAGAATTTGCTACTTGTTTTTTCTTGAGATATCTGACGTCGAGCTCTAATCGGGTACTTTTTTTTTGCTTTTTTAATGTCCGTTGCAATAGAACAGTTCTGAAAGTAAAAGTATCGTCATAAAAAAACTGCAACCAAAAATCGAAAAAGTAAAAAAGAACCCAGTTAGAGATATCCTATGTAAAACAAATCGTTTAAAAATATTAAAATGCAGACAAAAAAAATTGAAAAAACGCCGCCATTCGTTTAACATTATCTCGCGAGCGTCTTTGTACCACACTCTTAAGGCTGTTCTCAAATCCAATTAAGGAGCTCATTTCTGACACATTTCTGAATTCATTTTTGTTCGGAAATGCAGGAAATTGGCAGGTGTTGTTATTCAGAAACTATTTAATCGAATGGCTTTTTCTATTTTTTGGAAAAGGCAAAAGATCGTTCAGAAAATACTCTCAAATTTGACGTTATGAACCGAATTCCCGGCGTTGTAGCGCGAGAAAGGAGAAAAACTGGTCGTCACGTGACAAGAATCACTTATAACTCGTAAGTAATTTTTTACAGATAAATGGAAAACGTTTTCGTATTCCAAATGGCTTCAATAGACCGTCCAATTCTATGCCTTTACAATTTAAAAATGTATCAGAATATTTCGCATCGTTGAGCGGGGAATTTGAGAACCACCTTAAAACACGTAAAAAATTACATCTATTTATGACTTAAAAGGAGAAAAATATGTAAATATCGAGAAAAGAAAGTTTGAAATTAAAGCGTCATTCTACTAACTTTTGGTACACCAAAGACATGTGACTTAAAAGCAACAGGAAAAAAAAATTATAATAATAATAATCTTTTTTATTTATTCATTTATTTACTTATTTATTTTTTTACTTCTCTTTTTTCCGAAGTTTCTTCGATATTTTACTTAAATAGAAATAACCAGTTTTTGGTTAAATCGGTAGTTTTCAATAAACATAAAATGTCACTCTAAATATGTTGAAGTTCTGTTCTTCAATAACATCCACTAAAACTAATTTCAAAATAATTTCTTTTAAAATGTCAAAATGAAGTAACAATTTGATTGATTTCTTTTCTTTGAAGACATACGACAAACATTAGAAAATATTTTTTCCCTCAATTTATAGCACTTTCTTTATAAATAAACTAATATTTTGTCATAATCAGATACGGAAATAAATAAACAAAACCTGATGAGGTTGTCAATTTCCTGGAGTTTTTATTCAGAAATCTACCACTTTTTCTGAATAGTAATATTCTTCTTATTTAATGGCAGATAAGGCAAATATTACTATTAAGAAATAGCGGTAGATTTTTTAATAAAAATTCCCTCTAAATTGGCAAGACTGGGTGAAACATAAGATGAAGGTACGAATTATTTTATTTTTGTATTATTTTGAATTATTTTGAATTATTTTATTTTTATTTTACGATACAAAAATACAAATTTGTGCTGATTACCACCACATAAACTGTGTAGAACGGAAATCCTTGTTCTGAGTGCATAAAAGTTGTCCAAAGAACCCTACCTCTACGACGTATACTTTTCGAGAAAAATGCAAAAAAAATGGTATGACGTCTCATACTCTCTAGTAGTTTGTAACGCATTTTCATTACAATGCCGAAGTTACAGTAGTACATATCGCAATACTTATGGACTTAATGCATTATCACTTAAGCGGAAATTGCCGATAGTATCCAGCTGTTCATTTGCTTATTAAACACAATCTATCTCTATTTAAATTGTTTCCCTTTCGCTAGCCTTATGGGGAACAATTTTTATCTTTTATTTTTTTAAACTTTGTTTTTATCAGATTTAATAAAGCTTATTTTCGGTGCTCCGAATGTGACGTCATACTTTTTTCTTTCGCATTTTTCTCGAAAACTATGCGTTTTAGAGGCATGGTTCTTTGAGCAGTTTTTATGTACTTAATCAGAGCAAGGATCCTTGTTCTGCACATTTTATGCGGTAGTAACCGAACACCCTATATATGTATGTCTGTGTGGAACCCAAATTATGTACAGTTTATGAAATTTAATTTTGAGATTAAATGTGAGACAATAAAATTTATATAACTATTTTAAGTATTTCGTCTCGAAGAAAGCCTCTCTAAGGCATTTTTTTTTCTTTTATTGTTTTCAATTCAGCACAAATGTATTTTATTATAAATATTTGCATTACATGAAACATGAACACTTATCAACATAGTTGAAAAGTGTTTTTGACTTCGGTTTGTCTGGCCGTGCTATAAATATACTCGGATTGTGATGGAATTGATCTATGTTATTGAGGTTTACTGTGGCATGTTCGGTATTGAAAATCAAATATGTAGCATTTATAGTTCGTTTACAGGGACACTCAAAAGAATTCCGTGACATTTTGGCTAAAGGGAAAAATCGTTTCAGTGTTTTTTTAAAGTTACCTATTTCAAGCATGTTGAAATTGATATACAGAGGTGCACTATAAGATAGTTACTATAGACTATGGTGTGCATAGCATTATCGTTCATTTACACGAACAGACTAAAGCATTTGGTTACAGATCGATAATTGCTGGAAGTGCGTTTTAAGTTGTGGTATGCGTTTTTACATTTAACTAATTTTTTGCCTATTACTTGGTGTGTGTATAAATTTTATAGATCATATACAGAACTGCACAAAATAATTACAGTATTATGGACAAAAATTGCTAAAAGGGAATTTTCAACCGTGTTAGGGAAAATTCTACTTCTTTAAGTAAATTTTTTATTATTATTATTATTATTTTGAATTTTTGGCATCTTTTAAGTGTTTTGATTGTTGGCCTAAAGCAGTTTCGCGATCTTCCAATTCCTTACAGCTTTTTAGCTCGTTGGACGTAACGCTATTGTAAAACATTAAACTTGTTTTTATCGACATCATGTTCTACAAACTAGGCGACCGTTTTTCTCGAGAACTATTCGACCGATTTCTTTCCTTATTTATTTAAAATTAACCTAATCGTTTTCGTTGGAGCTTATACCACCGAAAATAATCATAATCATTTTCATTTTCATTGATTACCTTTTGCGGTAATCTCCTCGTAATTTAGATAAATGGGTTTTTCATGCAGAATTATCCGACTTTCTTCAAAATTTATATATAAGTTCATTGTGATAAGGTGCCTCCCTTATTTAGTTTTAGGGGTTCATTGGTTAAGTGTAAAGGAGAAAAGGGGGGCTAATCCTCCCTTAATTTAGATAAATGGGTTTTTCATGCAGAATTATCCCATTTTCTTCAAATTTTGTAGATAGGTTCGTGATAAGGCAGTTTCCTGATTAGTTTTGGGGGTTAATTGATTAAGTATAAAGAGGGTAACGGGGTCTAATCCCCCCTTAATTTAGATGAATGGGTTTTTCATGCAAAATTATCTAATTTGCTGCAAATTTTGTATGTATGTTCATTGTGGTAAGGAACTTTCCTGATTAGTGCTGCGGTTTCATTGTTTAAGTGCAAAGGGGGAAAGGGTGGGTAATCATGCCCTTAATTTCCCACCAGTGGCCGAGAGGTTCTGCCCTCAAAGCTGGTAGACGGGAGGTGCTCGGTTCAAACCCCTGTCGCGCTCGTCGACCTAATCGTTCGGAGATTTCCGTGGTTTTCTTCGAACCTTGCGTTAATACGGGTTAGGATCCCATAAGACCCCCACTCCCCCCAGGGCCTATATCCCTCGTGTTGATAATTGGCCGTCATAAATCAACCCAACCCAACCCATGCCCTTAATTTACATAAGTGGGTTTTTCATGCAGAATTATCCCACTTTCTTCAAATTTTGTAGATAGGTTCATTTTGAAAAGGCGCTTTCCTGGTTAGTTTTGGGAGTTCATTGATTAAGTATGAAGGAGGTAACGGGGTCTAATCCCCCCTTAATTTAGATAAATGGGTTTTTCATGCAGAATTATCCTATTTGCTTCAAATTTTGTATATATGTTTATTGTAATAAGGCGCTTCTCTGATTAGTTTTGGGAGTTCATTAGTTAATTATAAGGGGGTACGGGGGATGATCCCCCTGTTAATATATTGTCAGTTTCTTTATTTTTCGAGGGTTTATTTCAAATTCTTTGAAATAAGAGTATAATGTACAATTAGTGTGAATACCCTGTGAGCTCAATACCCTCAGCTTAACTGGACAGTTTTCTCTGTATTTATTAGCTCACAAGCGATCAAAGCCTGAGAGCTAATGTGCCCACAGGTTCTGTGTGTACAGTGGTGGCCAAAAGTGTGGACATTTTTTGAAAGTTTCATGTTTTTCAATTTTGTGTGGTTGTAGAATATATTAATTTTCACTTAAATACAAACATTTATATATCAAATTGAAGGTAATTTAATGTAAAATTTAATAATAAAAACAGTATTACAATATCTGTATTACAAAAAAAGTTATGCAACTAATAGTAAGATCTATCTTAGATTTGCATTTTTTTAAAGTGATACTTACACAATCAATACTTAGTAGGATAACCCTTATTTTTTAAGACAGCTTCACGGCGTCTTTTCATCGAGTGAACGAGTGTTTGGAGTTCATCTTCCGTAATCACATGGTGCCAAGAATCAATTATAGCTTCAATAAGTTGTCTTTTATTGGATGGACGTTTTTATTCGTACAAGAATTTTCAAACGTCACCACAAATTTTCAATGGGATTGAGATCAGGGCGGTTTCCTGGCCATGGTAATATATCTATGCCCAGGGCTCGGAAGTAGCGCGCTACAAGTAGCGAAACTACAGTAGCCGCTACTTTTTCCAGTAGTTTGTAGTGTAGCGCGCTACATTAAAAAAAGTGTAGTGTAGCGAGTAGCGCGATACAAAATATCAGTAGTTTGTAGCGAGCATCGACGCTACTTTTGACGCTTTTTTAGGAGGGAGAAAAAAAGTGCCAATCTTCAAATTACGTGATCATCATAACTCGTTTCTTTTGTGCGTAATATGTTCTCTGCAACAATTTGCGAACGTCAGCGACAAATCTCAGTTGCAGTAGTTACAACGTAATGTTTCAGCATTCCCGTGATCTAATATTTGCTGGATTTGCTGATAAAACCTCAAAGTACTCTCTCATCAAAAAAAATAATTTTCTTGCTGGGAACCCTTTGTCTTCTTACTCATTATTAGATCTTGTGTTTTAATGTGGGGATGCTTCTTTTGAGATTAATGTAATAGAATGACAGACAAAAATAGTATAGAACTGCCCTGCTCGGCATATAATTAATATTTTGAAGTTATAGAACAACAAGAAAGTGGTAATTATTCTGTAACATGTAAACTTTGTACAATTAATAAGAATTTATCGGTATCAAAATCATCCGCTTACAACTTGAAGTGGAACATAGAGGTCAGTTAGCATTTCTTTATTAATAATAATTACTGGATCGCATCTTGCACTGAATATCTAAATCGTTATTCACTAAAATTCATAAATCATTAAAAAAAGTATTTTTGAATTAAGATCCCTGGTTCAGAAAATAATATTATAGAACTGTTTATTATCGCAAAAAAATATTTTATTAATACGTCTTTTGATCGTTGTGAAATATTTGTGCAATATATGCATACAAATTAATTTATTGCATATTTCCTTTTTGAAAATTCCAATAGATAAAACAAAGGTGGTTGGAAATAAAAATATATTATTTAAAAAAATGCCTAAGAATGCTTAATTTGATTTTTATGGTTATTTATTTTTACTTTAGCTGCACAGGTTTTTTTTTTATCACTAAAATATTTTATTTATAATGTTTTATATTTGATTTGATATTGGATAGCTTGGTGTTTTAATGAAATGTCTTTATATTTGTCTCCAGAATGAATCTAAAGCCCAGTATGTTGAAATTCGGGTTTTCAAATGGAAACAAACAAAAAGAGGTAGAAAGGAAAACAAAAGCTAGGATTCAATTTATGCAAGCTGTATGATCGTGTTCAATTTTTAAATTGCTTTCAGGAACTATATTTAAATCGTAAATAAATAGCACTATTTAGCTCTATTTAAAAAAAAATAATATATATTCAAATTTACCAAGAGCTATCCGCTCTTAACCCTTTCAGGGGCAAAGTACTTTCAGTACTAAAATGTTTAAATAAATGACTGGCACCGGAATTAACGTAGAAATTTGTCAAAATGAAAAAGGCAGAATTTCACATGCATATTAAATGGGAAAGATTTGAGCAAATTTCTAGTACCATTGTGGTGTTTGGGAATTAAAATTAAGTGGTTTCATAAACATACCACTGCCCCTGAAAGGGTTAAGGTTGTTCTCAAATTCAAACTGGCTACTTTATGACATATTCTTTAATTCACTTTTGTTCGGAAACGTATGAAAATGCAGGTGTCCTTATTCAGAAAATTTGTAACCGAAAGACGTTTTCCACTATTCTTTATTTTACTTAATTTTTTGGTAAGACAGAAGATTTTTCCGAAAACACTGTCAAAGTCGGCGTTTTCAACCGAATTTCCGATGCCGCAGCAGGGGAAAGGGAAAAAAGTGACACGTATCGCTTATAACCCGATAAGTAATTTATTTATCAAAAAAAAGAAAAACTCATTTCTATTCCAAATCGCTTCAATAGTCAGACCTGCCAATTTTATGCCTTTGTGTTTAAAAATAAGTCAGATAATGTATCAGAAAGTTTCGCGTTTTTGAGTAAGGAATTTGAGAACCACCTTAAGCGCTATTGGGCTATATCACTATCATAAATTTGTAAGATTATTACAATTTTGTTTTCAAATTTCCTCTTTTTAACACTTTTCAACATAATTAAAAAGTATCTATAAATTCTCTATAAACTCTCGTAAATATATTCAGATTGCCATGAAAGTTTTATATGTTATTGAAGTTTACCATTGAATGTTCAGTATTGAAAATAAAGTGTGTAGTATTTATTTCTCGCTTACATGGACATGCAAAAGAAATCTGTTACAATATGGTTTATAGGAAAAAATCGTTTGCGATGTATTTAATTAGCTAAAGTAGCGACTACTTTTGAAAAGTAGTTTGTAGTCGCTACTTTTTAAAACAACATTTTTCATAAAGTAGTTATAGTTCGCTACAAACAAAAACTAGTTTTTCCGACCCCTGTCTATGCCTTTATTTTGAAACCATGCTTTGCATACTTTTGCTGTGTGGCATGGAGCTGAATCCTGCTGAAAAATAAATGGTGCGTTGTTGGGGAAGAGATCCCTGATGGAAGGTATCAATTTTGGTTCCAGGACAGTTTCGATGTATTTTTTGGCATTCAGGATGCCATCAATCAGTTGAATTCGGCCCACATCATCTGCAGACATACATGCCCAAATCATGAAATTTGTTGGGTTTTTTGTAGTTGCTTCAATGCAATCAGGATGAAGTGCTTCTCCTACTCTACCTCTCACGTATTTTCTACCATCACTACCAAAGAGCGATATTTTACTCTAATCTCTCCAGATTACTTGCTTCCATTGATTTTCTGACCATTTAATTTGTTCTTTTGCCCACTTAACTCGTTTTTTGCGTTGCTTTTGATTTAAATATGTTTTTTTCCTTGGAATTCTAGCTTGTAGTCCAAATCCGGATAACCTTCTTCTTATTGTTCTTGAACTTACTGCAATACCCGCTGCATTCATTTCACATCTGATGGCATCTGATGAAATTTTTCTATCTTGAAGGCATAGCCGTTTAATTTTTCTATCGGCAGTAGCACTTGTGCATTTTTTTCGGCCTGATTTGGCCTTATTTTCCACTGATTTCGTTTTTTCATAACGTAAACAGAACTTTCGTACACCAGAACAAATCACTGAACCACCAACTTGTCTTGCAATTTCAGCATAAGAGAGGCCATTTTCTCTCAATATGACAAATCGGCTTCTTTTTGTAGATGTCCAATTAGTTCTTCTTGTTGATGACATTGTTTAAAATTAGTTTAATTAAATAAAAGGACTTTAAATATTCAAACACAGCAATATTCTATTTAATTGTACTAGTATGCATCATTCCGCAAAATATTTCCACAACAATAACTCTTTTACCATCCAAATAACCTAAACTATAGTTACAGACATTTGATTGGTCCTCAGAACAGTGTTTGTGATTGGCTAGTACGCTTTTATTACAAAACATGTCCTTATTCAAAACGATTTGTGTTTTTTTGTTCTACTAAAATGAGAATAACTATTTTTGTAATACAGATATTGTAATACTGTTTTTATTATTAAATTTTACATTAAATTACCTTCAATTTGATATATAAACGTTTGTATTTAAGTAAAAATTAATATATTCTACAAGCACACAAATTTGAAAAACATGAAACTTTCAAAAAATGTCCAAACTTTTTGCCACCACTGTATGTACCTAACGCGATAACTCTTTATAGAAATATCCAATTTGCTTCAAATTTTGTATATAGGTTCATTCTGATAAGGCACTTTCCTGATTAGTTTTGGGAATTCGAATTCACTGGTTAAGTAAAAAGGAAGAGGGAACGGGGACTAATACCTCTCCCTTAATTTATATAAATGGATTTTTCATGCAGAATTATCCGATTTGCTGCAAATTTGGTATACCTGTTTATTCTGATAAGGCGCTTCCCTGATTAGATTTGGAGGTTCATTGGTTAAGTATAAAGGGTGGGATTGATAGAGATAATCCCTCCCCCCCCCTCTTAACTTAGCTGAATGGGAATTGCATGCAGAATTATTCTTTGAAATACGAGTATAATAGACACAATCAGTGGAATATCCCCGTGAGGTTAATGCCATCAGTTTAACAGTGCATTTTTCTTTTGTTTTTTTTAATTAAAAAAAGTTTTAAAAATAGATTGAATGTTCTTAAAATAAATTAATTAATATAAGAATATTTTTCCCCCTGTAAATTCACAGCTGCAAAAAACCGTTGACACTGAAAAATAAATAAGTAGATAACATTTTCTGTCATTCATATCAAAGTTTTATTTATAGTAACAGGCTAACTATTTATAATAAAATTTTATTCCTCTGTTTTCTTCACAAAATGTTTCATTCTGTTCATTTATGATAAATAATATACGTTTTAGCATATGTTCAAATTCAAACGATATCGAATTACTGATGATAAAGCAGAGACGCACAAGAGCAGTCTTCGTAATTTCATTACGGTGCTGCACTACAACGAATACCGTACTATTACATTACATAAAATATTATATTACAGAATATGTAAGCTTTATATCGTAAAATAAAGCATTTTTGTAACATTTTTCAGTAATCGTAAAGTATAAAGGAAAGAAGTAAAAAATCTGCACATATCCATAAATAATTTACAAATTTTGTATCATTGATGGATATCAGAAGTGATTGTAGTAAATTTCAGCGACTGTTGCTGCTTACTTGATCACCGACTCGTGAGTGTCATGCAAATGCACTAGAGGTCCGCACAGGGCAGAATTTCGAGGCCAGGCTAGAACGAAATCTATCTTGCCCGTTGCAAAAGTTAAAAGTTTGGCCCGGCAAGTGCAAAAATCAAAGAAAACAGGCCCGACCCGGCCCACGTGACAAAATCAGTTAAATCATGGCCTGTCCGGTCCGCTCAATTTGTATTTAAAAAAATCCGATTTTATTCAACATAAAATTAAGATTCTTTTAAAGAATATTGCATACATATTTTTGGAGAAATTTTACAATTATTTTAACTTATATGTTTACAAGACAGAAAAAACAGAATAGCAACATTAATGATTACTTAGATTTTTCAGCCTTCAAATAAAGATTCAATCAAAGAATTAATGTAGTTTAGAAGAAAAGAGAAAAAGAGGATTAAAAAATCATAACTTTTAAGCTGTATAAAAAAGTAGATTTTTGAAAATATTTCTTCGTAATTTATTAAGGCTCTTCTCAAATCGAATGGCGCTACTTTCTGACACATTTATGAATTCAATTTTCTTCAGGAATGCATAAAATCGACAGGTGTTCTCATTCAGAAACTATGTAATTGAATAGCGTTTTCCTTTTTCTGATAAATGCAAAAAATCTTTCAGAAAATACTACCAGAATTGGCGTTTCGAATTAAATTTGCGGACGCAATAGCACTGTAAAGGAGAAAAACCTATCGTCTCAAGAAAGGAATACTTAAATCTCGGTAAGTTATTTATTTATCAAAAAATAGAAAACAGTACTCGATTCCAAATCGCTTCAAAAGTCAGGCCTGTCAATTTTATGCCTTTACACTGTAAAAAATGGGTACTCAAAATTGAGTAAAAAGTACTCAATTTTGAATACGTCACATACTCAAAATAGCTCCGATCCAAATGTACTAAAAATTGAGAAACACATGTACTCAATTTTGATCCCATGGATGTATTCAAATATGAACTCCTATGTACTCATTTTTGATACCATGGATGTATTCAAATTTAAAAATTTTTATGTCGTTAAAATAAAATTTATAGGATAAAAAAAAAGTTACTTCGCGAGGAGGACAACATTATAAGGACAACCATTTCTGCTCATTTTTTTCATTCCTGCGTGAGTTTATAGTAATTAACCAACCCTTGCCCAAGAGAGGAATCGAACCCGCGATGTCCTATTTACTAACCTGACGACCCAAACCAACAAGCCATGAGGGGGACACGCCTTCTTCTCAAATGTTGTTAGTTACTTTGAAACTCTCCCTCTATCCTAAAGAGGGCCAGATGCCTAACAGTATCTGGCATTTGGCGCCATCTGTTAGGAAGGGATAGAGGTTTTAAATATGTTTTTAAGGATACAGTGCCTGTCTATATGTGTTAAAGATTAAAATAATGTCTGAAGTAACAGGTAGTTCGAAGAATTATTAATTAAAAAATGACATTAGAAAAGATCATAGATTGAAATACTAAAATTATAAACTTTGTAAAATTATAATTTATAAAATAATAAATTTTAGCGTAATTCATAAATTTGTAAGCCAAATCAGTTTAGTTTAATACCAATTTGCATAGGTATAATTTGCAAAGATATTATGTTATGAAACTTTTAAATAACACAATATTGTCTCACGTTAAAAAAGTTAAAATAAATTTTTAAAAAATTAGTGGGAAAAAAAATCATAATTTTGAAGTACTATCAAGAGAAAAAAAAAAAAAAAAAAAGATGTGTAAAATGTGAGGAAAAAAAAAAGAGTAAATGTGTTGTAGTGGATCCACTTTGATGAAAATCCCGAAGAACCAGATCCACTTTTCATTTCTCTTATTCTTCGTTTTTCCTTCAAATAATAGCTTTTTAGGCTCCGTAATTTCGTCATTACACATTATGAAATATACAAGTATGTTGTGTTTGATCATATGTTCATTTTTGATCCAAAAATACTCATTTCGAAATGATTACATGAACTTACTCATTTTTGAAAATACATATGTTCATTTTTGATCCAAAAATACTCATTTCGATATGAATACATGAACTTACTCATTTTTGAGAATGCACATGTTCATTTTTGATCCAAAAATACTCATTTCGATATGAGTACATGGACTTACTCATTTTTGAGTACTTCATTTTTTACAGTGTACAGTTAAAAATAAGTCAAAAAATGTTGTGAGAGTTTCATGTTGTTAAACTGGGAAGTTGAGAATCCCTTAAGGTATATTTTCACTGAATCCGTTAACAGCAACTTATTATTTCTATTACTATTTTGACAAAACAAACTGCTTGGGCACAATTAAGTCCAGTTCCGACCCAGCTCGACTGTATATAAAAGAATTTAAGCCGGATCTCGGCTCGACCAGAGTATGCTAAAACAATAAAACTCGGACTCAGACACGATGTAAACATCCGATGGCGATCTCTACGCCTTGACATGTTATATTACTCTATTGATGACGTTTCCAGCCAAACTAGCGTCACCTCCTGAAGCAGATCTATACTTATTCTCGCGAACGTTATCATCACATTTTACCGGCTTCGTTTAAATTTTTATATCGGGCCGGTTAAACGTAAAATAAATTTTTAAATTGGTATAGTGATAGTGACAGTGATTAACTGATTTTCATTCAAAGACGAAAAAATGAGTGTTAAACGTATATCTTTCGAATATTCTGATTCTGACGATGCATGAAAACTAGAAGTTTCAACAAGTAAAAATCTACAAGTCATCACGCGTCCGAGGCCCGTACCCGGCCCGCGGGCCCATTAAATTTTTTTGTTAACTCATTTATTTTCTCAATCGGCCCGGCCCGGCCTATCAAAAATCTTTTAATTCCGGCGGCCCGGTCTGTTTTAAAGTTTACCTTCATTTTGCCGGGTACGGGCCAAGCAGACTTCTAAAATGCATTACCCCCCCCCCCCCCCCCTCCCCCCAAAGCGAAATCCTGGGTGTGCCACTGTTTCAGTGAGCATAAATTCTGATTTAACTTTTGACATCTCTTATATTAGAAAGTTAAAAACCAGAAGTAAATAAAATCAGGAGCTTCTATTTTTTCTTTTAAATAATTGATTTTTACGATTTAGTTCCGGAGCAGAAAAGGATTTCAGCTCAGGTGTGGAATCTAAAAAAACTATGTTCAATTCTGGTGTATTTCATCAGAAAAAAAAAAATCGGTTTTCTGGTTCGAAGTCCTGTCATAAAATCAGGTCAATAGTTCACGACACTAGTTTCGGAGGCTTTGAAATAGCGATACTTTGCATTTACTACTACCGTTGGTAATAAGAGTACTCATATTCCGCCTGGTCAAGAAATTATTTGCTCCAGAAAATACCGTTGTAGTTTTTCTGATTTTATGCAGTAAAAGGAAGTTTCTTTTGAATTTATAGTAGAATCTCGTTACAACGAATGTCACTTTAGTGAATTTTTCAGTACGAATATTTTTTTGGATTGTGAAAAAACGTCCTATGCTTTCACATTATAAAAATATTCTATTTAAGGAATTTCATATTAACGAATTTTTCAAATTAACGAAATGAATGAAAGCTCAACAGGAAAAGTTATTTCAGTTTTACGAATATTGAGTTGACAAAAGAAAATATCTCTATTGAAAAACTAGAATGTGGGAAGAAAACTTTCGTGGGAAACTCAATGTCGGGGAGGCAGATGGTAGTGAAAATGAAGCTGATGATGATTGTCCATAAAGTAAAAAAAGGTTGTGCTATACGATCAAAAGGTGCTCTATAGAACATTGTAACACTTAAAAAGTAATTATCCCAGCAAAATAACCTTCCTTAAACATTTTATGCAATTTGTTTTGAGAAATGCGTTTTCAGTGCAGGAATGTGCATGTCAATTTCAGTGCAGGAAAAAAAAGAAAAACAATTTTTTTTTTTTTTTTTTTTTTTTGGTAAAGAAATAAAGTTACATTAACGGTAGATGTCAGTGAGGTTTTTTAATTCGTCAGGTATCTAAGATAAATTGCAATTCCTTTATAATAGTTACAATTAAAATATTGAAACTTAATGTACTTAATAATTATCTTATTTCTAACTAATAAGTTCACAATTCACTAATATTGCACATTTGTATTTACTGACATTTTTGGATGTTAACCGAAATTTAATATAAGTGTAGTAATTATATATATATATGTATTTTTTTTTTCAATATGCATGCAAATTTCCTTTAAAAAAAAAAAGCCATATTGTAGCTTTACATAAACGAATTTTTCAGTATAACGAATTTAATCGATGGTATCTAGAAATTCGTTATAACGAGATTTTACTGTATATAAATATATGTATATATAATGAAATGATAATAAAAGACAACCGCTTTAAATTTCAAAATTAAAATTCCCAATTTCTTTTTCCTAACTTTAAACCCTTACATTAATACATTTACTTTAAACATTTACTACTTTCAGAGCTCAAATTCGAACTAACTTTAATTTAAAATGTGCTGAGTTCACGCAACTTGGAAGATTTTGTGGTTTGAACGGTTAGGTGCTTGGTGGTTGAATGGTTAGAGTGACGCATTTGAGTCTAGATAGCAAGTGTTCGAATCCCACGTCGTCTTTTCATTCTCAGCTTTTCTTCTACATCTTTATTTTAAAAGGTTTTATCAGTTAAAATATTCAATTTCAGGGTTTTTTTAACTCTGTTATTTATTTCAGTTTTATCGGTGAAATATTCTACTTCAGTTTTATTTTCAACTTTTTTATTTAATAATATTTTATCGGTTGCTCCATACTTTCATGATAAATGGAACATTTTTAATAAAAGTAAATTTTGATATTAATAACAATTAAAGATTTATTTTTATTTTTTAAATAAAATACTTACTTAAATATTCTATTTAAGATTTTTTTTTTTTTAATGTTATGCGTGGAATATTTTTAAGTTAATTTTGATATTAGTAACAATTAGATTTATTTTTATTAATAAAATAAAATACTTATTTAAATACGATAAAATGTGCTTAACATTTGACATTAAAGCGCCTTTTAATATTTAAAGATTCATTTCAATGCAATATTATCAAATACTTTTTTTTAAGCAAAGCATATTTAAAGATGTAAAAGGGCAGGAATCTAAGTATGGTGACGTAATGTCTGCCACGTGACACCTGTGTAGCCAAGCCTTTTTTTCGTCATAATGCCCCAGACATCAATCAAGAGCTAATTAGACAATAAAGATAAAGTATCTTCCCATTTTGACAACTTCGCCCTCTGCTGGAAATATTACAAACACCAAAATATTAGCAAGAACTCCCGTGAAAATGATCAGAGTTTGCAGATTCGATTGGCCTGCTCCACCTACGACCCTATAGATCCCAAAAACTAACATCAACGGCCCTGGGTACCTCCGATTGAACGCGGGAAGATACCTGTATTATGGAACTGCAAATAAAGAAGTTCGATCCAACAGCGAGGTCCCGAGTCCAAATTATCTTCAATTTCTCTCCTTAGTCAATTCCTTACATATTACGGGATAGCCCAAATGAATAGTGAAATCTCGAAAAAAAATGACAAAGAAATTCCAAAATGTATTTAATCGTTCTAAACTACAATATAGGTTCAAATTGCCCTCTTCCAATTTCTAGACACGCATCTGCATGCAGCATGCTTAATCATCACTCCTTTTACCCTGTCATGTATTGTATGTTCCTTACAAAGTAGCTGTATTGTTCGGTTAATTATTAGATTAACCGAACGCACCAGACTTCTGACGAAACAGTCTTCTAACTTATTTCAACGATTTCTTGTTGAAAAATAAACTTCGATATTGTAACAACTCTCTTCCCGAAAAGCGCCCTATTGTCATACACACACGTGCCTGTTTCGCGACATTATTCTGAACTCCTTCCGCTACGCCGATTTAGCTGCTAACATAACAGACTCCAGTCTCAGTGTTGCACATGGTGGTTTGTAAAAGTCTCTTTCGCTTGTCTTACTCAGTGCCTGATTTACGGCAGGGCATTCGGGGCACGGGCCCAGGGCCCCCGATTTTCAGGGACCCCCAAATGCTATTAAAGTTTTTTCAATTATTGGCCAAAACAGTTTTAACTGTCAAAAAACAAAATTAAAATGGAAAAATCTGTTTATCAGAGATTGTCTATGACATGTCAAAGTAACTTCCTTTTTTACTGATTGTCTTTTAACAATGTTTGTGCAGTAATGTACAGAGCTCCATTTTTGGGATCACCATATTATTTCATTTTTATTTATTTTACATGTAAGGCCCTGGCCCTCAGGGTTAACATGGACAAAGCCGTGTGGTTCTGCTAGTTACTTATGTAAATTTAGTTTTTTTTTTTTTTCATACAAAGCTTGTATTTGAAAGAAAAAGTGTTTTGATTAATAGGATATGCTAATGCTTTAAATAATTCTAGCTTGGTACTGCGGTAAATTTATTATTAGCGTTTGCATACTTTATCATTCCAGATATAGACTTTCATAGAGAGAGGTGATCAGCACCACACAGTTTATTATAAAATTCAATTAAAAATTCATAATTATCAAATAATTATTTAAAAGTAAATTAATGATTATCAAATTAAATTTTTTAATTAATATTTTAAAGAAATTATCAAAGTCAATAGTGGTTATCTTAATAAGTACTGCTCTCGATATTATATTTTTTTATTCAAAGAGTCTGTGTGAGGGGGGGCCCCATACGCATCTGTGCCCAGGACCCCCAAATTTCTAAATCGGTCCCTGGTCTTACTAGCGTATGGATTATTTGAACTCCCACTAACTTTTTCTTTTTTTTTTTTGGAGGGGACTTCTAAGTACATAGCTGCCAACTTTTACACTTTTTTTCTTACCACTAAACTTTAATAGTAAATTTTGTCCTATTTAATCACCGAAATCTGCGTCAATCTGCATAATCAATGTAGATCAACGATATCAAATGCTGATATCAGAGACTGTCTTCTCTTTAACCCTTTCAAGGGCAAAGGACTTCTTTTACTAAAATCTTGAAATATTTAACTGACACCAGAATTAACGATCAAATCTATTTGAAAATAGCTAAAAGATTTTCTTTGCGTATATTATAAAAGCAAAATTTTATTAAAAATTTCTGGGTGTCACTTGGCAGTTTGGAATTAAAATTAAGCGTTCGCGCCTTGCAAACACCGCCCTTTAAAGGGTTAAAGGTGCTCACGTGAAAAAAATTTTAAAGTTCATAAATTACTTTTCATAGGTTAAAAATAAGAAATGCTTTTTAGTCTCTCGGGAGAGGGTGCCTATAAGCGCGGAGGCCCGATACGGCCCTTTGAGAAAATTTTTTGAAAACCTTTTTTTTTTTTCAAAAATTAAAAAATATATATATTTTACGAGGGGCAGTTGGAAAATAAATTTCCCCTGGCGACTGTGGACAGAGGTGTGCATGAAAGACAAAAAATGTAATGAGACATTAAAGATAAAACATAACTTTATTTTTTCACATAAGTACCAAGTACATTGAGACATTTGTCATACCGCTTTATAAGCTTCAAAAAGCCCTCCAGGAGAAAATCAGGGCTTTGCATACGGACGAAGCGTTGAACGGCTATGGGTGAAAGACGACACAGCAGGAGAACACGAACGTGCAAGACACCGATACACCATTGGGTAGAGGTCGCCATCTGCTTGATTGCGGTCGACCTCTACCCAGTGGTGTATCGGTGCCTTGCGCGTTCGCGTTCACATGCTGTGTCGTCTTTCACCTATAGCCGTTCAACGCTTCGTCCGTATGCAAAGCCCTGATTTTCTACTGGAGGGCTTTTTGAAGCTTATAAAGCGGTATGACAAATGTCTCAATGTACTTGGTACTTATGTGAAAAAATAAAGTTATGTTTTATCTTTAATGTCTCATTACATTTTTTGTCTTTCATACACACCTCTGTCCACAGTCGCCAGGGGAAACTTATTTTCCGACTGCCCCTCGTATATTGTTGAGAGCTCTATACATGTAGGGCCCGAATTTTTTTCCTCCTTATGGCTGGCCCTAGCTGGTGTTTTTGAACTCTTTCAATCAGTATCGTTTTAACAGGTAGGCCAGCAAAGCACGAACTCATAGGAAACGAGGGTGATCATCAAATATGAAATAAATTTTTACTGGGTTATTGAAAATACTTTTAAATTTAAATTAAAAATAACTAAATGAGGACAAACCTAAAAAAATTGTAATAACTGGAACTTTTCTAAAAATCATATGGAATTATTCCCTGTGTTAAATATAATACTTTTTATCGTATAATTACTAAAACCTACGCATTCATTCATGATTTTGTTATATGAAAATAAATGGAATAATTTAAAATATAAGCATGTTTAAATCCTCATGATACTATGTATATTTACATAGTT
This sequence comes from Maratus michaelseni, assembly GCA_963931845.1. Classification (NCBI taxonomy): domain Eukaryota; kingdom Metazoa; phylum Arthropoda; class Arachnida; order Araneae; family Salticidae; genus Maratus; species Maratus michaelseni. The sequence goes on from OZ007586.1 coordinate 19,783,934, forward strand.
GTAACTTCTAGAGAAAATATTAAGATAATACAGGTTCATAAATAAGAAGACCGACCCGCAAAGAAAAAAAATCATTCTCAGGGCCTCCGAATGAGACCTGTGCGGGTCGGGTTGTACCCGGCATGTACAACCCAACCCGAACCAGAAAATTCTTTATAAAGTCAATCAGATACCCGAACCGAACCCGATTTGCAACGAAAAATATTAGTTCCAACCTGAAATAACCTGGGTCGAATTCTGGTGAAATACTGTTACCCGTTCCGATTCGGGTTAGGGTTACCCCGGATTACCCAAATGCCTTAAGTCTGTCGTGCTTTTAAGTAGGAGTGAACGTTTGCTTTTTAGTCTGTCTGTTCATTTGACCGCGTTTTAAATTTATTAAGAGTAAAACTCCAGTTTAAAATTTAATTTAATTGTAACGGCAGCATGAAAATTAATATGAAACATATTTATTTTAGAAAATAGATCCAGTATTTTCTAAGCCCCACTAGTAGCTGAGAGATTCTGCTCTCAAAGCTGGTAGACGGGAGGTGCTGGGTTCAAACCGCTGTCGCACTCGTAGACCTAACCGTTCGGAGTTTTCCGTGGTTTTCTTCGAACATTGCCGTAAATACGGGTTAGGATCCCTTAGAAAAACCCACACGGAGGGCACTCCTCGCTAGGGCCTATATCCCTGGTGTAGATAATCGGCCGTTATAAAATCAACCAACCAACCAGTATTTTCTAAACAAAACATACAGGACTACTTCTGCTTAGAGTCCTGCACGGGTCGGGTTATACCTAACCCGAAATTTCTACTCAAAGTCAACCCGAAGAGAAAGAAAGTAAATCCATATATACAATTATTGAAAAATAGAATACAATTTCGTATAAAAATTGACGGATATACACTCATTAATATTCGTAGAGTTTTTTTTTTCCATTTGAAAAGTATTCCGGAGTGAGTTTCTTTTGAAAAAACGGGTCAACCAGAATAGGACCCTAAAGATAAAACCTAACCCGAAACATTTAATGTCAACCCGAACCACAACGAAAAAAAAATAACGTGAACCCGACCCGCGACGAAAAAAAATTAGCGTCAACCCGACCCGAATTTCGGTTCGGGATCGGGTAAAATCGGGTTACCTCGATACTCTATTTCTGCTTAATCAAAGTCTGCGCAAAACAGAATATATTTTTTTGCATATTAATTCAAATCATCATTTGCATATTAATGCAAATAAATTCAATAATTTTAATGCATATTAACTAATAATCATAAATAATCACACAGAATTATGAGAAATTAAAAATTATACACCATGTTGAAAATATATGTATATTTCCCCTTATCCTCATTAGAGGAAAAGTTTTCATTTAAACTTCCCATTTAATTTTCTTACGCAGATGGCGCCATCTCTTGAACGTCGTCTCAGACATTTCCGATTACATTTAATTATAATGCTTTTTTAATTCTTTTAGGAGCAAGCAATTGTGTTTCTGTAATGTTGAATTTACACCATGTTTTTCGAAAACTTCTATTTGAAAATAAGGAAATGCAATTTTAAAGCTTTTTTTTTATCAAAGTTATAAAAGTAAAATATTGTTCAAAAATTCTGGCACAAAACTTAATTAAAATTAAGTGGTATAAAAAATATGCCCCACCACCGCGCGTTCAGAGGTTAAATTTTTGTTAATGAAAATCGCTACTTGAACCAGGGACTGACTAGCAAGTTTTTGTGCCCAGGGTACTTTCAATTTTTCGTGCCCCTTAGATTGGGCACGAAATGATTGATTTACTGATACTTGGTTGATTTACTGATACTAATTTTTTACATGTTGCACGCTTATTCGAAAAGTGTCAACTCAAAAAATTAAATTATGTTTTCCGGAAAATTGAAAAACGGTTCCAGGAATAAATTTTTTTTCTTTCTATTATTTATTTAAATGTGCTTTTTAACCATAGTTTGTGATATACTTTTGTCATTTTATCGTATTAATATCTCAAATATCCCATTTTTTCAGTTGTTCGAATAAATGTGCAATATGACAAAAGTGATAAATACAGTACATGAATTACTAGAAAATAATAAGAAGTTTACTTATTAATGATATTATTGATATTAAATGATAAAACGAAACTGATACTGAGTGCAAACAAAAGTCCTAAAAGAAATAAAAACGTTGACACAATTGTGATTTTTTTTTAAACAGAAATTTAGATGAAATTATGAAAAATTTCGTGTCCGTCATAAATTTCGTGAACAGGGCATGGGCCCCGGGTGCCCATGCCAGGACCGTGCGAAGAGAAAACTTGCGCCCGGTGCAAAGTTTCAATTTGGCGCCCCCATCCCCTTCATTTCTTCTCTTTGTGACAGATGTAAAAAAAAATTATAAAGTGCAGAATGAATAAATATTTCGCGTTTAATTTGGAACTTCAAAAGATTTAATTTTAATTCAGAAATTCCAAATAACTAAATAATATGAGAAAATTGCACTTATTTCTTAGAGAAATCATGCATGATGTTTTGGAAATTCCCCGTAAAATGATTGACGGCTAAAAAATGAATGAATAAATAAATAAAACTATGGTTGGTAGTATAAATTTACCGCTCCCTCAATTTCCTCCCCTTCGCACGGCCCTGGTCCGTGCAATAGTCAGAGCCTGACTTGAAGCGAAATAAAATTCATATAAAACCTCATTAAAAGTTATAATACATTATTGTTCATGAAAAATTATTTTCTAAACACTTTTTGAAAGATTTTTCTCCCTTAATTGAAAGTTTTTGCTTCTTTTTAGGTGGACACGGCAAAACTCTCTGTAAAGGGGAAGGGGGGGGGTGTTCATTCACGCGAAAATACCCGCTGGCTAATGTCAATCCTATGGGACAGTTATTTTATAATATCTCGTTCGCATTTCAATATTTTAAAGTTTTTTCTTTCTTTCTAGCATTGGATAGCTGAGATCGATCTCTACAATCACCGTTTTTTTACTTTAATTTTGTTTGTAGGTTTTTTTTTCTTTTTAATGAGGATACTTCCACTTTCGAAACCAATTACGAAAGTGAAAGTATCCTCATGCACCATAATGCGCAAACAACATCAAAAAGTAAAACTGGCAATTGTAGAGATCTATCTCAGCTGTTGAATGCAAAAAAGTTGTATAAAAATATTGAAATATAAACGAAATATTATAAAATAACTGCCCTATAGGATTAACATTAGCGAGGGGTATTTTCGCATGAGTCAGCTAGTCCCTTAAAAACTTAATTGAAAACTCCAGTGCCTAAACTACGATTTCTTTCATCAGAACAAGCATGAATTTTTGGTGTCCCCCTTCCCTTCTTTCTAAAATAAATATATAAAAAGAAGTCTTCCCTTGCCATTCCCTTGATTTTTATTTTAAATATGAAATAATTGTTTGGAAGTACATTGGTTTTAAGATATTTAGATTGATTTCTTTAGAAATCCACCTATTGCAATCATTTCCTTTTTATCTATCTATCTATCTATCTATCGATATATGTATACAGTAAAATCTCGTTACAACGAATTTCTAGAGACCACTGATTAAATTCGTTATATTGAAAAATTCGTTAATCAGAAATTACAATATATCGTTCAAAAAATACACTGCTCAAAACAATTAAAGGATATTTGAAGTTTTATATAAAATAAAGATATAAACGAAATTTTTTTTGCCGAAAATAGAAGAAGAGAATCACAAATGCAAATTTTTCTGGTTTTCAAACTGTGGAGTATGCAAATTTTGAGTTCGACGTCAAAAACGTCGCTTCAGCGGTAGCGAATGAAATTTGACTTTCAACTGGATAAAAGAGAATGAAGACAAGGATGATCGGCATTCAGTGATTGCTTTGTTTCGATGAGTACGATGTCTCAGCGAAGTCATTTGACAGATTCAGAAGCTTGGAGAATTGTTGGTAGGTTAGAAGGGGGCCAAACTCAAGCCGAAGTAGCGCAAGCCATTGGAGTGTCACAAAGTGTCATTTCCAGGATCTGGAACCGTTTTTTGGAGAGTGGATGTGCAGGCCGAAGACCAGGGCAAGGTCGTAGACGGGCAACAACGCCCAATGAAAATCGGTATTTAGCGTTAACAGCTCGGAGACACCGAAACATGAAAGCTACTCTTCTCCAACAACACCTTCGCTCGGCTACAGGCACCACGATTTCAACTCAGACTGTCCGAAACCGGCTCCATGCTGTAGGTCTGTATGCTCGCCGACCGATGGTATGTGTTAGATTAACATCAAGGCATCGTCGCGACCGCAGGGAGTGGGCAACCGAGCATGTCAACTGGAGGAGAAATGAATGGAGCAATATTCTGTTTTCTGACGAGTCCCGTTTTTCTGTGCATCCGGATAATAGGCGTATTTTCATCTGGAGGGACCGTGGCAGTAGGAATAATCCTGCGTTCGTGCACGAAGTGTCAGATTTGGCGGTGGAGGAGTGTTGGTGTATGGTGGCATCTCCATTGACGGGCGCACTGACCTCTACATCATTCGAGATGGAGCTCTGACTGGTCGCCGATATAGGGATGAGATCCTCAGACCTATTGTAGCCCCTTACGCTGCAGCAATCGGAGATAACTTCATTTTAATGGACGATAACTGCAGGCCACATCGTGCAAACCTGGTGGAGGATTTCCTTTTCAAGGAAGGAATCGTTCGAATGGAATGACCAGCGTGTTCTCCAGACATGAATCCAATCGAGCACGTTTGGGACGCTCTAGGAAGACGAGTTTCTGGCCGCCAACAACCCCCACAAACTCTCCAAAAACTGGAAAGAGCTCTTCTGGAAGAGTGGGGCAGAATACCCCAACTCGTCATTAATAGCCTCATTGAGTCCATGCCTCAAAGGTGTTCAACGTTGCTGGCCGCCCGTGGAAACCATACCCCCTACTGAAAATGATTTTCTTTGAAGAAAACACCTTTTCTTATTCTTTTTTTCTCATATGCACAAATTGTGTTTTTTTCCTTTTGTACACAAATGCGCAATAAAATGCATTTTTTTCTGCCAAACATGTGTAATTTATTCTCATATAACCTACTATGTCTGTCGACCATGTATCAATCAGCTAAAAAGTTTCCCAGATACAAAATCCACCTAAAACTGCAATATCCTTTAATTGTTTTGAGCAGTGTAAAATAGGTATATTAAATTTTGATTAATATACGCAATCATGTCAGTAAATAATAAATGTACAGTACATTATTGTGAATTTACTACTTAGAAATAAGATATTTATTAAAGTTCATCAAACCTGAGTTAGTCGTATGTGTATCTCTATGATACAAGCCGCCATTTTCAGCTTTTAAGTTTTGAATGCATTATCCGGTTCGAGTAAAACTGCCGTAAGTTCAATATTGATACCGGTGGGAGGAAGGTAGGAGGGGCCACAGGTTCCGAATCTACTTGTTTCAAAACGTACACGAGGACAATATCGGCTTGTATCACAGAGATACATATGCGACTAACGCAGGGTTAAATTTCAAGATTTTAATCGTAACTATTATTTTAAAATAATTATAGTTTATCGTACATACCTGACAGCTTAAAAATAAATCTCATCGACATCTGCCGTTAACGTAATTTTATTTCTTTACAAAAAATCAAAATTTTTTTCTGCGCTGAAGTGGACAACGCATTTTTTTCGAACAAAATCTTCAATATTATTCCGAGTTTTTCCGAAACAATGTTTTGCTTGGATAAATACTTTTTATGTGTTTCAATGTTCGATAGAGCCTCTTTTGACCGTACAACGTACAACACAATCTTTGGGTACTTGATGGACAATCACGTAAATACGACAAAACTCTGTGTTGTTTCTGTGTTTCAACAATTGTTTCAATGTTCGATAGAGCCTCTTTTGACGTACAACACAATCTTTTGTACTTGATGGACAATCACAAAAATACGACATTTTCCAAACCTCTTTAAAAAATCTTCCGTAGTCTTATTGTCACATTAATAATACGCAAAATAACTATATTCGTTAAATTTCCATAAATTTTTTATTTTTTATTTTTATTTATTTTTATTTTATTTATTTATTTATTTTTGTCATATGAATAGGTACTTTAAATAATTTAAACCTAAGTGTAATTTTTTTACTAATTTTAAGAAAAATGGACCGAAAAGGTTCAAATATTCCAGGATGCTATTTAAAACATTTGCTAGTCTAGTTTCTAGATTTAAATTGTATCTAGTATTTCTGGTATATGCTTGAAATAAATACATTTATGAAATACTTTATTTTGTTCTTATTCAAAGTCATAGTTAAATGCTTATATACTTTAAATTACAAGGAAAAAAAATCAAAAAGTAGATTGATTTTATATATTATATAGTTGAACTTATCCAAATGAACTTAGAGTTGAGGGCACCACTGCATTCGGCGTACTCCGATCTGTTTTGATTTGATATTTTTAAATGAAGGACCGGCGTAGCCCGGGCCCGTGATAATAACCTTAACTATACCTAAAATCCCTGTTGAGGGAATTTATATTTTAAACATTTTTTATTTCCAAACGAGCTTAATGTTGGAAGCCTCATTACCTTCGGCAACGTGTACCGTTGATTTTGTATATATTTTTTTAATGAAAATCTACCCAAACAAACTAAGGTCCCTCGTTATAGTGATTGCCGATTTAATTTCTGACATTTATATTATTAAACTTTCAATTCTGCTCTCTCTCTCTCTCTCTCTCTCTCTCTCTCTCTCTCTAACTCAAAATAATTTATCTCTATCTAACTAAATATTTTTTTTTTTTTTTGCAAATGACATTATATGTCTACTTTATATATTTTGTATGAAGTTGGAATACTCAAGATTTATTTTTTGTGTAAATGTAGTAGAAAATGTATACTTTTTGAAGTACATTTCAAAACATTTTCAAGTGACATTTTCAACTTATTATTTAATTTTTTTTACATTTAATTTGAAATTATATGTATAATCTCAAAATAACTATATGTTACATTTAAATTGTATATCTGTAAATGGTTTACAGCTATAAAGGAGATGTTTTTTCTGAAAGAAATGTTAAATTAATCTTTTGCAAGACGAATTTTTCTTAGTTTCGTTGAAACTTTTTCACATGGAGGTGATCCGTTCCAATTTGTTGTAAATAAAACTCGGCGCAAAGAAATGGGTTCTTATTCGCTAGATAAATGTTTGCTTTTTGTTTGAAATGTTTCCAAACAATTTCTTCAATTTCTACACCGAGATAATCCTTGATACATCTTTCGTGATAATGAGTTACTTTACTTTTTTTTAAATCAGGTTTTTTTTTTTTTTAAATAAGTCGAAAATTATCATAAATCTGAACAAGAACGTACTCTAAACAAAAATTAATCATTGGTAACTTCTTTCATACATAGGATCTTAATTTAAAAACAAAAATAAATAAAAATCAGATTGCATCAGATGATAACATTAATCAGGAAAGAACAAACCATCATATCAATAACATATTTCGTGATCAAGATCGTTTTATGGCCACTCAGTAAATTTCTTGTAACGTACCGGGTGGTTATAATTAAATTTACACTACTCAGACCAATCTGGAGCCCGTTCTGGGTGACTGAAACCGTTGAAACTTGGTATGGAGGTTATATGGACCATGGGGAAGAGAAATGTCCAATCAAAAAAATAGTTCAAATTTCGACCACCAAGTGAAAAGATGGCACCTAAAGAACCGGAAACATAAAACTTTTTTTAATCACAGCATTTGTTCAATGCGTATTCCATTTGTATCAATAACTTGAAGTGTGGTAAAACATGTTCAACGGAAGCACGAAGTGATTCTTTCGGAATTGAAGCGACATAGCGTGTTATGCTTGCTTTCTGTTGAACATGTTTTTGAACGTGTCCAGGGCCCGACTAATGCAGGGGCATGCGGGGCAACTTGCCCGGGCCCTCCACTTGAACCCCCCCCTCCCCCCCCCCCAAAGGGCAGATGTAGGATTTCATTAAAAGGAAGCCCAATGATAAAAATCGTCCAAATTTCTTTTTTTCAGATTTAGGGGAGGGGGCACTCTTCCCCCATCTGCGTTCACATAGATTCTAATTTAAAGTGTATTTCATTTTGCGATATTTAATTTCTTCCTTCCAGGTTTGATAAAGATTTTTCAAAATAGAGAAGTTTAATTAAAAGAATAGTGTAATTTCATACAATTATTATCGGCTGCTTTATGTTTAAAAGAATTAAACTATTTGTCATAATATGAAATTTTATACTAAAGCACTTTAGTGCATGAGGAGTAGTTCAAGTGTTGAAATTTTTTGATAATAGTATAAATGCATGCATACACTTGCCTTTCCATATGATGGAATCACCCAAATACATGTTGATGCAATACATGTGTTGATGAAATACATGTTGATGCAACCCAAATACATGTTGATGCAGTACAGAGATAAAATTTTATACTGTCATAGAAAATGTTATGATATTACGATAAATAGTCAAGAATGCCTGAAAGACCTGTATTTAACATTACTTTAACAGCTCACATTTGCCCTTGTATTCCTATAACCAAAACAGAAAGGTGTATTCTATCGTCTCTTAAAGTTATTACCATGTTTCTTGTGGCACCCTGTATACAGATGTGAATAGTACTTAGTACGAAATATATGTTTACATACGATAGGTATGAAGATTGGTATTAGTCGCTTCAGCATAATTCTTGAAAATTTTCAATGAATACATAGAACGCTATAGAATGCTTGTCCCAGGCCCTAGATAGTCTAAGTCGGGCCCTGAACATGTCATTGACACAAATGGATTGCACATTGAACAAAAGCTGTGATTAAATAAAGTTTTGTGTTTCCAATTTGTGTTTCCGGTTCTTTATGCACCATCTTTTCACCTGGTGGTCGAAATTTGAACTATTTTAATTGGATATTTGTCTTCATCAGGGTTCATATATCCTATATACCATGCTTCAACAAAATCCGTCAACCAGAACGAGCTCCAGATTTGACTGTGTAGTGTAACTTTAATTATATGTGTGTTTCTTCCAAAAATTCAACAAATGCCGGAAAACTCAGAAATTTTCGTAACAAATCTGATAACTTCAAATTGTGCTACCGATATGAAAACTTTATAAATTGCTTATTCTGAAAAATATATAAATAAAGCTAATTACAGATTTCGAGATAAAACACGCGATTCGCGCAATATTTTTAAGAATCTCACTTTAAATACCCCACTTTTTGAATATCCCAAGTTAAAATTTTAGTTAGAGTTTGGAAATTACTCTTTCTTCTTTTTTTTCTGTAGCAAACACTGGAATAAGAGGAATGTCTTTTTACCTTTTTACAGTACATTTAATTTTCTCTATTGCCCTCCAAACAATTATGGAACAATCTACGAACGAATGAATGAATTTAGTGGCCAAAACATGTGTATTTCAACTGCAGTATTCAGTTACCGAAGCAAATGTGCCATAGCATTTCAGAGCCGAAACTAAGGGGGGTTTCATATATATATATATATATATATATATATATAAGGATGTTACATATAGGTTATTCATTACAATATAATATTAATATGTAAAAAAGATATTTAAATAAAGTTTTACTCCTTGTTTTTCAATGATTGTTCGGGCAGCGATATGACATAATTTTTGGCATTAAGCTGGTGTCATATACAGAAAACAATCATTCTTTGCTTATATCATTCATTGCGTAGTTTCCCTGCCCTTGAAAAAGTGAATTACATTATAAGCTTCCATATGTGTTTATACTCTTGTTTCTTTCTTTTTTTTTTTTTTTTTTCATCTGAATTAATATTTCATTTATTAGGACTACATATTTTATTTTGTAATTTGACACTGCTATATGGTATAGTGATTTCATTGTGTATGGTCAGTTTCTTATATTTCAGTGGTTAAATTTTACATTAAGTTTATATAAAATCTCTTGTTATCCAATTTTCCATTATATTTAGTTCATATTTCATTTCAAAATCCATTTGCATTCACTTGATATCAACTTCAAATTATTAACATTTTATGGTTTATTATATAATTTTTTTTCTCTCTCTCTCTCTTTTTAAATATTCTTCATATTTTCAGTATATTTGGCCAATTACCATTGAAGCAAATGCATACCTGCCAACATGTCTATTCCGAAAACCTTACAATTTTCCTGACGTACTTCATTGTGCATCTTTAAATATATATATATATAGTGTTTATGAAGGCATCTGGTAAGGTAATATATGGTTTGATACAAAATTCACTGATAAATACAAAAATATTAAACAAGTAATTGTTTAAGTTAAAAAAAGAAAGTCAAAGACAAAATCCAAATAATATTAGCACTGATAATTATTTTTAATATACTTTACATAGGTTGATTTGGTTTTACCAATAAATTTTTTGTCTAACATTTCTTCATAGCAATCTTTTCACATGCTTTTAAATATTAAAATATTTTAATACTTAATTATCACATATAAGTATTAAAATATTTTATAATAAAAAAAAAATCTAATAAATTTCTAATCAAAAAAGTCTCAAAACTACAATTTTAGTTTTGCAGCTTTGCTGCGAGAAAATTTTAAAATACAAAGAATGACTAAAAATTCCATGTCATACAATAATGTGTTGTGAATTACTACTTGGTTGCTGTGACGTACCATATTGCTAGTCACTCTCATATTTGTAACATAATCACAATGTGTGCATCAGTTTTAATTCTTTTACTAAATGATTAACATATTTGAATAATCATTTCAAGTTTTAGCAAAAAACCTTACAATTATACCTATCACCCTTACAACCTTACAATTAGACATAAATCCTTACAGTGTAAGGCTAAACCTTACAAGTTGGCAGGTATGCAAATGCTATGGTAAAATTATGATTGCACTTCTTAATTTATTAACTATGTGATATTCTGTCTACACTTTATTACTAATTATCTCTTAGGAGATTTAATTAGAATGTTACAAGAACTTGATATGTTTTTTGAAATTCAAAGATATTATAATTATATATAAAATTTAGGTAAAATGTTTTTCAGTTGGAAAATCCAAAAGAACTACGGGGGTGTAAAATTAATAAAATATAATACTTAGTTAAAAATTAAAGGTTTTTTTGCTTTTATTCTAGTTCACTATTATAATTTTGATAATTAGAGTTAGGTTCAGGAAAGAATCTAGACATATCAGTCTATTAATAGGAAGAGATAGTTCCATGAAATTGGTAGTGTATAGCACACATATATTTTACGATATTGAAATTCATTGTTATACCTACAGAAATCCTGTTTTTTTTTTTTTTTCAGTTCTTAAGACATTGTGACTCATAGTATCACTATATGACTTTAACCCATTCGGGACCATGGATGCATATATGCACCCTCAAAAAGAGCATTCAGAATTTGTTTTAGGCACCGGTAAAAAATAAAAGTAATATTTGCTTTCTCTAATTAGAGCCTTTTTGTGATAGTTTAAGTACAGGTAACTTTTTTTTTAAAAGTGGTGCCAACCGAATAAAATTTGTGTAAAAGCCGCCGGTCCCGAAGGGGTTAAACGTCTGCTTAATTTCAATGCAATACTACAACTACAGTAAAATCTGTGTATAACAGAATACTGTCCCAAATGAAAAATTTACATGGTTCCAACATAAAGAATACCAGTAATTCTAATTGCTAAGACGAAAATCTGTATAAAGCGGAATTTTTTTCCACATTTTGATTCCGGTTTCACAGGTTTTATAAGTATTTGACAGTTTACTATTATGTGTTTTATGATTGCATATTTTTAATTTTAAAATAAGTCTCTTATTAGAAACTTAGTAAAATTATCTTTGTAAATTTACTTTGCGAAGGAAGGGGGGGGCGCCAAAATCTACGCTTGCCCCTGTAAAGAAAAGCTAGTTTCGACACTGATTTGATTCCACGCTAAATATGTAAATCAGTGCATCGGTGAAAGGGGAAATTTCTTTCTGTTCTTTCTTTCTTCTATAAACAGTATGAAAATCCTAAATGACTTTTTCATTGGACTAGTTGTGCCCTACCCGAACCCAAAAATTCAATTTGATGTTTACTTCAGCATTTACGGTATTTATTTTAATTTTAGAGCTATATAATTTTGATAAGTTTCATGGGGGATATTCATGTGGATCATTTGGATAAATTTCATGGGGATGGGGTTACCCATCCAGATGTTAAATCAAGTTTAAACCAATATTGTTAATACGCTTTGAATGAAAAAAAGCGACTTGACATCTGGATGGGTAACCCCATCCAGATAGTTTTTCTTGCTGAACTAAAGTTACTTCCATACGTTATTATTTTAAGAATTCCAATACTCTTTTTATGTACTTGTATGTCTATATAAAAAGAATGAATGAAATCACTTTGAATGCAAATTAAAGTATCCCACTGCCAAAGAAATCCCGCTCAAAATGGTGCAATATGGTTCTAACCAGGGCAACGATAGTCTTTGCGTTTAAAAATGAGTCCAGAAAACGTGTCAGAATTAAATTTCTGAACAAGAATTCGTGTTCGGTTTGGAGTGAAACACCCGTATTTTTGAATGAACAAATGAGTTGGTTTCCTATACAAAAATTACTTGTTTCATTTTTGTTGAAACAATTCGTAGAAATGTAACATCAGCTTTGTGTTATTTCATTGATGCATTTTACGTTTTGGAACTATAAGATAGTAAATGCCGTTTAACTGAATCATGTTTAACACAGTGTCTGATTCTAATAAACGGGAAAAAGTAGTAGTATGATTTAATTTATTAAAAAGTCTGACTCGATTAACCAGTGATTCTAATAAGAGGCGAGTAATGGACTAGCTATCAATAACTCAATCCCGCCCTAGAGCCGATTTCTGGCTGCGCCACTGGTGTGAAATAGACGTTTATTGAGCAAATTATAATATACAGGGTGTTTCAAAAGGTCATGTCCAAATGGCACGTGTAGGTATGGCAGGCCATGATGAGTAAAAATTACATAGGAACTGGGAGTCGGAAACGCGATCGTGACGGTGCAATTGCACGTAACCGTGACTCAAAGAAAAGATAACAAACAGGGTAAAAATATCTTTATTTTACAAAAAACTTAATCAAAGTACAAAATACAAATGAAAAATGTTATAACTCATGACAAGTGCTCAAAATGTGCCCCATTAGCATTAGTTTTTTGTAAAATAAAGGTCTTTTTACATTGTTTGTTATTTTTTCATTGTATCAGGGTCACGATGCAATTGCACCGTCACGATCGAGTTTCCGACCCCCAGTTCCTATGTAATTCCTGCTTCTCATGACCTGACACACCCACACGCGCCATTTGGACATGGCCTTTTGAACCACCCTGTATGTGTTTAGCTCCTTCAATTTATATTCCCGTATATGCGTTTTTGTATCAAATTTTAACTTAAAATGGGCACTGACATCTCAAATCACTATAGACTGATTATAATATAATAGACAAATTAAGTTCTTAGGCCTAAAAAATAAAGTTTACTATACAAATGCTAAATATCCACCCATTAAGCATGCAAAAAATTGCAAACATTTTACAGTATTAAGCACGAAATTTTTACACTATTCTCTAAATTATTTCGTGTCGACGTACATCTTTTAATAATAATACCACATTTTCGACACGATGAAAACGCAAATCGACATAAACTGATTCTCATATTCATCATTAAATGAATATAGCATTTTTACAAGTACAGGGTGGTTATAAAATAAGTATCCGTATTTGGAGCTGTCTGTAGCTTGAAGGAATAACCCGAATGAAACAAAATTTAGTTTGATCACAATGTATATGTGGTGTATAATCAAATGCCCCATCAAGTATATGTGAATAACTTCGTCAAGGTTTTCGATTTAGAAAGTAGCACAGGTGAAAATTTGTACAACCTAAATTTGATGCATCAACATGAACTTGACATATTATGACTAGATATTAAAAATATCCGTAGACAAGGATATGATAACTGTGCCAATATAAAAGGATAGGAGTGCAACAACTTCTACAGAACAGTTTGAGATCTTTATTTATACCACATGGGCATGTCACATCCACAACTTAATTTTGAGAGACATGACCAAGACATGTCCTTTACAAAGATTTTCTTTGGAACTCTGCAGCGTATTAACTGTCTATATAAAACTCTCTGTGAGACACGATGAGGACCTTCAATGGAAAGTGTGAAAGTTGTACTGTACCAAGCTGCTGAACTTTGAAATGCACTAGAAAAGTTGCAAAAAACACTGATGCTGCTCAAGCAAAAATCAATTCTCTATCATTAGTCAGTCAAATGATAAATTACAAATTTCTGGCCACGGTCTCACTAATTTTTTCACATTTCTTACTCTATCAAATAAATTGTTAGTAACGTCAGAGTGATACCAGATACCATGGATGTTGTTGCTGTACTGTGTTTTGGTACTTATCCGTGCCCTGAAGATAGATCGCAAAAAAATGGTTGTCAATTGTCAATTTTTTTCACCGTTGCCAATCACGTTCAAAACAGTAATTTATGATTAATAAATACATAGCAATGTTAAAAATTACAAATAATATAAAAATATATAAAATAGAATGAAATAAATAATAAAAAATATATAAACTAAAATAAATAAATTATATGGTTGTCAAAAAATAAGCAATTACTACAATTAGTGTTATTGGTGCCGCTGTATCTTTAGTGAATGGATAATACGTAAGTACCCCTTGTTTATACCAAAATCTTTGTAACTAGTAAAGGAAATATAGATTACAAGTTTTGATGAAGGCCTGATTGACGCGGATGAACCTTCCATAAACCTAGATTTTGTGCATGTGTTCAAGATTCGAAGTAAAGAAAATTATTTGCTTATAAATCTGTAGACGAATCTTTGGCAAATCCAAAAACAGGATGCAATGGCTAATCAAATGGTGAATAAAGAAGTAGTATCAAAATTTATTTGGATTTTTCTGAAATTTCCAAACCTATTCAAGGATAGCATAAGAAAATGTATAGCAGACCTGAAAGTGGGATTGACATAGTAGAGCTGTCCAAAAATGGATCGCAATATTGTTTGATACAGATGGATATCTTATAAGTGTAATCGTTAACTGTTGATATCCGATTTTTAAAAGTCTCATATTATGCTAAATTTGAATTTTTAATAATCACTGTTATATTTCAAAATAATTATTAGTAGATGGGCACAAACTTTATTAAAAAATAAATATAATATGGCACTTTTTGTCAGACAAAACGTATATTGTAAGGGACGGAAGTGATAGGGATAGTAGTGACATTTTTTTGCAATTTTGCCACTTTACTTAAAAAAGAACATTTTTGGAATGTTGGACGCACTATTTTCAAAGACATATCAAACTTATGATTAAATGGCTAGATATTGGTTAATCTATCAATATCAATATTTAAATTAACAATGGGGTAGTGATGGTTAATAAAGTTACGCTTACCTTTTCCTCATTCTTTTCAATCCTTCAACCTTCAAATCTTCTTTATGAACAAACAGCAAGCAATCACGACTTTTAAGAACAACATGTGCTCACCTACTGGATAAAATACTAAAAAGGATTGCATGCTGTCATCTGGTGGAAATATGAGGAAATTCATACACAAGGACAGTAGGGACCAAAAAAGTGACACAACTTTAAACCCAACAAAAACAAATATTACACATTTCACTCATATAAAAATTATATTATGCTCATATATTCATATTTATAATAAATGCATTGGTTTTTAATTTTTTTTTCAATAATTTTTGTTTGTTCTCTTTGCTTCCAACAATAGATCTAATGCATTTTGAAATTTATTAATTTCTTGTCATTTTAAGTGAAGAAATTAGTTTTTCTAACAAGATAAAAACTTATTTGAAATCATCAATTCAGTAAGAACATTTGAAGAGCTTAGCAACTAAGTCCATTGAAGCTCTAATTAGTTGGAGTTCAAACTTCGACAAAATTCTAAAAAAACATATGCTAATTAAATTCTCCACCAGAGCTTAAATTATTCTGGAGATTACTTATATAATAAAGGATATGAATCATCACTTACTACTCATCGTCAGAGTGAAAAAATGGCCAGACTGGGGATCGAACCCGGAACCTTGGGTATTACGCACCAATGCTTTAACATTTAGAGCTGTGCGGATAACATCCAATCTAGCAATATATTTCTCTTATGTATTGGCACGGCTCTGACTTTGCAGCACAAGATGGAAAGTCAACGATGAGCACAGATCTTCAGTGGCATACATGAGACTAATTAAACCCAGCATAGGTGAATATATATATATATAAATATATGAAATACAAAGGATGTGAATTATCACTTTACTTAACAGCGAACAACCAACAGAGCGAAAAAATGTCCAGATCGGAACCTTGGGTATTACGCACCAGTGCTTTAACATTTGGAGCTGTGCGGATAACATCCAATCTAGCATTGTATTTCTCTTATGTATTGGCAATGCTCTGACTTTGCAGCACAAGATAGAAAGTCAACGATGAGCACAGATCTTCAGTGGCATACATTGAGACTAATTAAACCCAGCATAGGTGAATATATATATATATAAATATATGAAATACAAAGGATGTGAATTATCACTTTACTTAACAGCGAACAACTAACAGAGCGAAAAAATGTCCAGATCGGAACCTTGGGTATTACGCACCAGTGCTTTAACATTTGGAGCTGTGCGGATAACATCCAATCTAGCATTGTATTTCTCTTATGTATTGGCAATGCTCTGACTTTGCAGCACAAGATAGAAAGTCAACGATGAGCACAGATCTTCAGTGGCATACATGAGACTAATTAAACTCAGGTGAATATATATATATATATAAATATATGAAATACAAAGGATGTGAATTATCACTTTACTTAACAGCGAACAACCAACAGAGCGAAAAAATGTCCAGATCGGAACCTTGGGTATTACGCACCAGTGCTTTAACATTTGGAGCTGTGCGGATAACATCCAATCTAGCATTGTATTTCTCTTATGTATTGGCAATGCTCTGACTTTGCAGCACAAGATAGAAAGTCAACGATGAGCACAGATCTTCAGTGGCATACATGAGACTAATTAAACCCAGGTGAATATATATATATATAAATATATGAAATACAAAGGATGTGAATTATCACTTTACTTAACAGCGAACAACCAACAGAGCGAAAAAATGTCCAGATCGGAACCTTGGGTATTACGCACCAGTGCTTTAACATTTGGAGCTGTGCGGATAACATCCAATCTAGCATTGTATTTCTCTTATGTATTAGCAATGCTCTGACTTTGCAGCACAAGATAGAAAGTCAACGATGAGCACAGATCTTCAGTGGCATACATTGAGACTAATTAAACCCAGCATAGGTGAATATATATATATATAAATATATGAAATACAAAGGATGTGAATTATCACTTTACTTAACAGCGAACAACTAACAGAGCGAAAAAATGTCCAGATCGGAACCTTGGGTATTACGCACCAGTGCTTTAACATTTGGAGCTGTGCGGATAACATCCAATCTAGCATTGTATTTCTCTTATGTATTGGCAATGCTCTGACTTTGCAGCACAAGGTAGAAAGTCAACGATGAGCACAGATCTTCAGTGGCATACATTGAGACTAATTAAACCCAGCATAGGTGAATATATATATATATAAATATATGAAATACAAAGGATGTGAATTATCACTTTACTTAACAGCGAACAACTAACAGAGCGAAAAAATGTCCAGATCGGAACCTTGGGTATTACGCACCAGTGCTTTAACATTTGGAGTTGTGCGGATAACATCCAATCTAGCATTGTATTTCTCTTATGTATTGGCAATGCTCTGACTTTGCAGCACAAGATAGAAAGTCAACGATGAGCACAGATCTTCAGTGGCATACATGAGACTAATTAAACCCAGGTGAATATATATATATATATAAATATATGAAATACAAAGGATGTGAATTATCACTTTACTTAACAGCGAACAACCAACAGAGCGAAAAAATGTCCAGATCGGAACCTTGGGTATTACGCACCAGTGCTTTAACATTTGGAGCTGTGCGGATAACATCCAATCTAGCATTGTATTTCTCTTATGTATTGGCAATGCTCTGACTTTGCAGCACAAGATAGAAAGTCAACGATGAGCACAGATCTTCAGTGGCATACATGAGACTAATTAAACCCAGGTGAATATATATATATATAAATATATGAAATACAAAGGATGTGAATTATCACTTTACTTAACAGCGAACAACCAACAGAGCGAAAAAATGTCCAGATCGGAACCTTGGGTATTACGCACCAGTGCTTTAACATTTGGAGCTGTGCGGATAACATCCAATCTAGCATTGTATTTCTCTTATGTATTGGCAATGCTCTGACTTTGCAGCACAAGGTAGAAAGTCAACGATGAGCACAGATCTTCAGTGGCATACATGAGACTAATTAAACCCAGGTGAATATATATATATATAAATATATGAAATACAAAGGATGTGAATTATCACTTTACTTAACAGCGAACAACCAACAGAGCGAAAAAATGTCCAGATCGGAACCTTGGGTATTACGCACCAGTGCTTTAACATTTGGAGCTGTGCGGATAACATCCAATCTAGCATTGTATTTCTCTTATGTATTGGCAATGCTCTGACTTTGCAGCACAAGATAGAAAGTCAACCATGAGCACAGATCTTCAGTGGCATGCATGAGACTAATTAAACCCAGCATAGGTGAATATATATATATGCTAATTAAATTATCTGAAATTACGCTGGAGATTACCTATATAACAAGCATTGGTGCGTAATACCTAAAGTTCTGGGTTCAATCCCTGGTCTGGACATTTTTTCACTCTGTTGGCTATACGCTGAGTAGTAAGTGATAATTCACTGTTATATTCTAAAAGAATTTTTAGAAAACAAATTTTATCCTACTAAAAGGCTATAATAACGGACCATTTTTCATTTATATTTTTGGATTTTTAGAAGTCTATTAAAGATAATTTCTTCCCAACAAAGCGCTTAAATTCTAATTTTGTTTTCCCAAATTAAAATAAATGGTTTTAATAAATCACTTTGCAGTCACTGGAACAAGTGGTATTAAAACTATGTATTTTTCCAGGAGGTAGAATACAAATTTTGATTGCTTATTTGTAGGCTTACATTTATGGCGGTTCATATTAAGATACAGCTAAAGTCTGTTTGGTCTATAAGCATATTACCACAAAGACATAATCTATAATGGATCTTTTTTTAAAAATTATGATTATATGGACAATGGTATATGCTGGCTGGTGACCTCAGAGTGAGGGCATCGAACCGCTTAATTTTGAGTGTAAGTATTTCCGAAAAGTATTCTTCACAGAATTTTTCAATTAAATAAGATGAAGAATACTACTCAAAAATAATGGTTCCTAAAAATAAGCACCTCTACTCACCCTCGACCTGGGGCGGGCCAAAATCATTCCCAGTTGGGGCCCTGTCCCGCCCCTCTTAAGCTGAACCTGAAAAAAACTACATTAATTTCTCCTCAGATGTGCAGAACACATTCAAATAAAACTTTTGCCCCATCAAAATTTACCCCCTCACTAAGAATGTTCGGAAATGGCGCCCCTGGATGTCACCCCTTGAATTCATCGCTGGCTGCAGTAACAAAAAATCCCTGACGGCTCAACCTTCAGGCACAGGTAGATTTCGAAGACGCAGACCATGGGGCGCATGTTTGTTGGGAATTGCGGAAGAAATGACCTTTTTGCCATGATGCCACAGTTGGGACCACTCACTTCGAAATCTAACTTGTTTGCAGGTGGAGCCGGCAGGGATTTTTTTTTTTTTTTTTTTGCTATAAGGGTTGGTCCTATAAAAAACTTGTCAATATAAAAGTTTTAGATAATATTAAGAGGATTTATAATAAATTTAAGCGGATTTGATGTCTTGTGAATTGACGACGTTATGGATTTTTTTTCTTCCCCCCCCTTGGGACCATTTTTAATGATATCAAAAATCTGCCATACATAAATTTTCGGCCCTTTTCCTAGAAGTAATAATAACTTTAAGCGGATTCGATACGTATCATAATTAAGAAGTTACTGGTTTTTATCTGTTTTCACAAAAGCCCCTCATCCCCCCCCCTTGGTTCGATTTTGCCCATTAACGAACTTGACCGAGATTTTATGTATCAGTTTGGAAGAGATTTGTGCTGGATTATTGAAGTTATCGTGTCCATAAAAAAAGTGACATAAATAGATATAAAGTTTTGAACTGGGGCTGGTTTTGGGTTTTGGGTTTTGTGAGTCATGATCGGCGTAGATCTGCAAAATTTTTTCAAAAATTTCAACTTAGGGGAGAATGTCGGGGGTCGTAACTTAGGGGTCGTAATTCTTACGAAATCTACATAAAAACAGAGGGTAAATGCTAGCTCGTATATGCTAAATCCAAATTAGCTACTTTTTGACACATTTTTTAATTCCGTTTTGTTCAAAAACATATAAAATTGCCAGGTGCTCTTTTTAAGAAACCATATCATCGAAGTGTTTTTCGGTTTCTCGATAAAGACTTGAAATTTTTCCGTAAATGCTGTCAAAATTGGCATTTTAAACTGAATTTCCAGATGCAATAGCACAGGAAAGGGGAAAAAAATACCGCCTTGAGACAATAATCACTTGCAACTCAAGATGTAATTCATTTATCAAAGACTGAAAAAAACTGTTAAATTACAAATCACTTCAATAATTATGCCTGCAAGTATCATGCTTGGATGTTTAAAAAATGAGTCAGAAAATCTGTCAAAGTTTCGAGTTGTTAAGAAGTGAGAAATATTTTTCCTTTAAAAATTTCTAGAGGAAATACAACGTATACCACCTCATGCCCGCTGATTTATAAATTACCGATTTATAAATTATCTTTCAAATAGTGTAATTTCACAGCGATTTAAATTTTTAACACTTGTAGTGCTGCCATCTAACGATAATGTTTTGAAGAAATTTGTAAAGAGCGTTGCATTTTCATTAATGAATTTTATATTCTATTTAATATCTGTAAAATATTCTTGGAAATGATGCAGAAATTTTAATCAATTAAAAAAATCTGACCCATAATTATGTTTGTATTTAAGAGAGTGCAGAAGTCTTTTTAGGGTTTCGTTCATCTCACGAAACCCTATTACTCCCACTCCGTTGTCTGTCCGTCACAGAGCCATTCTCAGAACCTATATAACCTACGGAGTTGCAACTCTGTGTATATATAACTGGATATCTGCTATGAAGCTCAAAATATTAAAATTTGAAAAAATTGTATTTTAATAATTAGAGATAAAAAACCAAAATTCTAACAGCGTTTTCCTATTCAGTTTAAACATTATTTGTTATAGCAGTTGCCAACAATTAAAAATCCACAATAAAATTCTTTCGACAATAATTAAATTTCTATTGAAAGATTTCCATGTGAAAAATGAAAATGAACTAAAAAGTTTCACCCATTGAAGAAAAGATTAATAGGACGTTCTATGGGTAATAAAACGGAAATTTTCAAACATTTCTCAATAATACAAGGAGTATGAGTATGTGTATGTGCAGAAAGCAGATTAATATCACGTCATTAGAGAATTAAAAAGAAAATTAATCTCACGTCATATCGGAAGTTTAACAGATTTTTCAAATGTTTGAGAATAATACAAAGCGGGTATCACTATGAGTAATAGAGAATAGCAAATATATGAGTTTGATGAACGTATTGAATCATGATAAAAACCCGATTATGGAAATATCCGCATATTTTAACATTTTGAAGGTGCACGACATGCTTAATTTTGGAATTATTTTTTTTTTAAATATCGCATTTAGTCCACATGACAGATATTATTGTGACAAAGTATAATAGTGGGCTTCGCCCGCTATCGGGCCGGTTCAGATATTCGAAAAAAAACAAGAAAAATAGACCGGTAAATTTTTACTTTATAAAAAACATGACTTTTTTGTTTGTTTGTTTGTTTGTTTTTTAAAAAATGAAATTTATTTGGATTTATTAAAGAAGGATAAAGTGTTTTGTAAGGAATATTAAACGAAACCTTTTTTGCGATCTTCGATCACACTTACCCACTTGTTTCTAAATTACATTATATCGGGCAGATGTTGGTAATGTTTGCAGAGCTCATGCTCGTCCAAATTGAGCTGATGCGCTACCACTATTATTATCACACACCAAATCTTAAGTTGATAATTTTCTTAAAAATCGTGTGTGAGGGGGGTAGAGTGATTTTTGTTCTATACAACTGATTCTGCATGTAGAAAATAGTAAAAAAAAAAAAAAAAAAAAAAAAAAAACCTGTCGAATAGCATGACATTCAAGCATAAATATGAGATTGCTACTATTCTAAATAATAATTTAAACAAAAAAAGCGGGATGGAATATACAGCTGACAGGAAAAGAAAGTAATCCAAACAAATTTGAATTTATTTCAACGAATTCAAATGAGTTGAAACAAAAATTGAGAAAATTTGATCATGAAGCTATTAACAATATTACATTTTCTCTAAAAAATGCATGAGGCTCACATTCTCGAGGGTTATTCAAAATATTACACAAACAAATTGCATCACATGTATGGGTTATACAGTAAACTGAGCGATTAATTAGTAAAAAAAAAAAGGGGAACTAAACTGAACTGTAAAAAATTAAAGCATTTCACAATGTTTGAAAACAAGCCTAACTTACTAAAAATTGAAGAACTGCTATAAGCAGAAATAAACATAAATTATCCAAAAACACCAGAAACAATGAATAGAAATTCTATCATAAGTTCATTTTCTTATAATAGGATTATAGAATTTTCAAAATTAAAGTACATGTTTTTGTAATCTCATCTGAAATAATATATTTAAAAAAAATTGATAACTTAACAGAATATTTTTCCTTCCTTTCAAAAAAGTAAAACGGGTTTATCGCAAGAGACGATTGAGCTAGCCTTTTGCTCGACACTAAAGATCTCGCCTACTGCCTAAGGGCTCTCCAGTTCGATCTCTGCCACTGCACATTTGAGCTTGGACAAAAGAACACGCACCTGCAGCAACATCATCTCCTCTCGAAACCAACAAAGAAGCAGCATTGAAAACACCCCCAGCACGCTAAGCCTGTGAAACGTTCATATCACAAAAACCTGTCACGCCGCACATCTCAGGGTACAGGTGTGCCCTGGCAACTTCTGTGCAACAGAAGTGAACATCAATAAGACGTTCTCCTCACTGTGGGGAGCGTACTGTAGCGACGCCATCTTGCACAGGCAGTGAAATGGGTTCCTAGCCTTTTGCTCAGCACTGCCCGTGGGTTCTCCAGTTCGATCCTGGCCCCCGCACATTTGCCAAAATGGCTTTGAAATTTTTGGTGGGGCTAATTCACGACTTGTTTTTTTTTTCCTTCTACTTCAATGATATATACATGTAGGCAAATGTAGAAGGCAAGTTCCCTCTTGTCATAAATGTTTGATTATAAAGTTTGTAATATAGATGTTATTAGTATTGAAAGATTGTGAAATCCAGAGGGGGGCTCAAGAAGTAGTTAGGAGGGGCTCATCCTACCCTGCCCCCGTCTGGTAGGTTACGGCCCTGGTACCATCTGTTGTGGAATGCAGTTTTCAGCAATTTCTATTATTAATAAAATTGTTTTGTCGTCCGTAGCGTATATTTGAGAGTCTGACATTACCTGCATAGCATGGTGGTGGTGGTGAGGCTTGAAATCTGAAAAATAAAAATTGTAATCAAGTAAACACATAATCAATTCACATTAATAAAGCAACAATTTTATTTTTCGTAACATAGGTATGTTATAAACTATTTTTTGCAATAAAAATTATTGTCTGCATAGTGGAAGGTAAAATTTTGATAAATTTGTCGGTCCCATATGCAATTTAAGTGGCATTTATGCCCACAGGGAAACCGTCGCATGAACATGTTTGGTTCCTGCGTGTGGCAATCCATGCATGCGTCGTTTTGACTATTCATATCATGAACCTCTATAGAAGTTCATGATTCATATCCTCCTTCTCTGCATCATTCGGTCTTCCTATGCTGAATGAATTGACAATTATAGGAGGCTGTGAAAAAAAGTTAACAGATTTTATAATTTATATTGTTTAAGGTGGAAAAAATTGGTTTTTATCATTTAAATTAATAATGTTTTTACTATTTCATTTCAATTGCTAGTTTATTTGACTGTTATCCTAAAAAAGAAAAATTCTTAATTTACTATATTTAAACACACCACTTTAATAAATTTTTAATATCAGAATGCAAACATATATGGATTTATTTAATGAAAACATAAACAAAGTGCATTTTATAAATATATGTCAAAGAATTGAACTACGTTTTTTAATTTTCTATAAAGGTGTGCATCTTAAAATAATATCCTTTCCCAAAAGAATTTTTACTAATTATCCTGACATTTATCTGCAATTATTAATAACGCTTTAAATATATATTTAAAGCGAAAAGCGCATTCTATCAAATTCCACATTCTTTTCTCCACACAAAAATCGTCTCATTGCGCATGCTTCAATGTTTTTTTAAGGCTTCTCTCCTCAGAAACGGGAAACCTGTTTAGCCTAGGTGGATTGAAAACGGATGGAGGTGTACCATTGCATTGAAGCATAGACCTTCTAATATATTTTTGCTTTGAGTTTGAAAGAAAGCTTTTTTTTTAAGAACTCATGTTTTCACAACTAAATATGCATATTTTTTGCAAAATTTTAAAGAGAGCTTGGATACAGTTATATATATAACCAATTGAAATTTCAGGGAGTTCGGAAGATGAGAACTTTTTTTCTTTCTTATTATGTTAAAAGGAGCCGACGCGAAAACAAACAAAGCGAGAAGAAAACATTTCATTTACAACTAGATAACAATATTTTTGTCACGAAATTTTTACACAGGCTGTAAAAATGCTTTATTTATAACCAATAAAGATTTCAAAGAGTTTGGACAAAAAAACTTTTTATTATAAAACTATGAAACGACCCTGAAAAAGCAAGAAAATGAGCACTTTTATCACTAAATATCAATACTTTTTAGCGAATTTTTCTTTTTAAAATATAATTTCATACAAAATCGGGTTAAAGATATAAAATAATAAAAACTTGATTATTATTTTTTTTTAAATTTATTATCATGGGCTTAAATTTATAATCACGGATCAGCTAGTATTAATTATCTGTAACAAAAAATTCACATTTTACATGTATATTTAATTATACCATATTTTCTTTTAACAAATAGAAAAGATATTTTTGATTATTTCCCTTTTTAAAGCACTGATAAAAACAAACACTTATTCATGCTCACAATTTATTATTTAGCTTTCAATAAATACATTACGTGTATAATTTCACTATGTCTTTCAAAATTTTTAAAATATAAGGAACGCGGATACAATTTTGAATAGAATCACTTTTTTTTTAATTATCACACTTTATGAATTTAAAATAAACCATCTATCGCATAATATTAATTATCTCTAACTTAAAATATACATTTTACATGTATATTTAATTATATCATATATTTTCTTTTAATGAAATAAAAAGATAAAAATTTTACAATATATAATGTGAAAAAATATTAAATTAATCTTACCTCATCATTGAATCAGAATCTGAGGTCCAGTATTAACTCATATTTTCTTTTTTCAGAAAATAATTGGCACAATACAAAATATACTAGCTATCGCAAAGAGAAAATCTAGACTATCTGTTTTAAATGCACTGTTCTATGTATTTATACTCTTGGATTTTTAGTGATGTGTCATTTTTTCAATGGCAACACTTCACTTATTTATTATATATTCTTTTACACTTTACTTCTGAGACCACACATATACTATGTACTTTTAATGTTTTTCATAAAGACTGCACCCCCTTCAAAAATAACACCCCACTGTCAAAAATTTGCCTTCAACAGAAAATGTACATTTCAATCAACATGTGGATGAAATAATTTCTTCAGGAAAAAAAAGAAGACTGGAAAACAACAATAGTATTTTATTTTCTCACCTATATGTAACCTTTTCAAAACAGCTTTCCCCTATGGACCATAAGGGAGCCAACAGTGATAAGGATTAGCGTACAAGATTATACATTTATAAAGAACAGGGCACCCATTCAAAAATGATAAAAGTAACTAATACTGAATAGACTGTATAATGTGTTATGTTTCTTCTATTGTTATAGAATTTTAACCCTTCTATACAATTTACCCTTCATCAAGACAGGATAGCCCAAAACTATCTTTTGTGTGTACTACTTGCAGCAAATCTTTTTTTTTTCCCTAAAAGTTTGTATTTTCTTTTATATTTTTATAGGCAGTTGCCTGATGTTAAAATGCCTGATACGCTTTATAAACATTATGTGGTTTCTAATTATTTTTTTTTCACTCTATTATAATTTTACATGACACCCATTTAATACTAATTGACTAATTTTTTGTTTAATCTAAGAATAGCTTTAAACATGAAAAAAAAACTTATAAATATAAAAGTAATAGAGTTAAAATTTACAAGCAAATTTAATCACTCAACCATTTCATAACATTATGTTTAGAAAAAAAGAATAATAGTGTATATTATCTTGTATAAAATACTATTCAACTAGTATAAGTTACACTCTAAATAAGAAAGAGTGACTATTCACTCCGGAGGAGTGGATATTCACTCTATCGCAGAGTCAAAATTTGCCCAACCTCTTTAGAGTGACTATTCACTCTAGGCAAAAGTGAAATTGTTCACTCTCTGAAAGAGTGAATACTCACTCCCGAGAAGTGAATATTCACTCTAAACAGGGGTGGATACTCACTCTTTCAGGGGAGTGACTATCCACTCTTGCAAAAAGAGTGGGTTTTTTCACTCTGATAGGAGTGAAGAGTCACTCTTTCATAGGAGTGGCTATCCACTCTTTCATAGGAGTGACTATTCACTCTTGCAAGAGGAGTGGGTTTCTCACTCCTGACAGGAGTGAATAGCCACTCTTTCATAGGAGTGAATGTTCACTTTTTATGGAGTGAATTATTTTTTGCGGAAGATTAAATGTATTTGGATAAATATATTTTTTCTTATTAATCTTATCCTATACTAAAAGTTCAAAATCTTCAGTACAATTTCGAAAGAGATTTAAAATATCTGCTTTATGAAAATTGCTTACCTTTTTTTTTTGGGGGGGGGGGGCGTTCATAAATCCGAGGCGGGGACAGGGGAGGGGGGGGGGGCACGGCCCGGCTTGCCCCATGCTGTAATCGATTCCGTCTTCTAGAAGCAACCTAACTCTTCTTTATACTTCGCTTGAATTGAAGTTGTCCGTTATAGAGGTTTTACTGTATATATCTACAGTAAAACCTCCGTAACGAACATTCCCGAGTAGTGATGGACTTACGTTTATTTAGCGAAAACCTTTTTCAACCCACAACACATAGAAATTTATGTACCTTTACCTCTGAAAAGCGGGTGAATTCCATGGTCTGGAGGTGTGCGCTATTGAGAGGTTTCACTGTATATATTCATATTTATAAATCAATTTACATGTGTATTCGAAAGCAGTAAAAGGGTATAATTTTTTGTGATAGGAAATGTACTCCAAATAAATTCCACGTCCAACGGCTGATATTAATCACTAACATTTTGTAAAATTACTTTAAAATTACATGAATCTAAACACACATATATGCATACTAACCAATCAATTAATTACGACATGATCAGTTACACCCTTTAATTTATAG
This sequence comes from Maratus michaelseni, assembly GCA_963931845.1. Lineage (NCBI taxonomy): Eukaryota > Metazoa > Arthropoda > Arachnida > Araneae > Salticidae > Maratus > Maratus michaelseni. Next base: position 19,811,717 of record OZ007586.1, read on the forward strand.
CATCACAATGCACGTTATTATTATTATTATTATTATTATTATTATTATTATTATTATTATTATTTTGCCATATAAACAGACTAAATTTAAATGCAACGAAGATGACGTGCTTTGAGATACTGCATTATCAAACACAAAATATGAAAAGATTTTTTTTTTCTAAATCTGATTTTCTTTTATTATTCACAATTTTTTCCTCCTTAGATACATAAAAAGTGCCTTAAGAAAAAAATAAATAAAAAACGTATTTTATTTCTGTAAACATTGCACTAAAAATAATTATTTAGAAATTTTAAAAGTAATAATAATATGGAAATATATACATAGATTAAATATAATCATAAGAATAATTATATCTCCAAACCATATTACTTTCTGAAAATATTAACTATCAGGCATTACTGCATTGCCTGTTTGGAATGATAGATTACAAGTATGCTTTAAGAACTTTCTGTTTTATAATATCCTAAATTTTATTACAAAAATTAAAACTTCTTAGTAAAGTCCCTGTCATGTTCCGAAGATGGGTCTTATCTATACCCATCTGTTTTTTTTTCTCTTTATATATATATATATATATACAGGATAATATTTGACTTGATTTTTTAAATATTTTTTAACGCATATGGGATTAAAATATCGATTTTTATTCTCTGTGGTGTATTTTCAATAATATCCCTGTGTCTTGTAATTTAAATAAGTTATTGAGATGATACACAGGTTATACATATCAAAGTACTTTTTGTATTTTTAAACCAGTATTCATAAGGATTATTTTACAAAAATGATAGTATCGTCGTGCAATTGAATACTATATAAAAGATTTATTTTCCATTAAAAAAAAAAAAAAAAAAAAAAAAAAAAAAACTAAAAATTCGTATATAGATTATTCAGAAATTTACGATAACTTACTTCACTCTGATGCTTTATTTTCATAGTCTGTATCCATTATATAAATCAAAAATATTCATAACCTTTTTCATACATAAATTTCAATTTGTTAATATTAAAACATTTGCTTCGAAAATTTACTCTGTAAGACAATTAAATGATATTCTTGTCACAAAAATGAAAATTAATGTGTAAAATGATATCAATAATACAAAGTTACTGGAAACTGGAGGGAAATAACTTAACAATGCAACATTTGAAAACAATTTGAAAATTATATATATGTTTTTTTTTAATTATTTATATTTCCATATGAGTGACTTTTTTTATATGTGGATTAGATAATAACCTCAATCTATAGCTATCCTTAAAAAATTATTTAGCTATCCTTAAAATTTATTTAGGTATCCTTTAGAAAATAAATAAATAGTATTTTTAATAACATGCAGGAAAATTAATTCTGGTTTAAAAACTAATTTTGTTTTAAATTTACATCTCAATTTTATATAAGTAAAAACATTAAATCTAGCTTTTTCTCATTTCAATTTTAAATTTCAAATAACTTTTTTACAATAAATAAATAAATAAATAATTTATTAAATTATAATTAAATTAATTTATATTAAAAAAATTGTTTTGTATAACCTAAAGCAACAATTTAAAACAGTAAACCAAAAGTATAATAATCATATATATAATATATATACAAAAATATACAGTGCAATTAAAATTTATTTTCAAATTTTGCATTCTTCATTTGAAATTATTCTGAAATCATATAAAACTAATTCTGAAACCTTGTCAAATTAAGTTCCACATATTACTACCATGATTTGAAAACAATTATTAAAAAATATTCCATTTTATACAAAATTGAAGGTCTATAGAAATATTAAGCAAATTCATTAATGTTAAAATGATATGTATTTATTTATTGTAAACACACAAATGAACACACACATTTTTTAACGCTAAACATCTTTATTGCATATAAATAAGACGGAACAATGCAAAATAAAAATTATTCTAATAAAAGTAATTTAAATCATAAATAAATAATACTGAATATGTAATATATGATATTGAGTTTATATAATCATACAAACCTTACTTTTGAGGAAATAATAAATCCAATTCGAAGAAAATGAAATAACATATTCCACAATCCCATAAAAACGGCATTTGAAAAAAAAATTGTAAAACCTTTATATTATAAACTTCATACTTTATGTATGATCACGAATAATGAAAATTATTAAACAATATCAATGAAGTATTTGTCACTTCAAAATCTAATATTCTGTTTCATAAACAAGCGCACAAATCACAATTGATAATCCGTTGCACAAGAAGAATATTGCTTTCATTCCGTAATAATAATATCATATACTCCTATGCACAAAGAAGTGCATCGTGTAGGTGGTTCCATTATTGTAATAAAAATTATTACATTTCACAATAGTTTAAACTAAAAAAATCACAACTTCAATCACATCTTCAAATTCATCACTCGTTCAAAGAACTTTTAAATAGTAATGAACTAATAAACTTGACTTACACACTTCTTCACAAAGAAAGTGCTATGTCAGCAAATTCGTATCCGTTAAAAATAATTCATCTAATCAGCAGACGGTGGGTGTCTCTCACTTTCGGTTTGCAGTGTGTTAGACTTCAAATCATTAGTGCTTTATCAGCAAAAAAAGAAACGAAAATAGCCTAGTTGGTACATTATTTTAGTATAATTGCCGGCAGGAAAGGGGCAGTAAAGGGGCATGGCCCCTCCCTAGATTTTGAAATTTAATAAATGATGTATTTCTGATTCTTAAAAAAATATGATAAAATTTATACTTCCAAGTGATCATCGAAAATTAAACGCTAAAATAAGGGGATCTAAGAATTTTTCGTCAGGGAAGCCCGCTCCCCTCCCACCCCACTCTTGAAGCCCCTCGTAGAAAGCAATTTATATATATATATATATTTTTTTTTTCTCTCTTTTTTTTTTTTTGACATCCATGTGTGTTTAATTTATCTTAAGCAGGGAGTTTGAGAAAACAGAATCTCCTGATTTTTTTTTTTTTTTTAACTGTTAATGTGCATTTTTTATGTTAATGTACAAAAATGTTGTTAAAAACATTTTTTCAATATTTGATGTTCATAATTATAAATTTTTGCATTGTTTTTTAAGTTTATATGTTTAAAAAATATCTTGCACGATGCGGTTTGTCAAAAACATCCTAGCCTATTTAAACATTATAATATGCATTAAAAAAAAATCGGTCTAGACTGCGGACCACAGGCATATCTGTCCCAAAATCTTGTCCCTCCCCACATTTCCTTCTGCCGGTGTTCATGTCTCTCTGAATTTCAAATTATATATCTTATTATGTTCAAATATTTAAAACAGGGGGTAGATTTCGAAGACGCAGACCGTGGGGCGCCTGTTTGTTGGGAATTGCGGAAGAAATAACATTTTTGCCATGATTCGGCATTTGGAAACGCCCACTTTGAAACCTAACTTGTTCGCAGGCGGAGCCGGCAGGGATTTTTTTTCTTTACTATAAGGGTTGGCCCTATAAATGACTTGTCAATATAAAAGTTGTAGATAATATTAAGAGGATTTATAATAAATTTAAAGCGGATTGGATATCTTGTGAATTGACGAAGTTATGAATTTTTTTCTTCTAAAACCCCCCCTCCCCCCACCCGGAGCCATTTTTAATTATATAAAAAATCTGTCATACATAAATTTTCGACCCTTTTCCTAGAAGTAATAATAGCTTTAGACGGATTTGATCTGTATCATAATTAAGAAGTTATGCTGGTTTTTTTTTTGTTTTCACCCCCCCCCCCCCCATTTCGATTTTGCCCATTAACGAACTTGATCGAGATTTTATGTCACTTGATTATATGTATCAGTCTGGAAGAGATTTGTGCAGAATTATTGAAGTTATCGTGTCCATAAAAAAATGATATAGCTATATAGACAGATAAATAAAGTTTTGAACTGGGGGGGGGGGGGTTCTAGGGGTCATAATCGGCGTAGATCTGCAAAAAATTTCAGAAATTCCAACATAGGGAGAATGTAATAGGTAGTATTTCTTACCAAATCTACCTAAAAAGAAAAAGAAAAATATATATAATTTCGTTTCTCCTCAATAAATAAATAGAGACAAAATTACATAATGACAGGCTTTCACTCTTCAACGGAGTGAAATATTTCACTCTTGTCAAAGGAGTGAGACAGTCACTCTCGACAACGGAGTGACATATTTCACTCCTTTCTAGGGAGTGGAAAATTCCACTTTTTAAGGAGTGAATTTTTATAAAATTCACTCCCAAAAGAGTGAAAATGCCTCTCACTCTTCCAAAGAGTCAACTTCTCACTCCTCCCAATTTTAGAGTGTATAAAATAATTTTCACCAAAAAATATATAATTGTTTTAAAAATGCTTTTGCTTCAGTACGTGTGTGTATGTGTGCGGTAATGCTTAGATTTATACTTATATTTCGGTTAGTCTATTACAAATTATTGTCTTCAGTCATACCATATAACATAATAATGATAATAATTTTAAACTATTTTTATATTACATACATATATGAACTCTTCTTACCCAAAAATCCCCTCATCTTACACTAGACATTTACATAACTAATAAAATATTTACCCTAATGGAAAGGAAAATGAATCCTCATTCAATTGTTTCAGATATACATGTTGATCATGTGATCAATGTTTTTACAACAAGACCAGACCCATGAACATAGATCTAAAGAAGGTCTTCTAACGAAATAGGCTTTCCAAGAAGAAAATCATTCCTGGAAAAATGTCTCAAATAGGTGGCACATGTGTAGGACAGCTTCTCCATGCGTCACCAGTTCGTCTGCTTCTTCAAACCGTCGGTGGGTATCTGATATACATACAGTTTCGGTTTGATGTTGTAGAATCCCTGCCTTAGCAGGGATTCTCGCGAGCTGCGCAGAACCGTGCGCGTAGCTGTGTAGCTGCCATTTTGTTCCAAAGTCTCTACACGATATTAACACTATTTCGTTAGAAGTCCTTCTTTAGTTCTATGTTCATGACCAGACCTATGTCCAGTCTCACATTTTTTTCGACTTTGTCGATAAAAGTGTCGATAAAAGGTAGTATATTGGTTGGATAATCATTATACATTTTTTTTTAATAACATGCTTTTATCGACAAAGTCGAAAAAATGCGACATTAGACATAGTGTAATGTCTTGTAAAAACATTGATCACATGATCAACATGTATATCTGAAACAATTGAATGGGGATTCATTTTTCTTTCCATTAGGGTAAATATTATATTGGTTGTGTAAATGTTTACTGTAAGATGAGGGGGGTTTTTTAGGTAAGAAGAGCTCATATATTTATGTAATATAAAAATGGTTTAAAATTATCATCAGTATTATGTTATAGAATCACGGAAAAAAGCGCACCCGGAAAAGACTGATACACTATTCAGCTAAAACCATTATTCAAACTTATGACATATCTCATGTGAGAACTTAACAAAGATGTTTATTACTACTAAAGATGTCATACACTAAGCAACATAGACTAGCAAGCTACACCCGCTTCGCTGATCGGTTTCTACAAATGAACCTTGAATCAAACGAAATATATCGTTTAATTTGACCTTGTATTTGAAAGCAATCTGTATATTTACCTGGAATATCCTTCCACATTACTGAAAAATGACGACATTGCACTATTATATTTTCTAATGTGCAGTCAAAATTTTAGCTGTTAAGGACCAACTCTTTTATTTGGTCATTCAGAGTTAGGGTTTGCTAAAGATAATGGTAAAACTATATGAAATATACTAAAACCATCACGAAAAAATGTTGAACTAACAATGCAAACAAATTAACTAACAAAATCCATTCAGTAGAAGTTTTTATAAAGGCTAATCTTTGATAATCGGGTTCATCTGATTATAGAACTTTTCCACATAATTCTAAAACTAACAGAACGATATAAAATATACTAAAACCATCCTTACAAATTATCTACTTAACAATACAAGTCTCAAAAAATACGCCCAGTAAAAACTTTCAAAAAGGCTAATCTTTCGGAATTGGGTTCAACTGACTATATAACCTTCACACATAACTGTTTGACTGAGCAACGTAGAACAATATGTAGTACATTAAAACTATTCCAGAAATAGCATCTAACTAACAATACAATTCTCATCAAAATCCGTCCAGTAGAACTTTTTCAGAAAGCTAATCTTTCATAATCGGCATCAAATATTGAAAAGGCTAATATTTGGTAAAAAAATGGTCACCCGATTTTCGAATTTCCCCCTATAATTCTAGAACTAAGCAACATAGAATGATATGTTATATAATAAAACTTTCCCTAGAAAATTATATAACAGTGTAGGTTCCATCGAAATCAAATTCATTCGGCAAAATATTTTTTAAAAGCTAATCTTTCATAATCGGATTAATCTGATTATAGAACTTCCCAAAATAATTCAATAACTAAGCTACGTAGAACGCTATGTTATACAATAAAACCTTCCCTGAAAAATTATCTTACAGTTTAAGTTCTACGAAAATCCATTCAGCAGGACTCGAGTTATAAACAGCCGGAACGAAATTTCATGTATGTAGAAGTAAATAGAAGTATATTGCCATTAATATAATTTGCATTTGAATAAAAAACAGGTACTTTTCGGTTAGCCGGGCGCCAGTGATATATGTACATATGTGTATATATATATATATATATATATATATATATATATATATGTACAGGGTTGTTATAATTAAAGTTCGCGTATTCAGGAGGCTCTAGAGCCGGTTCTATGGCTCTAAACGAAATAAAATTTCACTAGTACGTATACTTGAAGAGATGCGCTCTGCGAAAATCGAAAAAAAATTAGTTACATTTTTCGTCAGTAGGTGGCGTTGCAACAATATTTAAGGCGATGTTTGCAGATTCATTATAGCAATTTCAGTCAATCCAGACGAAGCACACAAATTTAAAAGTTTCAACAAACTTCGACGAACTGCGAATTGTTATAATTAAAGTTCACCTAATCAGACAGCTCTAGAGCCTGACCTATGACTCCAAACAATACAGAAAAATGAATATAATTTCATGTGATGTAATCTGCATCAACAAAAATAAAGCATGTCGCTCGGCAGCGAGGAAATAACGAAGAATAACATTACGCATGCTCAATGAATCCTCCACCATTTTCAATAACGCATTCCATTCTCAAAATTGTGCTTTCTACAGCATTGCTTAAACTGTCCTGTGAGATTGAGCGAATATGAAGTCTAATACTGTCTTTCAGATCAGAGATTGTCTGACATCTGTCTTTAGATAGACAATCTTTCAAAAATCCCCACAACCAAAAATCGCATGGTGTTAGATCAGGCGATCGTGGTGGCCCGACTGTTTGAAAATAACGACTTATGATGTGGTCTTCTGTAAAATGGCTTGTTAAGAAAGTCCGAACTGCTCTAGTAATGTGCGGTGGTGCACCGTCTTGCATAAACACGATATTTTGAAGGCAGCCTCGCTGTTGCAGCTCGGGAATCAGAAAATTTGACAACATATTGAGATACCTTCTCCCATTTACGGAACATGTAATGGGTCCTGTGGATGTTAGTTCCTCAAAAAAATATGGCCCTATCATAAACGTAGCTGTGAAACCGCACCACACCATCACTATAGCTGCATGCAATGGAACTTCTTGGACAACATTAGGATTCTCTTTCGCCCAAATTCGACAGTTTTGTGTGTTCACTTGTCCGTTTAAATAAAAATGCGCTTCATCACTCTATAGAATATTCCAGGGCCAAGAATTGTCCACATTCATTCGTGCAAGAAAGTGCAGTGAAAATGATAGCCGACTTTCGGTATCACCCTGTATTAGTATTTGCAACTTCTGAATCTTGTATGGATAGTAGCGCAAAATTTGACGCAGTGGAAATCGGCATATCGACTTCATTCGCAAAAACTTGCATTACCAAATGATGACTGATCCACGGCAGCAGTAGCAATATCTACAATGCTACAAATCTCTACCTTTTTTCGTCCTCTGCCAGGAAGAATGGCGACTTTTCCTGAATCATTTTGTGAACTTCACGATCCGACATTGCTCCACGTCTAACATCTTTTAGTTTCCGGAATTCTCGAAGAGCTGCAGCTGCGTTGCTGTTATTTTGATAAAATAACTTTACAAGAAGTGCATTTTCTTTCAAAGTTACCATTCTCCACAAAGCGTAGATTCAAATGCTTTTCAGAAACAATCAACTGTTCCATTGTCAAAGAAATCACAGACACACTTTATCAGCAAGTTTTAAATCGTCAGGTGGTTAGAAGGGTATTTCAAGTTTTCGAAGTTGCGACGTCACTTTGACGTCGTTCGTCGGAAAATTGAATAAAATGTGATCTTTTTCAAGCGTTGGGTGAAATTTTGTGATTTTCATCTGGATTGATCGAAATTGATATAACAAATCTGAAAAAGTTTATTTGTACCAACTGTGAAATAAAATTTCCTGTATTTTGCTTTTTACAAAATAAAAGAATCTGCAAATATCGGCTTAAATATTGGCACAGCGCCACCTATTGACAAAAATTTTAACTAATTTTTTTTCGATTTTCGCAGAGCGCATCTCTTCAACTACGTACTAGTGAAATTTTGTTTCGTTTGGAGCCATAGAACCGGCTCTAGAGCCTTCTGAATAGGCGAACTTTAATTATAACAACCCTGTATATATTCATACATATAAGTGTATATATATGTATGTATGTATATATATGTATTTGTGTAGATATATGTGTATATATGTGTGTGTATGTATATGCATGTATAGATATATCACTGGCGCCCGGCTAACCGAAAAGTACCAAAAAAAAATACTGCAAAAATGCAGTCGTACACTTAAAAAAGAAACACCTTTTAGCTTAAAATCTCACATCAAATCTGTTTTTCTTTTTTTTTCTTTCTTTTTTTTTAAAAATAAAATTAGTAACAGTTTTTTCTTTTATTTTTCCAGATGTGTAGCCATTTCAATTCTTTCTGCAACAAAAAAAGACACCTTTTAGCTTGAAATCAAATTGTTTGAGGTCAAAAGTAAAATCAAAATCGCCAAAAACAAAAGATAAATCGCCAAATATTGTTTCAATAAGCAATCTTGCCCCTTGAATAATTTTTTAAGCATTACGAACATTCCCAATCAGGTTTAAATTAAATATTTTCGTTTTATAATATTCTCTCATCAAAACTCTTTTTTAATAAAATTAGCAACAGTTTTTCTTTTCTTTTTTTAGATGTATAGCCTTTTCATTTCTTTCTGCAACAGTAATGATCGCCAAAAAATTACAAATGGTAACCTTTTCGTCCAAAATAACAGAACTTTCTATCATAATTCTATAACTAATATACGTAGAACGTTGTGTTATATACTAAAACCTTCACTGAAAAATTATCTCTCGAACAGTGTAAGTTCCATCCGGCAGAACTCTAATTATAAAGGAACGGAACGAAATTTCCGTTTGTGTTTTATATATATATAGTAGATAGTAGATTTTTCTTAACCTGGCGCAAACGATAAAACGCCAAATGTGGTTTTAATTGCAATATTTCTCATTGAATATTTTTGTAAGTATTACGAACATTCTTTTACGTGAATAAATTAAATATTTTCGTTTTACAACATTATTTGTCATCAAAACTGTTTTTCGTTTTTTTTTTTCCTTTTTTATTTTAAATAAAATTAGTAACTTTTTTCTTTTATTTTTCGATATGTTTGTATTATTTTCTAAATTAGATAGCCGTTTCAATTCTTTCACCAACGATAATGGTCGCCAAAAAACGACCAATGGTAACCTTTTCATCCAAAATAACAGAACTTTTCATCATAATTCTATAACTAATGTACGTAGAACGTTGTGTTATATACTAAAACCTTCCCTGAAAAATTATCTATCGAACAGTGTAAGTTACATCAAAATCCATTCAGCGGAACTCTAGTTATAAAGGAACGGAACGAAATTTCTGTTTGTGTTTTATATATATAGTAGATATGTTTATTCAGTGAGTTGCAAAATTCCAATACTCTACATAGAAATAATACCTATAATACTTTGAATGATTTAGTGTAATAAAATGTTCCAAAGGTAGGAACAAGAAAATTTCTTTTTATTTCTTATCTTACAAAACTGTTCTCCACGAAATGAATCTATTACACAGAGAGACCTTATTATGAATGAAATGAATAGCTATTCAGAAACACCAATGTCCCCTCTATTAAAAGATTAAGAAAAGTCTTTAAGATTTATTGATAGAATGTACACTTGTAATATGACCTGATAAGTAGACTTATAAAAATATATAGAAAATTCCATATAATACGAATGTCAAATTCACCTTATCAAATTTATTAAACACAATGTAAACACATTGATAATTTGTGTTACTACAAAAGTGCAATAATTCGAAACACAATTTTAAAACATTAAAACTATTAGATGTTAAAATTCATGAACTTTCGGATAAACATTAGCCTTCCTCAGATGAAAACAAGCAGTCGAGAATACGCAGCTCCGAATGGCGCGCTCAGGACAGGTCCAAAATGGGCGAAACCAATCCACTATGAAATGGAGGGAGTGAAGGAAGTTGGTATGATACCATTACAAGCTGGGGGGGGGGATCAGCAAAAACCAAAAACCCCGGTGACACCCAGTACATTATACCATATATGAGGGATCTGATAAGATTACATCATTACATGTATTACCACCTCTTTTCAAACTTTCTAGGGACTCTCTGATTATGCAACTATTATGCTGTGAACATTGTGAAATTATTTTAGCTTCTCTGAAAAATACATCAATATCTTTAGCTTGATTTAATCTGGATAAAGCAGTGGATAATTTACCTTTTTTCATGTCAGCTGTATGTTCCTTAATCCTTTCCTTTAATCTGCGAGTTCTCATGCCTATATATGAATATGTTTTAGAACTGCCATTAACTTTAAACGGAATAATATAAATGCCAGATTTATCTCCGTTATCAATGGGGTCAATCATTCTATGTACCAGATGTTTTAGCTTTGTTGGGGGCTTTGCGATAAGAGTTACATTATATTTCTTTAATGCGAGTAGTAGAGAAAGGAGAGTTGACCGGCAGAAGGCGCAATTCGCAATGAGGAATGGGGATTCCTCAAGGAAGAATGGGAATGAGGGGGTAGGAGGTGCCTTCTCAACCGGAAGTGCAATCTTCAGGGGATCAACCCTCTTTTTCTCACAATAATCTTTTCTTCTCATTTTGTTGGTACATCTGATATTTTGTTAAAAAGGTTTATGTGTAAGAGTATGTTTTAAAAAGCATATATGTCTTATTATAAATAGTTCTATGTGTGTGTGTGTGTGCGTGCATGTATGTGTGTATGTGACAAATAGTTCTCTTTATGTGTGTATATGTGTGTGCGTGCATATATGTCTTATAGTTATTATAAATACCTATATGTGTGTGTGTATATGTGTGACAAATAGTTCTCTTTGTGTGTGCGACTATCTGCTTGTTTATCAAAGTTTTAGAAATATTTTTCATGTTTTTATAACGAAAAAAATATGTGTTAGTTTGTTAAAAAGTTTCACAAATTAAAAAAAAAATTCTTTTAGAAAAAGTTTTACATTACTTAAAAATTTTTTAAAAAGTACTCAATAATAAAATCAACAATTTTTATTATAACAAAATAATTTACAGAAAGATATTTACAGATCAAAATATACATCCCGATTTTGTATTAGCAATACAAATTAACATTTTCTTCCTTGTTACAAACTTGATTAATTTCATAATGGCCATATGCTAAGCTGCATATCCCATCATCCAATAAGTAACGCTTATCGTCAAAGGGACTTAAGCTAATTTTATTTTGAGTTAATGTATATAGGCGATGATCATCTTGGGCAATCCTTGTCTGTTTCTCCAGACTTGTTTTTTGTTGTTGGAGGCACTCCAAGTAGTCATCATGTTTAATTTTCTGTCGAACAATCTGCGTAGACACGCCTTTTGCACGTTTCTTTTCGTCTTTAACAGATTTTAGAGAATACATTTTTGATTTCAGTCCGACAAACTCAAGGGCTAATTCACCATTAAGTTCATCCTTAAACTTTCCGAGCGTCTTCTTATTATCCTCAGAGTATAGACGATGAGATTTCGGGTATTCAGAAAAGTCAAACAACTCACGATGCTGCTCCAGATCCTTATAAATATTATTGGTTTGAATATGATACGTTAGGGAATCTGTATCCGTAAAAAGTAAAACTGCACGATCTTTGTATGTTTTCTTTATAAAATTGTAATGGAAATCATACATACAAAGTTTAGATAGTTCAAGTATAGAAAATCCAACATAGATGGGTCGGTTCATATGTATGCTAGTTTTTAATCTCTCCACAGCAGTCAAGTCTTCATCATAAGTTTTAAACGATTTAAAAGTAGGCGATGCTACTAATTTTTTGGCTCTTTTTTCACCATTACAAAGCACAATATTTCTTCTTTTTCGTAGATTTTCCATGGTTTTACCAAAAACAGAATTGTTCATTAACTTAAAAAAGTCTTTCTCAAAAGAAGATTTTGCTTCTTTCCTTTTTTCGGTGTTGAAATTAATATATTTCTGGAACCATGGTCCCTGTTTAAATTTTAAAGCTTTATGCACAGCTGTAATTTTTAAACCAAGTTCTAAATAAAATTTGAGATTACGATAATGGGTTATATAATTTCGTTTATTATTTAAATTTGGTATAAGTTTAGGAGTTCCGACGAATTTTCTATTGTTCAGTAAGCTTCTTGCATGAGAAGACAACATCTGATCCTCCACAGTTACTCTCTCAGGGGCGACAGGGTATTCATTATGCAAAGGATGTAAATGTTTCGGGTATTCCAAGTCTACCTCGAAAAGATACCCAATTTCGGAATTATCAGATAAAGATAGAACCCACTCTTCTGTGATATGACTTGTTTCACACCATTCAAAACCGCCATAGGGTAAAAATTGGCTCATAGCCCACCCGTATAAGTTATTGGCATCCCAATACATGATGTAGCTGAGTGCCTCATTTTTCTTATAATCGGGCGTACCAGGGATGTTTGCTCGGGCATATCTTTTACTTATCATGCTAATGCCGCCTCGTATTCCATTTTCAACCATAAGCAAAATATCTATATCACTGAGTAACTCTAAAGGTGTATCAGACATCTTCAAACAAGCCTGCCATGCTAGCCCAGGTGCTGTAAACAGGTGAGCAGGGTCAATTTCATAATACTGTGGGAATTGAATGTTTTCCTGCTTAAACTAAAACGACAGAGTCAAAGCCAATCAGCGACTTCATCTTGATATTGCGTCATATAATCTATGTTGAAGCATGCAAGCTCCAAAGCACACTTCAAAATGAAGTCAAAAGAGGTGTTTTGGATCGAAGGGAAGTTTTGGCAGAGTCAATGAAGTTGGTGAGTTAAGACTGTCGTTTTTTGAACTATACTGAAGAGATGTTTTAGATTAAATAAGATGTAATGCAGATAATCCAGTTGGTTCATTAATATTCATATTCTAACATGTATTTTTTAACTTTCTTTGTAGTTAGTTTTATTAATACAGAGTTCGATTTTAACTTGATGTTTTCTAGTTTATTTGAAGTAAATTGAGTGAATTATTTATTGAGTTGGTGTCAGAGAAAACTAAACCCCATAATACTGCTGACATAATTTCCTAAAGTTTTGAAACACGTCAGCAAGTAGTAGAACATCTGTCTTCACATAAAGGTTGTGATAATCACCAAGAGTCTTGATATCAAATGTTTTCCATACATTCTGGGCGTGTTGGTACTCCTTTTCATCTATAGGCTCATTGGTTAAACTGTTAAAAAAGGCAGAAGGCGGGGGAAGCTGCTTCTCAGTAAATTTTTCAAAACAAGTAAAATAATCATAGGGGTAAACCCCTTTCCGTATAAGTAAAATAAATTATTATTTTGTGGGAAATTTTCTGCAAGTATAGAGAATTGATCAGGTTGAAGGTTTTTAACAAGTTTTTCCAATGACGTAGTCAAAAATTGGAAAGAATCTATAAACACCATCTGAATAGGAGATGTAGGCTTTCTGATTTTAAAGGTGATATAGTTTTCCATAGAAGTAGCAATAACATCGATTTCATGATCTTTGAATTTTCCAAGCTTTGTCATAATATGATGGCCATCGTAGTTTTTCAAGTTATGGAATATAACAGGAATTGTTTTACACTGCTTATAGTTCAAGTTGCATTCCACATGTGCAGCCCCTCTGTACGCACCTGACAGGTGATCATGGTCACGTGTGCGTTTCTCATCTAAAGTTTTCTTACAAATATGACAAAACTCTGCTTCTCGAAATGCCTTTTCTTCCTTGGGAGAAAGCTTCATAGGTTTAATATTATGTAACTTTTCTCTTAAAATTTCCTTCTCTTGCATCATTCGGTTTAAAAAATGCTCAACACAGTTTCTACCCCGATATACCTGTGCTTTTTTCACACACGTTCCATCGGGTCCAATAACCACATAGGCATAACTACATGGTAAGTGATAGGTTGTTTTCTCGGTATAAGATGCTTTAGAAGAGGGTGGAGCTGACGAAATAGGTATAAGGAGACTCTCAAAATCCGCATAAATCGTATAGGCAACAGGATGTTGTAAATGAATACCTGTAAACTTTAATATATTATCATTTTCATTAGGCATCTTTATAGCTTGCGCAACATGTTGAGAACAATATTCATTATGCTTATCCAATAGATCTTGTCTTGAAAATCGATGCAAACGTCGATAACAGTAGTGTTGCACACCATTATGCTTGGTAAGATCACCTAAAAGTCTTGAAAAACTTCTTATCAAACAATAGTGTTGCTTTTCACCATCACCAACCAATAACAAATTAATCACATCTTGATCTTTCTTTTCAGATATATACAAAGGGCAAACTTCGTCCTCTTCATAACCAAACACGTTAACCCGTAAATTGTTGAGTTGTTCAATAACAGGTATCTTCTGAAGGGGTACAGGGCATTCTACACTACCTAATTTAATGTCATGTTCATAAGGTCGATAATGGGAAACACGTTCAGGCTTTTTTGTATAATCTAAGTTTAGTTTAAAAGCCAAAAGACACCATACTAAGCATTTGTTATCTTCGTTTTTTATATTCAGCACTGCTTTTTTATCATCGAGTTTTTTCGACAAAGGAATATAGGAACTCGCAGCGAGGGGGTGATATTTAGCAATCTTGAGTTCTAAATGAAGAATTTTTCTAAGTTTCCAGCCAGAACCTCTTTGTACAAATTCTTCAAAGGATTTAATAATCTTCGAAAATCCTTCCTCAATATGCTGTGAAATAGTATCTTCTATAAGTTCGGTCATACACGAACATCGAAAATAACATTGAATTTCTTCAAACTCCTCATTATCAGTTAGACGTTCAAGTGATATTTTTTCTACCATATACCATTTAATTGCACCTTTTTCATGAATTTCACTTATTAAACGTTCTTGTATTTCAGTTTGTACATGGCTATGAAATACCTCTAAATCATTTTCCTCACGTTCATCAGGATGCAAAATCACTGTTTTAAACACATTAAGCGCATCAGAATACTTTGTGTTTTTCAACTTTGCATTAGATAAGTTCATTTTGCGTTTTACACTCACAAGAGGAGTGCGGGGGTGTTGAGTGCGTACATGTTGTCTCAGATCAAATTTTCTTCCAAACACTTTATCGCAATCACAGCAAGGAAATGCTGAATTCCGATGCGACTGTAAATGCTGCTTCAAATTATCCTTACGTGTAAAAGCTTGATCACATTCATCACACTTAAATGTAGACTGTCCATCAGTATTATGGATTTTCAGGTGTCTAATCAAGTCTGATTTCCTTCTAAAACACTTTCCACAAGTTTCACAGGAAAACGACTTTTCATTAAGATGAACCTTAACATGTTGATTTAAATTAGAATATGTTGCAAAGACTTTGTCACAGGTGGGGCAAACATGCTTCTTTTCCACATTCGTAGGGGTCACAGTCTTTAATGAAACATCCTCTTCAACTTGTTGATTAAAATTTAAAGAACTTTGAGGCATAGTATCCTTTTCTGAAAAAACTTCAGAGAATCCATCATGCTGTAACAATCCAACACTATCATGTGTTTTTAAATGTCTTTGTAGGTTTGATCTTCGATAAAAAGACTTCTGGCAGATATTACAACTATATAATTTCTCGCCAGAATGAATTTTCATATGTCGGTTCAGATTAGAAATGCTCGAAAAATCTTTATCACAGGTAAGACAGGTAAACGTCTTCTTCGCAGATACAGAATCTCCCACAATGGAGGTTTCATCAATAGGCATATCAACATCCATAATATAAAATCAATAAAAAAAACTTTAACTCTTAATGGCAAACAACAGCGATTCGCACTGATAAAAAGCGGGAGCAATTTTAAACACATTTAACCACTAGCGATATAAATCCTCAAATGATAAAAATCCTAATTTTCCCCGTCTATTTATACCGACCCGAAAGCAAAGTTGAGTTGTAGTATTGCTTGATATGATTGTTATCAAAACGCGTCATACGATTTCGGGGGCCTATAAGTTTCTTTCCCCTCTTTATAATGTAGCATAATTAAACAGATAAACCCGAATGTATACAAATTTAAATTCGTAAATTATATTATATCACAAAATATAAAAAATCCTACAAAATAAAAATAGAATTTGGCACTTACCCCAAAAACACATCCACTTTAGTTGTTAGTCTGCACTTAACTAATCTATCTTCCTTATCTATAGTAGGGGGCGCTGCCATCGCCGCGAGAGGCACTGCCCGTCTTCCGGTTTGTGACGTAGTTTCCGGTTTGAGATAAGAATAAACCTTAAATACACGCGCTTAGTCATTCTTCCATCCCTCTTTCGCGCTAGTAGTTGTCAGTTTCTTGTTTAGACGTGTGGGGTGACGTCATTACGTGTTTGCGATAAGAACAAGGTCACCCCTTATCAACAAGTAAAAAGCTGCGCTTCAGTGACGTCATAGGTGTTATGACATAGCTGATAACGGTAAGATTAGCTGATAAGATTTTGTGCTAATCATCTATTTCCCTTCAAGTCATTGCATAAGACGGTTGAGCTCCAACAGCTGTATATAAGGTAAGAGTAATTTATATATTATAATAGGATTTTAAATTAATTTAGTAGATGTTACAATTTTATATTTAAAAAATTTCATGCTGAACGATATGATTATATGTTGTTCATCATACTAAATCCACAAATTTTAATTCGAAATAAATATTATTAAAATTATAATCTAAAATAAATTAGTTAAAATGACTAACAAATTTCAACAAAAGGAAGCTAATTATAAAAGGAAATGTACAAAGTTTATAAATTTACACATGTGTTAAACGCGATTACAAACCTTATCATAGGCACAAGTCTAATTCGACTAGCCTATTTGTTATAAGTTTAAGTATAAGTCAACATGCAAGATATTTGTGAAAAGGAATCTTATGATTTTTAATTTTCCAAGTTCAGTTTCAATCATATTGTAAAAGGCTAATTCAAACTTTGAGATGAATCTATAGTAAAATACTTAAATTAAAATGTATTTTTGATAGTTTAAGAATTAGAAACTACAACTTTGACTACTTTTTAAAATGTTTGCCTGATAGGAAACTATGATAACATGTCTATGTTTGAATTTTTTTTGATAACATGCCAATGCCTGATTTTTTCTGACAACATGTCTGTGTTTGAATTTTTCTGATAACATGTCTGTGCTTGAATTTTTCTGCTAACATGTCTGTGCTTGAATTTTTCTTATAACATGTCTATGTTTAAATTTTTCTTATGACATGTCTATGTTTGATTTTTCTCTTCTTTTTGAAATGTATAAACTACTATACGTGTCTTTCGATTTCATTGAAGAGAAAAGTGATCGATCAACTTTATCAAACCATTTTAATGTTAATATTTTTAAACGAATGCGATAATCAGATAAAAATATATGTAGCTAATTCATATTATTCCACTAAACATTGCAAAACAAAAAAATTTTATACTTCAGCATTCAAAAATTGACAATATTCACATCCTAATACTAAAAAACAATTCTTATCTTGGAGTATTTCCTGTAACAAAATCTAAAAATTTCATATCAACAAGAACCAAGTTAAAAACTTTACCTCTGAACCTAATACCAATTTTTAATCTCAGAATGATAAAACTCAGAATTTTTTTAGAAAGTTACTTCTAAAACATCTCATAGATGGCGCTGTTGAAAAAATCAACTCAAAGTTGTTTAAAAAACATTAATAAAATAAATCTAACTTTAAACTATCATCAAACTCCCCAACAATCACTTCCAATTATAAATATTCTAAAATAATTAAAACTTATAAAATCGCTCATAGGGGGCGCTGCTGCGAAAAAATCATTTCGAAACTTGTTTAAAATACATTAAAAAACTAAATCTAACTTTAATCTATCATCAAACTCCAGAAAAATCACTTTCAATTAGAAATATTTTAAAATAATTAAAACTTCTAAAACCGTTCGTAGGGGGCGCTGCTGTTTAATTATGCTATATTATAAAGAGGGGAAAGAAACTTATAGGCCCCCGAAATCGTATGACGCGTTTTGATAACAATCATATCAAGCAATACTACAACTCAACTTTGCTTTCGGGTCGGTATAAATAGACGGGGGAAAATTAGGATTTTTAGCATTTGAGGATTCATATCGCTAGTGGTTAAACGTGTTTTAAATTGCTCCCGCTTTTTATCAGTGCGAATCGCTGTTGTTTGCCATTAAGAGTTAAAGTTTTTTTTTATTGATTTTATATTATGGATGTTGATATGCCTATTGATGAAACCTCGATTGTGGGAGATTCTGTATCTGCTAAGAAGATGTTTAGCTGTTTTACCTGTGGTAAAGATTTTTCGAGCATTTCTAATCTGAACCGACATATGAAAATTCATTCTGGCGAGAAATTATATAGTTGTAATATCTGCCAGAAGTCTTTTTATCGAAGATCAAACCTACAAAGTCATTTAAAAACACATGATAGTGTTGGATTGTTACAGCATGATGGATTCTCTGAAGTTTTTTCAGAAAAGGATACTATGTCTCAAAGTTCTTTAAATTTTAATCAACAAGTTGAAGAGGATGTTTCATTAAAGACTGTGACCCCTACGAATGTGGAAAAGAAGCATGTTTGCCCCACCTGTGACAAAGTCTTTGCAACATATTCTAATTTAAATCAACATGTTAAGGTTCATCTTAATGAAAAGTCGTTTTCCTGTGAAACTTGTGGAAAGTGTTTTAGAAGGAAATCAGACTTGATTAGACACCTGAAAATCCATAATACTGATGGACAGTCTACATTTAAGTGTGATGAATGTGATCAAGCTTTTACACGTAAGGATAATTTGAAGCAGCATTTACAGTCGCATCGGAATTCAGCATTTCCTTGCTGTGATTGCGATAAAGTGTTTGGGAGAAAATTTGATCTGAGACAACATGTACGCACTCAACACCCCCGCACTCCTCTTGTGAGTGTAAAACGCAAAATGAACTTATCTAATGAAAAGTAGAAAAACACAAAGTATTCTGATGCGCTTAATGTGTTTAAAACAGTGATTTTGCATCCTGATGAACGTGAGGAAAATGATTTAGAGGTATTTCATAGCCATGTACAAACTGAAATACAAGAACGTTTAATAAGTGAAATTCATGAAAAAGGTGCAATTAAATGGTATATGGTAGAAAAAATATCACTTGAACGTCTAACTGATAATGAGGAGTTTGAAGAAATTCAATGTTATTTTCGATGTTCGTGTATGACCGAACTTATAGAAGATACTATTTCACAGCATATTGAGGAAGGATTTTCGAAGATTATTAAATCCTTTGAAGAATTTGTACAAAGAGGTTCTGGCTGGAAACTTAGAAAAATTCTTCATTTAGAACTCAAGATTGCTAAATATCACCCCCTCGCTGCGAGTTCCTATATTCCTTTGTCTAAAAAACTCGATGATAAAAAGCAGTGCTGAATATAAAAAACGAAGATAACAAATGCTTAGTATGGTGTCTTTTGGCTTTTAAACTAAACTTAGATTATACAAAAAAGCCTGAACGTGTTTCCCATTATCGACCTTATGAACATGACATTAAATTAGGTAGTGTAGAATGCCCTGTACCCCTTCAGAAGATACCTGTTATTGAACAACTCAACAATTTACGGGTTAACATGTTTGGTTATGAAGAGGACGAAGTTTGCCCTCTGTATATATCTGAAAAGAAAGATCAAGATGTGATTAATTTGTTATTGGTTGGTGATGGTGAAAAGCAACACTATTGTTTGATAAGAAGTTTTTCAAGACTTTTAGGTGATCTTACCAAGCATAATGGTGTGCAACACTACTGTTATCGATGTTTGCATCGATTTTCAAGACAAGATCTATTGGATAAGCATAATGAATATTGTTCTCAACATGTTGCGCAAGCTATAAAGATGCCTAATGAAAATGATAATATATTAAAGTTTACAGGTATTCATTTACAACATCCTGTTGCCTATACGATTTATGCGGATTTTGAGAGTCTCCTTATACCTATTTCGTCAGCTCCACCCTCTTCTAAAGCATCTTATACCGAGAAAACAACCTATCACTTACCATGTGGTTATGCCTATGTGGTTATTGGACCCGATGGAACGTGTGTGAAAAAAGCACAGGTATATCGGGGTAGAAACTGCGTTGAGCATTTTTTAAACCGAATGATGCAAGAGAAGAAAATTTTAGGAGAAAAGTTACATAATATTAAACCTATGAAGCTTTCTCCCAAGGAAGAAAAGGCATTTCGAGAAGCAGAGTTTTGTCATATTTGTAAGAAAACTTTAGATGAGAAACGCACACGTGACCATGATCACCTGTCAGGTGCGTACAGAGGGGCTGCACATGTGGAATGCAACTTGAACTATAAGCAGTGTAAAATAATTCCTGTTATATTCCATAACTTGAAAAACTACGATGGCCATCATATTATGACAAAGCTTGGAAAATTCAAAGATCATGAAATCGATGTTATTGCTACTTCTATGGAAAACTATATCACCTTTAAAATCAGAAAGCCTACATCTCCTATTCAGATGGTGTTTATAGATTCTTTCCAATTTTTGCCTACGTCATTGGAAAAACTTGTTAAAAACCTTCAACCTGATCAATTCTCTATACTTGCAGAAAATTTCCCACAAAATAATAATTTATCTTTACTTATACGGAAAGGGGTTTACCCCTATGATTATTTTACTTGTTTTGAAAAATTTACTGAGAAGCAGCTTCCCCCGCCTTCTGCCTTTTTTAATAGTTTAACCAATGAGCCTATAGATGAAAAGGAGTACCAACACGCCCAGAATGTATGGAAAACATTTGATATCAAGACTCTTGGTGATTATCACAACCTTTATGTGAAGACAGATGTTCTACTACTTGCTGACGTGTTTCAAAACTTTAGGAAATTATGTCAGCAGTATTATGAAATTGACCCTGCTCACCTGTTTACAGCCCCTGGGCTAGCATGGCAGGCTTGTTTGAAGATGTCTGATACACCTTTAGAGTTACTCAGTGATATAGATATGTTGCTTATGGTTGAAAATGGAATACGAGGCGGCATTAGCATGATAAGTAAAAGATATGCCCGAGCAAACATCCCTGGTACGCCCGATTATAAGAAAAATGAGGCACCCAGCTACATCATGTATTGGGATGCCAATAACTTATACGGGTGGGATATGAGCCAATTTTTACCCAATGGCGGTTTTGAATGGTGTGAAACAAGTCATATCTCAGAAGAGTGGGTTCTATCTTTATCTGATAATTCCGAAATTGGGTATCTTTTCGAGGTAGACTTGGAATACCCGAAACATTTACATCCTTTGCATAATGAATACCCTGTCTCCCCTGAGAGAGTAACTGTGGAGGATCAGATGTTGTCTTCTCATGCAAGAAGCTTACTGAACAATAGAAAATTCGTCGGAACTCCTAAACTTATACCAAATTTAAATAATAAACGAAATTATATAACCCATTATCGTAATCTCAAATTTTATTTAGAACTTGGTTTAAAAATTACTGCTGTGCATAAAGCTTTAAAATTTAAACAGGGACCATGGTTGCAGAAATATATTAATTTCAACACCGAAAAAAGGAAAGAAGCAAAATCTTCTTTTGAGAAAGACTTTTTTAAGTTAATGAACAATTCTGTTTTTGGTAAAACCATGGAAAATCTACGAAAAAGAAGAAATATTGTGCTTTGTAATGGTGAAAAAAGAGCCAAAAAATTAGTAGCATCGCCTACTTTTAAATCGTTTAAAACTTATGATGAAGACTTGACTGCTGTGGAGAGATTAAAAACTAGCATACATATGAACCGACCCATCTATGTTGGATTTTCTATACTTGAACTATCTAAACTTTGTATGTATGATTTCCATTACAATTTTATAAAGAAAACATACAAAGATCGTGCAGTTTTACTCTTTACGGATACAGATTCCCTAACGTATCATATTCAAACCAATAATATTTATAAGGATCTGGAGCAGCATCGTGAGTTGTTTGACTTTTCTGAATACCCGAAATCTCATCGTCTATACTCTGAGGATAATAAGAAGACGCTCGGAAAGCTTAAGGATGAACTTAATGGTGAATTAGCCCTTGAGTTTGTCGGACTGAAATCAAAAATGTATTCTCTAAAATCTGTTAAAGACGAAAAGAAACGTGCAAAAGGCGTGTCTACGCAGATTGTTCGACAGAAAATTAAACATGATGACTACTTGGAGTGCCTCCAACAACAAAAAACAAGTCTGGAGAAACAGACAAGGATTGCCCAAGATGATCATCGCCTATATACATTAACTCAAAATAAAATTAGCTTAAGTCCCTTTGACGATAAGCGTTACTTATTGGATGATGGGATATGCAGCTTAGCATATGGCCATTATGAAATTAATCAAGTTTGTAACAAGGAAGAAAATGTTGATTTGTATTGCTAATACAAAATCGGGATGTATATTTTGATCTGTAAATATCTTTCTGTAAATTATTTTGTTATAATAAAAATTGTTGATTTTATTATTGAGTACTTTTTTAAAAATTTTTAAGTAATGTAAAACTTTTTCTAAAAGAATTTTTTTTTTTAATTTGTGAAACTTTTTAACTAACTAACACATATTTTTTTCGTTATAAAAACATGAAAAATATTTCTAAAACTTTGATAAACAAGCAGATAGTCGCACACACAAAGAGAACTATTTGTCACACATATACACACACACATACAGGTATTTATAATAACTATAAGACATATATGCACGCACACATATATACACACATAAAGAGAACTATTTGTCACATACACACATACATGCACGCACACACACACACATAGAACTATTTATAATAAGACATATATGCTTTTTAAAACATACTCTTACACATAAACCTTTTTAACAAAATATCAGATGTACCAACAAAATGAGAAGAAAAGATTATTGTGAGAAAAAGAGGGTTGATCCCCTGAAGATTGCACTTCCGGTTGAGAAGGCACCTCCTACCCCCTCATTCCCATTCTTCCTTGAGGAATCCCCATTCCTCATTGCGGATTGCGCCTTCTGCCGGTGAACTGTCCTTTCTCTACTACTAATGCGTATTTAATCTGCTCAAAAAGATGTGGGATATAATCAATACTGTAGAATTTTGAAGATTGCATATCTTTTTTAACTATTGTAGCTTGTTTATTTCTATACTCATAAATTAACTTATTAATAAATTTGTTTGAAAAACCATTTCCATATGCAATCACTTTAATTTTGTTCAACTATTCATTTAAATAAACTTCTGAACTAACCTCAAACGCCCTTTTGATATAAAACCGATATGCTGCTGCTTTGTAATTAAACGGAACATCTAAAAATGGTAATGAACTATTTTCTTCAATTTCACAAGTAAATTGTATATTTCTATCTATACTGTTGGCATGCGCCAGAAAATCATTTTAATGTAGAGATACCATGATTCCATATGATCAGTATGTCATCGACATACCTAACCCATAATGCAGGTTTAAAGGGGGAAGTAGAAATGATAAGTTTTTCCAGAGGTCGTAATTTTAATTCTGCCAGTAATCCAGAAATAGGTGAACCCATAGGGGCTCCCGCAGATTGTTTATAATGTGTATATATCTTATGTTCTTATGTAAAATAGGACATATCTAATTTCATATCTTATATGCTGACAAATACTATCTATTGCAAAAAGGGGAAAAAATTGTTTTTCTATTTTTCGAATATTTTCATCAAAAAATTTTATATAAAAATTTGCTAAATTTATATGTATAACTGTAGAAAAATTAACTTTCTAACATAATCATTTTAACTAAAAAAAAATTCGATTTAAATAATAAAAAATATGAATTAAATTAAATAAATCCTATTTTTTAAAAACAAAATCATGATATTTGCATACCCTGATTTTAAGCCTTCATGAATATTTTAAAATGTGTAATATCAAAGATTTTTAACATTATGAAATTTTTACAATATTTATGAGTAAGATTAAAAAACAATCATTGTTTTTCCATTAAACTTAAATATTTTTCAACATCAAAGTGAATTAAAACAGTATTCAGTATTTCTGAGATATCAATTCTCATCAGTAGTATTTGTTTTCTATCCAAAATAAAAGTTATGTACATCTATAAATAAATCATTTGTTATTTTTTTAAGGGGAGCGGCAACTTTAGAAATTATAATAACTAATTCTTTATTAAACTGGACTAACGACTAATTATTGGCAAAAGAATTTAAAATGTTTTAATTCCTTTAAAAATATATATTCATTTTTCTTCTGAATGTGGTTTGTCTGTCCGTCTGACAGTGCTCTAACTCACATAAATATACTCGGATTTCCATGTAAATGATGTTACTGAGGTTTACCATGGCATGTTCGGTACTGAAAATGAAGTGTGTGACATTTACGGTTCATTTACAGAGACACGCAAAAGAATTCCGTTACATTTTGGTGTGGTATTAGGAAAAACTGCTTGCAGTGTATTTCAATGATATTTCATTATTTTAAACACATTTAAAATCTATATCAATGAGGTGTGCTACAAGACTTACTGTAGAATATGTTATGCATAGAATTTGTTGTTTATTTACAAATACACACAAAAGAATTTGGCTAGAGTACTGTCTATGAAAAATAATTGCTGGAAGTGTTTTCAGCTGTGGTGCGCATTTTAACATTTAAGTTTTTTTTGCATATCACTTGGTGCTTTCCCTCCCCTGAGCTTAATCGCATAAAATGCTGCATTTAACTGAGGAATACATTTTTACATATATGTGTATGATGGTATTGAAGAATTCAGAAATTTATTGTAGTGGAAGGCTGCAATTGTTTATTGAAAATATTATTCTTGATTAATTTACATTATTAAGAATAAAAAACTATTATTACCTGTGTAAGAACGTTGAACTTTTCAAATTCATCAAAACGCACTTATAAAACATTACTTATAAGAAGTTTAGAAATGTGTTTTCATAAAATAAGTTTTTAAAACCTGATATTTCCATTTCTTAATTCACTTTTTTCTTCTTATTTACTTACCAGATATATGCATTATGAAAATCTTTTAATAAATGGTAAAGATTCAGCATCTGTACATGCAGAATAAAATCCATTGACTATTGACACAATAATAATAAATTATTTTATTCTTATATGTCAAAAGTCATTTTATTTCTTTTTAGAATGACTTCATTATCACTACCTAAACTATTCCACGCTTCTGAGATAAGTATATCAATTACTTCAATCATTTTTAAATGTTTGAGTTTTATAGATTTACTCCTTTTTATTTCAAGGAAATAATGTAATTTTCGGAAACTTTCTGTTCGGTGCATATCAAATTTATTAAAATAGAAAAAAATAAAGAAAAGGAAAAATAAGTAGGAACTTTATTTGCAGAACTAAAAGTTATTGAATATGAGTTCATACTGAGTCAATCATACTAAATTATTTTATTCCCATAAATGAAAATGATCTTTTCCTTTGAGAATAATGTCAATTTCACCATCCGAACTAATCTGACAATCAATAAGACAACAACTTGAAACTTTCTGACACATTCACGGACTCATTTTTAAACGGAAAATTTATTGAAGCGATTTGGAATCGAATGGTGTTTACCATCTTTTGATAAATGAATATTGTCTATCTCTATAAGTGATTGTTGTCACATGAACAAAGGTTTTCTTCTTTCCGGCATTGTTACGTCCTGAATGTCGATTCTAAACACAAACTTCGACAGTATTTTGTAAAAAGTCTTCTGTCTTTATCAAAAACCAGCATTCGATTGTATAGTATCTAATAAAAGCAGCTGCCAATTTCATTAGTTTCCAAACAAAAATGAATCCAGAAATGTGTCCAAAAGTAACTCCTTCGAATTTGAGAACAGACTTAATGCAATCTTTTAATAAAATTACAGTTTTATGAATGCCAATACAATATTTCTTTAAATATGACATCATT
Source organism: Maratus michaelseni (assembly GCA_963931845.1). NCBI lineage: Eukaryota > Metazoa > Arthropoda > Arachnida > Araneae > Salticidae > Maratus > Maratus michaelseni. The sequence continues at coordinate 19,838,279 of OZ007586.1, forward strand.
TTCATTTGTCGAAGCACGATTCTGATGGGAGATTTATGATCGGGGAATTTTATGTTATAGAAATATAGTCCTTGTTTGTTACTTAAAGTAAGTACTTATTTAACAGAAATTTACTGGTATATTTAAAATAACCTTTATTTCTAATTGCTAACATTCCTAAGCATAGTAAATTTTGATAAATTCAGAATTGAATGTATGAATTTAACTTGTGTAATGGCGATACTTATAAACATGAAAAAATTAACAAATACAGATCAAAAGCTATAATAGATAAATATATGAATGTAATTTCATTTGTGCAAAATTAATGTGCAAATTATACTACACTGCTCAAAAAAATTAAAGGATATTGCAGTTTTAGGTGGATTTTGTATCTGGGAAACTTTTTAGCTGATTGATACATGGTCGACAGACATAGTAGGTTATATGAGAATAAATTACACATGTTTGGCAGAAAAATGCATTTTATTGCGCATTTGTGTACAAAAGGAAAAAAAACACAATTTGTGCATATGAGAAAAAAAGAATAAGAAAAGGTGTTTTCTTCAAAGAAAATCATTTTCAGTAGGGGGTATGGTTTCCACGGGCGGCCAGCAACATTGAACACCTTTGAGGCATGGACTCAATGAGGCTATTAATGACGAGTTGGGGTATTCTGCCCCACTCTTCCAGAAGAGCTCTTTCCAGTTCTTGGAGAGTTTGTGGGGGTTGTTGGCGGCCAGAAACTCGTCTTCCTAGAGCGTCCCAAACGTGCTCGATTGGATTCATGTCTGGAGAACACGCTGGCCATTCCATTCGAACGATTCCTTCCTCGAAAAGGAAATCCTCCACCAGGTTTGCACGATGTGGCCTGCAGTTATCGTCCATTAAAATGAAGTTATCTCCGATTGCTGCAGCGTAAGGGACTACAATAGGTCTGAGGATCTCATCCCTATATCGGCGACCAGTCAGAGCTCCATCTCGAATGATGCAGAGGTCAGTGCGCCCGTCAATGGAGATGCCACGATACACCAACACTCCTCCACCGCCAAATCTGACACTTTCGTGCACGAACGCAGGATTATTCCTACTGCCACGGTCCCTCCAGATGAAAATACGCCTATTATCCGGATGCACAGAAAAACGGGACTCGTCAGAAAACAGAATATTGCTCCATTCATTTCTCCTCCAGTTGACATGCTCGGTTGCCCACTCCCTGCGGTCGCGACGATGCCTTGATGTTAATCTAACACATACCATCGGTCGGCGAGCATACAGACCTACAGCATGGAGCCGGTTTCGGACAGTCTGAGTTGAAATCGTGGTGCCTGTAACCGAGCGAAGGTGTTGTTGGAGAAGAGTAGCGTTCATGTTTCGGTGTCTCCGAGCTGTTAACGCTAAATACCGATCTTCATTGGGTGTTGTTGCCCGTCTACGACCTTGCCCTGGTCTTCGGTCTGCACATCCACTCTCCAAAAAACTGTTCCAGATCCTGGAAATGACACTTTGTGACACTCCAATGGCTTGCGCTACTTCGGCTTGAGTTTGGCCCCCTTCTAACCTATCAACATTTCTCCAAGCTTCTGAATCTGTCAAATGACTTCGCTGAGACATCGTACTCATCGAAACAAAGCAATCACTGAATGCCGATCATCCTTGTCTTCATTCTCTTTATCCAGTTGAAAGTCAAATTTCATTCGCTGCCGCTGAAGCGACGTTTTTGACGTCGAACTCAAAATTTGCATACTCCACAGTTTGAAAACCAGAAAAATTTGCATTTGTGATTCTCTTCTTCTATTTTCGGCAAAAAAAATTTCGTTTATATCTTTATTTTATATAAAACTTCAAATATCCTTTAATTGTTTTGAGCAGTGTATTTTTTCGATTAAAATTTATGATTAATTATTTATATACAATTGGTTAAAAATATATATATATATAAATTTTTAATGTAAATTCCTGTTTATGTAATAAAAGAAAATAATTCTATTCATAATTATTATATTCAAAAACACATGCATAATTACGTCTAGATAGAAATAAACTTCGTTAAAATAATATTAAACTACAGACTTAATATTAAAAATACATAAAAACAATTAAAATTATCAATTAGACGTTTCGTGCACTTTCGTACACCTCATCAGTACTACAAACACAACTGCAAAGCCACCAGAACCAAAACAAGAAAAATAGTTAAAGTCACAGTTTAGTTAAAACATTGTATTCTGCTGGAATCTGTGCACAATTATTATCTTTACTTTTTTGAAGAAGCCTCATTTGTTGAAGGAGAAAGTGGTAAAAAAATGCAGATATTCTAAGTCATACCATAAAAAGTTGATTTTAGCAAAAAGAAGTAAAGCATCATTTCAATAAGCTCATTCTAACTAAATTAGATTAATGCCCAAAAAATTCTAATTTTAAGCAAAATTCTAGTTTTACATTTCAGAAATCTGATTTCAATCATTATAATCATCTGAATTGTATGTCCTTTTCACTGCATTGACAATATAATGTGCATGTTTGAACATTGGAATAAATAATTCAACAATGATTTAAAAGTGGAAACAACATATTTATTATAAATGTATGATCTTGCTTACAGCATCCATGTAATTTGATAGTGACATTTCACCATTGATGAATCGCTGTTTCAAATTTGATAGTTTCTCATTAACAACTCTCTATATTTTTTTCCCCACTTTCACAATTGTGGCTGGCATCCATCATTGCCTCATTTTCATTTTGCTCCTGTTTTAAAAGCTGAATGAGTGAATAGATATTTAAATGATGGCTGTTCGCTTTTTTTATCATCTTGCTGTGCCATCCTTCCACATTATTTGTGGTACGTTCCTCACTGTTTCCAAAGTGATTCCACAAAGCACTGAAAATATATAGAGAATTATGATTTTAATAACTAAAAGTACAAAATATGTCTGTGTATATATATATATATATATAGATGGATTATGCTTTTTCTAATTTTTTGGTTGTACCAAGAATTGCTTTTGACTGCTACTACACTCGCTCTGAGTTACCTGAAAACATGAAGCGAAAGCAGTCTATTTATATACACTATATTTCCAATGATGATTGGTCACTTGCGATTTTAGACGTTTTGTAAAATATCAGGAAAGATACATGAGGAATTATCCTGAAACTTCAGGAGTGTAAACAACATGATAGACGTCATATATTTCCGCAAAGATTTTTTCCCGAAACCCCATAAGGGGCCGTCAACAAATTGAAGAAAAATGAATATCTTTTGGATAACCCTGTAGAAACTAATATAGCAAAAAGCATTCAAACTGTAGATTATGATTAAGTGGCTTATTGTAATAAATTGGGTGCATTTTTATGAAGATAGCATGTATACTCGAAGAGAAATTCACGTTTTTATAAAAACAGTCCCAAATTTTACCAAGTTTTTTGCTTATAATTTGCAGAGTTTTTAATATAAAAACAAGTTATTTTCAGAAAATATGACAAACACAATTGTACACAATACCTTGTAATCAGAATTAAAAAATAATAAAAATTGTATGAAAAATGAGCAGGTTTACTAAATATTGTTTCACTGCGCATGCGCGAATTCAATCAAAATATACTGTGCATAATATATTACCTAAATGTATAGACCAACTTTTATGAAAGTCTCAAAAACATAGCTTGAAAATTCTGATAGTAATCGTCGATAGAATAAGCTCGAATTTCGCTGTTCCCAAAAGGAAGTAAAAATATGAGGGGTTGTATCCAAATATATTAGCTTATGAAAGTTGACGTAATAAGAATGAAGTGTCTCTCATTCTATATTTGATACAAACCCTCATCTTTTTGCTTCCTTTTGGGAACAGCGAAATTCGAGCTTATTCTATCGACGATTACTATCAGAATTTTCAAGCTATGTTTTTGAGACTTTCATAAAAGTTGATCTATATATTTAGCTAATATATTATGCACAGTATATTTTGATTGAATTCGCGCATGCGCAGTGAAACATTATTTAGTAAACCTGCTCATTTTTCATAAAATTTTTAAATTATTTTAATTCTGATTGCAGGGTGTTGTGTACAATTTTTTTTTGTCATATTTTCTGAAAATAACTTGTTTTTATATTAAAAACTCTGCAAATTATAAGCAAAAAACTTGATAAAATTTGGGACTGTTTTTATAAAAACCTGAATTTCTCTTCGAGTATACTTGCTATCTTCATAAAAATGAACCCGAATTATTAGAATAATCCACTTAATCATTATCTACAGTTTGAATGCTTTTGCAATATTAGTTTTTACAGGGTTATCCAAAAGATATTCGTTTTTCTTCAATTTGTTGACGGCCCCTTATGAGGTTTCTGGAAAAAATCTTCGCGGAAATATATGACGTCAATCATGTTGTTTACACTCCGGAAGTTTCAGGATAATTCCACATGTATCTTTCCAGATATTTAACAAAACGTCTAAAATCGCAAGTGACCAATCATCATTGGAAATATAGTGTATTAGTTAATTTATATATTTAAAACGAAAAGCGCATTCTGTCAAATCCACATGGAAATTGTCTCTTTGCGCATGTGTCAACGTTTTTTTGTAAGCTTCTACCCTCAGAAACGGGAAACCTGATTGATTAATCCAACCCTCACCTTTTTATCCTAGGGGGATTGAAAAGGGTTGATTGAATGATGAAGCCATTGGATTGAAAGCATAGACCTTCTCATTTATTTTTGCTTTGAGGTTGAAAGCTAAACCTTTTTTTTAAAAAAACTCATTTTTTTACTACTAAATATGCATATTTTTTCGCTAAATTTTCAATGAAGCTTAGATACAGTTATATTTATAGCCGACTGAAATGTTCGAGAGTTCGGAAGATGATAATTATTTTTTTATTGCTATGTTAAAGGAGCCGACATGAAAACAAACAAAAAAGCGAGAAGAAAACGTTTAGTTTAGAACTAGATAACGACATTTTTTCACAATTTTTTTACACTGGCTGTAAATCTGTTTTATTTATCACCAATAAAGATTTCAAAGAGTTCGGACAAAAAGAAGTTTTTATTTTAAAACTATGAAACGACCCTGGGTAAAAAGCAAGAAAATGAGAGCTTTTATCACTAAATATCAATATTTTTTCATTAAAAAATAGAATTTTATACAAAATCGAGTTAAAGATATAAAATAATAAAAAGTTGATGTTTTTTTCAAGGGGGGGTTGGGGTCAGCTAGTAAATAAAAGAATCCGATTTTAGGTAAAAAGCTTTTTAAAAGTCTAATATTGGCCACTAACAACACCAAAAAGCCTATTTACAACAGGCTTTTATTATTTGCTTTTTCTTCACTCCTTGATGTTAATCTTTTAAATGATATTTGGCTGAGGTCAATTGCTATCCCAGCCATTTTTTACATTTTCGATTTTGTCTTTTTTATTAGCATACTTTCACTTTCGAAACTTAATCATTCAAAAAATCTAACCTGAATTGTCGAAAAAACCAAATTCAAAAAAATAAAAAAGGGCCTGCATAGCGATTGACCATCCAATCAACCTATCCAATGCAAAATAATAATAAAATAAAAATAAGGATATTGAAACACAAACGAGATATTATAAAATAACTATCCCACAGGATTAACAATAGTGAGTGGGTGTTTTCGCGTGAGTGTAGTAGCAATTTAAGCATGTAGTTCGACATATCTTTGATTTTTTTGTTTTATTTCAACTATTTGTGAAAATCAAGTTTTATTTCTGTTATAGAATTTTAGTCGGTAACAAATGCTGAACTATTTGTATTGTTTTAAGTGAAATTCAGTTAATGGTCTGTTATCAAGTTGCATGCTATAAAAAAATTTTTTAAGTCGTAAAATTTATTTTAAGAACCATAATTGTTTAACCTGGTAAACCATAACTAAATTAACCACTGTGACAGAGCTGATGTAAATCTTAATTTTATAGGATCATTTAGAGTTCACATTCCTGCCAAAATAAAAATTAATTTTTAAGCTTAATGCCCAACTTTTATAGAAATTAAATTTAAAAAATATATATACAGTAGCTTTTTATTGTACAGCAAAACTTGCTCAAAGTGGATTGCAAAGGACTGATATATCTTTTGGAATTGGACACATTTGTGAATATGCGTGTTTTTTCATTGTTTCATTATTACTTCTGTTTTCGTGTCAGATCCCGTTTTTTTTTTTTTTTTTTTGTATTAGAGAAAAAAACCGACATAAAGACGATATATTGTCTATTTCCTCTGCCAGGACCATCAAATTAGTTCAAACTGGACAAATTTCTGCGTTATCCACGTTCCGATTTGGGTAACTTTTACTGTATATTATAATTAACAGATAACCAGTTCGAACTACAAAAATAATTTAAACATATTATGTAAAATACTTTACTTACATAAGGAACAGTCTCTTTTCATGAAAAAAATAATCCTCTTTTTAAAATGTGTCAACTAAGTAGTTGTGAAAATCCGTAGTTTTGGGATGCTGGGGTGCATCTTCAGCAAGCAAAAGGAAAGCATCCTCAATTAAATTGGCGGGGGGGGGGACACCAATGGTAGAGCCGCTGCCCTTCTAATTCAATTTCTGAGATTCTTCTTCATTCTCAGAATTCCTTTTTTAGACCTAATGCTTGCACCTAAAGCAAAAAAAATTAATGAATAAATAGATTTCTTGAATTTATTAATAAATTGATTTCAAAAGTTTATATATGCAAAAAATAAAAATAAATATTATTATAAAGAAAAAATAGGATGGATGGGAGGGTAGATGTTAGAGTATGGAGGAGTGGCGATGTTGTATGAATAATTAAAATGCAATGGTTAATTACAACAAAAAAGCGTTAGAGTGTGTTATTACTTTATTATGCACCCTTTCATTACAGTTATTCTTTTGATGTTTCTGTACACTTCATTTTTTTAACAAAATTCGTTTCATAGCATTTACTTTATGCATTATTTCATTTTATTAACTTCTTTGATTTGTGTGGGAGAATATAATTTCATCACTTTATCAATCATCACGCTTTCTTACATCTAAATTTGTTTTTAATAGCTATTCCCTCCCCATTAATTATTATTCCTTCAGATTACGTTCTTTCTATTTAATAGTAATGATTTCATAAAATCTTTATGCAGTTTTAATTAATTTAATCTACAGAATTTTAATTTATTTCTTTTGATTTGTATGGCTAAATGTCAAATCTTAATAACTTCTTCAATAATATCTTTCTTTACTAACTATATTTGTCTTATTTGAATATTTTCTTCACCCCTTTAATTTATATTATTATTTGCTTATAGAAATAATACTATTATGTACTGACAATGTATTAATTCATGTATTGAAATTTAGTTTTACTTAATAGAACAGAGACAGTTAATAACTTAATTTTTCTTTTAACTTATTTTTATATATTTTAATACAATTACCTAGTACAATTCAACAAAATTAAAAGTGTGATGCACTTTCAACACTTTCCAACTATGTTGGCAAGTAGGTTAATTTTGACGGTTGTTGGGCTGATTAAGATATCAGACCAGATACTATGATCATTAAGGTTAACTGGGTGAATTAGTTCAGCCATATTCGTCCGGGATTACTCAGTTGGTAGAGCATTGTCAGCTTCAACCAAGGGATCCCGGGTGCTAATATCCGAACCCTATAGCTTACAACGCATTGGCGAACGCCAAATGATTTGGCGAGAACAGCCCTATTTCGTGCATGCGCAAAATCTAGCCAAGCCGTTCAGTACTTACGCCGCTACGCTTATGCAAAGCAATGATATATAAAATAACTATGTAACGCCTTGAGGCAAGAACTCAGGTGAGGGCATCCAAGTCGTCTTTGTAGCTACAAATTGTACTCATTTAAAGAAAATATACCAAATATTTTACTTTGAGGAGCCAAGGAAGCTTCCCCCATTTGCCCTTGTAATAATAAGTCACTGTTCGATGTGGAGGTTTTACTGTTAAACGATACGATCAGGGAAGACCGAGCTGTGCTCGGTTAAAATTAGCTTTGAGTTTAAATATCATGACCAAAATGACACACTAATCAAATTTTGTCGAACATGTGACCAAGCCTAATTGGTGCCCGATACCCGTAGCATATAAAATTTAGTCAAAATAGTCTGAGCCATTTTTTAGATAAAATTAGCTTGAGCCACAGTGACCCAAAAATGACCCTACTACTCGAATTTTCTCGGACATGTGACCTAGCGCAATGATTTTCTCGTTCCCGAAACTAGTAAGACACAAAATTTAATCAAAATCGTTAGAGCCGTCTTTTAGATAAAATTAACTTGACCCGCGTTGACCCAAAATGACCCACTAATCGAAAGTTCTCGAACATGTGACCCAGCACAATAGACTCCTCTTGCCGGAAAATGGTAGGATACAAAGTTTAGTCAAAATCGTTTCAACCATTTTTTTAGATACAATTAGCTTGAGTCTGATTCATGGCGACCCAAAATGACCCACTAATCAAATTTTCTCAAACATATGACCCAGCCAATGGTTTTCTGGTGTCTCAAAACTGTAGGACACAAAATTTCGTCAAAATCGTTAGAGCCATTTTTAAAATAAAATTTGCATATGTATATACCCTCCCCCCCCCACACACACACACACAAGATTTGCTCTCGTATTCAAATATATGATGTATATAATACTCTGATTGTTCCTAGTACACATGGTTAGCACGTGCTTTAGCCAAAATTATAATTGGCGTATTCAAAGACATGTTATTCATAAATGTGTGGTATTTTCCCATCTTAACTTGAAGCGCCCCCCCCCCTCTTTTTTTTTATCAGGGATATTTTTACTGTGGTGATTTTTACCGTGGTGATTTTTACCGATTGTGATTTTTACCGTGGTGATTTTTTCCGTGGTGATTTTTTCCAGAGTGATTTTTTCCGGGATTCCTTGGGGCTTCGCCTGTGAACAAACCTAAGCATATTCCAGTTGTATATTTCAGCTTAGTTCGAAAGGTGGCGCTTATTTCTGAAACTGGATAGCAATTTTGCAAAAATTTCGCATTTAAGGAAATAAGGCCCTTGACGCCTGTCAATTTTTTTTACCTTTAACAGTGAATGTTTTGCAAAAATACAGGCTTCTGATTGGTCAATCTCGTCTCCCAAACAGCGCAAAATCTATCTTGATCCCGACCTTTGAATCTTCAGGGGAATTTTTGAGGAAGTACAGTTTGTAAGTTCTCATTTATTATTTATCTAATTCTACTATCTATTTATCTTTTCCAAATTCGTATTGTTTTCTTCAATCGATCACAATAATAAAAATGCCTGTTCACAGGTTCGTTTTTTTCTTTCTGAGAAAGGCTGAATTTGGACAAAATTTTTGAGATTAAATTAGTTAAATATTTTATATGGTAGTAAATTTAAAATTTACCTTTTTTGATTAGAAACCGAAACTAATGGGGACTTTTTCAAAAAAAACTACTGATTTGGGGGGGGGGGGATGGGGAATTTAAGAACTTTTGAAGACGACTTTCTCGAATTTGGCAACAATTTGGTTTGGGGGCTGTTCAGAACAGTAGATCAGGAGGCGCATGGGCGATGGAGATTAAAGTATGGAGTGAGTCTGCACTGTGAATGAAATTGAAAGGCCCGCGTTCATTATCATTGATTTGGACGTCCAAATCAATGATAATGAACTCGGGCCTTCATTTGACTAATTTACGTATTTTAATGATATTTTGTTGAAATTTTGTAGTGAACTTGAGCGCTGCTCTTGATTCTGGAGGTTGCGGGTTCGATTCCCTTAAATTTCTAAGTGTTTTTTCATTTAAAAATGTTTTATCGATTGCTTTCTATTTTTCATGATTAATGGAATATATTTTATAAAAGTAAAATTTGATATTATTAACAACCACTTATTTAATTAAATACGACAAATTCAGCTATTTTACGATTAAAATTTTACATTAGAGTGCCTTTTAATATTTAAACATTATTAATTTTTTTTCTTTTAGCAAATGTAAAATAAGTAATGAAAATATAACCAATTTGCACGAATTTCTCCAGGTTTTTGTAATGAGTACTTCAACAGTGAATTTTTAGTACGAATAGAGTGCAAAGCATATTTTACAATGTAAAAAATATTATAAAAATAAAAAGTAAGATATATACATTATTTAAACTAGAAATATCAGTACCTATTTTTGTAATGAGGTAAAATACATGTGGTTTACCGTCTAGTTTCGTAATGAGTCTTATGTGACCTATATTCCATTTACACATTCAACGTTTTTATTATTTTCATTTGGAAAACCGATTTGGTAATCCTTATTTAGTAATTTTTTAGTAGTTCTGGCGCTGAGAGCGTTAAGAATTCTTCTAAAGAGAGTTCAGCGGCATAGAAAGACTAGCCGTTGAAGATTTCGCCATTGAAATCTGACCGCTATTTTCGTATAGTGAAAATAATTCGCATCGGCTACGTTGCCTATCAGTTGAATTTTTTTTTTAAAGCTCACGAATTGTTTTTCCATCTGAACCTTTTGCGACTTGAAATCGCGTTTGTAAACTTCTCCTTGTGGCAGTAGGACTCTGATTTAATCGGTGGTACTCCAACACAATAAACACACGTTCCTCCACGGTATACATCACTTTCGGAATTATTTTCTATGCTTCTGAACTCTGTTTAGAAGGATTCTTAACGCTCTGAGCGCCCTCTATCGGTGCTATTTTTAACTAAATTTTGAGTTTTACGTATAAGATTCTTACGATTTTTTTAATAAACATACCACTGGTTTCTTTTTTCTCTCAATCATCGTTTCCGGGTTATTGATTTTTAAAGTTAGGGGTCCTTTGTGAAACACCCTGTGCATACAAAAATGTAAGTTAAAAGAAAGTATGTAATATTAGGCATGTAATTTCGCAAACATATTAATTATTAAAAAAAAATAACCTTATTTATAATCCGGCTCGAATAATAAAAATGTTTACTGAATTATCTGACTTAGGAACTATATTTTGTAAGTTATCTAATAGTTTGTGCTATAGTGCCTTGCCTAGTAATGTTAAATTTTTTGCAAACTCCAACCAAGTTTCTAAATATCAAACACAAAATTTCAGTTTTTCGAGTATTATAAATCACTTAATAAAATCTACAATGTTCATCTTCAGTTAATATATTTATTCTTAATGCTAGAGAACTTTAACATATATTTTTTTTCTAAATACTGAGGTATGTGTGTGTAAGAATATAATCAGTAAAAAAGGGAAACGATCGGAAGATTCATTATAACAATCACACGTGTAAACTAACTTAAATAATGAAGATAATTAAATATCTTAAATCTAAAATTCTATCATATCCGGGATAGAGAATATATGTGAAAAGCATTTATTTTTGAAATGGAAAATTCTAATAGATTTTTTCCATTTAATAAAAGAACATTTTTATGTGAATTATATATTGAAATAAAATTTCGAAATTTATTCATTTCGTAATAGAACTTAAAAATGTTGTTATCTGCAGCAGTTTTTTTAAAATCTTATTTCAATTAAATGTCTGTTTTATTTATTCCTTACTGAACTTTAATTTCGTTATTGAATATTAGCTACAAACAAAAGCTCAATTTTTTAGTGAAACGGATTAATATTTTGTAGCGATAGAGATAAATAAATGAAAACAAAATACTGCTTGAAATTTAATTTAAATGCGTAGAAATGTGTTTAAATGAGTAAATTGCGATAGAGTTTTTAAACAAATTGCATTTGAAAGTACATTTTTTTCCTTATATAATGGTGTCAAAATTAAGAATATGCGATGTTTAGAAATTAAAATAATTGCAGTAGCAAAAATCGCAAAACCGAAATTTCATCGTCCAGTGTTGCCATTCGCTAAATGACGTCAGCGTTACGCACGGACACGCTTGTCCTTTATAATATAGATAATCGAAAAGCCAAGATGACATGTTCGAGGAATTTCTTCCTCGAAAGCCATAATTTGTGTCACTTTCAGTGCTATATTCAATTAAAAGTTATGCAGTTTTGTATTTTGAATTTTGATATTTTTAAATGTTCTTAATTAGCGCCGTATTTTATTTATGTATACTTTTTTTAGCATTTAATAAATACAGGATATTATTTCGTAATATGATGTAAAGTCGAAAAGTAAAATAAAATATTAGTTTCGATAGAAAACATAAAAAAAATTACAAGAAAAATACTATATAAATTTTGCAAATCTTGAAATTTTCAGATTCAAGATGCCACGTTCAGATTGATTATCTTTGTAGCCACAAATTTTTGAAGAGGTATTTTAGAACAGAGTTAAGTCTGTCTGTATACATGAGTGTTACACGATCAGCGGTTTTTTTTAAGTTTATTCAGACTTGTACCACTTTTTCTGAAGAATAATATACGCATTATTTAATGAAGAATTAAATAAGGCGCATTTTTTAATTCGAAAATAGGGATAGCTTTCTGAATTAAAAAAAAAAACCGCCCAACTTGTAGCACTGACATGTATATACTTTTTAACACTTTCCAACATAGTTAAAAAGGGTTTATGATTTCGGTTTGTCTGTCCGTGCTCTAACTCGCGTAAATATACTCGGATCATCATGCAATTGATATATGTTATTGAGGTTTACTGTGGCATGTTCGGTGTTGAAAATGAAGTGTGCAGCACGTATAGTTTTTTTTTACAGTGACACTCAAAAGAATTCCGTCACATTGTGGTTTATGGGGAAAATCATTTGCGGTTTATTTTAATGATGTTACACAATTTCAAACATATTGAAATGGATATATATCACTGAGGTGCACTACAATAGGCGAATTATAGAATATGGTGTGCATAGCACTTATAGTTCCTTTACAGGGATACTCAAAAGAATGCCGTTACATGACTTTCTATGAAGAAAATCGTTTGCAGTTTATTTTAATAATGTTTCACCGTTTCAAACATATTGAAATTGCTATATATCACTACGTAGATTACAAAAGGCGTACTATAGAATATTGTGTGCATAGTTTTCATCGTTCATTTACAGGGACACACAAAAGAATTCGGTTAAAGTACTACTTATTAATGATATTTATAATGATAATTGCTGGGAATGCTTTTTCAGTTGCTGAACGCGTTTTTTAAATTTAACTCTTATTTTTTTGTCTATTACTTGGTGTGTATAAATTGTATACAGGGCAGTCCAAAAGTTTTCGGGTACATTTCTGTTTATTGTCGGAAATTGCAGAAGGGAAAGTTTAAACTGTGCTACGCTGAACTAAAATTTAGCATTCTATTTAGTATGTATACAAATCTATAGATCCTATACAGGGCTGCACAAAAGAGCTGAGATATTTTTCTGAATATTGGTGGTAATTCCTGAAATTGGATTTTTAAATATGTTATGCGTTTTCAAAATTGTTTAGTTAGATATCATCTTACACCTTACGGTAAAGATTTTCAAAATTATTTTGGAATTGTTGGAAGGTGTTACATAATCTATCCTTGACGCATGATTTTTCGTTCTTGTTTATGTTTACTATCTACAGTTGGTGCAAAGTTCCAATTGTGGCCCGCGGATAACGAGTTTGACATGCATTGCCCACGAGGAAAAACAGTTTGCAGAGTATTATGTACCATTATTTCAAATATAATGAAATTAATATACATTATTGAGGTTTGCTACAAGATACTTGCAGTATATGATGTGCATAACACTTATCGTTCATTTACATGGACACACAAAAATTTTCGGATACCGTACTGAATCTGAAGTAGTCTCTGTTAGCGATAATTGCTGCAAGTGCGTTTTCAGTCAGCTGGAAATGCGTTTTTAATTTTAACTAAATTTTTGCTTACTACGTGGTGTGTATAAATGCTATAGATCCTATACAGGGCCACACAAAAGAATTCGTAAGCATTACAGAGTATGAGCGTGAACCGTTTACAGGTGGTTTTTAATTGAGTTATGCATTTTCAAACTGTAATATATTTAGCATACTAAGAGATGTTCGTAGAATATAAATAAAATCGTACACAGGGCCACGCAAAGAACTGGATACATGGCTGCCTATGGATAGTTTTTGGAAGTGTGATTTCAGTAGTTTTAAGCGTGTTTTAGCCTGAATTAAATTTTGACTTAATATGTGATGTGTATAAATATCTGTAGATAATATACAGGGCTGCACAAAAGAATTCAAGTATGTTTCCGACAATTGATGGAAATTGCTGAAGGTGAATTTTCAACCTATTATGCGTTTTCTTACTTAACTAAATTTTAACATACCATGTAGAATATATTCAAATCTATTGATCAAATGCAAAGCTGCACAAAAGAATTGGAGTATTTTTCTGTCATTCCGTCACTGGTGGTATATCTGAAATATGGTTTTTAAATGTGTTATGCGTTTTCTAAAATGTTTACTTAGGTATTTTATATCTACTTTATTAAACAGCGAAATTTGTTTATAGTATTATGGAAGAGTTGGAAAGTTTTTTTATAATCTATGCTTGGTCATAGGCGTACAGTTTTGAAAATTATTGATGGGGCTCAACTCTTTTTTACACAAATATGTGCAGGTGAGTGTAAAAAAAGACAGATTACTAATTTAATGTTGTTTTTTTAATTCCTTTTTAAAGAAATTAAGCATAATCGTTTACTAATAAAAAATCACAAGTTAATTAAAACATTAAGACAATATAAAAATTCCAATGTATAGACTCGTTTATAAAATGATACTAGCTGATATTCGCGAATCGTTTATAGTAAAAGTACAACGAAAGTTGACTTTGAATAACGTATTGTTTATATATATATATATATATATATATGTAAAAAGTTTAAAAGTTGAGCATTTTATTCTAATTTAAAAAAAAAATAGAACATAAAGTGAGAAAGTTTTCCTAATGTCGTTTATTCTTATAACAAAAGAAAAAAAAGAAAAAATGGGATACTTAAAAATTCTATAAAATACTAGAAAGTAACAAAAAAAAACTAAACTTTTTAAAATTTTATATTAAAAGGGAAAAAAAGTGTCCATTTTAGAATTAATGGTGGGGTTCGAGCCCCACGAGCCTATACAACTCTACGCCTATGTGCTTGATCATCAAGCCTTGATGCATGATTTTTCTTTCTTGTTTATTATAGCACTAGTATTCAAAAACTTGTTTAGTAATTTCAATTACTTATATAATGTCATTTTTTGTCCTCAACCAATATGATCTCAATCAATACTATTTCCTCATTTCACAGGAAATTACTTTCGTTATTTCCATCTTTCTGAACGGAAATAATTAATCTTGTCATTTCAAACAAATATTGAACGACCTATTAAAAAGTATCAAAAGCCATTACTTACTGTACAATTTCGAAATAATAAAAAAATCTTTTAAAAGAACAATTATCCCCATTTGAACATTTTACAACTTTTTGAATGAATTCTTGCGTCAATAAAAGCAGTTTTAGAGTCAGTTCTTGAATGAATGGTGGTTAGGTGACACGTCAAACGCGTCTTTCCGTACGAATAAAATTTCGTTTAGAAAGTTTCTTGGAAACCTAATCTAAAATCCTCCTCCATAGCCAGAATTGTGGTGCCTTTAAAAAAGTATTTCGGTATTTTTTTTCTCTTTTTTTTCGGTATTTTTATTTTCTTTTTTCTTATTGTGTCTGTATTAAAAACTTTTCATTCTCTATTTTAATTTTATTCTTTAACCAGATGTTGTATGATTTTATATTTTTAAATGAAAAATTCTGTATTTTGATTTTATATATCTTTAAACAGATTTTGTATGGATTTATATTTTTAAATGAAAAATTTAAGAAAAAAAATATTGATATTTAGTGGTAACATTTTCTTGTTTTTTTCACACGTAGAGTCGTTTCAAAATATAATAATAATAATTCTTGTTCTCCGAACTCTTTGAAATTTTTATGGGCTATAAATATAGCGGCTTTGCAGTCCATGAAAAAATATTGATATATTGTTGTAAAATAAATGTTTTATTCTCACTTTTTTATTAATTTTTTTTAATTAATTTTTTTGTTTGTTTGTTTTCGCGTCGTGTCCTTTAACATAACAATATATATCTATATATAACCATAAATGAAACATTATCATAACACCAACTGATACAATGAAATAATAATTAAGTATGTAATAATTAGATGACAATGAAAGATTCCCCAGCACACTGAATATGGAAACAAAAACATATTAAAAGAATAAGAAATTAAATTAAAAATTGAATAAATGGAATTAAATGAATGAAATGAAATGAAATTTGTGGAATTCAGACAGAATTATCAAGTCCCAAATGCCTAAATACCACAAATAAAATGAAATGAGATGTTTCATCATCATATTAGCCATACATTGCTAAATATATATATATATATAGGCTGCCTTGCATTTATTTTATTTACATTTTTATTGAATTTTAAAGTTTAATTTATATACCTTTGTTTAATTTTAATATTTTTGTTTTATGTTTTTTGCAGTTAATGTATTTTTCAATTTTAACTTCGCGCATATTGTTATAAGTTTTTAATATGTTTTCTATTATAAAAGTAAACCTCGAATTGTATTTTTATTTGCTTTTATTTTTATTTTCTTAAAGATAACTCTGTTTTGAATGCAAGGTTAGCTCGAAACGGACTGTCTTTCGCCTGTGTCGTTTTATGTTCTAACGTTATAAGTGTTTATAGTTAATTGTTATAAAAAAGTTTTATATACATCTTCTTTCCTAAAATTTAAATATTTCATATTTTGAGGAATATATATATATATTTCTTATCGTCCGAACTCTCTGGAACTTTAATCGGTTCTAAATATAACTGTGTGCTTTAAATTTTCGTGAAAAAAATAAGCATGTTTAGTAGTGAAAACATCAGCTGAAGGAGCACCGAAACCAGTGTTAAATTTTTCAAAATTCAGATTGCTTGATTGGCACCACTTTTTTTAATTCGCTTTATTTAATCTGTCATTAGATAACGCGAATTTTACTTTCTCAAAAAACTGCTGGCAGTCAAGAAAACTTAATTAAAAAAAAGTAGCCCACTGGCAACACTGGCCGAAATTTTTTCATCCATAATTTCTCACATTTTATTATTATTATTTCTTTAAATACTTCTACTCGTCCGAACATTTCGAAATTTTTGTAAGAGATGTAAATCCGGTCGAACTACCGACGTTTAGTTACTTTTAGCGTAAAAAAAGGATAATCTCCGGGAGGTGCACGAATTTTTTGAGAGGATTAAAATTTGAATTATGAAAACGGATTTATATGTATGTGTGTATATATATATATATAAATTCTTGTGCAAACTATTTTTCTATTCCTTTTCCATGCGCAATAGCCTTTATCCATCCAAGCAAAAAATAAGAATATCATATATGTAAGGCTATAATAAATGTAATTTCAAATTTATCTTCATGATATGGCCAAAAGGAAATATTTTCATCAACATCCGTAGCTCAGACGCCCCACCAGTGTTTGAGAGATTCTGCTCTCGAAGCTGGTAAACGGGAGGTGCTGGGTTCAAACCCCTGTTGCGCTCGTCGACCTAACCGTTCGTGGTTTTCTTTGAACTTTGCTGTAAATACGGGTTAGGATGCCTTAGAAAGATCCCCACGGAGGGCACTCCCCCCTATTGCCTATATCCCTCGTGTAGATAATCGGCCGTCATAAAATCAACCAATCAATCAACCAACCGTAGCTCAAACGTTTCTATTCTAGGGCGTGTTTTCCTTTTATTTGGAAAAAGAATAAAAATACAGCATTACGAACGAAAACAATACTAAATGCACAATACATTACGAAGCATTTTGTTAAACAGTTTAAGTTAATGATTGTTCCATAATGAAGCAATGCCTGGTAACCATAACTCATTCGCAAAATTATATCCATTAGAAGTCGATATATAGTTGTGGATTAAAAGAAATTGAACACCCCCTACTACAGTGGTGGACATAATTATAAGACACCTACCTAATTTGACATACAGTGAAAGAAAAGATTCAGAGCTTAAAAATGCTTTATCAAATAAGACAAAACCATAAATTTATTCTGTTATCACACGTAATTGTTTTACAGAAATAATATTTTTATAGAGTTTAATAAAAAAAAATTAAAAATACCATGGACAAAATTATAAGACACCCTAACATTTTAATTAAAACACCTACTTTTTTTCGAAATATGCAAATTTTCTGCACGCTGTTATGACGTCAGCAGTTAACTAAAGCAGACGATAACCGACTTCACGCATTTACAAACATGCCACGAGGTACAGAATTAAAAGAAAGTGAAATTCGCGAAATTTGGAGATTAAATGGAACTGGTGCTTCAGTTAACAATATTTCAAAAGTTATTAAATGCTCTAGATGTGTAATTTCAAATGTTTTGAAAAGAGGAAGTAATGGATCGGTGATTAATAGATCTGGACGTACTCCTTGCCTGTCCTCGAGAGACAGACACCATGTGCTTTCGCTCGCTACACAGAATAAGATGGCCACTACAGGCATTAAAAATGCTTTGAAACTGAATTGTTCAAGGAGAACCATTCGCAGGGTGTTGCATAATGCTTCCTATGTGAAATAAAAATAATTGAAGAAAAAACCACCGCTTCTAAGGCGGCAAAAATGGACCATTTAAACTTCGCTAAACAAACTATGGCCTGGAACTCCAAATGGTACTCTGTGTGTATTTTCTGATGAAAAAAAGTTTAACCTGGATGGTCCTGAGGGGTTTCACTATTATTGGCATGATTTACGGAAGTCAAATTAGGTAGGTGTCTTATAATTATGTCACCACTGTAACTCTGAAATAAATTATTGTAGAAGAAAGTTAGTTGTATCAAACGACTGGAAATAAATACTACTTTTAAATGATGCATATAAAATTTGCTTAGAGGGCCATCTACATATGAAAACAAACCTAAAAATTGTTTTTTTCGATAGCAAGACCCAAATTTGACAACATATTTTAAATCTGCAGTTTAAACTATGCCTAGGTATTAAATTTCAGGAAATTCCTACGATTAGTTTCAGATAAATTAATTATTTTATAATGAGCATATTTTAGGGGCTGTACCCAAATTGAAGTTCGGTACTCGATTGTTGAAATGCTGCAGAATGACTAAGTCACTTCTTTTAATGCATTATTTTTTACCAATATGAACTTTTTACTCACTTAATAAGTTTCGGTTATTGTTATATGTGCTAAAATAAAGTTTACAAGTATTGAATTATACGATTAAAAAAATATATAAGATTATCTGTAATTAAAATAGTCTTAGAATATGTAAATGTGATTGGAATTTTACTTTATTTTGTAATGCTTTTTCTCAGATTTTGAATATATTTAACTTGCTCTTTTTAAATATATTGTCAGAAATGTGAGTAAACCACTGTCGCAAGAACATTATAGAATTGGCCGACAGATTGGGTATTGTATCCATTTTTAAACTATTTTCAAACCATTTTGCAACCAATTCTATAAGGAAAATCACAAAAGAAATGTGACAGACTATAAGTTATAAATATTGAGGCAATATCATCAAGCATGAGTAGCGCACAGGCAACGTCTCCAGTTTCAAAATGGGAAGTCCAGCTTTTGAATACGATCTATTCCATATACTCTCTGGACGTGTACATCAATGTTCGGAAGTCGAGTGGAGTCGCTCTAAATTTTTTCTATACTAGTAAATCTACAAATCAGAGGCTTCAACGTCAGCTCTACAAATCATTGTTTATTAATCTCGGTATTTTTAGGGTTCCGTACGTAAAAAGTAGAAACAGAACCATTATAAGATTACTCCTGTGCCTGTCCGTCTGTCTATCACAGCTCTTTTTCTCGTAAACTATGGAATGTGGAAAGTTTTCAAACTTAGGAAAGTTATAAAGCCTTTTTACCCACATAATTTCAGATTATTAGCCATTCACAAATATGTTTAGAAAAAATTTAGGGAGCTAAGTAAGTTACTTGAAAAAAAAAGTTTTCCTTTTGTATATCGTGTGGGGTATCGCGTGAAAGATCTCGTGATACCAAACTCAAAAATATATTTGTTTTAATTTTAGGTATTATATTTTCAGAGATATCGTCGAAAATGCACTGCAAAAATATGTCCCCTCCCCACTATTCCCGAATCTACTGAAACTAAAATTATGAAAAAACTAGGGTAGTAGGAGTTTATTTAAACCTTGCAGGAAAACTATAACGATTGTACCGGTGGTTTTGTGTTCTGGGAGTCATGATCGGTGTAGATCTGCAAAACTTTTCCACAAATTCCAACATAGGGGAGAATGTAATAGGTAGTATTTCTTAATTATTGGCAGCGCAATTTCGTAAACATAATCTTAATTTCAACCTTATTTTGAAGACTTTTGCTATTTACATTGCCTACATATCTGCAAGAGAGGTAAAAAATTAAAGCGCGTTTCAATCTATTTGCGACACCTTGTATACCATTGAAGTTTTTTTCTGAACCTTTTTTTCACCAACCACGGAAAGTCCAAACAGAGCCTACAAGTTGAAGTTATGAGAAATATTAAACTCTGAATTTCAATTAAATGTTTAACTTTGATTGCGTTAAAGCTGTACTTAAAAAAATAATTTTTCTATTGGTTAAACAAAAACATATTTCTTTAAAAAATTATCACGTTCTTCTATTATGGGGTAATTTTTTGCCCAGACAGACGCATTATGTCTACGTTTTTTAGCTATTTATATAGAAAATATCCAAAATCATACATCCAGAATTCGTTAAATTATGAAAAGTATGACAGGTCGTCCATTTTGACAGGAAAACTATTGTTTCGTTACTAATATCTACTATATATATAAAACACAAACGGAAATTTCGTTCCGTTCCTTTATAACTCGAGTCCAGCCGAATGGATTTTGATGGAACTTACACTGTTCGAGAGATAATTTTCCAGGGAATGTTTTAGTATATAACACAAAGTTCTACGTATATTAGTTATAGAATTATGATAGAAAGTTCTGTTATTTTGGCCGAAAAGGTTACCATTGCTAATTTTTTGGCTCACATTACTGTTGCAGAAAGAAATAAAAAGGCTATACATGTCGAAAAATAAAAGAAAAACTGTTACAAATTTTATTAAAAAAAAAGAAAGAAAGAAAGAGAAAGAAAAAAAAAGAGTTTTGATGAGAGAATATTATAAAACGAAAATATTTAATTTAAACATGATTGGGAATGTTCGTAATGCTTAAAAAATTATTCAAGGGGCAAGATTTCTTATATTGAAACAATATTTGGCGATGTATCTTTTGTTTTTGGCGATTTCATTTTACTTTTGACCCCAAACAATATGATTTTAAGCCAAAAGGTGTCTTTTTTGTTGTTGTTGCAGAAAGAATTGAAATGGCTATACATCTGGAAAAATAAAAGAAAAAACTGATACTAATTTTATTTTTTAAAAAAAAGAAAAAGAGTTTTGATGAGAGATTTTAAGCCAAAAGGTGTTTTTTAAGTGTACGACTGCATTTTTGCAGTATATATATATTTTTGGTACTTTTCGGTTAGCTGGGCGCCAGTGATATATATATACATGTATATATATACATATATATCTACACAAATACATGTATATACATACATATATTTACACGAAAACATGCATATACATACATATATATACACTTATATGTATGAATATATACATATGTGTGTGTGTGTGTGTGTGTGTGTGTGTGTGTGTGTGTGTGTGTGTGTGTGTGTGTGTGTGTGTGTGTGTGTGTGTGTGTGTGTGTACATACATCACTGGCGCCCGGCTAACCGAAAAGTACCTTTTTTTTATTCAAATGCAAACTATATTAATGGCAATATACTTTTATTTACTTCTACATATATGAAATTTCGTTCCGGCTGCTAATAACTCGAGTTCTGCTGAATGGATTTTCGTAGAACTTAAACTGTAAGATAATTTTTCAGGGAAGGTTTTATTGTATAACATATCGTTCTACGTAGCTTAGTTATAGAATTATTCTGGGAAGTTCTATAATCAGATCAATCCGAGTCTGAAATATTAGCCTTTTTAAAAGGTTTTGCCGAATGGATTTCGATGAAACCTACACTGATAGATAATTTTCTAGGGAAAGTTTTATTATATAACATATCATTCTACGTTGCTCAGTTCTAGAATTATAGGGGGAAATTCGAAAATTGGGTGACCATTTTTTTAATCAAATATTAGCCTTTTCAGTATTTGATTCCGATTATGAAAGATTAGCCTTCTGAAAAAGTTCTACTGGACGGATTTTGATGAGAATTGTATTGTTAGTTAGATGCTATTTCAGGAATGGTTTTAATATACTACATATTGTTCTACGTTGCTTAGTCAAATATTTATGTGTGAAGGTTATATAGTCAGGTGAACCCGATTCCGAAAGATTAGCCTTTTTGAAAGTTTTTACTGGACGTATTTATATTATTTAGATAATTTGTAAGGATGGTTTTAGTATAATTTGTATCGTTCTATTAGTTTTAGAATTATGTGGAAATGTTCTATAATCAGATGAACCCGATTATCAAAGATTAGCCTTTAAAAAATCTGCTACTGAATGGATTTTGTTAGTTAATTTGTTTGCATTGTTAGTTCGACAATTTTTAGTGATGGTTTTAGTAAATTGTATATAGTTTTATCATTCTTTAGCAAACCTTAACTGTAAATGACCAAATAAAAGAGTTGGTCCTTAACAGCTAAAATTTTGACTGCACATTTGAAAATATAACAGCGCATTCATGTCATTTTTCAATAATGTGAAGGATATTCCAGGTAAATATACAGATTGCTTTCAAATACAAGGTCAAATTAAACGATATATTTCGTTTGATTCAAGGCTCATTTGTAGAAACCGACCAGCGCAGGGGGCGTAGCTTGCTAGTAATAAAATAAAATAGTTAAAAGATATATAGATTTGTATTTTGTGTCTACGATACATCTGGTTTAAGAATAAGAATAAGATGTTGAATAACAGTTAATGTTGCGTAACTGATAGATTAGGTTTTAAAGAATTTCTTTCAATCTAGAGTATTACTCAAAAGTAGTACATTCAATTATTTCGCTCTAACATTCATCTAAGATGTTTATTTTTTTACAAATAAAATGATTTATATAACATGGATTAATCGAAATTAAAATTATTTTAATCGTCTCAACATACATTTCGATTGCGGAAAGAAATAAGGATATGAACTTACAAGTGACTTTAATTTTTCTTTTCTTAAAGCATTTCCTCCTATTTTGATAGAGAATTAAAATAAAATAGAACATTAATAGACCGGGAGGCGGCAACGCAATCGGTCTGCCAAGTCATATCTTGGTGAAAAACACGTAAAAACCTGATTTTAGCGGTTAACTCGTAGGTTTACCATTGTGTTTTCCTGCACCCAGTTCTCCATGTTTTCATACTTTTGGGTGCAGGAAAACACAATGGTAAACCTATGAGTCAATCGCTAAAATCGAGTTTTCACGTGTTTTCCGCAAAGTGGAAACACAATGTGACTTGGCAGACCGATTGCGTTTTAATATGCGAATCGAGTTTTAACTAATTCTGAAATTTCAGCCGTGAACTCGATGAGGTGATTGTGTGTGCTGCCGCCTCCCGGTCTATAAACATTATGCACAAATAATGCAGAAGAATAAAAAGAAGGAAAATATAACGTAAAACATTAAAAATAATGAAAAATTTGACTTTGTATCATACAGAGAAATAAAATGTCCTCCTTTTTATTTCATTTCCTTCCTTTACATCTTGTCATATTAAATACTATAATACTTACATATTCGTGTAGACATATGGGGTTCGCGGGATTTTTTTTTATTATTATTATTTAGCTTTTTATTATAATTATTTAGCGGGATTATTATTATTATTATTTAGCTTTTTTTTAATAACACAAAAGTGAATAACACAGTATGAATTCAATAAACAAAGGAACTTCTATTGTAGCTGCATTTGTAACCTGTTTTGAAATTAGACAGGATAGTGAATTTCATTTATAATAATGAGAAAAAGTTTGGCTGAGTAGTACAGAGTTAAAGTGCTTATTGTTTAAAAATCTTTTTAACACTTTCCAACATAGTTAAAATGTGTTTATGAATTTGGTTTGTCTGTCTGTCTGTTTGTCTGCCGTCTGTCTGTCTGTCCATGCTGTAACTCGCGTAAATATGTTAGGATTCTCATGCAATTGATATATGTTATTGAGGTTTACTATGGAATGTTCGGAAATGAAATTAAAGTGTGTAGCTTTTATAGTTTTTTTACAGGGACATGCAAAATAATTCCGCTACGTTGCGGTCTATGGGGAAAAATCATTTGCGGTTTATTTTAATAATGTTACATAATTTCATACATATTGAAATATTGATATATATCACTCAGGTGCACTACAAGATGTTTATTATAGAATATGGTGTGCATAGTACTTATAGTTCCTATACAGGGACACTGAAAAAAATCCGTTAAATTACGGTCTATGAGAAAAAATCGTTTGCAAAGTATTTTAATGGTGTTTCAATATTTTATACATATTCAAATTGATACATATCATTGAGGTGCAACTACAAGGCGCTTACTGTCATAGAATGTATCCTTCATCTACAAGGACACTCAAAAGTATTCGGTTAAAGTACTGTCAGTTAATAATAATTCTTTGAAGTGCGTTTTTAGTTGCGGTAAAAATTTTTAAATTTAACTAATATTTTGCCTCTTACTTGTTATGTATAAATTCTATAGATCATATACAGGGCAGCACAAATTATCTTCAGTACATTTGCGTTTATTGACGGAAATTATTGAAGATGAATTTTCAACTGTGCTATGCCATCCCTAACTGAACTAAATTTTAACGTTTAATGTATAGTATATATACAAATCTATAGATCCTATACAGGGCCGCACAAAACAATTCGGATATTTTTCCGAATACTGCTATAGTAATTCCTGAAATGGGATTTTTAAATGTGTTATGCCTTTGTCCAAATTGTTTACTTGGACATCAGAAATTAAACCTTATTAAATGGTAAAGATTTATAAAAGCATGTTGGAAGAGTTGGAAAGTGTTACATAATCTATGCTTGACGCATGATTTTTCTTTCTTTATTTCTGATGAATATATTAGATTACTATGCCGAAGAAATTCGAGAATTTTCAGCATTAAAGCTATTTGCTTTTGATTTCGTAAGAAATACTACCTATTACATTCTCCCCTAAGTTGGAATTCCTGAAAACATTTTGCTGATCTACGCCGATCTTGACTCCCAGAACCCAAAACCACTCCCAGTTCAAATTTTATCTATCGATCTATCTATATCAGTTTTTTGTGGAAACGATAACTTTAATAATTCTGCATAAATCTCTTCCAAACTGATACATAAAATCAAGGGGCATAAACTCTCGGTCAAGGTCGTTAATGGGCAAAATCGAACCAAACGGGGGGAGGATGGGAGGGGTCTTTTTGTGAAAAAAAAACCCAAAACTTCTTAGTTATGATACGTATTGAATCCGTTTAAAGTTATTATTACTTCTATGAAAAGGGCCGAAAATTTATGTAGGACTGATTTTTGATGTAATTAAAAATGGCCCCAAGGGAGTGAAAAAAAGAGGAGTTTAAGAAGAAAAAAATTCATAACTTCGTCCATTCACAAGATATCAAATCCGCTTAAATTTGTTATAAATTCTTTTAATATTATCTACAAATTTTATATTGACATGTTTTTTATAAGACCAACCCTTATAAAAAAATTTTAAAAACAAAAAAATCCCTGCCGGCTCCGCCTACAGACACATTTAGATTTTGAAGTGGGCGGTCCCAACTGCCGCATCATGGCAAAAAATCATTTCTTCTGCAATTCCTATCAAACAGGCGCCCCACGGTCTGCGTCTTCAAAATCTACCTGGGCCTGTAGGCCGAGCCGCCAGGAATTTTTTTTCATGTAATGATCCATCTTTTAGGTAGATTTCGTAAGAAATACCTATATTACATTCTCCCCTATGTTGGAATTTCTGAAAAAAAAATTGCAGATCTACGCCGATCATGACTACTAGAATCCAAAACCACCCCAGCTTAAAACTTTATCTATCTATCTATCTATCTATCTATCTATATCACTTTTTTAGGGACACGATAACTTCCATAATTCTGCACAAATATCTTCCAAACTTATACATAAAATCAAGGGGCATAAAATCTCGGTCAAGTTCTTTAATGGGCAAAATGGGGCTAAGAGGTGGGAAATGGGGGAGGGGGCTTTTTGTGAAAACAAAAAAAAACATAAGTTCTTAATTATGGTACGTATCGAATCCGTTTAAAGTTGTTATTACTTCTAGGAAAAGGGCCGAAAATTTATGTATGACAGATTTTTGATATACACTGGCCTCCAAAAGTTAAGGTACAATATGTTTTTCGAAGCTTACCAGACAAAAAATGGCAGTCAGATTAAACTTCATAGTTTATATGAATGACAATAATAAACTTTAAAAAAACTTACGCAAAAATTACAGCTACCACTTTTATTTTATAGAAAGAAATAGGTATTTGCGAATGAGAGAAAAATATGCAATTACGAAGCTTTCGTAATTTCGCGTGTAAGTTTTGTTGTATTCGAACTATTGTTATCGGTTTTGTTCACAACAGCCAGTCGTAGAGTCTAGAAATGTCTAGAAGAAGTCGTTTGCCCGATTCATTAAGGTGGCGGGCGGTAGGATGGATTTAAATGGGGCTGATACTGCCAGACGGCTGAATGTGTCTCGCAGTGTAGTCCAACGACTCTTGGGATCAGTATGAATCCGAAGATTCTGTGTCCAGAAGACATGTTCCAGGCCGCCCATGTGTTACAGCACCTGCAGAAGACCGGTTTCTAGCTCTTTCAGCCCGAAGGAGAAGATGCACTACTGTGCAGCAAGTCATTGCAGACCACTTTGCGCAGCATCAGGGAGAAGAATCTCTACTACGGTGCGAAGACGTCTTCACAATGCAGGTCTCTATGCAAGGCGACCAGTTGTGTGTGTCCCCCTCAACAGACGACAGAGAAGGGCCCGCTTATGTTGGGCAAGAGAACATGTTTCCTGGACCAGACAACAGTGGGCTTCTGTACTCTTCACAGACAAGTCCAGATTCCCACTGGAGAGCGATTCAGGACGTCTTCTAATCTGGAGAGAACAATGCACTCGATACCATCAATCAAACACTGTCGAAACACACAGGTACAGAAATGGTGGAATCATGGTTTGGGCAGGGATCTCACTCGGAGGCCACACTGACCTGCATGTATTCTATGGAGGAACTGTGACTGGTAAGAGATATCGGGATGAGATCCTTGATTCATATGTGCGCCCATATGCCGGTTCTATAGTTCTATTTGCAATGGTTTCATTCTAATGGATGATAATGCGAGACCACACCGAGATGTGGTTGTTGAGGATTATCTTGAGGATCACGGTTTGGAGAGAAAGGAATGGCCAGCTCACTCTCCAGACTTTAATCCGATAGAACATCTTTGGGACTATCTTGGGAGACAGGTTGCGGCCAAGACCTGTATCATAGTATCAGACCTCACAATCAGCAAGTTTCCTTTGACCGCTATGCACGTAGTTAAAAACCACATGGTTGTTCTGCTACTAGCGCCATCAATCGTCAGTAATAGGAGTATTTACGACACGAAATAACACGAAATTTTTTCACAGCTCCATTTGTTCTATGCATTTGCTTATGAACTAGTATCGGTAGTATCCAACAGGCGGCGATACTTTCCGAAGAAAGTCAAATAATAAGTTGGCAATTACCGCGGACATTTTCTCCCATAGACTTTCTCCGGATTGTCAAGTCTGATCTATGATAAGGGAGTCTTGGTTGCGGCTTTAAGTCCTCCTCCAAGGTCATTAAATGAGCTGGAACAAGGCTTACTCCAAGTCTGGTCAGCGTTACCTATTTCGGTGTCCGACAATTTAATTGAGAGCATGGAAAGTCGATGCCACCAGTGCATTCAAGTCCGGGGTGGACATATTCCGTATTAGAACCAGTTTTTTAATGTTTCTGTCACATTTTACTGCATAATACTGCGATGTACTGATTTCTCCAAGAATGGAATTTTCCACCATGAGTGCTTTTTTGTTGTAATTTCATTTATACGTTTAACTTAAGTAAAGTTCTATGTCGCATTTAATAAATAACAGTTTAGCGCATATTTCCTCCAAATTTGTTGTTTTTATATTCATTCATTTGCAAATTAGACGCAAAAAATCGGTTGTACCTTAACTTTTGGAGGCCAGTGTAATTAAAAATGGCCTCAAGAAGGGGGGAGGGAAATAAGGGTTTCAGAAGAAAAAAAATGTAAAGTCCTCCAAGTTCCCTGTGAATTATACCTCTGGAGGTGCCTAATCAGATGAAGGTCTCGTCACCTGATCAAGGCTCTAAATTACGAGACCAACTCGCATAACGATGGCATGACATATGGGTGTGATGCCAAGCGCAGGTCCATACAAAAAGAATAACATTAATTAGCAGCAAAACAAAAATGGGAACAAAACTAAGTCCTCCACATAGCCGTCCTGCCAGCAATGGTCAAGCGCTACGCGGCATCTCTTCAGTGGCGCTACGCGCCCCGGTGCCAGGCACTAAACCCGTTTAAGCTAGGGAAACCAGGCAGGTAGGGGCCTGGTCGTAAAAAAAAGGGTCGTTTGGGCCTAAAAAAAAATATCAAATCCGCTTAAATTTGTTATATATCCTCTTAATATTATCTACAACTTTTATATTGACAAGTTTTTTTATAGGACCAACACTTATAGCAAAACAAAAAACAAAAAATTCCCTGCCACGCTCCGCCTACAGACACATTTAGATTTCGAAGTGGGTGGTCCCAACTGCCGCATCATGGCAAAAAGGTCATTTCTTCTGTAATTCCCACCAAACAGGCGTCCCACGGTCTGCGTCTTCGAAATCTATCTGTGCCTGTAAGCCGAGCCGTCAGGGTTTTTTTTCATGCAATGATGATTTTTTAGGTAGATTTCGTAAGAAATACTACCTATTACTTTCTCATTCTCCCCTATGTTGCAATTTCTGAAAAAAATTTGCAGATCTACGCCGAGCACGACTCCTAGAATCCAAAACCACCCTCAGTCCAAAACTTTATCTATCTATCTATCTATATCACTTTATTATGAACATGATAACTTCAATAATTCTGCATAAATCTCTTCCAAACTGATATATAAAATCAAGGGGCATAAAATCTTGGTCAAGTTCATTAATGGGCAAAATGGGACTAAGGGGTGGGAAATGGGGGGGGGCGCATATCGCATTTATTCTACATCAACTTGCGCTCACTACCAGGGGGCGCTTTGCTATCTCTGTTTCTATGGGCTGGATCACGACGGGGTATGGCTCATTCGACTCGACATCGATATAGCTTATCGATTTTCACCACCAGGGGGCGCTTTCCTATCTCTGGTTCTATGGGCTGGATCACGACGGGGTATGGCTCATTCGACTCGACATCGATAAAGCTTATCGATTTTCACCACCAGGGGTGCTTTCCTATCTCTGGTTCTATGGGCTGGATCACGACGGGGTATGGCTCATTCGACTCGACATCCATAGAGCTTATCGATTTTCCCCACCAGGGGCGCTTTCCTATCTCTGGTTCTATGGGCTGGATCACGACGGGGTATGGCTCATTCGACTCGACATCTATAGAGCTTATCGATTTTCCCCACCAGGGGCGCTTTCCTATCTCTGGTTCTATGGGCTGGATCACGACGGGGTATGGCTCATTCGACTCGACATCGATAGAGCTTATCGATTTTCCCCACCAGGGGCGCTTTCCTATCTCTGGTTCTATGGGCTGGATCACGACGGGGTATGGCTCATTCGACTCGACATCGATAGAGCTTATCGATTTTCCCCACCAGGGGCGCTTTCCTATCTCTGGTTCTATGAGCTGGATCACGACAGGGTATGGCTCATTCGACTCGACATCGATATAGCTTATCGATTTTCACCACCAGGGGCGCTTTCCTATCTCTGGCTCTATGGGCTGGATCACGACGGGGTATGGCTCATTCGACTTGACATCGATAGAGCTTATCGATTTTCACCACCAGGGACGCTTTCCTATCTTTGGTTCTATGGGCTGGATCACGACGGGGTATGGCTCATTCGACTCGACTTACGGTAACATATGTGAGTGTGCATGGCACGCTCAGTGTATGCTGTCTAAGGTAGTGGGGTCCCCAACATTAGATTTGTTTAAAAATAAAAAAATGTTCAACACTGATTTCAGGTACATTTAAGGTTGTTGGCACGGGCAACGCCGGGCGGGTAAGCTAGTTTTTGTATAAAAATGAACACATGCACACTCATTAATATTCAAATATATAGTTTTTTCATTAAAAAAATAAAATAGGACTTTTTTTTTAAATGTTCGATCAATGGCAACTTTCAATGACAATACTCTAATTAGAAAAAAATATTTTTAATTTACTTTGAAATTTATGCCCGTATACCAAATTTTTAAGTAACATGGACTGAAAGTTTCAGAAACTTTTGTATCTAATTTCCATATCTGTACGATAAAAAATCGGAATTAAATATTCGAAAAAACTGTAATTAATAACCTATAAATATTTTAGAAGTCGATTACTAGAAACTTCTAAATTTTTTTACAAAATTTCAGCATATTCTGCCAAATAATTTTTGAGTTATATTTAAAAAAAGCTGAACTACAGTTTAAGAGATCATAATTTATCAAATGATGACGGACGCAGCGTAGTGACAAGGGGAAGGGGGATGAAACGTCTCATAGACGGAATGTTTCTGCTTTTGAACGTCGATCTTATTATGATCTTTCTTTTTTAAATGCTACACGTTTACATTTTCAACTTTGCAGGTGCAGGAGTAGATGCGGGTGCCAGGATCGAACCTGTGAACCCACGGGCAGTAGGTGAGATCGTTACCGCCGAGCAAAAGGCTAACTCGATTGCTTCCTGCGAGATGCTCGTTTTCTACTGCCCGTACAAGATGGCGTCACCACAATACTCCACCCCAGTGAGGAGAACATCTCGTTGACGTTGAACGAGGGATGTTCACTCATGTGGTTGCCAGGTTGCTGCTGTCACGGCGTGCGCACGTGTGACCTCGATATGTGCGGCGTGACAGGCTTTCGTGCTATGAGAGTCGTAATAGGCTTTCGTGCTGTGATTGTTTCACAGGCTTTGCTTGTTGGGGTGTTTCAGTGCTGCCATCTGTTGGACTCAAGAGGAGGTGATGATGTCGGCGAAGGTGCGTGTTCGTTTGTCCAAGGTCATCAATGCAGGAGTATGTGCGGGAGCCAGGGTCGAACCTGGGAACCCTCGCGCTCGCGCAGTAGGTGAGATCGTTAGTGCCGAGCAAAAGGTTAGCTCAATCGCTTCCTGCGAGATACTAGTTTTGTACTGCTCGTACAAGATGGTGTCGCCACACAGGAAAAGCGAAAAACGAAAGTTTTAAAATTCCGATTTGTATGCAGGCATGATTCTACATGACATATTTTAACATCTTTGACCATACTAAAAAGTTCTGAAAAGAACTGTTGTTTCAATAATAATAAAATAAAAAATAAAATGAAATCCTTCAAAAAGAAACTAAAAAACACACCAGCGAGTGGCATTCATACCAGGCGAGAAAATCGCCTGCCTCGAAGCGAAAATCTTAAAAACATAGAGCATAAACAGATTTCATATACATGGGTAAATTTCGGAAGCTTGTTTTATTTATTTATTTTTTTTTTTTAGTTTTCCCACTTGTCACTAATGACGCTGTTATTGCTGCCATTACAGATTTTACTGTAACTGTCCTATCTTGTATGTTAATAGAGAAGTTGCAATCAGTTGATCAAGCATTGTACTTCACTTGGAAGTCAGAGTACGTCCACCAATCAGAACTGCCTATTTGTAGTGTGTGACCTCCCGAGGCTAACGAAAAAGAAAGGCTACCACGGTGCTTTACGCGTATCTTTTTTTACAGACAGCGGGAGTCACGTGATGCTCGAATGCACCAATGAAGGTGTACGAAAAGAGCATCACGTCACTCTAGCGGTTTGTAAAAAAATATAGGTGGAATGCACCGCGGTAGCCTGTCTTTTTCGTTAGCCTCGGTGACCTCCAACCTGACGTCAATTGCAACTTCCCTGCGTAAAACATCCTTATCTTGCATCGAATTCCGCTAATTCTTCTAACCGGTTTTGACAATTTCAATTGGAACTTAAAAATGTCTAAATAATTAATAGTGATTACTAGTGCCACTAACCGCAGCTGTCGGTACAGGAAAATTGTCCCTTTAACTGATACTAAAGTGGGGCCTCCGTGGCCGAGTGGTTGAGACGCATAATTTCCCTGTTCACCGCCGATAGACGATTCGCGACTCAAACGGACTATAGGGGGAAATTTGGCGCTGTCCTGAGTCGGCAATCAAAGGACGACATAAGCTATTTGTATGTGTTTTTCTATTTGAAATATATATATATGTATACATATATATATATATATGTATACATATATATATATTAAAATATATATATATATTTATTATATATATATACATATATATATATATATATATATATATGTACATATATATATATGTATACATATATATTCTATATATATGTTAATTTCTTATATCATATCTTCTTATATCTTCATAATCCTCCAAAATACCGGAAATGACTTAAAAAGCGTTTGATTTTACAAATAATCAGAAAGCGCAAAAATCCCAATCGTCGATCAGCGGTGGAGACGGAAATTATGCGGTTGAGACACCATTCCGCTATTCGCTTGAGAGCGTTGAAGTCAGGTCGGCGGGTTCGACTCCCGCCAGCTCCATTGCACACACTTTGTGGAGCTCACGGATGTAACTCTCTGGTGTTTGTAAATTTCCTTGTGGCTATCTCGTCCCTGTATATTGACGATGACTTATAAGCGGGCACTTGATGTCAAGCACACAAGTCAGATGTATGGTCTCAATAAACAATAAACAAACTGATACTAAAGTACTACTGAAATCATTATTTATCGTAAACGCGTTTGAAAGTGTCTGATATTCAAATTCGGATAATTTTTAACATGTTATATAAGCACAGAATTAAATCTGACATTGTGCAAAAAA
The DNA here is from genome assembly GCA_963931845.1 of Maratus michaelseni. Classification (NCBI taxonomy): domain Eukaryota; kingdom Metazoa; phylum Arthropoda; class Arachnida; order Araneae; family Salticidae; genus Maratus; species Maratus michaelseni. The sequence continues at coordinate 19,871,395 of OZ007586.1, forward strand.
ATAATCATTATAAACAAATCAAGGGCAGGCATTCAGATGTCCGCCCGTTAAGGATATCTAAATAGCGATTCTTAACTTAAATTTAGTGATCACTAATTAAGAATCCTTAAAACGCTATTCAGACTGGTCTTCCTAAACTAGCTTCGGTTTTCCTTATTCCCCGATCTGGCTTCGGCTGTTCTCGGAAGATAAACCAATCAGCATTCAGAATCGCTTCGCTGCAGATCAATCAATCAATCATGCGCATTATTTGCCGTTCTCAGCTTTGCGCGTTTTTTGAAATTTGATTTTTCTACTTTTCATCATCATTTGAGAAAAAAGACAGCATGTAAAAAAAGAAAAAGAAAGACAGAACGATATAGCGATGAAGAATTAAATGCTCTGTTTGTTTTTTAAATATTATTAAATAATGTTAATAATAGCTAAGCTATATTTACATTTACATGCACTTTTTTCGTTTTATTTCCTGGAATAATTCTTCTTTAAATATTCATTTTATGCATTTGAGTACATGTTTAAAATTTCAAACCAAAAGGTTTTGATTCTTATAAGCCACGGCTAAAAAATATTTAAGAATCAAATTTATATACACACATAATCAGGATTTTCATTAGCGCACGGGGGGGGGGGGGGGGAGCCATTACTCTCTAGATTTGGAAGTTTAAAGGACTATTTTTTTTTTAATCTCTGTTTATTTAAAAAAGATTAATTAAGAAAAAATATGACAAATTAGAATAATAAAAAAACAAAAGAAAAAAGAACTAAGAATTTTTGTCAGCATCAGGCGGGGCTTCTGAACACCCAGTGGAAGGCAGTTTATTTCTTAATTGTTACATTTCTGTATTGCTTTTAGAGTTAATATGTTTAAATTGTCTTACACAAGGAGTTCTGGTTCGAGGAAATCTTAATTTAGCTTTTCATGTTTATACCCTGCATTTAAAAAAACAGACTAGAAGCTGTGGATCACAGACTTTTTTTTTTTTTTTGGAAAATTTTGCCCTTTACTATACAATCACATAACTGGGATTTTATCCAATTTAGGAAATTATTTTTTTATAATTCAGCATATGGAAAAATACCGTGGCTGTTTATTTTATGAACATTTATATTATTACTTTCATAATGCAAATTTTTTAATATATAAAATTAAAATCAGCAATGATGAATTCTTAAAGATTTACAATTTTTTAAAGGGGAGGGGGTTTAAAATATTTTTTTTATTATAAAAAAATGCATACTTATTTATAAACAAATTTTTTTGAATGAATCCTGTGAATAATATTTAACATAACATAGTAGTTAATAATTAATTGCCCAAATTTAGCATGAGCTCATTTTCATTTCATCAGTATTTTTAATTACAATATAATTGTAATAACAGGACAAAAAACAGCCAAACTGCAAAAAAAAAAAGAGAAATCTTTTTGCTTTGCCCCCCCCCCCCCAAATGCCTAAACATTTCCACACTCCTATTTAGAATCATGAAAATTTTCAACTTCCATTATTTGATGAATTGGCACATTTTAGGATGCTTGAATATGATTTTATTTTTTTAGGAAAATGTCTATCTGTCTATGTTGCGAATTTTGTGGATTCTATAGCTCAAGAACTAACACACAGAATTTCACTGTTTCAGTTAGAATTAGACTAAAATTGTTGCTGACTAAATTTCAGTGTATATCGCTCAACAGGCAGAACTGCTATGCTGACTTTCTTGATGAAAGTGGCAAAAGAAAAGAGATATACTCAGTGAACCTGATTTCAAGATTTACATATTCCTTAATAACTGTTGTATCTATCAAAAATCAATTTGATAAAATGGGCCCCTTCACAAAAATCAATTTGATAAAATGGGTCCCTTCATAAAAATCAATTTGATAAAATGGACTCTTTCACAAAATTCTATTCCATAAAAACTTACTATTTATTATTTATATATTATTCAGTGATGTTTTAAAATGTGTAATTTGTAAACAAGCAAGTTCACCAGAGAGGAAAACTTCAGCAAAAGGATTTAAAAAAGCTTTTGTTTATAAATGCTTGGTTTAAATTTGATTAACTGGATATCAACTTTCGTTACAAAATGTTATTTTTCACAAAAATATAATAAATTTCGCAAAAATAAACTTTACTTTTTACAAAATGGGCCCCAAGAAAAAAAACCTGCATCGACCCTAATATACACACCGTGAACTAATATACACAATTGGCAATTACTAAATTCCCTTAAAAATTAATCAGTCTTAAATCAGAAAACATTAAATTGAATTTACTCTTACATTATATATTATACAAGAGAAACACAAATAATTTCTAAAAAGCAGTAAATGACTTACTTTTCATAAACAGCAAAGTATAATCCTTGGCAAAAAAAATTCTTCCATGCTGCGTACAAAATGTGATTTGGCCTGCAAGTTTGCATCTAAGAGACTAAAGATTATTTCTAACCTATAGCCACCTAGGCGCATTCCAACGGGCCAACACAGATGTAAACGATGCAGCAACAACTTTAGTGACAAAAAGTTCGTTTCTTTCTGCACTGACCATCATCTTATTTATATCAATAACTGACGCTGCTGATGAACAAAGTATCCAGCTAAATATCTACGGACATCAGCCTTGTTGTATCTCTGTCATCAACTGTAGCAGCTATAGCAACTAGAAAAACTAAGAGAAAAAATTCAACTAACACATGCATACATATGCACAGAAACTAGTTTTAGAAATGCATAATATTGAAAAACAAACATTATTTACTAATGAATAATTAACTATTAATTAGCCAAGAAATGTGTGTGCTTGTTTGAAACAATGCGAGAAAAAAGAATTCATAGCTATACTACTGTACCATGTAAATATTTATCATAGGATGCTAATTATGAAATAATAAATAATATTTAAAAATGCTATAAATATATAAATACATTTATTGCATATTTTATAAAATTATACGATACATGCAAGGTAGATGTACCTTTATAGTGGTTATATTAATATATATATAGTGGTTATAAAAATTACTTTATCAATAATTATTTCAAGAAAAAAATATTATTTATGTGTGTTATTCATGCCAGAAAACTATTATCAGTCATTATTTGTGTTTAAAAGAGTAAATTAAGTGCATGACATTGTTAAAAATGACCAATATAACTTGCAACCTAAATTAATACAAAAAAGTAATGATGTATACATTTATTAAATACATATCAACATGTTAGAGGCGATAAAATATATTTTTACCTCCAGTGGGACATTATGCTCGCCAAAATGAAAATAGCATTATACATCCTATACAGATACTATACCATTTGTTTATTATGAACCAATACAAATATTGCGGAATGTGTAAACAATTTAACCTCCGCTAAATACATTGAAAGAAAATAAACACAATGATAAAATAAATACTTAATATAAGTAAGTAGAGAGTAGATTATTACTAAGCAATACATTATAGTTTTATAAAAAGGAAAATCCAGCTTTCTAAATATTGGAAAATACAATATTCATTAAAACTGAATAAAGGATTCAATAATTTTAAGATATTTATTTTGCTCTTTGCTCAAAAATTAGTTAAACACAGAAGGGAAAAAATGGCAGGGAAGGGGTGGGAGGGGGGGGGGGGAAGAAAGAAATTAAAGCAAAAAAATTTCTTGGAGAAATTCTACTCCTATAGCTATAGATTAAAAAAATATTATTTATAATAAAATTGAATTTCTTGAATGTTAACTTTTTTATTTAGCTGAGCAACAATAGCTTCAAACAATATTTTCTCTTTTATTGGACAATGTTGTGATTAACCATATTAATTAATTACTTTACTCCATGATTGCAACTAGAAAATATATGGATGCATATAACTTTTTTTTTTTTTTAATTGATGTCAGAAAATTGATACTATATATTTTTACAGCAAGTAGAAAAACATCCTGGAAGTTTAGAGCATATTTTTACCTATATATTACCTATTTGAAATAAATACTTTCCATGAAAGGAGGAATTTCATTTCTATATGTAGTAACAAAATAAAAGATCCCTCAGACACCCATTGATTCCATCATTGGATAATACAACAGAACAACCGACATTGAAGAATTATAATTTAGATGCATTTTCAATTTTAACATTTAGAAATAAAAAATAAGTATTTCTTGTGTATATAAATACATATGTGTGTGTACATAATGATAGGTTTTTTTTTAAAGGCGAGATAGGTGTTTATATAATTATTTTTTAATCAAAAAATGTGTTAGTGTAATCTTAACAGAAATGTAAAAACTAATCGAGCCAAAATAAGTTATCTGAACATTTTAGTGCACATAATACTACAGTTTATGTGTAATAGGGATATGGGGCATTTATAAACTATCATCGAAAGAAAATACAAATTGATCTAAAATAATTTATTTTAACATTTCAGTGCACATTTAAAGTTTATGTATAATGGGAATATGCATTTTTACAACTATCGACAAAATTAAATAAAATATCCTAAAATCAGGATATCATCATGCATTGAAAACTGTACTTAAAAAATAAATAAAATAAGATGTTTAATGTATACGATTGTCGCAATTCTATAACATTAATTTATTTATTTAATTCAGAACATAACTTGTTTGCTTGACGTTATTTTAACAGGTGTCATGCATATAAAGTAGGTATAAGAAATTCGGAATAATTGCCGATAATACAAAATAAAATAATCTAACAGTATTTATAACATAAAATACCTTAATTGAATGTATACAACCATCGCAATTTGGTTTATTTTGACAAATACTTGCATGAGCATCAGTACATAAAATTCGAAATAATTACAGAAAAAAAAAATATATAAATGTTTCAGCATCATAATAAGTTGAATAATATAAACTGTATGTAAAAATGAAAAATTTTTAAACTTACGATCGTCAATATAAGAAAGGAAGAAAACAAGAACACGATATCAAAATAGTAATGGCGTCCGAAATACCACCAACCTTATTTTTAGGACGGCGTTTTAGCTATCTTTAAATCGGAGTGCTTTTAACGCTAGGATTCTTATTTAAGAATCGTTAAACGGACATCTGAATAGCGATTTTGAGATTTCACTCGGGAATAAGGTTTTCCTACCCGTTTAAAGATCCTTAACGGACATCTGAATCCCTGCCCCATTGTAAATATACAATGGGCTTGCGCGGGATTTTCCTAAAGCCAGAAGTTATATCTTGTCTCCACTAGATGGCGAATTCACTCAATTCGATTCTCACTCAATAATCTAGAGGGCGCTCATGTGCTTATGGAAATTGGTTTTACCTTTGCTAAAATATCCGAGCTATTTTAGCTGATGCAATTGTCGAAAGAACAACGTACTGACAGAACAGCAAACGTCTGAAAAATTTATCAAGTTTCAAGTAAGTGTTACTTCTAGTTATTGTAGTATTCTTAGTAATTCAATATTTGGCAGTTGATTTTATTTTTCACGAATCTGGAGGTGAAAAGTTTGATTCTGCATTGCCGGCTTTAGAGGTGTGCTATTAGCAATCGGTGAATTGCGCGATAAGAAATATCTAAATTAAAACATTCCTCTCTTAGACCTAGGTTGACTACAAAAAATAAACATTTATTCTTTGTGTATAAACGCAGGGTTTTCGATGCTCAGGTTGATGTTTAATCTAATACTTAAATTCATCGCTTCTTAATAACATAGGAGGCTGCAATGAATTTTGTATAGGACACCATGACAACTAATCCCTGGCTATATAGAGTTATCAGACGGTACACTAGTAGATAGTTTGACTTATATATATATATACTGTCCATTAAGCAGTTTGTGATAATACTACTTTTTGTTTCAATACTACTTTCGGTTTCAATAGTACTTTCGGTTTCAAGTTAGTTACCGAGCTGACTTTCTCGGTATATAAACTTGAAACGGAATATACACTATTGTTTAGAAAAATTAAAACACGAATGAAAAACAAAACATATTTTACAATATATATATATATATATATACATATTCTAAATAAAATAGTTGAATTATTTTTGTTTGAAATTAAAGCTGTTCTGAAATCCAATTCTACTGTCTTACACATTTATGAAGTCATTTTTATACCTAAATACAAGAAATATGGAAGTATTCATATTGAGTTTTCAACAAATTTAAAGCATTCTCCCCCCCCCCCCTTATCAAAGCAAATTGGAAAACTGTAGGGAATTTATCATTTTAAGCCCATTTTCATGACAGGAAGAAGTCCTCAGAGAAGAATAGACTATCGCTCAAGTTACTAGAGATTATTAAAAAGATATATTATATAGAGATATTTAAAAAATCCAACCACTATTTGGTTCCAAATCACCTTCAGTGAAACATTTTTAATTTATTTTTTCAGAACAGCCTTACAAGGAAAACAATAAATACAAATTTTAAAGAGCTTGATTTCAGAATTACTTTTAGAAAATGTTTTACATTACACATTTTACAGTACACAGTAAAATACCAGTGAAGTGGTTAATTAAAACAAGATGAATAGATAATGCCTATTTTTGCCTTAAAAAGTTTTTGGTTTTCTATTAAGTTTTGAGTGTTTTGATAACAATTAGACTTATTAGTCCTATTAGTACCAGTGCGATCAAGACTCGCTCGGTAGGTTTTTCAACTTTCATATGGTATTGGAGTAAAGACAAAATTTTATTATCTGAGTTTCCCCCAGGTTTAAAAAAGGGCAGGGTGCTGGTGGTGAGAAAAGGGCACTTTCAGATTCTAAAGGGCACTTTTTTTAATTGTTAAAGGTATTCTTTTGGTTTTTAAAGCCACTTTTGATATTTAAAAGTCAGGGCATTCTTTTAAGACAACATTATGTCAAATTTTACTATGAAAGCAATTTTTTTAATGCAAAAAGGAGAAATGGCGCTTTTTTTTACTAAGGGGCCAGAAGGGTGCTAAATATTTTACTGCGGGGGCAAGAAGGGTGCTAATTCTTTATTTATGAGGGGCAAGAGGGGTGCTATTTTGTAAACCAAAGGGCAGACAGGGTGTAGCACCCTTCTGAAACTCTGGGGAGACTGTATTATTTATTTCTTACATAATTCATACTGTATTTGAGAACAGACAAAATTTTACTATTCATTTCTACATAAAAATGCAGTTGTAAAACATAAAAATATCATTTCTAGTTCTATAAGTTACAATAACAAATACTGACAGCTCATTTTTTGTGTTTTTTGTATATATTTTTTGCTCATCCAATTTCTCTGTTATATAAAGACAATGATTATGATTTTTTGTTTTATAATACTGCTGTTGTAAAATATAAAAGTGGTTTATTGTTGAGTTATTCAACACTTCTTTCCATATAACAATATGGGTGTAACAAGCCTTTCTGTAGGTTGAAAGATATACTGCTTCACCTCTTAATCTTCAAAAGACTGACTATATAAAAAGTGATATATACGGCAGCTTACAGAAAACAACGAAAATGGGTTCAAATGGCTGCACTGTACACTGTTAAAAATCTTCAGCTTTTGCTGCATAGTCACTTCACCGCTTTTGTAGAATATCTCTATTTTGACCAATAAAAATGCTCCATAATATAGTAAAGTAACCGTTTTCTCTAAAAACGGTGGAGTGTGTCTGCAGCAAAAGCTGAAGATTTTTAACAGTGTAATAAGATTTATTTTTGGATTTTGAATATTCTACAGTACAGGACCCATATATCTATGATTAAATTTTACTTCTTGAGTGTGTGAGAAAATCAGTTTAGATTTAAACTACACAAAATGTGTGTGGGTTGAAGGTATTTTACTTTTACTTAACTATTAAAAATATACGTTAATTGAAAATAATTTTGCCCTTTTATCAAACTTTCAGACAGACTTCTAAGAAATTTAATGGAGTAATGTGTGAAATGGCCCTGCCTTAAAGTGGAAAAAAAATCATGGTACTTATGTATTAATGCCACCACAGCTACAGATTTGGCAGTTTTTAAGTGCCGGTAATCTTTCATAGCACTAAAAAATGGCGTCAAAAATCAGCAAACTACAATGCAACAAGGAATCCAAAAGATAACTGCATGCGCGTGCGAACAACAAGATTGCTCTTTATTGGCACATTAGCGCAACTTCTGCTGCAGTGGCATTAATACGCAAGTACCAAAATCATATTCCCAATTAAAACAATAAAATGCAATTAAACTAAAAATTGTGAAAACAGAACCCGTCTATAACAGAATACTGCTTTAAAAGGGAAATTTTTATGGTTCCAATGAAAGAAGTGAAGTCTATTTATACCTGTTAAAACAAAAACCTATCTAAGATGGAATATTTCTGGTCCCATGTAATTCAGTCTCAGCACATTTGATTGTATAAGAGCTGTGGTACCTGTTATGACAAACACCTATGTAATACAGAATTTCCTGCACTTTGTGATTCTATCATAGCAAGTATTACTGTATCTCAGCCCCCTCCCATTGAAATGATAAATTTAGATATGCCACTAAAAGTGTTGACAGTTGAAAGATTTTGTTGAAACAGAGTTTTCTAAAAGCTATTTGAAACATCTATGGTATATATTAACTATTTACAATTACAATAATTTAATTGCATATTTCTATTATTCTCTTAAAATGATGTATAAGCATAATACAGTGTGGGATCTGTTATTTGGTGTTCCCGTATCCAGAATGCAAAACGATAACCAAAGCTTAATTTAATTTTAAAAACATTAAAAAAAAATCATAAAAATCTTCAGTCAGTCGCAGGAAAACAAATCACGAAATTCATCTGTCGATTGCATGAAAAAAAAGGAAAAAATTTTTCCAGAAATATAGGTTACAGTACAGTAGTACGCTAATAAAGTTGAAATAAGCAAATCTGCACTTAATGGGGAAAAGTAATAATTTCCCTATTGCATTTTGATTTCAAGTTCCCTGCTATCCCCAAAGTTCGCAACTCATGAGTATATATTTTTTATTTTTCGTGGAATTCCTCAAAACTTTTTTAATTAATACTTGTAAAAGAAAAAAAAATACTAGCTAAAAAATTTTTTTGAAACAATTAAAAAATGCAAATTTTACCAACCAGTCGCGGATAAAATCGCGAATTTTGTAAATCTGGAATGGAAAATAATCACGATTTTTGGGAGTCATACACAGAAAAAATCGCAAATGCCGTTAATCAATCTCGGACGGAAAAAAATAGCAAATTTCGTCAATTAAAAAAAAAAAAGTGCAAATTTTGCCACTCTGTCGCATATAAAATCTTGAATATCATAAATTGGGAACAGAAAGTAAGTGTGATTTTCGTCAGTCATACGCAGAAAAAATCGCGAATGCCGCTAATCAATCTCAGCGGGAAAAAAATAGTGAATTTCGTCAATAAAAAAAAAATGCAAATATTGTCAGTCTGTTGCAGATAAAATCGGGCACGAAAAATAATTGCGATTTTCGCCAGTCGTATGCAGAAAAAATCAAGAATGTCGTTAATTGTTAACTGGAAAAAAAAAAAGTCTTGAGTTTCGCCAATGTGTCATGGAAAAAAATCGACAATTTCGTCAGTCGGTCGTAGAAAAAAAAATTGCAAATTTTTCATTTGGCTGTGAAAAGATGATGTAAATTTCATTAATCAATTGCGATTTTTTTTTCAACGATAGATTGTCAAAATTACAGTTTTTTTTTTATTTCTTTTTAAAACTAATTTTGTCAATTGGCCGTTGAAAAAATATTGAAAATTTTGCCTATCAGTCGCAGCAAAAAACATGAAAAGAAATCACAAAATTAGTTGATCAGTTAAGAATTTTTTACTCTATTGGCATTTATTAAAAAGTATACTTCGAAAAAAAAAAAAGTACGACTCCTATAATGCTAATGTTTGACTCCTGAAATTTAATTAGTTTGTTCATTTGTACAGTCTTTACAATGTTGGTTCTATGTAATGTGTCGTCCAGAATTTCATATAGAAATGCTAATTACATTTGTAATGTGGAATACTCAGGAAAAAGACATTGACCTTCTGTAAGAGCAAAGCTAAAAAACAAAGTTTGCATCTTAGTGCTTCCCCCAGAATAAAAAAGGCAGGGTGCTCCTTCAAAAAAGGGGCACTTCAGCTGAACAAAATGGGTCTTTTTTTTTTATGAAAAGGGCTTTTAAGTGCTGTTCGTAAGTAATAGCTTAATTATTTTAAAGTTTTCTTTCTATTTTAATATTCACACATAAACATATTTTTCTATTGAAAAGTATTTGTAAATTTTTTTATTTGGGCTTTTAAAAATCTGTCAACAGTAGGTAAAAAGATCGGCTATTTCAAACTAGGAATTAAATCTTTATTCAGCTAATGAAATTTTGAATAAAAGATCCTACAAACTCTATAAAATTAGTCTAATTAAAAAAATTATTGGACTTTTGCACACTACAATCTAGTCAAGTATGTGCCTGCAAAAAATGATTAAATTGCTATGCATAGTTTTTGATCCTATAAAGATCCGATAAATAACTGAAATAAATTGACCAATTTCAACATTAAATAGTGCTTAAAATAATTCTTAGATTTTAAAACTGCCTGTTTCAGTGTGTCATACATATATTTATAAAACTACCAATTTCATGTTTTTATATGTAATACTTTATTTAATAAAAGTCAAGAAAGAGCACCGGTTAAATTTTAGGTAGATTTTGTAAGAAATACTGCCTATTACATTCTCCTCTAAGTTGGAATTTCGAAAATTTTTTGCAGATCTACACCGATCATGACTCCTAGAACCCAAAACCACCTCCAGTTCAAAACTTTATCTATCTATATCATTTTTTTATGGACGCAATAACTTTCATAATTCTGCACATATCTCGATCTCGGTCAAGTTCGTTAATGGGCAAAATCGAACCAGGGGGGGGGGGGGGGGGGGGCTTTTTGTGAAAACAGAAAAAAACCCAAACTTCTTAATTTTGATACATATCGAATTCATTTGAAGTTATTATTACTTCTAGGAAAAAGGCCAAAAATTGATGTATGATAGATTTTTGATTTCATTAAAAATGTTCCCAAGGAGGGGGGGGGGAATTGGGGGTTTTAGAAGTAAAAAAATCATAACTTTGTCAATTCACAAGATATGAAATCTGCTTAAATTTATTATAAATCACTCTTACAGCAAAAAAAAATTAAAAAAATTCTCGCTGGCTCTGTTTTACAGGCAAAGATATATTTCAAAGAGGGCGGTCCCAACTGCCGCATTATGGCAAATAGGTTTTTTTTCTGCAATTCCCAATAAACAAGTGCCCCACAGTCTGCGTCTTCAAAATCTACCTGTACCTGTAGGCTGAGCCGTCAGAGATTTTTTTAGAATAGAGAGAAATGTCGTTATAATCCTTTTTGATATCAAAAGTGCATTATCAATAGTGATTGACCGAATCAGGAATTTCGCCGAATACCGAATATTCGGTCAAAGTGTACACCGAATATTCGGTATTCGGCAACCGAATACTAAAAAAAATTTTAATAAATAATTTTGCATATATTACATTTTTTAATAAAATTTAATTTAATTCAGTTACATTTTTATTCTTAAATCTATTTACATAAAAAATTTTGTTCAAATTTTAAAAACATACAAGTAAATGAACTGAATGTAGCACCTAAACAACTCATTCAAGATGTTAAGACTAGTTGGAATAGCACCTATTATATGTTGGAGCACTTATTGGAACAAAAAAAGACATTGTCGTTATTTTTTACCGAATTTGGTGGGATTATCAATTTAAAAGTTGATCAGTGGTCTATGATAGAAAGCATTCTTAGGCTTCTTCAACTTTTCGAAGAAATAACAAAAATTATAAGTAACAAAAAATCATTAATTTCAGACTGTTTCTACATTGAAACGTCACTTGGAAAAAAGTGATAGTGGAAAATTGTTTGGAGTGAGTACCATGAAAAAAACGTTAACAAAAGGACTCTCAGAAAATTTTTCAGAAATTTATGATGATGAGTTATTTTTTAGCCACTATTTTAGATCCCAGATTCAAAACAGCCTTTTTTAAAGATGAAGCAACCACCAATAAAGTAAAAAATGTACTTAAAATTAAAATGCAACAAATAAATAAACCCTCTGAAATTACTGAACCAAATCAACTACAAAGTTTCGATAAAAAGGATTCCCTCTCACAAACTGTGCATTCATCATTTTGGGAATGCTTTGTTGAAATTGCTACAAGTGAAGAAACAAAAAGTAAAAATCCTTCTACTGAAAATGATAGCCTCACATCAGATGTTAAAGGTCAACATGTATTTTAAAGGTCAACATGTATGTTAATTGGTTATCATGTATTTTTACAACTAATAATACTTTACCTATTATTTTTCATAAATTATTTTAAAAATTCGGCCGAAACCGAATATTCGGTTTATGTGCCGAATCACCGAATACCGAACCAACTATTCGGTATTCGGTCAATCCCTAATTATCAGTTAAGTGTGCCTATCAAACAAAAGTAATATTTTATTTCAAATGAAATGTGAAACATTACAAATATGACTTAATTGCCTTTTATTTTAGTAATGTACAGATTTTGATATTTATTATTTTTTTTTCTACTCAAAAAATTTGTTAAAAAAAATATTTATTCCAAAAAAACACATTTCCTTGAGATCAATTTGCACGTTGAAGCTTTTTCATGCATTTCTATGCTGCCTATCCATTACTTGTCCCCCTCCGCCTCTCCAAAAAAAATAGTCATTTATTTCCGGAACATTTTTCTTTAAAACAATATAATTTATTAAAAAATATCTTAATATTTACTATCTCAAAAAAAAAAAAAAAATTCTGGAACACGAATTAGTCATTTTTCCTCTCTCTATGCTACTTTAAAAATTTCAATACAGCGTTCTAAGAAAAATAAATGTTCTTTTGTGACATATATACAAATTTCTCTATTTTTTGCTACAATCGATTGACAAATTTAGCGATTTTTCTCATGCGATCAATGAACAAATTTCGCTATTTTTTCCCCATGACTGACTGAATAGTTTCGCAATTTTTCCCACAACTAACTGATGAATTTCTGGATATTTTCCTGCTACTGATTGCCGAATTTTACAGTTTTTTCTTCCAACCCATAAGTGTTTTTTGTGGGGGTTCTTGCGAGCAATAGGCGAATTTCCTGATTTTTTTCCGCATCTTAATGGCGAAACTTACGGGGCATTTTTCTTGCGATCGTGGATGAATTGCAAGATTTTTTCCCTACAACCAACTGCTGAATTTTGCGACCAAACATGCAACCGATTGGTGAATTTCGTGATTGTTTTCTTGCGACAGAGTGACAAATTTTGCGATATTTTCTTGCGACCGATACACGAATTTTGTGATATTTTCTCACGACTGATAGACCAATTTTGCGATATTTTCTTGCGACCGATAGATGAATTTTGTGTTATTTTTCCGCAACCTTTTGGTGAAATTCGCGACAGGAAATTTTTTCAAACCCAAAATAATCGGGGCTCATTTCCAGCTATATAAAAACATTTGCAACTATAAAAAAATGGGCAGGGCACTGCGCCCTCTTAAAAATGCCTAGGGGGAAACACTACATCTTAAAAAAAAATTAAATTAAAATTTGGATTTTTTTTTTCTTTTCATCTTAATGTTTAGCCACTGACAAATAAAATTGATTTTGACTGTTTTCAAGTAGCTAGGTATCATAAAATTGCATTAAATCTAGTAAGAGCCCTTTGCACATAATTTGTGCTTGTTTCATGAATACTTTGAATACATTTATTTACTGGTTATAGAATTTGAACTCTTCATATTTAGTAAGACAAACTCTACTCTCCATTTGATGAAGCCATTCAGCTTTCAATGAAATTAATGTAAGTTTATCAAATTATGTTTTTCTAGAATTGTACATTTCAAACAATAGCAGAAATTATGCTATTCTTATGTCATTTGGTTGTCATGCAGTTACAGTGTATGAGTTGTGACGTAAACTGATATTGGTATTTTTACATCAATAATTTTCAGGGTGTTTCATTTTTGTGTCAATAATTTTCAGGGTTTTGCACTTTGAGTCACAATTACCTCTGACTCATTTTTAATTGTTAATGTAATATTTTTATAATTTCAATTGTAATTTGGAATGTTTTTTTTATTCTGTGTAAATAAGTTATTAAATTAACAAAATTGTAAGTATGCAGGGCTCGCATTCCCTCTAAAATTCTACCAAAATTTTCTTCTGGTTCCTAAAAAAAAATTTTTTTTTTTTTGCTTACAAACTATGTATATTGCAAAGTATTTTGAGATTTCCAAAGCGCCTCACTTTTCTTCGCTTTTAGATTTTAACTTCAATTTTCCCATTTTGGTAGTTTTTCGACTTTTCCAACCCTTTTCAGTGGCCCCTGAAATGTTTTTATCTTTTTGGCCCCATGGGCCACTGAGTGGCTTGTAAACTACCTCTCAGATATGAGGCATTCAGAACTGAAGTGGATAAAGTACATTTTTTTTTCACACTTTCGAGATACATCGAGTTAGTTTCTCCTTGATTGCAACTTTTCCATTTGACTAAAAAAAAATTTTGACGTAAAGTTGTCATGGAAAGTCTAACTAAAATATTAGTATTAGCTCTAAAACATTATAATGATAACAAAAAAAGAAATTTGATTATAAATTTAAAATTGTGGACTTGATCCATTTTGATCCTGAATCATTCTCTCAGTTAGTAGGTCAAAAATGGACAGACGAATTCATTCATAAATGGCTTTTTTTCAAAATTTACAGAAATTCCTTGAACATTTACAAATTGTAAATAGGTTCATCATCATCAGACGCAATCTGTTTTGATTTTTGACACTTTTCTCCGGGAGAGATTTTTGTAGCTCCAGGGGGTGGGGGGGGGGTTCTGGAGGGGAAATTGCACTTTTTCACCATTAAAACCATAAAATCTCAAATTGTTTTATTTTGTGATCATTTGATGAAACTCGCGATTTTTAATTTTTTTTCTGGTAAAAGGGCATTTTGGTAAAAACTGATTTGAGAATTTAACAATTTTTTTCTGCAATCGATTGATCAGCTTCACGTATTTTTCACGACCGACTGATTAAATTTGCATTTTTTCTTCTCGACCGATTGACAAAATTCACATTTTTTTTCTGTTGAGTGAAAGGACACTTCTCATTAGATTTATCATTTGTCATTGTCAGTTCTGAGGAATGGGGATTTCAACTCTAAACCTTTAATAAGTATAAAGTCCTAAATTTCCTGGAGAGCATTTCAAGGGGGGGGGGGGGGGTGAGCCACCCTCTGGATTCATTAGCATACATTATCAAGGTATTTTGAAATAGAAAATGCATATTGCAATTTGAAATCACAATACAATATGCAGTTGCTGTATCTGTTTTTTACATTGATTTAGAATTTACAACACGTGAGTCAGTTAGAATAGAACTTCTGTTTTCAAAAGTCTATGTGATTTCTGAGAGGAAAGGAGGGGGAGGAGGGGAGCAGTAGGAGAGAAAAAAGCCAAATAATTTGAAAAAAAAAATAGAGTACGCAGGACCGTGCAAAAGAAAATTTGCTCCTGAGGCATAGTTTCAGTTGGTGCACCCCTCCCCCCCACACACACTCCTAAAATTTATCAAGTGCAGAAACAAATAAATGCCCTTGAATAAATATTTCATGTTTGTTGGAACTTTAAAAGGTTAATTTTAATTCAGAAATTCTTAACAACTAAATAACATAAGAGAAAATAAGAAAAAATTGCACTTATTTATTAGAGAAATCATGTTTTGCGGAAAAAAATCACCATGAGAGAAATTCCCATACAATGATAGACTGCCAAAAAATTAATAAATAAATAAAACCGTAGTTGTTGGTATGAATTTTTGCGCCCCCTTCACCCCCTCAATTTCTGCACCCTTTGCCCCCTCTTCGCACAACCCTGAGAGGATGCAAAGAAGCTATACTGGGAAAAGAGGCAGGGCACTTTTCATGTCTAAAAAGGACAGGGTGCATCGGCAGTTTAAATGAAAAAGGCAGGGAAAACATCAAATGGGAACACTGATAGGACCATCGTCAACATCTGGGTTGGATCTAGTAGATACGTTCGGTACACTTTGCATGTTCTTAAAATGCTTTTGGCACACTGGTGGAAGAAATTGCAAAAAGGACATCATGTCATTTTTTTGGCCACCATTGCTACCCTCAGACCCTTATAAAAGCAACTCTTGTTTGGCAATGAATTTTGAGTTTTTCTTAGCCATAGAGATCTTGTAGAACATGTTTTCATTCATTGTTGTTTTGAATTGTAAAACCCATGGCTCTTTGCGTTGATATCACATCCCCCTCATTCTATTTCTAGCCATTTTACAGAATGTCAGTCATCTGTTTTCTTTCTGTTGACTAATTGCTCTTCAATTTTTTTCAAGGATAAGATTTCTGGGGTTTCTATTTTTATAACCTTGAATGGATTTTTAGTTATTGCTTTTCTTATTACATCATACCAGTCATTTGGCATGAAAATGTGTGAGCACTTTCTTGAAGCAGATTCGACAATGCCAAAGTCTTGATCATTTAGCAGGAAAGAGTGCCCAGAGACGAGAAATTTGTAGTCAACAACCTTGACTTTTAAATCAGGATTTTGAACCAAATTCATCAAAGTCCATTCATATTTCTGTTTTGCCCTGTGCATGAATTAAAGTATAAAATTATGTGTATTCTCTGGCTTCCTGTTTTATATGCTTTCCAAGAGCTGTTACTATTTCCTGGGATCATCTTCCTCCTTCAGTCTCATCCCAGCAATACATGAAACCGTTTTCATTGTTAAAAGAGTGAATACCAAAATTATACACGTACATGTTTCGCTTGTAATATGCAATAGACTTAGACAGTTTCAGCTGGTATGGAAGAGCTTTCTGGAGGTCAAACGTAGCCACATAGTTCAATTCGGAAGCTCTTTTTTTTATCAGATGCAAGAGACTCTCTGGCTTGAGTAGCTTTGGCCAAATGTAAATATTTTTCTGTTGGAAGCTTTAGACGCTCAGTTGGGTCATCTTGCGCTTCAATTTGTAACTGTAATCTGTCACACTGACTACAAGTATCTTTAAGAGGCACTTTAAAATGCAAATAAATTTTTTTGGAAAAAACATAATACTTTTTCTTATAGGTGCAGATTCCCAAAATCTGGTAGGAGCCAGTGGCTCCTAAACCCAAAAAATCCAGTGGCCACATTGTAAAACAAACACATAAAAACAATACTTTTTCTCCATTAAATTTGTACGATGGGATTTTATAGAATCTTCCCACCATAATTGTTTACAGTTTATAGGAATAAATGTTTGTAATGTTGATTATTGTATATGAATAAACGATTCTCGAAAGTTTTTTGTTCTATAAACTTTTCCTCCCAAAGTATTTTTCATAGCTAAAAATAAATGCTCAACATCATGTGGATTTGCATAAAAAAAAGTCTATAAAAATCAAAGTTAAAAATATAGAATATGAAAAAAATATGAAGAAAATTTATTTTCTTTTACGTTTTACATTTTAATCAAATAAATTTAACTATTTCTGTCATTCAGGTATGATGGAGAAAGATCAAACACTATAAGCCTTGTTGAAACTTTCATTGGAAAGGGAATTTTTTAAAGGATTTGTTAAGGATTTTTTTTTTCATCCCTATGGAGACAATAAATTACAATTTTCGTAGCCGTTCACCGATTTTCACATTTTATTATCGTGACTCCTTGATGAAATTCACTATTTTTTCGCGATTGACTAAATTTGCGATTTTTTTTTCTCAACTGACTGACGAAATTCACTTTTTCTGCGACTAATTGACATTTTTGGTGTTTTTCTGTGACTTATTAACAAAATTTGCGATTTTTTTTTCTGCGACCCATTGACAAAATTCACAATTATTTCTGCGAACGATTGATGAAATTTGTGTTTTTTTTTTTTTTTTTTTTTTTCGCAACCGCTTGATGATATTCACGTTTTTAATACAAGAGAAATTTACAAAATTCGCTGTTTTATTTTGTGATCATTTGATGAAACTCGCAATTTTTTATTTTTTTTCTGGTAAAAGGGCATTTTGGTAAAAACCGATTTGAGAATTTAACAATTTTTTTCTGCAATCGATTGATCAGCTTCACTTATTTTTCACGACCGACTGATTAAATTTGCATTTTTTCTTCTCAACCGATTGACAAAATTCGCATTTTTTTTTTTTTCGAGACCGATTGGGGGAAGTTCACTGTTTTATTTTGTGAGCGATCGATGAAATTTGCAGGATTTTTCCATGACAGTTTTCACGAAGTCCGCGACCGATTGAGGAAATTCCGGATTTCTTTTCTAGACCAACTGACGAATTGTTTTTGCAGAAATTTAAAAATAAATAATAATTCAAGGAGTTACTACTAATTCATCAAAGAATCGCATGCCAATATCAATGTCTACCTATAAGAACATATCTGAAAAATCGCACAGTTACAAAATTAATGAGTGGTACCTAAAATTATTCTCTTCTTGGCACGAATTTTTCTGTGTCGCGGGCTAATTGTAGTATGCCGTGCCACAGAGTTTATTTGCGGCACATATCAACATGAATTTTTAATATGAACATGAAAAAGGGGCATCCCTGTAACATGCATGGCAACTTGGACATCGAAAGTTAGTGGCCAAAGCAAAAGATTTAGTCACCACGTCGCGACTAACTAATGTTATATGAGCTAGCAGATCCATCTTTGGTTCTGTTATCCACTGTGGGGCGACAAATAGCAGAACTATGTAAATAAACATTCTGCTTACTGTGATCACAAAGTTACCAGAAAGAACTGCAAATGTTTCTGCTTTCATCTTCAGAAAATTTTCAACTACATTCTTTCTTGCATACACATGACTCTTAAAGAGCTTTTCTTGCATCAATTTTAGGGCTTTACACTATTTCTCAATAGTTTTCATGAGCTGCCATCTATCGGGAACCATCACAACTATGGACTTGATCCAAATACGTGTTGAAAAGGTACAACTTAAGCAGTTCAAGAATAACAATCATCCGAATTTAGCTCAGGGGTTGGAATAAACTAGTTTTTTTAGTAGCAAACTACAACTATTTTATCAAAAATGTAGTAAGTCGTGACTACAAACTACTTTTAGAATTTGTCGAAGGATTCAATCTACACTCAAAATTGAGGGCACGGAAGTAGAGTTTTGCTTAGGTCAAGTTGTGTACCCGATCAGAAATTCAAAATTTTGCTTAAAGTCAACCAAAACCCGACCCAAACCAGACAAAAAAAAAATTAGTCAGCTTGAAAATGACTCGAACACCAAAATCTTTATACCCAAAACTAAAGAGAAAGAAAATTAATCCATATTACCATAATCCATATTCAATACAATTATCTAGGATTATATCTCATTTTTCTAGAAAAATGAATGCACATGCACTCATTAATATTCAAATATATAGTCTTTTCATTAAAAACATATTTAGGGCTTTCTTTTGAAATGTTGGGTCAATAACAACACTGTATTTTGAATTAAAAAAAATCTACTTTGAAATTTGTTTCAGAGTTCGCTGGTGATTGTGAGCCACTCAATAAAAGCTAGCCAAGTTCAACCTTTTTGCCCAATATAGTAATTTTTATCTTGTTTTTAATAAAGTATATTCTGAATTCGCACAGCAAATTATGAATTTTTTTTCTTTTTATGTACCCATTTTGCCAAAAATAAGTTGTTTAATCAACCAATATCTGTTTGATACCTTATCCATCCAATTTTATATTTTATACCATTGTATGGAATGCCATTCGGGAATCAATTTAAAAAAATAGAAAGTTTTTTTTTTGTAAATTAACTATTAAAGAAATTAGGGCCATCGATTTTTTTTTCTTTTGAAACTCAGCAGAGAAAGAAAAGAAAAAAATCCAGCATTGGTTTACTAAGCAAAT
Source organism: Maratus michaelseni (assembly GCA_963931845.1). NCBI lineage: Eukaryota > Metazoa > Arthropoda > Arachnida > Araneae > Salticidae > Maratus > Maratus michaelseni. The sequence goes on from OZ007586.1 coordinate 19,891,306, forward strand.
CCCTTTATTGCTTAAATCCATTCCTATGATGACACAGGTGACCTCAGAGTCAGGAGCTCTTTTTGTTTCTGTGCGTGGAGTTTGTTTGGAAAAATAGACTATCGTAGTGAGATTGAGATTATTTAAAAAAAAACCAGAAATAGGTTATTTATGGCAGTACAGTATAAAGTCTCGTAGCCAGACATCTGAAATTTGGAATTCTCCAAAAGCCAGACATTTTGCAAACTGGCCTTTTTTTTAAGGATATATGTCTTGGAGTGAGGGGCTTTTCTTGTTATCTGTTGTATTTCATTTGTCTCTATGTATTTTTAATTTGGTCTCTTCTCGCTTTTATTCCAATTATTCCTTACTGATTGCACCCCCCGCCCCCCAACCTTCAAAACTTGCATCAATCTATTCGACAAAAAATGAGTGAATACAGATGTCAATGCTCAAGATGTAATCTAATCTTTATTGGAGAAAAATGTGTGAATTCAACACTGATTTTATGTATAGGTTATTATCCTGAGCCCGGATAATGCTGAGCAAGTAAGTTGGTTTGAATTATAAAGTAAAATATATCTAAAAGTGAGGCTGGTATTCAGTACTTTTTATTGGGCTAAAAAATAAAATTGATTAAAAGAATATATATAAGTAGGTACATTTTAAAATTTGCTATGTTTCGGATTGTTTGTAACATTTCTAAACAGCCTTCAGCTATCACCTTCCATGTCAAATCAACCAAAATTTTTCAATATTCAACCTGACCATTTCAGATTTTAATGAAACCATTAGGAATCATTCTCTCTGATGATACAACTGAGAATATACTTTTATAATTTTTTTATCTCAGTAAATTTTCATACAATTATTTTTTTTAATTTCGTAAAATCATTTTTTGGCTTGTATAAATGTTTTCAACTTTGAATTTCTCAAGTTCTATCAGGCGTAGAGAGTTGTTTGACCCCTCATTTTAAAGAAAATTTCATAAGGTTTAATTTGATATGCAAGTTGACTATGCTTGGTTTAAAAAAAAGTTAATTTAATTTAAAATTTAAAATTAAAAAATTTTGTAAAGTGTCTTTTAAAAATTTTGAAAAAAATATTTTTTGTAATATTATAATCTTTAAATTCGGAAAGTTTTAGAGTGGGATCTCAATAGGAGCAGCAGTTATAAAAAAAATGTTTAAAATGAATAACACAAAACTATCTTTAGCACAATCATAAAGTTGGCGAAGTGCCAACTTTAAATACCAGCCTCAGCTGGTGTTTAAATTTAATTTTTTTAACATAACTGCTGATTCCATTGAGATCCCACTCTAAAACTTTCAGAATTTAAAGTTTATAATATTACAAAAAACATATATATTTTTTTTCAAAATTTTTTAAAAACACTATTTTAAAATTTAAAAATTTTAAATTAAATTAACTTTTTTTTAACCAGTCATAGTCAACTTGCTTATCAAATTAAACCTTATGAATTTCTCTTTAAAATGAAGGGACAAACAACTCGCTACACCTGATAGAACTTGAGAAATTCAAAATTGAAAACATTTATAAAAGCCAAAAAATGATGATTTTTCGAAATTAAAAAAATTAATTGTATGAAAATTTACTGAGATAAAAAAATAATAATAAAAGTATATTTTCATATACATCATCAGGAAGAATAATTCCTGTAAGTTTCATCAAAATCTAAAATGGTCAGGTTGAGTCACTGGTTGATTTGACATGGAATGACCCATCAATCAATCCTAAAACCAGCAAATATATAACCTAAATATTGTCAAAATAACTAAAACAGCTTATATATATATATTTATTTGGCATTATCTGCCTATTGGAATGAGAGAATACCTCTTTGGAACTTAGTCCAGTAAATCTCAGGTATTAGGAAATAATAAAATGATCATTCTTAAATTTGTGAACTTAGTCCAGTAAACCTCATGTATTATAAAATAATCATTCTTAAATTTGTCTTTTTCAGTTTGTTTAATCTATTGTTTCTTTAATGTGTTTAAGATATGTAACATAATGTGTATATTTTTTTAGCTAATTGAAAATAAGAATGCCCTTGGTGAATAAACTGTTAGACGACAGTCCTCCGACATCTACTAGAAACAGATTTCTAGAAGAGGAACCATGCACATCTACGTAAGATTTTCTTCTTATACTTTATATGGTACTTGCCTACTTTCCTGTCAATCATGAAAATTCAATATCATAAAATTAATTTTACACCGAAAAGTGTGACTTAATGCTAATAATGGATAAACATGACCTCAAAACATATTCATAAAATGCTTGTTTTATGTAGATAATCAAAGTTTTTAAACTTTTCAGATAGATGTGCAGCTATTAAAAGAGAAATTTCCACAATCAAGTTTGTAGCGAGTGTCTGTTGCCACAAAATTTAATTTTATTATTATAACCTGGATTTTTTTGTTTTGTTTGTGGGGTGGGTAGTGTTTTTCGCTCCACTTTTATATAACTCAACTGCTATTTTTACAATTAATTATAGTGATGCAATGAATAGTGGTTTGGCGGAATAGTAATTGATAAATTCTGATTTAAACCAAAATACTATATATTGATATATTCATACAGTTCTTATTTAACACACTCAGTCTTAAAGATAATTAAAAACAGAGTTTAAATTAGTTTTAAACATTTTATTAAAACAACAAAAATATCTGGCTTTTAAATAGTAAAATATTTTATAAGAAAGAGCTTAGAATTAGGGGTGCAATGGATATCTGGCAAACATACTGCGTCCAGCTGATCCGTCCAGTATGCCGGATAATTGGCAGTAGCCGGATATTGTGATTATCCGGCAGTACATTCGGCCTAAGATTCTAAGGCCATATTATACATTTATTGCTCTAACTCATTGTTAAAATTTCCATCAGAAAGCAAATAGTTTAATATTGCAAAATACAATGCATTAATTTATTAAATTTTTAATTATTTATATTTATGGCAAATTGTGTTTCTAAACTTATATATATGTATAAAAAAAGGGAACAACTATAAGCATAGGTATCAAGTTGTATGGGCTCTTCAGATTAGAGCCCCACCAATAATTGCTATAAGAGAACATTCTTTTCCTCAAGTATATGAAAATTTTTTTTAGTTTTTTTGCTTTAATATTTTATGAAACTTTTAATGAGCCTTTTTGTAGCTGATATCTTTTTTTCTTGAATTTTGACATTTTTTTTTCTTTTGTTAGAGATAAACAACTGTGCGAGATTCTTTCCCTTTCGGTTCTATTTTTTAAATTAAAATGCTAAGCAGTTTAACTTCTGTAGCCAAAAGGCCATTTAAAAAACTAAAATAGATTTTAAAAATTCATATTTTGAAAAAGACATTAAGCCAATTTTTGTTGTATTTTTATTACAAATGATTTGGGAATAATGTAGTGTATATCATTTTATAAACGGTGCTGTACATTCAAATGTTTGCATTGTCATACCATTTTAATTAACTCTGAGTTCTTTAACAATATGAAACTGTTTAATTTCTTTAAAAGAAAATCTAAAAAGCAGCATTAAATTGGTAAGTATTTTCTATTACAGATATTTTCTATTACTACAGATACACGTATTTGTGTAAAAAAAAAAAAAAAAAAAAAAAAAAAAAAGTTTAGCCCCACCAATAATTCTCAAAACTCTACACCTATGACTAAAACTACTCATACACTTTGTATCTTCATATATCAGCAACAGACACAATTAAATGCAGAATGACTCATCAAAGAAAAAAAAATCTCTTTTTAGTAACCAGCAAGAATAAGTTTTCTGTTCTCAACACAAAATTTGTTTTTATAAGATAAAGTGATGTTTAGAATGAAGTTCAAGAAAAATTGGGATGATAAAGATATTAAAAAAAACCAAAAAAACGCTATGCACATAGCGTGTTAGAGATGAGACTGGCTCCGACACGGGCTAGAGCTCGAATTTTATATTAGCCTTTGGGCCTTTGCAGGCTCGGGCTCATTCCTTCTGAAACTGACAATTTTATTTATTTTCATGTAAAAAAAATATAAATAACTTTTTCTTCTAAAAAATTACATTTTCCATTTCAAATAATTTTAATGTTATTTCGAGCAGAACGAATAGAAAGGGAAACAGAAATCTTATTTTTCTTTTCTAGTATTAGAATGTTACTTCAAAAGAAAATTTACAATATTTGCATCGTGACTGACGACTGGGTGATATGGCGCCATTGTGAAGTGGCACCAATAATATTTGTTGCTAGAATTTTGTTTGTAACAGTCTGATATTTTTTAATTAGAATGTTTATTTTATTTTATTTTTTTAGAGATGTAATGAGAGATGAATTTTTTTTTTTTCGTTTTTAGTCAATCAGCATTAGTTTAGGTTTGCAAATTTTTAGTCTTCTATTGTGTGCGAGTCATACTAGCTCTTCATATGAAAACAATGTTAGTGATTCTATTTTTAATTATGAACTCTGCTCATGCTAAAGCTCTGCTCTGCACATTTATGAAGTCACTTTCATTCATAAGTAGATATAATTGTCATGTATTCTTATTCAGATAGAAAGCAATCGAAGAGAGTTTAAATTTTTTCTATAAAAGCACAGGATCTTTCAGATAACGGTGTCAAATTTTTTATTTAAGCTAATTTTCAGGAACACGAAATATTGTTTTAAATTCAAGAATCAATTATAAATTAAGAAATACACCATTTGTAGAAAATAGAAAACGTTCGATTCTTCGGCATAGAAATAGTAATTTCTACAAATTTCATTAATTTATTTATAAAACACACTTCGTTAAAGTGTCCATCAGATTTGCTTATTGAGAAAGAAAAATATTTACATCCTTTTAAGGAAGTATATTTTATTTGATACCAAACTTCTCTTTTGATAAAATAGAATGTAAATTTTCATAAAATTAATTTTGTGCACGGGATGAACAGTTATTTTCGTGTACGAAGTTTTAAAAATTAGATATTACTTTTAAAACCATTTTTAAATATTATGCAATTTTTTTTCGGTATTGGGCTCGGGCGGTCTCGGATTTAAAATCATCGGGCTTGGGCGGGCCCGGGCTCCGAAAAGACAGACCGAACTCATCTCTAGTGTATATATATATATATATATATATATATATATATATATATATATATATATATATATATATATATATATACACATATATCAGGGCTGCCATTTGCTACTAAAATGCTACTTTTTGCTTCTATTTTCAGCTTTAGGAGACTAAGGCAACTTTTTTAAGCAAAAAAGGCTTGAAAAGCAACTATTTCAGACAAATAGGCAACTATTTTATGAAAAAGGAGACTTTTTGAAAATTTTATTCTAACTTTTTCAAATACATGTTGCAGGAAATATGAAACAACAATAAAAAATTTTTACCATTCCAGTACATTTTTTTCAGATGTTCGATACCACCACCAAACGGCACTTTTCTTGACCAAGAGTCAATTTCACTCATTTTTCTCTTAATTGTTCTGATTGCTGCTGCATAGTAACAGCACACAAATAAGTAATTATATCCTATGATCCTCCAGCATACTTAGTTTTAAATCATTAACGTTCTATTTCTCAAAAAAAAAAAAAAAAAAAAAAAAAAAAATTGCCCTATTTATTGATCACTAATAACAATAAATAAATCATCTAAATAACCTCCTCCATCAAAAAAATTCTGCTTCCTCCTTTACCCTCATCCCCCCTCTCACCCTCATGCTGTGTTTCAAATCATTTAAATCTCTTTATTTATTTTTTTTTTTTCAAAGATAAGACATCTGCCCTACTTATGATCACTGCTTCTAATAACAATAAATAAATAATGATCATCTAAATTCTCTCCCCCTCATTCAAAATTTAATCTTCTCCCTCCCTTCCACTTCATACAAGGAAATTTAAAATCAGTATTTTTATATTTAAAAAATTCTCCTGTCCTACTTGTTGCTCCCTAGTGCAATAAATAAATAATCAGGCTTATAAACTACCCCTTCCTTCCAAAATTTTTGGTTCTTCCCTTTGCCCAACCCCTCCAGCATGCGGATTTTCAAAACTTTATTTTAAGAAAAATAATTTTGCCCTATTTGTTGTTAACTAATAACGTGAAATTAAAAAAATTAATCATACATCTCTCTCTCTCAAATTTACATTTCTCCCCTTTTCCCCCCTCCAGTGTAAAAAAAGGTTTAAAATATTTATTTAGAGAAAAAGTTTCACCTAATTGCATTATAATATGGGATTAAAAAATATTTAAAACTCTTTATTTAAAAAAAGAAAAAAGTCTGTCATATTCATTGCTTTCTAGTAACAATAAATAATTTATCAATCATCTAAAATACCCCCCCCCCCCCCCCCCCCCCCCCCCGTCCACGTGCAATTTCTGTTTTCTCCTACTTCTGTAATTTGAAACTCTTTAAAATTTTAATTTTATAAAAAAAAATTTGCTGTATTTGATACTTTGTAGTAATGATAAATATCAATGACCTAAATTCCTCTCCCCCTGAAAACATTCATTTGTAAATAATTTTTCAAATAGATTTTCGTAATGTGTAATGCATTATCCTAAATAGAGACGCCAATTATGTTGTAGTATGCTACAAAAAATATCATTTCAAAGTAAGCAAATATACACATAAAATAAAAACTTCTCTTATACTGCAGTTTCAAATTCTTTAAAATATTTAAAATTCCTTAAATGTGCAGTTTAGGAAAAATTCCAAGAAAGATTTCTTGAAAGTTCATTACGAAAGCAAAAATGAAATGCTGGAAATATCACTATTACATTTGCAACTAACAAGAGTTATATCAAGTGTTTATCCCAAAGTTGTAGCAAACTAAACTCAAATGTCATGAAAACTAGAATGGATTTACTTTTAATAATTTTGTTACATAATAATTAGATAATATGTAAAAAAAGTTCTGAATTTGTGCAGATTGTATATAAATGTTGTATTGTTGCAATCAGAAAAACTTAATCATTTTTAAGGAAAGATCAGAGAAATGTCAGAAAATGTGTAAAAGGGAAATCATTATCTATCCTGATCTCAACACTGTGACTATTTTGGATAATACTTTGTATGCAACTGTTTTACCATTAAATCAGTCATGATATGCGACTATTTTCGCTACTATTTTTGGCTTCAAAGGCTACTAAAGCAACTATTTTGAATAATTTTTGAAATGGCCAGCCTTGATATACATACATACATATATATATATATATATATATATATATATATATATATATTTTTTTTTTTTTTTTTCATGAAAATAGTGTTCTATTACTAAACTAATATCTTGATTTACTAATTTTGTTGTGCAATTCAGCTATATTAGTAGCAACCAGCAAGAACAAGTTTTCAGTTATCACAACACAAAACTTTTTTAAAGTAATAAATCAATAGGTAATGAGGGAAATTGACAGCTTGAACATACTCTGTTAAAGAAAAAGGGGAAGATAAAAGTATTATATATTATCTTTACAAAACAATCAGCTGCAAGTTTTTCTCATAAAATCATTTTTTATTACTAAACTATTTAATTGATAGTATTATAACTAATGGTTTAAAAATAATGTAATTATAATATTGGGACTGAAACTGAAATAATTCTACAAAAAAAATTTTAATAGAAAATTTAAAAATTACACCAAAGAGAAAATAACAATAATAGTTAGCTAATGTAAACCCGCGCTTAATTTCTTTAAAAAAAAAAAAAGTACAGATCAAAAGACACTGTGGCCAGATAGCCGGAAATCCGGCTGCAAATTGTGCCGCCAAACTGATATCCGTTGTATCTCTACTTAGAATGATTATTACAATGTACTCCAGTTTGATAAATCACTCTTAGAAATGAATGTCCAACTAAACTGGTGGAAAGCAAATTCTGTTCAATTTCCCAAGTTATCACAATTGGGAAGGAAATATTTATCATCTCCTGCCAGCAGTGTGTATAATGAACGTTTGTTCTCAGAGGCAGGCATTATATATCATGAAATTATTTTGTAAATAAATGATATTGTATATATGTTTTTGAAATTGAATAAATATTTAAATTTCTTTAATGTGTAATACTTAAGTATAATTGAATCATTTTTATAATATATGTAAAATTTAAATTAATAAATTTACTTGACATTTTTAAATATGATTATTTTTCATGTATTACATGTTAAGAAAATTCAAATGATTATTAAATTTATATTTAATATTTGAAATAAAATTGTATTATAAATTTAATAAACATTTAAATTTCCTTAATGTGTAACACATAAATATAAACCTATAGGTATATTATTTAAAATATATCAATTGATATTATTTATTATAAATATGAATAATTTTAAATAAAATAAGTTGAAACTGGTGTGAAACACTAAGAACTAAAATAACTTCTTAAAACACCATAAAAACTTTAAAATGCGCTAGGCCTTTCAAAAGATCTGAGTCTTTCTTCGTCAGGTGCAAAAAGACGTGCGTCTACTATGAAAGCAGCAGCAAGACTGAAATGAGTTACAATTTGACATCATCCACGCTTATTGTGTGGATGATGTCAAATTGTCTGTATTTGCATATTGTGTGCATGCTTATATACTTCTCTAGCTGAAATGCCTCAAAGATTCTTTGTGGGGTTTAAATCAAGGCTTCTTGGCGGCCAATCCAAAAGTTGGACAGAATTGGCCTTGAATCATGAACATGATGCACGAGACACATGGCAACTTGCATTGTTTTGTTGAAACAGATAATCACCACCTGTGATAGGGGTGTTTCAGGCAATAATTTTTCAGCTAGTATATCCACATATAACTTATTTAATTCTTAATTTTCATGTGTTTCCATTTTTTTTTAATGTATTTGTGTGCTTTATTTTTTAAAATTATTTATTCATTTCATTTTATATATTTATTTATTCTATTTTATTTATTTATCTTTTATTTATTTATTTATTTTTTCACTTCCTTATTCCCCTTCTATTTTGTATTCTCTATTGTTTTGTTTTTACTCTTCTGTGATTGGCTGTTGTCTTCTGTTTTCCTATTGGCTGTTGTTTTCTACTTTCCTATTGGCTGTTGCATCAGCTTGTTTCCTCTCCCTTACCTCTCATTTCAGTCTTGCTGCTGCTTTCATAGTAGACGCACGTCTTTTTGTGCCTGACGAAGAAAGACTCAGATCTTTCGAAAGGCATAGCGCATTTTAAAGTTTTTATGGTGTTTTAAGAAGTTATTTTAGTTCTTATAAATAATTTTGTTTTAGTATTCGACCAAATACTGTATTATTCGGCCAAACCGAATACAGCCATGTAAAAAATTATAAGGACACATTGAAAAATGAGTAATATGTATTAAAGTAATCATCAACTGAAAACAAAATCAAGCATAATGTACTTTTCATAATTAGGAAACATTAGAAACCTATTAATATGAAATTAAATTACAATAAAATTTGTAAAACACATATTAATAGAAATATGACGTGAAACATGGAAAAAATTATAAGGACACAATGAAATATGTCTGGACATAAATTAATATCCTACAAAATCACCTTTCTTTTTTCAATGACCCTTATTAATCATTCAGTCATTGACTCAAAAAGTCCAGTTAAAGTTTGTTTAGAAATGTTTTTCCACGCTTATTGTGTGGATGATGTCAAATTGTCTGTATTTGCATATTGTGTGCATGCTTATATACTTCTCTAGCTGAAATGCCCCAAAGATTCTTTGTGGGGTTTAAATCAAGGCTTCTTGGCGGCCAATCCAAAAGTTGGACAGAATTGGCCTCGAATCATGAACATGATGCACGAGACACATGGCAACTTGCATTGTTTTGTTGAAACAGATAATCACCACCTGTGATAGGGGTGTTTCAGGCAATAATTTTTCAGCTAGTATATCCACATATGATTCTGAATTTATGTGTCCTCAAATAGACACAATTGGTGTTGTTCCATTGGCTACAAAACCTGACACCATCACAGAACCTCCTCCGAATTGGTGTTTGGAAAAAACAGGTTTATCTTTTCCCAAGTCATATCAATAATTGCGAAACCATCTGGTCCATCCAAATTAAATTTTTTTTGTTGTCCAAAAATATCACATCTTTCCAGTGAGATCCAAAAGAAACATGTTTCTTAGCAAATTTCAATCTAATCTTCTTATGTAGTTTTGTAAGTGGTGGACGTGACTGCAGTTTAGCATATCTAACATTGGAATTCTTTTCCAGAACATTACGCACTGTTCGGCCAAGTGCATGGTAGATTCATTTCTGTGTCAATTTGAGTAGAACTGTCTTTTTTTAAGCAAGCTTGATGCACAATTCGACGTTTCTGGCGCATAGTCAGAGAAACATGCCTACCTGTATGCTTCTTCTTGCCATAATCTTTTGGATTCTTCAAGAAATTATAAATTACTGTTTTAGATCTGTTTACATTCCTTGCAATTCCACATTTTCTGTAAGCAATGATTTTTCCCTTTTCAAATTCAGATGTGTGCTCTTTGGTATAATAAAGAACAAGAGAAACTGAACAATCTTACTGCACAACATTTTTAGGCTACTTTAAACAATCCTATATTACCAAATAAGCAAAATTTTTTTTGCTATTTCAAAAGAAATGCATGTCCTTATAACTTTTTCTGAGCAGCAAGCTATTAAAACCTTTTTAAATTCATGTCTTTTAAAGATTTTCCAAATTTTCAACTTAAAGTTTTTATGGAAATGTTCTGTTTCAAGCCTTTTTATCATACAAATATTTGCATAATTTTCTAGCCAAGCGACTGCTACATTTGGCAACTTTTCGCTTGTCCTTTTAATTTGTTCCATGGCTGTAGTCTGCTTTTAGGCCGAATACCGAATATCAACCGAATATTCGTTGCATCCCTAATTATATAAACCGTGTTTATACGTTTTACAGTTGAATATACAATTTGGCCTCTCTAACAGCTCTCATACACTTGAAACTACATTGTTACCAACATTGCTCATGCTGATGTCATGCTTATTGGCATTAAATCACATGGTTCGGCAAAAAGTTTATTTACCATAAATGGTCAAAAGGAAAGTAAACAAGTACCACTTATTTTAAGTAAATAATATTTGATCGTAAGTTGTACTTTTCAATTGGAAATTTTTTTATTTCTATAATAAATTTGCACCTTTCATGCAGTATAATCCTTAGAAAATGATTGCAGTAATATTCTTTTTATTTACTAATTACTAGATATCTTTACTTAATTATATTTTAGTGTATTATATAGTTGAATGTTATGGGGGACTGATTAGGTACTTCATTTTACAAGGGTCTTGGCATTTTTTAAAAATGGCAGTGTAAACAATGAATTATTATGCTTGTTTATGTATGTAGTAAAAATTGTGTATTAGCTAAATTTTTTCTGTTTTTAAGAGATAAATGATGTCTGTGTAAGTAGGGGAGGGGCGGGAAGTAACAAAAATAGTGATTTGTCTTAATACCAAATAATAATGTTAATAATACGTAATTATTATAATTTATTTTTCACATTACAAAAAAATATTAAAATTAAATTTTTTTTCATTTGTATGCTTTAAAATTTTAACAATTTTGATGTAGTTTTTGTAATAATTCAAACACTTTGATGCTAATAATAAAACACAAATTTTACTAAATCTAAATTATTGATAGCATAATTATATCTGTAGATACGTGTAATTAATATACTACATTGTAGCTAAAATAGGAACTCATTATTACTACTGTTAAATGTTGGTACAGTATTTAATTTATAAATTTTTTTATTTCCAAAAACTTATTTAAGTACAAAAAATTTGTATTTTATTTTTTTATACTTGGACGTTTCAAATTGATTTTCTGCATGTCAGGATATAGTAATTTATTTTCATTAAAATATAAAGAATATTCATTTCTACTATCAACTGTCCAGTGAAACTTTTATACTTTCTTATAATCAAAGTTACCGAGCCTCTCATAATGCTTACTCTTCCCTATAATCAATGATACTTTCTTGAAATAGTCTTTGGTCAAGTAAATTTTACTGCCAGGCATTTATGTGTTACATTTCACTCATTATTTAAATTATGAAATGTGGTATTTACTTTGTATTTTATTAATTAAAGTTACAATGCTTGTATAAATGCACAATGCTTAAAAGTACACAAAGAGAAATGCTTGTATCTTTATAACATTATTATTTGCACTCATTTAGAATTTAAGACAGTTCTCAAAAGAATATTTTCCCCATTCAACAATGTGAAACTTTCTCATTTTTAAATGTAAAAGCAGGGCAGGTATGATTATTGCAGTAATTTGTAATTGAACAGGTTCTTTCATTTTTCAATAAAGGAATTGCATCTTGAGTTATAAGCGATTCTTCTCTCATGGTGTTTTTTTTTTCTTTTCTATACCTTCTCATCCAGAAACTTGGTTCAAAACAGCAACTTTGACAACATTTTCTGAAAATATTTCTGTCTTCACCGAAAAACTGAAAAAAAAGTTAAAGTACATAGTTTTTTAATTAGAGCACCTATCAATTTGCTAAGTTTCCAAACAAAAATGAATTAAAAAATGGTGTCAGAAAGTAGCCAGTTTGGATTTAAGAAACAATCTTAAATGACCTATCAATACAACTTATGTACTACAATTTCAAATTGAATTGGTGTTAGAGGAGGTTTTTTAATAATATGCATAAATCTGCAATATTTTGTATTAAAAATATTTAAGGGTTTTCTTAAACAAAAATGAATAATACTGCTGAACAGCGTGAATCTTTCTGACACATTAACCAAGCCATTTTTTATGTGTGTGTGTGTGTGTGATTTGCAGTCATTAATATTCAAGTGCATTAGAATTGAATAGCCTTTTTCATTTTCATATAAATGTATTACAACTATAATTGATTGTTCCCTTGTAGTTCTGTCTCTAAAAGGAAATCTTTAACTTTGACGCCATTATATAAAAGATTTTTAGCTTTTAAAGGAAATAGAGGAATGCTATTCAACTTCTTAGTAAGGGTTGCTCATCCGAAGAGGCAGTGGAGGCTCTGCCATGAAACTTATTTAAAATAAACAAAAACTAAATAAAAATATTTCTAATATAAAGGAAATTTAGAATGACAGTATGGACAGGGTTGGGTTTCTTCTGGAAGAAACTGGTTTCTTCCAGGACAGTGGAAGAAACTGGAAAAAACTGGAAGAAATGGAAGAAACTAACAAAAAACGAAATAGATGCTCAAAATTAAAATTTATTAACTATATAAAAGAATTCATATAATTGATTCAAAACCTAATTATATGAAATTTAAATTGGAAACTTTAATTAATATAAAAAATATTATTTATGGAAATATAAGTTATTTTTTATAACAAACTTCAGGTTCAGCAGGTATTTACAGGTTATGTTTTTTACAACTTTAGAGGTAGGGGGATATTTTTTCATTGTTTATGTCATTTCATATAAAAATGCAATATTTTAAAAACCAATGTGCAACACTTAAAATAAATAAATTTGTAATTATGTATACTAGCATGCATATCTCAATGCTGATTTTAAAAGATAAATATTCTAAAAATAAACTCTTCAGGTATAAGAATTTTTTCATCTTTTTGCATTCATCCATTCTAAGTTGAAAAATTGATTGCAGCATTCTAAAGCTAAAATATTTTTGTTTTGTTATACCATGTTGCACTGTATTAAGGAAAATGGAGATTTTAATGAAATCTTTCAATGCAGTAATTATTGTATATTAGTTTCCTTAGTAAAATGGGTGTAAATTAAAAGCACAGTCTTTTATTTAAAGGAGTTTCATTCTACAATAGGTAAATGATTCACATACTATTTACTACTGGTTACAGAAGTTTAAATTATTTTTTAAAAAAATATGCCTGTTTTTAATTGAATTACTTTTAATTGAATTACTTTTAATTGATTTTGTGTATTTTGAATAAATTTATTGGTACATTTCCGTTACACCTACACCATTGTCGTCACCAAGTGTAATAATTGACACAAAATGAAATTCATGTGAAATGATTCATTTGAAAAATAAATAAGTTGGCACAAAATTGAGCAATTAAAAATATAACATTTGAAAATTAGACTTTTACGAACTATTTTATTAAATCAATACAAATATAGACTTAAAACGAAAGAACAAATAGATATTATACGATAAAATAATAAAACTCAATTTAAATGTCTCTTAGCATTGCAGTAAACATTTCACTTTTTGAATAAAGACGCTCATAGGTTTTTTTTTTTTTTATTAAAGGATTTTTTTGTGCATCCAAAGTCTTGAAACAATTTTATTGCAGCTTCCTGATCATCTGGTAACTACCAAATGGTAAAATCCATATCAGTGTCAACAATAAATATAAGTTACAGCTTAATATTAAATAGTTTCTATTTGAAAAATAATAAATTAAGATGTTTTGCAAGGTTACAATTAAGTAATAATAATAAATGAACAGACTCACATTCAATAAATAGCAAATCACAATGTTTGGTATATTTTGCAATAAAAATCCTTTGCACGTTCAGGATGGAAATAAATTGTACATTAGCATATATTTTGGCATGGTGTTAGTGTAACGGAATAGTACCATTTATTTTATTCAGGTACGCACTGATTGGAAAGCTTTAGACAGGTGTGTGATCTTGGCTAAAAAAACTGGTGTATTTATCAATTTATCTTACATAATTAATTTTTTATAGTTCTAATTAAATTTACTTAATTTACTATTAGAAAAATGTATTTATTTTTATTATATCTTACAAAGTTGTAACTTATATGATAAATTCTTAAAGAAAAACAGTTTCTTCCATTTCTTCCACTTGGAAGAAACCTATTTCTTCCAGCCGGTTTTTTCCATGGTTTTTTCCGCGGTTTTTTCCACTTTGGAAGAAACTTGCCAACCCTGAGTATGGAACACTTCATCATTGTAATATTTTAAAATTTTCTATGGCAAGCCTGTGACAAATAACAGACTGTGTGTAGTTCTTTTTTGAAGAATGATTCTGGAAATATCTTTGCCTCAACCAATGGTGTATAAAAGTGAATGAATTTGGAGGGGAAGGGGAAGATAAGAAAATCATTATGCTGTCTGGAGGCTACAAGCTATCTAGCCAGTAGGAAAAAATAAGAAATGATTCCATTGAAATCGTAGGCACAATTTTTATTATGTTATTACTGACCCAACTGAAAAAAATATTGTTTGGGTTCTTAGTTACTTTCTAACTTAGTTACTTTTTTTTTACCATCCAAATTCATTTAGTCTCATTTGGGCTCTATAAGTATAGGTTTTGGAAATCAAAATTTTGAGAGTGTAACATTTTATAAAATAGGCTTTCAGTTACACTGGGTCTCCCTTTAAGCGTGATGGCCAAGTGCATTTCCGGCCACTCTCTCCCATTCATGTTATGCCCCATTCTGAAAAACATTTTTATCAATTTTATTTAAAAAGACAGTGTAAATATTAATTAGGGCTTTTATACAGACACCACTATGTTTGTTTTTACATGCTTCTAAAAAATAATTAAACACAAAATATACAGGGTGATTCATAAAAGATGGGCAGAACTTTAAGGGGTTATAGTACACTTAAAGACAAATAATATTAAATAGGAGACTAAGGGTCCCAGACGTATTCCCAAGGAGATAGGGGGCATTAAAGTTTAGGGTCCGAAATTTCAAATGATTATAAAACATGGAAAAATTGGTCGATTCGTTTGCGGTTTTTGCAAAAAATTTTCTTTATGCCAGTATTTTCTTGAAATAAAATTTTAAAGTTCAATTTCAAAAAATGCCGATAGGGGGCGCTTTAGACTTTAGAGTAACAAACAACTATTTTTTAACGTTATTTTTTGTTTTTCTTTAAATGATTTCGAAAGCTTAGACTTAAACTTAAATTTTGATCTAAAAATCTGAGTCCTAACGAGTAGTTAAGTAGCGTAAACTGAAATTTGAAATTTGAAACCCTTCTCCCCCCAGAACAAAAATCAGTTATTCCCGATCTTTGTGTCGTAGATTAGGCTCTAACTACTGCCGCGTTTTGCTAAAATTATTCTTTATGTCAGTATTTTCTTGAAAATAAATTTTAAAGAAAATTTTCAAAAAATTCCGATAGAGGGCGCTTTAGACTTTGGAGTAACGAACAACTATTTTATACCGTTATTTTTTGTGTCTCATTAAATGCTTTCTAAAGCTTAGACTTAAATTTTCAGCCCAAAATCTGAATCGTTAGACGTGGTTAAGTTTCTGGTGAGAGGGGTTTGAAATTTCTACTCCTGAGCACAGTTCAGTTTACCATGTCCACACATTGTGTGCTGTGATACGAGGTAAAAAGACACAAATTAGGATTATGTTACCAAAGCATATTTATTAACATGTAATCACAATAAATGTTCAAAATTGTGACCACCAGAGGTTATGCACGCAGAACAACGGCGACGAATGGAACGGCGAACATTCGCGAAAACATCAGGCTTTTCGAGCACTTCCCCTACAGCGGCGGAAAGTCTGGCGACCAGTTCCTCGGGGGATTCAATGGGTGTCTCATACATAAGAGCCTTCAATCGTCCTCCAAAAAAAAAATCGAGGGGTGAAAGATCTGGCGAGCGAGCAGGC
The DNA here is from genome assembly GCA_963931845.1 of Maratus michaelseni. Classification (NCBI taxonomy): domain Eukaryota; kingdom Metazoa; phylum Arthropoda; class Arachnida; order Araneae; family Salticidae; genus Maratus; species Maratus michaelseni. The sequence goes on from OZ007586.1 coordinate 19,907,902, forward strand.
CAAGCAACAGGACCACCTCGACCAATCCATCTGTTCGGAAATGTGATGTCCAGATAGTTGCGGACGTCTCGTACGTAATGGGCTGGCGCTCCATCGTGCTGGAACCACATGACCCGCCGGATGCGTGGAGGAACAACGTTTAACAGGTCTGGCAGCACATGTTGCAGAAATGTGAGGTATGTTTTACCGTTGAGGCGTTCAGGAAGAAGGTACGGTCCGATTAGGTGGTCTCCGAGGATTCCTGCCCAAACATTGATGGAAAAGCGTCTCTGATGAGCATGTGGATACGTAGCATGTGGATTGACATCCGCCCATACATGTGCATTGTGTGTGTTAAATGTACCTTCACGTGTGAAGGTACATTCATCGGTGAAAAGCACAGTTCGTCCAAAATGTGGATTTAGCGCATTCTGCTGCAGAAACCAGCGGGCGAATTCAATACGATTTGGATAATCCCCTGGAGACAGTTTCTGGACTCGTTGCACATGAAACGGGAGCAAATGTTCATCCTTCAGTACCCTCCAAGTCGTGGACTGTGAGGTATCCACCTGGCTAGCCACTGTTCGTGTACTTGTACTTGGCTGCGCCGCTACTACATCCAGAATGGCTTCTGCAACAACTACTGATTCGTCCTTTTTTGCACGACCTGCATTCGACCGGGAAGCGAGAAATGATCCCGTCTCACACAACTGTCTGTGCAAGCGCTCGAAAGTTTTGCGGTTAGGCAACCGCCTGTTAGGAAATCGCTCTCCGTACATTCGTTGTGCCTCTGCACCATTTCCATCTGCCGCTCCGTTAATTAAATGCATCTCAGCCTTTTCCTTATTCGTGAAGGGCACCATCTTCCGATTCATTACTACAGCGACTTACACTTGACTCACCGTTCAGTGGTTTTTATGCCTGAATCGTGTCGAAATTTTGCATACGTGTTCTTCTTCTTCCCCATTTGACATTTGCATACTTTCTGTTTCCTTCTTCACCCGGTGACTAGCGTCAGGAATGGAGCTTTAACGTTTGCATGAGCGACGTTTCCAACTGTGCCAGTGCCTTTATGAGTGAATTCCGACTATGCAGTCCTTGACGAAAGTTGTATTTTTGCCTCGTATCACAGCACAGAATCGTTGGGCATGGTTAAGTAGTGCAAACTGAACTATGTTCAGAAGTTGAAATTTGAACCCCCTCCCCTCGCTACTGAACCACGCTCAGCGATTCAGATTTTGAGCTGAAAATTTAAGTTTAAGTCTAAGCTTTAGAAAGCATTTAATGAGACACAAAAAATAACGGTATAAAATAGTTGTTCGTTACTCCAAAGTCTAAAGCGCCCTCTATCGGATTTTTTTGAAAATTTTCTTTAAAATTTATTTTCAAGAAAATACTGACATAAAGAATAATTTTAGCAAAACGCGGCAGTAGTTAGAGCCTAATCTACGACACAAAGATCGGGAATAACTGATTTTTGTTCTGGGGGGAGAAGGGTTTCAAATTTCAAATTTCAGTTTACGCTACTTAACTACTCGTTAGGACTCAGATTTTTAGATCAAAATTTAAGTTTAAGTCTAAGCTTTCGAAATCATTTAAAGAAATACAAAAAATAACGTTAAAAAGTAGTTGTTTGTTACTCCAAAGTCTAAAGCGCCCCCTATCGGCATTTTTTGAAATTGAACTTTAAAATTTTATTTCAAGAAAATACTGGCATAAAGAAAATTTTTTGCAAAAACCGCAAACGAATCGACCAATTTTTCCATGTTTTATAATCATTTGAAATTTCGGACCCTAAACTTTAATGCCCCCTATCTCCTTGGGAATACGTCTGGGACCCTTAGTCTCCTATTTAATATTATTTGTCTTTAAGTGTACTATAACCCCTTAAAGTTCTGCCCATCTTTTATGAATCACCCTGTATATTGTACAGGCACCTGACATCTCATTTCAATAACATGCTTTAAATTGTGTGGCCAGATGTTGCGACTAACACAGAAAGTCGCGATTTTAAGGGATTCTAAGTCTCATCCTACAGAACTAAAATGTGGGATGCCAAAAGTCACAAATTTTTTTTTGCAGGAATGGTGCCAGAATTTACCTGACAGCGGCAGAGAACTGGAGGGTGGCCATATTTAAACTGACATTACTCAGTGTGTTCAGTAGTATGATCTAATTGTGTGAATGGAGTCAAATTTTGTAGGATGATTTTAAACAAGATGGCGTACAAGGGATTCCATGAAAAAAAAGTAGTACCAAAAGTCACCACTAGGGGGAGATACATGGTGCTGGAATTTTAAAAAATTCAGAATCAATACGGAACTTTTATTTAGCACATTTAATTCAGGTTCAAGATGGCTACGGTTTTTTGTGACCACATATTTTGTGTACAGTATTCACAACAGCAGAAAAGTAACATGTCTGCTGGAATGTCCAATACAGTCAGTGATACGTTATCTTTCAATGTAGCCAGATCATCTCTGAAATAGACCTTGGACTTTAGGAAAACCTATAGCCAAAATTAACACTGTGTAAGATCAGGAGATTGAGGAGGCCATGCAGTTGAAAAGCAGTGACTCACAACTCTTTCTGTTGTGAACTTTTAGCCCACAGTACCAGCAATAACCCAAAATAGTAAAATTTGTATTTTTCTTGATTTATCTAAGGACAGGAAGGGGGGTGGGGAGCAGCATTGCTATGAATTAAAAAAAAAGTTTATAGAATTTAAATTTGAACAACTTTAATTTAAACTACATAAAAGAAAGATGGCATCTGATGCAAATTTACATGAAAACTAAAAATTGTCCAATCTACTGGTATTTTTCAATAATGCCTGCCATATTTAAAAAATATATATAGCTAAAGAGGTAATGGAACTGTTGTAGCAATTTTCTTTTATTATTTTACAGTCTAACTTAACTTCAAATTACAAATCTGAAGCAATATTATTAATAGGGACATGATTGGACAATTAAAAAAAGTTGCTCTTGTTGAATAAATCTATTGGATGAATAATCAGAATTTATTCCTGTTTAGTTTCATGAAACCTTTTCTTTTTAAGTCTCAAAAGTCCTCCCTTTTCTTTAAGCTTTGGAACCTGAATTAATGCAGAAATAGTAAAACTTTCATCTTCCTTTTTCTTCCTTTCCCTCAGAATTTTTTGATCCAGATTTTTAGAGTCTGTAAGATCTGAAATTGTAAATTTAATAAAGTGGAAAATATAATATTTTTATCTGTTTTTTTTTTCAAATGATATTAATAAAGAATAAAATATTTTCACCTTTTTAATAAAATATCTCCACATTACAGGGTTCCCAGCGACATGGAAAGTCGGGGAATTTCAAAGTAGTCAGGGAAAGTAATGGGAATTTAAAAATATATGGGAAAAGTCAGGGAATTTACAAATATTTCCTAAAAAGTTATGGAAAGGTCTGGGGGGAAAATATTTGAATTTGAAATAATTTCTGTTCCAAAAAAGTGTTACTATATTTCTCGCTACATGGCGCTTCTGAAAAATCTCTAGACTCTTGTTGGTTTCAAGATTGAAAAATTCCTTCAAATGCAATGCAGAAAAACCATAATATGGATAAAAGTTTTCTACATTTTTGAGACTTTTTTATGACATTTCACATTGGCAATTTTCTTTTCTTATTATTTTACAATCTAACTTAACTTCAAATTGCAAATCTGAAGCAATATTATTAATAAGAACATGATTGGACAATTAAATTAAGACTTTGTTGAATGGCATTCATTTGAAAACTGGAAAATATGAAGTTTTTTTGCATTATAGTATTTTATAGAATTTCATTTTGCAATTTTCTCGAATTTTCTCCTTGGAAAAGAGTATAAACCCTGTTATTGCAATACAAATTTCTGATTTTATGTTGCTTGTGATATTTAAAGCAAATTTTGTGTATGCCTATTTGGTTATGGAATTTTTTTGGATTTGGTCAGGGAAATTGACAGACATGTTTTGCTGGGAACGTTGCATTAATGGGATGCTATAGATATGAAATCCATTCTGAATGACGGTACTTCCCGTGATAATCAGGAGCCTCTGAGAGTCTTATTTTGAACAACCTGGATCTTTTGAAGATTAGTTTTAGCTGCTGATCTACATACATTAGAGAAGTATGGGACGAAGCACTGTCTTATATAACAGTATTTTATTTCCCATACCCATCTCATTCAAGGTTGTAGTGGGTAGCTGCCAAGGTACCTGCCTGGACTGTTTTTTACAATCCTGATCTCATTATTATACAAAAGATGGGCAAGATCACGTTTAGCATTATAAAACTTTTGGACTCTTAAAAAAATATTCAATTTGTTTGTGCCAAGTGAGAGTGCTGTCCAGGAAAACACCCAGATCAAAGCTGACAAAAGAATCATCCAAAGCTGACAAAAGAGCCAGCCATCAAGATAAAGGGGGAGGTGGAATAGAGCAATTATGAGAGAGTGTGACTGCCTAAGATTTAGTAAATTAATTTTGATACATCATTTAGTGATAAGTTTCTAACTGATGGATGTGGATGTGGTATTGTAGATGCTCATGTATAATAAAGTAGTCCTTGTAACAAGCTATCACTGTTGGCATAAACAGCCAATAAAATATATGGAGAAGTGGGCATATGTGAAATATAAGGCTTATAGAGCCAGAGACTCAATTTTAACCCTTGTGATATGCCACATTGACCAGGTGAGGTGTATAGAAGATATTGGCATAGTGGGCACATAATGTTCTGTCACAAAGGTACTTAAGAACAAAATGAATATGTGCAGTAGGGAATTTTAATCTGAGTAATTTGTAGATCAGGCCAGAAAACCAAACAGTGTCAAAAGTCTGCACAACATCAATAAAAAGTGAACCAACATACTCAGTTGTCAAATCTATCATGAATGTATTCAACCACCTTAAGCATTTGATGTGCAGTGGAGTGTTTAGGCCTGAAGCCAAATTGTTCAAGAATATGAAGGAGAAAATTTTGAAAGTTTGTAAGAAAAATTTGCTCTGTCAGTTTGCTAAGAAGAGGGAGTAAACTCACAGGTCTGTAACTCCTGGCCAGTGAATCTTCTTTTCCAGGTTTCTTGATAAGGGCAATGATTGCTTTTTTCCAATCAGTAGGGAAATGTTGAAATTTGAAATTGCATTTATAAGATTAGACAGAATAATGAGTTGGGAGATTTTTGATTGCTGAATTAGTTCAGGGTTGGGTTTTTGACGTCAAAAAGTGGTTTTTGACACGACATGTCAAAAACCTGTCGAAAAGTGTCAAAAACCTTATACACATTTTTTTTAGCTATCATTAGTGATATTTTATATTAAATCAAGCTAAAAACTGATTAAATAATAATTTATATATTATATAAATATTTTTTATTGAGTCATACTATAATTAAGTTGTAATAAAATTATATATCATAATTCAAATTATTTGTCAATTGCCATGCTAGGAAAAATAGCTAAAAATATTAAAACTACTATTAAATGCATTTTCAGTTTATTATAAAAAAATATATATAGCAATAGAATTTATGCTTAAAAAATAAAAAATAATAAAGGCTTTAAAGTGGCCACTATTCAATGACTGATCATAAGTTACCTAGACTTTTAATTATTGTAAATGTTTGTTTTTGTTCATAAACATTAAGTATAAACCGCAAATGCAACACAAATGTTCTTTGAGTAATTAAATGAATTATAATATGAAATCTATATAATTAAACGTTCTTTAAATCATTAACCTGAAAGAAGATGGTTTGTTATTTTCAATATTTACACATATATAATATATCGTCATTTTATTATGTTAGGTTCAGTTTAATTATTTAGAACTATTTCTTTATGTTAAATTTAATTTTTATACATTAATACCTTTTTTTATTCAAAGGTTGGGAGGTATCATAGCTGAGATTTATTCCAACAGAGCGAAAAATGCCGGGACCAGGACTCGAGCCTGGGTACTTTGGCTTGCTGTGCCAACGCGCTTCCTACTAAGCTATCCCAACAATAAACCTGGTTGGCATAGTTCACTCTTATTTCTTGGACAGGGCTGTGAACTGCAGTGCTAATTTTATTCATCTGAGCTATAACTATAGTATTTTTACACGATGAATATGATACAACACGGAAACTCCTGTATACCATATAATTAGGTCATAATGAACAGACCCAGGTTCGAGTCCTGGTCCCGGCAAATTTTTTAATACAAAAAGGAAAAAAGACACTTTTTTTTTTTACTGGGGGGGGGGGGGACAAGAAGGGTGCTATTTTGTAAATCAAAGAGCAGGTAGGGTGCAGCACACTTCTGAAACTGCCTGGGGGAAACTCTTCAAGTACTATTTAATAGTTTGATTAGTTTAATGTAACCATACTTTTAATTATTATTTTATTATATATTTATAGCTTACAATTATTTTTAAAGTAATTTGCTAAACCAAAATCATATTTTGAGTTTTCAGGTGTCGATAGATTTTTTTTTCTTGAGGTCCATTTTGTGAAAATTAAAAATTATTTTTGTGAAATTTATTTTGTTATGAAAGATGAAATCCAGCTGCTCAAATTCAAACCAAGCATTTAATAACTTCTTTAAGTCATTCTGTTAAAGTTTTCCTTTCTTGTGAACTTGTTTTCTTTGTAAATTATACATTTTAAAAACCTAACAAAATAAAAATAATTAATGGAGAGTATGTTTTTATGGAATGGAATTTTGTGAAGGGACCATTTTATTAAGAGGTATTTGGTGAAGGGGCCTGATTTTTGTAAAGGGGTTCTAGATAGGCCTTTTTTCATGTCTAAAACTGTCGAAAAGTTTACCCATGTATCTAACACTAAAAATTATGAAAAATTGTAATCTTGTTGTAAAAATAATTTTAATCAGTTTTTGGACTCAATTTTAGGTTTTTGACAGTCATTGTCAAAAACTATGTCAAAAAGGGGTTTTTGACATGACGGTTAAAACCCTGGTTAAAACCAGATAAAACTGTCACACTGTCAAAAACTTGCCAACCCTGTTTGCACCTCATTTGTACTAGAGTAATAAAAAGATTTTAGTGTGGGGCTGCCATTTCTCCAGTCCTCCCCCACCCCCCACACACTTCAATGTTTTACAAAATGGATAGGACCAATCGTTTATACCTCGTTTGTACCAACAATCTTTTCGATTGCACCTCATTTGTACTAGAGTAATAAAAAGATTTTAGTATGGGGCTGCCATTTCTCCAGTCCTCCCCCACCCCCCACACACTTCAATGTTTTACAAAATGGATAGGACCAATCGTTTATACCTCGTTTGTACCAACAATCTTTTCATTTGCACCTCATTTGTACTAGAGTAATAAAAAGATTTTAGTGTGGGACTGCCATTTCTCCACCCCCCCCTTCAATGTTTTACAAAATGGATAGGGCCAATCGTTTATACCTCATTTGTACCAACAATCTTTTCATTTGTACCTCATTTGTACTAGAGTAATAAAAGGTTTTTAGTGTGAGTTTTTAGTGTTTCTCCAGCACCCCACTTCAATGTTTTGCAAAATGGATAGTGCCAATCGTTTATCGACCTTGAATGGGTCGTATTGTTCATTACACAGATGTACAACGTAGACGAAATACCACCTTCATTTGGACTTGAATCCGCTTGACCGTGCTAAAAATATGGATGATGGATGTGTACTCAGAGCTAAGAGAATCAGAGTACGGCTATAAGCCTTTACGCTTAACGTATGTCGAAAACGATTTGAGAATAAAGATGAAATGAGATACAAAAGTTTTAAACATTTTCTAAAAACCTTTAAAAAAAAAAAAATTATAGAAATTTTTATATAGTTACTTCATTAATTAAGTTTCAGGGTCTGGGGGGGGGCTTCAGCCCCCTTAGCCCCCCTTTCCCGTGGGTGCGCCAATGAAAATAACTAATAACTTTGTGTGTTCACCTTTTTTCAGTGTTCCCAGTTTCACCAAATATTCTCTCAAATGCGAAATGAAGGTGAGGGGGTGTACTAAAATAAGAAAAAGAAAAGGAATAGTTAAAAAAAACTATTTATTTAAAAAGCACTAAACTAAACTGTATTTTGTGCTTGTTGTAATGCGTGTAAATTTTGTGATATCCCTTTTTGTTTTAGTGGGTTTTCTTGCTGCAATGTTGTTTGCTTCAGTTTCAGTGGCTATGTTAAATATAGTATAGAAATTTTAACTTGAGAATGTGTTTGAACTATAGAAAATAGTCATGAATAAAATAATAGTTTTCATATATCTTTTAACTTGTGTATTTATTTTAAATCTTATAAATGTACCTAAATCAGTTATTTTTTGTAATTTTCATTGATAATATTAAATTTTGCCTATTCATGTACATTTATATTGCAATAACTTTTTATTATATGCACAATTATATGCATTCAAGCCTGCAAGTATCTTCCATTGTTCCATGTATCCACAATCTTGAAGAATCACTTTGGTTCACATTTATATATCATATGCAGTCATTTCATATTTTAAATTACCATGAGAGAAATTAAAAATATTTTAAAAATTGTTATCTTTACTCAGCCATAAAAATGAAAATCACTGGAAAAGCTGAATTATGCACATCATGATACAAAGTTATCATAGTGACATACATGAGTAACATACATGAACACGAACGCAGAGTAAAATGTTTTCAATGAAAATTATGATATATATATTTATATATAGAATAAACTTTTTATAAGTTATAGCAATCAAATCAATGTAAAATCTGATCAAATTTCTGTATATATCAACTGTAAAAACATGTAAATAAATTTACAAACTTAAAAATGTTTTTTGAATGAATATTTTTCCTATATTTGTTCTAGATTATGAATTCAAACACATTGTCGTGTTAAAATTTGTGTACTATATTAGCATAATTACAGATTTAAAAAAAATATATATTTCTTACAGACATAAGTAGCAGTGCAGAGTGAAATCCAGGGTGGTGTGAGATTTTAGAAGGGGTGCCATCGTAGCCTTGGCTGCACTTTTTAAAAATGGAGACCATAAACATGAAATAAGCTAAATTAAAAATACTCCATGCAAGACAATTTTGAAAACATCAATTTCAAAAGCAAATCAAAAATTTAACAATTCAAAAATATTAAATATTAAAAAATAAGTATTACCAGCCATTTGCTGGGTATGCTTTTGGTGCTTGCCATGCTTTGGGATGCTTTTGGTACCAGCATCCCATATACCAATTTTATTCAGTTGGCACCACTTAAAAAAAAACTACCTTTACTTATTTAATCATGGAAATGCTCTAATTAAATAAGGCAAGTATTACTGGTACCAAAAACACCTTTTGAATTTGCATATATTCATCCATGGTCCTGAAAAGGAGAATTGAACAGTAATTTCTTTTTTCATTAAGGAGAGGCTGCCTCCTTGAACCCCCATTTAAAATATATTTGAAACAAATGAATAGAAAAGAAAATTTATCTAAAAATTGACAGCTGCAGGGGATTGAATCCTCCTGAGAAATTCCTCCTTTTCTAAGTGTTTAATTGTTTTAAGTCACTTGAGACCAATAAATTTTATTATTCTTTTTCAAAATCATCTGAGAAATATAGCTAATTAAATTTCAAAATCAAGGGAAGCACAATACCCCTCCTCCCCCACCTTGTCACTTGTCAGCATCTGTGGTACATTGCATCGGTCTGTTTTTTGAATTTACAGTGCTGTTTATTGAGTGTGCTGCCCCCGACCCTTCTTTTTAAATTTACAGATTTATTTTACAGCTTAAAGCTGTTCTCAAATCCAAACTGATTACTTTCTGATGCATTTTATAATTAATTTTTGTTTGGAAACGTATCAAGTTGACGGGTGCTCTTATTGAGAAACTATGTAATCAAACTGTTTAATAAATTGTTTAATCAAATATTTTATATAATATAAACTATTAAAAATAAGATAAAAAATTTTGTAGATTTTAACTTTTCAGAAATTTTACCTTAAATACATATCAAGCATGTCAAAATATTTACAATAAAATAAAATAAATAATAATAAAAAAAAAAATTGAAAATGAAATGAAAGGAAAGATGCTTATTTAATGTTGCTGTTGTAATGAAAACAACTAAGAAAGAAATTCCTGCTCAACAATTCAAATATCTCTGAAAAACAAAAAAAACACAAAGTTGTTTTCATATTGCACATTAAAAACTGTAATCTTACAGTGATTATTTTCAACTTACTGGAAGTGAGGGAAAAGTTATTGTCACTACGTTTTATGCAACATATCCCCTTCTACTGCTGGAATTTTGCTAAGAACTGTTCAGCGAATAGATATATATAATATTAATATATATATCTATCATAAAAGTGGCACATTTTAACTTAAATAAATTTCATTTAATCAGCTCATTTAATCAGCTGGGGTCTGTCTAGACTTCCCTCACCATGTCTGGTTTTTGTGAAATTGTGAGCAATTTTTTATATTTGTAAAAAATCTAGTCAAAATTTTAAGAATTTGAAATTATTGTTACATTCAGTCTACTTTTATCTATTTATAACAATATCTTTTATGTATAAAAAGCTAAGTAATTGGTTCTTTGAGCAACTTCAGCTTTTTTTTTTTTTTTTTTTGACAGGTCAGATATTTAAATGATTAAATTTGTGAAAGGTTCAATTTGAAGATGGAAAAGTTTTGTAAAAAGTCTATTTTTATGGCAAAAAATTTTGTGAAGTGTCCCGTTGTAAGGTGAAAATTGTAGTGAAGGGTCCTTTAGCAAACCCAAATTTTTCCTAAACAGATCTCTGATCAATGAATTGTTTTTGTTATTAAAAATTTTAAAATTTTCAGATAAGAGATATTGTATTAAAGTAGGCACAGCATTTATTCTTGTTGTAGAGGTATAATGTTCCCAGTATAGTTTTTACTGTAAACTTTATCTTTCCTTAACTATAGGAGTATTTTTACATAATGAAAAGTAAACAACAAATAGATTGCTTTATAAAAATAACCTCTTTCATATTTTTATTGTTTTTCATTCCACATTTTTAAAACTTCTAACCAAGGAAATTTTTGCTAAATGATATGCTTTCATATTTGCATTGAAACATTGTCAACCATAATTATGTTCGATATGAGAAATAGAAAATGTGAACTAGAAAAAGGTGTTTGAAACCTATGCCGTCTTCAGCAATTATTTTCACGTCAAGTTGTTATTCACAGAATAATCATATACATACCATAGCCATATAAACATTAAACGTATGTATGCCAACAATATTATCATTCACAGGAGGTTTAATTAGTTTTATTCTGTTATTTATTGCTGAGTAACTACATGGTTAGTTACAATTTTTTTAAAAACTTTCCACTGTTTCCCTTGATTATATAAAAGTATGTCGCAGATATTCATGTATGCAATTTCAAATGATCATATAATTTTCTAGTAATATTGTAATTTTCTAATCAATTTTAGCAAGAATTTTATGTGTTATTTGATTGTTTTTGTTCATTTTGTTTTAAATATCTTTTGGATCAGCTGAAAGTGTGGTTGCTTTATACTGTAGATTTCAACATTATATTAAATGATTTTGACAAAGGAAAATCAAGCAAATTAGGTGTTCAATTTTTTGCTTGATTTAATTTTATTTTGTAGTTGTGCTCTAATAAATATTACTAATCTGATATTGTATTTTTGTGTATATATTTTCAAACAGATTTTTGGGTACTACTTGCTTATCCTATCGACCAAAAAACTATTGCCAAACTATAAGATTAAATGCCAACAATGAATGATCATAAATGTCCCATTCACTTCACATTAAACATGTTATATGTGTTTGTTACTATTATTACATTTAAATTACTTGCATTTTATTCACAAATGATCATTCAAAAAATGATAGATCTTAAAAATATCTATTTGTTTATGGTTTAATTCAATAATTATGCATTTAAATATGTAAACTATTTTTAGTGTTCTTTTGTCCGAAATCATCTGAATAAATTAAATTTTATATTTGGTATGTCGCTACGTCATAAATTAATGTCATCATTAAAGTAACCTTATTCTTTAGGGACTTTTTTAAAAATTTAAATACATTAATTTTCTTAATTTAAAATTTTAGAATGGCAAAATTCTTCCATTCGTATAATGTGGCAAATAGTTTGGTGATTTGTATAATTTGATAGAATTGGTCGACGGGATAATAAAGTAGTACCAATTTTTGTAACTTGTTATTGATATAATTTTTTTAAAATTTAAATTTTATACAAGAATTTTTTATGTAATTTGACTATTTTTAATTTTTTGAGACCTGTTTTGACTTGAGAATGCTTATTATTTTAACTTAATAGCTTCTTTACTAACTGAAATTGTGATTGTTTTCTAAAATTGATATTTATGATACAGTAAATGTTTTGCTTTTCTTAAAGAACAACTAAGGCCAAAAATTTTTTGAAGTTTTATTTTATTTTTGATAGATTTTCTCGTAAATAGTACTAGAATGTGATATTTTTACACATTTAATTTCAAGTTAGCTATTATTTTTTAAAGAGGGATATGAAATTGAAATTTCTTAAGTGATTTGACTATTTAAAATTAAAAAATGTGTATGTATTGTATATACATATTTAGTAATTTGACATATGTTTTTATAAAATGGTGTTTAACATGTTGATTACGTTATTCTTAAAAACTTTGAGTCGTGGTGAGAAAACAGGGAATGGAAAAATAATGCTCACACCAAGCAAAAAATTATTTAGTACAAACTCTGCACTTAGTGGAGTAAAATGAAGAAAAAAAAATCAGTTTCATATTTGATAACACTACTTTCTACTATATGACAGAGAAGTGTCAATCTTTTGTACACATTTTAGTTTGGAATCTTGCAATTCATTGTCCAATAGGATAAACATGGGCACAGAATTCAAAATAAATACATGTTACTGCTCCTGTGATGCACTTTTGCCAGGCAGTTTATACTCACTCAGCTCTATATATAACAGGAGATCTATCTTCCTATTTCCCAACATGATTTCCAACAGTCAGCACAGAAGGATACAGTGATGATAATTTTAGTTTGCATTCATGGCAAAATGTGCAGTTTATCGCATTCCCTTACATGATTGTAATTTATTAATTTGATAAGCTTAGCTTATTTAGAGAAGCATAAATTAGAATAGTAAATGAGAACACTAGTACACACAGACTATTTTTTACCTTTGCCTTGCAAGCTCCTAGCTGCTGACTCAGAACACCTATTATATATGGAGCTCAGTGCTTATAGTTAGATTTGAAGCTAATAAGTAAAGGATTTATTCTTTTTTGTCAGATGAACAAACCTGCCAAATCTCCCTTTTTTTTTTTTTTCAAGGGAGTCTTTCCTTACATTCAAACATTTTCATAACATTTCATTACCAAAACATAAATTTGACTGAAATTTCCAAAAAAGAATTTTTAAAAGATAAATTTGTAGTTACAGTACATAATTAGGTGTGAATTTAATTATCTAAAAAATAAGATAAGTTATAAATGAGCATAGTAATTATCTGAAAGTGATTAGCACTTTTTAGATTATTTTTTATGTTAAAATATCTGTATAAAGTTTTTTTTTTTTCTGTTTAAAAGATCTCTCTCTTTGTAATGAATATTTGTGTTTTTTCAACTGCACCACTAACCCATAAAATGTTTCTAAAATAATCTCCCTTATTTTTGTCCTCTGATGTTGACAAGTTTGGATAAAAGAAATGTAAGAAGAATCAATAAACCTTATTTATTAGAGCACCTGATGTTTCAATACTAATAAAAGTTTATTTTCAATAAACTAGAAATTTTATCTGATGCACTTGTTCTTTATTAAATTATTTAACGCCTAATTATTATTTTATTATTAAATTCATCTAATGTTTTTGATGAAAATGTACTTGAGATGATGTTTTAAAACTGTAGAATCTTTTACATAATTTTGTTTAAAAAAATGGTGTTCTACCCCATGACAAATTCCCAAAAAATAATTCTGCTTCATTATGCTTGTAAGTGAAAAATAGTTTGGAGAGAGTCCTTGCTGAAAACACATAAAAGTGAAACCTAAGAAATTAAAAATGTTTATCTTTTAATTATTACTCTATGATGTATGTCTGTAGTTAACAATTTTGATTGTAAACCTTTTTTTTTTTTTCTTCTAGATTTAAAGAGGGCATTTCACCCACGAAAACACTTGACAGTAATCTATTTTCAGTGAATAAATGCTCAACAAAAATTAAAATTCTTGATGAAAATACAGGTAAAGTATATCTAAAAGATACCTTTTCTTCTGTGTATTTAAGTTTTTTACCATGTCAAATCAACAAGTGACTCAGGTTAATTTTTAATTTTGATGAAACTTACAGGAATCATTCTCCCTGATGATATAAATGAGAATATACTTTTATTATTTTTTTTATCTCTGTAAATTTTCATATAAATTTTTAAATTTCGAAAAATCATCATTTTTTGGCTTGTATAAATGTTTTCAACTTTGAATTTCTCAAGTTCTATCAGGCGTAGAGAGTTGTTTGACACCTAATTTTAAAAAGAATTTCATAAGGTTTAACTTGATATGCAAGTTGACTATGCTTGGTTAAAAAAAAGTAAATTTAATTTAATTTAAACATTAAATTTTTTTTTAAATAGTGTTTTTTAAACATTTTGAAAAAAATATGTTTTTGTAATATTATAAACTTTAAATTCTGAAAGTTTTAGAGTGGGATCTCAATGAGATCAGCAGTTATGTTAAAAAAAACTAATATTAAAACCAGTTGGGGCTGGTATTTAAAGTTGGCACCTCGCCAACTTTATGATTGTGCTAAAGATAGTATTGTCTTATTAATTTTAAACATTTTTTTTTTAATAACTGCTGATCCTATTGAGATCTCACTCTAAAACTTTCAGAATTTAAAGATTATAATATTACAAAAAACATATATTTTTTTCAAAATTTAAAAAAAAACGCTATTTTAAAATTAAATTAATTTTTTTAAACCAAGTATAGTCAACTTGCATATCAAATTAAACCTTATGAAATTCTCTTTAAAATGAGGAGTCAAACAACTCTCTATGCCTGATAGAACTTGAGAAATTCAAAATTGAAAACATTTATACAAGCCAAAAAATGACTTTTTGAATAAAAATTAATTTTATGAAAATGTAATGAGATAAAATTTTTTAAAAAGTACATTCTCATTTGTATCATCAGGGAGAATGATTCCTGAAGGTTTCATTGAAATCTGAAATGGTCAGGTTGAATATTGAGAATGTTTGGTTGATTTGGCGTGGAATGACTCTTACATGGATATACTAATATGTAGTTTTAAAACACATTTCATTTTTTATTTTAATAGGTTTTTCATTAAACTTTTTAACAGGTAAGTTTAGAACATTAAAATGTTGAACAAACTGGTGGGATGCATAAATAAAGGCAAAAGAACCTTCTTAATAACACCATAAAATTAAGAAATATTCTAGGCCTTTCAAAAGAACTTTGTCTTTCTTCATCAAGCGCAAAGATGTGCTACCACTTTAAAGGCAAGAGCAACACTCAGAGAGCTGCCTTGTTCCTGCCTTCACAGTGGTAGCATGTCTTTACACCTGAAGAAGAAAGACAAAGTTCTGTTGAAATGTCTAGTACATTTCTGAAGTTTATGGTGTTATGTTTTAAAGATTGTGTTTATGTGAAATGTCCAGTGATGGTTCGTGGTCATAATAGTATTTTAGGGGGAGGGGTGATAAATTCAAGATGTTGACTTGGGAGAAGAATGTACCTCCTAGGAAAATTTTGAAGCTTCTATGATAATAATCTTCTGAAAACGAAAATCTTCCTAATCACAGGAAGTGTAGATTCCTTATACTCCTTAGAAACTCCTTAGACATGAAAATGTTTCTTAGGAATACTTAGAACTCCTTAAATGAACAAAATACTCTTTTAAAAATTTCTTCAATTGTAGCAAAGTAAAATGTATCAGCTTCAATGATATAATTGAAGAATACAAGGACAGAAAATGGACATTTGTATCTTACACAATTAGCATAATAGATGATGATACTGCCTGTATAAGCATCTTTCTTAAGTATGCATAGCATGATGGAGAGTTACCTTTAAGAGAAGTACAATAAAAATCTTCTTTGTTTACAAAGATAAAGTTAATGATTACTGCCATTCAAAAACATATATATATACATTTGCGTATGCTGTGTGATTTTTTTCCCCCCTTCAAAATTTACTTTAAAAATCTAGGTGCCTATAACACATGATGAATAGATAGGATTTGGCTGGCCTCTGTATATATATATATATATATATATATATACATACATACAGTTAAACCTTGTTAAGATGGAGAAAAATAGTTTCCCCATCACATTATCTTGGAAAACAATAATAATTGCATCATTTAATACGAACATGAAGACTAACTTCTCCCATTTAAGACGAAGTAACTATTGCACCTAATAAAATAATTTCCTCGTTGCAACCTTTGCGGCAGACTTCCACCTTGAAACAAGTTTCACTTTACCTGAACTGGACAAGGGGATATGCGTTTGCTCTTGGAACTCAGGTGTGTGAAGAGAGGTGGACCGTGAGAGAAGAGAAAAGAGTTGCATTCTTTCTCTGCTGATGTTGAAATTTTTTTTGTGAACGATTCATTTCGTTGCTAGCACATGGTTGATCACTTGATGTGAATAAAGTTCTTTGCTAGAAATATTTTATTGATTAAATTCCAGTTGTATAAACTGGAATCTAACTTTTAAAGCAGATAAGTGTTCGATGGAAAATGCAATAAAGAAAGCCACTGTGTGAGCATGTGTTTTGTTTGTATGGTGATGTTAGAAATGTACTTTTTGGCACAATAATGCTGATTAACATAAAATGACTATAAAATATTTCTCTGCAGATATCAGTTACATTCTTTGATATCTTTGTTTTAGTGATTTATTTTCTAAATCATCCTAAATGCCTTTTGCTGTTTTATCGGTTAATACGAAAAGATTTTTGCTGCCCTTTGACCGTCTTAATGAGGTTCAACTGTATATATGATTATTGGTCATTGCATAAAATAGTTGTCTACAATTTTAGCACTAACTAATAGATTTTTATGGAATAAAATTTGTTTGAAATGCTTTTCTCCTTTTTTTTCCATTTCCAAATGAGGTATAAAAAATTAATGTGCGTGGAGGGTAGATTACATGGAGATGTGGCATACATGAAAAAATATGCTAAATCCTTTAAAATTGTTTGACTTCTTACAAATTTTCTAGGCTTCTGAAGTTTTTTCTTCTGAAGTCTGTATGAACCTTGTATTCAACAGTAAATGAGTCTTCTTTGGAGGAAAGGGACTCAAACCTTTCATATTATTTTCAATAACCAAATGATTGCTAAGATAATAGAGATTTTTTAAATTTGATTAAATAGGTAGTTTTGAGTTTTAAAAAAAATCTTGAACATGCTCTTTAATATAAGGGGCCAGTCAGTAAGTTGTTGCCTGTCAATAAATTTTCACATTCACTATGAAGACTCCTCCTCCATACTCATTCAAGCATACCAGCTGCTGAGAGCAAAGCTGAGCTGTCAAAGCTGATAGACAGAAAGTGCTGGTTTTAAACCCATGTTGTGCTTGTTCTCCTAACCATTTGGTGTTTTCTGTGAATCTTGCTTAACTTTCATAAATAAAGATTAGGTTCTCTTAGAAAGACCTTGTGGTAGTGCTGACCATTTTAAATGAATTTTCATACAGTTAGTATTGTCAGATCTAATGAAATATTTTTAACCGGAAGTAAATTGTCATGTTAGTAGAAGAAAAAGTAACTGTTAACCCTTGACTAAACTTTTATTTAAAATTAATGTAGGTATGAAAATGACAGGAGGATGGTGCCGGAGCAAAAGTACAAGCATCAAACAATGTTTTCATTGGCTGGGAGCTTGTGGGCTCTGGCAACTCCAACAACTACATTAATGACTATAATTTTGATGAAACAATATCACCAAAAAGTAATTCCCAACTCGACCTGATTAATGTATGGGTAAAATAAATAAAAAGTGAATAAAAAGAGAATAAAAAGAATAATAAAGAAATAAAAAGTGAAATTTTTAAATGTGTGCGGTCAAACATAATTAAATTATATTATTGCATACCAATGGTAAACTCAACTTCTTAATGAAATGACTGAAATAAATATCACAGCCACAAGAAAGAGATAGATAAATTCTAATTGTTTTAATATTTTTGTCTACTGTGAAATGACAAAGTAAAATTTAAAAAAGACGGCATTTTAAAACTAGTATTTTATATGGTTTTATTTATGTAAAATTTGAAAAACAGCACTCTATGATAGAAACTGTTAATTTTTCTAAAAAATAATTTAAAGGCGAGAAATATTTTAAAATGAAATTACAAATAAAATATGTGACAGCATCATAGAGCTTCTCCCGTCAGCTTATATGCCTTCTGCAAATAATTGTCCATAACAAGCATCGCCACCATATTCACTCAATTACTCACTTCATACGAGGGCGAGAACTTATTACCTAGATCTTAATGATGTATGTGTAACAACTTATTCAACTATCTTTCATAGAATTCAAGCAAAAACTACTGACAATGAAAGTTTCCTGATATTTTAAATTTTTGTACAATCTGAAATAACAAATAACTTTTTTGAGAAAGAACTTTCTGGAATCAGTCTTGATTGTTTTTTAGAAAACTTTTGAATTTTAAAAAGTGACTATTATGAATTTCAAAAAGTGAATTCAAATTATAATTCTTTAATCAGCGACCATTCAATACAGCATTCTAAATTTTTGAGACAATTTCATTGGTCATAGTGGTTTTTGGACGTCCTGAGGGTTCATCGTTGTGAATTGATTTTGTACCATGTTTAAATTCAGCAGCCCACTTTTTTATCATCGAATATGAAGGACAAGAATCTTTTAAGCTGGAATGTAACTCTTTTTGTATGTCCGTGAGGTTAAATCTTTTTTAACAAAGTATTTTATGACAGCTCGAATTTTAAATTTTTTCCATTTTTAGTAAATGTCAAAACTTGTTTACTTTACTTTATCGCCCAGCAATAACCAATAAACTCATGCGTCTGAAACTCGTCAACATGTCATCTAAAGGATCATACTTTACAAACATCATTGTCATTTGGCCATATTTGTTCCATCTCTGTGTCAGGCCGAGAAATTATCAAACTATCCTTGTACATTAATTTAATTTTCATTTATTTGGCAGTGTTTTTTTTTTTGCCAATTCCTTACATAGTTGCTAGTTAAATGAACAATGAAACATTTTCATTTGAAATAATAGCCAAAACAGTTTTTTTTTGCCTAATGCTTAGTTGTGTTAGATGCGTTTTTTTTTTTTAATTATATTATTTCTCTTAATTTAATTTTAATTGTTACTAATTACCTTTCTTTAAATTTTCCTCCAATGTAGCAGTAGCCTTCACATGCATGAATATGTCAGTATACTTAATATCCTCTAATAGTAGATTGAGATTCCAATCTATTGTGTCCTTTTGTGATAATCAACCGAGAATCCACCAGTAACATTAAGATGACAGGTGCGATCAAGATTTTAAATTTTGAATAAAACCACCTGAAATTAAGGTGAAGAGAATAATTTAGTGGTGGCTAAAGACAGCACCTGATCACAAGAAGAGCAAATCACAAAAGCACACTCTGTTTCATGGCAAGCATGAAACATCCAAAATTTTGCATAAGTGCTACTGAAGTCCTAAACATGAGTACAAAAGGAATTTTGCATTGTGAAAATTAAAGTATAATATTAAGTTAAATTATCTCATTATCTGACAGTTTTGAGTAAATAAATGTAAATTGCAGAAGCCATGAAAGTATGTAGTAAACTGGCAATGTTCCTCACACTGAGTGCATCTTATAGTATAAAATAATACTCTTCAAAGTTTGATCTTGACTCTCAAAATAGGGGGAACTACCCCTCCTTAAAAATCTTGTGAACTAACAGAACGCTTTAATTACATAAATTAGTCTAGAGACAAAAATCAAGCACTTATATGAACAAAGTGACAAAATTTATTCAAGAAAAGAGAAAGTATATTTTTTAGTCTCATCAATTCTTATAAGATCAACTATACAATTTAGAGGGTAAACACCACAATGATTATTACTTGAAAACAAAATCGTCAATCATAGAATTAGATCATAAACACAAGAAGCCATGAGCGTATACCAGAGCACCATCACTAATGTGCTCATATTTTCTAGACAAGTATATTTTGAATGGAGATAAGAGCCATAATATTCAAATAAAACCTACGTAAACACACAATTACATAAATAACATTCTCACATTAATGAACAAGATGTTTTCTTAACAACATTTAATACAACAATTAATATATATATAATTTTTTTTTATATTAGCACTCACCAGCCAGTCTTGATAGGTGTTCGCCGTTTATCGGCTGGTCACAGCGTTCATTTTATCAGTCTATTACCGAGGCATCTAGCCGCCTGTCTCCGTCAAATTTTAGTGTAGCGCTCTCCACGCCAGTATTTACCAGGATTCTCTCCGCTGAGGACCAGGTCTAGGGACCCCTTCCTGACGTCTCTTCCGTTGCCTTTCCGTCAGTCATCAAAGTTATCCCGCATCGGAACGCTCACATCTCCCCCGACTTGCCGCGTATAACTCGGACGAAGACCACCGAATGCATGAAGTCTGTTGCCGCTTGGGTTGAATATTCTGTGGCACGTTACGCTAAATACCGCAGTCGCCGTAATTTGCGAGACTTTTCAAGGGACGAGGGTCCACCGCATTCATCTACCGGTGCTCATGCATAACTCCTGCCGCCAGAAACTTTCATATTGCCGTACCAGCCCCATTTTCTTAAAATCAGCCGCATTGCCTGTGCTGCCTACTTCATTATTCTCGTTCTCTGTCAAAAGTCACCTTTTCATCTTCGTCTCAAACCTCCTAACTGATATACACACCAGCCCCGTTAAATCTCTTCCATCTGCCTAACCAATGAGCCTTCCGTGTCTTCCACCCTTCTTTGCATACACTTAACTGAGAGTGCCCTATTGGTCAAGGGTGCACACAGGGTCAAAGTTGTTGCTAGGGTCCACCCCGAAGAACCACGTGATAAAACAACCCTGTAGGTCCCTGTTTCATGGAAAAATCTTGTTGAATTTATGATGACAGCTCCTACCCATTACTGAAGCAATAACATGCAGTTAGATGCACTTTTAAATACACATGAACAACAAACCTTATTTTTTTATGAGTTTTAGAGAAACAGGCGATTGTTACTTGAAACTTTTTTTTTGCAATAAAATCTCCCACTCTTGTTGTAAAAGAAAAATATCTACTGTGTGGTCCTTTAAGAGTCACACTCTCTCCCGTGAGAACATCTTGTTTACAAGTAAAATTTTACGGGGAGGGGATGAAATCATCGACCACCACCCGTAATGTCTAAAACAAATTCAATTTTGAGAGAAGGAAAAATTTGCTCCCTATACAAATTGTGGGCTAAACTTTACACAATGTCTTATTTATTTACTTATTTAAATTTTATTTATTTATTTATTACATATTATTTATTTATTTATATTATTTTTACAAAACGGGGGGAGGGGGGGTTAGAAGAAAACTGAAAAAGTACATTTAAAACTATAAAACAGTTAAAACTCAACTGTCATAACAGTTGCAAATAACTTTCAATTATACAATTTTGAAATTTTTCCAACTGCATGAAGTGTCTGTGCTGGGAATCAAACCTGGAACAACAACTGACAGATACATTTCACTCAAGTTTTTTGACAGTAGCATCTAGTCTGCCATTGCATGTATATCTGAGAGAAATGTGGTTTTGCAAGCACTTAGCTCACAGATGGGAGTAAAACATTCCTTTGCCCTAGACTTCAACATTGCGATTGCTCGGTACCTGAAGAAAATAAAAAAATAATAATAAGGACACTAGCGAATAGCTGGTACCTTCTTGGTACCAATAGTACTTTTCATTTAAAAAAAATATGAATATTTACTATTTTCTGAAGGCTGTTTTCATATTTCCTGTTATTTGTGCAATTTAACATCTGCAATCACTGGGACTCAAATGGAGTTATAAAAAATAAAAAGTATATCTACCTGTTGTCAGTACTTTCATGGTAATGATGGATCTTTGGACTTTAGTTGAAATAAAATCAATATTTTCTATTTTTAAGAAAATGTTTTCCAAAGGTTGTTTTAATATATTCTTTTTTGTAGTTTTAAATTGCCATCCGTGTAGCCGGAATGGAAATAGTAATTAAAAAAATACCCACAAATAGAAAATACTCTTCTGTTCTCAATGGTACAATTCATTAAAAAAAATATATATATATTTACTATTTCAAAAAACTATTTTCTGAAGGTCCTTTTCATAGTTTGTTTTTTCTGCAGTTTAAATTGCCTTTCTCATGGCCCAGATAGAAATACAAAAATCAAAGAATATCTGCAAATAAATGGTACTTTTCAGTGGGCCTGGGCAACACCGGGCATGTTGCTAATAAAAAAATTGTAGGTGCCCCTTTGCCCAATGCACCTATGTTCATTGAGTACTTCACACACGTTTTCTGCTGGATTTGCCAATTTAATGCAGATATTTTTAATCATTTGTGTTTGAAAATATTGTTTTTTGATTAATTATTTTTCTAATGAAAGCATATTGTGATCAAACTAAACTATTACGAAGTGATGACAGATATACAAACTGCAAATTTAAAAGTCTGGGATGTATATGCTACTGTTTTCATTTCTAATTTTGAAATACAATTTTAAAGAATATCTTGATGACAAATGAAATAAACTTGATAAATGTGTTACATTTTGTAAAGCTGAAGATTTGTTCCAGTGTTGGGTTTCTTCAGTGGAAGAAACTGGGAAAAAAATGGAAGAAAGTGGAAGAAATGAAAAAAATAAAAACTGCAAGAAATGGAAGAAACCAACAGAAAACAAAGCAGATGCTCAAAATTAAAGTGTATTAACTATATAAAAGAATTAAATTCAAAACCTGATTATATGAAATTTAAATTGGAAACTTTAATATTAAAAATATTATTTATGGAAAAATAAGTTATTTTTTAATAAACTTCAGGTTCAGCAGGTATTTACAGGTTATGTTTTTTACAACTTTAGAGGGATGGGGGTATTTTTTCATTCTTTGTCATTTCTGTAAAAAAAAAATATACCTACCAATTCTTTATTATATAAAAATGAAATATTTCAAAAACTATTGTGCAACACTTAAAATAAACAAATTTGTAATTATGTATACTAGCATACATATCTCAATGCTGATTTTAAAAGATAAAAGTTCTAAAAATAAACTCTACAGGTATGCCAAAATTCTTTTAAAATATCCAAGTTCTGCAGGATTTGAAAGAATGTTTTCATCGTTTGCATTCATCTATTCTACATTGAGAAATAGATTGCAGCATCCTACTACTAAAATAATTTTGTTTTGTTATACCATGTTGCACTCTAATAAAGAAAATGGAGATTTTAATGAAATCTTTCAACACAGTAATTATTGTATATTAGTTCCCTTAATAAAATGGATGTAAATTAAAAGCACTGTCTTTTTATTTAAAGGAGTTTCATTCTACAGTAGGTAAATGGTCCACATACTATTTACTACTAGTTATCAAAGTTTAATTTAAAAAAAATGTGTCTGTTTTCGATTGAATTACTCTTAACTGATTTTGTTTATTTTGGATAAATTTATTTGGTACTTTTCTGTTATACTAACACCATTGTCGTTGTTAAGCATAATAATTGGCATAAAATGAAATTCATGTATAATAATTCATTTAAAAAAATACAAATATTTCAACAGTTGTTGGCACAAAATTGAGCAATTAAAATATTACATTTGATAATTACAGACTTCCACGAACTATTTTATTAAATCAATACAAATCTAGACTTAAAAGAACAAATAAATATTATACGATAAAATAATAAAATAACTCAATTTAAACTACAGGCATAGAATTGTAATTGTCTCTTAGCATTGCAGTAAAAATTTCACTTTTTAAACGAAGACACTTATTTTTTTTTTTTTTTAAATAAAACTATTTTTATGTATCCGAAGTCCTGAAACTATTTTATTGCAGCTTCCTCATCAGCTGATAACTGCCAAATGTTAAAATTCATATCAGTGTATCAACAATAAAGTTACAACTTATTAAATATTTTCTACATTTAAAATAGCAAATTAAGATGTTTTGCAAGGTTATGATTAAGTAATAATAATAATAATTAAAAAGATTCATATTCAATAAATAGCAAATCACAATGTTTGGCATGGTTTGCAATAAAAATCCTTTGCATATTCAGTGTTGAAATAAATGCCACATAAACATACATTTTGTGAAAAGTATCATTTATTTTATTGAGGTATGCAATGATTGGAAAGCTTTAGACAGGTGTGTAATCTTGGCTAAAAAACTGATGTAATTATCAATTTATCATATTTAATTACATTTTTATAGGTCTAATTAAATTTACTTAAGGTTATCTATTAGAAAAATGCATTTATTTTTATCGTATCTTACAAAATTGCAACTTATATGGTCTTCCATTTCTGCCAGCCGGTTTTTCCATGGTTTTTTCCACTTTGGAAGAAACTTGCCAACCCTCTGTTTATTATAAAGATAACAGTTGTTATTATTTCATTTTCTAGTAAATGAACTCTTGATGCTTATAAAAAAAATTACAAATTGTTGAGGTGTATTTAATAGTTTGTAAATAAAGATTGTACTTGGATCTTTATTACAGATTAATCCTAGGATTAATCATTTAGGATTAATCAGGATTAATCATCATTTAAATAGCATTGTGTCATTTTATCTGCTTTTGTGATTTAAAAAATATAATTTTGTATATAAAAAATATTTTTGCAAAATTTGTATTGTAACCAGGGTTTCACAAATTTGATAAAATCAGGTAGCCAGCAAAAGAATTCTAGTTTCCAGTAAAACATTTACCCCGTCATTGATTTTCAAAAAGCATAAAAGTTTTTTATGAACTAATTGAGAAAAAAATAACAAACATAGTTTAGAATTATTAGTTACATAGTTTAAAATAGTACATAATTTAGAAAGATAATATAAACTATGTTTTCTAATGAAACTTAGCAAAATTATATATATATCTGAAAAGAAAATTGCTGTAAAAGCTGAATTAACTGGCATGCTTGGGAAATGCCGATTGCTGAATGCTTCACATGTCTGGTTGATTGAGTACTACATCTGAAGAGGGTGTGTGGGGGAGGAGGGGGCATCGGTGAAATAGTGAAGGAGGAAAAAAAAAAATTTTGTCTGTTTTTCCTGTCAAAGCATCTTTCAAACTCTCTGAAATTTTAATTGGTTATAAATAGAAGTATATCCAAGCTGTTTTTAAAGTTTTGTAAAAGAATATGCATATTTAGTAGTGAAAAGATAAGTCGAAAACATGCCGAAACATTCCACTTTTTGCAATTTTTTTTTGTTCTTTTCAAAAATTTCTCAGATTTAATTTAATTTTTTTTATTGCTACACATCTAGATATTTTGAAAATTTTATACATGATGTAAATTTGGTCTACCGAGATGCTCTAAAAAGGTTGTATCAAAATATGTATGTTTAGTTACTTTTAGTGTAGAAAAAGATAGTCTCCATGAATGCGTGAAGGGACCTGCATTTGCTGGTGTTTCCGAAAGAATTTAAATTCACATTTTTGAAAACCAATTGCATCATAAATTAGAAAATTGTTTCAGCTTTATGAGCATATTTTTGGTTTGTTGGTACCTCTGAAATTGCATCCTAAAGGGACATTGCCATAAAGGGGAAAATGTCCTTCGGAAAAACTACCTTTTTTGAATTTTTATTTTCAAAGGATTAAGAGTGATATATTTTCAGATTGATTGCGGCATTAATCTTCATTTATATTCTGAATGAGCATGAATATTTCATTTTAATCAGATGCTTGCTGAATAAATTATTTGCAAATAGTGTTAGCACTTGCTTAATTGTTAATAACATTCTGAAATCGGCAATATCCAGTTGCGTACACAAAAGATTAAATGTTATTTAATTGTAATAAGTGTATGATATTTCAGAATATGTCTTTTGATTTTAACTGTACTGAACTGTTTGGTTTATTTAGGGATTTAAGCCGATTTAAAACTACCAAATAACAAAAGACAAATATGCTTTGGTTCTTCATTTCCTCCGGCTAAATAAATAGAGTTCTGAGCATGTGTGAGTGATTTTGCCAACTTGAAAAGAAAGAGATGAATTTTTGATGAATTTTTAATTAATATCTCAGCTAATTGTCAAAATATTAAAAATCTGAGCCTCAGGTGCGCCAGGACATGCCTTGGACTATCCTTGCCAAAGTTTTCAGATTTCTAGGTGCACTAGGTTTTGCTAGCCATCTCCCTCAGACACAGCAAAAGTTTCTATTAGTATCTATAGATATAAAAGGACTACTTTAAATATAAAATAGAAATATACTGTGGTCTCTCCTTTATATACTATAGTTTATTACATTCCCCAATTGCATGATGTATCTAGGGTTGCCGGTTGTATGTTTTCCACATAAGTTGTACACTTTCCTGCTTTATTGTATATTGTGTGTACCTTATTAGTTTACTGGTACAGTAAAGTAATAGTATTACTATACAGTAAACTAAGTAGTATTAGTTTGCTGTACAGTAAACCTTTCTTGTACAACCATTTCTTTCCTCTTTTTTTAAAAGTAATTTTAACTTGATAATTTTTATAAATTTACATTTTCAGTTTATTTTTTGATGCACTCTTTGGCCACAAAATTGTTTTATACATGTGCATTAAATGGAAGAAAGGATCATTTCTGATCAGGATGACAGTGATCTAGGAGGAGTTATGACATATGAAGAGAGCTTACATAATGGGAAATATAACTGCAAAATTAGTTAAACATTGTTGATAGAAAAATAAATATATAAGTGTAACATATTAATTAAGGAACTATTTTCAAGAAAAAATCCTTAAAGAAGACATTAGTAGTGCACTCAACAAAGTTTAGTAGAATGTGAAAAATGACTGTTGAGAAACAAAACCAAAGCACACTAGTGTCTATGAAAATCTTTTTGAGAGATGAATCTGTCAATCCTATAATCAGAGGTTGCAAAGTCCTACAATTTTTATATATTTGCTACCAGTATTTCCAACCACAAATCTTTATGATAAATTGTTGTTGCACATGTGAAAGAAATCTACCACAAAAATTATAGTTTGAAAATAGAGTAGCAAATATATAAAATATATAAGATACTGCAACCCCTGTATAGTACTCCCATAGAAAATAGTGCATTAAATCTACTTATTTTGTATCTCGCCCAATTATGGATAGTTCATTCAATCATTTATATTCCAGAAATCACTTTAGTCTGTTATTTTCTCTGGATATTAAGCAGGGCTGCGGAGTCAGAGTCGGGCCTATTTTGGGGCAAAAGAGTCTGAGTCGGAGTCACTAAAAAACAGGCCGACTCAGACTCCAGCTTGTTTTTTAGTCAGTTTGAAGTGAAATTAAACCAATTCTATGTAATTTTAAATTCATAAATTGAATTATTATTTTTATATTTGGACTATATATACAAGGAAACTCAGGTTAAACAGGCCTAATATACTGTCCAGTGTACAGCATATTTGAAAACTGTTTTGAATTGAAATCTCTAGTTTATATTTAGTATATAGTCTTTTCTCTAGGTTTTATTGGGGTTTGCGGAACCCGAGGTAATGCGAAAATTGGAAATTTTTCCCTTTTTTTCTTGTTTTCCTCAGATTTTTCAGGTCTGTGGGACCAGGAGTAATGCTGAAATTGTAAATTTTCTCCCCTTTTTTTCATGTGCTAGGACTCCCCCCCCCCCAAAGAAAAAAAAAGTGAAATTGTAATTTTTTTTTTTTCCCTGAGTCTGCAGTACTCAAAATAATGATGAAATAGTGAAATTTCTGTTATCTTTCTCCTTTTGATATTCAGGTCTTGCAGACCCGAAATAAAGCCAAAATTATAAAATTAATGCAGGAAATATAAAATTTTCATCTTTATTTTTCTTGCATTATCTCAGAATTTTTCGGGTTCTGGAGACCCCAAATGTGGCTTAAATTGTAAAATTTTTGTCTCCTATTTTTGGGGTCTGCAGGAATAGATATAAAACCAAAATTAAACATCCTTTCACCCATATTTTGGTATAATATATGTTTGATTTGGCATAAAATATTTTGGTTATCGTCTTAAAATGATATACCAACATATTATATGTTGTTTGGATTCATCTGATAGATCGTTGTGTGTGTTGTTCAAAGTAAATTTTGGACATTTATTAGATTTCAACTGTTGTTTCTATCTAATAGCTTCAAGTTTAACTTTTCGATTGCAATTTACATGCATATAAATATTTTACATGCAGTTTTTGCAGAGTTTTGACATAATTAAATTTTACCACATATAAAATTTAATGCATATTGTGTTTTTGTGCGAGTGCATGTGCATAGAGTATCTGGGAGGAGGAGGCGGGGGGGGGGGGATGTTCAAAATATTTTTAGTCTTGACCAGAGCCAATTAATGTAGGGGAAAAGTTCCACAGGCATTTTATAAGAATATTTTTGCCTTATTTAAAAAAAAAAAATCTGCATTTAAAAAAAGGTGAAACTTTTTATACTAAAATACTGTCGGAAGTTTTCCACTGCAGTAAATGAGTCCTAGTCTTGACTACTTACCCTACAGCTTACACCCATAATTCATCCAAAAAATGAAACGTGGAAAAAAATAATATTGGTTGATATGTACATTATATGCTTTAAGGTCAAACAGGAATGTAACAGCAGGTTGCAGTGTTGCCAGTTGAGGTTTTTTTAAAATTCAGATTGCTTGATTGCTGCCACTTTTTTTAAATAGTAATATTTCCTTTATTTAATGACATTTAATAAAGCGACTATCACTGTTTCAAAACAAATGACAGCAATGAAGCTATCTGCAAAATAGGAATAAACAGGCAAAACTAGTACTTTAGCCATCCCGGAGTCGGAGTCGGATCCTTTAAAATTTAAGGAATCGGAGTTGGTCATTTTTCCCACCGACTCCGCAGCCCTGATATTAAGTCAATATTAAATAAATCAGCCCCTTTTTATATCACATATCTTGAAGTGCAGATAAATGTATGATTTAAAAAAAAAAAAATTAGAAATATAATCAACTAGTAAATATTTTGGATTTATTTTATAAAAGCTGGATTATGTGTATTATGTACATATTTATCAATTTGTTTATAAAATAAACAGAGTAAATAAATTACTTTTTGACAATAAGTAAATGAAGAGTGATTAGAAATGGCTGAAAAGAACATAAAGGTCTGTGTTTGAATGACATATGTGTTTTTTTTATAATTTGTTAACTTAAGTTCTGAAGATTTTATCTGTTAAACTCCTGAATGTCAATTCATTTAAATTATATGTTCAAATGCAATGCATTTATAGCTGTTTTTGAAAAATTAACCTATCTCAATTGCTTTTCATTTTGCCTTTTACTCATCTGACACATAATGTAAGGAAAGTATTGTAATAATTATATTTGTGTGTGACCAAATGTCAAACAGTTCTTCCAATAGAGCTCCCATTTGGTAAATATGTTATAAACCTGCAGCTCCGAATCTTTTTTCTGCAGCCTAGTTCACTGTCTTACCTCTTCTTT
Organism: Maratus michaelseni; assembly: GCA_963931845.1. NCBI lineage: Eukaryota > Metazoa > Arthropoda > Arachnida > Araneae > Salticidae > Maratus > Maratus michaelseni. The sequence goes on from OZ007586.1 coordinate 19,937,625, forward strand.
GCAGCACACCAAAAAATCCCCCCCCCTCCCATTTTTATAGGCAATATTATCTATAAGTAAAATAAATCTATTGGCAATATAAAACAAATTTAAAAGTCCACATACAATGTTGAAATATTTTAATAAAAAAGCATTTGCTCTAACAAATATATAAAAAGAATGATACAAACTATGTAATATGAAGTTTGATGCTGTGTTTTTATTAACTTTTATATTCTTTAAGGTTTGGAGGAAAAGTTATTAATTTAATTATTAAGTTTGGCTCAACTTTGTTGGTTTTTATAATTATTTCTAATCCAGCTATTCCACCTTGGATTTTACCTTTTTTTTTTAACCAGATAGCTAAATCTAATGCAAAATAAAAGATTGAAATCAATTTAGACAAGAAATAAATATTTTAATAACAGCTGCTTTCTATAGGATTTTGCAACAGCTGTTGCCCCCTTAAACCTAGCAAAAAAATAACCTTAGAACTTTCATTTACTTGTTTATTTACAATATTTTTTTTTAATTAATCATTTTTTTTTTTTTTTTTAAATAAGGCATTCTTAGGTAATCTTCATTTATATGCTGCATAAACATAAATATTTCATTTTAATCAGATGCTTGCTGAATAAATTATTTGCAAATAGTTTTAGCACTTGTTTAATTGTTAATAACATTCTGAAATCGGCATTATCCAGTTGCGTACACAAAAGATTAAATGTTATTTAATTGTCTGTGTTCATAAAATTAAGAGTTTCATAACCTATTTTTTACCTCTCCAAAATGAATTAATTTTTGTAAAATTATGTTCTTACAAAATGTTGAAAAATTATCTGGTTTTTAAATTTAAAATCGTAATAAAAATTTTGATTTTTTTTTTCAGTTCAAAAATAAAATTCCATACATAATTAAAAAATATCTAGTATGTTAGCATTGAGGAAATATTAAATTATGTGACACTTAACATTCTACGGCCAAAAACTGAATTTCTAAAAATCATGTATTCATTAGGTCGCAAACAACAACGATCTTCCACTAATGTGAAGAAAGCAAATAGAAACAGCCTCAAGTCATGTGAGTAAACAATGTTCACTTTCTTATAGCTGCCAAGAAAGCTTTTTATTGCTGCTTGCAATTTTTATGCTTTAAGCGTAAAACTTACGCTTTTGAGTAATTTTTTATGCTTTTGAGTAATTTTTTATGCTTTACGCTTAGATAATTTTTTTTAACGCTTTTTCTGCTATATTTTGATAGTTCTTTTTATTTTCTTAGAAAAGTGTATTTTCTTTAATAATCTCTTAAATTTGAGTTTTATTATATCATCTTTTTTTATGAAAATGTAGCATAAAAAATCTCTTAAAAATGATATATTTGCAGCTATTGTTTAGTAGACAAGTACCAGAATCGCAACGAGGTTGATTTGTTCCTAGCAGATGTTTCTAAATTGTAGTTTTTACCTTGTTGGTTAAAGAACGCATTGTTTCAACGTCGTCGTTTTATAGGCATGGTTTACCTTTTCTTCCATCCTTACCGGAACTGTTCAGTTCAACTAAACTTTTGCTTTCCCTGACCTAAACAGATTTTTACGCACGCAGCACAGACCTCAGAGCAAAGATACTAGTAGAGAGCAGATTCCATTTTTATTTGGTCAAAAAGTTAGTCCCAAGATCAGCTCGGATTTGACGCTTTAGAGGCTGCCTGTTTTGGCGGTAATCACTTTCTTGGCAACTTCGATTTCATTCTCGCAATAAAATAAACATATGTTTTGGCAGGAATATAGAAATTCCAAGTATATTTTGGTGGGAGAAAAAACGGTTTGGCACAATAAATTAGGTGGGAATCATGTTTGGTGGTAGGTGATCTTGAAGCCCAGAAAAGGTTATCAATTTGGTGTCTATGGCGTGAACGCATTCATTGTGTTTCTTTATAGGTGCTGATCGCTCATTAAATCATTTGTATGATGATGGCTTCGCCTAAGGGGGAAAAAAACCCTATCAAGTCTTCAAGGACAGTTATAGCAAAGAATTTCTATGTATAAAAGTATCCAGAAAAGGCCCAAAATTTGTTTATTACGATATTTGCCAAAGTGATTTTACCATTTGATATGGAGGTAAATACGATATTTTGCAACACGTGACAAAGGATAAACATCTTAAAAACTTAAAGTTAGAAATATTAGCGAAAAACGTAAGTTTGATAACTTTTACAAAGACAATCAGCTATTATTCGAGCTGAATTATTTTTAGTTGAACACAATGTTCCTCTAGCTGCAGCTGACCATGCCGGACCATTATTCCGGAAGATGTTTTCAAACTGTGATGTTGCGAAGCAGTATGGATGTGCTCCAACTAAAACTACTGCTCTAGTTAAAGAAATGGCATCAAGTGCCATTGAAGATCTGAAAAAGCCGATAAGAATTATGCAATTTTCTGCAGCCTGCGATGGCAGTAACAACTCTGACCATAAATTATATCCAGTCGTCATTACTTTCTTTAATCCTGTGGAAAATTTAATCGAAAATTCTTTGCTCTCCATCTTTTTTTATAATTTATAAAAAACAGATGATAAATAAAAGATCAATTTAAAACTTCATTTACAGAAGATTAATTTTTATAAGTATACTCAATCATCAGTCAGAATTTTGAACTTCACATTTTAAAGATGCAGCAGTAGCTTTTTTGGCATTATTTAACTCATTGCTACTGAAAGTGTGTTCATGACATGGTAACCTCTTGTGAGTTTTTAAAATGATTAGGCTTTTTAAAGTTTCATTAGATAACCCACTTCTAAATTCATTTCTATTTTTTTCACAATGCTAAATATTCTTTCACATTCAGCATTATTATGTGAAATAAGTAGGATACCTAACATAACATCAGAAAGTTCTTTATATTTTGGAAGTCCAGTAGTACCTTTTGATTTTTCCAATCTCAACCTTTGAATATCCATGTGCTGGTCTAAATTGGATACAACTGTATTAACTTGCAAAATTGATACTGCAAAATTGATTTTGAACTACATTCATTGCCTCGTTTTTATCTTGGTCAGGTTTTGTGTCCAATAGGCATGGAAATAGGTCCCAAAAACTTTTTAATGAAGAGAATGTAAAATTCCCTAATCAGCAGAAATCGGCCACTGCAGCATTCTTTAGAACAGCATTTTCTATAGGAAATGTATTTACTATGTAATCACAGTCGCGAAGTTTATGGATTAATGGAGATGCAGACTGCAATGTGACATTTACTCTGTCAAATACTGGAATTACATTTAATAAAAAGAAAGCATATGCTTTTGTTTTTGGAAATGACAAAAACATGAATATTTTCTTTCTTTACTTAAAAATTTAGATGATTCTGCTGTACATTTATTTATCTTAGGGGCACTTTTGCATTTTCCCTCCTTTCTATGTTTTTTTTTATGATGTATCATTTGTATCGATACTAATTTTTCGTTTTACAGAACTATCTTGAATTGAATGACTTTTTTTTCTTTGCAAAATGGTCAGACTATATCATCATCAATATCCTTGGATGTGTTACTCACATTTTCCGCAATTTTATCAGCTGCAACGCAAGACTTTTTTTGGGGTACTTTAAATGTTGAGAGATTCCCTGATATTTTACTTTGTTGAGACTTTACAATATTTGTAAAAAAAACTCAATAGTGGATCTCACCGTTCAACTAGACAAGTCAAGCCCAGAGAAAGCCAGTGAGTACACACATGCTTCAAAATTTTTTTCGTTTCCTTGTCATGCAATACCTGGAACTGCTTCAGTGAGTCTTTGTTTTGCACTTTTGTCTAATTAATAGTAAATGTCAATGAGAATTTCATCAATATTTACTGGCAAAGCTGCTGTACCTTTTTCAGCAGCAAGATTAATCAAATCTTACAGCCTAAAGATATGAGATTTGTGTTCTTTTGCTTTAAAAAAGCAACTGTGCTGTTTTTCTTACTTTGCATAACATACACATTGTCAGCCATAAAGGAAAGACAATTTTCAAATGGAATGTTCATTTTTTCAAATTAATTTAGAATCAAATTGCTAATGTTTTCGCCAGTCCATGTATAAAAGGAAATGGATTTATTGCATGAATAAGAATAAATTGAAATATTATTGAACATAATAGTACTCATTTGAACTATTATATTTATCTGATTTTTATAAATGAAATTTGAAAACTTTATAAAATATATGTAACAGTTTATAAAATTTAATGCTAAATGATTATAAATCTGAAATTAACTTTAAGTGCATTATATGAATAATAATAAATTAAAATAGCTTAAATATATTTAACATAATAATTAACTGTGATCATTTGAATTTTTGAAAGGTAAGTTTTTTATTATGTATTTTTCTCATTGAATTTGTACTAATATTATGTATGGTAAAATTTGCATTCTATTACTGTTTATCAGGAGTGTATAATTTGAAATGATAATGTAATTGAAATGTAATTGAAAATTGAAATGATAATGCAGCATGTAATTTTTTAATCTTGTTTGCATACCCTCCTCCCCCCCCCCCTCCCAAACAAAAAAAACAAACTGCGTTGTTGTTTTAAACCTTAGAATATGTCATTCGCACATTGTTTTACACTTTGGAATTTTTATAGGTTGGCAGGTATGCTTTTTTTACTGTAGAAATTTTTATTGTGATAACCACTATCTTCCCTATAGAACTCCCCTTTTGATACGCACCTTGATCCCTATTGAGCAAATCACTCTTAAGGGTGTATTCAAATCCAAATTGCTTATTTTGAGACACATTTTTAAATTAATTTTTGCTCTAAAATGCATCCAATTGGCAGGTTCTCTTATTCAGAAACTTTATAATGTCTGTATTGTCTCGATTTTTTGATAAAGGCAGAATATATTTTAAAAAATGCTGTCAAAGTGGACATTTTGAACTGAATTTCCCGAAGCGATAGCACTGGAAACAAAAAATAAATTATCGTACTGTGAAAATAATTGTTTGTAAATCAATTTCTAATTAATTGAACGAAAAATAAAAACATAGGTCCCTTATAAATCTCTTCATAAATCACGCCGCCAAGATTCATGTTTTTACTTTTAAAAATGAATCTGAAAATGTGTCTCAAAATTTTGAGTTGTTGAGCGTGGAAAAAAAAATATTTTTTTTAATACCGCCTTAATGACTTTCATTCATTCTATGTTTGAAAGGTGAAAATTTTCAGAACACTAATCCCAACCTCTAAGAATATTGTTCTAAATATATTTTCAAGATACTATACAAATCAAAGGCAGATCTTTTGTACAATATAAAAATTTCAATTATAGTCAACTTTTTCTCCAAAACTAATCTTCCCCCCCCCTTTTTTTTTCAGGCATGGGAGAGATATTAGAGGAAAGCGTAAGATTAGACTGTGATCTTGATTTGCCAGAAAGTGATGACAGTGGTAGTGAAGAATCTAGAGATGGTAATGTGCCTAAAAAAAAAAATGATGTTAATTTGATTAATTCTTTTTTCCCATAATATTTAAAAGTCAAATACAGTGTCCCAATTATCTTGCACATGTCAACAGACGAGAAAATGTTGCAATATATTATAGTAACAAATATGTGTAGCTCATAAGTTACAAGTAAATGTTGGTAAAATGTCATAATTTTTTATGCCTATTACAATTTTCATATTACAGTTAATGATAAAGAATGTTCCATTTTAATGTACATATATAAAGTTACTTTAAAAGTCTATTTTCAAAGGACACAAAAAGAAGAATGTTATATCTGAATGAGTGTTTAAGAAAAAAGTAAGGTGAGCCTTTTCCTCACTAACCACAATTTTAAGTGGCTTTTTTAAAATTTAGCCAGAACTACAATTTTCATTTTTTAAACAAACAAAATATTTTTAAAAAATTCTGTCTCATGAAATGCTATTTAGTACAGAGACCTGATTTTTCTTTAGTGCCACAATATTTTAAATTGAAGTAAAGTAGCAGTTGCCGATATAGTAAGTTCAGTGATGAATTTAAACATTCATCTATTAGTACAAATAAAACATTGGTAAAATGAATAAAAAGTATTAGCAAAAAATATGCTACAGCTTTATTTCTTAATAGGTTTTAGATTTAAATAAGATGAGTTTAACATAAAATGAAAGTCATATTATGGATGGAGAAGGACTGAATGGTATAAGCCTCCAGTGTGATCTATTAGTTCTCAAGTTTTTGAGCATTGAAAGATTAGTTGCTTGATTCTCCTGGTTTTTCCCTGTTTCTTGAAAACTGATTTATATATCGATATCTGAATGCAACAAATTGCAAATTGTAACCAGAAACTTTCTCTATAAACTCCTGATAAGTTTAGCATTTGTTATGCAACTGTATCTGAGTGTATTCCAGACAGATGGACAGACATTTTTAAAAATGTTATTTTTGACTATAAGTCATCTAAATAGTTGAATAAACTTAGAAACAGGTGCTTTTCTGAAAAGCACAGATAGACACTCCATTTTTTATATATTAGTATAATATATTATATATTATAATATTATAATATATATTATATATATATCATATATTAGTACAAATGAAAGTATTATCTTACATTTATCAAACTTATTTATATTTAATTTACAACTTTAAAATTTGGCTTGCACCTTTTGAAAATCTGACTTGCAGTTTTTGTGATAGCAAGTCCATTGACAAGGTTATTTCAGATATTTGAATGCAACAAACTACAGCCTTTAGTCAGAAATATTCTCTATCAGCCCATGAAAAGTTCATTGTTTCTTATACAACCTTTTCTAAGTCTGTTCCAAACAAACTGACAAACATTTTTTAAATGTTATTTTTAACTGTAAATCATCTAAATAATCCAATGAGTTTAAGAAATAGGTGCATTTCTAAAAACCACAGACACTTAAATTTTATATATTAGTATAGATAAAAATAGAAGTACTATTTCACATTTTTAAAGCAAAACATTATATTAAAATTTAATTTACAACTTAAAATTTGGCTCACACTTTTTTAAAATTTGACATGCAGTTTTGGTGGTAGCAAGTCAATTCGATTCAGTTTCTCCATTCTACAGTTCTATTCACTTGTTCGATGTATTCTACAAATAAGCATACTTCTGTTATCAAATTTTAGTTTTTTTTACATTAAAATTCTTTTTAAGAAAGTTATCTTTTTCAGATGCAAGAGATTCACTCTTAAAATTGAGTAGTACCAGTATTCCACCTGGATATGTTAGTGGTAAGGAAATTGAAGGTAATAATAATAAAAGTTTTGTAATTATGAATATATTTTATTGTTTCGTATTTTTTCATACCTAAATGTATTTTTTACATCATGGCAACATCTTATAATAAGTCCCTTAAAATTTAATTCAGTGCACACATTTTTTTCAACTGGCTATTATATAAAGAAACATTTTAACTAATCCTCTTTTAAAAGCATGTGTCAAAATGAATAAGCATATTTCATCTGAAAATCATTCTAGGCATTTTATAAATTCTTTATCTTGAAATTCTTTTATATGTATATTATGATAAATGAATAACAAAGTTTAATTTGTTTTTATAAATCATCAATTCATAAGGCAGGGATCAGTAATCTCTTCTGCAAATAAAGTCACCTCTGTTAAGAAATTTGTAGTATGTATAGTTTAAAGCATTATATCAAAAACCCTGTATCTGATTTAATTAAAACGTCACTAGTATGATGGAACTGAGTTGGTGAAAATTGTTTTGTCCTGTTCTTGTTGACTTTAAATGGTATTTTTGGGTTCAGTTTGGGTACCCAAGCAGTACTATAATGTAGTGCAACATTCAAAATTGGGAAGAAGGACTCGTATAAAAAAATATGAAAATTCCTTACTGGTTAGATTTCCATGTACAACCTACCGTGTTTACTTATGTATTTTGAGCACTTTTTTTTACCATTTCTACAGGGCCAAAAGTAGAGGCTACAAACTATACACAATTTATTTTAAAAAGTATTTATTGAAAATAAATTTCCAAGAAGAAAATATAGGTGAAAATTAGTTGTCGCCACCCGCGGCATGTGGCGATTAAAAAATTGTCATTGATCGCCACCCCTGCGTGGTCACTTTCCAGTTACACATTCCATTGCAATCCATGAGAGGCTGACGAATTTGTTGATTTTTTTTTTTTTTTTTTTGTGAACATGTAAAGAATTTTAAGATTTTCACCTGATTGATCGACAAATAATGCGATTTTTTTTCCACCCCGACTGGCGAAATTCACAATAATTTCACTTGACTGACTGGCGAATTTTGCAAGTTTTTTTCCTGCAATCGATCGACGAATTGTGTTATTTTTTTTTCAGTGATCAATTGATGAGTTTCACCTAGTGAACGACAGAAAAATTTCATGATTTTTTTTCTTAAGATCAAATTTTTCAATTTTTTCCTGCGACCCAATTGACGAATTTCATCATTTTTTCCTTCTACCAATTGGCGAATTTATGGATTTTTTCCTGCAGCTTATTGGCAAAATTTGCGGGGGTTTTTTTCACGTGACTGACTAAAGAATTTCCTGATTTTTTGTGCAACTGACTGACAAATTTGGCAATTTTTTTCCATGCAATTGATTGACAAGTTTAGCGATAGTCTCCTGCAACTGATTGACAAATATCATTATACTCTTCCCGCGATCTAATGACAAATTTTCTTCCTTACGACCGACCGACCGACAAATTTCGCATTTTTTTCCCTCACGGCTGAGTAGAATAACTCAAAAATCTATATTTAAAAAAAAAAAAAAAAAAAAAAAAAAACAGAATTCTGATATTGAAAATGAAAAAAATAACAATCACCCCTGACCATGAATATATTATAAAAAAATTAATGTGATAATAGACTTTCTGGTTTTAAGGAAATTTTTCTCAATTTTGACTCCTTCCGGATTCTTGTCATGAATACTTGGCAGGTATAAAGCTCTGATTTATACAAAAATATGTTTCTATATGATGATTATAGTTTATCTAGCTGTGAAGACAGTTTGAAACATTATAGTCAGCCACTTTAAAAAGTGGCCACTACCTTTAAAGAGTGGCCAGTAATGAAACAGTAAGGTTACTAACGGGTTACTAACCTGATTTCCCAGTTTTTACCTATAGGAGAAAAGCTTTGGGTAATTAAAGAAACATCTCTCTTTAAGATAATTATAAATTTATTTTTGTTCAGAAAGTTATCAAATTGGAAGGTGTTCTTATTAAAAAAAACTATGTAATCAAACTTTTTCTTTTAGTAAAGACAGAATTTTTTTTTCAGAAAATGCTGTCAAACTTGGCATTTTGAACCGAATTTCCAAATACAACAGTGCAGGAAAGAAAAAAGAAATTTTTGTCCTGAGTCAATAATCACTGACAACTCAAGATGTAATTAATTTATTACAAAATGAAAAAACTGTTTGATTACAAATCACTTCAATAATCATACCAAGTTAATGCGGCATATTAAAGAAAACTTGTTTAAGGAGAATGAATAAAATTTTAACCAAGTATCCTCTGTTAACAAACTGTATATTATGTATTTGACTTCCAAAAATTTTAAAAATGATCACTCTACCAAAAAGATTTTTAAGGATTGTTTGGACATTTATTGAGTACATCAATTGATAGATTACATAGTATAATTACTACACTAAAATTTTTCTTAATTAAATTAGTTAATAGCTAACTTTTGAAGAATATCATCTATAATATCTGTAATGGCCCTGTAACCTGTTACTTTTATGTGGTAGCAGAGGTTACATTCAGAAAGAAATATTCTAAGTGCACATTTCTTTTAGTTTACTCATCGGTCTAATTATTCAATAGCATTAGATTATGAAGAACCGAAGGTACCAAATCAGAATTGATTTTATTTGTAACTGTTCTAAAATCCCAATTTAAAAGTGATGAATAATTGGTAACAGAGGTTAAAGAAGAATAAAACACGCCTTCAAGAAATAGGCAGATTAGTCTACCGTACTCATAACATATATTCCAAAATGACTATTGTTACAACTTGGTTACTTATAAATTTCATATATGTCCTGTGATACATTCTTTTAACAAGAACAGAAAATAATTATAACAGGTTACAAAAACTAGGGACACCCCCTTTTTTTGTGAAAAAATGTAATAAAACATGGATTTGAAGGATTAATTTATGTAATTTTTTAATTGTAATAGTATTTTCTATAATAATAAAATGCTTGCACATGAACATTTTATAGTACTAAATAAACTATGTTTCAAAGAAACTTCCTCTTGGGACAGTCAAAAAATGATTTTTTTTTTTTTTTTTTTTTTTTTTTTTTTTTTGCTTGGTAAATAAAGTTTTAAACATAATATATTTTCATAATGAACAAATAAGATATAAAACGATCAAACCAGACTGCCATCTTGCCAGTAGGGTTTTGGGAAATACAAATGTGCCATGTGTCAGACAGGACTGGCCTAGACCAGCATGAAGCCTCCATGACACAGACTACTGGCCAAAGGAGAGCATTGTCACCTGTGCCCAAGACTCCATAGACAACAGGGTCAGGGCCGGGTCTATGCCCTGACATGGAGTAAAAAAATATCAAGGAGCACAAAATTGCCAAAACAAAATGAGAAAAAAATATCACTGAAAATGCCCTCAAGCTGGCTTTCAAATGTAAGAAAAATTATTCAAATCTGAAAAAGTTTAATTTTTTTTTTCCAAAGCCATAAGTTTTAAAAATTACCTGTGTTAAACCTGTTCCTTATTCTGAATGCTCCTAGGAGAACATCTTTCTCCCTTTCTCTGTTTGTCATATTGCAATTGGCTGATGCATGTCACATAGTTAGAGGGGGACAGCAACGAGGAGGGAGAAAGAAGGTATGTGTGTGTTGTGAGGGGATGAAAGAATTATTGAATTCTATTAGCACTTTTGAGGGAGGGAAAAGTTGTCATTTTGCGGGCAGTAGGTATGACGTATTTTAAAAATTTTCAGTGTGTGATCTTTTAGTACATTGAGGTTGATGAGCACATCGTTGTTCTAATACAGTAGATTTCTGAAGACTGCTCTGTAGATGCAGTGCCTGATTGTGTTGAGCAACAACAAGATGAAGATGGTAAAGAGGTAGAAAATGCATCACATTTGCAGATGGAGACAGATGAAGATTTATTGTCTTGTTGTTTTGGTTTTGAGTTCTTATCATCCAATGTATTTCTGCTGCAGAAAGAATTTGTCTTTTGAAAGCAGGTCTACCATCCCCAATGTACAACTTTGATTTCCCAGCGGACGTAGGTTCACCTCAAACAATTGGTTGGTGTATTCTGTAGCCAAAGTCTCAGTTTTCTGCTTCTAATGTAAAATTTTTGCAATGGCTACAACTTTTTTAGCAAAAGATGGCTATAGAGATTGGCGGCATATAGTACAAACCCTCAAAAATCGTGAAACTACAAAAAAAAATATTTTGAAGAACAAAAGTCTTGTCTTGAATTGAGTATTCGTTTAAAAACTTTGCAAACAATACATGATATTTCTCAAAGATTTTGGAATGCAGAAATCCAGCATTGTAACACCATTTTTCAATGTGGAGTTTCAATTGTCAAACTTTTAGGAGAAAGCTGCTTTGTATTTAGAGGTAGCAACAAAAATTTTTGGAATATATACAGTAGCGCTCAAAAATATTTTGACAACAAGAAATTCTTTATTATTACGCGTTACATAGTGCTAAATAAAAAACGTTTTAGTTTATCGTTAAGTATGATGTGATTGCAGGTAATAAGTAAATAACAAGTCTAAACTTGTTTGTCACAGTAGGCGCTGAATCACAAACATGTCATATCTTGTGCTCAAAAGTATTTTGACAAGTCATTTTGTATCGAGTTTTCCAAAGTGTCGGTTGTAGTATTATTTGATTTGTGTTTATGTCAGTTTATTGTGATTCTCTTAACATGCTGAAGGTGAAAGTTGTCCAATATTCCAATGACTTTAAAAAAGCTGTTATAACTGCCCTAAAACAAGGAAAAACACAAGCAGAAGTTGCACGTAATTTTAACGTGTCTCGGCAGCTTGTTAGTATATGGAATAAAGTGTTCAATAAACGAGGGACTATCAAAAACAAGTCCCGAAGTGGTTGTCTGAAAAAAACAACTCCTACTGTTGATCGCATAATAAAAAGACTATCCGCTAGTGATGTTCATAAGTCGGCAGTAGCAATAAAAAATGAGCTGAAAGAAAATTACGACACGGATATTCATGTTTCAACCGTGAAACGTCGTCTAATATCTTATGGATTACACGGCCGTCGACCCACAAAGAAGCCTCTTATATCTACAAAAAAACAAGAAGGTACGAATTGCGTTTGCAAAACGGCACAAACTGTGGACGAGTTCTGAATGGTCTCGTATTTTGTGGAGTGATGAAAGCAAATTTAATTTAGTGTCATCTGATGGGATTAAGTACATTCGACATCCTGTTAACAAAAAATATGATATCCGATACCAAGTGCCCACCATCAAACAAGGAGGTGGCAGTGTTATGGTTTGGGCTGTTTTTCATGCCATGGAGTAGGACCGCTAGTTCGCATTGAAGGGAATATGGATCGATTTATGTATGAGAACATATTAAAGACGCAAATGCTGCCCTATGGTAAAGAGAACATGCCACCTGGGTGGCATTATCCCCTTTCCTTCAAATTTTATTTATAGGTTCATTGGGTTAAGACGCTTCCCTGATTAGTTTTCGGGATTGATTGGTTAAGTATAAAGGGGGGGAACGGAGGGGGCTAATCCCGCCTTAATTTATATAAATGGGTTTTTCATGCAGAATTATCCGATTTTCTTCAAATTTTGTATATATATTCATTGTAATTAGAGATTTACCTGATTAGTTTAAGGGGTTCATTAGTTAACTATGAGGGGGGTAACGGGGGGATGACCCCCCCCCTCTTAATATATTGTTTATTTCTTTATTTTTCGATGGGCTTATTTCAAATTCTTTGAAATAAGAGTATAATATACAATTAGTGTGAATAGCCTGTAAACTCAATGCCCTCAGTTTAACTGGGCAGTTTTATTTTTATTTTTTATACTGAAGGAGCTAGAAATTTGAAATTTGTCATTGTAGTTACTTATAAGATGTAAATGCTCTCTAAGAACAAAATAAAAAAGAAATTGAAATTTAAAAGGGTGAAATGAGCGAAAAGCGATCTAAAAACAGTCTAAATTACAATTTCTATGAAATCTCTGGAACTACAGAACCGATTTCAAAAGTAATGGTGGCAAATTGATGGGGACAATCCCTACTCCAACATAGGCTATATTTTATGTCGGTGCCACTAACATCACTGAGGTGCAGGATCGAAAAATGTTCGAAAATTGCGACTTTTTTATACTGAAGGGGCAAGAAATTTGAAATTTAGCATTGTAGTTACTTATAAGATGTAAATGCTCTCTAAGAATAAATTTAAAAAAAAATCTAAATTTAAATGGATGAAATGAGCGAAAAGCGTTCTGAAGTCATTCTAAATTACAATTTCTATGGAATCTCTGGAACCACGGAACCGATTTCAAAAGTGATGGTGGCAAATTGGTGGTGACAATCCCTGCTCCAACAGCCTCTTTAATAAAAAACTATGCGTTGCTGACGACTGGGTTTTTCGCTAATTGTTGCAACAGATTAATCTCGGAAAATGAAACATTTGAAGTTACTGAAAAAAATGATAGCTCAAAAAGTATTTGTCAGAAAATTGTTAGACAAACTGCATTTGAAAGGTAAAAAATTGTGTTTTTCTTGATATAAATTTCAAATCTAATGATTATGCCGTTTTTCAAATATTGAATTTCAAAAATTACCAAATTTTCCAATGGAGTATCATAGCGAAACCTTCATGCGTAAAAAGATAATGATAAGGGTAACGTGTCCTGACGTGTATATTGGCTATAGCACAAGTCACAAATTATAGTAGCCTTATTATTCTGTTAAAATATAAAAGTTATTTATGAAATGTCAATATTTTGTTTGATTAAAGGTTCGTTAAAAGAAATTGACCAGCGTAGCGGGCGTAGCTTGCTAGTCTATATATATATTTGTCTTACGTGGCGCGAAAATAGGGCTGAATTTGTAACTTATGGTTTGGCAACAACCGTAGTTTCCAGAGCTCAGACCAATGAACAGACTAGATTGTGTTAGATTAGCTCCACCTCCAATATGGCCGTCAGCGTGAGAGCATTGAAACCATAGAATGAAGCTCAAACTGGCAATTATTAAAAATAAAATAACATGTACATAATCCAAAGCGTCTGAGATGATTTCTCATTTTAATTATGAGCAATATCGTTAATTTCAAATGAATTCTCAACTCTTATTCAGAATTCATTTGCGAATTTCACTCACTCAAAAGTCGGAGAAGAAAAAATCAACTTTGTAGATTGCACCTGGCGCCATCTGTTGATGTATTGAGGAAGTAAAAAATAATTTCTACGTAGTTTTTTTTTTTTTTTTTCTAATGAATTTAAGTCGTGCTGTACAAAAGATCCTTTTTTCATAGTATTTAAAAGATTTATATGCTCATTGGTAGCGCAAACTAAATACATTTTCAGTTGTGTTTTCAACGGAGAATTACTTTTTTACATTAACAAAAATTGTCAATTTCATATGTTGAAATGTTTTATGGTAGAACTCATTCCGGCTAGAATTGCTGAAAAAAAGGGGCGAGCGAGCGAAGCGAGCTGTGACCGCGTAGCGTCCTCAATGTGAATTGCGAAGCAATTCACGGGGTGTTGGCGAGCGTTAGCGAGTAGGGGGCTGAGCCCCCTAGTATATATATATATATATATATATATGTATATGCAAATTTTATCTTAAAAATGGCTCTAACGATTTTGATGAAATTTTGTATCCTACCATTTTGGGGCACCAGAAAAACATTGGGCTGGGTCACATGTTTGAGAACTTTCGATTAGTGGGTCAACGCAGGTCAAGTTAATATTATTTAAAAACGGCTCCAACGATTTTGACTAAATTTTGTATCCTAACCATTTTCGGACATGAGAAAATCATTGGGCTAGGTCACATGTCTGAGAAAATCTGATTAGTGAGTCATTTTTGGGTCACTGTGGGTCAAGCTAATTTTATCTAAAAAATGGCTCAAACTATTTAGACTAAATTTTGCATCCTATAGTTTTCGAGCATGAGAAGACTGTTAGGCTGGATCACATGTTCGAGAAAATTCGATTAGTAGGTCATTTTGGTCATAGATCATTATGGGTCAAGCTATTTTTATCTTAAAGATGATTCAGACGATTTGAACTAAATTTTGTATCCTACGGTTTTTGGACACAAAAAAATCATTGGGCTAGGTCACATGCATGAGAAAATCAGATTAGTGGGTCATTGTGGGTCAAGCTAATTTTCTCTAAAAAATGGCTCAGACTATTTTTACTAAATTTTATATCTTACGGGTTATGGGCACGAGAAGACAATTTGGCTTGGTCACATTTTCGAGAAAATTTTATTAGTAGGCCATTTTGGTGATGGGTTTATGAACTCAATATTTGAACTCAAAGCTAATTTTGACCGAGCATAGCTCGGTCTTCCCTGCTTGTGCATTCAAACATACCATGTCTAGTGAATGGAAGAAAATCTTAATATTTTTTTTTACTTGGTTTCTAGCAATTTCATAAGCTTTCATTTGTCCATCACCAAGAGCAACTCCTCCCATGTTTTTGTTGTAGTCAACAATAACTTTGGTTTTGATATTGATTTCCCTTGTTTTTCTGTTTCCACAAATTTATTGTTGTGGGTAGTACTCAACATAATTACATCCCTTTTGTCTTTCCACTTCATAATCATTATTTTGTCTCTGTACCTAGCAATATATTCACTTTTTTTTCATAAGATGAGATTTTATATCAGATGGTATACCCTTTCTATTTTTTCCGCATTGTTCCTGCTACATCTATTTTTCTCCTGCACATCTTCTCAGCTATATCAATACTAATATACCAATTATCAAGATTATATCCCTTATCTAACAAATCGTGGCACTATTCAAAAACAGTACGATTTGCTCCTTTTTATTCTGGATAGTTCGAACCATACTGTGTATTTTGGCCTGTATATATATATATATATATATATATAAGGAAATCACTTATATATCTGGATTTACTTTCACATAGCCTATACAATTTAATACCAGATAGTCTTCCTTTCCATAACAAAAGAGACTCATCTACTGATATGTCCTTATCTGGTATGTATAAAACCTTGAATTTATTTCTCAAATAGTTCAAAATTGGTTCGATTTTGTATGTTCTTTTTTGTTGCACACTGTTGGATCGAATGCATTGTTATCAGAAAAGTGTAAAAATTTCTCTAACAGTTGGAATCTTTTTTTTTTTTTTACATAGCTTTATAAAAAAATGGAGTCTCCAGACTTCCTCGCTTTGTGAAATACAGCTCATATGCAGGTTTTTCTATTATTCCTTGCAAAATTAGTAACAAAATAAATACTCTTATTTCTCAGTTATTGATGTCAATCCATGCAAGACAGCTTGAACATAGTTTCAAGGGAGGATTTTTTTCAAAATATTGTCTGGCATACTTGTTTGTTTCTTCCACAAGAAGTCTTACAAAATTGTCGTCTATAAATTTCTCAAAATAAAAAAGGCAAGATCGGACTCTTCAAATGTAAGTCCAGATTGATACAGAAATGGAAAAGGCCATCATATTATTCCTCACTTTTCTATTCACCTGATGTTGATTGCAAACTTGCATCTATAATATCATCATCTGATTCAACATCATCTGGTTCATCCATAAAAAGTCATCGTTATCTTCTGAACTGCTATTGCTGCTTGTAATTTGACGTCGTTTACATGTCCTCCTGGGCAATAATATTTAATCGTCACTCTTGAGTAATTCAAAAATATTCTTCCGCAAAATATCTTTCAGCCATATGTTGAAAAAGTTAACAAATACTCAAGTAAGCAAGTTATTACTAATGCGTGAAAAACTGAAATGCAGACTATAATGAAACCAAATTGTGTACATTCGAAGAATTATCATAATGTATGAGCAGTCGAGTGGCGCAGTGGTCATTTTTCCGTGAATAACACTCACGTGACCAGATTGTAAAAACGTAAACAATATGCTCGCATATAACCACGCTAGGATTTAATAGACAAAAACTACATAAAATGTAAAGTGTTCAAAATATTATGCAAATTTACATGACGAAAAATGTCATCATTCCCATTGCAGTAGTAGTTTGTGTATGATGAAATTAACAGGTTAAGTTAATTGATAGATACTTTGATTTGTGAAAAACCCCATCTAAATAATGTTTCTGTTGCATCCTTGATATATTCATTTGCTGTATAAAACCCACAGGCAAAATCATCACTTGGAGGTTAAAATTTGTACTTCAGAGGCTTTTAAATTTTCAACTGTTTATAGTATTTTTCATTGCGTGAATTTCTACATCAGGAAAAGTGCTTCATCCAACTTACCTAGCATGTTTGAGATGAAAAGTTTCTCATAATTTGAGTATATTTAAAAATTTTCACTGAATAAAAAGAACAGTTTTATCAAAATGCTCAAATTTGTTAGTTTTTACCCTTAACTGAATATCATAAAAATATTCAAACAGTTGAAAAGATAAAATACATTTTATTACAGAATCTTTATAGCTGCAAAGGGAACATTTTTTTTAATCCCCTCTCCTGAACCTTGCTGTATAAATTATTTTACCACTTAATAATAAAAGCCTTTACATTCTTAATTTTTTCTTTAAAAAAAATAAAATAAAACTTAGCCATTTTTTCTTAAATATCCCAAAACTTGAAAGTCTGTACTTATAGGGTTTCTGAAGTAAACGGTTTGACTAATCTAATCTTCAAAAGTTGATGATGAAAATATTAACCATATTTCAGGGAATGTCATTTAAAATATTTGTTTCTGTGCGTCAAAATCCATTTTTATATGAATTTAAATATTTTATACTTAAAGGTTGAATTTATTGTATGTATCATTAAGGTGGTTCTCAAATGATCTGCTCAACAACATGAAACTTTCTGACACAATTTTTTTCACATTTTTAAACGTAAAGGCATAAAATTGGCAGAGCTAACTATGGAAGCGATTTGGAATCAAAATGAGTTTTTTATCTTTTGATAAATAGATTACTTATAAAGTTATAAGAGATTCTGTTCATGTGATGACACTTTTTTTGCACTTCTCTGGCTGTCACAACGGGAATTTGGTTTAAAACACCGACTTTGACAGTCTTTTCTGAAAGATCTTCTGCCTTTACCAAAAAATAGAAAACGTGTTTTGATTACATAGTTTCTGAATAAGAACACCTTCCAATTTCATACATGTGGTAACAAAAATGAATTTAAAAATGTGTCATAAAGTAGCCAGTTTGGATTTGAGAACAGCCTTAATAAATTGTAGGAGATGGTGAAATAAGTGCAGTGGGATGTATTGATTGTATGCGGTCTTTTTCAACATCATTTTTAAATTTCAAATTGAAAACGAAGAAATTCAAAGAAAAATAAAATATAATAAACAAAGTGACAAGGATTTTGTATTAAATTTAAAAATGAAATATACATATATTTAAAATTTAACTTTTGATTAGTTTTTTTTTTTCAATACAGTGGATTATTAGACAGGTGTTAAATTAAATTCTGTAGCGAATTTTGCTTGAAGAAATCTTAAATTACACAAAATGAGCATTGCCATACAATATGATTGATATCTTCATAACCCCATTTATTTCTTGTAATAAGCCTACAATGTTAAGTAATAGTAAGACTAATAGATGGAAAAGTCCAGACAATACAATCTGATATGTCCTTTTTTTTTATTTAAAGAACTTTTTGAAAAAGCACATTTTACAAATTTTTGGTAAGGATATGTCTGGTGGTAATTAGGCTATTTTACTTGCACATTTTCACCTTTAGTGAAGTGATTTTTTTCTTTAAATTTTAGCCACAGTAATTGCATTTTGTAGCTGCAATTGTTTAAAGTAAAGCAAATAACTGAAGTCCAAGTTTAATGTTAATTATTTAAGCTAGCAATCCTGTTGAAAGATACATAGATGTATAAATTTGTAACCTCTCTTACCAGACAAAATGTTGCACATGATATTTTTAAGAACAAGTAACTAAACAATACTCTTTACCACTGTGTTTAATAGATGTCCTTAGCCAAGTTCATTTTGCATATTGACCAAAATATGTTTAAAGAAAATGAATAAAATTATGACCAAGTAACCTCTTTTACCAAATTGTATATTTGGTATTTCATGAAAATTTTTAAAGAAATTTAAAAAAATCACTATTCTATAAATGACAAGGATTGTTTGGCCGATTATTCAGTAGATCAATTGATAGATTACATAATAATCGATCGAATGAGGTCTTCGAATGATCGAATGAATGAGGGACCGAACAGAAAAATTACCAGCACTAACTTAATTTAATGATTTTATTTTGCTCATATGTTAGGAATGAACACATATATAGTTTACTGAACCAAAAATTTCTTAAATAAAAATGAATTAATGGATAATTTTGAATAATAACATCTGTAATGGTAACAAAGGTTACAAACACTAACTTAATTTAGTGATTTTGTTGTTCTTATATCTGAATGATGTTTATACCAAAAATTCTCATAATCATATGAATTAATCAGTAATTTTGGAGAATAACATCTGTAATCTCTGTTACTCGATAACAGAGGTCACATAAGATAACAAAAGTTACCAAGACAAATTAATTTAGTGATTTTGTTCTCCTTATATATTGGAAATGATGTTTATCATTTACTATATCAAAATTTTCATAGTTAAATTAATAGCTCATTTTGAAGAATAACATTTATAACCTCTGTTACCTAGTTACATTCAGAAAGAAAAAAATTATCCTGAGAACAACACTTTATTTTGTTTACCCATCAATCTAATTAATTGATAGTACTACCAAATACGAATTGATTTTATATTTGTAACTTTTCTAAAATCGCAACATAAATATGATGAATAATTGATATCTGAGGATACAGAGTGAAAAAACATTCTCCCGAGAAAAATGCAAATCAGTCTGCTGTATCCAATATTCAAAACAAATATTCCAAAATGGCTATTGGGACAACTTGGTCACTTTTTAATTTCATTTGTGTCCTGTTTTACACTCTTTTGACAGAAATAAATTATATCTGATAACAGAAGGCACAAGAACCAGGGACACCTACTTTTTAGTGAAAAAATATTTAAAAAAAGTAGACTTAAAGAATTAATTTATGTAATATTTTATTTAAAACAGTATCTGTTGTTGTAAGGAAATGCTTACACATGAGAAGCAAAATGTTATAGTACTAAATAAACAATATATTTCAATGGAACTTCATCTTGCAACAGTCAAAAACATAGGTGATGAATTATTTATTTTTGCTTAGTAAATAGTCTTAATGATACTTAAGGGCTACTTCACTTGGGCGAAAACACCCGCTCGCTAATGTTAATCCTATGGGAGAAATAATTCAGGATATCTCGTTCGCATTTCAATATATATATATATTTTTTTTTTCATTGGATAGCTGAGATCAATCTCTATGCACACTCTTTTGTACTTACTTGATTTGGATTACAAGTTTTTTTTATTAAGATACTTTCACTTTCAGAACCGGCTTCGAAAGTGAAAGTATCTTCAATTTAAAAAACTGCAACAAAAATTGAAAAAATACAAAGAAGTACATAGAGATTGACCTCAGCTATTCAATATTTTTTTTTTTTTTTAAAGATATTGACATATGAACAAGATATTGTAAATTATTTCCCCATAGGATTAACATTAGCGAGTGGGTGTTTTCACCTAAGTGAAGTATCCTCTTAATACAGCTTTTATAATGAAAAAATAAGATATTTCAAAAGTGGTAGCGATGCTGAATAAAACTACTGAAAACTAGGCAAAAATTCTTCATTTTCAGGACATAAAATCTGCATATAAATTTAAAACAACCCAATTACAAAATTATCATTATTGAATAAAGGTACTGAAAACTCTACAAGGCAAAAATTCTTTATTTTCAGGACAAAAGCTGTGTGTAAATTTAAAACAACCCAATTACAAAATTTTCGTTAAAAATATATATCTAAAGTAACTGATATTATAAATCCAATTTAAAAAGAATATTTTTACAACAGGCAACACATATAACCTTTTTATAATATTGTATTATCTAAAGACTGATCTGAAAAGCATTCATTTTTGTATTGCACAGAAAGTACTTTTAAGCCATAACATTACAACTTATTTTTTTTTAGTGTTGTATTGTTTAAATTTTTATAAACTTTTCTTATATTTCTAAGCTTAACATAGTTTTTTAGAAGCTTATTTTTTTATTTAAATTTATTTATTAACAAAATTCTACACAAAAGGATCTTTACTTTTAGATGAATGCTACAGACATGATCATCATAAAATTAACAACTTCATATTTTGTTCACATATTTTTAAATTTCAAATAATAGCTTTTATATAGAGAGATATAAGCACACAGTGGTGGACAAAATTTTGACAGTGTTTGAAAAATTTTGAAATTTGTACACCTATTAAATAAAATGGTTCATGTAAAGCAAATATTAAACATGTGAAAGGAAAAAAAAAAGCTTTTGAATGTTTTTAAAACCTTAAATTTTATTTAAAAAAGAAATTTCAAAAGTTGTCCACATTTTTAGTATAGCTATGGATTTTTGCTCTACCACTGTTATTCAAGACAGAAAAGTATGTTATTACTAATAATTGTTTTCTAATTGAAGATACTCGTGATCCAGTTACTTTGTTATACTAATTAATTATGTTTTCAAATACTAAACAGCATTAAGACAGGGATCACTGAATTTTATTTTATTTTTTTATATTTCTCTAATACTATTTCTAAGTAATATTCATGATAGATTTCTATTGCACATGATTACATTAAAGACATCTACCAGGAAAATTATTTAAAAATGATAGGACATTCAAAATTTAACTTGAACAAAAATTTAATGCAAAAATAAATAAAAGCAAAACAAACCACTCTGCTTGGATGGCATGTTACACATTTTCAAATTTATATATCTCAAAATTCTCTATTATGTATGATAAATACTTGAAATTTAACAATTGAATTTATTTATGTATCATTAATGATTTATTTGAAACTTTTATGTTTAGAAACCTTAAATGTATCTTGATATAAATATAATGAATGTATAATGTCTTAATGATAATGTTTGTTTGCTATAAATAAAGATATAATTTAGTTACAAATTTATCTTTTGACTTTTATTCACTTTAACTCGAGAAATCTTTTTCTTTTACAGAAAAATCACATGCAAGCAGTGTTGTCAGACTGAGTAAGCGAGCAGGTGCCATGCGAAGTCCCATGCTAGGTGCCAACCAAACACCGCAAAGTAATATAACTTTTAACAAGCAAAGATTTCTGTTTTCATATAATATATTTTCTTCTTCTTAATTTTTTGTTTGCATTAAAAAATAAAATGTACTGTAATATATTTTTTAAATAGGTTTTTAAAAATTAATTACTGAATTGAGGTACAGCTAGCAGATTTTTATATCTGACTCTTAATAGACCCAAAAGGACCCTTCAGAATACATGAAAAAATATAGTACTCTTAAGTACTATATTTTTTCATGTATTCTGTGCCCTCATGTAACATGCACTCTGATTTTTAGTAACTCATTTTGGGCAAAAAAAAAAAAAAAAGGAATTGGGCAAAAATTATCTATTGCAAAGAGCAATAGATATTAGTAAAATTAATAAAAGTGCAAACAAACATGTGGATATTAAAGTATTGACATTAAAGCACATTCCTTATTTTTATGGTGTTATTAAGAAGTTTTTTATGCTTGTGTAGACATGTGGATAGTTTGACTAATAGAACTGAGAATTTAGATGTTAATAGAATTAAAAATAATTAAAACAAGAACGAAAAATCATGCGTCAAGCATAGATTATGTAACACTTTCTAATGCTTCCAAAATAATTTTACAAATCAATAAGATGAGAGATAACATCTAAGTAAATAATTTGAAAAACGCATAACATATTTAAAAACATAATTTCAGGAATTTCCAACGTATACAATATTCGGGAAAATATCCGAATACTTTTATTCAGCACTGTATATGATCTATAGATTTGTATATATACTACATAGGATGCTAAATTTTAGTTCAGTTAAGAAACGCGTAGCACAGTTTAAAATTCTCCTTCCGGAGTTTCTGTCAATAAACAGAAATGTATTTGCGAACTTTTGTATTTCCCTGTATATGATCTACAGAATTTATACACACCACGTAATAAACAAAAAGTGAGTTATATTTAAAATCGCGTTCAGTAACTTAAAACGTACTTCCAGGAATTACTGTTAACAGACAGTAGAGAATTCCTTTGTGTGTCCCTGTAAATGAACGATGACTGCTATACACACACAATTCTGTAGTAAGCCTCTTGTAATGCACCTTAGTGATATATATAAATTTCAATGCGTTTAAAATAGTGAAACATTATTTAATTAAACCGCAGACAATTTTTCTCCATAGACGTAATGTAACGGAATTCTTTTGACTGTCCCTGTAAATTAACTATAAGTGCTATCCACACCCTATTCCATATTAAGCTTCTTGTAATACACCTTAGTGATATATATCAATTACAATGTGTTTGCAATTGTGTAACATCATTAAAATAAACCGCAAATGATTTTTCCCCATAGACCGTAATGTAACGGAATTATTTTGAGTGTCCCTGTAGAAAAACTATAAGTGCTACACACTTCAGTTGAAATAGAGAACGTGCTATAGATAACAACAATAACATATAAAATTGCAAGGCAATCCGAGCATATTTACGGGAGTTAGAGCACGGACAGACGGCCAGACAAACCGAAGTCATAAACACTTTTCAAGTAGGTTGGAAAGTGTTAAAAATGATAGAACAGGATTTATAAGAATGACAGATTTTCCAGATTTGAATGTAGATGTAAATAATATGCTGAAAAAAAACATGAATTTAGGGAAAATACATGTCCAGCATTTAATAAAACCTGGAAAAACTTTGGAAAGAAATATCATTTTGCTAGGGCTTACAAAAATTAGAATGTAAAAGAATTTGATGAATATGATTCTGGTGAATCACAGGAGGAGTTAAGTTGTCAAATGGTGAGGATTTTTAGGGTTAACGATTCTAAAAAGTTTGACAAATTTAACATTGGAGGTGGATAGGGTTGAAAAGAAAAGTGTCAGATGGATACAGGATATGCAACAGTTAATGTAGGGGAGACTTGGAAGACTTGATCCCTTTTTCAGTTTTTAGCTCACAGGCTATCAAAGCCTGAGAGCTTATGTGCCCGCCGGTTCTGTACGTACGTATGTATGTATGTATGTACGTAACGCGATAACTCTTGATAGAACTAACCGTTTTACTTTAAATTTTGTTTATAGGTTCCTTGTGATAAGGCGCTTCCCTGATTAGTTTTGGAGGTTCATTGGTTAAGCATAAAGGGGGGAAACGGGGGGCTAACCCCCCATAATTTAGATAAATGGGTTTTCATGCAGAATTATCTCATATTCTTCAAATTTTGTATATAGGTTCATTTTGATAATGCGCTTCTGTCAATAGTTTTGGGGGTTCATTGGTTAAGTATAAAGGGGGAAAGGGGGGATAACCCCCCCTAATTTAGATAAATGAGTTTTTCATGCAGAATTATCCGATTTTCTTCAAATTTCGTGTATAGGTTCATTTTGATAATGCGCTTCTGTCAATAGTTTTGGGGGTTCATTGGTTAAGTATAAAGGGGGAAAGGGGGGGATACCCCCCCCCCCTAATTTAGATAAATGAGTTTTTCATGCAGAATTATCCGATTTTCTTCAAATTTTGTATATAGGTTCATTGTGATAATGCGCTTCTCTGAATAGTTTTGGGGGGTCATTGGTTAAGTATAAAGGTGGAAAGGGGGGCTAATCTCCCCTTAATTTAGCTAAATGGGTTTTTCATGCAGAATTATCCCATTTTCTTCAAATTTTGTATATATATTTATTGTAATTAGAGACTTCCCTGATTAGTTTAAGGGGTTCATTAGTTAACTATGGGGGGGGGTAACGGGGGGATGACCCCCCCCCCCCTTAATATATTGTTGATTTCTTTATTTTTCGAGGGGCATATTTCAAATTCTTTGAAATAAGAGTATAATATACAATTAGTGTGAATAGCCTGTGAGCTCAATGCCCTCAGTTTAACTGGGCAGTTTTCTTTTTTTATTAACAGTTTCCAACCTAGTTGAAAAGTGTTTATGACTTCGGTTTGTCTGCCATCTGTCAATGCTGTAACTCCCGTAAATATGCTCGAATTGCCCTGCAATTTTTATGTTATTGTCGTTATAGCATGTTCCCTATTTCAACTGAAGTGTGTTGCACTTATAGTTTTCTTACAGGGACATTCTAAAGAATTCCGTTACATTACGGTCTATGGGGAAAAATCATTTGTGGTTTATTTTAATGATGTTACACAATTTCAAATACATTGTAATTGATATATATCACTAAGGTGCATTACAAGAAGCTTAATATAGAATAGGGTGCGCATAGCACTTATAGTTACTTTATAGGGACAGTCAAAAGAATTCCGTTACATTACGTCTATGGAGAAAAGTCGTTTACGGTTTAATTAAATAACGTTTCACTATTTTAAAAGCATTGAAATTTATATTTATCACTAAGGTGCATTACAAGAGGCTTACTACAGAATATTGTGTGTATAGCAGTCATCGTTCATTTACAGGGACACACAAAAGAATTCTCTACTGTCTGTTAACAATAATTCCTGGAAGTGCGTTTTAAGTTGCTGAACGCGATTTTAAATTTAACTCACTTTTTGTGTATTATTTGGAGTGTATAAATTCTGTAGATCATATCAGGGCAGCACAAAATTTCGCGAACACATTTCTGTTTATTGAAAGAAACTCCAGAAGGAGAATTTTAAACTGTGCTACGCGTTTCCTAACTATATTAAAATTTAGCATCCAATGTATATACAAATCTGTAGATCATATACAAGGCTGAATAAAAGTATTTGAATAATTTTTCGAATATTGTATATGTTAGAAATTCCTGAAATTACGTTTTTAAATATGTTATGCGTTTTCCAAATTGTTTACTTAGATGTTATCTTTCCGCTTATTAAATGGTAATGATTTGTAAAATTAATTTGGAAGCATTGGAAGTTATATAATCTATGCTTGACAAATGATTTTTCGTTTTTGTTAATTTTTATTTTGGAAAAAAGAAAAAATTTTTTTTAATGTTTCCAGTTATTATTAAAAGCTCATGTATCTTTAATGTTGTAGTAATTTTTTCATTTTTGAAAAAACATTTTTAAAATAAATATAAATTATTTTCCAAAAAAGAAAAAAAGGATCAAGTCTCCCCAATTACAGGGAGACTTGATCCTTGAAACAGATGCATTGAAATGATTCAAATTACGTTGTAGAAATCAAATTTCTTGTTGACTAACATGACAAAAAGGGAGAAAAACATAAAAAAAATTCTACATTTGGTATAAATCACTGTTTTCCATATGAATTATATTATTGCTAAAATTAATGATCAAAAAACATTTTCAAAACTTTAAAAGTCAAACGTAAATGTTAAAATTGTTGTAGTTTGAAGAGTTCCATCAAGCATGACTGGTTTAGGTACTTTTTTGACAACATCATTGCCCACAACACTAATGTCAACATTTCCTGGGTAAATAAGTTGGTTGGAATTAAGTCCCCTTTTTCTTAGAAAATTGATTTTGCATTCAGATGGTGAAATCTTCTTTACAATTTTTGAAATGATTAATTTTCTTCTTTCCTAGAAACTGCACAATGACAAAGTCACTTTCATCAACTGACAAATTTTGTGGACCTTCGATGATTTCATCAGAATGTTCATCAAGTGAATTTGGCTTGGTTGAATCATGAACACTACAACTGCTCTTACTTTCTGAAGTTTCGGGGCTTTCATTTTTAGTGTTTTTACTTTGCTTTCTTGAGATGAAATGAGTTTTTCTTGATTTATGTTTTTTATTCAATCAGCAATCTTGTATTTCTTTTTCATTCTGTCTTTTAGTTAGTGTGCTTGTCAAAATTTTTGAAGATCCTCTATTTTCGTGTTTTGGGTAATTAAACTTTAGGGAAGGCTTGTATGTCTTCTGGAGTCGCTATGTTTGGTTTAACTGTAATTGTATTACTGCTTGTTGGTGTTAATGGTTGATCTGTGACAAAAGATGATAAAAAATTATCTTTAGAAAAAATATTCTTGTTTAAGGGATATATGCCAGTGATTTTAAATCCATTTATTATGTTAGTTGGCATCATGGCTTTAGGATAGGCAATTCCGTTCAATTCAGCAATTCGATAAATTGTTATTAGTTGAGCAGGATGATTAGTGTGTATAGGAGTAAGTCCATGATCTAATTTACTTGATGTTTTTAAATATACATACAAAAGATCATCGTTAACTGAAAATATTTGGGAGTGCTTATAATTTGATTCATAAGAAATGTCACTTTCTTAAGAGTTTTGTTTTCTCACATAACGTTTTAAAGTCATCACATTAATGTGAATGGATTTTGCTGCACTTTTAAGACTGGATCGATCTATTACAGCCTTCACTGTTGCCTTCAAGTCTGCAACATTGATGCTTTTTCTGGGTTGAACACATCTTTAGGTTTATAAATACGTGGCATGACTGTAAAAAGTAAACATAAACACAAAGTTCTTAATCACTGCAATAAAATGAACCCTCTATTGCCTAAATTAAATTTTTAGCTCAATATATATATATATATATATATATATATATATATATATATATATATATGTATGTATATGGACATAGGGTGTTTAAGACTTGGTTACATAATACATATTAAATGGAATTATACGTTTCTAATTTATAAATAGGTTTCTGACTTAGAAATAATTCAAAAGTAACAACAAAACAAACCTTGCACAGTCACCATGTGCTTGCTAACCATCATGTGCAGCCATATGGTTAATTTCTATCTTTGTCAACCATCCAAAATCAAGATAACCATAGTCTAACTAATATTGATATTGTCTAAATGTGACTTGAAAGTCACAATTAGGAGTAGGGGGTAATAAAAATTAACATTAATTTAGCTTAACTTTGGGGACACTTGATTTCCAGGATCAAGTTTCCCCATAGAATGGGGATCATGTGTCCCTAATGTGCATGTGTTCGAAAGATAATTGTTAAATCAAAAGTAAAGAAACTGTATTGGATTTAAATAATGACATTTAAGCTGTAAGGAATGTTAGTAAATTATATCAATCAACTTAAGTAATTTAGTTATATTTAGCAAAAAATAAGAAACATAAACTACCTACTGAAAAAGAAGTTTGATTGTAAGAAATCAGATATTCCTTTCTTACAACAAAAATAAAAATGGGTGAATGAAATTCTGCTGTCAGATCTGTTTATAAAGAATCACTTTATTAGTGTTGCTGGTTTCAGAGACTTAATTGTATTTTTTTCCTGGTTTTAGACCTAGGGATCAAGTCTCTGTAGGGATCAACTCTCCCAAGTTTCCCCTAATAAGTTACAGCGGCCTTTGTAATTTATGTAAAGATTCGAACCCAAATCTCAGAAAAAGTAAAACTAAATTAAGACTTTTATTTATTTATTTATTTATTTTTGGGTGGGTGGGGGGATTTTAAAACCGATTGGGCAGATTACTGTTATAGGGGAAAGTAGGGACCAGGTACCTAACAGTTTTCCTCACCCCAAAAAAGTGTTTGGGGACATTTGAACTATTGAAAAAACCCCACACCTGTTGCCACAGGAAAACTCTTCTGTACTTGGGAAAATGCATTATCCAGAACCATCTGAAACAGCTCCAAATTTTAGTGGTAGGGTCAAACTGGATACTAATTAGAATTTAAGTTTTTACACTTCCAGTAACAAAAAGTTTTATTGTAATAAATTTTGAATCAAACTTTTAAAACACATAAATTCTTTTTTAGTATTTTTTTTCAAACAATTTTTAATGTTGTTAGCTTTTACTTCTCGTGTCTACTGCAGTGCTCATGTGCCGACTCTTTTCAGACTGAACATTAGCCATCCTCCACCACCTGAATGAAAACCATGGGTACACGGTTTTGCCCTAACAGATGACCAAATATCAACATGTTCATTTTCCTGGGTAGCTTAACGTACACACTTCTACTTGGCACCAAAATATGTAAAAGCTATAGAAAACAGTGGTTTACTTACCTAAATCAATCTGTCAGGCTGGATTTATTTCAAGAACAGAAAAGTGGGAAAATAATTAAAATGTTTGAGATGAATTTCTTTCCAATAGCACTTCACGGACACAGAGATTAACTACCCACACAGAGATTACCTACCTACCTACACAGAGATTACCTACCTACCTACACAGAGATTACCTACCAACCTACACAGAGATTACCTACCTACCTACACAGAGATTACCTACCTACCTACACAGAGATTACCTACCTACCTACACAGAGATTACCTACCTACCTACACAGAGATTACCTACCTACCTACACAGAGATTAAACACCTAGGGGACACTAA
Source organism: Maratus michaelseni (assembly GCA_963931845.1). Taxonomy (NCBI): domain Eukaryota; kingdom Metazoa; phylum Arthropoda; class Arachnida; order Araneae; family Salticidae; genus Maratus; species Maratus michaelseni. The sequence goes on from OZ007586.1 coordinate 19,967,259, forward strand.
AGGATTTAGTTAAAATTGATGCTGTCCACAGGGCAGCACCCATCATGAAGAAAACAGGTTACCCAGTTTTACACTACTCTCCCCTATGTTGGAGAAATTCAAAGATGTTTTCTTTAGATTTTCAAATTGTTAAGTGTAGGGAAAATCCATTGTTAAGTGCAAAAGCATGTCAGATGTTAAACTTATTAGAGCTCAAGGCTGTGATAAATGAAATTTCTCCAAGTTTGTCATTTAGTCATGAACTGTTGCTTAATAAATACAAAGACATTTTTGAAGGACTGTGTTTGGATGTAATATCAGTTTTTTATGCATACTATAATTTATTTGTTTATAATTTGATTATGATGGGAAAAACCCTTATGTAATTACATTCTGAACTAATAGAGGTAACCGATTATTCTATGATGATTTTTACATAATTTATTACCTTATGACTTTCATATAATTTATTATCTTATGATTTTCATCTAATTTATTGTTTATAATGTTTTGATATAATTTAATCTTTATAATAGAAATATAATGATTTGAAGGTCATTTAATGTAGATTTATTAGCTTTATAATAATTTTGAAATCTTAATGATGATTTATTAGTAATTTAATGACTTTGGGATTTCTTGATATAAATTGATGAGGGTTATATTAATTTTGGGATCATTTAAATAGATTTATTAGTTTTATAATTACTTGATGTCATTAAAATGAAGATTTATAGCTTTTTATAATAATTTAGATCTAATTTAATGTGTTTTATGATATTGGAATTGAAATTGATTACAATCAAGCATATTGTGAATTAATTTTGATTTTTGTTAAAAAGTTCAGTCCTGACTCTGCATCCAGACAAAGAATACATGTTTTTTGGCTCTGTTTAACCTTCTCACCGCCGCAACCTGATATATCTTGACTGGATTAGCAATGTAGTTTTGGTAAAGACTATAAATAAATTGAGAATATGCTTGGATCCACATAATCTGAATTTGGCGTTAAAGAATATCTTATTCCAACAATTGAAGATTTTATGCCCTTGCTAACTAATGCTAAAATATTTTCAGTAGTGGACACTAAAGATTGGTTTTGGAATGTTCAATTAAGTTCAGATTACACAGATTTAACCACTTTATAAATTATGTCTCACATTTGGGTTGTGCACAGCATCAGAAGAATATCAAAGAAGAGTGCATGAAATATTTGAGGGTAATAATGGTATTATCGTCATAGCTGATGACATACTTCTTGTGGGATGTGGCACTACTGAGGTAAGAAGCTAGGAAAGATCATGATCGTAATTTAGGGAGTCTTTTTCAAAGAGCAAAGGAAGCTAATGTTAAATGTAACAAAAATAAAATAAAACTCTGAGAGAAAGAAATTAAATATCCTCAAGGTATAAAGCCAGATTCTGAAAAAGTAAAAGCTACCACTAACATGCCAAGACCAAAAGACATACATGAATTTAAATTTAAGTAATTTTTTGCCCTAATTATTGATTAGTGAACCATTAAGAAAATTTATCAAAAGAGATGAAGGATGGGAATGGGCAAAAGAGCAAGAAAATGCTTTTTAAGCTATAAAAAAATCTAGTGATCAAAGCTCCTATTCTTCGTTATTATGACCCAAATAAAGAAATAACTATTCAATGTGATGCATGTAAAGCTACATTGGGTGCTACATTAATGCAGGACGGAAAGCAAATTACATATGTTCTGAGATGTTTGAATAGAACTGAACAGCAATATGCTCACATAGAGAAGGAATGTTTGGCTATAGTATTTTCTTGTGAGAGATTTCATCAATTTATATGTGGAAGAAGTGAAATAAAAGTGGAAACAGATCATGAGCCACTGGAGGACTACTGAAAGCTCCAAGAAGACTGCAGAAAACGCTTCTTAATCTACAAAAATATAATCTGAATGTGTTATATGAAAAAGGAGAGAAGATGCATATTGCAGATATATTCTCTAGGGCTTCACTGTCAGAAACTTCATGTGATGAAGTGAAACAAGATATTTTTCTAGCAGACAATATTTATAAAAAGTTCTCAGAAATTAAGGCACAAAAAATTTTAAATGTATCTGATACGACATATGAAAGTTTAAATTAAAAGTACAAACTAACAAAGATCCAATACTTGTTGTACTGAAAAAGGTAGTGTTGGATGGATGACCATTTGAAAAAGAAGAGGTATTGTCCTTAATTGCAGAATATGTGACTTTCAGAGAGAATCTAATAGTATAGGATGGAATTGTTTTTAAAAATGATTGAATTATTATTCCAAGGTCTGAGACAAGACATGATTTTGAAAGTTCATCAAGGTCATTTGGAAATAAATGCATCCATTAGAATGGCAAAAGATACATTATTTTGGCCACGAATGTCAAGTGGTCTAAACAATGCGATTCAAAATTGTGAAACTTGTAACTTAAATCAAAGTTATTAGCAGAAAGAACCCATACAGACATATAGTATAGCAGAATTTCCATCATCTGATATTTTTGAAATAAAGGGTACTTATTTCTTCCTTTTGGTAGATCATTATTCAGATTATTTTGAAGTTGATAGGCTGCCAGACATAACATCAGAAAACATAATAAGAAGATGCAAACAGCAATTTAGTTGACATGGTATTCCAAAATTTCTAATTGCTGATAATGCAAAACAGTTCAGAGGTTTGGAGTTTGCACAGAAGTGGAATTTCAAACATTTCACATCAACACCCTATTACAATCAAGGTAATGGAAAGGCAGAATCAGCAATCAAAATTGTAAAAAATATTATGAAGAAATCAATTACAGTCAACTCGGTGAAATCTGCTGATGTATAATCCACAAATGTCTATTATCCACACTATACACTAGAATGTAAACAGTGAAAAGTTAAGCTCATACATAAAGTTAAATATTGTGTTTTTTTATGAATTACCAATTTTCTAATGAAATAAATGGTGATTTAAGAAAATTCATACATTTTGTACCCTGCATTCGAAAACAATTTGAGCTTAGTAAAATGTACAACCAAATCAAAATAGCAATTTTTATTTTAAATAGGCATAGAGTTTGGGTTATCTGTAACACAAGCATACACTTCACTCAAATGCCTTTGAAATTGTAATGTTAACTGACTTTATCTCAACATTGTGTTTATTTTACAATACAAGTGAATATTTCTTTCAGTAAAATTTCCGTGAGTGTATTTATACCTACTTTTGTGCACTGCATGGGATTTTTCTTACAAATTATTATTCATTGGTACTGAAAGCAGCCAAATCAAAGATTTCAGAGGCTTTCATACTGGTGATACAAAAGCAAAATCAGTGAGCTTTTAAATTATGCAAAAGATGCAGTGAATACTGTTCCTGCATTTTTAGAGGAACAAAATTTAGTTCAATGGCTAACTTATGAAGATGACCCAACTATAACTCAATCAATGACTGATGATGAAATAATAGCTATTGTTTTAAATCACGCTGAAACTGACATTGATTCTGACACTGAATCAGAAGATGAAAATACTAAGATAACTTATGTACAGGGTTTATTTCTGGGATATAAATATTTAAATTTCCTTGAGCAACAAAATTTTATCTCTGAGCATGAAGTAATGAGTGTTCATAGACTACAGAAAAAAAAATATTGACAACAAACCCAAACCAAAACTTAAACTAGCATTGTGTCAATGTTTAAAAAATGAATTATCAGTAAAATTTGTATTGTATATAATTTAATTTTTCTTTATATTAATTTAGTTATTGATTATATTAAAACTGATTTTGAATAATATTTTTCTTTTCAATTGTAATTTATGCAATGATTCAAAAAATGAATAATCAATAGAATTTGCATTGTATATAATTTCATTTTTCTTTATATTAACTTAGTTATTAAATATATTAAACAAATTTTGCATTATAATTTCATTTTCTATTACAGTTTTTGTATAATTGTTCCTAATTTATAGTCTGACTTAAAAAAAATAGAATGTAAACAAAGGGATGATCTATAATCTGCAAAAAATCTGTAATGTGCAAAACCCTCTGTCCCTAAGTGTGTGGATTTCAGAGTTGACTGTAAAAAATAGGAAGGTGTAAGGTTAAATATTTTGAACCAGAGAAATACTCCAGCGGTCAATATGTACTCAAGTCCCATTCAAATGTTGATGTCTCAAATTGAGAGAGGCAGCTACAGCTTGTAATGACAAAATAAAAGATAGACAAGACAATGGAATGGATCAGGGTATTGAAGATGCAGAGGAGGTTGAGATTGATCCTGAGCAGAACAACTCCAAAGAGGGTCCCAGATCTGAGGCTATATCACAAAAGAGTGACTTTGGTGACAAGATCAGGAAGAATTGTAAGAACTCTGCAGCAATTTTTGTGAAAAAATTTAATGTAAGAACTGTTGAATGGAACTTTATGAATCAATTTGTGATAAGGAGTGAATAATAGAACTGTAAATTTTAGTTTGTTTATATAAAAGAAAGGAAGTTGTTAGGTAACTGTATGCTTAACTGTGTATGTTTTTGTTTTCTGTGAATGGTAACAGTGTATGCAGGACATGTAAAAATGGGGAATGGCAGGTGTCAGGTCATGTCTGGAGGTGAGGTATTTTAGATATGTGTGGATGTTTTAATAAAGGTATCTTTAAATTAGTGGGTCTTGTGATATCATATGAAGAACACAAACAATATTCAAGATAAAACGTGTAAATCCATCAAAATTGTCCGAAATCTTTCCAAATACAATACTTTCTTCTCCTGAATATAGAAGAAAGTTTATATGTATGTAATGAATTCATCACTGGCATGTATTTTTTGTTCTCTTGAAATATATTCCAAAGCCTGACTCCTTCAGGTTTTTTATTTCTTGGTGTAGTCGTGGATAATTAATAAGTCTTTTCCTGGGATATGACTTTTTTTTTATATACAATATGATCGTTTTCCAAGTCAGACCCAGGATAAGTTTGAAAGTCTGAAAGTTTACAGGCTCATATTTAGGATTACTGAGCCTAGTCAGCTAATTTAGACATTTTCAGGACAGCCTTCATTTCTGGTAGGAGTTTGTAGATGGAGAAAAGGCTCAAAAAGCTAAAAAGCCCCTGAAAAATCCCTACTCTCTGTTTTTGTTTGGCATTTCTCATATTCTCCAGCAGAGGGTGAACTAATCAAATATAGGCGTGAACTAACTTTTAATTGGGTAGAAGGCTTGATTAATGTGGTCTTATGATGCAACAGGTCTTGCCCATTGCATCAACAATAGACATTTCTAATTTTAATTTTACTGGTTATTTATGAACCAATCATATTAATAACTGTCAAACAGACAAAAGTTAATTTAGATTTACAACCTAAAATATACTCACCAAGTTCTTATTTTGACAATAATTTGAATTTACCTTCTAAACATAATTATTTACTTAGATTTCTTGCTCTGAATGCTATAACTGTCATTTTGAAGAAAGTTGATTAAACTTTATGATCTGATTGTAATTCTGGATTTCTTATTTTGACATTAATTAGAATTTATTGTCTGGACATAATTATTCACTTTGATTTCTTAATCTGAATGCAATAACTGTCGTTTTGGGGAAAATTTATTAAACTTTATGATCTAAAAGTAATTTTGAACTGCAATAATAATATATTGTTTATAATTTGTTTCCTAAATAATCATGCATCACAAGAACAACTCAATTTGTTTATATTACAAAATATTACGATGCAATTCTGATAAGAAATATTTACTTTGATTACATTCTTGGTTCATATAATAAACTGTCATGTTGATGAGAGCTGATTAAAATTTATGGCTAAAGATCTTTATGCCTGGTAAATTAGTTTTAAGTATTAATTTTTAGCGTGTTAGAAAAAATGTTTTGGGGATTTTAACTTTTAGATTTTTACTTTTATTTTTGAATGTAACAAATATTTACTTTTATTCTTTCATATATACATATAATGTATGTTCCAGTGTATAATGCATGTCTGAAACAAACATTTCAAATCGGAAATTTTGACTAAAGTTCAATATGTACAATTTAACAATACGTTAAATTTTTGACAAAATCTAGCACTTTGTATTTTCAGCATTGCTATTTGATAATTTATGTTTCTAATATAGACCAATGATTTCTATATTCAAGCAGAATGGATATAAACAAAACCTTATTAGATGAAAATATGTAGATTTGTAAGTGTTACTATGATTGCAATTTGTAGTTATTGTGGAACTGAAAGGGAATGATATGCTAGATGAAACTTAGCCTAATAGATAAAATATTGTAAATTAAGAATGTTTTTAAAAAATGAGTAATGATTTTTTTTTCTTAAAGGTGAGTTTGTTTTTGGTTCTGCACCCAACTTTGGTGCGTCTGCCAGTGGATTTGCACTCCAGGACTGTAAGTATTTCTTAGCAACATAGAAATTTTTATAACATACATAATGCATATGTTCGAAAACAGGTTGCTTTTTTAACTTGTTAACACCAAAGTTGTTTTCACCCTCTGTCTGTCATGCAAAAGGGCAAAATTGTAATGTTGTTTTCTCTGTATTTTATTTTAAATGCTAAAAAAAATGATTCTTCCAACATTATGTAAAAGATTATTGATGAGAGAATGAATGAAATATGAATTGCTTGAGAGTATTAATCATGACTCAATGTATTAAAATTACATTAAATCGTTATAATTGTATTAATTTAAATAATGCTTGTATTGCAGTGAAATCTGGAGTATAGTGAATGTTTTGACATGGGCGTCAACGAGAGGGTTAAAGTTTGAATTTAATCTACATTTTTTTAGAATATATTTACCTCATCAAGAAATAAAAATTTTTGAAGTATTGTCTAATAATACCACGGAAAGTCGTGTCTTAAGTACACCATAAAAATTAAGCTAATCTAATTTGTTTTGATTTTTTTTTTTTATCTGGTGCAAAAATATGTTCTACCAACGTGAAAGCACAAAGAAGTATTTCTGCTCTCATATTGTGTACTGATAGGACATTATAGGTAGTTCGTATACATCAATTGTAACCACTTTGTAAAAGGAAGTTAACAGAGTACTCTAGAGACAGAAAAAAGTACAATCATTCATTCTCCAACAGCAAATGAAACTAGTCGTTGGGAGGCCACTGTAATACTTGCCCATCATGTATACGCCTAATATAAAATATGAAAATAAAACGTGTAAATTATTTATAAAATGCAATGCAATTCAAATAAAATCATGGCTTGATGACGTCATAAACTTTAAATGCTCTCCAAAATTGATAATCATATTAACTGTTTACTGCATCAGATTAAGCGTCTCATTTCCAATTAAAATATATCTTTGAATTGAAATTTGAATGAAATACAGGATCGTGGAAAATATGGTTACAAATATCACAGCAACTAATTATCTGATCGACTTCATTCTTTATTCAAAATTAGTTTTTTTATAATTCACTCCTTAAAATAAACAATTTCGAAAATTTTTATATACCTTTTATAAGAAAGCCGAAAAAAATAGTTCTGGATAATTGAGGTTACTGAAATTCAATAAGCTTCTTCCCATTATTACATACTAAGTAAATATAAATTTCATGTCTCTATCTCAATTTGTTCGGAGATGGAGTGTTTACAGACAGACAGATGATGAAATTTGTTTTCTAAAAATATGTTTTTCGGAATCTCCAGTGTCTGAAATGTGTAAATCCGTCAAATTTTTTTATTTGATTTTCAAAACGATTACAAGACTTTCCCTATACTACGTATGATGGGTAAGTAAAAAGTAGACAATACTGATGCCTAATAGAATGGGAATAGGAATGATGGGATGCTGTGATGTCACTTTATCCTAAAAATCCTGGGTCCCTGGGACCCAGAATTTCCAAATATCTGGGTCCCCCCCTTTTTTTTTTTTTTTTTTTTTTTTTTTTTTTTTTTAATAGAAGTGGGTAATAATTCCATCCATAATAATTCAAATTCATATTTTAAAGGAATAAGTGAAGTGAAACTTGTTTATTTGGAAAAGAGAAATGCAGTAGTTATTGTTTTGATAATAATTAAATAATAAATAATTAAAACCAGTATTTACCACTCAAATAAGATATATTTTTAAAACTATTAATAGAAATTTCCTTTACTTTAATATAAATGCTTAATTATAAAATAATGATTATTTGAGTATAGAAGATAATAAGTATGACTAATATTTGCATTTCTTTTAAAAGGGGCAGGCTGGATTTATTGTAAAGGACATTTTTGTTGAATAAATTAATACTTTTGTAGAGTAAAGGGGCACGTTTTGTTGAATGAATGGATGCTTTGATTAAACTTCCCATTGGATTATTTGTCAGCATAGATCAGTGTTAGAATCATTTTTATTTTAAAAGGATGTTTCAGGAGTATTTCCGAATTTAAAAAAATATTTTCTGAAATTCACAGCAAAATTTCTGAAAGGTTAACGCAAAAACTGGGGGGAGGGGTCCTCTCTCAGGCCTATTTTATTGTTGTTGTTGTTGCAGGTCAGATTAACCCTGCTTTTGATTAGAGTTGATTTCAGGCTGAGTGTAGATTTCTGCAAATTGAGTTTGGGTTAACCCAATTTTTCAAAAGTTAGTTCAGTATATTGTTTCAGATTAAAAACTATGTCTATATTAACAAGTATAGCACTTTTTGTGTCTGCTGTTTTCTAAAAAAATGCTGCATCTTTTCCGCGACTATTTCACAAAATTCACGTTTTTTTTTTTCCTTGGCCCTTTGATGAAATTCATGCTTTTTCCCACAATCTTTTGACGAAATTGGTGTTTTTTCTGCTTCCATTTGACGAAATGTGCGTTTTCTCCATGGCCCTTCAATGGAATTAGCATTTTTTATGCGATCCTTCAACAAAACTCATGTTTTATTTATGGTCTTTTGACTAAATTCACGTTTTTATCACGGCCCTTTGACGAAATTTGCATTTTTTTTTTAGATTTGTCAACAAAATTAGCCATTTTTTGAGATCCTTTGATGAATTTCACGTTTTTTCCACAATCCTTTGATGAAATTCGCCCTTTTTTTTCAAGATCCTACGACGAAATTCGCTGTTTCTTTGATTTCTTCGACGAAATTGGTCGTTTTTCCGTTATCCTTCAAGGAAATTAAGTTTTTTTCTACTATCCTTTGACGAAATTTGAGTTTTTTCTGCAGCCATTTGACAAAATTTGTGTTTTTTCTGCAGCTCTTTGGCGAAATTTTCATTTTTCCACGATCCTTCAAAGAAACTCATGTTTTTCTGATGGCTATTTGACGGAATTCACGTTTTTCTGCAGCCCTTTGAAAAGAGTTGCATTTTTTATGCGATCCTTTATTGAATTTCACATTTTTTTCTTGGTCTTTAAACGAAATTTGCATTTTTTCCGTGATTCTTCGACGAAATTCGTCTTTTTTTCACGATCCTTCGACAAAATTCGTCATTTTTTGCGAAACCCTTCGACAAAATTTGCCTTTTTTCGTGATCCTATGACGAAATTCGCCCTTTCTTCTGATTCTGTGATGAAATTCGCCATTTCTTCGTGATCTTTCCTTTCGCTGAAATTTTCCTTTTTTCGACTAAATTTTTTGATTGACAAAATTTTTCTTTTTTCGCGATCCTGTGATGAAATTCGCCATTTCCTCTGATTCTTCGACAAAATTCACAGATTTTTCGCGATCCATCGATGAAATTCACCTTTTTTTCTGCTGCCCTTTCACAGAATTTGCATTTTTTCGCAATCCTTCAATGAAATTCGTAATTTTTCAACGAAATTTGTCTTTTTTTTGTGATTCTATGAAATTTGACTTTTTTGTGTGAATCATGGGCAAAATTTGTCTTTCTTCAGCGATCCTTCAATGAAATTTGCCTTTTTTGCGCGAATCATTGACAAAATTCGCCTTTCTTCAGCAATCCTTCAATGAAATTTGCTGTTTTTTTGCGGTCCTTGGACGGAATTTGTTTCTTTCGCGATTCTTGTATAAAATTTGCGTTTTTCCCTGCGGCCATTGGATGAAATTTGTGCTTTTCCGTGACACATTGGGGATGCTTTTTTTGCCTTCCTGTTTTTTTATTTTTCGAAGAATTTATGCGTATAAAAATTACGCGTCTCATGGGATGCATAAGAACTACTATTTTTTTGCATCCCAACTCTAATTTACTCATGTCCACAGCATTGTTGGGATGTATGCACAAAAGAACCAATAAGACCTGTTAATGTATTGTCGTCATTTTATTGACGTGATCACTTTATTTTTTTAAGCATTTTTAACGAAATTATGTAACTTTGTAAAAATTTTTAACGAAATTCTGTAACTTTGTAAGGATTTTTAACGAAATTCTGTAACTTTGTAAGAATTTTTAACGAAATTCTGTAACTTTGTAAGAATTTTTAAAGAAATTCTGTAACTTTAGAAGAATTTTTCTTTGAATATGCAATAGAAATGCATAAAATCATTACAAAAATGTTAAAGTTACAAAAAGGATAGATGCAAATTATCAGATACGAAAAAAAGCCGAATTCAAAAATTGACATCGGATGAGAAATAGTCTTATAAATTTTTTGTATTTGGCATAATCATAATTGTGGGTGCTGCTATAACACAAAAGTACGGTAAATTTTTTTAAGCTTTTGGAACATTTTTCCGATGGTTATTGTAATTTGTTAAATTATAATTTTTTCTGTTAAGGCTGTGACTCTCCTGTAGGATTATCGATGTTCGGCTCATCTCCGAGTAAGTTCTGCATAATAGTATATCAATTTCCATGAAATATGTTGCATAATACAGAAGGATTTTTTTTTTATTTGTTCCAGATAGTTAAAATAACAGCTTCAGGAGCAATTAATTAGCAGCTCCATTTGTCAAATGCAGCAGAACCTCCAATGGTAAAAGCAGTTCTATAAATAAGTTTTGAGTTCTTTGCTATAAATACTTATAATTATTATAATTACTATTTCTGTAGTCCTTCGGTTTTCTGTTTTACTCAATATCAAAGGGCTGAAATTTTACTGAACCTCTTTTAGCTTTTGCAGGGTAGCATCTCCCTGCTGTAGCTGACAAAGAGAGCTGCTAATTAATTGATTCTGAAACTATAGATGTAATTTTCCTAATTATCTGCAGGAAAAAATCTATTTTTTTTGTCTCATAGTTTTGCTATGTTATGTAAGTTCAGACAGAGTGTGATCATTTCTTTTTCTTAACCGTTTTATTAATTTAAAAAAAATAGACCCTAAATAAGTGTAAATTTAGTTTTACACAATCTAAAGTTTGAACTTCTCCATATATGAAGGCTTGATCACTATAAAATAGAAAACAAGAAAATATGCAATTTTGTTAAATGTAATTTTCAAAAAAAGTCTCATGAAACTGGCTTGACAATTTCTTAATATTGCTATAATGAACGTACTCGTCATTTTTAATAATCTTTATATGGAAAGTGCTTGATATGGTCAGGGGTACGAAAATAGTACTTTTCCTTTTATAAATTGAAAGTGCCACATTTTTGAAATAGTAATATTCTCTTATTTTAATCTGAATTAAAAAAAAGTAGCATTTTCCTACTCCTTATCATGATTGTTGTTATCAGTTGCTTAATGTTATTGAAACCATCCACGACCAATGGCCTATATTAAATTCTGCACTAAAATCAATCGCCTTGTGGAATCAGTTTTTTTAGCAGATCAGTTTCTGAAATGTGTGCAATTAAAAGAGGATGTTTTATGCTGTTTTTAGATAGAAGGGGATATGTAATCAATCAAGAAATATAAACAATTAGCACACAGTGGTAGTGATAAACATTCCAAGATATGTAAAGGGAAAGTTTACAAAAAATACAGAATAATCAATAATGATTATGATCAAGAAGACAATGATAGCATATTTACTGAAAATCCACCTACACATAGAGAAATGAAGAACACATAGAAAATTTTAAAATGTGACGTAGAGCCTTGCTCAGACAAATTACCCAAAACAATATGAATAGGAACAATTCATCAATGATCTTTTAAGGGAGAATTGTAAACTAAAAAAATATAAGATTTTCTGCCTTTTAATTTCTATAACCATCTGCTATAATTTTATCAAGGGTATTTATATCTTTACAATATCACATGCTATCATTAAGTATTTTCCTAAATCACTTACTGTTATCAAAAACTGGTGGTTTTTAAGTGATCACATTAAGCAGCATCTATTATAGTGCTTCCATTTAGCAATGCTTAGAGACATACAGATGATTCTTTAGAATTGCAGATTATCATTGGCTATATTGACCAGAAGAACTCAATATTTTCTTTTATTAGCAAAAATTCCTTTTCATAGATAGCATTGAACCCTTCACCTGTTTCTCTGTTAATGAAATCTCTTCTTTTAGTGATACTTTATGAAAGCAGTATTAGCAGCAATTATTTGTGTAACTTTTACATCAGACACTAGACTTAATGCTAAAACCCAGTTATCCATATCAAGATCTCATTTTTGATTCTCTGTAAGCAAATAAATACCCATTGATGAATGTAAAGCCAATGAAAAATTTGATTCAGTTTTCCATAATATATTTATGTTAAGACATTTCCATCTGTCACAACAATTAAAAGGGTGCCATTGTTAGTTTAAAATAAAAATGACCTCTGTCTTGAAATAACATCATTGGAGGTTTCCTAATAATTTAGCCTGTATTTTGTTATATTAATAATTAGTACTTTTCCTATAAGTCCTTTGTATCAGGATTTCCTGGCAGTTTTCTATAGACATTCTGCAATAATTATTGATGTTTGTTGAAGCCACTACTTGTTTTCCAGAATTCTCACTCACACTTTTGATGTCTTGTACTTAACGTATGTTTCTTTAGTATTTTCCAGTAGGTCTTCCGTAGTCATGAACTCACGTTAAACACACCAACAGTTGGTGGCTGCAGTCACCAATAAATATTGTAGAAATGTCCCATCCATATTTGAGATGGGACACCACATATTGAGGACTCTCTGAAGATTGTTCCTTGGTTTTGTCTAGTATTCTTAACTCTCTAGAGTCAGCCTTCTTAATTCTATGAAAATTTTTGAAGAGTTTCAGCAAAATTTATATAATAATAATAGTAATAATAATAATAATTCTTTTAATAAAAGTAAATTCTTTATTTCACATTAGTAGCACTGTTAATTTTTTCATGCTTTTTTAAAAGTGAAATTGTTTATTTCAATTCATTACTAAAATTGAAGTGTAAATTTTTCCTTGTTTTTAATTACACAAAAAGGCTCTTTATCTTGTGCTACATACATCTTATACATTTTTATTTGTTTTTACTGATTTAATTCACTATCTTATTCTTTGAAAAAAGTATTAAGCAAAATGATAATCTGTGCTTATTTCAGTTTTCTATGGAGGAAGAGTGAGGAAAATTTTAAAGATGTATCTGTTTAATTTTCTTTAAGAACATACTTAAAAGTAAAAAGTAACAAGGTCAATGCTTGAGGGTTTTTTGTAGCTAAAGCTGAAGAATTTCAAAGAAGATTCATGCTGAATTTATGAAATGTAATTTTTACTTTTTTTGACCTTGACAATATTTACTTTTTGAAAAGTTTCCTTTTTTTTTTCTTTTTTTTTAAAGAAAAAGTGATACAGCATAGAGCATATTGCATTTCAATAAGAAGTTGTGCATATATTTAACAGAAACTCAAAATATGTGATTCAATTCCTTACATTTTTCATAGTTATGTGGAAAATGAATTTTCAGTTCTGTAAAAAAGAAAATCTGATTTACCTCTGTCCATGATGACACTCCTGAAAATATACTTTTTCAAATCTTTTAATACAAATTAATATTCTGAAATAAAATCTTCAGTTGTTTTTTTAGCAAAGGGAATATAATGATTTCCTTGAGTACATTAATTAATGGCTCTTTTCATAATTTAGTGGTTCTTTTTCTTTATACGTGTTTTTCATTATTGTTATTATTTACATTCTTCTTCGCCTCTTTTTTCTGTAGTTACTTTTAAAAATTTTTAGGTATTTTTCTAAAGAATCCTTTCATATTTCATTCTTATTTTGTAAACATATGCCAAATATCATATAGTTTTTTCTAATAATAAATATGTCGGAGAATTTTGAGGAATGTACTTATTTCATTTTATTATTAACAAAATTTTCATAATTCAATAATGCAGTTGGAATGTAATTTAATTGAATTTAAAGGGGGAAAATAGGCTGTTGTCATGTAAATCTTTAAAGTTGACAGAGTAAAATATGAATAAAAATATTCCATTAGCATTTTATTTTTGATAATGGTTTTGTGCATTTTTTAAATCCAGCCAGAAGGATTTGTAATTTTATAGATTTTATGGTTTCATTTGTAATTTTATTCTACATTAGAATTTTCCTCATTAATGAAGTTTATTTAATTGTGTAATTGTTAATATTTATTTAATAAGTTTGTTTTATAATTTCAGTTTCAGCAAACGTACCTGAGAAGATTCTGACGAAATTTCCAACCTATAGTCTAAAAGTGATTAATCTGTTTGAAGAAAATGAATTAAATTTAAATTCATGTTCTGGCTCAAATTATCAGAGTATTTTCATGACTCCAAAAAGAAAAAAAGTATGTACAGTGTTATCAATCTGTTGCAGTTATTTTTTTAATAGTGTGTAAGTCATTGTTCTGATCATGCTTTTGCTCAGTAGTCCTCATACTGTGTCTTCAAAATTAAAATTAACAATTCGGAATCTTTCAAACAAAATGGATAATGTATAAACATTTGTAGTAACATTCTTATTAGTAGTGCAGTCTCATTAGTGTTAAGAAATATCTACACACGTAAAATAAGATATCTACTTACACATTAATTTCACATGATTTCTCACAGGATTTCAAAAAATCATTTATTTGTCAGTATCATTTAACCTATCAGCATAACCTATGGACTTTGTTTCACATAATCTGAGCCTGCAATGCACATTTTTAACCCTATCTGTACCAGACTGCATTAAAGCAGGTGCGAGTTATCCATAATTCTGATAACTTTAGTTTTAAATATTATGTATGAACTGTTGTTTTGAATTGGAAATATTTTAAAGATAAATGTGTTTTTCATGACAGGCTGAAAGATATTTTATTATTTGCTTGTACAGTACAGGGCCTGTTATCTGGAAGCCTCAGGACCAAAGATTTTCTGGATTTTAGAGTTTTCTGGATTTCAGGTTCTTTTAAAATTCTCCAAATTTTATCATTTTTTTACGTGACTTCTTGACAACAGTAGATTTTTTTCCATGATTGTTCGATAAAATTAGATTTTTTTTTTTTGCCACAACTGTTGCACGAAAATTAAGATTGTTTCCTCGACCAATTGACAAAAATTGCGATTTTATTCCACGATGTTTCATGAAATTTGCTGTTATTTTCTGCAATTGTCTGATGAAATTATCAATTTTTTTTTCATGACTGAATTTAGGATTTTATGCGGGACAGATTGATGAAATTTGTGGTCGCTAATAGCGAGTGATTAACAAAATTCGCGACTTTTTTTTTCTGCTCTTGACAAAATACTCTGTTTTTTTTCGTCTGGACCAACTGAAGACCATTTTGCTAAATTTGTGAATATAGCAATTTTTTTTTCAGAGATCAGTCGATGAAATTCCTGATTTTTTTTTTCCACATCCGTTTGACTAAATTCTCTCTTTTTTTTTTGACCGATTGAAACATTGATTATGAAGAATTTGACCTAAAGTTAATATTTGAAGAAGAATTACATGCCCACATCTTGTGTCTCCCTCTAAGAACATCTCTGTATAATTCCTGAGCTACAAATTAAATCAGTGAGACCTAAAAATTCTCTCCTCAACACAGAAATCTTTCTGTATCACCGGCTAATTGCATCATGTCGTCACCCCTGTCTTCATTAGTGAATTTTTTTTTTCTATGATTACATGGAAATCGCTGATTGATTATTAAAAAAAAAAAAAAAAAAAAAAAGAAAAGAGGAAACCTATCGAAAAAATGGTATTCCTGATTTGGATTTGATTTACTTTTGTGTTTGTACATGTTATTTGTCGACTGTATGTACAAATTTAATATTGTTGTTGTTTTTGTAGAATTTAGGTCATTTTGCTGACTATGCAGGGAAAATTTTCCCAGGACAATTTTTACCGTTTTTGTGAATTCTGCCAGAAAAAACCTGGAAACCATGGGCAAATTGTTTTGTAATGTGTGAAAAGGGAGGGCATTAACAAATAAATAGAATTCTGGTATTCAACATGTATTCAAGAAACACCAGAATTCCAGAAAATGTTTTGCAGTCCAGAGAAGGAGGCGAAATTTCTGACGAATTTTTTTAAACTAAACATTATAAAAATTAATTTTAAACTAAAGTGTGTCAGAAAAATTATTTTCCTAATTTGGGGGGGGGGGGGGGAGATTGAGAGGAGGGAAAAGGTGGAGATATTTTATATTTACCAAAATATTTTATGTAGAATTAAGTTTTGAGATATATCCAAGATAAATCATATGAAAGGCATGTTAGCACAACTTGCAAAAAAAAAAAAGTAATCTGTGTTTTATGACCCTTTTAATGAAAATGCAGGAAAGCCCTTGGATACTCAGAGGGTTAAAAAAAATTTAAACATGTCAATTTTTGCTTTTAATTTTTATGTCAGACTGCAGACAATTATTGTTTCTTAAGGAATGTAATGGGTTTCATTTTTATTGTCAACATACTTTTACATATGTTGTAATCATTGATAGAAGCATTGTGTTTTTCTATTGTTGGAAGTTTTCTTTTTCATTCTCTCCATCTAAAAAACAGGATTACTGCTAGTCACTGATAAAAGAAAGCCTGAACGGAAATCTTAAAGTTCCTTTCTAGGTTATTCACCCTTCAATGAGAAAATTGCTGCCCATGAAAATACTGTTTTATTTTGAATTCACAATGTTTTGTCATAAATTGTTTTATCCTGTCTTTGATTTTGAAGGGGTTAGCCAATGTGAACTCATCTAACAATTTATTTGACCTGGTCCTGTGTGGCTCATTTTTATTTGAGTTATTGATATAAATCTAATTTTCTAATTTATGCAAATTCCCTCATGTGCTGTCTTCTGTTTTATTTTATTTTTATGTACAAGTGTATCTTTTCATAGAAAAACTATAAATTAATGTAAAAGATATAAAGAAATTTCTTTAAATATTTTCTTGTAATCCTTTAATTGTTGATTAAATTATATGTTTAACTTTCCAGATGCAACTTCTGAATGCCATTTCTATGGCACTTCTCTTTACCAATAATTTGAAAAATGAAGATGACAATTACAGAGTTTCTCTGCAAGAGGCTATTGATGATGTGTTGCCAATTGATCCTGAATTTATTTTAAAGGTAATATTGATTTTGAACATTACGTTAAGTAGGGCTCCTGTTAGAGCATGATATCATGGTAATCTTGTATATTTTAACTAACTGACCCACCCGGTGTTGCCCAGCCCCAAGATAATAGATTTAAAAAAAAAAGATATGTTTTATTATTTTATATCTTTAACCCTATTTTGTATAAAATTATATTTCAAAATGAAAAATTCGTGAAAAAATATTGATATTTAGTGATAAAAGTGCTCATTTTCTTGTTTTTTCATGTACAGACGTTTCATAGTTATAAAATAAAAAGTTCTTTTTGTCCAAACTGTTTGAAATCTTTATTAGTTATAATTAAAACAGTTTTACAGTCCGTGTAAAAATTTTGTGAAAAATATTGTTATCTTGTTGTAAAACAAATGGTTTTTTCTTGCTTTTTTGTTTGTTTGTTTGTTTTTGCATCGGCTCCTTTAACATAGCAATAAAAAAATAGTTCTCATCTTCCAAACACTCTGAAATTTCAATCTGTTACAAATATAACTGTATCCAAGCTCTCTTTAAACTTTTGCAAAAAAATATGCATATTTAGTAGTGAAAACATGAGTTCTTAAAAAAAAGTCTTACTGTATATGAGTGAGCTGTACTTGTCGCAAAATTTTAATCATGATTTTCTCGAAACAGTGTTTTATAACTCAATCCGCAAAATATCTTGGCAAAGAATGAACCAATTTCTTGGCCTTCTTTTTCTCAATGAAATATTATACATTTCCCTAGATCAATGCTTTTTTTTTAAATTATTTCGACAAAATTAGAAATTTTGTTGCACACTGATAGTTTGAAAAAATGCAGAATTTCAAAGAGATGTCAGTCAAAGACTAGACAATTACATCTTTTTTTACTGTGCTTTTTGTTTCAATAGTTTCAAATGAAAACATTCAAACAGCTCTTCGGCAGCACTGTTAAAGGCTGTATGCCATACAATATTAGGAAAAAAAGTCCGAAAGATGTATTTTGTATTAATTTAATGAAAATATGGTTTCTAAAAATTTTAAATGTATTTATTTATATAAAAATATACATATTTCTCTTTCTCTTCTAACTAACTTTCAGAAGCTAACTTGTATTTCTCTTCTAACTAACTAACAGAAGCAAACTTCTCTTTCTTTTCTAACTAACTTTCAAAAGCTTACTTCTCATTCTCTTCTAACTAACTAACAGAAGCTAACTTCTCTTCTAACTAACAGAAGCTAACTTCTCTTCTAACTAACAGAAGCTAACTTCTCTTCTAACTAACAGAAGCTAACTTCTCTTCTAACTAACAGAAGCTAACTTCTCTTCTAACTAACAGAAGCTAACTTCTCTTCTAACTAACAGAAGCTAACTTCTCTTCTAACTAACAGAAGCTAACTTCTCTTCTAACTAACAGAAGCTAACTTCTCTTCTAACTAACAGAAGCTAACTTCTCTTCTAACTAACAGAAGCTAACTTCTCTTCTAACTAACAGAAGCTAACTTCTCTTCTAACTAACAGAAGCTAACTTCTCTTCTAACTAACAGAAGCTAACTTCTCTTCTAACTAACAGAAGCTAACTTCTCTTCTAACTAACAGAAGCTAACTTCTCTTCTAACTAACAGAAGCTAATTTCTCTTTCTCTTCTAATTAACTAACAGAAGCTGACTTCTCTTTCTCTTCTAATTAACTAACAGAAGCTGACTTCTCTTTCTCTTCTAATTAACTAACAGAAGCTGACTTCTCTTTCTCTTCTAACTAACTTTCAGAAGCTAACTTTCTTTCTCTTCTAACTAACTTTCAGAAGCTAACTTCTCTTCTAACTAACTTTCAGAAGCTAACTTCTCTTCTAACTGACTTTCAGAAGCTAACGTCTTTCTCTTCTAACTAACTTTCAGAAGCTAACGTCTTTCTCTTCTAACTAACAGAAGCTAACTTCTCTTTCTCTTCTAATTAACTAACAGAAGCTGACTTCTCTTTCTCTTCTAACTAACTTTCAGAAGCTAACTTTCTTTCTCTTCTAACTAACTTTCAGAAGCTAACTTCTCTTCTCACTAACTTTCAGAAGCTAACTTCTCTTCTCACTAACTTTCAGAAGCTAACTTCTCTTCTAACTGACTTTCAGAAGCTAACGTCTTTCTCTTCTAACTAACTTTCAGAAGCTAACGTCTTTCTCTTCTAACTAACAGAAGCTAACTTCTCTTTCTCTTCTAACTACCAGAAGCTAACTTCTCTTTCTTTTCTAACTAACTTTCAGAAGCTAGAACTTCTCTTGTCTCTTCTAACTAACTAACAGAAGCTAACTTCTCTTCTAACTAACTTTCAGTAGCTAACTTATCTTTCTCTTCTAACTAACTTTCAGAATCTAGACCAGTGGTTCCCAACGAGGGGCGTACGCCCCACAGGGGGGCAATTTGACTTTTCAGGGGGGCAATTTCAGATTTTTGTGAACTCATACCCTCTGAATTATTTTTGTAATAGTAATGCTGTAGACTAAAAATAAAAGTTACACATTTAAATTTAAAAAAAAATGAAAAAAAACAAGTTATTTATTCATTTTTTAAAAAGTCTCCATTCAAAAGTTTTAAATACAACTCTACCAGAATAATTATAAAAGAAAGTATTTAAGATATTTAAATACTTTAATATATTTGAAAATTCTTTATAATTTTTCTGATTTATAAGTATTTTAGAATTTTAAAAAACTTCTTAGATTATTTATTGAATGAGTCGCACTGCAATGTGTCACATGGAAATCAATTTTACACATTTAACTATTCAAGTGTATATTTAACAATTACTTGACGACCTTCCTTTACAGAATCTTTTATCACGTTTTATTCTGATTAGAAATTGTAGTGTAATTTAATCGCAGCAATTCTGTGATTAAATAAGACAAAAATGTTTTATTCAAAATTATTGATTGGTTTAATCAAGGATTCTGAGCACTCTATACATCACGCATACATGGCGACCGTTACGAAGAGATTAAAAGTGACCCTTTATGTGCCAACGATACTTTAAACCACGAGTAGTATCAGATGATTATAAAAAATATTTGATTCATCCATTACGTTCGGTATGTTTCAGGATCAATGTTAAATGTTTTTTGCTCTATCAGTTCATTCATTTAAATTTTTATAAGAATTATATTTTTTAGGGGGAGGGGGGGGGGCATCATCATTTTAGAGATGCTTTGGTGGGGCACGGCCAAAAAAGGTTGGGAACCACTAATCTAGACCTTATCTTTCTCTTCTAACTAACTTTTTCAGAAGCTAACTTCTCTTTCTCTTCTAAGTTTTAGATGCTAACTTTTCTTTCTCTTCTAACTAACTTTCTGATGCTAACTTTTCTTTCTCTTCTAACTAACTTTCAGAAGCAAGTTTTTCTTTCTCTTCTAACTTTCAGAAGCAAGTTTTTCTTTCTCTTCTAACTTTCTAGCTAACTTTCTAACTAACTTTCAGTAGCTAACTTCTCTTTCTTTTCTAACTAACCTTCAGAAGCTAACTTTTCTTCTGTTCTAACTAACTTTCAGAAGCTAACTTTTCTTTCTCTTCTAACTAACATTCAGAAGCTAACTTCTCTTCCTCTTCTAACTAACTTTCAAAAGCTAACCTTTCTTTCTCTGCTAACTAAGTTTCAGTAGCTAACTTTTCTTCTAACTAACTTTCAGAAGCTAACTTCTCTTCTAACTAACTAACAGAAGCTGACATCTCTTTCTCTTCTAACTAACTAACAGAAGCTGACTTCTCTTTCTCTTCTAACTAACTTTCAGAAGCTAACTATTCTTTCTGTTCTAACTAACTTTCAGAAGCTAACTTTTCTTTCTGTTCTAACTAACTTTCAGAAGCTAACTTTTCTTTCTCTTCTTACTAACTTTTAGATGCTAACTTTTCTTCCTCTTCTAATTAACTTTTGATGCTAACTTTTCTTTCTCTTCCAACTAACTTTCAGAAGCTAACTTTTCTTTCTCTTCTAACTAACTGTCAGAAGCTAACTTTTCTTTCTCTTCTAACTAACTGTCAGAAGCTAACATTTCTTTCTCTTCTAACTAACTTTCAGAAGCTAGCTTTTCTTTCTCTTCTAACTAATTTTCAGAAGCTAACTTTTTTTTCTCTTCTAACTAATTTTGAGATGCTAACTTTTCTTTCTCTTCTAACGTTTAGATGCTAACTTTTCTTTCTCTTCTAACTAACTTTGAGATGCTAACTTTTCTTTCTCTTCTAACTAACTTTCAGAAGCTAGTTTTTCTTTCTCTTCTAACTAACTTTTAGATGCTAACTTTTCTTTCTCTTCTAACTAACTTTCAGATGCTAACTTTTCTTTCTCTTCTAACTTTCAGAAGCAAGTTTTTCTTTCTCTTCTAACTAACTTTCAGAAGCTAACTTATCTTTCTCTTCTAACTAACAGAAGCTAACTTTTCTTTCTCTTACAACTAACTTTCAGAAGCTAACTTATCTTTCTCTTCTAACTAACAGAAGCTAACTTTTCTTTCTCTTACAACTAACTTTCAGAAGCTAACTTTTCTTTGTCTTCTAACTAACTTTCAGAAGCTAACTTCTCTTTCTCTTCTATCTAACTAACAGAAGCTGACTTCTCTTTCCTCTTCTAACTAACTGATAGAAGCTAACTTCTTTCTTCCTCTTCCAACTAACGAAGCTAACTTCTTACTTCCTCTTCCAACTAACGAAGCTAACTTCTTTCTTCCTCTTCCAACTAACAAAGCTAACTTCTTTCTTCTTTTTCCAACTAACGAAGCTAACTTCTTTCTTTCTCTTTCAACTAACGAAGCTAACTTCTTCCTTTCTAGTCCAACTAATGAAGCTAACTTTTCTTTTTCTTCCAACTAACGAAGCTAACTTTTCTTTCTCTTCCAACTAATGAAACTAACTTTTCTTTCTGTTCCAACTAACGCAGCTAACTTTTATTTCTCTTCCAACTAACGAAGCTAACTTTTCTTTTTCTTTGTTCCAGGTTGCTTTGTATGCAAGGCAAGAATTACAAATAAGAGCAGTTTCTAACTTCTTGCTAGCATATGCAGCTGCCCATCAGAATGCACGCATGTACCTGGAAAAGTACTTTGAAGCTGCTATAGTCTTACCTTCGGATTGGATTCAAGTTGCTGAATATTTTCAGGCAAGTTTCTTAGATGTGTTTTATTCTTGCATGAAATGTTCAAAAACCAATTTTCATCTCAGTTCTGCAAGTAAATTTCTTCTTGGAACTATCAAACACAAATACATAAACCAGCTTTTCTTAGCATCTTGGTTGAACTTGTTTTGTATAGATATATAGAACTTTTTTTAATTTCTAGAACTTCAATTTAGCTTAATTTCTTTTTAGTGAAATATTTTTATTATTATTATTATTATTTGTTTCACATTTTTAGCTTTTCTTTTTCGTTTATTTGTTGCTTTTAATATTTATTTTGATTTTTTTCCCTTTATTCTCATGTTTGTGTGTTATTTAAATCTACCTGGTCTTTTTATATTTGTCCTTTCAATCCTTTTTATGGGTCATTTTCCTCTTATTTCTTGTTTTGTTATTGGCTGCTTTTTCTCGTCTCTATCCTTCTCTCCCCCTGTCTCTTCTATTTCCTATTTCTGTTGCTTATGTTCTCAAAGTGTATGCCTTGGGGTAGGGCTACTATAAAACAGGCTGACTCGTCAAGCATTTTGTTTCCCACTTAGACCAATCAGCGATTGTTGCCCACGCATCTAGATGTTTCGTAGCCAATCGTTTTTCTACGACATTCAATTAAATGGTGGCATGAGTCAGCTTGAATTGTAGGAGCCTTACCCTAGGGTGCTCTGTATGGAGTGTCGATTTACGTCTCATAAAAATTTGATTTGTTGAGACAATTTTGGACAAAAAGTGAATTGCCAAGCATCTTGGCGAGCCTGTCCATTACCGCCAAGTTAATGCTTGAGTTTGATTTGTAACTTTTCGCACTCATCTAATCGAACTTGCCCAAGCGAGTATTGCCTAGTTCTGGAATGTAGGTTTGCCATAGTTTGGACAAAAATATCTGTCATGTGAACTGTGCATATGTTGTCACTCTCATATAGAGGCACCCTTGTATGTTCATCGCTTTGACTGAAGAAGTTGGATTAAATCTATTGAAACGCATTGCGTTTTCTGCATTTCTGTGCATTTATTTTTCGTCGTGTTTTATAGTGCTGCACAACCTTTCTGTCTAAAAATCGTTTACAACCGCAATATTCCAAAGGTAATCTTTGACATATTTAATAGCAAAGTTTCTTTCATTAAATAAGGCAAACTATTCTGCTTAAAAATAGGTATCTCGGTGGCCCGCGGACCAGCGGTTGTGCACCCCTAAATTAAATTACTAAATTAAATTACCCTAATACTTAATAATTACTTTTTATTTAATAATTACCGTAATATTTACCCTAATTTAAATTATTTTAGTATTTAAATTAGACTGACTCATTGTGTGTTTGGTCATACTAAGCTAGTCCTCTATATTATATTGTTTTTAAACAACAGAGTAAATACTACAGTAATCAAATAGGGCATGCAATAAGCCATGTGTCTTTAAATGAGTTTATATTTTAAATTATTTAACTTTTTTTTTTTAAATTACACCATTATTTTACAGGTTATATGTTGTGGGCAGAACAAGCAACCATTCCCCGCTGCATTACGACGTGCGATGAAAAAATGTTTTCTGAAATTTGATAAGTATCAATTAGGTAGGTATTGAATATAATTAAAAAAAATAGGGGAAAGTAGGGTAAAATCGGATACCTAAACTATTTTCCTTTGTTGGCAAATGTGTAGAAGGGCGAAAAAAATCTTTACACCTCACAAAAGTGTTTGGCGACATCTGGGCTATTGAAAAACCACACCTGTTGCTACAGGAAAATTCTGCTCTAGGAAAAGGCATTTTCTAGGACCATCTGAAACAGCTCTGAATTTTGGTTGTAGTGTAAAACCGGGTACTCATCAGAAATCAAGTTTTTACACTTCCAGTAACAAAAAGCTTTATTGTAATACATTTTGAATCAAATTTTAAAACATATATGCATTTTTTAAGGTCATCAACTTTTGTTTTCCTCAGGTTTTCAAGCAATTTTTAATATTGTTATGTAATGACTTTTCCAGCTTTTACTTCTTGTATACAAATCGTTATCTTCTCATCATGTGCCTACTCTTTACAGATTGAACATTGTATACATATATCACCACCTGTTGAGTGAAGAAACAACTCATTGCAGAATTCAATGCAAAACCATTGGTATCTAACAGATGACCAAAAATGAACTTCGTCGTTCTCCTGGATAGCTGGACATACACACTTCTACTTGGCATCAAAATATCATGTGAAATCTATAGAAAACAGTGGTTTGCTTACCTATATCGATCCGTCAGGCTAGAAAAGATGGCAAAAATTTTAAATTTTTTAGGTGAATTTCCTTCTAATAACATTGTACGGACACAGAGATTAACTCTCTTCAAAACCCGATGGCATACTGCTAGTTGGACGCTAAGGGATGTAGTTAAGATGGGTACTTTCAGCGAGAAAACAGGCTACCCGATTTTACCATACTTTCCCCTATGTGCAGATGTATGTGTAATAAATTTCAAAATAACATATTATTCTTGCATTCTTTTATTATATTGATAGACATATTTTAATACATCAGGATGAATCTAAAAGTTCGTGAAAGAGTGCAACATCATTTTCTACTTTATATATCTGATGGAAATTTTCAATACTTAAACACATGTTAGACATAAATTATAATATAATATATACCTGAGCATAATCATGCGGTAGGTATAGTTATTACAGAAATCGTGGGATGCAGAGCGCTATAACTATTGGGAGATGCACACCAAAATGCAATTTAGTGATAATTTATGTCAAATTAAAATGAACATTCAGTTTGATACAATTCCGCGCATTAGTTCTTATAGCTGTCACTGAAATCATAAAAAACAACAATAAAGCAGTGCCCCTCTTGCGCGATATACACCAAAATGTAATCAGTACCAATTTATGTCAAAGTATAACTGAATATACAGTTTGATAAAATTCCGAGAATTAATTCATGATATAAAGAGTTACGCAAATCATGATGAAACAGCAGCCACATTTTGAATCATACACACCAAACGATAATTAGCTCCAATCTGTGTCATGTTCTATTTGCATTTAAAGTTTTACAAAGTTCTTTCAATTATTTCTTGAGACATAGCTGTGACGTAAATCGTGAAAAATACAGCATAACATCACCATCTTATTATGCGATATTCACCCAAATGTAAATCACACTTATTTATGTCAAGGTCTAACTGAATATCAAGTTTGATGAAATTTCATCTGATATATAGGAATCACAGACATCTGGAAAAACGCAGCATAGCAATGTTCACTATTGGGACTATGTAAATCAAAACTGAACATGATGTTTGATAAAATTCTATTGTATAGATGCTGCGATATAGCTATAACGAAAATCGTGAAAAACACAGCATATCAGCGCCACCTGTTGGGAGATATACACACAAACCTAATCAGGATCTATTTTTGTCAACGCCTAACAGAATATTAAGTTTGATAAAATTCCGTGAATTAGTTCTCGATGTATACCTATGGCGGAAATCGTAAAAAATGCAGCATAACATCACCACCTTTTGGGCGATATCCACCAACACTTAATCATAATCTATTCATGTCAACGTCTAAAAGGATATGCTGCTTTATGAAAATCCATGCATCAGTTCTTGAGATATAGTGATCGCATAAATTGTGAAAAATGCAGCATAACAGCGGCACTTGTTGGGCAATATGCACCCAAATGTAATCAACACCAATTTATGTCAATGTCTAACTCAGTTTGATTAAATTTCGTGCATTAGTTGAGATACAGCAGCCACGAAATTTGGGTCACATACATAGATACACGCACATTTCCCAAATATTGTCACATCATATGGAAGACATCCCAAAACGTGTTAACTTACCAATTTAATCTATCTATAGGTTTATCAACATAATAAAACAGACATTGAAAAATTTTCACAACTTCAATACTTTACCTTTTGTATATATAGAAAATAGAAATATGGTGGATATAGTCATATATTAATCAATATTATGGTATCGTTATTGTAACCATTTTTGAAAGTGAAGGTAGCCTCTTTAAAAAAACTGCAACCAAAATCAAAAAAGTACAAACTAACGTTTCAGATTGACCTCAGCTATCCTATTAAAAAAATCATTTAAAAATATTGAAATGCAAGCGAGAAATTTGAAAAGAATGCTCTCATAGGTTTAAGATTAGCTTACGAGTTTCTTCGCGTGACTACACTAGTCATGCAAAGGAACTCGCAAGGTAATGTTAAGAAGTTAAAGAAGGTTATTTTCAAATTTCTTGCTCGCATTTTAATATTTTTTTGCTTAGGATAGCTGAGGTTGATTTCCAACATTGCGTGTTTTTACTTTTTCGATTTTGGTTCCAGTTTTTTTATATAAGGATATTTTCACTTTCAGAACCGGTTCCAATCGGTTCCAAAATTGAAAATGTCCGCTTATAAAAAAAAACTTTAACCAAAATTGAAAAAGTAAAAATGCACGACGTTGAAGATAGACTTCAGCTATCCTAAGGGGAAAAAAAATAACAGGACCGAAATGCCATGGAGTATAACTCGCACCTACTTCTTGAGACTGTATTTTTCGGTTTTCAGGTACATTCGGCGTATTACGCACATCCCTTTTTTTGCAACGAAATCTTTCTGAGATATATACTATGAAAGTACAATAAAAAGCATTCAAAAGTATAATAACAAGTACGAACATAAATAAAATAAGCAAATGCCAAATGAGTACCTCACAAAGCGTTTGAATCATACTATCGTTCATTCGAATAATCACATCTCTTGACAATTTCGTATGTGATGGAATGACATTTTGAGATATAGAATTAAGTTGAAGCAATTACCTTGAAGCTATTTTCAAATGAAAATTGACTTTTCAGTTTGCACATGACTGTTATTGATTAAAAGATTAAAAAAAATATATGAAACATTTTTTTTAGCTATTTTATTCATTCATTTTTTAGCAATTACAATCTTACAGTGTGACAGAATGACATTTTTGCTACCATGACTCTAACCTGGTATTTAAAACTGGAAACTTTTGTGAATTAAGAAGCCATTCAGTTTTTAAATTAATACTTGTTTTAAATAGGATGTATAAGGAATATAAAATTGTAATTTAGAGCAAGTTACCTGTTCTAGGGTTGTAGTTATTAACTATCATTTGATGTGACGGAAAGTTTTTTAAACATTTATTAAAAGAAAATTGACTAAACTAATAAACTTTATATATTTTTTTATTATCCAGAATGATCATAAGAAATTATATTATATAACTATTCACATGTGACAGCTTTTTCAAAAGCATATCAAGCACGACTACGTAGTTTATTTTGCATGCATTATTATCAAATATATGGCTTTAAGACTATTGTAAACCATTAAATATTTTACTACATGCATTTATTTATTAAGAAAATACAAAATAAACAACAATTACATTCGTTTTCACAGTTTTTTTCAAAGATATACTAGTTGCACAAAACTGCAAATATTTTATTTTTCAGCTATAACCTAAACGTTTTGAATCTAAAACATTAATTTGAAAACTTGGAATATATTTCAATACATTTTTTAACATAATTTATAAAAATTATTTAAAAAAAAAAAATGATAAAAGTTGACACTTTTATGGAATTGCATATAGAATTCACAATTCTTATGCTTCATTTTTATATCCGGCGTATAACATGATCCATTTTTTTGTATCAAAAGTGCACATTATGCGCTGGAATATACGGTATTTATCTACTGATATGAACAGTGGCAGCTTGTAGAAAAAAAAAACTTATTAGAAAGATCTCATTTTAGAAAAGATTTTGAAATGACATAAAAATTAATGATATATTGTAAATTCTGGTTGAAAATTACTTCATTTCATGTTAGGTAATAATTATCCTGTTTATTTTTTTCAGCCAAGTACAACAGAGATGGCACAAAAAAACAAAAAATCAAAGAGGTAATATATTTTTTCTTATATTTCAAATAAAGGCAAAAAGTATATTTAGCGATTTTATAGGAGTCATTATGATTTAAATTCTTTTTCTAGGTATCAGTTGATGCATTTAATGAGTCAGATAGTGATAATGATGATAATAGGCAACTTCTTGAGGCAGTGAAAAAGCTAACATTGAAAAATCTAATACGAACTCTTCACATAGATTCACCCAGTGAACATGTTATGTGTTTACTCGAGAAAAAGTAAATATTTACATTTATCACTTCTCTTTTAATGTTTTTTTGGAAAAGTGATTGGGGTATCTTGGGTAGGGATGCATCAAGCAGCGATTTTGACCATATACCAAATATTCGGCACACAGATAAACCGAATATCGAATATTCGGCCGATATTTCAGAGAGATTTAAAGATGTTAAAATTTTAAAACAATTTATCACCATGTTTAATGTAACTTCCAATTTAATAAACAGGACTCTCTAACTGTACGCTAAAAAAAAAATTAATATCCTTTGAGTTATTATTTAAAAGGATAGTTTAAAAACTTTTTGAAATAATAAAATTTTAAGACCTGTAACTTTCACGGCTTCCTCTGTGAATTAAAATAAATTAATACAATGTCCCTGTGTTCTAAAACAAACATTTTAAAACGTAAGAGAAATTTTGTTTTGTTTTTTTCTAAATAAGTTATGGTTTTTACGAAATTTTCTACCCTTTTCTCAGCCATACTAAATATTCAGTAGTATGGCCAAATACTTAATATTCGGTGCATCCCTATTCTTGGGTTCTAGTTTTTTGTTGAGTTTTTATGAATTGCCTATTAA
Organism: Maratus michaelseni; assembly: GCA_963931845.1. NCBI lineage: Eukaryota > Metazoa > Arthropoda > Arachnida > Araneae > Salticidae > Maratus > Maratus michaelseni. The sequence goes on from OZ007586.1 coordinate 19,996,499, forward strand.
GAAAAATATTGTTTGTGTGTTTCTGCATTGTATTGTATTATCAGAATGAATTCTGTTGCTTGCCATGTCAAAGATTTTTACTACAAGGGAGTTGTTTTTATGTGCTCATGGAACGTTTGATTGAGAATAGCCACATTTTGAAGAGGAAAAACTTTTCTGCAATCAATCATCTGTAAAATTGACATGATTAGATTTTATGAGGGTTCCAAATTCACAGAAAATGATAAGTAAAAGTATTTGCTTTAAACAAATTACAGTTACAAAAAAATTTAATAGTACTCAATTAAACTAAAATCTTGAAAATCTAGAAAGAAAATAATTTTTTCATCAAAATTTGATGTGATTTTTCATGAAGGGAAAGAAATCAAAGTCGCCAACTGAGCCTGGCCTGATTACCGACAGGGAACACTTCCACTAGTAAAATTTAATAGAAATTTTCGTTTTATTAAACTGCCGTATTCATGCAAAATTACTGCCATGAATAAGGAAAAAAATTCTTTTCTTTTTTCCTGTGCCCCGTTGGTAATTAGGCCCTGTAACTGAGCAATAATTGGCGACATTTCGGAAGCACAAGGCAATGTCTTCATAGGGCTGGACGATATCAGAAATTTAATATTGCAATATATCAAAAAGTTAATATTGATATAGCTGATATATCGCAATTCTAATTTAAAGGGGAGGGGTAGGGATAAGAGCATTTGCTGTTTTATTTTTAAAATAAATTATATAGTATCAACAATTTAAACACAAAACTTAGTTGAATGCAATGAATAAAAATTTTTATATCTATTTTCTCATAGAACATAATTTTTATTGTTTATATTTTTTAAAACAAAATATTTAAAAGAAAATAAACTAATCTATACTTATAAAAGAGGAGCTTGATTTTCTCATAATCAAGGCCGAGCCTCAACTGTTTGTACTAGAACAATGAAATTTGGAAGACATGTTCTTTACACAATGTAGGCATCAACTAAAAAAGGATTTTTTAAAATTCACACCCTAAGGGGGTTAAATGAGGGTCGAATGGTTTAGATAATTTCGGCATATCTCAGCAGGAGTTTTAAGTAGGAGCGTGACATTCAGGATAACAACTCCACTAAAGAATAGTTAAACATGTATTTCAGACTATTTTACAAATTCAACAACTAAGTGAGTTAAATGGGGGGGGGGGTCAAAAATTTCGGTGATTTCACATTTTCACCATATATCATCAACAGTTTTAGGTAAGAGTGTGAAATTCAAGATAACAAATCTACTAGAAAAATAATTAAACACGTATTTCAGCGATTTTAGAAATTCAACCACTGAGGGAGTTAAATGGGGGCCTAAAGTTTTAGGTCATTTTGCCTTTTCGCCATATCTCAACAACAGTTTTAGTTAAAAGCATGAAATTCAGGATAACAAATGTACTAAAAGTTAGTTAAATACATATTTCAGCGATTTAAGAAATTCAACCACTAAGGGGGTTAAAAGTTTTAGTCATTTCACGTTTTTGCCATATCTCAGCAGCAGTTTTAGGTAGGAACGTGAAATCCAGGATAACAAATCTACTGAAAAGATAATTAAACACATATTTCAGAGATTTTAAAAATTCATCCATTAAGGGGGTTAAATGGGGGAGGGGGGTTTGAAAGGTTTAGGTCATTTTGCCTGTTCGCCATATCTCAGCAGCATTTTTAATTAGGAGCTTGGAATTCGGGATAACAAATCTACAAAAAATATAGATAAACATATATTTCAGCAATTTTAGAAATTCAGCAACTAAGGTGGGTTAAATAGGAGGTCAAATAGTTTATATCATTTTGCCATATCTCAGTAGAAATTATAGGTAGAATCATGAAACTCAAGATAACAAATCTACTAAAAAAATAGTTAAACACGTATTTCAGTGATTTTAGAAATTCAGACACTAAGGGGGGTTAAATGGGGTTTGAATGTTTTACGCTATTTTGCCATATCTCAGTAGAAGTTATAGTTAGGAGCGTGAAATTCAGGATAACAAATCTACTAAAGAATAGTTAAACATGCATTTCAGGCGATTTTAGAAATTCAACTACAAAGGGGGTTAAATGAAGGGTCGAAAATTTTTGGCGATTTCATCTTTTCACCATATTTCTAGAAAAAAGCAAGAAATTCAGGATAACAAACCTCCTTAAAAAAATAGTTAAACAAGTATTTCAGTGATTTTAGAAATTCGGCCACTAAGAGGGTTAAATAGTGGGTCGAATGTTTTATGTCATTTTGCCATTTCTCAATAGAAGTTATAGTTAGGAGTGTGAATTTCGGGATAACAAATCTACTGAAGAATAGTTAAACATGTATTTTAGGCGATTTTAGAAATTTGACTACTAAGGGGGTTAAATGGATGGTCGATAATTTTCGATGATTTCACCTTATCACCATATCTCATCAATAGGTTTGGTAGGAGCGTGAAATTCAGGATAACAAATCTGCTATAAAAATAATTAAACACATATTTCAGCAATTTTAGAAATTCACCCATTAAGGGGGCTAAATGGGGGTAGAAATTTTTAAGTCATTTCGAATGTTCGCCATATCTTAGCAGCATTTTTAGTTAGGAACTTGAAATCACAGATTCAGGATAATAATTCTATTAAAATATAGTTAAACATGTATTTCCACGATTTTAGAAATTCAGCCACTAAGGGGGTTAAATGGGAGTTGAATTCTTTGTCATTTTGCCATATCTCAGTAATCGGTAGGAGCGTGAAATTTAGGATAACAAATTTACTAAATATAGTTAAATATGTATTTTAGCAATTTTAGATAATGATCTGTCAAGGGGGTCACACTGTGTGTCGAAAGTTTTAGGTAATTGTGCTATATCTCAGCAGCAGTTTTAAGTAAGAATGTGAAACTCCGCTTTCAAATCTAAAAAAAAAATTAGTTAATCATGTATTTCAGTGATTTTAGAGCTAGCGAGTTTGTGGGTAACATCGGCTGTGAACCCGATTGCGGAAGATTAGACGAAAAAGAGAACTATTGCTGATTTTTTATTATATATTTTGTTTGACATTTTTTCCAAGGAATATATTTTATAATTTTTTTTTAAATTTCGTCTTTTAATGATCGGATTTAAAATTTTAAACAAAATATTACACTTCCACCTTTATTCAAAATACATTTTATCAAAGTAAAAAAATACGATTTAAATACTGATTGTCATATTTATGGGCTAGGGTATGCACAAGAATACCTTATGGTGATTACTGTATAGTCAGATTACAAGCGTGCAACCGAATGGGTCCTGTTAAAATTATTTTATTTTAATGATTTATGCACGCAAAATAACTGAACCACGTTATAAAGATCGCTGCATTAACAATGTATGGCTGAGAAATACTCAGGACCGTTATTTTGATCACCTGATTAATAATTTATGGGCAGGACAGCACCCATTTACAATGATCGCCATTTATCTTATAGGCAATCCCAATTTTATTTATTTCATCTGAAAGCTCTCTGCTCATCTTAGATAAATACACACAAGGCCAGTAGTATTTTGTCAGAGGGATTATGGAAAAAATATTATTAATGTCACGAAATATTTATTTACGTACTTTTATATATATATATATATATATATTATTTATTTTCGTACAGTTTAAAATAAAGTATTTTATTTAAATTTCTCAGTTTTCATGTAAAATGCAATTTCTAGGCCCCAAGGGAAGTCAAGACAATACACTGCAAAATGTATCAGAAACAACCAGCGAGACAGGTGAAGACCGGCTGGTTGTTTAATAACTCTTTGCATTACCATTACTTTCATAAAGCATTAGTATTTCCCCTATTCTCATCATTTTATTCTGTTAATTTTTTTTTTCTAAGTCTTATTTTCACCACTGTGATATGATAAAATATAATGATTAAAAAGAAAATTTAATAAAATGAAATTCAAAATTGTCCACATAAAAATGTATACAATTTTCGTTTCATAGAATTTAATTATTGATTAATATTGGTTAAAAATATCAAACTTTGTTTTACTTGGTTCAAATAGAGTTTGGACGGACTGAGCCTGATTTCGTTTATTCTGTACACGAAATGGGCCCGGGCCATACCACCGGTACACCACGATCCTTTCGTCATATACCTTTCGTTTAATCTTGGCATAAAGAAATCACTCCATTCTGAAAAACTTCATTTTATCAATGATCATTATCGTTTCTTATTTTTAATTTAGCAAAGAATAACTTAAAATAGGAATTTAAGAAATTTAAAAAATATCACGTATTTTGAGAAGTTTACGATTTACTACAAAATTTAATCATGGCAACCATGTAATTTATCACTATTTTTTTTTTCGCATTAATTATTATCTAACATTGTTTAAGTTATTTAATGTATCTCTCATTGAAAAAAAAAGTCGTCTTCGCTGAATAACTGATAGACATTTCCGTTCTCCCGTTCAGAAATTTAATTTCCTAATAAAATCCACTAGAATAAGCAATAAGTTAAATTTCCATAACCTAGTGAAATTCACCGTAAAAATTTTCAGTGTATTTAAAGTAAATTTTTATGAATAGGACAACCAAAAAAGACCTAATCTACCCAATTCAGGACACTCATTTTAAGCACAAATATAAATTCCTTCCGAATCCGAGAATCCGTACTCCAGCAAGAAATGCCAATACTACACAATAATCAACACATATTTAAGCTCATCGTATTGGACATGATATATCAAAAGCTGAGAGATATCGCAATATGTTTGGACCAATCACAGCAGCCAAACAAGGAACGCACGATTAGTGTTATTCAGTATTTATCTCTAATGAGCAGTAGAATTTGTGGTTTGCAAAGATTGAATGTATTAGGATATATTGGGATATTCCTTACTTTGAGATATATGATAAAGAGATAATCAGCGGAGGTAGATTTTCTTTTCTGGATGAAGCAGGGCAGTGAATAAATAGACGGATCAGATGATTGAAGGACATATTGGTACAGGATATTCAACGTTTCTTTTTTTTTTTTTTTTGGGCTCGAAATTGTGCTAATCGTAAAACAATATTGTTGTTATTGGAATATATCGGCTGAGTCAGAGTTTAGATATCATTATTGCAATATTTATAAATAATCCAGCCCTACTGGATAGACCAAGTTCATCAGTAAAAATATTTTACAAACATGAACAAAAAGCAGCGTGTAAAAATGGCAGATACAGTTGCGGTTATTTCGGGCTTTCCTCGTTGCCATTCGGAAACCATTGAGTCTACACTTGTGAACACTACATAGAAGTATGCTCCTATGTGTGCGACGCGTTACATCACATATGTAAGCTGGTAGGAAAGAAAGCAAATGATTGGAGATGGAAGGGAAGGGAAGGGAAAAAATAATTTAGGATTCAGTATTTCGGATGTGCTGTACCGCTGGGCTCCGGAGCGCAGTATTTATGAGCTCTCATGAATTCTGAACAATATTTAAATATTCACTAATCAAAAAGAAGTACCGGAGCCGAGCTCCGGCGCAAATTAAGCACTGGTAGAAATGATTATTTTTTATTTTTCCCAAGTTCTGAAATTGTTTTGGTTTCCAAGTTGAACCAAGCCTATTTTCTTTGGTTTGATCGTTAAGCGGCTTAATTCATATTGTTTTATTTATTTTATTTTCTTTGATTTTCAATTAAAAATTTCATTCGTTAAAGAAGAATGAACATAATCAATATAAGAGTAATTCGGTCGACTTTAAACCTAGCGATTGAAAAATATAAAGCGCTTCCTTCCACATTGTCGACAGCAGATATCAGAGATTAAAAAGAAAAGATGTTCATTGTAACATAGAAGATTATTTTATAAAACAATTAACTAGAGACAGATATGACACTTGCTTACCAAAAAGAAGATTATGTTGAATATTTTTCTAACAACTTCGATAAGTTGTCTGATTTCGAAGACGAATATTCGGAAATAAACAACCCTGAAGATGAAGAAGTATCAATGGACCAAATGAAAAAAAAAATTCTCATTTTATGATTAAAAAAAGAATAAATAAATTTGTAATATCATAACATATTTAAAATGCTATGAAATTATTTTGTGCATCCCTGTGAATGAACTATAAATGCTACTTATTCTATATTCCTGAGAAAACATGTAGTAATGCATATCAATCTCATTATTTTTTAAATATCGTAGCATCAATAAAATGCACTGCAAACGATTTTTCCCCCAAAGACCATAATGTAACGGAAATATCTTGTATGTCTCCTTAAATGAACTGTAAATGCTACCATACTTTATTTTCAATATTGAACGTTCTATACTAAACCTCAATAACTTATAAGAATTACATGGCTATTCGAGTATATTTACTAGCGTTAGAGCATGGCTAGACAGACAGATAAACCAAATTGGGTGTCCGGGCAAGGAAGTGCCAAGCCACATTTTTGGTGAAATAAATCTGACAGTGTAATTTGTTGCTTAATAATGTAAATTATAATATCCAATATATAATTTGTTTCCAATGTCACTTGGTAGCAGCACATGTGTCAGGTTTCGTTCTTGCCCCAGATGTTTAGGCCCCCAATGAAGATAGCTAATTTACAAAAACGTAATAGTAATATCATTAAAGTAATGCCATATTGTTACTCAGAATATCTCAAATGTTACTAAGACATAGGCGAAAAAACTTTAGGTTATACATCTTGATTTGAGTATTGGATCAAATTTTCAAATTGAAATATCTCAGAAGTTCAAAAATGTGGCTTGGCACTCTCTTGCCCCAACCCCCTCAATTCATAAATATATTTCAGCTTTGTTGGAACATGTTAAAAAGAAAATGTATCCTGAAATAACCACACATCTACTAACGAAATTCAGAAATGCCAGACTTCAGTTTCTGCTGTTTATGATCTTGATTTAAAACGGTGGCCGCATAAAAACAACAAAGAATTGAGTTTTAGTGAATTCAGTTTTACCGACAATTATTTAAACAATTTCAAAAAGAAAGACCGGATTGCCAGAAAAAATGTGATAAATTTGTCTCAACTGCCTGCCTGTGTCTAACAAAGAAGACGCTGCAATAAAATATGTGTTAGGCACGAGAGACTTAATTACTGGCACAGACGCTGGACAAATTTTGAATGCGGACCAGAGTGGATCAGGTCTTGATTATCGCAAGGGCAAATGGGGCAGCTGCCGAAGGCTCCAACTTTAAAAGGGACCAAAAATCAAGTATTTTTTCTTTAAAATATCTGTAAACTATGGCTTAAAAACTTTTATAGGGGCCACAACTCAATCTTAGCCCTAGAGTTCCACATAAGGTTAGTCAGACCCTATTCCATTTTAGCTATTGAATTAGGAATGACAGATTATTATCTAAGAGAGGCGAAAAGCCAACAGTGTCATTAGTATAATCAGATTTAGGTGCAATGGAGATCCTACCAATTTCATGCTTTTGAGAGCAAAGATTAATTTAGGAATGTGTCAGAAACTAGAACTTTTACTGTATGGAGCAAAGCTACTATTGTATATAGGTTTTATCTCAAAAAATATTTTAGACTTTCTTTCGAAAAATCGGGTCAACCCGACCCGCAAGAGTGAAAAACCAACCTGAATTCTAAATGATGTAAGCCAATCCGACCTGAACCCGACCTGCCAGAAAAAGGTAGAAGTCAACCGCCCCCCCCCCCCCCCCCCCCCCGCAGCTAAAAAGTAAAGGTCAACCTGACCAGAACACGGCCTGCAGCTAAAAAGCAGAAGTATTTAGCCCCGATCTGAACCGTGGGTCGGACTGGAACCTCCATACTTCTAATATCATCCGCCCCTTGAAGACTCTAGATCCACCCTTAAATTGACACATAAACCATAAAACTGCAGAAAATAAGAATTAATATGTATTTATTCCACTTTATGTTGTCACAAAAATGGAACTCACATCTAAAAAAATGCATTTTTACAAGTTCTAGTTGCAACAAAAGATGTGATTGGATGTTAATGTGGAACAATTAGAAATATCTTTATATAGCTTTCATTAATAGCAAAAGTTTCATGAGTTTTTCAGTTAAATCTTGTAGTATCAAGTTAAATTTAAGTCCAATGCTTCCTAAATTTAGGTTTGTTGACTGTTTTGTGTTTGTGTTAAACAAATGAAAATATTTTCATAAACAAATAACTATTGATATATAGTTATTAGGGAATGGTCAACTACCGGATGCTTAAAATATCAACTCTAGTAATTGACCAAAATGGCCAATGATTAAATTTTTCTTTATTTCAAAACGTACATTTTGAAAACTAAAATGACCATAAAGATTCTTTAAATTCATTGCATTATAATATGCATTATTATATTCCAATTCTCACTTACGTTTAGTCAGGAAGAAAGGGTTTTTCAGTAATTAAAGTGCTAATTTACTAAAGTTTCTTGGTCAATTACTGCTTAGTGCATTTTTCAGTAGTTTATTATTATTTACAGTGCGTGTAAAAACTTTTAGGACCACAAAACACGTTAATTTTTTTGATAAAATGCAATTCAGATGAAAAAAGTTGTTCTATAAGGTGTATCATAAAGTTGAAAAGCTAATAAAAAAGTCAACAAAATTTATCTGTGAGTATTTTATTACGAAAATAAAATAATTATACAAAAAACACTATTTCCACCTGTGTAAAAACTTTAAGGACAGCAAAATAAAAAGAATACAGTGGTGAAGAAACAAATACTTAATATGTTGTGCACCGACCATTGTTTTTAATGACAGCTAATATTCTATCTTTCGTGGACATTATTAATTTTTGGCACAGTTCAGGACTGATTTTGTTCCATACATCTTCCTTCAATCGTAGATCTAAGTTCTGAAACTGAAAAAAGTGCCTTCAATTTTTGTAAACTCTTCTTGTTAGATCTTCTCACAAGTTCTCAATAGGGTTTAGATCAGGACTTCTGGGTGGCCATTACAAAACTTCAATATTTTGCTTCTCGAATCAGAGTTTTGTCCTACAGCTTGTGTGGATAGGCACATTATCTTGCTGATAAATACATTTTTTCCCCTGCCAGAAGTGTTGCAACAGGTGAAAGATGGCAGAAAGAGTTTTTAGACATGCCTTTAAATTAACTTTTCCGGAAAGAAGTGCAAGTGACGAAAAGCAGCCCCGTTTCATAATGGATCCCTGACGCCAGCTAATTGATGTTTTGAGAAAAATTATTTTTCTTTTCTCAAATCATGCCAATATTAAGGAAAGGGTAGCTGGCATCACTCTTGGATAGCAAAAGAACCCTGTCTGTTCTTTATGACTCCTGCTGTACACATGAGATGGGACGATTTGATTGGTCTACATTAAACAGGATCAGCGTACGTCGCCATGACGATTCCTGCAATGATCGCTACGAAAAAAATGTAGTGGTAGATTGGTTGACGGAAGTGTTTGTTTGTAAACAGGCTCTTAGCCATCAGGATCATCTAAGTTCCTTTCTCTTTTATCGGAGAAAACAGCCTGCTGCCATTTGTCGTCCCAAGTCATCACTTGCCTTGCAAACTGTTAACGCTGGGTTTTGTGTCTAGTCAGTAAAAAGGGTTTACACAATTTTGTCGTGTATTTGAAATTCCTAGATCGAGTAATTGTATTGCAGATTATTTTCTTGCAAACATTGAACCCAGTCATTCGTAAAATGTCTTTTTATTTGAGTATTTTCCAGCTGATGTTAGTGTTATAACTCTCCTTTCATATCTGGGTGACAAGGCTTTTGGTCTGCCTCTAGCGTTTTTCTTCCATGCTGGTCTCTTAAAAAAATTGTTTTAGATCTTCCTATCTTTTTTTCAATAGACCGACAACAAGATTCCTGATAATGCAAAAGATTCAATAGTATTTTCTGTATATATATATTCAGTCAGTATAATTGCTTTTAACATAAACCAAAAAAACTCCTAATAGAAAACGTCGGAACAATCTTTTTCTACACCAGAATTTTTAATGAGCAAATCAATAATATTTATATGTAATATTTCTATTAAAAATAATGTTTAAAGTTTTTACTCAGGCGAGTTTAAACTTAAAATTTCAGACTTAGTTTTTACTCAGGCAAAAATAGCATTTGCATGCATAATTATTATTTTTCTGCAATGAAAAGCTCACAGATTTTGTTGACCTTTATATTAGTATTTCAGCTTTATGATCAACATTAAATTTCCATTTCAATTATCTCATTTTACATTTATCAAAATTTTTGCATGTTTTTTCTGTTTTTAAAGTTTTTACACGCTCTGTATTTTTATATAAGCCTAAACTATATTTATAACTCAACATACGTTGGTACCCTCGTTCTCAAATTATCAAATTTTACCATAAGAAATAATGCAAATAAGATTAATTGGTTACCACTTCCGATGTTACACCCTGTATTTACCTATTTCAAACATTGTACTGTATAGTAGGATGTGGTAAATTGTAAAACTTTTACAGTAATATACTTTCCATTAAACAATGGCCATTTTATAACATTTTAAGAAAAGTTTAACATAAACCGCACTCATAAGGACCTGAAAAAAAGTTTAAAGTTGTGGAAAACAATTATTGTAAAAACACACTAGAAAATATAAGGACAAAAAGTAAAGAACCCAGTTTATTTAAGTCAAAATTAATAGAAATACAGTTTTCAAAACTATATATATTACAATTAGTAAAATAATGGTGTATTTTAATTTTTGGTACACTTTATCATGGAAATAAGTATAAGGTTGGTGATTTTTTAAGTCAATATCCTATAAATGCACCTTTTTTTCAATTACCTTTATCAATCCATCTGTCAGTGTTGCAGTAAGTTTAGATATAGTTTCGTTTTTTATATTACTCCAGGCAATCTTGATGCTATTGATGAGTTCATGTTTGGTTCGATATTGTCGAAAATCTTTATAAACAGATTGCACTAAAATATCCCCAACATTTTCCATTGGATTCAGGTGAGGATATTGAAATTTTACTCAAGAATGTGGATGCCATTAGCTTCCAACCACGCTTTTGTTGAAGAAATATGGATACTGGCGTAGCCTTGTTGAAATATCCCTTCTCCAGATGTAACAAGTGGTGCATTGGGTAGCAAATGTTCCTCCCATATGTCTTGATACTTCGTTCATTTTATAATAAACTGCGAGAATGGGCAGGGTTATACCTACTGGAGATGCTCCCCATTATATAATGGACCCATCTCAGAATTGGCGTTTAGAGAAGTAAGGCTTTACTTTTCGAATATCCTGCCAGTACTTCGTTAACCCATCAGGGCCATCCAAATTAAATTTATTTTCATCAGAATCTTCCATTTATCTCCAGATTTTTTGGCAAACTGCACGGGAGCAAGTTTACGCTGCTTTGTTAAAGGTGACACAGTCTTAATTTTACATATTTTGCCCTTCCATCTCTTGAAACATTGCGGACAGTTTGACTGATGCATGGTTAAATCATTAACTATTTGAGACAAAGACATTTTTTTCTCACATGCCAATCGAAATTCAAATCTTAATTAACACATTAAAAATGATAAAAATCCAGACATTTAATAAAATACTAAAATACAATGTAAATACAATTTAAAATTAGACATTTCGAATTCAATTCTGAATCCCTCATCAGTATATAACTTTGCAGATACCCAAAAAGAACCGAAGTCAATCAGTTAAAGTTATAATCAGAGCAAAACAATATATTCAGGTGGAATCGGTTCTGTTTCATTCATAAGCGATTCAGCGAACTTTGTAAACCCACCCCTCTTGAAAAATGCAGCAATTGTAAATGTTACAATTTCACTTAATTATATGTGCATTCGCAAAATCGGGAATATGATCATGCTCTAATACATGTACAACAATTTTCGAGTTAAGAGTACCTGTCTGAAATGAGTGTTTATGCATATTTTAATGTTAAGAGTACGGCCAGCTTCGTGATTCCGTTCCAGCAATCCCTATTTTCTAGAAGAAAAGAAAAGAAAAAAAAGCTGGGAAGATCTACGTAGATTTTCATTGGTCCATTTCCAAATCGTTTGGCACATTTCCAAATCGTTAATTTTTTTAATATAGAGGGACTCCTTTCATGTCTGATTTAGAATATTTATAACTAGTTTAAAAAAAATTTAATTGAAGGTATTCTGAGGTATATATATATATATATGAGTAGTATTAATATTAACGCTTTTAAACAGTAGTGATATTTTCTCTGTAATACGAAATAGCTCCGTAGTCACTTGGAGATTCACGCTGAAATGGCGCGGGATGTAACTTGCATATTTAATGTAGATGTAGATGTTAAGTAACATATTTAACACTTAACTGGTGTTATGGTGCCATTGAGTCCCCGCGTATTTTTCTACTCATGTCATTTCTTCATCAGTCAGTAAGATTCTGATAAAAGTAATGAAATAAGTGATATATTTACTGATTGATTCAACTGACAACTACAGTCATGTAAAAATACCATTGTTTATATTAAAATTCATTTTATTTCCTTTTTTTGTTATAAGTTCTGATACTAGCTGGAGATGCGATGGCATCATGGCGCTTTAAGTTTCACGACATCAATTAAGGATTCTACATACTTTTATTTCTTAGTTATCCCATGAATCAAGAGGAGTTTAGATCCTCAGGTTTACCCGGTGTTTGGGATCCACAAAGAGCTGGTGAACGAATGAAGCTGCCAACTCCGGAAACTTGGGAAACTTGTATCTCTGCCTCTGGAAATGAACCAGCTGTGTGGCAATCCTTAATAGGTATATATTCTTTTTTATTATCTTTGTTTTTTCACAGGTCTGGGCTGTTAAGTTTTTTAATTTGAATATTTGAATATAGGTGTAGATTCACGGTCGCCAGTCGCTAGGTGACGACTAAATTTTTTGCTGTGGCCACTAACTTTCGGTGTTTAAGTCGCCATGTGATTTAAAAGCGATCAATTTCTGGTATTCCCAGTCACCATCGTGAAATTTTGATTGTTTTTAAAGATTAAGACCGAAACACATAACAAACTTTATTATTATCTTTTAATAACATCTCAGAATTATCTGTTTAACATAGCAAACTATTAAATATATTCAAATAGCTATATTATTCATAACAGTTTGAGTCTGATAATTTTACATAGTCTGTGATTAAAAAAAAAAAATAGAAAAACAAGAAATATTGTTTTTCTAAGATTCCCCTCTATCATGATTGCTTAGCGTATACAATTTTTTTTAAACCGTATATTGCCCAACTTTATCTTCTGACTGTACATGATTTAAGATTTATATTACACTTAATTAATATTCAAATTTTGTTGTACATGTATGTGTATTAAATAAATTACTTTACACTTTGAATTCCTGAATTTTTTGTTTAGCTTTTTACCCCATATAAACACTATTGTTTTGATGCGTTTGTTTCACAATTGTGACCACTGGATTTTTCAGATTTAGGTGCCACTGGCTCCTTCCAAATTTTGGAAATTTGCACCTATATATTTCAAATAGATAATATCTCATATTTTCCTTTTTTTCAAATACTTAATAATTAACACATGATTGGTGTATATGTATTTCCATTATTTGCTTATCCAATTATTTCTTGAATGGTCCTTTAATAATGTTTCTTGGTGCAAAATTTTTGAAAACATTATTACTGTATGGTATTTTCTAATAGGAAAAAATATATCTAACAAGGAAGGTCTCCTTAAAGTGCATACTCAGAAAATTTTGAAAAATAATGCTAATGAAGCTACTCATGTATGTAATAAAGAAACAGTGAAATTTAGCTGCGGAATTCCAGTAGAAAATCTGTGAAAAAATAAAATACTCTCGAGTATTTGGTGCAAAAAGACACAATTTGGCTAGTGTTGTAAAAACAAGCTTCCAGTTAATAGTTTTTAGTCTTACTGCCTCATTACACTTTTAAACACTTGCATTCATTAACTTTCATTCATATTCTTATCTTTATTTACATTCATTATATCACATTATAAATTTCATAAACAGTGCTTTTTAGCAGTATATATTTATCATGTAAAACGTAATTTCATTAATTAATATATGTTTAACTTACCCATACTTTGTTAATTCTTCACTTATTACTTTTATTTTATTCATTAGAAACAGTAAATTCCACTTTACAATAGTTGTTAACTTAAATTTACTTTACAAACATTTAAACGACATGTTGCTTCTTTCACCAGTCAACACACACACACGGCGATATTCGATTATGCCTGGAATCGAATATTCGATTAGCGAGTTCGCGGGTTCTACGATAGATGGCGGCAGAGAAGTTATTCTCTGATTTGTTACTTTGTTAATTATTCATGCCGTAGGCCTCGCGTCACTTCCGTGACGGTTCTAGAATATCGTTGTCATTGGTTGTCAAGCTGTTGGCCAGGTATTTATACGCGTACTTCGCTATCATCAGGGCTTCGGTTTATTGTTTTTGATCTTCACGGAAGCGGTCGGACTTTAGTTAAGCCCAGATCGTAGTGATGGAATGTGAATGTTGTCTTAATGGTTTACGTGTCGCCATTGACGTTGCAGCTCTTTACTCATAGTGAATAAGTATAAGTTATTTAAGTTCAGTTTTGTGGTTTATGTTAATATATACTGTCTCTATTATAATATGATTCAAGATCATTTCATTGTTTATTCTGCTAAATTATCAAGAACTGAACTATGTTAATATCATCTTCTGTTGAACTTTACTTCAAATAAAGACTGACTGGATTAAAAAACTTTTGCTTGTTTTATGAAGAAACATTGTTACACATCTTTATATTTCTATTGCTTAAGTTATCAAATATTCAACTACACTTCCACCTTACAGTATGAGATAATCAATTCCAGCTAAGCTACATTTAGCGTTATCTGCTTGTGTTAAATTAAGTGTTATGAGAAATCGGCTTTAATCAAATGCCATTTCTCAACAGCTAGCAACATTTTTTCCTCGCCAAACGAATTCGATTTTAATAATTTTGAAATTGCTTGTAAAATGATTATTCGATGACGCAATACTTAATAAATTTAAACTTAAAAACGATGAAAGTTTATTATTTTTTGTATATTTTTGTATTTTCAACAATGCTTTTTTTAATTTCCAAATATGTCTATGAGATTTTTGTAAAATTTGAAACCATAAAATTGTCATTAGCTTAAAATAAATGCATACTAATGGGTTAAATCTAGGGCTCATGATACCATACCCTCTTGTCTAGAATCGTTTGCATTTTGCATTCAACATTTTCAACTATCTGTACGTTTGTTGTAATATTTATTTAAAATGTTCTTTAAATTAGATTAAATAAATCATTCACGTTTTTTTTTCTCTATTTATTACCAATTAAATGAAATTTTGCTATTGTTTTATCTCCCATTCCATGATTTGTTTCTAATTTAAACGGCTTCACTGGTTATATAAGTAGTTTTTAAATGTATTTTAAAAAGAAAAGCCCGATGACAAACACATTCGTTATACATTTCCATACTGAAGAAGATGTTGTTTCCATAGCAACAATATTTTTTCCTTGAATTGACAAGATTCAGATTCGGGCTTATTTTTGAGCTTGAAAAAATTTCAATTACAGTCAAACCCCGATTTAGTGCCATCTCGAAATAGCGCCAATTCCGTTTAACCGCCAATTGCATCTATGAACAAATCTGCCAAATAGGAATTTCAATGTAATGTATCCATTAAAGTGCCAACTCGATATACCGCCAAAAAAAAAAGTCTAGAAATTACTGTATTTTATTTGCATATCTTTCTTTTTTAATTTTTTTGTTAGAATTTCAAAGGACACTTCCTTTTCATGTGTCTAAGATGTTTTCAAGCTCAATTCAAACTTTATTGAATAGCAAAGAATTTATATTGTTCTCAACACCTGCCAAAATGCACCTGCTACCCATTCTACTTGTCATTGGGAGAAGAAAAATAACGCGCACTGAGTGCCGAGCAAGTAAAACTTCTGATTCAGACTAGCGAGTCACATGATCCGATCCGCTTCTGGAACGGGGAGAAAACAAGGCATGGCACGCCATTGGCTGAAAGGGTCTCTCCTCTCTCAGGTGAGAACAATGTAAAAAATAACTTCTCCCTGTACTTTATGTCGATTTCTTAGAAAGAAAACGGTGTGCAGTGCAAAATCTCTCATTCAAAATTTTGGTCGGACGTTGATTGAAACATCAAAGAATTCACCAGCTAAATCTGTAAAATATCATTCTGTCTCTTTATTTTAACTCATTATGGCGAAAAGAGCAGTTTTATCAATTTCAGAAAAGCGGGAAATTTGTGAATATAAAGAAAGAAATGTGAATGTATCGCAGCAACACATCTCCAATCATTTTTCTACACTCTGGAAAAATCCTGTTAGCAGGCGCTGCATTGGAGACATTTTGATGAATACAGAAAAATGGATTAACACCAACGAACTGCAATCATCTGTAAAAAGACTGAAAACAGCGAAACATGAAGACTTAGAGGATGCCCTTTGCACATGGATACAACAAATGAGTGCTAAAAATGCCACTATCAACGGAGATGTCATCAGAGAGCAGGCAAAAGTTCTTGGCCAGCAAATGAATATTACAGATTTCGAATACAATAGTGGCTGGTTGAACAGATTTAAAAAGCGACGAGGATTCTCTCAGTACATACAAAGTGGTGAAACTGTAGGTGTTGATGAAGATATTGTGTCAAATGGTCCCAAAAAACTGAGTGCGCTGATTTTAGAATATAAACAAGAGGACGTTTACAATATGGATGAAAGTGGCCTTTTTTACCGCTTGCAGCCAGATAAAATAATTTCGAGTGGGCCTGCTAAAGGATTAAAAAAAGATCGTGTGTCTCTTGTGTTCTGTACGAATAGTGATGGATCTGTTAAAAGAACTATGACAGTGATTGGAAAATCAGCTAAGCCACGATGTTTTAAAAATTTTAATCCTGCTCTTTATGTAGATTATGAGAATAATAACAAAGCGTGGATGACTTCAGCATTATTTCAAAAATGGTTAGCGAATTTCAACATAGAAATGAAAAGAAGCAAACGCTATATTTTATTGATTTTGGATAATGCCCCTTGTCACAAAGCATATCCAATGAGTAATATCTGCATTGAATTTTTACCTCCTGACTGTACTGGATTTTTACAACCTTTGGATGCTGGTATAATAAACTCATTCAAAGCTCATTATCGAAAGTATCACTTCCGCCATATCATTGAAAAAATCAGTAAAGATGATTTTTCTCCAATCCTTTTACATGATGCTATTCGCATGATAAAAAGAGCATGGGATAAAAGTTCATCAGAAACTATTGTTAACTGCTGGAAACATACTGGATTGATTAAACCTGAAGGATCTACTAAAAAACAAAACAGTACAGCACTTCAGGAACTACAAGACGAAATACACAAATTAACAGAAATTGAGCATCCTCTATCGGCAATTGAGTACATTAATATAGACAAAAGTGTTTCAACATTTGAAGATTTGACAATCGAAGAAATTGTTGCCAATCAAAATGAAAATGAAAATTCATCTGACAGCGAAGCTGAAGAAGCTGAAACGCCGCATGTTACATCTGATGAAGTTAAAAATTGCATTGGGAAAATAAGAATTTTCTTAGAAAAACATGCAACTGATAAAAAAATGATGAACAATCTTTTAGTTGTAGAAAAAGATATTGAAAAAATCAATATTGAAAGGAAAACTCAAACTAGCATATTAAAATATTTTCCTGTAAAAGATAATTAAAGTAAAATAATTCAGTGTGATATTTAATGTATGTGTGTGTCTGTTATGTGCATAATTATCTACTTTATCTAAAATTGACTATATAAAGAGGTAAGTGCATGTTAATTTCATACATTAATTGGATAATTTTGAATCATGTAGCATTAATTATATTATGTATATTAATTATATTATATTAATTTATACTATTATAATATACTATATACCATTGGATAATTTAATAAAAAGGCATTACTGATATTTATTTTTATAATAATAATAATATTAGTATAATAGTATGAAAATTAATTTTTATTGTATTTTAATTTGATATACCGCCAAACTCGTTATAGCGCCAAAAATTTCTTGAACGGATAATGGCAGTATAACGAGGTTTGACTGTAATTTAAATTTTGTTTAAAAAAGTAAATTCCGATCTTTAAATTTCATTATACATACATATAAATAAACGTGTACACAAAATTGTAGTTATAAAAATCCATTTATTATGTAAGTTAAACATACATAAACAAGTTCAGCATGAAAAAGTTTTTCTTTAAAGAGTATTTGTCATAAAATAGTTTTCTTTTAAATTTTATTCTGTCGCCAACCGGTGATAAATCACCAAATAAACGAAATTTTCATATTTTTTTTACACACGTTATATCGAGGCTCCGCAGAAATTTTTTTTATAGACGTAATTTTTTCAAATTTTTCTGAGTATGCGCTTATGGAGACCTTCCTTGTAAGTTACTTCTGACACTAATATTAGACACGCCACTCTAAGTTTTTTGTTCCACCCGATTCAGATCCGCAAATGTAAAAATTGAACTTTTTCGAACGAAAATACTAGTAAATCTGCAAATCAGGGGTCAGCTCTACGGGTTCTCTATTAATCTCACTTTGCTTAGTGAATAATATTGTATGTAAATATAATGTTGAATTTATAATGCTGCCTAGAATCTGCAATTTCAGTACATTTCTTCGAGCCCTCCACCCTTCCAAAATAACTATCAAACAGAAACCAAAAACTTTTTGTGTTTCCACGATAGGTAGGACTCAACTGTCATTTCGGCAATAAACAAATTTGTGCATCATAAAAAACCGGGACTTCTAGAACCATCTTCATCGGCATCTAACCATCGTGCAGATTAGCTTCGATTATCGTACAAGATCCACTTTTTATCATGTATCATTATTCTGTTAAAAAACGGAGCCGGTCTGTTCTGGTGTTCGGGGAGAGCAGAGAAGTACAATCTTCCCCTCGACTTTTCAGGTTTTGATCAGTGAGTACAACCCACTTATTCAGTTTTTTTACTTTGCCGAGTGTGTTCAAATGACATAAACGGTCACATAGTGTACGGCTAATTGCTCTGCCATTCCCATTTATTGTTTGGTGAGAGTCAGACTCAACTACAGTGAAACTCGTTTAACACACGATCCCGCTTAAGATACGAATTATCTTCGGTCCCTTGAAAAATGCCTATTAAACCTGTGTAAAATTACCCGCTTAATATACGTACGCATAAGATACGATCCTGCTTAATATACGAAGAAAATTTGTCCCTTGATGTAAAAAAACCCGCTTAATATACGAAATGGTGCTTATATAATCCGTTTATCACGTGTCTCTAGGACAGAATAGCTAAAAAGAGCAACTGAATTGTGCTCGAGTCTTTCTCTTAGCGGTTTTACCCCCCCCCCTACCCGTTTCTTCTTCCCCTTTTAAGTTCGAAGTCCCTATGGGAAGGTTCGAGAAAGTTCTCCTTTACGTCATAATCACATGATGTGACGCAACTCCATACCGTGCCTTCGCAGCATTTTCCGATCTAGGGGAAAATCCCTAGATCTAGGGAAATTGAAGCCTATTTAGGGAATTCCTTCTTATTTCTAGGGAATTTTTAGAAAACTAGCAATATTTTCTCAAAATCTAATGGAAAAAAAAAGGATTTTTTTAAGACTTCTGTGTTTTTCTGGTAATGAACGTGATAGATGGAAGAGGCAGTAAAGGGATGGCCAGTGGAGAGAAATTGTCTTCAAGCAATTCTTTCGCTAACAGAGGGGGGGGGGGGGTTTCTATAACATAAACCGGTGCTCATGAATCTCGTATGTGATTCAGCCAAGTCGTTACAGCCAATCAAAATGCAGAATTTCTTCCATGTCACGTGACTTTAGAATCTAGGGAATTTTTATTCCGTAGTCTAGGGAAAAGGGTAAAATCTATCTGAGAACACTGTGCCTTCGAAACCTTTGTACCGGTAAAGCTGTCGAAAGGTCATTGCATAAATCTAGTCTTTTGTTATCCGCTGAATAGTAATAGGAGTAAATAATGGATGAGCAACTTAAAGTAAAAAGAAAAGCACTTTCTTTGACTGAAAAATTGGATGTCTTAAGGAAATACGACGCTCAGAATGTGATAAACAAGACAGTCTTTGTCAAATCTGTGGGAATCCACGAGTCAACTCTTCGAGCTCTGTTAAAAAACAGACAGAAACTGGAAAGCAGTGCATCAGCTGGTGGCTCTGGCAGAAAGAAAATTAAGGTGGCAAAATTTGAAGAATTGGAGAAGATTTTATTTGAGTGGTTCACCCAAACCCGATCGATGAACATCCCAACTAATGGATCATTGATTAAGAAAAAGGCCTGCGAAATTGCTACACGTCTTGGGGTGGATTTCACGCTTAGCAATGGTTGGCTAGACCGCTTCAGACAAAGATACGGCATAGTTTATATGAAGGTATGCGGAGAGTCGACAGCTGTGAATGTGGATGATGTCAATTGTTGGAAAAATAACGTGCTCGCGCCGCTATTGACAAAGTACTCAAGATGCAATATTTACAATGTCGACGAGATGGGCCTTTTTTTTAAATTAATACCTGATAAAACTATGGTGTTTAAGGATGAGAAATGTTCTGGAGGCAAACTTAGCAAAGAACGTATAACTGTTCTTGTTGGTTCAAATATGAGCGGAACGGATAAATTAAAACCCTTCGTCATCGGCAAGTCGCGGAATCCTCGCTGCTTTAAAAATGCTAGAAATCTGCCCTGCGATTATGAAAGTCAAGCCAAAGCATGGATGACAGGCGATATATTCGTTAAATGGATCCGCAAGTTCGATGAACGAATGAAAAAAGAGTCCAAGAAAGTATTGTCTCGCCGACAACTGTCCCGCCCATCGCAAGGATATCCCCGGTTTACAAAATGTCGAACTAGTCTTTTTACCCGCTAATGCAACTGGCGTTGTTCAACCCATGGATCAGGGCATAATTCATGTTCTCAAAATGAAATACAAAAGTCATGTAGTTGTACGTCATCTACACCAAATAGATCATCGTGAAAAGGATCTGTCCTGCCCAACCTGTAAGCCTATTAACCTTTTGGACGCCATGCATTTCCTGAGAGCGTCCTGGGAAGACGTAACACCAACCATCATTGAGAACTGTTTCTGTAAAGCCTTTGACGTCGACAGCACTTTTCAAAACGTTGACATCGCAGAAGAGGAGCAGTATCAAGAAGAATGCGAAGATTGGGACTCATTTGTCAATATTGACGATCAGCTTGTAACAAGTGAAGTTCGTTCTATCCCGGATATAATCGTGGCTGTCAAAAGTTCCGATGAGCCAAGGCCTTCAGAAGAAGCAGAAGACGACGCGTATAAAGAAACGGATGTGCCAGCCATACCATCAGTCGCATCTGTAATGAGCTCACTCAGCTTAATTAGACAGTACGCCTCTTCGATAGATGCTGGTCCTTCCGTCGAAGATTTTTTCTACCACATCAACAAGGCAGAAAGCTTCGTGATAAAATCTCGCCCTAAGTTGCACCAAACCAAGGTAAACGACTTTTTTTTCAACAAATTAAAACTACTTCACGTACTTTAATTTAGATAATGTAACAATTATTGTTCCTGGCATACTAAATGTATGCCAGGAACAAGGTTTGTCTTTCTAAAAGTAATTATGCAAATTTATTATTTTTCCTGCTTAAGTATGTAGTGTATTTCAGAAGTATGTAGTGTATTTCAGTTGTTGTTTTCTAACAATTAACAAAAATTTCGTTTTATTGTCTTTTTTTAATTTGCCATTTTAATTTTGTTATTGTACAAACGTGACTCAATAAAATTTTGGAGAAAAATAAAGTAATTCTTTATTTCAAAATCTTAAACTCAAATTTTCTATAATATCTAAAAGTTGTTAGAAATGGGTAAAATGAGTTATAAATGGTTAAAATACGTTAATAACAACGTGCACTGTCTTTGTATGCATTATTACTCGAGAATCTATGAAATCCGGATAAGATACGATCCCGCTTAAGATATGAAATGCTCTCAGTCCCTTGATTCGTATCTTAAACGAGTTTCACTGTATATGCAGTTTCAATTGACTTCGCAAGGTCAGTTTCCTGGCCCTTATGTTAGGTCAGTAATTATGGTAACACCACATTTGACTG
This sequence comes from Maratus michaelseni, assembly GCA_963931845.1. Taxonomy (NCBI): domain Eukaryota; kingdom Metazoa; phylum Arthropoda; class Arachnida; order Araneae; family Salticidae; genus Maratus; species Maratus michaelseni. Next base: position 20,018,636 of record OZ007586.1, read on the forward strand.
ACTTACCCCTCTACTTTTCCCATGACAACGAAGGGATAAAGCGGAAAGGACAGATGTCCTTGAGAAGCCAATTGAGATTACATAGAGATAGTGTTGAGTGTTTGCAGTTCCTTGTTTTTGATGACTGGTGCTGCGTCTGCATGTCCACGTGGTTCATCTCCAAATTCATATAATTGGATCGTAATGCTTGGGACCATCGTTGTACGGTTTAGTCTTTTACTATCTTACACTCCAAATGTTTTGTTGATATTCTTTGGTGAATTTTCTGCGTTTTGATCCAGTTTGAACTCTTAAAGAAAATATTACCCATATTCGGCTTACGTTCTTGTTGTGTCTGTTCGTTAACACTACCAGCTAGCACTGTAATGATTCCTTGCTCGCATGCAATGATATTTAACGTTCTCGATCAACTCCACTAGCGCCATCTGGCGGTGTTTATTAATAGAAAAATTGCTTCATCTCTAAATCCGACATTTCATCTTTAGCAACCTAATCATCATCATCCGCTTCAATCTGCTGCTGGATGTAGGTCTTCCCCAGATTTTTCTATTGTTTCCTGTCTAGTGCTTTAGTAATCCAATTACTGCTCAGCCAAGCTTTAAAGACTGGTCACGTGAGTAACAGGTCCAAATATGACCAGTCTATTCTTCATAATAGGGATCGGGGTAATGAAAGGGAGTCTCCCCGGCTCCCCTAGTTTTGCTTTCGTGGGGGGAATGAGTTGATTTCCGATAGTTTCATGTTTACTTGTTACAAGATTATAAAAAGGATTTTTGTTCTTATGTAATAAAGCACATAAAAATTGTAGTTTTCACTTCGATGAAGGGGATATCTTCAATCTAAAGAAACATGTTATGATAATTTAGATTATTTAATTATCGGATATAAAAATGTTAAGTAAATAAATACTATTTTTTATTGTATTTTTACACATGACATTGCAATTTATTGTTTTCTTAAATAAATTACGATTTTAAATATCGGTTCCTTTCATTTATAGGGCACACTTATGTAATTGTAGGAGAAGTGTGGTTTTAAAATGTTCTTTTATTATTATGATTATTAATACATATATTTTTAATTTTACCGCAAGAATTCCATTTTTTTTTCTTCATTGCTCATGTTTATTTTCCTACATGAAACCATTTAATTATATCGAAAATGTATGACAAAATACTCAATTAATAATAAAAGAAAATAGTTCAAAGAGTACAGAGTCATACTAAAGGATGAAAAATATTTTTTACACTCAAATATTTTAAAAAATGTGCTCGAATTCAAATTAAGTTTTCGGATACCTTTTTCTAAATCTTTTTAATTCATAAATGCGCGAAAGTTTCAGACTTTCTTATTCAGATATCAGGAAATCGAACAGCGTTTTTCGTTTTATTATAAAAGTAACTAATCTTACTAAAAATGTCGTCGAAGGTCGCCCTTTGAACCTATTTTTCAGATAAGTTCACGAAAAAATTGTAATTGTAACTCACAATGTGCCGAATTTATAGGAAAATTAAAGACTCTGTTCGATTTTTAAGTATTTGAATGTTAATTCTTGAAAAATTTCAGGCAAATAGGAATAAAAATGAAATTATTGTCAAAATGAGATGAAAGAACTTAAAAAATGTATGCTAAAGCTGGTAAAAATAAAATTATTTTAAAGTGAAGGTCTCAGAAAAAAATAAAGCAATAAAAATGCTTGTATTTCATAATATCATCCCAGACCTTCTTAAAAAAAAAAAAAAAGTGCAGGGGGGGGGGGTGGGGTTATTCATTTTCGATGTCATCATCAGAATCATCCGGAAAAAAATCATCGTCATCATCGTCGAACGAAATAATTAATGGATCACACATTTCTTCTATTATGCCGTCTTTCTTCCAATACTCATTTTCCAGGTGTTCTATGTTCGTGCAGTAGTTTTTCCATTTCTCAGCATTAACATTTTCCAGTGCAAGGTTGGTCAATTTAAAAAGTTGATCCATATTTAAATCCGCCGTTATATTTCTTTTTCGAATGAATTCCTTCATATCCTCCCATACATACTCTATTGCATTTATGTCGCAATGGTATGGAGGCAATCTTAAGGCATAATACCCATGTTCGGCTAACATGGTGTCGAATTTGTATATTTTAGTAGAGGGCGAATTCGTCTTAACAAGGTCCATCAATTCAACTTTTCGCATGTTTGAAGAATATGACACTTTGTTCAGTGCCAACCATTCCATAATTTCCCTTTTGTTTTTTGAAGAATTCGGAGGCTTATTCAATTGAATAGAGTGATATGGCGCATTGTCTATTACAACAACAGAATTTTTAGGTAAGTTTGGAATAAATTTTTCATTTGCCCATTTTTCAAAAATTTGTGAATTCATCTGCCCGTGATAATCACCGGTCGTCGTGTTGGCTTTATAGATCAACGATGAATTTGGAATAAATCCCATTTCCCCCCCTGCACATAAAGCAATAATGCGTCTCGATGCCGCCCCCGTCTTCACAACACCGAACACCTCTTCCGATTGCCAGCATTTCCCGACAGTTAAATTGCTGTCAATCCATGTTTCATCAACAAGAACTATCGGTCTTCTATCTTTTCGGAACTGGTGAATAGTCCATAAATATTTCGTGCGAGATAAAACAATATCACTTCGTTCCAAGAGTAGTTTCCTCTTATTCTGACATTTTTTCCAGCGGAATCCCATTTCAAGAAGAATTTTGCGCAGTGTCTCTTTTCCTTTCGAAAATTGTATGTTTTCTTTCAACTTGGCTAGCAATTTCGGAACAGTAGGCACTCTTTTATCTTTAGTGTAGAAGTCCTGGATAGTTCTTCGAATTACATCCAAGTTAAAATTATCCAAGTTGACATTCTCTATGGTTGTTTTCGCCTTTTTCTTTTTAGGAGAAGCGAAATTATTTACATTGTTATTAGCTTCTTTCCGAATTCTTCTTATAGCGTTATCCGAAACACCGGCAATTGCACTAGCTCTTTTTGTTGCATGTGCTAATGGAATAGTTAGGCAGCCTCTATCTGCTTCATTATCACAATATTTTACAACATTGTTTAACATATTTTTCACTGCACTGTGAAAATGTTTGCCTTGAGAGCTTTTAGATTCTTTTAAATCCATTTTATACAAGTAGAAACAAATACAATATGAATAGCAAACAAAATAAGGAGAGAGAAAAAAAACGCTAACAGTACAAGAACAGCCAGTGAAGAAATGACAATGACAAGCGGTCAGGCAAGATAAGGGAAACCTGTATTTTGTCTCCTCCTAATATAATGCTTCCCACCCTTCGGATGAGTCTATTTTTTTGGCAGCATGCCAAGGTCCGTCTTTTTGGAGTGGTTCCACAGTAGCACCAGCCACTTTTCTGATTTCATCACTCCATCTTACTTGAGGCCGTCTTCTTGGTCGTTTTACATCTCTGGGATACCACTGTAGGCTGTTTGTGATCCATCTATTGTCTTGTCTTCTTTCAATGTGCCCAGCCCATTTCCATTTTAGCCGTTTAATTCTCTCGATGTCAAAAACTATCAATTGATTTCTTATCCAGGTTATTCTCTTTCTGTCTCTTCTAGTTATGCCTAGCATACATCTTTCCATACTTCGCTGTGTTGTTTGTAATCTTTGTTAGCGTCCATGTTTCTGCTCCATAAGTTAGTGCAGGCAAAATACATTGGTTAAACACATTTCTTTTCAAACAAAGAGGCATATTGCTCTTCAGAATAATATTGTTCTTCACAAAAGCACTCCATCTATTTCTTATTCCTCTATTGATTTCATTCATGATACTGCTGTCCAATGATATTTCCTGTCCAAGGTACACATAAATTTGCACTTCTTTAATCTCTGTGTTGTTATAGATGATTTTCTTTTTTGATGCAAATGAATTGAACATCACCTTAGTCTTTTTCCAAATTATTTTTAATCCCGCATCAATGCTAGCTTCTGCCAAATCTTTTAGCATGTTTTCCATCAACAACCTAATCTGTGTTTGTTTATGCAAAACCCTATATAATTTCTACCTCGTTCCTAGGTATCAAAACACCTTTATAAATTACTAGCTGATCCCACCCGGTGTTGCCCAAGCCCGTCCAAACTCCCTCAAAATGCAAAAATTTTTGCATGCATTCCGAAAAACTTTATTGAAAAGAAAACAAAATTCACTATATTCGGGTAGAATATATAAACTGCATTCCTTTTTTAAATTTAGTTCAGTTAGGAAACGCATAGAACAGTTGAAAATTCCCATTCGTCAATTTCCGTCAGTGAGCGGTAATGTACTCGAGATCTTTTGTGCAGCCCTGTATATGATCTATAGAATTTATACACACCAAGCAATAAGCAAAAAAAAAAAAGTTAAATTTAAAAATCAGTGTCAACGAAAAACGCACTTTCAACAATTATTTTTCGTAGTCTGTACAGTAACCGAATTCTTTTGTGTGTCCATGTAAATGAACGATGCATGCAATGTACTCCATAATCTATAGTAAGCATCTTGTAATGTGCCTCAGTGATATGCTATATGAAATTCAATATGTTTGAAATACAGTAACATCATTTAAAATCCACCGTAAACGATTTTCTCCCACAGGCCGTAATGTAAAAGTATTCTTTTGATTGGCGCTTTAAACGTACTATAAATGCTACACACTTCATTTTCATTACCGAACACATGCAGAGCCGAAACTAAGGGGGGATGTTCCCCGGGCGCCAGAATGGAAGGCGGAGGGAGTGCTAAATGAAGATTTTGTTTGTTGTTTGATACAAAAAATATATATGAAATTTGAGTAAAAATGTTTTGCAGCAGGGAAATTTAAAAGAAAAACTGAGTCAAGTACATTAAAATTGACAAATAGATAAAAAGATTGAGGTCAGGCGACAACCCGGAACGCTAAAAACTAAGGAATGGAAATTTCACAAAGTAAAATTCTTAAGTTTTTTTGTTTATTTTTATCTAAGTCACTATTATAATTTTGAAAATTAGTGTTTGGTTCAGGAGAGCATCAGGACATACAAGGACGGTTTGATAAGTTCTCGGCCTGACCGGAAAGCACAAGATTTTTGACCTAATTTCAGATTATTCTTCAGTATAGTCCCCTTGCAACTTAATGCATTTAAGACACACTCTTGTGTGCAAATTCTATAGTGCAGCCCTGTACGAGGGTGGTTCGAAAAGTTCTCGGTCTGACAAAGAAAATACAAGATTTTTTGAATTTCAATTGACTACTTTCAATACAATACATTTCAGAAGACTCTTGAGAAATGTTCATTCATTGGAGTTTTGGGTCGACGTTCAAAAAACGCGGCACGAATCGAGCGGAAAGCTTTTCATACCCAAAACATCATGGAAAATGTTGTGAACACGGTCTATCGAGATGTTTGCAATGTCAGCAAGTTTGCGTATCTTCAATCGGCGATCATTCAATACGGCATTGTGAATTTTTGAGGCGATTTCGTTGGTCGTAGCGGTTTTTTGGCATCCTGAGCGTTTATCATCGTGAATCGATTTCCTACCCTGTTTAAATTCAGCAGCCTACTTTTTTATCGTCGAATATGAAGGACAAGAATCCTTTAAGGTGAAATGTAACTCTTTTTGTATGTCCGTTGGGGATAAACATTTTTAACAAAGTATTTTATGACAGCTTGAACTTAAATTTTTTTCCATTTTTAGAAAATGTCAAAACTTGTTTATTTCATCTTCCAGCAATAACCAATAAAATCACGCATCTGAAACTCGGCAGCATGTCATCTAAAGGATTATACTTTACAAAATACATTGCCATTTGGTCAAACTTGTTCCATTTCTGTGTCAGGTCAGGACGAGGACTTATCAAACTACCCCCGTATTACTCTAGTAACAGGAAGAGCGGTATAAATGATAGTTCGATGAAACGTAAATAGCATACAAACATAATGGTATTGGAATTTATTGTTATAGCTACAGAAAATTCTGGTATTTCAGCTCTTAAGATATTGTGACTCATATCACTATGACTATAAACATCCGCTCCATTGTAATATAATACTATAACGTACAACTACAGTAAAATATGTGAAAATGTAATCTGTCTATAACGAAATCCTGTCTTAACCCCTTTGGCCCTGATTTTTTTTTCAATTTTGGGAAAAAATTACTGTTATGCTAACAAAACTAAAAATAGCTATCGGAATCACAGAAGTTAGGGTTTAATGAAAGTTAACGAATGCGTTCTTTACCAAAACCTCACAAATGTAGTTATTTGCGTGTTTTTCATATAACAATAATCTAAGGAAGAATTTTTGAAGACGTTTGGAAAATGTCGTATTACAACTAAATTAAACAAGCATAAAAATTTAGTAATATTTTTTATCTTTTATCACAAATTACTAATTCGGAAAAGGATTCCCAAATTTTAATTTAAAGAGTGAAACGTATGTTTTAATTAAAAGAAATGCCAACGGCTTGCTAATAATTATGAAATTATTATTATTACTAAATGCTAAACATAAGTGAAGTCATAATAGGAAATGTAGAGATTCATACTATCACTATTAGGTGCTGGAATTCATAAAAATAATGTTTAAGACAAAGTAATACTCAATAAAAGATATGTCCTATTAGTAGGACGTCAAGGCCGAAGGGGTTAAAAGAAAAATTTACATGGTCCCAAAAGAAAGAATGTCAACAATTATACATGCTACGATGGAAGTCTGTATAAAGCAGAATTTTTTCCTGTTCTTTTCCATTCAGGTTTCGGAGGTTTTATTGAATAAATATTTGACAAAACTTGTTACATAGTAAAATGTTACATAGATATTTTTTATTTTAAAATATGTCGACTATTATAAACTTAGTATAATTCTCTTTATACATTTACTTTACGAAGAAGCGAGGGGGCTGGCCAAAATCCATGTTTGCCCCATCTCCCCTCCAGGGGGAAAAAAGCTAGTTTCGGCCCTGGAACATGTCATAGTAAACCTTCATAACATAGATCAATTGCATGATAATTCGAGTATATTTAAGCGAGTTAGAGTACAGACAGACAGACAGACAAACCGCATTCATAAACACTTTTCAACTTCGTTGGAATGTGTTAAAAATGAGCAAAGTCCCACACGTGTTGTTGGGAGTGCTCATTTAGTATCTTCTCCATTTAAAAACTGCCACTACGTTAAAACAACCTTTCTCCTGTATCTACACCTTTGCATGATCTATTGGTCAAAAACTCTTACAGTTAGAAAAAAATGGTTGTTATTTTATGTGAAATTTTTTCATATTATAATTGGGTTTTTATTTATTTATTTATTTATTTATTATTTTTTTAACATTTATAGATAACAATAAACTACCTTACATGGCTACGCTTCGAAATCTGAAAAGCTTAATCCTGTCTGGGATTTCCCCTTCACACCATCAGAAAGTAATTTCTAATTTGATAAAGAAAGTAAGTGTTAACTTAAATAATTTTTGATAATTGGATAAAGATTGGTATTTAGATTCAGAATCTACAAATATCTTTTTTACTAATTTCAGAAAGCTGTGTTAAATAGTCGTCAGCTGCCCATGCAATATTATAAAGCGTATAAAGTACTCTCCAATCTTCAGAATCTGATAGAAAATGGCGGAGATCCAGAAAAAGATGGTTCTCGACCCATACCTGATTGGAAGAAAATGCGAATCAAGAAAATGAAGGAAAAGTAAGTTTTTCTATGTTTCAAAATGCTCCTATCTTGGTCTACTTGGAAAATGTCTTAAACAATTTCTTCTTATCTGTTCGCTTATTAGAAAACCCGATTAATCTATTTATGTCAAGTGAATCCAAACTTAAGGGGACCAGAAAGGTTTGAAATGATGAAATAATGTATTTATTATTATTTTTATAATGTTTGAACCTTTTAAGAATGACATAAAGTGAGTTTGATAGAAAAATTCCTAAAATTACGGTGGTACGAGTCATAAATGAGTCATACAGACCAGCCATATCTGCAAAGTCAAAACTTTAAACTCAATTATCTCTAACAAGTAAAGGTACTATAGTCTGTGGCGGCAAATTTAGATTTTTATAGCTCATTCGATTTGTCTCATTGAGCTAAGTGATTTGCTACCTTACACATTGGCTATTGAGTTTTGATAATGACAGGGGAGCCAGGTCAAATGTTAAAATTTCGTTCATTGAAAACCAGTTGCTGTCAAAGAAATTAGTATGATTTAAATTTATTTATCGTTCTTACACTGACATGCATGGATGATAGTCAATTTTTGACACATTGTTCATTCCGAAGAAGTGAGTCAACAAAAATATTTCTCATAGTGCGCACAACGAGCAAAGGCTTCTTCAGCTGACTCGACGACGCATGCAATACATGCATCACAACTTGCGAAAACCTGCCTGTCAAGTAGCATACGAATATTTTATCTGCAATTACAAATTCTTATAATAACAGTAATAATATAACCTTATAGTAGTTATTGACAATGTATGGCACTGTAAAAACAATTAGTAAACGTAAATCGCACTTAAATCTTTGACGGCATCTGTTTTTCATTGAACGAAATTTTGAACTTTGACCCGGCCCTCTGTCATTATAAAAACTCAATAGCTGATATGCGAGGTATAAAATTACTAAGCTCGATGAGACAAATCGAATGAGCTATAAAAATCGAAATTCGCCGCCACAGACTATAGTACCTTTACTTGTAAGCGCTTTTTTTCAGCGGTTTTGCCATAATAACTTTTGAAGAAGTTAACGGATTTACATGTACTTAAAAAAAGATAATAATAAAGGATATTAAATTCTGTATAAACTATACCTGAACAAGTGGGTAAGTGTGATCGAAGATCGCACAAAGGGTTTCGTTTAATATTCCTTTCAAAACAGTTTATTCTTTAATTAATACCGTCCCGTAAGGCATTGTGACGTCACGGTGATCTCACAATAACGTCACATTGTGACTTTGTGACGGTCGTGACGTCGATGTGAAGTCACTGTGACCTAAATGTGAAGTCGTTATGGCCATTTTCAAGACTTTCTGTGACCTCACAATGTGACTACTTTGTGAAGTCACCGTGCGACTTCAATGTGAAAAATATGATGTATCTGTATCGGATAGGGTGACCAGATTTTACCCGAATCTTATCCGGATTGTTCGGATAGACATTTTCTGTGATGACACTGCACCGGGTCGGGTGGCCAGATTTTATCCGAATCCAACCCAGAAAGTTCGGATTGATCTTTTTGGATTTCTTTGGTTACAGATTATATTTGGATTAGTGGTCAGGTGGCCTGATTTTCATGAACCCGATCTGACCCGGGTCGGGTATAAGGTTTTTACTTTAAGTCTTGCACGGAATAGAATTCTGCATACCATCGAGTGAACAGATTTTATCATAAATTGTATCATGATACGTGTCGGCTCGGAGCTAGTCATGCACGAATCCGGTTAAGCACTTCTTGAACATGAATGATGGTTGATTGAAATTATATTTCAATTCAACCTGCATTTTTACCCTAACCCTAACCCGACCAAAAATCTGTAGACCCACAACCCAACCGAACCTCTTAAATAATTTAATCGGCACTCATCCGGATTTGAAACCCAAAATCAAAATAGATCTACAAATTGATACAATTATAGAAAAATTGTGTATAATCAGATCTTTCATATTAATTTTATCTTCCATATAGAAAAATGAACACATATAAAGACTCATTCATAATAAAATACAGTTTTTCATCTGAAACAATATTTTTGTCTTAAAAAAATGTTAAAAAGAACCCGAGCTGCAAGAATAAATTTTCAATCAAAAAACATTATAGTCAACCAGATTTAAAACGTGACAACAAAAACAAATATCATAAATCAGAAGCAACACATATTGTATCGGATCGGGTGCGGGTAAAATAAAGTTTATCCAATCCGATGTATGACTCTAGTCGAGTCGACATAATTATTCTTTCTTTTTTTAACTCCAAATTCCGGATAACCAGATTTTCCCAGAACCCGACACCGCTAGATTGGCTGTAACTTTTCTACTTCTGTCAGCTACAGATTAGAATTTCGCATAGACGGATAACACGATTTCATCAAATCTGAATATGATTCATGTCTGATCGGCTATAATTTTTCTTTTTGTAACTCTACTTTCAATTAGAATTTTACATCGGTTTGGGAATTTAATGTAGAGTTAAACAAGTGAAATTACAAATGTAAAAACAAATATTGAATATAAAAATGTAGGTATGGCTGAATTAAAAATGTTAATAAAAATAAGTATTTCAATAATATGAAATTCGATTTTGCAACCTTTTAAATTGTCTTCTACTTCCATTTTCAATATTTAAACGAAAAACTGTTGACAATAATTAGCACTATCTTGCCGTTAAGTATTGAAATTCTAAAATACGCGCTTTGCCATATTAGCTATATGTGGTTAAATTATTTAATTAATGAAAATGTAAGTATGTATTTTTTAAAATAAGTACTGTAAAAGATTTACATTAGGAAAATATTTAAAATATAGATAGGTATATTTATTGTTAAATATTCTAAAAATCAAGCATTAAAATCGTATTTTGATCTAATTAAAAAAATTAAAATTAAAATCATAAACACATTTTATTTGATATTTTTAATGATGTTTCATTATACGCTTAGAATCAATTTGACAATTTGTCATTAATTATCTTGTTTTTTGATGGTGTGTGAAATGCAAAATTTAAATGTCAATTAACGTACTAAATTGTGACAATTATTACAAATTTATCAGGAACGTATTTCAAAAAATCAAACATTATTAGTTATAAATTATATATTCTTTAGATGAATAATTATGAAAATTTGATGCAAACAATTATTATTATCACAATTGTTGCAAATTTATCAGAATTATTTCTTAAACAATCAAATATTAATAGTTTTAAATTATAACTAGATGGAACTCGTCAAAACTTGATGGAAACAAATTACTATAACAATATCAGTAAAATAAGTTTATTTTATTACTTAAGAAGGGATGAGTATGAAACAGTCTTTCAAATAATTTATTTTAAAAGTTTTTTCCCCTAGTGAAATACAGTACTATTTCCTGCAAACAAACAATCCGTAAACAACTGTGTAATGCAAATCAGTTCAACATTACCGCCATATTCCCCTCGGCAAGAAAGAAAATTTCATTGATCTATGAAGTATCATACAAATAGTAGGTTCTGACGTCCATATCATATTCAGTAAATAAAAGAACATAGTAAATAAAGCTCACATCTACCCCCCCCCCCCCCCCCCAGATTTTCTCTAGATGAATAACTATGAAAATTGAACCAAGAAACGCAAAATATTTTAAATTCAAATTTGATCTTTATTATTAATAAAACTTTACATTTAAAAAATATATTGTTAATAAATAAATAAGAACGATTATGCTGCCAAACTACATATAAATAACGGTTAAAAATTTAAAGAAGAAATTTAATAATTATTTTTTTAATTTGAAAAGAAGCATTAAGCTTCGTAACCTTTAAAAATACACTATTAAATGTACAATCTCTAAAAACGTACTATTACCAAAATATTAAACTATATATACACCGTGTCCCAAAAGTTTAGACAATCAATAAAATTTGCATTACATTAAAAGTAATTAAGTACAATTAAAATTCGTGAGATAGGTAATAAATAAAAGCTGTTTTGCTGATATACACATATAAATTATGATCAAAGGTTTGAAATTTTAAAATATGCATTAACTTATATAACAATGTGCTGTCCCAAAAGTATAGACGCCTGTACTTTTTTTGGTTTTACATTTATAAAAGTAACTAAAAACACTTTTAATATTTAATTGTATTGCCACGGCACTTTATAACATCAAATACACATTGTTCCATAGAATTAACTAAGCATTGCATTACAAAAGGAGGTATTTCATAGCATGCTTTGTCAATTACAATTTTTAAGTCATTTACACATGTATATTGCTTTCCATTTTCATATATTTTATGAGATAAGATTCCCCATACGTTCTCCATGGGATTCAAATCTGGACTAAGTGATGGCCAGTCTAATAGTGTGATATTATTTTGTCTAAACCATGTTTTCGATGATGTGGAGGTATGGATGGATGCACCATCTTGTTGAAAAACACAGTCCGGTCCTGCTAGGAAATCCATAATTGGCAATAAATTGGTAAGTAAAATAGCTTGATAAATCTCTGATTTCATTTTTCTGTCCATAAATCCTAGAAATGGTTGGCCGTTGAAAGCAAACCCTCCCCAGCTCATTACGGATACTTCGCCTTGTTGCCTGCTGAAACAGTTCTTGGGTTCTTTTCTTAGGTCATGCTAGTAAAATTTTTGACCAACAGGGCCGTCTAAATTCCATATCTTTTCATCACTGAAGATGACAGAAATCCATTTTTCACCGTATGACATATGCTTCCTAGCCCACTTTAGACGTGCATCTTTATGTCTCTGCTTTAAGCAAGGTTTTGCTTACATTCTCCTATAAACAATATTCGTTCAAGCTTTAATTCTTCTGTGTACAGTACTTTTTGAAATTCTAGAGATTGATGCAATTTCACGCACAGAAAAATTATCAACTGAAGCCATTTTTAATAACATTCTATCATCACGTAACATTGTTTTCTTTGGTCTTCCGACTCGCTTTCTAGTATTCCTTATTCCACCTGATCTCAAAACTCTATAAATACTGCTCAAGGATCTCTTTATTCTTCTCGATATTTGTACAGAAATTTGTCCTTCCACTTTTAAATGTAAAATCTTAATCATTTCATCTGTAGAAATTTCTTTAGAACGTGGCATTTTTATCAGAATACGCAGGAAATGTCTTTTCTGAATCACAAACAAAACAATACATTGAACTCATTTGATTCCACAAAATTTCAATAAATTATTATGCTAAAAATGACGATATTTCAATTAAAGGGAAAAAGTATTCTGCATTTATAAAAGAAAACGAAAATAAAAATATTTTGTGAACAAAAATGTAAAAGAATACATGTAATGCTGTATTATGTCTATACTTTTGGGACAGCACATTGTTATATAATGTAATGTATATTTTATAATTTCAAACCTTTGATCATAATGTATATGTGTATATCAGCAAAACTGCTTTTATTTATTATCTATCTCACAAATTTTAATTGTACGTTATTACTTTTTATGTTAATGCAAATTTTATTGATTGTCTAAACTTTTGGGACACGGTGTATATGTAAAGACGTTAAAGATCACATACTGTTCTGATTCACCATCGCTGAAATCCCGAGTGAATGGTTATCCATTTTTATAATTGTAGCTGCTGGTCTGTTTAGATATCATACCTATGCAAAAGCCATGCTAAATACTGATCACAATAAAAGTGAACCAGCAGAGATGTGTTCATAGAACTGAAGATCAACTATCACTCAGACCTAAGATTACACCCTGCTAGACACGTAAATATTTTTGTTCTAATAAAATATTTAAAATGTACCTATATGATATTAATTCGCAACAACATTAAAAGAACAACACATTCAGCTCGCAAAGAATAAAAATATTGTCTGTTTTAAACTGTTTTAAATATGTGCAGTGAAGGTCTGCGCGAGAATTTTGCATTTAATAGTAGTTCCTTCTATTAAATTTCTTAGAAATAAACTTATGATGATTTGTATTTTTAAATATTTTTAATACATTGCATTAGCTCACTATCAGTCCAAAGTAAACAAAAATTATAAATAAAAATTGATATAATACGAAGCCTTTATACAATAATTTCTATGTAATATTGGTTTATAAATAAATTTACTAAATACGAATATATTTTATTTAAATTGTAATGAATTTTAATAAGAAACGACCAGTTTTTGCTAAATTACTATTCGAATGATGCCTTCAGGAACAATTTTTAAAGGGAAAGTGACCCGAATTATTGTTCCCGAACAAGGAAAAACCTTTAATCCTTGCTTATCAGCACAGATTGCGCCGGTATCGAACTAGCAAATATCGGCTCTCATTTTTTGGCCAGCAATGGGCTGAATGGCACATAAATATAATTCATGAAAAGTAGAGATTTCTGAAGAAATATTTTTAGTATCTCAAAATTATCAAATGCATTTCATGCGGCTGTGAAATATAATAAAATGCTTGTGTTTAAAATGCTAATAAACCTTTAAATTCCTAACAATTTTTTCATAATGGAAGCTCTATTGATGAATAATTTTCCCGAACAACTTGTCTACATTATTATGTTTATATTTAAGGATTTTTGCATGTTTATTGTGTTATATTTTTTATTACTACTATTTCTTGAAAATTGCATGAAAATGTGAAAAATTTATCTCCGTTAATATATATATATATATATATATATATATATATATATATATATATACAGACAGTTATTATTCATTATTTTATTTTGTAAATATTTTTGTTTAAATAGTCAGAGAGAATGTGAGAGATTCAGATACATAACATGATTTAAGTCTGCATTTTATGAGATTTAAAAAAGTGTATTCCTTCATTTCCTTTATTGTTTGCTCTAACAAGTTTTTTTTCCAAATTCACTCCTTAGTCAAATCAGGACAGCATTTTAGTCACAGGTGAGACGTGACTTCTGTGACTTACCGTAACGTCACTTCAACGTCATAAAAAAAAAATCAAAGCTGTCTAAAAGTAATTTTATTGATGTTATAACATGTTTTAAAGTTTCTTTTAATTTTCATACGATCTCCTATACGTTCACATTTTGGTCCCAGTGTGGCGTCGCAGAGTGGTGGCATTTTGATCACAGATGTGACATGACGTACGTGACTTTCAGTAACGTCACTGCGACCATGCATGCTATACAGGCATGTGTCCCGAAAATGACTGATGGATTTTGAAAGTCAATTAAAAAAAAAAAAGCGATAGAAATGTATTGTTTGCAGCCTTAAGTTTGGGAAACCAGGGAATTTTAACACACCAATTTCCAAATTTAGTTAACATTTTCGCCAAAAGATGACACTGCAGGTATGCGAGAGCTGCAGAGAATCCATCAATCATTTTTGGGACACACTGTAAATCCAAATCATTAATTTATAAGATGGCAGCAGTTTAATAAATTAAAAGTGAGATGGCAACTCTAGTCATTAATGAGAATTAATGATTTAAAGAGGAAACTTAATATTTAAAAATAAGAACTGTTTAAAAAATAAAAAAGTAAATAAAATTTGAAATTTCGAAAATTTAGCGGAAGTTTGAATAAAATTTAAAATTTCTAAAAACAAAAAAAATGTTTAAATGAAATTTAAAGTGCTGAAATTTTTCTTAGTGGATGTTCAAGCAAATTTTAAATTTTTGAATTTTATCAAAACAAAACAAAATTTTTAAATGAAATTTAAAATTCCGAAATTTTAAAAATTCAGCGGAATTTTAAACAAAATTTAAAATTTCACAATTTCTAAAAAAAAGAATTTTTGAATTGAAAAAATAATTGATTATATATTTTTCCACAACTTAAAATGACAAAAAACAACTGTAAAATTAAATCAATTAGATACTGAAATTCCGGAGAAAATTTTTCAAATTCCGACGACCAGCTTCGAACCAGGAACCTTTTGAATAGCAGGTACATGCACTACCACTGAGCCACCTAGCCTACGCAAAAATTACTAAAATTAAGGTTATGTTTTAAAATCTAAATTGCAGAAATGGTCGAGTGTCATTAAATTAATTCATTTAATTAAAATAATGTAAGACTTTTTCAAAATTTTATTATTTGTCATGTGATTGGAAGTATTCATCTATAAGTATTCAAAATTTCAAGTGTCTAACTTATACAGTTTCTGAGAACGAAATCTGTGACTGACAGAGGAGTGAGACGAATAGGGTTTCGCCAGATGAACGATACCCTAAAATCAAGCAAACAAAAAGTAATTCAAGTTATATATAATAAAAATATGAACACTATTTCGAATTTTTTATTTACATTTTTAAATTGTTTTACAATTTTTTTTTTATCGTTTTTCAAGTATTTATCAGGTATGAGAGAATTTTGATTAAATTAGAACATATGTAAGCAGTATGAAAAAGAAATGACGACTCAAAAATAGGGAACCTAGACTAGTTTACCAAGATTTGTCGTACAATAGTTAAAAATTTGCTTTTTTCATTTTTAACAAACATTTTTTACTTCTGTAAAACTCAAACAAATAAAAGCGAAAAAAAATATTAGTCGAAAAATTATTATAGTAACCGTAATTTACGGTTGACACTTCAAGCTTTTGAACAGTTGTGAAAAGAAATGGAAACATGAACCTCCCCTGCTTCGAATCACATGGAAGAACGTCAATCGCATGCGCCCATGGATCTATGAAGATCCTTTCTTAGCTCAATACAAACACGAAGCGAAAGAAATGAGTTTGTGGGATAGTAGTACCATCTCGTGGTCGTGGCTAAGTGAGTTATCTCCAATTCCAAATATAGCGGTCGAACGTAATTAGAAAAGTTCCGCGAGCATGACGATGTACAAGTACGTGAAAAACAACTGGCGGTACAATTAAATATTTTAAATAAAATGGCTGGAAAATAGAAAGTAAGTAAAAAAATAGTTATAAGTGAATCCTAATAAATAATTTAGTTGAGATATTATAAGTGATAAGAAAAAAGTGAGGATATGGATAATAACAAGATATATTCCTGAACTTCCGAGTTTGTAGTCTGGATCTTTGTGTCACTTTGTAGAAAATTTTGGACTGTACTCTCCAACAGAGCATTAATCCTCAGATTAATTATTCAGATCAGAATGAGGCGTGAACTGCCTTTCAGACTTTAAGCAAAGACTTCAGCATTTCAGTGTTAGTATATGCCATTTTATTTGGGTTAAAATATCTCCCTGGATGCTAATCGGAGTTCCGGAACTGCTTTAGTAGAAGCAAAACTGACTATATCGGGATTAAATGCTTTTTGGAATTGTAGCAGATTTTTGCTGAAGTCGGCAGCCGAAAAACAATCCTGAGCAGGGACCGATCAATTGGAATTTTGAGTGCTAGGAGGCGGTGAGGTTACGACTTTATATCCGCTCCCAGCTCGGATTGGGGTGAGTCAACCTTTTTAGGGGAGAATGTCCGATTGATATTAGAATTTAGAATAATTTTAGAGTTAGCAGGTTGGACTTGCAACATTTTACTTTTATTGCCAGGCTTATTTTTGGGGAACTGTAGTAACGGAAAATAAATAACCTGTTTGAAAGTATATTGCGTGAACAATAATCCAGATTTGATATGCATCCACTGAAAGTAGTGTATAAAGGCAGTAGGCTGTAAAAATAAATGATCTGAAATGATTCTTCACGATATTTGTTTATTAAACTTTGAATTATACGCATACGATTACAAAGTACGTACATAAAGCGATGGGATGGTGCCCGAGAGCATTTTTAAGCAAAGTGAGCTTACATTATTTACTTCTTATGAGAAGAGCGTGCGAGAGAGAGATGAGTCCACTCCATCACATGTTGATTTTTATGCCTTACTCATCTTGGCAACATGAAAATGGCGAAAGAGCATATGAAATGAATGATGTCATATAAGCTAAAACTTATGAGTTACTCATTAGGCAATTAGGAGAAGTTTTGAATTACAGACAGGGCAACCAGAATAGCAGTCCTAAAAAGTGAGCCAACAAGAATTCGAACGCCAAATGTACGTTGAGAGCAAGGTTTTGGGATTCTAGCTTAAATAGACAAAACAAATCTCATATACTGGAAATGTTTATGATTTACCGAAAAAGCTAAACTCAAAAATTAAGCAGACACAAACATTTCTAACGAACATTGGATGGAACCAGAATAAAATGCAGACGGAATACAAAGTCAAATTTTATCTCTTTGTTGTTGGATAGCTAGTGAGGGTGATTAATCATTTAAATGAATTCTATCTATGTGAGAATAGTTTTATTGATAAAGGGCATATGTTAAACATATTTTTTTTTAATGGAGGAA
Organism: Maratus michaelseni; assembly: GCA_963931845.1. NCBI lineage: Eukaryota > Metazoa > Arthropoda > Arachnida > Araneae > Salticidae > Maratus > Maratus michaelseni. The sequence goes on from OZ007586.1 coordinate 20,036,604, forward strand.
AATTACGACGGGAACTGAAATAAAAGTTAGGCTAAAATAACTAAATAATTAAAAGTTAGTGTTAGCAGTGGCGCAGCCAAGGGGGGGGTTTGGGGGTTAAACCCCCCCCCCCGAGCTAAAAAAATTACTATAATTGCCGCTTATATGAATCAACACTGCTAAAGTTAAAATTAAGTTTTTTGGCCTTTACACCTTGGCAGAATCTTTTATCGCAGCTTGAAGTGATTCTTTTTCAATTAATGTACATGTCTAAATTTCTTTCCTATGTGCTTGCGGTTTTAATACGAGAAATGAAATCATTTTCAGTTTGGCATCTGCGTGCTTCCTAATGCATACGTTTTGGATCACAGAATAAATAAAGAAAGATAAAATGCAATGTCTATTTCTCAATACATCTGCATGCTAAAATTCCTGCAGATGTTAAGTTCGGACAGTTAGTTTTCTGTTGTTATAAAGATGCTGATATGGTAATGTGGTTTCGTGGTTTGCGTTAAAAAAAAAAAAAAAAATAGAATGTGTTTCTCCCTAACAAATTTTCTTCTGTCATTATTATTTTTTTCTCTATTTCTGGGCACTTTTTTTTTTTTGCTTATTTTCTGCTCTACTCATTTATTAAATTTCATTATTAAAAGTCAAAATGTATTATTATTTTTTTTACAAAAGACAAAATTGCTTTAAATTTTACAAATAATGTATGAAATATAAATATGCGGGTGGGATAACAAGCATAATGCATACCTCCTTCTAATGAAAGGGGGTTTGGGTTGATGGTTGTTGTTACTGCTGAAAATTAGAGCCCCGGTACTCTTTTTTCCTAGAATTTAAGCCCTGCCTGTGAGTATGGATTTTGAAAAAAAAAAGGCGTTAAATGTGCGCTAAATGCATTTTTTTAGAAAAATACTATCTATAATTACACACAATTTTACGCTAACCATGCATTAATTTAAATTGATCAGCAATAAATTAGTTATGCATTGATTTACACTTATTGTATTTTAACGAATGCTATCTGCATGTCATTAAAATTATACTAGCTGACCCGTCCGGCGGTGCCTGGGCTCATGATAATTACCTCAAATTTGTATGATTATCTATCTTATATCAATTTTATATTTTTAAATGGAATTTTCACAAAAAAATATTGATTATTAGACAGAAAAGCATTTTTTAAAGACACCATCTTGTTTGGTTGGGTGTTTTGTTTGTTTCTTTTCCTCGTAAGGGTCTCTCGTTTCATAGTTTAAAAAAAAATAACCCCAGTTGTCTGAATTCTATAAATTTTTCATCAGTTATAAACAGGTCTTGACAAATGCAGGCGCCAAGTTGCCACTGGCGACCTAGTTTTTCTATCTAGCCACCAAGTTATTTAACCTGATTTTTTTTTATTATTATTATAATTTTTTGTACAAAAATTGACCTAAGAAATGACCATAAATGGCATTTTTTCTCATTTTCGGCATTTTTAATTAGGTAAAAATAAGTTTAACAAATGCAAATTTTAAATTAATAAAAAATAATTATTTGACTGACTTCGACACGAAAACAGGCAGAAATTGTTTTCCTGCTTCACTGTTTCATCCATGCCCCCCTCATCAGATATAGATTTTGCAGCACTCACTTATCCAGACATTTGAAAACTTCGGCAATCAGCATTTCCGAGAACATACCGGTTAATGCAGCCTTTACATTTTTTTTCATAGATAAATAATTTTGATAAATTTCATTAGAAAACTTTGTTTATACCATATTTTTAAATGATGTAACTATTCTAAACTATGTAACTAATAATCCGACAATAGGCTTATTATTTTTCTCAATTAATTGATAAAAAACTTTTGTGCTTTTGAAAATTAGTGACTTCGGAGGGGAGCCGTTTATATTTTTTTACTGGTAACTAGAATTTTTTACTGGCTACCAGATTTTATCAAATTTGTAAAGCCATGGTTATAAATATGATGGTTTTAGAGACCGTGGAAAAATATTGATATCTAGCTGTAAAAGAAATGCTTTCTTCTCGCGTCTTTTTTTTTTCTTCTTTTTTTTTTTTTTTTTTTTGGCGACGTGTCCTTTAAAATAACAACACAAAAAAGTTATTGTCCGAACTCTCTGAAATTTTATTCGACTGTCAATATAACTGTATCCCACCCCTCTTTAAAATTCCGTGAAAAAAGTCTGTCTTTGACTAAAGTCGAAGAGAACAGAGTCACAGAAACACAGAGTTACGTCAAAAAAGACTAAGTCACAGACTTAGTCACATTTAATACTGAAAACATGAGCCAACGCTGAGCAAACCCACGCCAAAATACCCAAATTTCTTTTTGCATTGTCATCGAAAAATTCTGAGATTTTTTTAAATACTTTTATTCATCAGAGCGTTTCTGAATTTTTGTAGGCACTGTAATTTTGATCTTCCAAGATGCTTTTAATGGATTTAGTCGAAATACAGACGTTTAGTTACTTTTAGAATAGAAAAAAGATCGTCTTCGAAAGGCCCGATATGACGTGAGGTTCTAAATAAATCGTAATTTAGAATGCTTTCAGCTGTTTCACACCTTTAAATTTCCCATTTATAATAAATTCTTTATGCCAATAAGCATTTCCATCTTAAAAGTAATCTCTATACTAAATTTCAAGTTTCTAACACTAACAGTTTCGACTAAATCATAATTTAGAACGCTTTTAGAAAATTTTCAGCTCATTTCGTCCTTTTAAATTTTTAAATGTTTTTAAAAATGTTATAAGCAATTACTACATAAAAGTAATCATCATGCCAAATTCCATGTTTTCATACCAATTGTGTCACATAAATCGCAATTTTAGAATGATTCTTACTCTTGCATTCTTTTAAATTTCGTAATGAAAAAATAAATTCTGGGGAGAATTTACGTCTTTTAAGTAACATCCATATAAAATTTCAAGACTCTAGCTCTAAAAGTTCTAAATGACTTGTTACATTTGGCAAAAAGCAAGGTAAGTAAGTCTAGTGAAAATTTTGTTAAAATTGCTTCATTATTATTAACGTTAGGAATAAGAATTCGTGATTCTTTGCAATGAAACCTTGTGTATTTTTAACACTTTCATAAACTTTTCAACTAGGTTAGACTTCGGTTTGTCTGGTCGTATGGCCGTCTGGCCGTGCTCTAACTCCCGTAAATATGCTCGGATTGCCCTGTAATTGTTATATGTTATTGTCCTTATCTATAGCATGTTCGCTATTTCAACTGAAGTGTGTAGCACTTATAGTTTTTTTACAGGGACACTCAAAAGAATTCCGTTACATTACGGTGTATGGGGAAAAATCATTTGCGGTTTATTTTAATGATGTTACACAATTTCAAACACATTGTAATTGATATATATCACTAAGGTGCATTACAAGAAGCTTAATATGGAATAGGATGTACATAGCACTTATAGTTACTTTACAGGGACAGTCAAAAGAATTCCGTTACATTATGTCTATGGAGAAAAATCGTTTGCGGTTTAATTAAATAATGTTTCACTATTTTAAACACATTGGAATTTATATATATCACTAAGATGAATAATCACTCACTTTTTGTCTATTACTTGGTGTGTATAAATTCTGTAGATCATATATAGGGCAGCACAAAAGTTCGCGAACACATTTCCGTTTATTGACAGAAACTCCAGATGGAGAATTTTAAACTGTGTTACGCGTTTCCTAACTAAACTAAAATTTAACATCCTATGTATAGTAACATATACAAATCTATAGATCATATACAGGGCTGAATAAAAGTATTCGGATAATTTTCCGAATATTGTATATGTTGGAAATATATGTTGGAAATTCTTGAAATTACGTTTTTAAATATGTTATGCGTTTTCCAAATTGTTTACTTAGATGTTATGTTTCAGCTTATTAAGTGGTAATGATTTGTAAAATTATTTTCGAAGCGTTGGAAAGTGTTACATAATGTATGCTTGACGCATGAATTTTCGTTCTTGTTATTATGATGGACATAGTTGAATTTTATAAATTTTATAACCGTCTTCATACCCCCCTCCCCCCCACCCTCCGCCTGATTTTTCGTTCTTGTTGATTGAACAAATGGATTCCAACTCTGTTATTTTCTACGTAAAAATTATTTGCTGTACTGTGCTCTTCCATCTTTAAGTTTACCCCTCATCATTTTTAAACACTTTATAAATCTAACCTAGTTTTGTGTTATTTCATTGGTGCATTTTATAGTTTGTAACTCTAATATTGTAAATGCTGTTTAAATGAATCATAACCAACGTAATTGCGGAGAAAAGCATTATGATTTCATTCATTTAAAAGACTGATTCCATTAACCGATGATTCATATAACCGGCGAAAATCATTATTATAAACTCAAAACCCCCCCTAGAACCGAATTCTGTCTGCGCCACTGGTGTTAGCATATATAAAGCTTTCCTTGATCACTTATACAATAATCGAATGCTTTCATTTCTTTTCTCTAAACTACTTTTTAACCTTAAGCTAAACAGCTGTCCCTTTTCCATTCAAACCAGCAGTTGTTTATTTAGATCTATCTTTCCAGAGATCCCAATTACCTCACTTTGTTTTTCATAACCATATCAGCTTGCTGTTTTTTTCCTCCAACATTATTAGCTTATTTGGATTGCATGTTTGTCATCTTTAACCACAAGAGGGCTTCTATGAATGAATGATGTAACGTGACACACCCTCCTTAGGTACTACAACTTTCATTCAGCTGTTGGTTTGGACTGGGGAGTATAAAGGTTGTAACACAACGTTATCATTATCTGGTTTTTTTTTCTTTTGAGAAGTAAGTTCGAGAAACCATTTTGCCTTGTCAGCATAATGGAGTTTCATTTTATTAGATGTTTTATTTGACCAGATGTTTCCAGCTGTAGTTATTCATTTTCCTTTTACTTACCCATCATACGTAGTATAGGGTAAGCCTTGTAATCGTTTTGAAAATCGAAAAATTTTTTTTGACGGATTTACACGTTTCAGACACTGGAGATTCCGAAAAACATATTTTTAGAAAAAAAATTTTGCCGTCCGTCTGTGTGTCTGTGTGTCTGTGTGTGTGTGTGTCTGTAAACGCTCTATCTCCCGAAAAAATTGAGATAGAGACTTGCAATTTGGTATGTACTTAGTATGTAATAATGGGAAGAAGCCTATTTCATTTCATTAACCTCGATTAACCGGAACTATTTTATTCGGACCCTCGAAATATTCGTTCTGATAAAAGGTATATAAAAATTTTCGAAATTGTTTATTTTAAGAAATGAATATAAAAGACAATAAAAAAACATAAATTTTACATAAAGCATGAAGTCGATCGGATAATTAGTTGCCGAGATATTTGGAATCCTATTTTCCACACTCTTCGATTTTTCATGACCCTGTATTTCATCCAAATTTCACTTCAAAGAGATATTTTAATTGGAAATTTGACGCTTAATCAGATGCAATAAACCGCTAGTTAATAGGATTATTATTTTTGGAGTTATAAGGAAAAACCTCTTTCAAGCAATTCAGTAATCGAGCCTTTAAAGTTTGTGACGTCATCAAGCCACGATTTTATTTGAATTGCAATGCATTTTATAAGTAGTTTACACATTTTTATTTTAATATTTTACATTATGCATATCCATGATGGGTAAGTATTACGGTGGCCCCCAACGACTAGTTTGTTTGGTTGAAAGTAGAAGATGTTTTTACAAATAGGGAAAGATGTTTGTGCTACATATGTTGTATAGAGTTATCAAGTGGATTATAAGTTTTATACAAACATCGTTTTCCAGAATTAGATGTTAATGGATGTTATGAAAATGAGACTGAATATTTTTTTGCCACGTTGTCATTGTCAGCCATTAAAATATTTCGTTATGTAAGTTTATTTTTCATACTTTAAGTTTATTTATATTCTGTTTGAATTTATTTGTAAATTTTTTTTGTTAATAAACGTTTAGTTTATTTAAAACTTAACTTGCTTTATCATTGTTTATTTTTCACTCTGCCATTTATTTTTCAGCTTCCAATACTCTGCTTATAATTTAATTAAATTTTAGAAGCCAGCATTCTTGGTGTATGCACCGGCTGTCCCGATATACCGGGGCTATCACGGGTTATGGGCCCAGAGCAGAGTCTTTTATTTTGTTAATTTAACCCTTTAAGGGACATAACTTTGGCAGAATACATTGGCAGAAGTGATTAGTTAGCGCCCATTAAGACCTCACAGTAAATTTTAGTTGGGGGGGGGGCATTTTTTTCTTACATTTAATGAATATTAATGAACATTTTGTTTTATTTTAAGTAATTTAATGTTTATTTTGGACCTAGAATAATTTGTAAAAAAAAAAAAAAAAAAAAAAAAAAAAAAAAAATCCTTTTGTACTTTTTTATAATTGTTTCGTACGGTTTTTTTTTATGAAATTAGTCTTTTTAAAGGCTTTATTTGGAATTAGTTTTTTTTAAACTTAAAAAAAAAAAAAAAAAAAAAAAAAATCTTAAATTTCTGAATTTGTTTTTTTTACTATTCCAAAATTTTTGGCGGCAATGGCAACCATTCAAGTCAGCATTACAAAATTGAATGCTCACAATTATGGAAACTGGGCATCTGATGTTAAATATTTATTATTGGATAAAAATGCATGGTCTATTGTGAATGGTACAGAAACCAAACCAGATGCATCTCAGGCATTGAAAGATTATGAGACAAGAGAGCGTTCTGCCTTAACAATCATTTATTTAAATGTTGAAAAGGAATTTAGACGTATCATCGAGAATATCGATGACCCAAAAGATGCCTGGGAGAAACTGAAGCTGCACTTCCACCCGGACAATAGAGCGAGACATATGCAGCTATTTTCGGAAGTCTTATCCTGTCGAATTGTGCCCGAAGAGTCCATTGACATGTTTGCTGCTAGAATACAAAGAATTTCAGACCAATTAACAGCTATGAAGCAGCCAATGAAGGAAGATTATTTATCGTTCCAAATTTTACGGTATCTTCCACCTCAATTTGACAACCTGGTGCAGTCAATCCTACGCTGGCCGGATGATAAATTTAAATTCAAAGACATTTTAACTGAGCTGATAGCAGAAGAGTCCAGACTTAAGTTGAGAGACAGTGACCGGAATGGAGGATATAGTGCCCAAGCCAATTACACCAAACCTAGACCACGCCAGAAAGTTACCTGCTTTCGATGTGGAGAACCTGGACACTATGCGAATCGGTGCAAATCTACCAGATCTAGACCTGAACACCCGTCAGTATCCAGTACGACAGCTTCTCGTGACTCCTCGTGTTCCAGTACTTCTGCATCCCGTGAATCATCCCCCATCTAGACGCAATCCTAGGAAGCCTCGACATCGCCTGCAGAGAAACCTAAAGCCTAGTAACTTGAACAAACATAAGCCAAAATGCAAGGATGATAAAGGACAGGTACATTACTTTGTTAAATCAAATTTAAGTAAAGTAAAGGAAGATGAGAGTGCCTGGATTTTTGATACAGGTGCTTCTCATCACTTCTGCAAAGACAAAAGTGTTTATGTTAAATTTAAACCCTTAAACAATCATGAGTTGGCTGTAGCGGTTGATGGTGCTACTTTTCCTATAAAAGGGACTGGTATGGTTGACTTAACATTAGAGGGGAAGAATGTTCGCTTCGGCGACGTAATGTATTGTCCTAGTCTCAGGAGAAATCTTATCTCCGGGTCCCGACTAGATTCTAGGGGAACTAAGTTCAAAGGAGGCAATGGTAGAGTAAAGGCTTACAGGGATGATTACACACTGTTCAGGGCAAACCTTAAAAACGGGATTTACTACATTTATCCAGAGTCACAAAACAAACACAAAAAGGTACAATTTGAGGCATCCACAGTCCACAAAGATGATTTAAAAATATGGCATAGGCGTATGGGTCACATTAGTCCTAGTTTAATTGAAGGTACATACAAGAACGAAAAATCATGCGTCAAGCATAGATTATGTAGCACTTTCCAACGCTTCCAAAATAATTTTACAAATCATACCGTTTAATAAGCTAAAAGATAACTTCTAAGTAAACAATTTGGAAAACGCATAACATATTTAAAAACATAATTTCAGGAATTTCCAACATATACAATATTCGGAAAAATATCCGAATACTTTTATTCAGCCCTGTATAGGATATATAGAATTGTATATATACTACATAGGATGCTAAATTTTAGTTCAGTTAGGAAACGTGTAGCACATTTTAAAATTCTCCGTCTGGAGTTTGTCAATAAACAGAAATGTGTTCGCGAACTTTTGTGCTGCCCTGTATAGGATCTACAGAATTTATACACACCACGTAATAGACAAAAAGCAAGTTAACATTAAAATCGCGTTCAGTAACTTAAAACGCACTTCCAGGAATTATTGTTAACAGACAGTAGATAATTCTTTTGCGTGTCCCTGTAAATGAACGATGACTGCTATACACACAATATTCCGTAGTAAGTCTCTTGTAATGCACCTTAGTGATCTATATAAATTTCAATGCGTTTAAAATAGTGAAACATTATTTAAATAAACCGCAGACGATTTTTCTCCATAGACGTAATGTAACGGAATTATTTTTACTGTCCCTGTAAAGTAACTATAAGTGCTATGCACACCCTGTTCCATATTAAGCTTCTTCTAATGCACCTTAGTGATATATATAAATTTCAATGCGTTTAAAATAGTGAAACATTATTTAAATAAACAGCAAATGATTTTTCCCCATAGACCGCAATGTAACGGAATTCTTTTGAGTGTCCCTGTAAAAAAACTATAAGTGCTACACACTTCCGTTGAAATAGGGAACATGCTATAGATAACGATAATAACATATAAAAATTGCAGAGCAATCCGAGCATATTTACGGGAGTTAGAGCACGGACAGACGGCAGACGGCCAGACGGCAGACGGCCAGACGGCCAGACAAACCGAAGTCATAAGCACTTTTCAACTAGGTTGGAAAGTGCTAATAAGTGTAGTGGAGTTAGGGGGCTACCACGCATCACAAACAAAGATTTTCATTGTGAGACCTGTAGACTAAACAAACACAGGCGTGTATCCTTTAAACCAATAGGACAAATAAGATCTATACACCCTCTTGAGTTTTTACATACCGATGTTTGGGGACCTACCAACATATCAGGTAGAGGAGGGGAACACTTTTTCTTAACAATAGTGGACGATTATTCAAGAAAAACCTCAATTTACCCTTTAAGACACAAATCTGAAGTATTTAGAGTTTTTAGAAACCACATTCAAAGAGCAGAAACATTTTTAGCACTTTCCAACCTAGTTGAAAAGTGCTTATGACTTCGGTTTGTCTGGCCGTCTGCCGTCTGGCCGTCTGCCGTCTGTCCGTGCTCTAACTCCCGTAAATATGCTCGGATTGCTCTGCAATTTTTATATGTTATTGTCGTTATCTATAGCATGTTCCCTATTTCAACGGAAGTGTGTAGCACTTATAGTTTTTTTACAGGGCCACTCAAAAGAATTCCGTTACATTGCGGTCTATGGGGAAAAATCATTTGCGGTTTATTTAAATAATGTTTCACTATTTTAAACGCATTGTAATTTATATATATTACTAAGGTGCATTAGAAGAAGCTTAATATGGAACAGGGTGTGCATAGCACTTATAGTTACTTTACGGGGACAGTAAAAATAATTCCGTTACATTACGTCTATGGAGAAAAATCGTCTGCGGTTTATTTAAATAATGTTTCACTATTTTAAACGCATTGAAATTTATATAGATCACTAAGGTGCATTACAAGAGACTTACTACGGAATATTGTGTGTATAGCAGCCATCGTTCATTTACAGGGACACGCAAAAGAATTAACTAATTGAATTATCTACTGTCTGTTAACAATAATTCCTGGAAGTGCGTTTTAAGTTATTGAACGCGATTTTAATTTTAACTTGCTTTTTGTCTATTACGTGGTGTGTATAAATTCTGTAGATCCTATACAGGGCAGCACAAAAGTTCGCGAACACATTTCTGTTTATTGACAAACTCCAGACGGAGAATTTTAAACTGTGCTACGCGTTTCCTAACTGAACTAAAATTATCATCCTATGTAGTATATATACAAATCTATAGATCCTATACAGGGCTGAATAAATGTATTCGGATATTTTTCCGAATATTGTATATGTTGGAAATTCCTGAAATTATGTTTTTAAATATGTTATGCGTTTTCTAAATTGTTTACTTAGATGTTAGCTTTTAGCTTATTAAACGGTATGATTTGTAAAATTATTTTGGAAGCGTTGGAAAGTGCTATATAATCTATGCTTGACGCATGATTTTTCGTTCTTGTTAAATCGTAAAGTTAAGTCAGTTCGTAGTGATAACGGAAGAGAGTTCAAAAATGAAAATTTCACAAGATATTTTGAGGAACGTGGCATACATCACGAATTCACTAACACGTATAGCCCACAACTAAACGGAGTCGCAGAACGACTAAATCAAACTATTGCAAACGGTGCTCGTGCTATTCTAAATGAAAGTAAATTGAGTTTAAAATTTTGGCCAGAAGCAGTCTTGTATTTCATTTATACCTGGAATCGTGTATGTCATAAGTACCAGAATAAAACCCCATTTGAATTGTACGGAGGTCGAAAACCTTCTGTTCGTCATTTGAGGCCGTTTGGTACAGACGCATATGTAGGGATCCCAAAACAACTCAGAACATCAAAATTTGATCCAAAAGCAAAAAAGGGAGTTATGGTGGGATACGCCATGTCTACGAAAGGTTACAGAATTTGGCTTCCAGATTCAAATAAAATAATTGAAACAATAAATGTTTCATTCAATGAAGAAGCCATTATTCCCAAATATCGTAACAAGGCTGAACAAGGACCAGCTTACACCTTAAACTCACCTGACAATGACCCTTTTGGTATTTTAGATAATCGTAGTGGAAACGACCTGGGCCCTACTTATATCTTAAACCCTACTACTCCTGAAATTGATCCTTACAGCGAAAACCAAGACTAATCTCTCACAGGTCCTCCTCAAATTTCAGATCATTCTTCTGAAAGTGAAGAAGGTGAGGAAGAAACCCGCACACTGAAGGAAGCTGTTTGGATAAGAGAAGCTAAAACTAGACCAGTAGGGGGACGAACAGATATTTATTACTATGAACAAGGAAAAAGGGAAAGACTAAGATCAATAAAAGATGTGAGGGAGTACTGTCTTCGTAACGGTATCAAATTTGAACCATATCTATTTTCTTTTAAAGGGGCAGACAAATATGAAGGTCTAGTTCAAGGTAAATCGGGAAGTTCAAGTTCAAGCTCCAGTCCTTATTATACACAAACATACGGTCAAATTCCAGAAAATAACCAAACTGATATATGACTAGAAAACCTAACCATACCGAACACATATAAACAGGCACTCTCAAATCACCACAATGGGAACAGTGGAAAGGTGCAATGGGGGAGGAGATGGCCATAATGTATAATAGAAAAGTATGGCATTTAACGAAACTACCAGAAGGGATACAACCTCTTGGATGCAGATGGGTATACACCATAAAATATGACGATAAAGGAAAAATTGCAAGATACAAGGCTAGATTAGTTGCTCAGGGATACAAGCAGATTAAGGGTGAAACATATGAAGAAACTTTCAGCCCAGTCGTCAACTTCAGCCTAGTTAGATTTTTCTTCTCAGCCTTAGTTTCAGTTCAAGGGTGGACTCATCCGCAGTGTAAAAGGAGCATACTTGTACGCTCCATTAACAGAAGAGGTTTACATGAAGCAACCCCCAGGTTTTATACAAAAAGGTAAAGAAAATTTAGTTTGTCGGCTGCTAAGGGCAATTTATGGCTTACATCAAAGTGGCCATGTATGGTTTTTAGAATTACATAGGGTTTTAATCGGTTTAGGTTTTATAAAATTAAGTTGGTGCAACTGTGTCTATACATTTAATGAAAATATTGTTTTACTATTATATGTTGATGATTTCGTAATCCTAGGTAAAGAAAAGAAGCACATTGACAAGATAGTTAACCTCCTAATGAAGCATTTTGACATAAAAATTTTAGGAAAAACCAAGAAATTGTTAGGAATAGAATTTGAAGAAGACGATGGTAAAATATTGATCCATCAATTACAATATATAAAAGAAGTATGTTCCCGCTTCAAAGAATTTAATTTTCCTATATCTTCCTTACCAATTTGTAAGGGTATGGTTTATTCCAAAACACAATGTTCTCAAACAAACGATGAAATTAAAGAAATGCTTCAATATCCATACAGAAGTGTCTTAGGATGCTTGGCATTCATTACAAGTCGTACTAGACCTGATATATCGTATGCGGTCAATATTTTCAGCCAATTCCAAAGTAATCCTGGAATTGTACATTGGAATGGATTATTGAAATTGCTAGGTTACGTAAATCAAACAAAACACCTAAAACTTGACTTAACATGTAATAAAATCAATCTAATTACATATACAGATGCAGATTTTGCATCAAATCGGGACGATAGAACCTCACTTTTCGTAGTCACTTTCGTAGAACTTTTCACTGTTAAACACATAAATAGTAAAGCCAACTTAGCCGATATTTTTACTAAGCCCCTTACAAAATTTGATTTGAATAAATTTATTGAAGCTATATTTAATTCTAAATCATAAATTTTCTTTTGGTCTCTGGCATTGTCATTTCCCTAAAGTCCTCCTTTGAACATCACATATTATTTAAGTATAAACACATACTTCGGTATGAAATTTTTTATGTTAAACTTTGATGTTTAACTTTTTCTGAAACCTGCGAGTTTCAATTTGCAAAATATAAATTTTTTTCTATAAATTGTTTGAATTTAAGGTGTTTATACAAAAGTTTTTTTTTCAAAAAAAAAAAAAAAAGTTTTATTACTCTCTTTCTTTCCAATGAGCATTTAATTTTCCGCTGGAATGTGGTTCAGACCCCATGTTAGTTCATCCTCCGGGGTCCGAGCGGCCCCAGGAAGCGTCTCGCAGGGGTGAGAAATGTAATCAGCCAGAGTGGCCTGCAGGGGGTAGCGGCTTTCGTGGGTGTTCTGGCCACAGGAAGGCCTTATCGCGGGCACGTTTTCTTTATTTTGTAAGTCCCTCCTTATATATTATGGAAGTGTCACATTTAGGTCCCGCTCATATGGAAATTTTGAGATGTAATAAGTTGTTAATTGTTAAGTTTATTGTTAAGTTTGTTGCATGTTGTTGTTAAATTTTTGAATTAGCATGCTATAATTATTACCAAGTCTTTATACATAAAATTTAAACTTACCTAGTATTATATATATATTTCTTATATGTATTGAATTATTTAAGGTTAACCTATATCTCTATTTTTGTTACTTGTATCCAGGGCCGGTGACAGGTTTCACCGGGTCCCTAGGCAGACCAAAAGTACGGGCCCCTTACAAGAAAAGGTATGGAATTCCGTCGCTTATATGAATCAATGTATAATCAAATCAGGCTTCTTTTTTTAAATTAAAAGCAGAACATCAATTGTCGCTAATTTGAACCAGCACCACCCCTTTTAATTAAATCATACTCCGCTTTACAAACATTATTAATTTAAAAAGTGATTATCAAACTTTGCTCGAATCTTGCCATAAAATAATTTATTCAAAGACAAAGGTATTCTGAAATTTTACATTTTACCTGCCTGACAAACGCAATGTCTCTGACACATTTGGAAACAAAAATGGAAATTTCAGCTAATTCCTATCAGGTGTGAAAGAATTAAGAAATGTGTAAATCCCCCTATAAATGAGATTCATCTTTGATTATAATCAAATGCTACCTTATGACCAAATTTTCATAATTTTCATATATCAAAAATTGCTTTGAAACATGATTTTGACTGTATTTGGATTCATAGGTATACATATATATTTTCGAATATTAATGTCAAAACTCATAATTGACATATAAAAAAAAATACAACCTTATAAGTGTGCCATGAATAACTTTGCGACGAGCGTCCCGTATAGGTGACGTATAAGGTTATCAAAATCCTTGATTATTGATACCAGTAAATTTGAATAGAAAATTTTGTCATTCAATCGAAGAATTTCTGCAATTAAATTGGATTAAAAAAAATTCTGAATAATCGATGATAAAAGATTAAAATTTCTTTAAGTCGAAAGGGGATAATAGTGCATAATGTCTTGTTGCATTATGTTCGAACTAATGATAAATACTATATAATTATTTATAAAATATAATAAATTTACATTAAGTAAAAGTTTGAAAAAAAAGTATTAATAAATAAAGATTTTTTGTCTGTTAGTCTGTCTGCTTCTTTGTTAGTTGACGAGGCTAGGCTAAATCTATCGCACGTAAAAGTTTGAAAATTTGGATAAAGATAGACAAAGACAGATGTGAATGCATTTTCGGCATAGATATTTCATTTTTTGATAATTAGCTTGATTAGACATTCCTTGTACAAAATCTCCTTTGCATAACATTATCTTACAAGCGAGATTTTATCAGAGATTTACTGAATCTAGGGCCGTAGAAATGTGTTCCACCCCCCCCCCCCCCCAAAAAAAAAAATAATAATAATAAAATAAATAATAATAATAAATAAAAAATAAATAAATAATCGGGCCTTCCGTTCAGATTCTGGAGAAATATTTTTATTGAATTTTCCATATTAATTTCATTTATAACAATACCAACGGAGCTTCGCTCTCTTTACTGATCAGTTTTTCATAGAAGAACCTGGCAATACCTTCGGCAACTTATACCCGTGCGATCTACAACCGCTCTGGTCTCGGATCAAACGAACCTTGAGTTATTGTGGATTTTTTTAATTTCGTCTCAGATTAAATTCAAATTTTCAACATCTTCTTCATATTGTGTTTAGGAACAACGTACTTATGTATACATATTCTTCTAACTTGTATTTAATCGTGACACTAGCAAAATTTACATTTCCCCCGTTTCAGAAAACATTGTCATAAAATCGCCGCGATACTCTAAAAATCTCATAAAAAATCGTAGAGAACAGAGTTCACTTATTGAGCTAAAAGATTGAAAACGAATTTTTTTCTGCGAATGTCAAAAAGTCGCCATAAAAAGAAAAGAAAAAAAAAACATGAAAATTTTGCAAAAAATTTAAAAATCAGAGAGAACAAAATTTATTATACTAAGCAAAAAGATTGAAATCGGATTATTTCTGCAAGTTAAAAAATCGCCGCAAAACGCAAAAACGCTAAAAGTGGCATAAAAATTTCGCGGAAAATTAAAAAACTCCCATGACAAAATTTACTATATTAAGGTAAAATATTGAAAACAGATTATTTTTACGAATGTTAAAAAAATGTCTTAAAACACAAAAGAAAAAAACGCTAAAAATCGCAGACACGTACCCTCCCCCCAGCCCCCCCCCCCCCCCCATAAAACTATATGCATAATTTGAGCCATGCAGGTACCTTCCTCTCAAATCTAGTAACTCTGCATCCTACAGTCACTTCAGAGAACTCTGAATGGACAGACAGGCACACAAACATCTGTCTTTATCATTCATATTTGCTGACCCACCCGGCGTTGGCCAGGCCCGTCAAAAAATCGTTCAAAACGCGAAAATACTTCAAAATTTTCGCGATTTTTAGAAACTGTTGCACGAGCTCCGACTAAACTTTATTTAAAAGGGAACACATTTTACTGTATTCGGCTAATAGAAATAAACTTTTACTGATGTGGAAAATTGTCGCGAAAAAATTCCGAAAATCGCAAAAATTAAATAGAAACAAAATTTTCTATAATGGGGTATAAGATTAAAAGAGGATTCTTTTATGAATGACGAAAATTCGTCGCAAAAAGCGAAAAATATCTAAAAATCGCATAAAAAATTTTACGAAAAATTCAAAAATCGCTATACGAATTTCGAATAAACTTTATTGAATAAAAGACAAGTTTACTATAGTGGACTAAAACATTAAAACCGGATTTATTTTTAATGTAGAAAAATCACCTCAAAAAAATAAATAAATAAATAAATAAATAAATCGCTAAAAATTTAAAAATAGCAGAGTGTACAATTTAGTATATAGTGGACTAAAACATAGTAACCCAAAATCTTTCACGAATGTTAAAAAATCACAGCGGAACACGAAAAAACGGTTCCGCTCTCAAAGCTGGTAGACGTGGAGGGGCTGGGTTCGAATCCCATCGCGCCCGTCGGCCGCATCGTTTGGAGTTTTCCGTGGTTTTCTTAGGACTTTCGGTAACCTTGTATAAATATGGGTTAGTTTCCCTTATAAAAACCTCCCCATGCTATGGGCCCATCTCCTCGGCGTATATCCCTCGAGTAGATAATCGACTGTAATAAACAATACCATCAGTCTTTTATCCCAATTTACTGAATTTTGTCCTCGGCTAATTTTGAATTTTTTGTGATTTTAGCTTTTTTTTCGCGTTAAATCTGTCGCGATTTTTTTGACATTCGTAAAAGGAATCCTGTTTTAATCTTTTTGCCTAGTATAATATTTTATCCTCTTCGATTTTGAATTTTTTACGCGTTCCGCGGAGATATCTGATATTCATAAATGCAATTCGGTTTCAATCTTTTATCCCAATATAATAAATTTTGTTCTATGCGATTTTTAATTTTTTACAGATATATTACGCGATTTTTCTACAATAGTAAAAGGAACATTCTTTTATCCGAATATAGTAAATTTTGTCTTCTAAGATTTTTGAATTTTTCGTGAATTTTTTCTGATTTTTGTTTGCTTTTTTTCACGTTTTGCGGTGATTTTTTTGGCATCTGTAGAAGGAATCTGGTTTCAAACGTTTAGTTTAATTTAAAAAAATTGTTCTCTGGGATTTTTTAATATTTTGCGAATTTTTTATGCGATTTTTAGCGTTTTGTGGCTTTTGACATTCGTAAAAAGAATCCAGTTTTTTTTTTCTTTCTTTCTTTTCCTTTTTTAGGTGCGTTCGTAATTATATAAATACGTAGCACCTATTGTCGTCGCTTGGTCCGTCCGTCTGTCCGTCCGTCCGTCCGTCCGCATATAACAACGCAAAAACTACCCAACCGAATGGTTTAAAATTTAAGATATATTATCTTTGCAGAATTTTGTCGAGACATTTCAAATTTTATTAAAATCGAATCAAAACTTTAGGAGATATTAATAAAAATATTTAAGAAATTTGAATTTTTTTTTTAAATCGGTGCTTTTTTGTTATAGGAGCTTCGGAAGTTTTATAGTCAAGCGACCGAGCTACTTATTTTATGACAGAAATTAATCTGCAGACGATATAATTCATTTCACAGAATTAAAAATCATCTAGATCTGAATATTTATATGACTAGCTATAGTACGAACGCACCTGATTTGTCACGTTTGACGTACAATTTCCAACTTGTTCTCTTTGCTAAATATAGTAAATGTTACACTCTACTATTCTTGAATTGTTTGTGTAATTTTTACCTTTTCGCATTTTGCGGTTATTTTTTCACATTTTTTTTCTGAAACTGAAGAACTGTTCGGTAGATTTAAGTACTCTCATGATTAAACTGAAGTTGGAAGAATAACAACTTGACACTATAATAGGAAGAAATTGATTCCTATGACAACGTGAACGACGATGCTGCAGTTTTTTATTTTAATCTGGATCAAAAGATAAGCCGCAATAATTCAGATTCGTTATATTCGATAACGGAGTGGGGGTCAAAGACAGTGGGGCCTCCAAACCCAGGTTCGTTTGGGAGAAACTGGCCAGCGATATATTAAATAATTACAAAATATAATTTATATAATTAGATTTGTAATTTATAGAGATAAGAGAAACCGATTAAAAAAGAGCAACAGGTTGAACATAAGGGGATGGCTGCTACTGTAATCACGCTGGTCCCCACTTATTGGGGTCCCGAATGAAATTAAAAAGCATTTTTTTAAACCTTTGAATAAAAAAAATGGAGCATTAAAGTTTTGAACCTTGCGCCCCACACCTTTTTTCACACGTTTTAGCTTCCCCCCCCCCCCCCAAAAAAAAAAAACAAAAAGCAAAAAAAACAACACTAAAATAAGATTTATTTTTTAAATAGAATTTACAGCCTCCAAAAATTTTTCTATCTGGGGATTTTTATAAAGAAAGGGGGCTACAGAAAGAAAGCGACCATCTGCTTTGGTTGAAGGAAGTAATAGTAAAAATTATTGCAATTCCAGTAAGAAAAATGATAATAACAAATTCCTATTTTTTCAAAATTTGACTAAGATCTTTAATGAAAAAATGAATTTGATTAAAACATAAACTAAAATTTTATTTAAAGATATTTCTTTTTCAAATAATTTTAAAAGTTAAACTTCGTTATTCTTCGCAAAGTTCTGTAATAGCTGACTATTGGGCCCCTGACTTTGCCCAGCCCAGTACGGTTAGGGCCGGGCCCGGGTTTGGAAATTTTGGCCCGTGCAGATCTCTATTGTGAGGTCCGGTACAGATGTTTTGAGGGGCCCTCTCCCATTCCCTACATATAGTATATGCATATACATAATACAAAATCTGTCTTTACAGCACCCTATTTAGCTTAAAAGGTCTTTTTGTAGTGTCCAATATAATTGTACCCCTTATCGCCTTCTGGGAATTACTGAAAGCTAATCCCTGATAAAACGACAATGCCTAATGAGACATGGAGTTCTAGTCCAGAGGCTCTTTTGCCTTAAGGTATATAGGCTGCGGTTGGTCCTTTCTAAGAAAACCGGAAGTTTCTCCGTTCCTGTTTATTTGGAAAAAGAATGATCAAGGACGTGACGTGACAATTTGTCCCCTCAGTATAGGACAAGAGATAACTTCTAGAAAATGATTTTTTTTTCCAAGTTAACTTGTAAAAGAAAGAAAATGTACTTGCAACTTCAGATTTGGAACATTATATAATTTCTTTTTTTTCTTTTTTCGTTCAGTCTGGTCCGGGCCCCCTTTGCTCCCGGGCCCCTGTGCCCCCCCCCCCTCTCGCCGGCCCTGCTTGTATCATATTATTGAGTGTTTGGTATGAAAAATGTGGGCCCACATATGGAAGCTGAATGGATTGTATGTCTGTTAAAATATGATATCCGTTTACATATGAATATTGATTTTTATTGGTTTTTTTAATGGCCATTAATTACTTGATCTATTTTTACATATATATATGTCATATGATTGCTTGTATATGAAAGTGTTTATTTCAATAATTTTTATAGTATATGTGTAACTTTTCTCCAGTGATTTGCATAATATAATGTAGCCATTTTTATGGTGAGGTAAGGTAAAAGGTGTAGCCATTTTTTGGTGAGGTATCCTGTAGTAAAATGTAGCCATTTTTATGGTGAGGTAAGGTAAAAAATGTAGCCATTTTTATGGTGAGGTAAGGTAAAAAAATGTAGCCATTTTTATGGTGAGGTAAGGTAAAAGTGTAGCCATACTTAATATGGTGAGGTAAATCTGTTGTTCAATTTCAAGGTTCAAAGGTCAAGACAAAATGTACAAGATCACCATGTAATTTACTCTTCAAAATGTGACTGCATTTACTAATGTTAAGATTCAACTTGAGATATTCAAATTTATTTGCATAAATATAGGACTTTATAGAATTTCTTATGCATTTTTTTTTAATTGTATATTTCTGAATCTATTATACAAAGCTCATAAGAATTGAGTTTTCAGAAGTGAAGTTGTGTGTTTCACTGTAAAGTTTTCTTTACTTAAGTAGGTTGTTATACTGTATTGTCCTATATATATTTGTTGTTAATGTTGAAGTGTTTTTTTATATGAAAATCTTTAATTATTGAAAATTGTGTTTATACATCTATCAAAGGTGGTAGATTTAAATATTTGGTGTATGAAGCGAGAATATTTTTCCAATTTGAATACGATTTTAGTTCTAGTATAAGTGACAAGTGGGGGGGGGGGGCAATGTTAGCATATATAAAGCTTTCCTTGATCACTTATACAATAATCAAATGCTTTCATTTCTTTTCTCTAAACTACTTTTTAACCTTAAGCTAAACAGCTGTCCCTTTTCCATTCAAACCAGCAGTTGTTTATTTAGATCTATCTTTCCAGAGATCCCAATTACCTCACTTTGTTTTTCATAACCATATCAGCTTGCTGTTTTTTTCCTCCAACGTTATTAGCTTATCTGGATTGCATGTTTGTTATCTTTAACCACAAGAGGGCTTCTATGAATGAATGATGTAACGTGACACACCCTCCTTAGGTACTACAACTTTCATTCAGCTGTTGGTTTGGACTGGGGAGTATAAAGGTTGTAACACAACGTTATCATTATCTGGTTTTTTTTCTTTTGAGAAGTTCGAGAAACCATTTTGCCTTGTCAGCATAATGGAGTTTCATTTTATTAGATGTTTTATTTGACCAGATGTTTCCAGCTGTAGTTATTCATTTTCCTTTTTGTTTGGTTGAAAGTAGAAGATGTTTTTACAAATAGGGAAAGATGTTTGTGCTACATATGTTGTATAGAGTTATCAAGTGGATTATAAGTTTTATACAAACATCGTTTTCCAGAATTAGATGTTAATGGATGTTATGAAAATGAGACTGAATATTTTTTTGCCACGTTGTCATTGTCAGCCATTAAAATATTTCGTTATGTAAGTTTATTTTTCATACTTTAAGTTTATTTATATTCTGTTTGAATTTATTTGTAAATTTTTTTTGTTAATAAACGTTTAGTTTATTTAAAACTTAACTTGCTTTATCATTGTTTATTTTTCACTCTGCCATTTATTTTTCAGCTTCCAATACTCTGCTTATAATTTAATTAAATTTTAGAAGCCAGCATTCTTGGTGTATGCACCGGCTGTCCCGATATACCGGGGCTATCAGTTAGTTTAAACTGAAAATTAAAGAAAAGGATTAATTTAAGAAAAAATATATGTGATTCTACATCACAGGAACATTGGTCAGTTCCTATAGTTTGCCAGGTAGGCAACTCCGTATTGAAGACACGGACAGAGTATCAAAATTCTTTTCACAATCTCTGGACTTGTGATCATCAGTGCACTTAACGCATCTGGTCGGTAAAATGCAAACAGGGCAGAGTAAGAAAAACCCTGACAGTTTTAGCACTGTGAGGGTTCTTTTTTAGCCTGGTGTAGCTTCCTAGTCTAAGTGTCGAACATGTAGCTTATCAGCAGATTAAGACAGCTTAAGAATATTTGACAAAGAAGTATTTAATCAAAAACAAATGCGTATATTTTGATTAAATAAGTAAATTAAAGTAATTCGATCATTATTATCGACAAAATGATTATGAAGAGTATTTAAAATACTCAAGCTCAGGTCCTTTTCAGCAGGACAAGTCAATAGATAGTTCACTAATTGGTTGCAAGCGTGGGCTATGTCGTAAATAAATTGTAAGAGTTATCTTGGAAGAAATGGGGTTCTTAATTCGAATCACTGGTGCGAACTGGGCACACAACTCTGTTCAAAGAGTTAAAAGACTGGGTTTGTCATCTTGACTTAGCGATCTAAGCGCTACATATAGCACAATGACAAAGTTGTATTGAGTTCTCTTGGAAGCCAGGTTGTGTAGATTAAAACAAGAATACTTATTAAAATTCTCTCAGAAAATGGTTCCGAACTGGTCGCAATTTACTCGAAGAATCAGAAGTGTCCGCTGAGGCTCACAGTGATTAAAATGCGTTTTCTTGAGTCCAAGATGGACGCGATTCCATACAGCTCCTGAGGCTATTTACGAACGCAGTTGATAGGCCTCTCATTTCAATTCTCGAAGAATACTAACTATCTAACTAACTGCTCCTCATCTTTGATCTTCACATTTTATCTCTTCATCATTTTTGGGGGGTCTCGAATGGAGGAACCTCTATCGGGGGAGATTCTGGGACAACTGAGAATTGTCTGATAAGGTGATGGTCCGATTTCTTTTATCTTACCTGGGAGGAACAGGACTTCTGAGTTTTCTGGCTTGGAAATCCTTATACATGGGATCCCTTGAAGTTTCTGAACCAGTGTAAATTTGGCATACATGCGAAACTTTAATAGACGTAAACTTCGAAGCTGACCTCAGTTTCCATAATTTCTGTGATTTAAAAGATGCGATTAACCTCTGATTGTTTGCGATCGAAGCATAAAATAGATATACTTTTCATTAGAGACGGGACTCATATATATTAAGGTCACTGTCATGTCCAAGAAATCATTATTATCTAATGCAATTTTTATGCCTTGGATAATTTTTATGCCAGTATTGATTGAAAGGACCACTCTAAGAGGTTTCGCATCTTCCAAGATGTGTGATTAAAACTGGACATTCTCCTGAAGTAAGAAACTTTGTATACGACGATATTCATCGACACTACCGAATTTGATGCTTAGATACTAGTTCTTGATCTGAGATTGGGCAGTATTTTCAATTTTTTTAAATTAAAATTAGAAGCACTTGCCAGTTAGCTGATGGGATGATTTTAATGGGGGACACCCTGACTTTCTTAACTTTACTAGTAGCACTAGCTTCCTCTTTAGCTGAAAGATCCATAGGGCTTTCCTTATCATTAGCTTAGTTCTTTTTGCTTTTCTTACCAGCAACTTTTGTGAATTTTACCTCATCCGTGGGATTTGAATTTAGACAGTCGTCATCTTCATCAATCCTTCTCTTGTTCGTTGAAGGAATTTGGTTGACCCCTGCACCAGCAGGTGGCACCATTTCTATCGCCGAGCTTGAGTCGGCCTCCTGTTCGGAAAAATTTCGAAATAGTGGGGGGGGGGGGGGGTCTTTACTTGCGCTTTGGCAGATGCTGTAATTTATGAGAATAGATTAGTTTTACTAACCTTTCTTACCATCTCTGTATCCTTCCAGAGGACATCTATTAGATCCATCATAGTTTTCAATGTTATAGAATCATCTGGGGATGGTTCCTTCAATTTCTGCCCCTTATACGTCTATTATTGGCGATGTAGAAATCAGCAATAAGCTTAGAGTTGAACTTCTCTATCTTGACAGGCGCCAACTTCGATAGATCATCATAACCAGTATGAGACAAAAGTCCAGTACCCGTTTCTCTAAGAACTACAGGGGATTTATTTCCCAAATTGCCATAGTCTAAAATGCAGCATAAGTTTTCATTCGGATCACTGAGGTCTGAGGATCGCCTTCCACGAAGTAAACAGTGCAGAACATACAGACACTTTAGGCTGCTTAGAAACATCCTTTGAAATGACAGTTTCCAAAGAGTACTTAAAACTCCTTAAATAAACAAAATACTCCTTAAAAACTTATTAAATTATAACAAAGTATAATGTAGCGTTGAACAATTATAATTGAAGTATACAAGAGTAGAAAATAGAAATATAATGTATCGCACGGTGAATAATACTGCTTAAGCATGTATGGCTTGGAAGAGATCAACCTTTAAAGGAAGTAAAATAAAAATATTTTCATCTTTACAATGGTAAATTTTAAGTGATTACTGCCATTCTTTAATTTTTTTTTTTTTTTTTTATATGCTGCGTGGTTTTTCCCCTCAAAATTTACTTTTAAAATCTAACGTCATATGATACATGATCAGTATTTGGGATTTGACTGGCCTCTGTATATATGGCCGTCGGTCACTGCATAAAATATTTCTTCAAATTTACGAAACCAACGAAATCAATAAGCAATGCATTGTGAATACTTTGTAATTTTAGCAGTAGCTATTACATTTTAATAGGATAAAATCAGTTTTCTCCCTAAATCAGGTATTAAAAATTAAAGTGGGTGTGCGTGTTACACAAGGCCATGAAAAAAATGTCTTAAAATTCTTGTACTCCTTACAAGTAAAGGTACTATAGTCTGTGAAGGTGAATTTTGATTTTTGTAGCTCATTTGATTCGTCTCATCGAGCTAAGTAATTTGCTGTCTCGCATATCGGTTATTGAGTTTTGATAATGACAGGAGACCGGTTCAAAGTTTAAAATTTCGTTCATTGAAAACCAGTTTCCGTCAAAGAAATAAGTAAGATTTAAATTTATTTATGGTTCTTACACTGACATGCATAGATAGTCAGTTTTTGACACATTGTTCATTCCGAAGAAGTGAATAAACAAAAATATATCTCACAATACACACAACGAGCAAAGGCTTCTTCAGCTAACTATACGACGACGCATTCAAAACAGCTCTGCTTTCACCATAACTTGCGAAAACCTGCCTGTCAGGTAGCATACGAATATTTTATCTGCTATTACAAATTCTTATAATAACAGCAATAATATAACCATATAGTAGTTATTGGCAATGTATGGCACTGTAAAAACAATTAGTAAACTTAAATCGCACTTGTTTCTTTGAAGGCATCTGTTTTTCACTGAACGAAATTTTGAAATTTGACTTGGCCCATTGTCATTATAAAAACTCAATAGCTGATATGCGAGGTATAAAATTACTAAGCTCGATGAGACTAATCGAATGAGCTATAAAAATCGAAATTCGCCGTCACAAACTATAGTACCTTTACTTGTTAGAATTTTTTTAGACTCCTTGGATTTTATCTTCTTAAGTCTGTATGAACCCTGAAAGTGACACGAAACAGACATCTACTGCCGTGTCAAGAACACAGATTATAATTCGACATATCTCGTGCTACAAGACAAAAACGAAATTTAGACTGATGCAGGGATCTCTCACATTAACTTTTCCATTATTCATCTATTTTAATTTAAGAGTTCTTCTTTTTAGACTGAATTACAACTCGGCAAGTAGCATCATGAAGCTACTCCGAAAAGCCACATAATTTATTCAGAAAAACTTAACCTGTACTAAAATACTGTATAAAATTGGAGTGTCTGTCTGATTTTCAGAACCCCCCCCCCCCCTAGTATTAAGTTCATTCAACTATTTTGGCGACGTATAATAACATTAAAAAATTGTCTGTCTGTTCTGAATAGGCTCAAAAACAGTTGCATAACAAACTCTAAACCTATCATGGGCAAGATAGCGAAATGCTTCTGCACTCTCAGAAATACTTCCTTCAAATCGGCATACTTGCGTTATTTGAAGAATGTCTGTTTATTTTTTTCTTCGTTACAGGAAGGAAAATATCCGCCAATTAAAGAAACTTTCGCCTATTTTTTTTCTCCGTTATAGGAGAGAAATTTTCTGTTATTTGAAGAAATGGTTTAAAAAAAATTTTCTCTCTTTGTGCTGCCATCTGTGGATTATTGCAGAAGTATTTATTGATGTATTTTAAGAATAATTTTTGGCTGAACTGTGGGTTGATCCAGGACACGACTGCCTTGAGTCTAGTATCTTTTTTTATACCGCTAACTAGACCCCTACCTGCCCGGCATGAGTGCCTAGCTTGACGAGTTAGTACCTGGGAACGGGGCGGAAATCGCCTGATCACAGCATGGCTGTGATCCAGTTTTGTTGGCATCGCTACAATGCTTGCTCTCTAGTGGTTTGCTACAGTTATCTTTATTTGCCGGTTCAAGGTTTCTATTTAACTTTGTTGAACTGGCAGATTTTAAAAAAGCAAAAATTAACCCCTTCGCGACGAGCATCCTTTACAGAATTTTTAATCTTTTACCACCGGTTTCTCAAAACAGAAATTTTCACCTAATTGAATTGCAGAAATGCTGTCATTAAATAAGGCAAAGCTTACAATAAAAAGTTACCGGTGTGATTAATCAAAGATTCTGAGCATCTTATGCATCATGTATACGTGTCGCTCGTCCCCAAAGGGTTAAAGAAGTGAAAGTAATTGGTCTCATAATTTAGAACCTTGATCAGGTGACGAAACCTTCACCTGACTAGGCACCCCCCAGAGGTATAATTCACAGGGAACTTGGAAGACTTTGCACCCACGACAGATTTTACATGCACCAGGTGCCTTTAGCGTACATAGATTTACATATTTGTCATCTCTATTGACTTGTCATGCTCATGGTGGATTGTCACTGTAGTGTTTTTTGCCCTTTTTTTGGGGGGGGGGGGGCTTATTTCACTTTTCGTTTTTATTTGTCTCTGTCAGGGTTTTTTGCTGTTTTTATGGGCTCACCCCTGTAGTGGGTTGTTTCTGTCTTATCATTCGTTGGGTTTTTGTCTCTTTCTTGATAGATTGATATCTCTAGCTTGTGCTAGAGCTGGTTGTCACATTTTGAATCTTGGTCTTCTTTCGAGAGTTTCACTGGTTATTATGTCACTATCGTGGGTTTTGTCACATTGTAACTTTTGTTACTGGTGGTTGTCACATTGTAACTTTTGTTACTGGTGGTTGTCACATTGTAACTTTTGTTACTGGTGGTTGTCACATTGTAACTTTTGTTACTGGTGGTTGTCACATTGTAACTTTTGTTACTGGTGGTTGTCACATTGTAACTTTTGTTACTGGTGGTTGTCACATTGTAACTTTTGTTACTGGTGGTTGTCACATTGTAACTTCTGTTACTGGTGGTTGTCACATTTCTGGATGTTGCACACTCATTTTTGTTGGTTTTGTCACTTTAACTCACCCGTGCTGGGGGTTAAACTATTGTCAAAAAAAACTATTGTCACGAAAAAATAAAAATTTCTTCGTGAATACACTTAATGCGATCAGTCCATTGAATCCTAATGGCTGTTATCTCTGCTTTTGAATTTTGTGCAACTTGTTGATTTGTTATTTGAAAAACTTGGTGCACTAATGGAGTAGGGCTGGTTCAGTGGCTGTTAGTCCGTCATATATGTATGAGCGAGGCTAACGGAAAAGAAAGGCTACCGCAGTGCTTTACACGTATCTTTTTTTCACAGACCGCTAGAGTGACGTGATGCTCTTTTCGCACACCTGCAATGGTGCATTCGAGCATCACGTGACTCTCGCGGTCTGTTAAAAAAGATACGCGTAAAGCACCACAGTAGCCTTTCTTTTTCGTTAGCTTCATCTATGAGACTGTATTCACTTGATGAGACACTATTTTTTTTTTATATTAACTTTCTTTGGCAGGTGTGATTTGCGCATTCACCAATTAATTACTTTGTTGTGTTTTGTTCACTTTTTGTTGGTTATTGGACTTCATCAGTTGGTGAAATTCAGTCCGTCACAGATGACTTCCACTTCTCACTAGTGCTGAAGAAAGGCGCTTGCTAGAAAAAGAGTTTGAAATGATGATAGGGGTTTTCTTGAAATTGGGGCTTAAAAAAATTGGGGTTTAGAAGGCTGGCAATTTTTAAGTTAATTGCGGGGACATTTCGTCGTTATGAGATGATGGTTGGGGTTTTAACACTTTAGTATTAATAGAGGATAAAAACATAAATTATACATATTTTTAATTTGATTGTTAGATGTAAAATATGAATATTATACTTTTAAAAATATCGAGAAGAAATGTTTATTTTTTTGAGTAAAATCAATTTTTCTTTCAACTATTATATATTTTCTAAATGTGTTCGTTTAGAATATATTTTAAGTGGGAGTATTTTTTAAAACTTTTTAAAAAATAAATTTCGAATAATTTTAAATGAATGAAAAAATTGTTACTTTTTTAAATTCGAAACCACTATTTTTGTTTTTAAATAAATTAGAAATTTTAATTTATTGAATTTTTAGTTTTTCACTTTTAAAATAAATCTGAACTTCAGTATTAATAGAGCTTGCAGTGAATAAACGGAAATTTCCCCTCTTCTTCAGCTTTTTGGTAAGAATTCACGAGAAAAGCATGTTTTCAAGGAGTACTGAAATTATTTGTTGGAAATGAGAAATAATTTAGCGTATAAAGACTTTTATGACAGTGTGGCTACAATCTAGTGTGCCACATTCTGATACCTGAAATAGTTTTTAAGAAAACTGAGAAAAACCTGGAGAATCGGTCCATCAACCCATCTTCCAATACTCCAAAACTAATGGATCCATTTTAAAGAATCTTACGGCAATTGAAAGGTCTCATTAAAATTTGTAAATGATAATAATGACATTTTTAGCTTATGACTTACACATTTTAATTTAAAAATTGGATGGGTCAGTACGAGGGTGGTTTGGTAAGTTCTCGGCCTGACAGTGAAAACACGAGATTTTTGACAAAATTTCATATTTTTCACTGTAGTCCCCTTGCAACTCAATATATTTAAGATATACTCTTCTGTGCGAATTCTTTAGTGCAGCCTTGTACGAGGGTGGTTCGAAAAGTTCCCGGCCTGAAAAAGAAAATACAAGATTTTTGACACTATTTCATTTTATTTTTCAACTTGCAACACAATACATTTCAGAAGACATTTGAGAAATGTTCATTCTTTGGCGTTTTTGGTCGACGTTCAACAAACGTGGCACGCATCGAGCGGAAAGCTTTTTCATACCCAAAACATCATGTAAAATGTGGTGGACACTGTTTATCGAGATGTTTGCAATATCAGCAAGTTCGCGTATCTTCAATCGCCAATCATTCAATACGGCATTGTGCATTTTTGAGACGATTTTGTTGGGCGTCCTGAGGGTTCATTATCGTGAATGGATTTCCTACCATGTTTAAATTCACCAACCCACTTTTTTATCGTCGAATATGAAGGACAAGAATCTTTTTAAGATAGACTGTAACACTTTTTGTATGTTTGTGGGGATTAAATATTTTTTGACAAAGTATTTTATGACAGCTCGAACTTCAATTTTTTTCCATTTTTCGAAAATTTCAAAACTTGTGTATTTTACTTTATCACCCAGCGATAACCAATAAACTCATGCATCTGAAACTCGGCGGCATGTCATCTAAAGGATCATACTTTACAAACAATATTGTCATTTGTTCATACTTGTTTCATTTCTGTGTTAAGGCAAGAACGTATCAAACTGCCCTTGTATTTTCCCTCAAAAAGCTCGAAAGATCTCATAAAATACAAAAGCAAAGCAACAGGTTGCTAAGCAGCTAGTTTTTTTAATAACAATTTACTCAAACTTGTTTTTTGAAAGTTCAAAATATGTGTTTTATTATGTGTGTATATATATATATAAACTTCCTAAAATAGGCTTATTTTTCAAGCCGAAAAACTCCCCTTCTGCTCATTATTATTATTATTATTTTAATGAAATTCTAATGTTTATTTATTTCAACAAAAATATTTTCTCTCTTTTTTTAATATTTAGTTATCTTTCTTTCTTTATTTTAGGCTCCAGAATGCTTCCATTTCTGTTGTGGAAGAGTATAAAATAGCAATCAACGAAGCTTTAGAAATCTCGTCTATGAACAATTTGCACCCAATCCCTGGGAAGACTTTGATTGTTTGTCAGCTTGGGGCTAAAGGATTTGATGTTACAGCTAAGGTAAAGCCCATTTCATGATATTCAATCTATTTGAGATTGCCGTTTTTTAAAGTCCTATTTCTTGTGTTTAAATAAAGTGTGAGAATCCTGATGATTTTTTAAATGGGTTAATCAAGTACTCTTTGTACCAAAGACAAGTTGAGTCTTTTTTAACACTCTCCAACATAGTTGAAAGGTTTCACTATAAAAATAAATAATCAGAGTTTAATTAAAAACATATAAACAATAAGATACACTAAAATTAAAAACAAATTAGCTATTTCTTGCTATAAACCTTGCACTTATCAGTAAAAATATCAATATCAACAATTGCAAGAGAACAAGTCATTCAGAGTTAAAGTTGAAGTTACGTTACATATGGAGCAAAACTCTATAGTCTTCTGTTCTGGAACGGTGAA
This sequence comes from Maratus michaelseni, assembly GCA_963931845.1. Taxonomy (NCBI): domain Eukaryota; kingdom Metazoa; phylum Arthropoda; class Arachnida; order Araneae; family Salticidae; genus Maratus; species Maratus michaelseni. Next base: position 20,066,263 of record OZ007586.1, read on the forward strand.
CTTCTCATTCAGGTGGGATTTCTCTAATTTAGTATACCAACCTTCTAAAAATATTCTGCTAGCATATATGTTTTGTCTGATCGTAAAACACCAGCATTCATAAACTCCGGGATGTGATCTGTTTTTAGTGCATGAATGACGATCTTCAAACATAGAGTGCCTTTCTTAAAGGCATATTCAAGTTCTTTTAATCTAGTCTCCAGAGATTGACAAGTTTCACCAATGTAAACGGAATTGCAATTAAGACATGAGGTTTTAAATCGCACCTTTTAATTTGGATCTTGTTTTTTATTTATTATTGCTATTATAAAAAAAATAATTGGATGCTAAAATACAGGGATAATGGAATGTCTTAATAGTCTATTTTTTCATGCTTCAGATAATTAATAGTTATGTGTAAAAATGCCATTCGCTATTATTTATCAGCATTTATATTTTCCGAAAAATAGTCTAATGGTATTAATATATAGGGAACATTTCTTTTTGCCATAATAGTACAATAATCGAGATATTTAGATAAGATATCAATTTAATTAAGATATTTAATCTAGATTTATAGATATGAATTTATTCAAGAGCAGGGACGTGTATCGAGTATTCGTCTGGCAATTCCTGCGAATACCGTCATCAATGTTTAATTTTCTTAAATATCCATTCTCAAACAATAAAATAAATAGTATAAAAACAATGTATCTTATATATAGGATTTCATTTCTTAAATGTTATGAATTAATTTCTCAATTTATTCATAGATAAAAAGAATAGCACTTGTGTGCATATTATTTTCAGATGTTGAAAGATTTTTTTAAAAATTATTATAATCTTTTTAACTATATGTAATATTTGAGAACTTGCTTTTGTTGAATTCTTAAAAAGAAAAAAACTGTTAATTAAGAAAATCCCTTTTTTAAATACTATAATTTCCTATGAATATGGTCATTAACAACTAATTTTCTTAGTGTCACTTTTCAAACAGTAAAATAAATAAAATAAAGCTTTTATTTAAGCATTCTATTTCTTCATTATTTTAGTAAATTAATATCTCAATTTATGGATGGTTAAAAATAACATTATGTAAGAATTAAAATATATTAAAAAGCTTTTCTAGCCAAATATATTCGTCTACACTGAATATTTTGATACACTATATGGACAATGATGACCGGTCACTTGTAATTTTAGACATTTTGTTAAATAGCTAGAAAAATACATGAGAAATTATCCTGAAACTTCAGGTGTGTAAACAGCATATTAGAAGTCAGTTATTTCCGCGAAGATTTTTTTCCCGAAACCCCACAAGGGGCCATCAACAGATTGAAGAAAAACGAATATCTTTTAGATAACCCTGTAAAAACTAATGTCGCAAAAGCGTTGAAACTTTAGCACATGATTGGGAAGCTTTTTGTAATAAACTGTGTCAGTGGCGTATCCAGGATTTAATTTCGGGGGGGGCTGACTTAAATTTCGATAATGTTCTGAGTCTTACTAAATATGTTGAACTGCGTTATAAACAGAAATCATGTTTCGCAATAAGGCCGTAGGCAGAGAAAAACGGGGGGGTACGGGGCCGAACTCGAGCATCCCCCCCCCCCTTGCCGAAATAAGTTGAAAAGTAATAATGGATTGTTTCATGTACTTTCATTTAAAAGAAAGTCATTGTAGCTTATAATCTATAAAGTTGTCTCCTTCTCCCCTAAATTCTGGCTATGGCGATTCTTGCTTGACAATAAATTAATTTTGCTTGGGACAATCTCAAACAAACTTTCTTTTGCTATTTTAGGATCAATTTCCTATTACTGCCAAGGCACGTGGGGCACTTTCCCAGAACCCACATATTTAAGGAGCCCAAAAATTTATGGTGTTTGAAATCAATTTTATTGTTAACAATCTTAATAGATTAAGAAATTAAAATTTCTAGATTCATTACACAACTTATGTAAGCTAAAATTGTCAGTGATATCATAAGTATATTTATAATTTTTCTTCTCATTTGAAGATTTAAGTTTCTCATAGTGCGCCCAATTTATTTCAGCTTCTTCATGTGTGTTTTAAATTTGTTTAAAAATGTTTTAATTCTATGACTATCTTATTTATAAAATATCATTTTCTTTGGATTGCGTATGTTTTTAAAGTTCGTGCAACATTAGTTCATGTTTATTTAACATGATATTTGAGTCTGTCAAGTTAATTTTTCCGAAGAAATTTCAATAATAATAATAATCCAACTTCAGTTCACATTTATTCTCAGTCTTTCATTTAAATGGGTGCATTACATAGTTATATTCATACACTCCTCATTCACAATATTTGTAAAAATGTGATAATCTCCGGTTAGGGCCAAAAATATTTTCTGTTGCCATAGCCCAAAATTTTGATGGTCAGGGTCTGTTCAGGACAAACAAACTTTCTTTGCAAAATCTATTTTCTTAATACCAACAAAAATTTAATTCAAAATCTTAGGGGTAGCAAGCATTCCTTCTTGATCTCCCCCTTCCCTTCGTATGCATGCTCCTGGGATTTTGATCAAACGTATGGCTATTAACCTTCAAGAAATATATGTTAAAAAAAACTTATCAAATTTGTGAAGGAAGGGACAAGTTAAGAATTAATTGGAAACTAAACATCAGATTTCCCTTTTTTAAAAAAGAGTTAAAGTTATTGAATTTTGGCTAACAATATTACTGGACTTTTTTTAAAAAACGGTAAGTAAAATTGTAAGAAAATTTATTTTTAACCTGTGAATTTATTTAATGCTATGCTTCTTTTGTTAAATATTCCAAATGGTAAAAATGCCGATACTAAAGTGTGTCGTGTCAAAATAAGAGCGATTAGAAAAGAACACTATTCGTAATATTGTACTTTCATAGAAGAGAAATTAAGAATTTTTATCTTTTGGTCTTTTGGTGGATCACTCGTACACTGAAATATTGAAAAAGGAATCTTCCTCCTGCTCATCAACGGGAAACTTTCTGACACATTTTTAAACGAAAAGGCATTAGACTGGCAGGCATGACTATGGAAGAGATTTGGAATCGAGATGAGTTTTCCATTTTTTGGTAAATAGATTACTTATCGAGTTATACGTGATTCTGGTAACGTATTAACGACTCGTTTTTCACATTTCTCACTCTGCCGCGTTGGGAATCTGATTCAAAATGCCAACTCGGACATTGCTTTCTGAAAGATTTTCTACCTTTACAAAAAAAAGGGAAACGTGTTTCAATTGCAAAGTTTCTGAATAAAAAAAGACCTGTGAATTTCATGCGTTTCCGAGCAAAAATGAATTAAAAAATATGTCATAAAGTAGCCAGTTTGTAGCTGTTGTTTGAGAACAGCTTTAAATCTGGAAAAGCAGGTAACATAAATAAAACTAGTTTGCTAGTAAAAAGACCAGGAACAAACAAATGAACAGGAGATTATTTTTTTTAGTATTACTACTGGGCTTCTTTAAAAGACTCTTCAAAAACCAAAAATCAATAATCTTGCTTTATCAATAATCTTGCTAGTAATCTTGCTTGACATTGCCAGTCACAAAAAAAAATTCAGTTCGTAGATTTGCTGATTTGGCAATAATGTTTAATGTCACTGCGCACCAATATACCTCCTTAATCTTGGCATCATTTGGGGAAGAGAGTTAAATATTCTTTAAATTAATTAAACTACTTCTAGATCTTGCCAATTGAGCATATTATACGTATTCAATTATCCACTAAAACATGTGTGGAACTTTTTTTTCAGTCATTTGAAAATAGATTTTGTGGTCTCAAGTAATTTTGATTGCAGGACTGAGAGGCATATGAGTACCATATGAGAGGCATATGGTATATGGCTAACGAGAAAACAAATTCGTTGCGCACCAGAAAATAAAACAGATTTATCTCAAAGAGAAAGAAACAAAGTCAGTGTTTTTTAATTTCACTGCGACCACTTCAGAAGGGGAATGGAGTTGTTACCCCATAAGCCCCACCCCTTGTGTATTAATATGGGACTAAAGAAAACAGATTGGGTTGTCCATTGCATGACAGAAAAAATAATTCTAATTTTATCTCAAATATAAAGAGAAAAATCGGCACTTTTTTCATTCCATTTTTGACCATTTTGAGAAGGTGGAGGGTCTGTGCCCCATCAGCCCCTTTCCCCTCTTTGTATATGCTGTGGTGTTACTCTGTACTAATATGGGAGTAAAGAGAAGAAAGTAGGGTCTCTTGTATAACGAAAAAAAATACAAATTTATCTCAAAGAAGAAGACAAATAGCATCATCTTCATGAGATGTTCGACTATTTCGGGAAGAGGGGGCCCCTCTGTAACCCCATCAGCCCTTTACCCTTTTTAGATACGCTCTGATGTCAATGTGAACTAATATGGGGCTAAAAAGAAGAGAGTGGGTAGTCTGTTGTATAACCAAAAAAAAAATTACAAATTCATCTCAAAGAAGAAAACAGCACTTTTTTCATGAGATTTTCGGCTATTTTGGGAAGGGTGGGGGTGTAACCCATCAGCCCCCTTCTCCTTTTTAGGTATGCTCTTATGTCATTGGGGACTAATATCGGGTTAAAAAGGAGAGAGTGGGTAGTCTATTGTATGACAAAAAAATACAAATTTATCTCAAAGAAGAAAAAAACAGCACTATTTTCATGAGATGTCCAACCATTTGGGAGAAGGGGGGGGGGGCTGTAACCCCATCAGCCCCCTTTTTCTTTTTAGGTATGCTCTGATGGCAATGTGAACTAATATGCGACTAAAAAGAAGAGAGTGGATAGTCTGTTCTCTGACAAAGAAAAAATACAAATTTATCACAAAGAAGAAATAAACAGCACTATTTTCATGAGATGGTCGACTATTTCGGGAAGGGGAGCTGTAACACAAACAGCCCCTACCCCTCTTCAGGTGTGCTCTGATGTCAAAGTGGACTAATATGGGTTTAAAAAGAAGAGAGTGGGTAGTCTATTGTATGACAAAAAATATATATACACAAATTTATCTCCAAGAAGGAAAAAACAGGACTTTTTTCATGAAATATTCGCTATTTCGGGAAGGGGGGGGTTGTAAATCCATCAGCCCCCTTCCTCTTTTTAGATATGCTTTGATGTCAATGTGAACTAATATGGGGTTAAAAAGAAGATAGTGGGTAGTCAAAAAAAAATTACAAATTTATCTGAAAAAAGAAAAAAGCACCATGTTTATGCTGGGATGTCAATGCGGACTAATATGGACTAACGAGAATGGCTAATCCGCTGTATAACAGGAAAAAAAATTAGAAATTTATCTAAAAAAGAAAGAAGATGCACTTTTTTCATTTTACTCTTGACAATTTCGGGGGGGGGGGGGGGGCTGTAGCCCCATCAGCCCACCCCCAGGATACGCCACTGAACTGTGTTCGTTTGTATGAGTGTAGCACGTATACTCGTGGATAAATTAAGGTTTTTATAAAAACAATCCCAATTGTCACCAAGTATTTTACATATCATTTGCAGAGTTCTTATTATAAAAGAATGTTCTTTTCAGGAAACTTAACAAACAACATTGTACACAATACTAGTCGTTTAATTCTCCCCTGAAATCAGAATCTACAAAAAACAACTTTTCAAAAGTAAAAAAAAAAAAAAAAACAAGATAAAAAAAAAAAGTTGTGGCTAAAAAATGGTGCGATATCAAATTTCCAAGATTTTATTATATTGCTTATTTAACTTTTTTCCATTAAATAAGTTATCATATATATAAGTCGAGTGCCTATGTAATGTTAATAGAAATCGTTTTCTCCTGTACTAAATACATCCTAACGTGTTTCTGAAAATTCATTTTTTTTCAAATTATGCATGATGGGCTTGGCGGCCATCTTTCCATATTATACACAAAATTCTAAGCACCCAAATCCGTAGTTAAAATCGGAAGTTCAAAATTGTAATTTAAGGAAATATTTTAAGCGTTTTGTTTAAGGATTTGTATGCTGTGAAAATTGTTTTTTAAGATAATGATGACTTATCTTAAGGATTTATCTTATGATTAATTTTTTAAGAGTAATTAATCATTTCAAACTAGTAAAAATCAATTTCTCAAAATATCAGTCTTCCCCAATTTATCTGTCCGTAGTTAAAATCTGAAGTTCGACATTGTTATAAACATATTACATTGCAAACATTTTACGCTTTTACTTTAGAAAGTTGGGTGCTTAGAAATATGTAAAGATGGCCGCCAAGCCCATCATGCATAATTTGAAAAAAATTAAATTTTCAGAAACACGTTAGGATGTATTTAGTACAGGAGAAAACGATTTCTATTAACATTACGTAGGCACTCGACTTATATATATGATAACTTATTTAATGGAAAAAAGTTAAATAAATAATATATAGCTTGGAAATTTGATATCACACCATTTTTTAGCCACAACTTTTTCTTCTTTTATCTTTTATCTTTTTTTTTACATTTGAAAAGTTGTTTTTTGTAGATATCATTTCTTTTTTTTAAATAGATTATACATAATTTAAATAATCTACTCTATGAAATTAACAGGAGAATGTTATTTAAAATTACATTTTACTTTCAGTCATTGTTTAAAGGTTAACTAGAAATACCAGTAGATTTTTCAATTAAACTAATTACACTCTTAAAAACAACATAGTAAATGTGGCTTGTTATAATACTTGTTATCCTTCGTTAAAAAATATCACTGACTTATTCATGAAATGAATAAAAATAGAATACGTACATAGCGTGTCACCGCTGCATTTGAAATCAAACGTGATATCACGCTCTTTTATTATTAGCACTAGCTGGCTTCGTCTGTTAGAGGGCCCCTAATTTACATCGGGACCTCGAATCTTGTAAATCCTCGAACCGAACGAACCTCTGACCCGGGTCCCCGCTGCCTTCGGCACTGTATACCGGTCGTGCTAAGCACACACAGGATAATCCCTTAATTTGCACATCGAATAGTATAAACCTCTAACAAAATGAACCTCCAACACGGGTCCCCGCTGTCTTCGGCACCGTATACCGATCGTGCTACGCACGCACTGGATAATTCCTTAATTTGCATATCGAATAGTATAAACCTCTAACTGAACGAACCTCTGGCGTGGGTCCCCGCTGCTTGCAGCAGCATATAGCAGTCGTGCTGCGCACGCCTGCAAGTTCCACCTTCCACCACCAGGTGGCGCAATCTGATCTATACGAACCTCGGGCACTGAAATCGTTAATGCTATAGATGTTGAGTCGAATGAGCTATACCCCTTTGTGATCCAGCCCATAGAACCCAAGGTAAGAAATTACCCCTGGTGGTGAAAAAACAAACTAAAATCGGCAAGCTCTAAAGATGTTGAGTCAAATGAGCCATACCCCGTCATAATGCGACCCATAGAAACAGAGATAGGAAAGCGTCCCCTGGTGGTGAAAGCGAATCGCGTTTGGGGGGCAAAGGGGAGGGATGGACACCGGAGATGCATAATAGGATTAAGTGGTCACAGACCTTTCCAACGATGTATCACATGAGGGGTGTGTGCAAAATTTAGAAAATACTCCCCCCATCCTCCCCCTGCATAATATGATTAAGCGGTCACAGACCTTTCCAACGATATGTCACATCAGGGGTGTCATCAAAATTTAGAAAAGTACCCCACTTGGGAGGGGAAAGTGGCAGGATGGACCCCGGAGATACATAACATGAATAAGCAGTCACAGGCCTTTCGAGCAATATATCACATGAGTGGTGTCGGCGAGATTTAGAAAAGTGCCTCCCGGGGGGGGGGGGGGCAAATCGGGGTTTGACACCTGTGGTGCATAACATGAATAAGTGTCACAGCCCTTTGTAACGATATGTGACATGACGGGTATAGTTAAAATTTAGAGAAGTGCCCCCCTCCCTCCCGTGTGGGCAAAACGCGAGTTCCTTCCTCCCTAAAATTTTTGATGCGGCTTCATTCTTAAAATTTATGTTATGTGTTATAAAATATCGTTAAGCTTCAAACAGGTAGCCTTATTATATTTCCTAATTTTGTTTGCTCTCCCCCCTCCCAAAATGTGACGCGCCATTCTTTTTTACATGTATGTATGCATTCAGGGTTCATACACTTCAAGGACTTTCAAGCACCTTTTACCAGAATTTTCGTAAAGTAATATTTGGTTTATTTAATGAAAAAAAAAATTATCTTCAGATATAGCGACTAGTACTCTACGAAATTTCTGGTACTAAAACACTTAAAATTTCCTAAATCCCCTGATGCGTCCCTGTAATTAAATAGTGTAATAATTGTAGTATTGTTCCGTATATATGGTCTAATTTTTCTGGACCGCTGAGCTCACCATATAACCAATACGGACTGTATATATTAAAGCATAAACACTACGTCTGATTACTTTATTTTACAATATTATAAGAACACACATTTTATCAGACGATAAAATACACTCAACAAACATGAGTGGAAAAATGACCTGAGCCAAGACTCGAATCTGGGACCTTCAGTGTACCGTGCTGACGCATTGCCACTGAGCCATCCAGATCGATATCCTAGCTCGGCAATTTCTCACACTTATTCATGTCAGAAACAGTCATCGGCAACAGTTTGCAGTCATATTTAATTGTCTGATAAAATGTGTGTTCTTATAATTATGAAGTTTTATTTAAAAAGAAATATTTTCAGAAAAAAATAGCTGATTTGCAGATGAAATTTGATGTGGTTATAACCCGTAACCCCCGTAGGCGACTTTGTTTAGCCTATTTGTTACATCTGTATTACTTCTTTCTCTTGTATACTAATTTATATTAATACCATTAAACCATTTCTCAAACCGACTGTAGGGCCACTTTCATGTGGGCGGCCCATATAGAATAAGCTCGAAATCCGTTGTTCCCAAAAGGAAGCAAAACGATGAGGGGCTGTATCGAAATATAGTAGCATGTGCAATATTGTTTATGCTATATTAGCACTAATCAATGGACACCCTTCGAAATGACAGTAGAATCGTCCTAACGTCATCAGTGACGTTCCTATGTGGATAAAAGAAAGATCACTGCTAGTGAGACGTTTATAGAACCTGTAGCAATAAAAATTAGAGGACGGCACGAGTTGAGCGAAGGCGAAAGGGTCATGATCATTATAGTCCACCGTTTCAGGCATTCGAATCGACAAATTTCCTCCAAATTCAAGATCCCACAGGTCACAGTTAGTGATGTTGTGGTTAAGTGCAGAAGAGAAAAAGACCTGAAAGGGCTACCCCGATGAGGGGTGGAATGAAAATTATCGGAGGGACTGGCGATGTCTCAGCCGTGTTGCCAAGTCCAACCGGCAAACACCGTTGGCCAGCATAGCTGCAAAGTTCCAAGTGGCACCTGAAAGTGAGAGCAGCAACCAGGCAATTCGTTGAGAGCTGCATGCCATGGGGTTTCATGACTGAGCTGCAGTCCACAAGCCCAGGATCACAGCCATTAGCGCACGGCGACGATTACAGTGGCCATTACACGGCGCAACTGGACACTGGACCAGTGAAAGAACATAATGTGGAGTGATGAATCACGCTTCACATTCTGGCATACTGACGGACGAGTCTGGACCTGGCTAATGCCAGGTGAGCGCTATTTGCCACAGTGCAGTGTTCCCACTGTTAAATTTGGAAGTGGCGGAATCATGGTTTGGTCTTGCTTTACATGGTTTGTACTCTGTCCATTGGTTTTAATGCCTGCAACCCTGGATGCCGAACACTATGTAGACATTCTAGACAATTATGCGCTTCCTACCCTTTGGCAAATGTTCGGCAGTGGACCGTATGTATTCCAGCATGATAATGACAGTGTACATACAGCGCACGTTATAAAGCAGTGGTTTGGGGACATGGGGTTCCAAGAGTTCGATTGACCAGCCTAAAAGTCTGATATAAATCCAATTGAACATCTTTGGGATAAGTTAGAACGCCAGTTGAGGGCTCGACCACAACGCCCCACCACCAAAAACGAACTCTTCACCATATTGCAGAAAGAATAGAGAGCAATTCCGGAGTCAAGCTACCGCACAATCGTAGAAAGTCTACCTAGAAGGGTCGAGGCTGTGATTGCAGCAAAAGGTGAACCAAACGCCATACTAACAGCATCAACAGTGAACAGTTGATACTGGCATATCCTTTTCAATTGTAAAATTAAAATTACATTTAAAGATTGCACGTGTGATTTAGTTCATTTATATTTGCAAGAGATTTGTAAACTATCAATAAATACATACTTTTTCAAAATGTAACTCATCGTATGTACTGTTCGAGTGTTTTAAACTATCATGCCGTGAAAGAAATATTACAAATTTAGCCATTTATTCGCCACTAAGAATTTTGGATAATGTAGGGTTAGATAACACCTCCCCCACAATATCTTGAGCCACACTGCTTACCATTTAATTAAAATAACTATGTGCATGATGGAGGCTAAAATAATTGCAACATTTTCTGAAGGAAACAAAAAAGGTTTATTAAAACTGTAGGTTATAGGTAGCAAACACATCTTTTAGAAGATACATCATCACAGGCACATAACAAGTCAAACTTTCAATAATTTCTGAAGTCCAAACATAGTTCATTTATACTGCATATATTAACTGAATATTTTATACACTAAGAAAACAAGTAGTCACCTGCTACTAAATAAAACACTAAGTAAAAAACATCTTCAAAATAAGACCTATTTGCAAAAGCTACTCACATGTTGAACTGACTTGTCAAACTACAAACTTCCCAAATATATACTTCAAATACAATACAAAATCTGCATTTTAATGTTGCCAAATTAGTAAATATAACTTTCAATAAGTGATAGACACACCCACTAGAACAAAATGACATCACTGTGTCAGAATGACATCAGAAGAAACAACAAATCAGAAAAAGGTTAACTAAAATGTAACAGAAAGTTAACTTCACTACCAACCACCCAACCATATGCTGAAAAAGGTAAACAAGCATGCACACTTGCTGTAAGTACCAGACTACTGAATTTAAACATTAAAAATGATTAACTATATAAGATACTTAGAAAATAAATTAAACTAAAAATAGAAGCAAGCTTTTATATAGTGGTGGTGGTTATTAAATAAAATGAGGAGCTGGGAAAACACAAAAATATAACTTTAAGCCTACATATAACATATACTATATTTGGATACAGCCTCTCATCTTTTTGCTTCCTTTTGGGAAGAACGGATTTCGAGCTTATTCTATCAACGATCATTTTCAGAATTTTCAAGCTATGTTTTTTAGACTTTCACAAAAGTTGCTTTATACATTTAGCTAATACATTATGCACATTATATTTTAATTGCCTTCGCGCATGCGCAGTGAAACATTATTTAGTGAACCTGCTCATTTTTCATCCAATATGTACTATTTGTTAATTCTGATTGCAGGGTATTGTGTACAATGTCGCTTGTCATTGTTCCTGAAAAGAACATTGTTTTGTATTAAGAACTCTGCAAATTATAAGCAAAACACTTGGTGGAATTTGGGATTGTTTTTATAAAAACCTCAATTTCTCCACGAGTATACGTGCTATCCTCATATAAATGAACACAGTTTATTAGAAAAAGCCTCCTTATCATGTGCTAAAGTATCAACGCTTTTGCGACATTAGTTTTTACAGGATTATCCAAAAGATATTCGTTCTTTTTCAATTTGTTGACAGTCCCCTATGGGGTTTCGTGAAAAAATCTTTGCGGCAATATATAACCTATACTATATTGTTTACACACCTGCAGTTTCAGGTTAATTGCTCATGTATTTTTCTAGATAGTTAACAAAACGTCTAAAATCGCAAATGACCGGTCATCTTTGGCAATATAGTGCATATACGAGGACCCTAGAAGCCAAGGGATACAAGTGACAAAATTTCGATTTGGAGTAAATTGAGTTCAAAGTATTGAGTCAATAGAAATTGACTGAAAAAAAAAATGAAACTGTTGCTTATTTCATAGTGGTTTTTGAACTCTTATTTCAATAACTATGTAAAGAAGGTGGAGTACAATTTTTTTTTAAATTATAATTTATCAATATTGATAACAAGGGGTACAAGTTTCGAATGCTTAAGTAGTTGACCTCCAGAACGCAGCACATAATTAAAAAATCACTTATATTTCTTTACGTAGAAACAAATAGCCCTATTTCCAGATCGTCTGTGCATTTAGCTCAGTTTTTTCAATTTTGTCACTTATACCCCTTGGCTTCTGGGGTCCTCATATTTGTTTAACAAAATCTTTGACAATTGAACCAGCATGCACAATATACAACAACACAAAGTTCTACAACTTACTCAATCTGCATTAAAAGCATGCACAGAAACTGATAAGAACAATAGGAATGAAGGAAGGTGTAAATTAAAAAGATATACATAATAATGGTAGTATCCTAATAACTTTACATTTTCTGAAATTAAGAATGAAGATAACTTCACGAATGTGTCAGAAAGTAGACAGTTTGGATTAGAGAAAAAACTTGAAAAGAAAGAAAAAGAAAATTATTATGAATTCATTTGACGAAAAATCTCTCAATATTCGGTGAGATATTAGCAGTATTCGGCGAGATATCTCGCAATATTCGGCTGCAGATATTCGACACACTAGCATTCAGTATTCGCCAAAAGGGCCGAATATTCATCCCTTCCCTAATACGTACCCGTGTTAATATTGTAGTAGCGTTAATATATAGAACATTTTTTGGCTTTAACAATACAATAATCAAAATATTCATAGCACGCAATTCCTCCAGATATAGTTTCAGGGTTAAATTTGTTCCTTATACTAAGCATGTTTTCTTACTAAGAATGCACTGGAATATTTTTAAAAGTTTTCCATGTGTATATATATATATATAATATATTATTAAAAAAGATATGTTTTTCTTTCTAATTTCAGAGTTATGAGACTTCCATTATGATGGGTTTGATGTGCTTAAAAGCTTGTGAGGACGGCAAAATGTGCCTTTTTAGCACTGTCAGAGAAATGAATACAATTTCATTGAAAGAAGAAGAAGATTTTTTATATGCAATGATAACAATATGTGATGAATATCAACAGGTATCAATAAACACACATTTTTAACTATAAATAATGAAATATTAATTAGTTAGTTCATAGTATTTGTTAAATCATTCCTTTGCTTTGTTATAAAAATTATTGTTTTCTGAATGCTTGTCAATAATTCAAGGCAGACCACGATTCAATTTTTGACACTTTCCAACATAGTTGAAAAGTGTTTATGAATTCGGTTTGTCTGCAGTCTGTCTGTCTGTGCTCTAACTCACGCAAATTTTTATTTGAATTATAATGAAATTGGTATATGTTATAGAGGTTTACCCTGATATGTTTGGTATTGTGTCTAGCACTGATAGTTTTTTTTACCAGGGACACTCAAAATAATTCTGTTACATTACGGTCTATGCGGAAAAATCATTTGCGTTTATTTTAATGATGTTACACAATTTCAAACGTATTGAAATTGATATAGATCACTGAGGTGCAATACAAGAGGCTTACTATAGAATATTGTGTGCATAGCACTTATAATTCCTTTACAGGGACACTCAAAAGAATTCTGTTACATTACGGTCTATGGAGAAAACTCTTTGCGGTTTATTTTAATAATGTTTCATTGTTTCAAACATTTTGAAATTGATATAAGGTGCATTACAAGAGTCTTACTGTAGAATATTGTGTGTATAACATTCAGCGTTCATTTACAGGGACACACAAAAGAATTCTGTACTGTATGTTAACAATAAATGCTGGAAGTGCTTTTTCAGTTTCTGAACGCGTTTTTAAATTTAACTCATTTTTTGCCTGTTATTTGGTGTGTATAAATTCTATGGATCCTATACAGGGCAGCACAAAAGTTCTCGAGTACACTTCGTTTCTTGACGGAAATTCAAGAAGGTGAATTTTAAACTGTGCTACGCTTATCCTAACTGAACTAAAATTTAGCATTCCATGTAGTATATATACAAATCTATAGATCCTATACAGGGCTACACAAAAGAGTTCGGATATTTAAACGAATATTATTGGTAATTCCTGAAATTGTGTTTTTAAATATGTTATGAGTTTTCTAAATTATTTACTTAGTTATCAACTTTTACCTTATTAAATGGTAAGATTTGTAAAAATATTTTGGAAGTGTTACATAATCTATGCTTGACACATGATTTTTTTCCCCTTTGAATGTAGAATTGCCATATGATAACAAATTACATTTGGTAGCGACAATGTACAGAACATTCCTATGTGTTTTAAAAATTTACTTTCTGATATTTCTCTGAATTTTAACGACATTTCCTTAATATATTATCTTTTTTCTGCCTTTTTAAAGAAATATAATATTCTAAGTATACATTTTCAGTATATTCATTAAGTTTCCATTTTTATAAAATTAGTAGCTTTACCTCACTGTTAAACTTTTTTAAAATGTGTGCCAACCTGCAAAATCCATTGTATTAATCGAAGATCAGTCTTAAAAATTCACTTTAAAACCTGTCTCGTATCTAATTAGAGTTGTATCTAAATTAGTGTTGAATGATGCAATATATTTTATGCAATATTACAACTAAATAAAGGGGGTTCTCACATGACCAGCTCAACAACGCAAAACTTTGACTCATTTTTAAATGCAAAAGAAAAAAATTGGCATGCCTGACTGTTGATGCGATTCGGAATCGAAATGAGTTTTCCATTGTTTGATAAATAAATTGCTTATCGAGTTATAAGCTATTTTGGTCACGTGACGACCGGTTTTTCTGCGTTCTCTCGCTGTCACGTCCGGAAATTCGGTTCAAAACGCCCCACTTTGCCAGTATTTTCTAAAAGATCCTTTGCCTTTACCAAAAAATGGAAAACATGTTTTTATTACATATAGTTTCTGAATAAGACACCTGCCAATTTCATGCTTTTCCCAACAAAAATAAGTCTGAAAGTAGTAGTCCCTTTAGATTTGAGAACTTCACTCACACGAAAACACCCGCTCACTAATGTTAATCCTATGGGAGAAATTAAAAAAATATATCTCGGTATCATTTCCATATTTTTAGTTTAATGAGGATACTTTTGCTTTTGAAACTGGTTCCGAAAGTGAAAGTATCCTAAAAAAAAAAAAAAAAACCTGTAAACAAAATTGAAAAAGTAAAAAACGGCCTTTGTAGAGATCGACCTCAGCTATCCAATGAAAAAAAAAATCATTTACAAATATTGAAATACGAACGAGATATTTTTAAAAGTTTCTCCCACAGCATTAACATTAGTAAGCGGGTGTTTTCGCGTGAGTGAAGTAGCCTCTTAAGAGCACCAGAAAGGTTTAAAATAGCGAAAAAAATGTAATTTATTATTATTATTTTTAAATAATTCTTGAAACTTTAAGAAAGTCGTACAGTGAAAGGAAAATTCTTAAAATTACGGCTGCACGAACCGTAAACGCTGAGCGGCGCAGACAGGCTATACCTGCGAAGAACAAAACTTTAAACTCAAAATCAAAGGTTGTAGAAATTGATTTCTGTTACAAATACATATTTTGTTTAATATTTTAATTATATGAAACAAATATGTTATAATAACCCATACATTTTTGAACAGATATATGACAACTCATTTCGCCAAGTAGTTTTGGGGTTATTCTTAAAAAGCTACACGCATTGCAGTTTGTTTTACAAGTACTAAAAATGAATTTAACATTAAGAGTTTAAAGCTGCATCATTCCTAAACTACTTCAATACCTGCCAACTTTCAACTAAACTTCCGTACAATGCGAGATAATTTGATCCAGATTAAAGACGTTTTTAACCAGAAAATATATCTGAAAAAATAATATATAGGGCAGACCGGGGTGATTCTTGGTCACTTAAATTTTCATTAATACAAAAGAAAAAAAATACTGGATGTTAGACAATTTCATTGTTATTCAGTAACACAAACGATTTTTTGGTTCAAAACATAATTTAATGAGAAAAAATATTTTAACTAGACATATGTATAAAACTTGAGCAAAAAAATAAGGGATTACAAAATCATGTTTTTTTTTCATAAGGTCGCTGTAATATGAAATTTAGCTACATGATGATCTAGAAGGGTTATATAGAAAGAGAAATATGCATAGAATATGTATGTATGCATATGAACACTGTATGAGTATATACATTAGGGAAATAGAGGGCTAAACATCACCCTATATACATGGAGTGATTCTTGGTCAGCATGGGGTGATTCTTGATCATGTAATTTTAGCTTAAAAATTACTTATAAACTCACAAATAGTGCAGAAATGTTTAATATTTGTCAGTTTTAGATGGCAGCGTCTGCATTCAAAAGTTTTTTCAAGTTCATGTGGCAACACTTTAAGAGTGAACCACATTGTTTTGATTTTTTCAGCAACTCATAACACAAATTACGTTTGAAATAACTGAACCTTTGTTTATCCATTTCTTGAAGAGATATTGGAGTTCATTTTATTCACTTCTCAGTCAACGTCTGCAAATTGTACCACACACATGTAAATCCAGTGCAAGGAGAAATAGAAACAAATACAGCAGTTATAACCAACGAGGATTTCATTAAGTTGTGTGAAAAGAATCAAAAAAGAAAAGGAAAACTAGATTAAACAAGAATACAGCTGAAGATGCAGCAGCAGCATCCTTTGAGACTAGAAAGAAAACACAACAATGCACACAAGGTACTGATATAGAGATGGAAGTAGAAACGGGTGAAGCTGAAGAAATTCGCAACTGCAAAAAAAAGATTCTGATATTTCAGCTACAAATAAATTAAGGAAAATACATAAAGCCATATGTGTAGAGAAGTACTATGCTGTCTACTTTCAACAGATGCCATACATCGGGTGTGTTATTAGTATTCAGGATGGTATTTTGTCTTGCAAATTTTTGGAAAAGTCTGCAGGAAATTATCGCTGGCCAAAGAAAATGGATCTTGTGCCAGTGAAGCTCTCCTTTGTGTTTTATGGACCAGTTAGACTCTATGGTACAGGGCCATTTCAGATTGAGGAAGATGAAATGCAAGCTGCATACCTTAAATACAAAAAAGTCTTTTGTAAATAAATGTATTATTTTGTGAAATATATTTGAAGTTCCAACCATTTTAGCAATGTTTTTTATTTTATAACATTTTTCATAACTCTGTTTATATTTAAAAGCAATATAAAGTATTAAATTTATTCCAAGAATTGTTTCATTCAATCATTTATTAAATTTTTGAGTGTTTAAAATGTTGCTATTTGATCATAAAACAATGACCAATAATCACCCCATTGCTGGGGTGATTATTGGTCAGACATTTTAAAATTTTATTAATATTATATATAATTTAAAAAAAATAAAACTAATTAAGATTGTTAGGTATTAGATTCTCTTTCATAAAATTTTATAGTATAAAATTTATAAATAGTATAAAATTTTTGTTTCAATTCAATTTAGTTACTGAGTTATATGGATCTTTATGAAAAGTGACCAATAATCACCCCACTCTGCCCTAGTTAGTTTCATGTTCTTACGTGGAACCTATTTGATAGTATTTCTTTTAAAAAAATTCTGGTTCGAAACATATTTAACCTCGGTTAAACTAACCTACATTGTATGGAAGTTAAGTGCGATGTTGGCAGGTATGCTAAGGTAATTTTTTTCTAAAACATGGAAAATTTCAGAATTTCGTACACGTACAATATTCTCTCTAAGCCTTTTTAAAAAACATAAATTAAAAGAAGACATAATTTTTAATCGAATGGCTATTTTCATTTTTTTATGCGATAATTTGGTGATTAAATGTATGTATGTTCTCTCTTCTTTTTTTTCCTTTTTTTGCGGCCGACTGTACATTATATTCGAGCTTATTCAATATTCATATATACACTGCCGAAGGAAGTGGGGCCCAAATTCTAGGTGCGTTTGGATGGATTTTCATTTAAAAATATAAAATCATACAAGTTCGAGGGTGTACACTGCCGAAGGCAGTGTGGCCTCCAAAATTAGGTTTGCTTGGAAAGATTTTCGTTAAAAAATAAATATCATTCAACACTGATTTCAGATATTATTTAAGATTATTACAACGGCTCTGGGCAAAGCCGGGTGGGTCAGCTAGTAAAATATGAATTGAACTTGCGTGCGACTGAAAATACATCCGTATGCCGAAGGTTGTCGATATCTTTGTATAATTTGATCAGCGACATCCTGCTTACTGTCAGCTTAAAATTGAATTATGGAGCGTCTAGTTCAGCACTGTTTGGATGTGAATAGTATAAATTTCTAGCACTTCTCGTGATGTCATACTTATCAGAGGCATCAAAGAAAATTTGTTAAAATATTTCCATGATTGAAGTTTATGGACAGAAATCCAGGTCCAGTTTGGAATGAGACACTGTGTGACCATTTTTCTCCTAATAACTGGAATGCGACGCTAGTTTCCAATACACAAATTGTTTGCTTTCTCAATTAAAGTTTTTAATGAAGTGTTTTTTCCAATGCTTTTATATTGTTACTCATATTTAAACAAAAATGATTTTTGAATTGTAAGATTTTATTTGATAATTGACATTAATTATATTTTTTTATGAGTTTAGTAATAAGTATTTATCTATTGCATAAATATTATTTTTCAGGAGCGGTTTATCCGTAGTACCTCCCACAATACTAATGATGAGCTGGAAAGGCTATTAAATTCGTATTTAAGACCGCAATCCATGAGGTCTTTAAAGGTAAGTGCAGTTCATCATACATACATACATACATAGCCAAGCTAGTTAGCGTTAAATTTACTACTTTTGTTTTAAGGGTGTAGGTTAGTCAGGAAGAAATTTGCTTTTTTTGTTGTCCAGGAGAAAAACTAGTTTTTGCTCTCGTTTTTAAAAAAATGGAAAATATCAAATAATCGTTACGAAAATTTCAATCTATTGAAGAGCAGTCTTATTACTTTCTGAACATATAGGAAGTATAAAACTGAGCTGCGCCGAGTGGCGCCGGTCAGGCACGTTAACCGTCACACCCAAGTCCTGAGGGACTTATACCGCGCACGACTAAGAGGGTCCTCCTGTATGCGCTGCGACCGGTGGGAGCACCGCCATCTGCGCATCACTCCCATTGAACCCAAGTGAATGACGACATAGGTCGTTGCGATTGTGGTGATTCTCACTCTCTTGAGAAACCACCACGTTACACTTGGGGATGAGCCGGAGTCCCCCAACAGCTCCGGGGCTAGACACCCAAAAGGGAGCCTTGTCTTAGGCCTTAAGTTGGGTTTTCTCGACCCGCAATTGCTCTGCCAGAACTCTAGGGACGTGAAAATTGACAAGGAAGTATAGGAAAGTATTGTATCCATGATTTGTATATGTGTGGGAGTGAACACCATAACTTCCAAACTGTAGATTGGACTCTCATTGGGTGAATAGTGATGGTTGATACTTTAACGTATCACCATAAAAATTTATTAACAATTAAGCAGAGGTTAGTCATTAAGACTAACACGCAGACTGAAAGCGTATTAGCTGAGGTCAAATTTATTTGTAAAAATGTGTATTATGATTTATGTAAATAAAGCATTAATCTAAAAATAAAAAGGAAGTCAAATTTAAAATCAACAAATATCTTTATTAAAAATAAAATAAAAACAAAAGAAATTAACATAACTAAATTATAACATTTATGAAGATCAAGATTTTTATAACAAGTACTTTAAATTAATTTCAATTAATATTTAATTGATATACAAACTCAACTGAAAATGGAACCATTGTTAAATTGAACGTTAAGCTAATTTCCAGCATGTCAAAAATGAAATTAAACTAAGTAAACTTTAAATATTCATTATAAATAGAAACCCAATTAAAACTATTGAAAAGATTAAACATACTAACGATATGATGACGATGCGGACTGCGAGAAAATAAACATCTGCTGTCTGCCGTTTAATAAAAATGATGCCTGAAACCTCTTAACGATAGAAGAGGGGAAACCTGTTTTTCCTGCACATCTGAATTGTCCCTTCACGATCAATTCACAATCTTCTTCGTTATTCATACTTCTTACACTAATCAAATATGAAGTTGATAACTGTTAAACAAGCAGGCGAAAAACACTTATACTTTTAATGGATCATCACATCAACTCCACGGCAGCTTACACTTTAATGAAAACAATATTCTTCACCAGACAGTATCTGTTTGTTTATAAAGCTGAACAAAATGACCTACTAAACCACCTGTAACTAAACATCAACTTAATAACTAAAGAAGCAAAACTAAAAAGGTTTAAAAACAACATACACGAAGCTGATTTAAAACTTCCAGCCATCTGCTTATATACTCTCCTGTTGAAAAAAAACAAACATACTACGCAGCTCGTACACGTGCCTTCCGAACTCTAAAAGCATCTGGGAAGTGACGCAATACATGACAGCCGCAGTAGTGAGAATCGTATACTGATCGAAGGACGCCATCTGCCGGCCTTCGCCCAAACTCTTCAGTTAACCAGTGAGAGTGAAATAACGATGTTTGGAGAATGTAAATAACAGATGTCTCCGGGAAGTTGAAACGTAATAAAGAGTTTATAAAGGATAAAACTTAAATAGAAAAGGTAAATTAAACTTATTTGAACTTATAATTTATTTAATAAAAGTAAATTATATTTGAATATAATGAAATTATGTTCAAGAATATTAAAAGATAATGAAACCAAAACATAAACATTTAAACTTAATGTGATAGATTTGAAATAAGATAATTAGGTAAATAGACGTAATGGGAATGGAATTTAACTAGAATAGTGATAATGAATAGTAATGATAGAAGTTATAAGAACAGTTATGTAACCTATTTCCTAACAAATAGCTTATAAACCACTGTCACAAGAACTGTATAGACTTTCTTACAAAATCGGCCGACTGGTTAGGTATTGAATCCATTTTCAAATAATTTTGTGGTCGATTCTGTAGGAAAATCGCCAAAGAAGTGTGATGTAGAGTATAAGTGATAAATAGTGTGGAGATGCAGTCAAGCATGAGTGGTTCAGAGGTAACGTGTCCAGTTTCGAAATGGGAGGTCTGGTGTTCTTATCCAGCTGATTCCATTGTGTCAGAAATTTGTCTGAATGCACTTTATTTCCGGCCGACGGATTAGGTATTGAATCCATTTTCAAATAATTTTGTGATCGATTCTGTAGGAAAATCACCAAAGAAGTGTGATGTAGAGTATAAGTGATAAATAGTGTGGAGATGCAGTCAAGCATGAATGGTTCAGAGGTTACGTCTCCAGTTTCGAAATGGGAGGTCCGGTGTTCTTATCCAGCTGATTCCATTGTGTCAGAAATTTGTCTGAATGCACTTTATTTCCAGCCGACGGATTAGGTATTGAATCCATTTTCAAATCATTTTGCGACCGATTCTGTTGGGGAAAATTATCAAATATGGCACGTGGAATAGACAGTACACGAGTGTACTTATGCGTGTGTACGCTTAATGTAACAGTGGTTAAAATGATATCTCGTTTAATGTAATTAATTTTAAACCTCGTATAAACGATTCTTATTTCTTTCACGTTAAAATTAAAAATCACATACATGTTTGAGTAAGTCTGGTTTTAGGAATATTCATAACATCCTGTGATAGTCAGTGATGATGGGTGAATCTGTGAATTTGTTTTCATTTAAAACTTTCGATAATTTTTTTGAAAACGAGTTTTCAAAGTCATTGACATATCATTTCATAGAAATTACAAAAATCGTATTATAGAAAGGAATTCATACCTATAAAGTTCCTCTGTATAATTCCATTCAAAAGTCAATCAAACAATATATACGGATAACGTAGCACTTCTTCTCCGACCAGAAATCTAACACGGAGATCCTTCTCTTAAAAGAATGGCTCTCTACAGCTTCAATTAACATCAACGCGATGAAGAGCGGGGCCTTTATCGATTTATTTGAAGTGATCATTCTTTTGGCGTGCGATAAGAGAATGGGATTGTAGTGGAGGTGGATACCTGACATGTTTATTACCTCCCCTACAGAGACTTTCATTTGTTAATTCTGTGCGCTTTGCTTGAAATCCTTTAAAAAACAATAAAAAGGTCACAACTGAATCCATTTTTAAACAGTTTTGCAACTGATTAGGTGGAACTATAGAGAAAATCACCAAGGAATTGCGACAGAGTGTAATTGATAATTATGACGGGGATGTCATCAAGCCTGAGTAGTGCAGAGGTAGCATCTCCAATTTCAAAACAGTTTATATTTCTAACAAAATGGAATCGCTTGATTTCATTTTGTTAGAAATATACATATGTCGGTATAAGACTAGATGAGACACAATGGTGCATGAAAACAGCGAACCCATAACAACAGTTCTTGTCAGCAGATTCTGCTCTGATGTAAAACTCTTTGTGAGTGAAATGGCGTTGAGACAACATAAAATGGAGCTGACACGACATTAGTTTCTTTGTCTGTAATAGAGTCGAGTCAGCAACTGTGATCTTATAAATTGAGATGCACACGTATTGTGTGACTCATTCTCTTCCACGTCCTGTTGTGGACGTATTGCATTCTGTCCTTGAACCAGTGTGAAGACGGACCACTCCTGTAAACTTAAATTCCCATTTAATATGTACTTTGTATTTAATCAAAATAGTTTTCGTTAAAATAATGAAAGTAATGCAAGTCTTATTCTTATCTTCTAAACTATACCGTCGTTGGACCGACATATATAGAGATTACTTTCTGAACACGCACAGTGGGGCAAAATCCTGAAAAGCTGGCCAAAAGTCGAAAAATAAAGTTACTATTTCGGGAATTTTGATTATACAGTTGGCTAGAATAATGTTTGGAGGGTCAGAATCTGTATTTAGAAAAAGGTTTTCTCGTTTCCCTGACAACATGCATCATTTCAAAAGTGACGCTTGGGGAAGTATCATCTGAGGTGAACAAAGATAGCAAAACAGCGGTTCCTCTAAACATGTGCTACATTTTTCCATATCATCCAATTTTAATTCTGTAAAATGGATTCACACGATGATGGTGTGTAAATTATTAGCATGCATTAGAAAAATTACTTTTAAGCGCATAAAAATTAATAGTGTCATGATTATTTTTGATTAAAATATTTTTTTTAAATGATCATATATATTATTTCTCCTGTCAACATCCCTTTTTCTAAGAAAATATGAAACGCAGAACAACGAATGAGATACCATATGAAAGGTTTTAGAACTGGCTTCTGACATAGCCCACTTAACAATTCGTTAAAACATGTTTTTGATTAAAATTTGCTGAAAATTAAAAATTTAATCCTCATTGTTTTCATGAAAGAAATGAAAGGTTTCCCTGAAATTATTGTTGCCAAAAAAATAAAATATCACATTATATGATGCTCATAGCAATTATTATAAAAAACACCGCACGGTTTTATTTTATACTTATGATTAAAAAGCGAAATTGAAATTGAAATGTTTAGATTTATATTTCTATGTTCCATGTTTTTCCCGAAGCGGATGACGTCATCCTCTAATGCTGTCAAAATAAGATAGTTAATTTTTTTTCTCGCACGTGCATTTGGAGCAGTTTTTAGTCTAACTTTGATGGAATAAATTAGATGATATTCTGGCTTGACTAACAACTAAATGTTGTTTGCAGATATTTTTATCCTTGCTTTTTCTTTAGAAGTTTAAACCTGCATCTAATAAATATTACATATTGATAAAAAATGATACCTCTCTCTATTATCTCGTCAACCACTTTTCATAACAAAAAAACTATCGCCAAATAAACGGGAGAACGTTGCCATTGAAATATCATAAAAAAATAAAAATAAAATAAAATATAAGAATTTAAGGACACAATTGTTATTTTAATTAATAAAATAACTACTAAATCAGTAAAACATAATGAAAAATACACGCAAATGTCGAATGTAAAACCACTAGATGACGTAACAAACACGCATAATGATTCTGAAATCAAGTAAATGGGACTGCATTTTTAGCGTTTAATCTTACAGTTTGGCGGTAGTTTTTTGTTATGAAAAGTGGTCGACGGGATAATAGAGAAGTACCTAAAAAATATTAGATTTCAGTGCGAAATCTTCGCACGGGCCCTCTGGTATTTTTTTATTTTCAAACATCAGAAAGTTTAAGTTCCACAGTGTTCCGCGACGAAATTTAAGGAGATAATGTCCTGAACTATTATCTAATGAATAATGAAAAAACCAGCTGCCAAAAACTGCCATTTTACATTTCGTGCAGGTTTTTGTAACAACAAGTAGAAATGTCGCTGTTTACTTACCATCATACGTAGTATAGGGTAAGTCTTGTAATCGTTTTAAAAATCAAAAAAGAATTTTTGACGGATTGACACGTTTCAGACACTGGAGATTCCGAAAAACATATTTTTAGAAAAAAAAAAAAATTGCCGTCCGTCTGTGTGTCTGTATGTCTGTGTGCCTGTAAACGCTCTATCTCCCGAACAAATTGAGATAGAGGCTTGAAATTTGGTATGTACTTACTATGTAATAATGGGAAGAAGAATTTTGAATTTCGGTAACCTTGATTATCCGGAACTATTTTTTTCAGACTCTCGAAATGTTCGTTCTGATAAAAGGTATATAAAATTTTTCGAAATTGTTTATTTTAAGCAGTGAATATAAAAGACAATTAAAAAACATAAATTTTGCATAACGAATGAAGTCGATCTGATTATTAGCTGCCGAGATAATCCTATTTTACACACTCTTCGATTTTTCATGACCCTGTATTTTATCCAAATTTCAACTCAAAGATATATTTCAATTGGAAATTTGACGCTTAAT
Source organism: Maratus michaelseni (assembly GCA_963931845.1). Lineage (NCBI taxonomy): Eukaryota > Metazoa > Arthropoda > Arachnida > Araneae > Salticidae > Maratus > Maratus michaelseni. The sequence continues at coordinate 20,091,067 of OZ007586.1, forward strand.
CCGACACAGTAAACTCTTAGTTAATATGATGATCATTTTTAGAGATATGAAGATGTTTCTGTTACGCAGTTTAGTAATAGAAAATTTAAAGTTTATGACGTCATCAAGCCACGATTTTATTCGAATTGCAATACATTATATAAGTAGTTTACACATGTTTTATTTTCCTATTTTATATTATGCATATCCATGATGGGTAAGAATAACGGTGGCCCCCCAACGACTGGTTATTAGTCGCTTCAAAAATTCTGAAACTGTAAAAGAGTAGTGCATGTGTTAGAAGATAATTTTATTGGCAGAGTTGCTGTGGACTTCTTACAAAGTTGAGTTATTTTTTCGAAAATGGCAGCGTTTTTGTTTTATTGACGTGTATAATTATATTCTAAACAAGAGTTTTGTAAAAAAAAAATAGAGGGTTTAATCAAAGTGTGATACAGTTCTCTTTTTTCTCTTTGTAGGGCTCGGGCTCGGGCTCAAAGTAAAAATTTTATTTATTTACAAATTGAAAATTAAAAAAAAAAACTTGCTATTTGAACAACAAGGTTGTAGTCTAAGTTTCTTAAAATGTTTTACAACCCTTTGAAAATCAGTTTGAAACGGGAATGAGTTGTTATTGATAAGAATATAAAGAGAAATATTCTGTGTGGTTCTTAAGCGTTTGCATGGTCGATATTATTAATATATAGAAACCGTGGGCTATCCTTTATCTGTCCTTGCTTTTTATTTGACGTTCTTTTCCAGAATTACCGGAAAAAAGTGTTCATGTCTTTCTGCCGCAGTTGTACAATTATTTTTTAAAAGAATAAGAATTTTGAGTTTTGTCAGATTTCTGCCAGTGGTTGGGAATAATTAAAAAAATCGCCAATTTAAACCGATTTTCAGGGATATGAAAATCACGAAACGTTGTCACGATGGAATGTTTACAATTAATACTATTTCTACATAAGAAGAGATTTTTAAATGAGAAAATTATTCTTGCAACAATTAAAAAATGTTATTAACAATTTTCTACTGCATGCTTTCGGTATCTATACTAATTCGCCATTTTTGCTTTTAATTTTAACTTTTGAATCGTTATTAGCATTCATCAAAGCACCTGTATCCGAAATTTCATACAAATTGAATAGCTTTCAAAACATTAAAATTTTTAGGCCGCCATATTGGATTTCCCATTTTGATTTTTTAAATTTTAATTACGGAATCATAATCAGCATCCTGAAAAACACCTGTGAACGAAGTTTCGTCCAATTTAAATAACATTTTCATATTTTGGCCAGCTTTTCGGGATTTTGCCCCACTGTGCAGCGTTCGGAAATCTGGAGCGGAATCACTCTAGATTTTTGTTGTTGTTACCATGCTTTCAGTATTTTATACCAAATGAATAGATGTCCCATATGCACCAGGGTTGACGCGAATTTTTTTTCTCTTTTTTTTTTTTTTGCGCCATTTTGTCGAGAAATCTCCGTCTTCGAATACTGTTTACCTGTTAGGACTAGCGTGCGGAAAGAGCATGTTAGTTTCATTTTATTATAAAAAAAACACACATTTTTAACACTTTCCAACCTAGTTGAAAAGTGTTTATGACTTTAGTTTGTCGTTTGTCTGCCGTCTGTCCGTGCTCTAACTCCCGTAAATATGCTTCGATTGTCCTGAAATTTTTGTATGTTATTGTCGTTATCTATAGCATGTTCCTTATTTCAACAGAAGTGTGTAGCACTTATAGTTTATTTATAGGGACAATCAAAAGTATTCCGTTACATTACAGTCAACGGGAAATAATCGTTTCAAGTGTATTTTTATGACGCTACGTCATTTAAAACATAATGAAATTGATATATAATTATGAAGCGCGTTAAAACATGTTTTTTGTAGAATATGGGTTGCAAAGCATTTATTATTCATTTACAGGGTCAAACAAAATAATTCTGTTACACATCGTTCTATGGAGAAAAATCATTTGCAGTGTAATTTAGTGATATTTCACTATCTGAAACACTATGAAAATTATATGCATTACTGAGGTGCACTATAAATTGCTCTCTTCAGTGTATCGCGTTTATTTACAGGGACAAACAAAATATATTGGTTACAGTACATGTGCGATATTTACAATCTATGTGTGATAAGTGAGTTTTCAACTTTGGTTTGCGTTTTTAAGTTCAACAATTTTTTTTTCATAGCACGTGTGTGTTTATAAACTCTGTTCATCATATACAGGGCTACACAAGAGAGTTCATAAGTATTACAGACTATGGGAGTGAAGTGCTTATAAGGGTAGTTTTTAATTGTGTTACACATTTTCCTGCTGAACTATATTTAGTAGACCAAGAGAACTTTGTGGAATATAAATAAATTCATATACAGGGCTAAGCAAATATAAAGATACATTGTCGTTTACGGTTGGTAATTGCTGCGAGTGAGTTTTAAGTTCCCTTTTAGCTTAATATGTTTTATCTACAAAAGCTTTCAGATAATATACAGGGCTGTACAAAAGATTTTGAGTGCATTTCCATCGATTGGCGAACATTGATAAATGTGAATAACTATTCTAATTATTCTAACTGAACTAAATTTTATCATACTATATATCCACATCTATTTATCATATACAGGGCTAGGGCTGCACAAAATAATTAGACTACTTTTTTGACACAGGAAGGTAATTTTGAAAGCTGTATTTTTCAATGTGTTATATGTTTTCTAAACTCTTTGCTTACATATCTTCTTTCACCTTGTATAACGGTGAAGTTTCGTTACAGTTTTCTGGCTATGTTGGAAAGTGTTTCATAATCTATGCTTGACGCATGATTTTTCGTTCTTGTTTACTATAAACACGCAATTCTTATTATTAACAGATACAGATTATTTTATTATAAAACACACAGAGTGTTTAATTTAATATAAAACACGCATAGTGTTTCTATCGGGTTGTCACGCGAGGCAAAAAATCGTCAATTTGGCGCCAAAAGGCAATCCTGGTGCATCTGCGACATCTGTACCCTAAATGTTTAAATTTACTTTAAAAGAAAATTGTAAATGGCAATAAAAAGCAAGAAGTCTAAGAGCAGATTACATATAGAAAAACGAAATTTTAATAAATAATTTTTTTTCGTGCGATATTTTTAGAAATGTATATGTACATTGGTTTCATAGGATTAATAAAAAGAAAGGAAAACCGAGATATGACTGACCTACAGTCTTAAGAGTCTATGATAATAACGCGTTAGGTACTCGCAAGCTAATGTTAAACCAATAGCAGCGTTCTTTTCAAAGTTTTCACTTGCATTTGAATATTTTTTAATGATTTTGTTTTGTGTAGGATATCTGAGGTCTATGTCTTACGTCTAATCTGGTACTTTCGCACTTTTTCGATTTTGGTTGCAAAATTTTTTTCGGAGGACACTTTTACTTTCAGAACCGGTTTCTATAGTAAAAGTGCCCCCCCCCCCCCCAAAAAAAAAAAAAAAAAAAAAAAAAAAAAAAAAGAGAGAGAAAAAAACTGCAATCAAAATCGATAAAGTACGAAAGTACCCGATTAGACATAGACCTCACTGATGTTCCTATGTAAAACAAAATCATTAAATATATTAAAATTAAAGTTTTAAATGCTTTTATCCCAGAATAATAATTTTCATATTGTACGCAAGATTTATTTACAACCACTTTATAAAATGGTTTGAAATTTACACATTTTATTTGTACAATAATTATCTATGCAGTGCACCAAAATTTTAGAGATAGTTTAGAAAATAGAAATGTTATTGTTACGGAAAATGCTTTTAAAATGATAATAATATAAAATTCTGAAATTTTAATATTTAAATATATATTTATGTAAAAGATTTTAGGTTCTATCTTTACGAAATTGCGCTATTTATGATTCCTGGAAACCTCGAGATATTTCATAAAGTACCTGTAAGAAATCACATGCGCGCAATATCAAAATTAGTATTCTGGGATAAAGCCATCATTTACAAAACTTCTAATTGAAATTAAAACACACAGTGAAACTCGGACACTTGCTTTTAGGTAGATTTTGTAAGAAATATTACCTATTACATTCTCCCCTAAGTTGGAATTTTTGAAACATTTCTGCTGATCTACGCCGATTATGACTCCCAGAACCCAAAACCACCCCAAGTTCAGAACTTTATCTATCTATCTATGTCACTTTTTATGGACACGATAACTGCAATACTTCTGCACAAATCTCTTCCAAATTGATACATATAAAATCAAGGGGCATAAAATCTCGGTCAAGTTCGTTAATGGGCAAAATTGAACCAGGGGGGGGGGGGATGGAAGGCTTTTTGTGAAAACAGAAAACCCCCCATAATTTATTAATTATGATACGTATCGAATCCGTTTAAAGTTATTATTACTTCTAGAAAAAGGGCCGAAAATTTATGTATGACAGATTTTTTATATCTTTAAAAATGGCCCCAAGGGGGAGGGGGAAGAGGGGTTTTAGAAGAAAAAAATTCATAACTTCGTCCATTCAAAAGATATCAAATCCGCTTAAATTTATTATAAATCCTCTTAATATTATCTAAAACTTTTATATTGATAAGTTTTTTTATAGGACCAACCCTTATAGCAAAGAATAAATAATAATAAAAAAAATCCCTGCCGGCACCACCTGCAAACAAGTTAGGTTTCGAAGTCGGCGGTTCCAACTACCGCATCATGGCAAAAAGGTAATTTCTGCCTGTATGCCGAGCCGTCAGGGATTTTTTTTTATACATTATGACGTTGTTTATCACAAAAAGAAAAGAATATAAACAAATTATAAAATATTTAATGTTACTCATTTAGAGTATATGTAAATCAGAAAACATTAAAGCAAAATATTTTTGCATTAATATTAAAAGAATAAAAGTTTAACAAACGATGAAAAATAATCTCAAAATAAAACTCTGACATCTATCAATTTTGCGGGTTTTTTTTTTTTCACATTTTCCATGTCCTTCAAGTTGTAAGTTGTCAAAACTATTGTTCTAATTGATTTGGATTATTTAGTTAAAGCTTAATTTGGTTGGTAAACCTTTTTTTGCTATAATAGCTTTCAATTTTTTTCGGGATTAAATGGATTAATTTTTCACAATAATAAGATGGAATTTTTTACTATTCTTCTTTTAATGCTTTGTCTAAAGTTTTTGTGATGGATGTAGTATGATTTTTTACTTTCTTCTATCTTTACAAGAAGAAAGTATTGTATTCATGAAAATGTTCGGTTTCCGGTTTTCAACGGATTTATACGTTTTAGAAGGTCCTGAACACGATTGGACTGTTTTTAGAAAATCTCTTTCTGTATGTGACACAAAATTTGTAGAACTAATGCACGAAATTCAATAAAAGCTGATTCTTTTTAGTGTATGCGAAACCTGTGTGAGATAGAAGAATTCTTTCTTGCAAATGCGACGATAAATTTGAAGTCTGGGAGATAGAGGGATGTATCTATAACAATGCGGCGATTCTAAACCGAACATGTAAAGCTTTATGATTCGAATCATTGTCTTGATAAAAATGAAAACGATCCTCAATACCTAATTATCAGCAATATTTTCTTCCGGAATTTATAAATATATCGAGCAATGAGATGAAGGCTGACATTGATCCTCATATCATTACCGATACTTTTCTTCTCTTCATTTGGCGTTCTGCAGACATGTTTGGCCATCAGAACATTTTCATCAGTCTGTCTTTTAAAATGAAAAAGTTTTAAAGTTTTCAGTCATATGAAACGATGGATCTTACTAATGAAAGGTTTTTTCATAGCAACTCGTCCACTGAAATTATTTCTTCTTACAATAATTCTTATAGTTTCTGGATTAGCTCTTTTTACAAGATGTTTTTCTGCTCTTACGGCTAATTTTCTTTACTTCTCGTACGATCCAGCGCAAAAATCTTTTGTTTTCTTAGCTTTAATTTATTATCGATGATGTTTATTGTTTTCAATTGCTTTTTTAAATCATATACGGATGTATGACGACTTCGTTGTAATATTTCTTACTGACGACTCATCTTTAAACTTATAAGCTCACGAATTTCCAAAGATTGCCTTCCCCCATTCTTAATCATAAAAACACAAACTAGCAAACAAAGAGCATATTACAGCAATATCTCGATACTCACAGCTTGAAGGACATGAAAAATTTGTAAATTGTAAGCTGTTCGACTTTTATTTTGAGAATAGTTTTCTCGCTTTGTACTTGAAAAAAAAAAAAAAAAAAAAAAAAAAAAACGTGATTAATATATATTTTTGTTTTTATGGTGAATAAATATCTATCCAAACGTTACTTTATGAAGACTATTTTATTTAAACTATTTTTTATGTTGAAAATTGAGCTTAAAATCTAAGTGTCCGAGTTTTACTTTGAGCTGTATGTGGATGGTTCATTCTCGTGGTTCATGGATAAGTTTAAAACGAAGAAGCATAAAAATATAAATTTGGTATCAATGTTCGACACTAAAATAGCTTTTATTCATTACTACTGCCTAGCAACCTGTTGTAGGCAGAGCCCGATTAAGAATGTCTAGGGCCCAAGTCTCAGCAGCTTTTTAGGGCCCTCAAACCAAAATAATAGCTAAAAATGTTTTTGGATAAGTATTCGGAAATTTTTCCTCATTTTATAAATTTGCTCATGAAACTCAGGTTAATCTAAATTTTCTTTTGCTGTTTGATATTATAATACTTTAAATATCTCTTCATCTTAAATACTTCTTTAAAAAAAAAAATCCCATAAAAAATATTTGTTCTACATCATTCCTAATTAAGTTGTTTTTAGAGAAGAGAAAAGGAGAGGCAAGGCGTTTATAGAGGTATCTGTTTCTTAAATATCGAAGATTGAAATAAAAAAAAAAAAATCTAGGAGAATTTTTTTCTTAATAATTTTACTCATTTTGGGGCCACTGTCTCCAATGGGCCCAAGGCCGCGGCCTAGTTGGCCTGTGCGGTAATCAAGCCCTGGTTGTAGAAATATATATTGTAGAAATATATGTATGAATTTGTTTTATAAGATCTTTCGAGTTTTTTTTGGGGATATACTTACCCATACATTTTATTTAATTAAAATATATAAGTCACAAGCTATTATTTAGAAATATTAATGAGAGCTTTCAATCGTCGTCAGATTCCTTAAAATGGATCCATTCATTCGCGAGTTTTTGAGCATTGAAAGATTGGTAGATTGATTGATTTTTTCTCCCTGATTTCTCAAAAACTATTTTAGATATCGAAACACTGCAGATTGCAGTCAGAAACATTCCCTATCTGTACCTGGTAAGTTTAGTATGTTTGTTATGCAAAGGTTTCTAAACCTATTTCGGACAGACAGACAGGAGGGGGAGGGAGGGATGTTATATTTTACTATATGTCGTCTAAATAGTCGAATGAACTTAGAAATTGGTGTTTATCTGTAATCACAGATACAGACTCAAATTTTTGCCGAAAAGTCAGTTGAGGCTCACTGTGTAGACCCGAAAAGTTTTTGGTTTCTGTCTGTCTGTCTATTCCGCGATAACTGCCGTAAAAATCGTCCTATTAGGTTGATTTTTGGTAGATATGTTGGTGAGGTACCCTGAATGAGCTGTATAGTTTTTAGTTACAATTGGCTCATTCGTTTGAAAAATATAGAAAATTTCTGTTTAGGTCATAATGGTTTCCTATGGGAATGCAGACGATTTTCAAATTTCATTTTTAACTGAAATGAAAATCACATATTTGAATAATGGATTTAAACGTAAAATTACTAATGCTAAATGTTCGATATGGAGGTTTTAAATATATCCAATCGCTTGGAAAATTTGTCGATACATTCATTAGAATTTAGAAATGAATTGTTTAAATTATTGGAAAAAATTTTGCATCTGTTCGGGGAATATAAAACATTTTATTTTTATATTTTTTACAAATTTTAAAATGCATTCCTTTTTACTTTGCTCTTTAATTTATCAGTTGCTTAGCAACCCTATTTCAAAGAATATCAAAATAATAAAATTCAAGTAACTCGCACTATTTTGCTACAATATTTTATTATCAAAATGAATTATTTTTGTATTCTATTGACATAAATGAAGAATGTATTTTAGTACAAGTTTATTATTTTTTTTAATCTAAAAAGTTACATGAATAAGAAGTTCATAAGAATTTCAGAATATCATTGCGTAAACCGTGTTTAATTGAACGCTTCTAATTTCTGAAACCTTTGAAGTATTTTATATGCCTAAAAATATGTATGTAATATAAAAAAATTAAATTGCGGATTGTAAGATGCTAAATAATATGAAAAGTGAGATTAAAAAACAATGACTTTCAGAGCTGACGTTGAGGCTCCTGATCTGCAGATTTGCTTGTATTTATTAATTAGGTTTAGCACGTAGAATGCTAATAAGTTTCTCGAATCTAATTTTGAATCAAATTTATAAATCTCTTTCAGCCAGTAATTTTATTACTACCACAAATAAATTAATAGGGATACAAGAAATTGGTTGTTTTTCTTTTATTAGGGTTAATAAAAATCAGGGGCTTATTATATATTATATTAGTATGCCAGATCATCAGGCATTGGTATTAATTGTAGAGAGCAATACTGGTATAGATTTATTTTCATATTTTTATCTTTAAAAAAACAAAAAAACAAAATTATTTTTAAAAAATTCTTTTATATTATCAGTAGAGACATGCATTATCAGTAATCATTGAAAACATACTTAGTTAATTTCTTTTAAAATACAGTTTTAAAAGAAATTAATTAAATGTGTTTAATGATTACCAATAATGTGTGTGTTTTACTGACAATAATAAGAATTTTTTTAAGAGGAAATAATGTGTGTTTTTAACTGACAATAAAAAGAATTTTTTAAGAGGAAATAATGTGTTTTTACTGACAATAAAAATAATTTTTTAAGAGGAAATAATGTGTGTTTTTACTGACAATAAAAATAATTTTTTTAGAGGAAATAATGTGTTTTTTAAAGATAAATAACATGAAAAGATAAATCTATAGTAGTATTGCTCTCCACTATTAATACTAATGCGTGATGATCTGGTATACTAATATAATATGTAATTGTAATATCGACATTACAAAATCAGGATGTTCTGCTTTTAGACTATCTAAAATCAGGGACATATTGTATACCTCCCTCTAAACTATCTTTTATAGAATGAATTAATGTTATCGGAATTGTTAAATATTTTCATTTTCATTATTTTTTTAAAGATTTTTTTTCTATTTTTCAAATTTAAGGGAATTTTTTATAAAAGAATTGTCAAAAAATTTATACATCATTAATTCACTCTACAAAATATAGTTTAGAGGTCATTTTAACATACAGTTTTATGTTCATATATCCATTCTACACTGGTGTCCAGAAATTCAGGGGCAGTGACCAGTTTCATACGTTTCGTCGAATATCTACTGAAACTCGTGAGGAAATTCTCTTGAGCTTTGAGGATGTAAAGAACATGTTTGACTTCATGTTTTTGGTGAAGATTTTGCCGCGAGGACAATTAGAGGGGGGGGGGGGAGACAATAATAATTTTAATAATAAAATAATATTTTCGATCACCCAAGTAATAGAAAATGCTGAAAATGGTTTGTCACTGTAGAAAATGACTATGTAGGTCCTGTTCAACATGTGTGTGCATTTGTGTAAGCATAGCACGTCTATTCGTGAAGATGTTAACGTTTCTGTGAAAAAATCGGAAGGTTTTTTATAGCATGCAGAGTTTTCAGACGAATTTACCACCGCTTTCCATTAACATAACAAAAAAGCGTAGGAATATACTGTAATTAAAATATTAATATATTGAATATTGGGTGAGATATGGGTATTTGAATGAAATAAATTTTAACTGCGCATGCGCGAACTACAGTATTTTTTTGTCAGGATTTGATAGTCAATACTGTAGGGCAACTCCTATAAAAAGACCAGTGAAATATCGTGAAAACTCAAAAAGTTACAGCAATAATTGATAAATTGAGGAGGAAGTCAGATAGGATTACATGGGATTTAATGAAACAGTTGTTATGTCTTTTTAAAATATAGCTGACATATTTGCAATTCTGACTAGAAATCATGAACAGCTCCCTGTATTATCTTCATTATTGAGAAATTATATTATTTATTAAATTCTAACTCAATAAAATGTCTTTAAAATTAGTTAAAAACGCTTAAAAATGTGCACTTTACATTAAAAATGTTTCACTGTATAAAAGCCAATTCCCCCCCCCCCCTTCCAATCCAAAAAAAAAGCTGGTTAAAACCAATAAAAGCGACCGGCGTAAATTTTTTTAATTTTAGCTTTTTTTTTTGCAACTCTGCTTGCAGGCATGACTATTAAAGTGATTTGGAATCGAATGCTTATTTATTCTTTCGATAAATGGTTTATAAATCAATTTGAGTTATAAATAATGATGCCCCATGAAGGCAGTTTTTCCCTTTCCCACTTAGTCACGTTCGAAAATTCGGTTCAAATTGCCATTTCCCCAGCATTTTCTGAAAGATCCTTAGCCTTTATCGAAAAAACCAGAAAATAAACTATTCGATTTCACAGTTTCTGAATAGGAACACTAGCCATTTCTATGCGTTTACGAATAAAAAATAATTAAAAAATGTAATAAACCCTTATAACACCTTGTAATAATATACAGTAAAACCCCGGTTATCCGAAAAGCATGGGACCAAAGGATTTTCGGTTAACCGAGGTTCAATAGGAATTTTTGGATAACCGGGAGGCTTCGTAATTTTGTTCTACCAGATGACAATACTCGCCCTTCTCACTTCCCCCCAGTCAGGTAATAGTCCAGTAGAAATAGTATTTTACCTTACAAAAATTCGGGTAGTTCTGATTTTTGGATATCTTGTAAAGGTTGACCCTCTAATAAAAAAAACAAGTTTTCGACCTTCTAGACCTTGTGCGTTTTTCACAATATTGAAAACACCAATATTTTTCGGCACTTTTTTCGATTTTTCTTAAATAACTCAATTTCAGTGCACTTTACAGAAAAAGCACTTTCACCATTTTGTAGAGAATAAAATTCTCTACAACATGCAGTATTTATGTTTGTAAATTGTCCAAATAGGGGGTAAGATACGGAGCCGGTAAAATTTGCAAAAAGTGCAAAAATCCACAAATGACGTTAGTTTTTGCTTAATAACCTACTTTTAGTGCGTTTTAGAGACAAAAGTGTCAATATAAAGTTTGTAAAGCATGAAGTAGTCTGTAAGTTTCATTTATTAGATCATTAAATATCTATAATAGACTTTAAAAATCAAAATAATACAATTTATGGTTAAAACAAAAAAATACCGCCTGACAAGTCATTAATTTAAAAGCAAGCTTTTATTTTTGATATTGATTAAACGATGCAATTAATTAATTATAGTATGTACGTACAATAATAGGTAACTGTTGAATTGTTGAGGGGGGGGGGCGAAGTTAACCAAAAAATCTAGTCGGTAGACATAGGTGCAGGGGCAAGAATTCAAAGTCGAAAGTAAAATTAATAGCTGGGAATAATGTAAAAAAGTACTTGAAAGATAAATAAGTTATAATTTAGAAATTTTAAAAAGGAAAAAGAGTATCTAAGGCCGAAACTAAGGGAGGTGAGAGCAAAAGGAGCATGTGGCCCGGGCGCTAGAATGGAATCGATTTTTCTTAACTCAATTTCAGTGCATTTTACAGAAAAAGCATTTTCACCATTTTGTAGAAGATAAATTTCTCTACAACATGCAGTATTCATGTTTGTAAATTGTCTAAATAGGGGGGTGAGATACGGAGCTGGGAAAATAGGGTTAAATTTTAAAAAAATGCAAAAATCCACAAGTGACGTTATTTTTTGTTAATAACCCACTTTTAGTGCATTTTAGAAACAAAACTGTCATAATCAACTTTTTAGAGAATGATATAGTCTAATAGTTTCATTTATTAGATAATTAAATATTGGTAATAGACCTTAAAAATCACAGCAAAAAGATTTTGGGTGAAAACAGGAAAATACCGCCTGACAAGTTATTAATTTAAAAAACGAGCTTTTATTTTTGATATTGAAAACACAATGGGGTTAATTAATTATAGAATGCACAATAAATTAATCAACAAATATATAGTAAGCATTATATAGTCGCTTTGTCATATTTGTTTCCTTTTTCTGCTGCTTGGCCCTGGTAATGATACCATCGTCTCAGATACTTCATCGTCCGTCTCTGTACTTGACTCGATTGGTTGTTCTAGGTCATCAAAGTCCTCAAGGTCCAGTATAATATCAGGAGCGTTGCCACATAGTTGGTTGTGGCACTTCACACAGATAACTGAGCACTTCAAGCCTGCCTTTCTAGAACTGCAATTCGTACATTTTTTTTTTTTCATTGGCAAGATATGAAATCGAGTAGATTAATTTTAACACAATTATTTCAAATTGGTAAATAAATCACACGAGTAGTAATATTCCAACTGGACGAAAAATGTCCGGGCCAGGATTCGAACCTGGGATCGCTTGGCTGAAGCCGCCACGCTCTACCACTGAGCTATCCCGGTCGAATCTGGAGGGCATAATTCATCCAGTTAACCATATTGAATATGGTTAACCATATTCAATAATGGAATAATGAATAACCATATTCAATATTCAAAATTTTAACCATATTCAATATGGTTAACTGGATGAATTATGCCCTCCAGATTCGACCGGGATAGCTCAGTGGTAGAGCGTGGCGGCTTCAGCCAAGCGATCCCAGGTTCGAATCCTGTCCCGGACATTTTTCGTCCAGTTGGAATATTACTACTCGTGAAATCGAGTAGAGTTTGAGGAGCTGGTCCATTCATCATGGTGACTGGAATGAGCCCATGACCACCCCACTTTCAGCCGCATTCGAGAGGATCCTTTTCGTTTCCCAGCCATGTCTGAATGCATGATATTCAGCAGCATCACGAGTAGGTGGTAGTCTAGCTAAATTTAATTTAATATTGTTAGCTGCTCTAGCGAAGCTGACATACCGCAATACATTCAAGTTTTGGTTGGGATCACCTCCATACAGGACAAGAAGTACACCTTCTATGGCTTCAACAAGTTTGTGCCTCTCTGCATTTGAGTCTTTAAAGATTTAAACTTTTTGGTTTAGGGATGGGTTCTGAAAATTCTGCAATATTTCATTTTCCCATGGCTGTAGAGCACTGAAGTGGTGTCACAACCACTTACTGCAGGAAGAAAAAGAATATTTTGTGCAACTTCCTTAAATTTGAAACACTCTTTGGAGTAGAGATCATCAGTCAGTTTCCCTCTCCTGGCCCTTCGGAAATAAACATTGTCTGCAGCTAGAGAAGCCACAAGAACAAGAAGGTCCATGTCTTTACCATTGACAATGACAGCATCGTAATCACGGGCTTAGGAAATAGCTGTGTTCACTATTAGCACATCTGCATACATTTACCATCAATGTAAACTTTGACTAACAAAAATATGTGGGACAAATGAATACACACACGACAAACCAAATCTTCATTGTGCGCCCTCTTCTCCTTCCATTCTAGCGCCCGGGCCACATGCTCCTTTTGCTCTCACCTCCCTTAGTTTCGGCCTTAGATACTCTTTTTCCTTTTTAAAATTTCTAAATTATAACTTATTTATCTTTCAAGTATTTTTTTACATTATTCCCAGCTATTAATTTTACTTTCGACTTTGAATTCTTGGCCCTGCACCTATGTCTACCGACTAGTTTTTTTTTGGTTAACTTCGCTCCCCCCCCCCCTCAACTATTCAACAGTTACCTATTATTGTACATACTATAATTAATTAATTGCATCGTTTAATCAATATCAAAAATAAAAGCTCGTTTTTAAATTAATGACTTGTCAGGCGGTATTTTTTGTTTTAACCATAAATTATATTATTTTGATTTTTAAAGTCTATTATAGATATTTAATGATCTAATAAATGAAACTTATAGACTACTTCATGCTTTACAAACTTTATAATGACACTTTTGTCTCTAAAACGCACTAAAAGTAAGTTATTAAGCAAAAACTAACGTCATTTGTGGATTTTTGCAGTTTTTGCAAATTGTACCCTATTTTCCCGGCTCCGTATCTCACCCCCTATTTGGACAATTTACAAACATGAATACTGCATGTTGTAGAGAATTTTATGTTCTACAAAATAGTGGAAATGCTTTTTCTGTAAAATGCACTGAAATTGAGTTATTTAAGAAAAATCTCAAAAAGTGGCGAAAAATATTGGTTTTTTTAATATTGTGAAAAACGCACAAGGTCTAGAAGGTCGAAAAGTTGTTTTTTTTTATTAGAGGGTCAACCTTTACAACATATCCAAAAATCAGAACTACCCGAATTTTTGCAAGGCAAGGCCCCTTTTTACGCTATTTCTACTGGCCTATAAAGCGTTAGTGCTTCCACGTGCTGCAAGAGTCCGTATTCTATTCGATTTCCCCGTGTTTTAATTTCCTCCAAACTTTATTGACGATGAGTAATATTTTAAAATACAAACGGGTTTTTATAAGCATGAAGAGCTCAAAGTGTTGAGGAAGTTGATATTGAAGTGCAGGAAGATGCAACAGGGTCAGATATGTTGTTGTTTAAAAGGCAGCGTTGAAGCAATGCGAAGTTGAAAAACAAAACACAAATTATTTTGTAAAGAAATGAAGTGTTGTATGTGGCTATGCATAAAATGCCTGCATTTACGTAATAGTTCAAATAAATAAGTTGACGCTGTTTATTTATTTCATAAACAGCATACCTGTATAAACATAACCTGTGTATACATAAACAGCATACCTATTTAAAAATAAACATTTTCATATTTAAAAAAAAAGAGTTTTAAGGTCTTTCGGTTATGCCGATTTGCAGATAACCGGGATTTGGATAATCGGGGTTCTAGTGTATTTCTTTTAAATGCTAAAAGGTGTAAATTAACAACATAAAATAACTTTTATTAGGTTGTTTAACATGTTTCGGCAGCCATTTTCAAAAACTAATGATATAATATTTTCATTTGTTTTTAAAAATGGTTCGGAGTGAGCCGAAACATGTCAAACAACCTAAATAAAAGTGATTTTATGTTGTTAATTTACACTTTTTAGCATTTAAAAGAAATCTATAAAAACACGTGTCAGAAAGTAGCCAGGCTGAATTTGAGAACCCAGCCTTAATCCATAATCGATAGCTACATTGAGGGTTTGAATTTCTAATCTTTGGTAATATGTGGGTTTTAAAATAAACGGAGGTTTGTTGTTTAATTACTTATACGTGAAACTTTTACATCGCAAATCTATGAAGAATTTCTCTAAATCGCAAATAATGTCTGTTGAAATTTTGATCAATTTTTTTTTTTATGTGAAATAGTGAATTTTTAGTTTACTCTTGACTAAAATCATACTGTATTCTTCCAAACACATTTTGAGATTTAAAAACTATAGTAATCTTTCAAAACAGGTTTCGAAAGAATAAAAAACAATTTCAAAACATCTATATCAAATAAAATTGCCTCGTAATAAAATGTCTTGATAAAATAAAAGACGATAACTTTATAACTATAACCTTTTCAAGCATGGCAACCTTATATAAACTTCATATAAAGTTCAATAATGCTTCTTAATTACAGCACTAGATAACAGAGTCATTTCCTTTTCGAATATTCAGTTTGATAATCCACCCTTGACATTTTTTTTTCTATTCTGCACGAGGGAAGATTTTGTCAAAGAATTTCTGCTCATGGATCTGAACAAAAACATGACCAAAAATGTTGTTTTTATTCTACTGTATAGCATGGTGTCCAAAGTTTTAAGTGTTTCAAAAATTATTTAAAAAGCTTTAACAATAATGTTTGAATGCTTGTAAACTTTCTATCAAGATCGTTTAGTAATTTTGTAATAAATAAAATATTTTTGAAAACGGAACATTATTTGTTCTTAATAATCAATTTGAAATCTATTTTAAGTTGAAAATATGTTTTTCATCCACTTAAAAATAATTCCTGCATGAGAGGTTTAATAACCTACGCTAATAACGCGAACACACTTCAAGTTAATGTTAAACCAGTGGGAGCTTTCTTTACAAATTTCTCGTTCGCATGTCAGTTTGTTAAATGACTTTTTCTTTTCTGCATACGATATCTAAGGTCTTACCGAGTGCTTAGTTCCGAAAAACAAAACTGCAACCAAAATCGAAAAAGTAAAAAGGCTCCCGGTAAGACATCGACTTTAGTTATTCTACGTAAAAAATAAAAATGTTGAAATGCAAACGAGAAATTTGAAAATGTTTGGTTTGACATTAGTTTGCTAGTGTCTTCGCGTTATTAGCATAGGCTTTTTATCAGATAACTGAAATTGAATTTTAAAATTTGAAAAGTATATTAAAATTTTCAAAAGGTACAAATTAATAATAATAAAACGTTTAATAAAGGAAATTTCAAAAATACTGTGGAATTAAAAGAAAGTGTTAATGCCTTATCAGACAGTCATAAACAAAAACTTGAGATATTTTTTATTGTAATCCTTTATTATTGAATGACTGTCTGGAATTAAAATCTAAATTTAAACCTAGAATCATCTGCATTTCTGTTGCTATTTAGAGAAAAGAAAGGAGTTTAATTCGGAAATTGAAGATCAACTCTGCAATTATATTGCGCATTTGAAAATTAATTTTATTTTGCAAAGAAACAAAGTTTTAAAATTCCACATTCTCATAATGTCAATTTTTTATTTGGAACGCGTGTAAGTTCATTATTTTAGCAGCTATACAAAAGTGTCGCAAAAGAAGTTAGACAATATGTTACCTACCTACAAGGTCATTCCATGTAAAATTAAAAGATTTTAAGAAACAGTCGTGTCGCGCCATTTTTAGGTAGATTTCGTAAGAAATACTACCCATTACATTCTCCCCTTTGTTGGAATTTCTGGAAAATTTTTGCAGATCAATCATGACTCCCAGAACCCAAAACCACCCCCAGTTTAAAACTTTATCTATCGATCTATCTCCCTATCTATCCACATTACTTTTTTTATGGACACAATAATTTCAATAATTCTGCACAAATCTCGGTCAAGTTCGTTAATGGGCAAAATCGAACCAGGGGGGTTAGGGGTTTAAGAAGAAAAAATTCATAACTTTGTCAATTCACAAGATATTAAATCCACTAAAATTTATTATAAATCCTCTTAATATTATCGACAACTTTTATATTAACAAGTTTTTTATAGGACCAACCCTTACAGGAAAAAAAATTAAAAAAAAAAAAAAACTCTGCCGGTTCCTCCTACAGACACAGGTACATTTCAAAGTGGGCGGTCCCAACTGCCGCATCATGGCAAAAAGGTAATTTCTTCTGCAATTCCCAATAAACACGCGCCCCACGGTCTGTGTCTTCTAAATCTACCTGTACCTGTAGGCCGAGCCGTCAGGGATTTTTTTTATTGTAATATTTTTTTACCGAATGACTGTTTGGAATTAAAATCTGAATTTAAACCTAGAATCATCAGCATTTTTGTTGCTATTTATAGAAAAAAAGTCGCGTTTAATGCGGGAATTATAAATCATCTCTGCATTAATTTTATTTTCCAAGGAAACAGAAAGTTTTAAAATTCCACATTCTCATAATGTCAATTTTTTAATTGGAAGTTCATTATTTTAGCAGCTATACAAAAGTTTCGTTAAAGAAGTTTGACAATATATTACCTACCTGGTCATTCCATGTAAAATCAACAGACTTTAAGAAACAGTCGTGTCGCACCATATTTTATTTAAATGAAATGGGATGATGGGGTATATCTACCAATCTTACGAATTTCAAAATTGTTTTTTGTATATCGTTAACAAAAATTTGCACCTTGCATATAGTCCTTTGTTTACACCATGGACAAGCAAGAATACTGTTTTTGACCATTTTTTAGAAAGCTGTAGAATTTTTTTTTATAAGTCGAACCTCGTTAGCGTGAATCTCAAGAGGAATTAAAATTTTGTTCATATTAACGGCAGTTTGTAATATCAGTAACTAAAGCAGTTATCCAGGTAGATTTTTCACTATTTTCGTAACGAAATTGACCTCTTAATTACTGAAAGGCGTAAAATAAAACTTTAGAAACAGTCAAATAATGTTTATTTCACTGTTGACATGATAAGGGTCGATCCAGGCAAAATTTGGGAGGGACCCTTCACAAAAATCAATTTGATAAAATGGTTCTCCTTCACAAATTTCTTTATAATAAAACAGTTCCCTTCACAAAATTCCTTTTACTAAAATAGGCCCTTTTACAAAATTCTATTCCATAAAATCTTACTATTTATTATTTTGTGATGTTTTAAAATGTATAATTTGTAAACAAACAAGTTCACCAGAGAGGAAAACTTAAGCAAAAGGATTTAATTTTTGTTTATAAATGTTTGGTTCGAATTTGAGTAACTGGATTTCAACTTTCGTTACAAAATGTTATTTTTCACAAAAATATAATTAATTTCACAAAAATATAATTAATTTCACAAAAATAAAATTAATTTCACAAAAACACAAAAACAAATTTCACATTTACTTTTCTCAGAATGGGCCCTAAGAAAAAAAAAAACTGCATCGACCCCTGCATTACAAAAACAAATAAGAATATTCTACAATTGCACGGTCTTTGAAGTTATTATTGGAAACGCCATTATTTGATTTTTCACGTACTTACGCAAATTATTACTATATATATATATATATATATATATATTTTTTTTTTTTTTTTTTTTTTTTACTTGGATGTTTATTTCCCTATTTGTAACCGGGAGTCACTCGAGCCACCATTTTGGTAAGTTAAATGATGCTGCATCGTTACATATTGTATTTTTCAAATAACAACTTCAAAGACCGTACAATTATAGAATATTATTTGTTCTGATAATGGCTCCGATGGAGCCGAAACATGTCAACAGTCTAATAAAACTTACTTGACTGTTTATAAAGTTTTAATTTGACGCTTTTTAGCAATTAAAAGAAGTATATTATTCCAAGGTGTTGTTATATTTTTAGAGTACTATATTTTAAAAATGCAGGCTTCTTATTGATCAATTTCGTTTGGAAAATAGCGAAAAATCTATTTGGATCCCTGCCGAAATCTTTCTATTTATTTTGACAGGGATTGTGGGAATAATTTATGTTAAAAGTAATTCACCTTTAGCGTGTTCACGTTAACGAAGTTGACTATATGTGTTACCAGACTAATAAGATAGGGCTCATTTGAAAGATTGAATTTTTTTTTTTTTTTTCGCATAACTAAACTAGATTTATGCGAAACCTAAAGTTTTATTTTTGTAACTATAACTTTCGTTCATGGATTGGCGTTTTCTGTCTTTCCAAAAGTTAAAAACAAAGACGGACAAGCCATCTTTTCTTTTAACACTTGTATAGAAATAAGTTGTGGATAAAAAAAAAAAAAAAAAAAAAAAAAAAAACTAGGCTCTTACTAGTAGTTTGTTCCTCCTTAGGAAAAATGTAAAACTTCACAAATGTTAAAGTTTTTTTTTTTCACCTCCATGTGTAAAGGTCATGATTACGATACCCTATAATGTATACTTTAAGTATACATTAAATCCGTAAAAATACTGAAATAGTAGTGGTAAAATACGGAAATTCTTTTTTTAGAGTGTAAAAATATGAAAAATCCCAATCCGTTAGCGAAAACAACAAACAAACTAGACTTTTAGCACTTTTATCTGTCAAGGATAAATCCCTATTCGCTAATTTCTGTCACATTAACGAAATCATTTTACTGGAGAAAAAAATTCCGTAAAAATACGAAAATCGTACTGACAATCAACGTATTTTTCCTTTACAGTGCTTACAATCAAACTTCACTATAGGGGACCAATGTTATAACAAATATTGATATAATGACCGAGTTTTCCCCCCTATTACGTTACTTATACATATCCTATACATCTGGCAGAAAGCTTAAAAATATTGTAATGTGAAGAACATTAACACATTTACTTCTCCTTTTTAAAAAAAATCTTTGTTTCCGTTTCTTTAAATGGGAAATTTAATGTATTTTTCTGTAAAATAAATCATCGTTCTTTTGTGAAAATGTAACACTATTAGCTTAATTAAAGTACAAGGACGCAATATAGTGTTTAATTAGAATTTATGGCGTCCATTTTGCATAATTAAATGACTGGTGTCGAAATGACATGGGCGGCTGTTTTAGGATATCGAAATTGTCGGCCATTCTAGTGTTAAGCTGGTTTTAATCAATATATAAAAATACACAAATAATGTGATCCATTACCTAAAAGATGACTAAAATACTTTAATAGATGTTAAAAAATTACACTAAAATCATCTAGTATTTTCGGCTACGCACCCAGCCTTCATCAGGATTCAGGATCTAAAATGATGTTATTAACGTCGCTTGTCCTGAATCCTGATGAAGGCTGGGTGCGTAGCCGAAAGTACTAGATAATTTTAGTGTAATTTTTTAACATCTGTTAAAGTATTTTAGTCATGGATCACATTAATAGGTAATGGATCACATTATTTGTGTATTTTTTTTTATATTATTTTAGAAAGATGAATTTTAACATTCTGGAACTAGTTTATTTTATAGGGTTTTAATCACTTTTCATATTATCCAGCTCTGGTGCCAACACGCATTTCCCATGTGATCCGCATAGTTTGAAAACAGCAATTTATTCAATTTAAGTTAATTCTCACTTTTAAAACAGGTTTTATAATATTTTATGAAAAAATAAAAAAAATCTCGTTGCAGCTATCCTGCATGCTAAGCCTATTTCAGTGCTGAGTTCAGTTGTTGTTTTTCGTTACTTCCATGCCCTGTTATTCTTCCTCTCCTTGCAATAACAAGATGGTTTTAAATATGTTTTAAAGCCCGTTATAGGGTCTCTTAATCGCGGTATTATTCAAATATTTATCATCTGCCCCACACTTATTTTAGGGGGGGAGTAAGGTGCAAAAATTCAAAATTTTTAATTAAAGTTTGCCCCCCCCCCCCTTTTTTTTTTGTCAGGAGCAAGGCTACTAGCAACACCTTTTTTTTTTTTTAACCTACTTCTATATAAGAAAGAAAAGTAGGTTTGTTACTGTATTTTTGAACGTTTGAAATAACAAGAAACGGCAATTCATGAATGTGAGTTACAGTTCCAAAAACTTCACTTTCGACTTTATATAAAAAAATTCCGCTTTCCAAAAAAAGGTTAAATAAAAAAAAAAAAAAAAAAAAAAAAAAAAAAAAAAGTTAAATTGATGGCATTCAGCTCACAGGCTATTCACATTAATTGTATATTATACTCTTATTTCAAAGAATAATGCCCTCGAAAAATAAAGAAATCGATAACCCCCCCTGTTCCTCCCTTTATACTTAACCAGTGATCCCCCAAAACTAACCAGGAAAGCGCCTTATCACAATGAACTTATATACAAAATTTGAAGCAAATAGGATAATTTTGCATGAAAAACTCTTATCTAAATTAAGGGGGGGAATTAGTCCCCCGTTCCTCCCTTTACACTTAACCAATGAAACCCCAAAACAAATCAGGGAAGCGCCTTATCACAATGAACCTATAAACAAGATTTGAAGCAAAACTAATATTTCTATCAAGAGTTATCGCGATACGTACATACATACAGAACGGGCGGGCACATTAGCTCTGAGGCTTTGATAGCCTGTGAGCTAAAAATTTCATATGCTTTTTGCTTGTCCACAGCATAAACAAAGGGCTATATCTTAAAGGGTAATTTATTTAAAAAAGAGATACACAAAACATTTTTAGAGTTAAGATTGATTGAAATTGCCTATCTCATTTCATCCCAGTCAAAATGTTGCGGTTCCATCTGTTGATTTTGCAGGATGAATAAGTAGAATAACCAGAATATGTAACCTTTTCAGGCGGTAACTTTATTTCTAGATATTTTTTCCAGTGGCACAGAAACTGTCTTCGATATTTTTACAGTATTTAAATATGATTTATAAGAGATAGGGTTCGTCGCGAAAAATTGAATTGAGAAAAATTGAATAATTAAAAAACGCAAAATAAATGTTTATGCTGTACAGTTAACAGAGTTGTCAAATTTGAAAACAAACTCAAAAGGTTATAAGGAATTCTACTCATGACAATTTAAGTTTCTCACATTCACAGTGAATTTCATGTGATCTTTGAAAACTACAAAGGGAAAATGACATAATGATCGCCTTAGATTTTGGTGCAAAATCGAAAAGAAATTAAACAAACGGCTTCATATTTCTTTATATCGAGGAATAATGGAAATAGAGGTGTAGAAAAGTAAAGAACTAGAAAATTAATGAAATTCTAATATTTTATTATCAAGGAAATCAACCAACAGGTCTTTAGTCCTTTGACGATACAAAATGATCCAACGTTGTAATACTGCATTTGTTTTAAGTGCTCAAAGAGCGAAGCGCCATTGTTAGAAAAAGATAACAGTTTCATGGTTGCAATTTTGTCTCTAGTTAACTGAAAACAGCCTTCTGAAATGCGCAAAAGTGTGTCGATAAATAAATATATATATATTGGACTGATTCCATGACAGTTTTGCCTTATATGCATGGAGAATATAGATGTTTAAAACACTGATATGTTTGATATTCAAGAATTCCGATGCAATTTAAGCAGTTTCATATTGAAGGTAAGCACTTTAAGCTAATTAGCTAATATGAAATAAACTTGCACTGAATTTATTAAAATGATGTATCGATTATCGCCAGTTATTTTTCATATTTTTAAAGTTTCTTTGTGTTAATAATATTTTATAAAGGAATTAATACGTTACGTAAGATATTTTTTTAATAAAAGCAAGCATGAGATGTATAGATTAATCTATACTAATATTAGAAACTGTTCCATAATTTAACCGTGATACATGAATTTTCTTTTTCATTATGTTTCTGTGGCATACAATTCGAAAGAATTGGTGACATATGCATGCAGAGAAAAAGAATCTTTCATGTTTCGATGTATTAGTGAAGTCCATCAGCCACTTTTGATAAGGTAACTGCAATTTCAGAAGCTACCTCTCTGTTTACTCTGAAGTTAACTGTTGCATTTCATTTCTGATTTGCCACAAATAAACACGTAACAGAGGCTATGAAGTATTCCGTTTGTCACGCAACGGCGAAAGCTGCAACTAGGCTGCATATCTGTAGAACATGACTTGTATGTTGTGATAAACCATTTGGAATATTGCGCGGTGATTCATTAAAGTTCTGCTAACGAGGTATATGCTTTGCGAATTTTACAGAATTATGTTTCAGAACTGTGTGGGAACAATTTGAAATTAGCTTATTTGGCTAATTGCATGACATCACGCTTCCTTATACGATTTCATAAGACTGATATGATCAGGGTAAATGAATTTGAATGGCTCATCCAGAGACCGAATTTGTATCCTGCTACAAAAATATTTTGAAAAATAGGAGTAAGAGTTACTTACCAGACTATATTGCGTACAAAATATTGTAGAGCTCTTTACCATGATTTTAGAAAAATAGTACGAAGTATCAGCTAATTTTGTAGACATTTTTTTAGGTCCTTCTCAAAGGTTGTGGCCCTTAAGCGGAAATATCTTGTGTTGACTCCTATGTACTTTATGAGGGAATTTCTGGTTTGTTCAAATATTCGCCGACAATAAAAGTATTTGGGATAGTCATCGTACCTTTTTATAAGCGTATATATTTATATTATTTCTGATCATTCTAGGTCCATTCTTTTTGTTTCATTATAGGATTTTTTTTTTTGTATATAATGCTCACAACATAATTTATTTCAAGCATATACTTTAATCAATGTGATATTCTTTATACAGTTTGATTATAGAAAACAATATTAACTAACAACACATATAGTTCATATTGATGTGAAGTTACATAAATATTCTTCTGGAACATATGAATAACATAATTAAAATCTGTAGTAAATTTGGTAGGACCTTCAGGGCATCACCTGAAAAACAGTTCAAATCTGTCTTGAACGCGTTAATAATAGGTTTATTCCCCATGTTTGTACATTTGACGTCTCGTAAATCATCGAGATACGAGTCATCACAAGGTATCATGATATCATTACAATCATTTTGATGTTCATATTCTGATATCCATTCCCAAATCCAGCCCATTTCGCAGCTGCACTGAAGTCTGTTGCCTGAAAGCTCTAATTTCTTTAGGTTTTTATTTAGACCCTGCAACGAAAGAAAGATAAAAAATAAATCATCACATTGAGATCATTAGCAAACTTAAATCGTCGCCAATTTAACCCTTTCAAACTTGTTTTTCTTTATTTTTTTTTTTATTTTTTTTTTTTTTTTTTAGGAAGCTATAGCATCTAATTAAACATAAAATAACACATTTTTGTTCTCAAACTACTTTCAGTGTTGCCAACTTTAGCTTTTTGGAGCTAAATCTAGCCCATTTCTAGTCTCGTCTAAACCCGAAAAAAGCTTGTTTCAGCCCCTAGCCCAAAATCCTAGCCCATTTTAATATTGTTTTTAATACACTACCAAAACAATGTTAAAAACTGGCTAAAAGTTGCTCAAAAAGGGCTAAAAAGCTGCTAGAAAAGAGATAAATTAGCGTCCTTTTACCCCTTTGTGAGTCACTTTTAACCTTTTCTATCTTGATCATTTGTCAACACTAAGGGTCTGTACATATATGCAACGTTATTAACATTTTGGTAATTTTGACCCCCCCCCCCCCCAAATAATATCGTTATCAGTGTCTAATTTTTTCTTTTCAATTTTCTTATTTCGTTTGCAGTTATATAGAGATAGGGTTTATTCGCATACTTTACTGATTCAAATGCAGAAAATATTACTTTTACATATGAAATAACTTTATATCTAGTAACACTTAATAGAAATAGTTACTATTTAAAAGTATTAGGTTTTTGTTACATAATGCATTCAACAGTAAATGATGTGAGGGGGCAAGCAGAACTTCTTATCAACAAAACAGATGGACAACATTATTTCTCTTTTCTTTAATAGTCAAGACAACAAGTATCATTTCAAACATACTTTATACCTGGTTTCTCCAACAGCGGATTATTTACGCATACACCTATGGCAGAAGAATAAGGATGCCAAACGTCTGGTATTCCATATTTTTTTATGAAACAAATGTTATAATCTTTTAATGATTTTAATAACAACTTTGCATTTTCATAAAATAGTTAACAGGAAGAAAAAAAAGCAGAATATTTTTATGTAAAGAAAAAGTTATTAAAAAAAGAGAAAAATTTAGTTGATTAAAAATGATAACGATATCAAAGACAACAACGCCCCTCCCCCTCTAAAGTGATAACGTTATATATGTACAGCCCCTAACTGTTTTATGTTAATTCTATGTCACTGAGGGGTTGCATATGAACTGTTGATAAAATTCTTGATTGGAATTCTGATTTATAGCATTATCTCAACATTCGAGATAATGAAATGCGTATTATGAATTTTATTTTCTCAAATGAAATGTGCTAAAAGGCTATAGCACTGCACATGTCCATATTAAGTCTGTTACAGTCTCTTTATAATTTCAACACGCTTCTGTATATTTCATTAGGAATACTTGAAGTCTATTCCAGTAGGTGGTAAAACTTCTAACCAGCTTACAATTAATTATACATTATGTTCATTAAGATACAACCTAAGTTTGAAAGGGTTAAAATTGCACTCATTATAAAAATTATTTGCTTGCATCTTACTAGTTACAGAAGTTACAGTTTACTGAAATTTAACGAATGTGTTCTTTACAGAAATCTAACGAATGTAGTTATGTTGCGTGTTTTTCCTATGAAAATAGTATAAGGAAGAAATTTTTAAGACGTTTGGAAAATGTCGTATTACAACCAGATTAAACAAACATAAAAAAATTAGTAGTATTTTTTATCTTTTATCACAAATTACTAATTCGGAAAAGGAGTCCCTAATTTAAATTTAAAGAGTGAAACATATGTTTAAATTAAAAGAAACGCCAACGGTTTACTAATAATTAATAAAACTTTTATTAATATTATTATTATTAAATGCTGAAACATAAGTAACGTCATAATAGTAAATGTATCGACATATGCTATCACTATTAGGTGCCGGAATTAACAAAAATAATTTTTTTTCTTTCAAATATTGCAATTCGAAGTAAGAGCCTCATATGAGGCCCAGGGTGACGAAAGGGTTAGGAACACCGTACTCACTAATATATGTTTGTGGCTTTTCTTCTGTATTCATTTATAGGCGAGGAACTAACTTAATCGCTAAAATATTGACTGGGACTGACTAAAAAATTTTGATTTTTTTTTTTTACAAAACACCGTATTAAAATATCTTTTTATTACGAATTTATTATAGAAAAACTTAAAACTACGTAACTGTTCATCATTTTAAACGAATGTTTAAAATAATGAACATTAAAAGTCCGACTCGGTTCAATGAATCTGGCATTTAATTTCTTTCCAAATTTGAAATCTAGCAATTCATTTATAAAAAGTGTTTTTCATTTACAATGTGCGGCTACAAGCTACATTTGCTTTAACCCTTTAACGGATACAGCATTTCAATTGCTAAAATGTTGAAATAAATGATTCACACCGAAAATTATGAACAAATTTATTTCTATATATAAAAATAGCGATATTTCACTTATATAATAAATGGAAAACATTTCTATTAAAATTCTGCTGTCATTGTGTAATTTCGTAATTAAAGTTTTGTGGTTTCCTAGGGAAACCAATGAACGTTAAAGGGTTAAAAGAACTTTAATGAAAAGAAAAGGCAAGGCGCCTTGCATTTTTTTTCCGTTATTCAAATCAAAGATACAATTTTCTTTGTGCGATGGAGACGGATAAGAAGGATATGCATGCATATCCGCACATCAGTAAAAAGAGTCGCCCTGCAGGGCAACTCTTCTTTCCGCTATCATCTTTCAAACCTTTTTCTTCCGCGTTTTATAAGATAGTTTGAAGATAGTTTGATGTTACGAATACACTGACGGATTTCGTTCGACGGATATCAAGTGATGGGCGTAACGATTATTTTTATTATTCGAATGAATCATTCGGGCATGCGCAGAAGCATATCTGTTAAAATTATTTTTTTTTTAATTCAATTACTACCAGAAATTTTGAAAAAAAAAGTTTCTGATTTTAATTAGAATTAGATTAAACGCCAGATAAAAATGAAAAATGTGTTTCGTTAATTGAATAAAAAAATTTTGAAGTTTGTTAGATATGCTTCTGCGCATGCCCGAATGATTCATTCGAATAATCAGAATAATCGTTATGCCCATCATTATTTTTATCGTTGACAAATAGATCATTCCTAAACCGTTCCAAATGCAAAAATGATTCAAATGGTGTCCTACACCATATGAAAATCATTTACGTCAAACTATTTATTTTTAACCCTTTCCGGCACAGACAAATTCTGTTCGTAAAATGCGAAATTACTGACTGACACCGGAATTTACAAACGACTTTTTTAGAAAATAAGAACTCCTTATTTTAAGCTTTCATTATACAAGCAAAATTTTATTAAAATATTCTTGGTGCCGAATGCAAGTTTGGAATTAAAATTAGGTGTGCCCGGAGTGGGACCACTGTGCCGGAAAGGGTTAAACAATTACGAAATTTAAATTTTTATACGCTCCATAGGTCCTATGAGTTATATTTAGAAAAACTTTCACAATGCTCTAAGAAGTAAAACAATCAAAATTCCATTTTCGTACGACCAAAACCTTACCGAGTCATGATACTTTGAATTTTATGGATTTTCAGCTTTTTCAGACACTAAAAATGAGTTCTTCCGTTTTAAAAGGCAGAAAACACCAAAAAAATCTGAAAATTCAAGTGTCGTAGGGTAATTTAGGTCATAAGAGACAAGGGAAGTTTTACTTTGTTACAGTATAGGGGAAGTTTTTCTAAACACAACTTCTAAGAGTGGGGGACCGTATAAAAATTTTAATTTCGTAACTTTTAAAAATATATATCTTTTCTCACGTAAATGGATTTTCATATGCTGAAGAACAACATTTAGAACTAGCGCTTTAGGAATTTGCTATCGTTCAAACATAAGAAAGAACAACCTGTGTATTCATAAATCCGTCAGTGTATTCCTAACATCATCAAAATATTTTCCTTTATGTGAAACGTAGAAGAAGATGACAAATTCGAGAAAAAGTTTAGAATATGTTAATATTAAGAATCCTAGAAAAATCTTACACAGACATTAACCACTTAACTATTTTACCCTTTACAAGAAGAGGTTTTTTTTTTTCGTTATAAAAAGCTTTTGGGCACCACTAATTTTTAATTGCAATCTGCGCTTAATTAATTGGCAGACAGTTTTCGATTATATAAGGCAAATTTCTTAGTACGGAAAAAGTGGTGTATTGTCCCTATTTTTAGTTTATGGTGTCCCAAAAAAAAAAAAAAAAAAAAAAAAAAAAAAAAAAACAGTTAAGTGGTTAAATAAAAACACAGTGGAATAACAAATAAGTAATCATAGATTATCAACTCTTCCTCAATATTTAATATTTACAATGGTTGTCATATTTACAATCAATGGTATTGTAGTTTTTCTGTTGTTTAATGATTTAAATTGATTAAAAACCTTTTCATATTTGGAATTATTCTTTTTCCAAAAAAAGGTAACAGTAATGAATATTCAATGGTGAAAATATACACAATAAGGAAAAAACCCGAACACCATATTTTCATTTTGTTATGACAATTATGGCAGAAAAAATGATTTTAAAACAAGTAGTTTCAAACATGATTTGCCCTCCCTTTGAATATCTGAAAATATGCATATATAAACAGTTTAGAATTTATTTTATCTATTTTAGCATGCTTTTGTTGATTTAAAACTTTGGTATAAATACTGAATTAAAAAAAAAAAAAACTTACCTCTTTCGCAAATGATTTCATGACTCTTTCAACCTTCTGTAGTTTATTGTTTCTAAATGATGCCGTGAAATTTCTCACTTCTTTCATGTTGTGGAAGACTTTCTGTGACAGAGACGTTATATTGGTGTTCCTAATATCCAACGTGAGGTGTTGGCTTTGAATGTCAACAAAAGCAGATTCTGCAACGCTTTTCAAATTTCCACCCTCTAGAATAATCGCTTTCAATGATTTTGGAATCGTTCCATGCAGTACATCATCTAAATTATTTTCTTGGACATGGAGATGAACTTCTTTCAGAGCATTATTTTGACTAAAAAGCTGCGATAAAGTGATTGTTTTTATCCTTGGGTAAGTGTCCATTTCGATTTTCTTGAGTGCCGTCAATTCCTGGAATGCTTCTTTTTGAATATCTTGCAAGTTCAAATTATTAATGTATAGTTCTTGTAATCGTTCCATGCTGCTGAAAGTTCGATTCGAAATGGTTTGAATAGGATTCATTTGTAAATATAAGGATCGCAGCTGCTGAAGATTTGACCACAAATTATTGTAAATGTTGGGTAAAAGATTATTTGAAAGGTCCAAAATCTGGATTCGTTTCAATTGTTCCAAGGCTTCGGAGGGGATTACCTGAATGGCGTTGCTGCTCAAGTTGAGGAGGATAATATTGCAAGCATCAAATACGGGAATTTCTCTCAAACTTGTATTTGCTAAATTGAGGGACTCCAAACTTTGGGGCAAGCTATCCAGCATCCACTCGGGAACGTCATAAATATTATTGTATGACAAATCGAAAGAAATCTAAAAAAAAAATAGAGATAATTATGTATTTTATAAGTAATTAAAATAATTTAACTTTATCCAATCTAATATAGAAAAACAGTTAAAAATGTGTAAAGTAACGTCTTAAATTTTAAAACTATACTTTTACATGACTTGTAATTTCTTGAAAATTTTGTAAAATCATTTTTTTTTAGATTCTGGCAATAATCTAGTTCCCTTCTCCCTCTCTCTCTTTCACACACCCGCACACTTTTTTTTCAAAAATCCTTCTTCAAGGTAAATTTTTTTTTTTGCCTCAGCACACATACACAATAATTTTTTCTGTCTCGTATACATACACGCCTATTATAAATATTCTAGAATTATGGATGAAGCCCGGAACCTCAGCGGGTACACACTCCGAGTCCGCCCCTCCGGATTTGACCAAGTTTCACTCAACCTTTCATCCTTTCGGGGTGGAAAAATGAGTACCAAACTTGCTTGTTTGCGTTACAAGTGTCTCGCGGCAGACATCACGTGACCATACTTAGATTCCTACCCTTTTACATCTTTAAATATGCTTTGCTTAAAACAAAAGTATTTGATAATATTGCATTGAAACGAAACTAAATATTAAAAAACGCTTAATGTATAATTTTAAGCACATTTTATCGTATTTAAAGAAGGATGTTACTTTATTAATAAAAGTAAATCTAACTGTTATTAATATCAAAATTAACTTTTATTAAAATATTCCACGCATGACATTAAAATGTAGAAAACAAAATTCTGAAATAGAATATTTAAGTAAGTAACGGGTAAGTCAAAATGAATATAGCGATTACTATATTCATGCGCATGCACATGCGGCTATAACTATTTAATGGAAAAGAATTTATCGATAAGATTAACACAGAATGTAGACGGAACTTAAAAATTTTGTATACATACGTCATAGATGTTCGATGTGACTTCCCTTGGTCACACGGACAACATCTAGGCGGTAGTCCATTTCACGCCATACATTCTGAAACATTTGTTCAGTCACCGACACAAGCGCATTACAAATGCTTACTTTGACTACTTTAATTGTTTTCGGCATGGGAGGCACGTATATCTTTCACATAACCCCATAGATCGGTCGAAGTGGAGCCGACGATGTCATCTGCTCTTGCCCACCGAGATCTCCGGACTTGACACCCTTCGATTTTTTTCTATGGGGTTATGTGAAACTATGTTTATTGTATGTGCCTTCCATGCCCAAAACAATTGAAGAACTCAAAGTAAGCATTTGTAATGCGCTTGTGACTGAACAAATGCTTCAGAATGTATGGCGTGAAATGGACTACCGCCTAGATGTTGTCCGTGTGACCAAGGGAAGTCACATCGAACATCTATGACGTATGCATACAAAATTTTGAAGTTCCGTCTGCATTCTGTGTTAATCTTATCGATAAATTATTTCCCGTTAAATAGTTATAGCCGTTTGTAATCGCTATATTCATTTTGCCTTACCTTATTTTATTTAAACATTAAAAATAATTTTTTTATTGTTATTAACATCAAAAGTTACTTTTATTAAGAACTATCTAACCCGCCCGGCGTTGCCCGGGCCCGAGATAATTACAATCTCAGAGAAAGGCGTTAACCCCCTCCCTCCCCATACCCGCAAATATAACGAATAATTTGTTCAAGAGAACCATCGTCACTTACATTAACGCGATCATTAAAAAAATAATTATATTTTTCTGATAATTAGAACATAACGAAGACGCTACGCTAAAATAGCCGGCAGATGACACCCCCTTCCCGACCTCAATTTCAAATCTATATCTTAATTAGTACCTAAATTTTTGTTCATTAGTAAAATTTGGCAATTATTTCCTTTCATTTTCGCAAACTAAATGAGAGGGATCGGCCCGAGAAACAGATCTCTTTGTAGTTCAGTTTTTAATGAAAGCAGATCCCTGTCTGAAACTTTATCGGATCGTTTTCAATGGCGCCGGCAGATTTTTGCATAAATTAAGAAAAATTACCGGCCTAATTTTTCAAAAATTGCATAGACGGATGCAGAATATTTTTTTACATATGCTCAGAAATTTTCAAATTGACATCTTAATTAGATTTCTTAAAATTCGCTAATTAGTAAAATAATTTCGAATTCGTTCATTTTCGCTTCCAAATCCAATGCGCTGGTTAGTTTCTTTCGCCATTTTGATTTAAAAGATGTCATTTTAGAAGCGATGGCTAATCAGAATCTAATTAATATGTAGGCTAATTATCAAAATATTAAAATTCTGAGGGTCAGGTGCACCAAGAGGGGGGTTTGGACTACCTAAATCTAAATTTACAGACTTCTAGGTGCGCTAAATTTTCCTAGCCATCGCCAACAGACACACACACACACACAAAGCGAAACTTTATTTTATTAGTATAGATATTCCATTTTTCGTGAAAAATATAAAGCAACCTATAAAATATTTTAAAATAAAAAAGTTGAAAATAAAACTAAAATAAAATATTTCACCGATAAAACATTTATAGATAAAACAGTTTAAAAAACAGCAACCTGAAATAGAATATTTTAACCGATAAAACATTTTAAAATAAAGATCTAGAAAAAATGTTGGGAATAAAAAGAAGACGTTGGATTCGAACGCATGCTATCTAGACCCAAACACATCGCGCTAACCATTCAACCACCAAGCACACAGCCTTCCAGCAAAAAAACATTAAAATAAGTAGGCAAATCTGTGATCTGAAGGTATGTGATCTAAGTATGGTCACGTGATGTCTACGTCGAGACATTTGTGTTTGCGTTAGGCAGACTACCTGACCATTAACATATGCTAATGTAGCACCTCAAGAAAACTGAGTTGGGCACCATTGGCCATGATCTTTAATGGATTGTAGCACCGCGATGTTTAGTTTACTATTTTGAACATTTTAATGTTGATTAATACTTTATTTTGTAAGGTCAGAGCTTCAAGAGCTGCAATTAATTTTAACCTTTAAGCAAACTACAGGAATTACATTATGATTGTCATATTTTATGTACACATATATACGCAAATGCATCCTATTACCTTCGTAACAATTTGTATGTCTTTTACTGCTGATGATTGTTTTCGGTAAATGAGACAACATTGAATGATTGTTGCATAGTCAAATATTTTTTCCATATGGAATTAGTATTGTATGATTTAGGAACGATCCTGCACTCTATGAATCAGCTAACTGACATACAATCAATTTAAAATTTCGTTTTCCGGAATACAATCATGTGCCTATTTAGTACTAGTCAATAAATTGTATCAATATTCTTCGCAAATAAATCCTTTACCCCATCTTTGATCAAAAGTGTACTTTAAAACCATTCCGAATTCTGCAGATTACGTTTAGATTACCTAAAAAGGAAAATAAGTTTTCCCGATTTTTATGTTTC
Source organism: Maratus michaelseni (assembly GCA_963931845.1). NCBI lineage: Eukaryota > Metazoa > Arthropoda > Arachnida > Araneae > Salticidae > Maratus > Maratus michaelseni. Next base: position 20,124,183 of record OZ007586.1, read on the forward strand.
ATTAAGAGTCATTAAATGTATAATAGCAAGTTTCTAATCACTTTTGTACGTAATTCAGATGATTAACACAATCAAGATCTACATCTTAAAACCTTACTGCCTCCAACAACATTTGTGTACACTTATACTGTGTGACACCGCCAAGTTAGGGTTACATACACCGTAAAAAAAAATCTCTCAAATTGACAAATTTTGCGCGCGAGTGGAAAACAGTTTAATTTACAGAAAATATCTGTATATTTTCATTAAAACAGTTTTTTACCGTAAAAAAAAATTTTTTTTCAGCAAAAATTAAAAGATCTTAATTTTTTTACAGCAGAAAACTGTTTTTCTTTAAGAGTTTTTTGCTGTAAAAAATACAATATTTTTCTATCAAAGTTACAGATTTTTTTTTTTTTTTTTTTTTTTTTTTTTTTTTGTTCTCGAATTAAATAAGCATAATTTGAACCAGAAAAATTATTTAATAAAACGTTTCATCTATTCGGTTAATTTTTGACTTCTTTTACTTAAAATTTCTGGGTCTATTTGACTTGAAGAAAACCGGCAGATTGACAGCTATGGGGTAGGATTTTTCTTATCAGATGCGGTTTTGCAACATTTAATTTTATGATTACCTTATCATTTTGTCCATCAAAAATTTATTACGCGTGTTTTTCGTGATCGAAAGAGAAATATTTATTTTCATTGGCCATTAGCAAATAATCTGTATGCTGGCTGAATTTGAAAATAAGAATAAATTAATTTTTATTCTGTAATGGATCCTTGTTTCAGAAGGAGGTGAGAGATTTTACCTAGGTTTAACATAAATAAATAAACCACCAGATGAGATACAACGATGGAACAATTCATAATTATCGAAAACAAATAAAGGTTGTTTTGAAAACCTTCTGAAAGTTTATAAATATCACTGAATCGAGAAACTTTCTCCACTCGATGGAAGCAGTAACTTTGTTTCAAGTACACCGATGTGTAATTATTATTTTTAAAACCTCATACTAATTTTAACGCAGCATCCTGTGTTACGACCTCGGGCCTGGCGCCACAATATAAAAAGCAATCAATCAGATTACATTCTTTAAGATCAATATCGAAAATGTTTTAAATAGAAAACCTGTAAAAATAAGTTTTCTACAGTTTCATAAAAAAAAAAAAAACACTCTAATTCTACAAAAATAAAACCTTTATCTATGACAGGAATTTCAGAAATTTGTGAAATAAATTTTTTTATGCTGAACCTTAATTCTCGTGCTAAAATTTCAAGAAACTAATAATTGTTCATAATGCTTTTGGTTTAGGAAGTTGACAAGAAAATTCCATTGAAATATATGAAAATTCCCTTATCCTCTGATCCGTAGTTATAATAATGTATCAAGAGCTTACTGTTGTCACACGAATGCATTCGTAAAACCAATTGAAGCGTTCTTTACAAATTTCTTGTTTGCATTTCGATATTTTTAAATGATTATTTTTGCATAGGATATCCGAAGTCGATGTCTTTCGTGATAGTTTTGTACATTTTCCGATTTTGGATCCAGTTTCATTCTCAGAACACTTTCATTTTTTTTTTTTTTGGGGGGGGGGGGGGATGGTTGGTTCCAAAATTTGAAAGTATCTGCAACCAAAAGCGGAAAAAGTACAATACTATCACGTTAAGTTTCAGTCACACGTACTATCATAATATATGATATTGTCTTTCGCTTCCTTCGAGCGGCTTTTTCGCGCTCCAAGTAGGGTTGTTTTGAGGACTGAATGGAACGAGTTAATGTAAGCATTAGCTGAGTCATTGCTTCTAAAGTTTTAAAAAGTAATGTACAGCTGGATAACTGACACCAACTATTTCTAAGGTTAAAAAGGCTACGTTTTTGCTTTCATGTGGTCGGTCTTCAGAAGCTTGTCTACGGGTCAGTGGAGGAGATCCCTGACATGTTTATCTCCGCCTCTTTCTGTTGTTGAGACACTCATTTCTTTTGTTGATGGCTGCAGAACCTTTGGAAAGGAAAAGCCAGGGGAATGATTCGCAAGTTTTTCGTCGGGGATTGTTGAAATCCACTTATAAATGCACCTTTAGAGCGCTCTGATGGGTAGAATTCGCGCTTATATCTACAGTAGGAGATACAAAGAACGAGAAGTTGCGAGAAGTAAACTATCAAACGGTGTATTTTTTACCGTTTTCTTCCTGTTTATGAGGAATAGTCTGATACTGCCTATGATTAGCACGCAGCTTTAGACATTGACCTCATATATCGTATGCAAGAAGAAGCATTTAAAAATATTTAAATGCAAACGAGAAATTTATAAAGGACTCCTCTATTGGTTTGGGGTTAGCTTGCGAATGTCGTCGCATGACTAGAGTAGACTAGAGCTCCTATAATAGAGGCTGGCGCATCCTCACAGATTTGGTGCTCAAATTTATGTTCAGTCGAAAAACCAAGCTAATCAGAACCGGTTCAGCCAATCAGAACCGAGTCTTTGGCATCCCCAACTCCGGCTGCGGTAGATTGATGCTGAACTGAGTACCAATAATCCGAAACAAAATGGATATGCGTCAGCTCCTATTATAGGAGGCTTAGAGTAGGCTAAGGCTCCTAGTATTAAAGGAGCCCTAAGAGTAGGCTCAAGTGTCTCTACTATAGAATATTTGTTGTAACATGAGCAAACAGAATGCTGTCAACAATAAAACGTATCTAATAATAATGTTGGCGCGCAATTTGAATCAAATCTAAAGTTTAAATAGGCAGTATTTTCCTCTACACTATATTCAGATTTCAATGGCTTTCAAATATGACAAACATTTTGGTAGGTTAGTTTTAAATAACAACAGTTTTGCAAAGAGTTCTTAGAAAAAACAATTGATTTTTTTTTTAATAAAGCAAATTTAATTCAATTCAATATGTTAAACATAATAATGGCCATGGCGTAACATATCAATTAAATGTAATTAATCATAATATACATAATAGAATTTTTAAGAAGTGTGTTTTCTCTGTTTTTCGAATATATTTTAGATTATTTCATTTACGAATCCTATCACACATATTATATTTCTACCAGTACTTTTGATGAATGGAAATTTAATATTCTAAAAGATTTTTAAAAATAAGTATATAATTAAAAATAACTATGGTGCGTCTAGAAGTAAAACATTGTAATTAAGAAAAGAATCATCAAAATCCTGTCGAAATATTATTGAGGGATTTTGATAAATTTAATGCAAATAAAACAAAGACTTGCAACTAATTCTATGCGTCAAAACTCAACGAGAGCTATAATAGTATAAATAGTCATGCGAAGCTAACTTGTGAGTTCGCAGTTACTACAAAAGAAGGGGCCATGGGGGGGGGGGGGGAGTATAAAATATGACATCTCTGATTTTTCCCCATTTTTTTTAGTATCCAAATTATGTTCAAAGTGGTAACTTGCAGTTTTGGTTCGTGTATAGTTCCGAATAATGAAGCATTTCTGATCGTGTTAAGAAACATCATAATTAATTACAGCTGTCAGAATAAAATTTTAGCAAAGTGAAGCTGAAAGAAAATCGTCATTTAGTTTCAAAAATTAGTATAAACTCAAAATTTTGAAAATTTAACTATGCATCTTTTTTTTTTTCTTTTTTCAAATATATATTTGAGCCAATCAATCACCTATATATTCTTGTCCCTCATAAAAAAAAAAAAAAAATCTATTTTAAATCTATAAATTATTATTTATCCGAAGAATAGCTAGAATCTAATGCTTTAGCATTGCAAAATTTCGAAACAAATGCCGATATAGGGTAGTCCGACCAGTAAATGAACAGCACCCAGTGAATGAGCAATTAGTAATATGTTAATAAGGTTTGAAAAACTCCCCTCTAGTTAATTATTATGCTGGGTTTTAAAAACCCGTAATTCAGTAAAAACATGTTATAAGTTATTTGTACAAGTTGTAAAATAAATAACATAGCAATAAATTTAAGTGCTTTTAAATTGCAGCTTGTTCATTCACTGGAAAAAATTGCGTTCATTCACTGGTAAGAACTGTTCATTTACTTTGTTTTTGTATAGCTTTTTATTAAGACATCCCAAACAAATGAAATATAAACTTCCTTTTGTTATTTTTTAATCATTTGTATACCAACACATGTAATTGTACTGTTAGACACCAAAAGGTACTGTTCATTAAAATATTATCAATATATATATTTTTTAAATATGCTTAGGTGTTCATTTACTGGTCAGACTATTTACTTTTTCATGGTAACATAGGGGACCAAATAAAAATTCTCGAACTCGGTAGACAAATATAGACACCTTAGTGAAGCGAAAAATGGTACACTACAGGTTAGCGTATAGAAAATTTTACTTATTAGTCCTTAGCTACTGTCACAGAAATTATTGCATAGCTAATGTGAGCGGTCTTTGAGACCGCTTGATCGAAAAATGAATAAAAGGCAGAATTAACTCATAGAATGCTGTTTCTGCACTAAACTTTGTCAACAGGATTTTTATAATAAATATTCATCTAATCAGAAGTCTCTAGTGATAGTACTAAGGGTCCAAACAAAACAAAATCTCACTAGTATCTATAAGACTGAAAGTTATACAAGTTAAATTTTGAAAACTGAAAAAAGCAGCGGTCTATGAGACCGTTAACAAATTTATTATAAAAAAAAAAAAAAAAAAAAACTCCCGACTCTAAACTTGCTTTTTTGCAAAGTATAGCGGTTGATCCGTTTCTCGGAAAACGTATGCTAATTTGTATTTGGTAGAAGATTTTGCTTCATGTAGCGTATGTAATCCCACTCCACACACCAAGAGGCTAGATTATTTTTAACACAATTATTTCAAATTGGTAAAGCAATCATACAAGTTGTAATTTTCCAACTGGACGAAAAATGTTCGGGCCAGGATTCGAACCTGGGATCTCTTGGCTGAAGCCGCCACGCTCTACCAACTGAGCTATCCCTGTCGAATCTGAAGGGCATAATTCATCCAGTTAACCTTATTGATTATAGCATCTGGTGTGATATTTTAATCAACTCAACAGAATAGATCGCAGGTAATGGAACTCCAGTAAACGACGTGATTACACTAGATTATTTTTAACACAATTATTTCAAATTGGTAAAGCAATCATACAAGTTGTAATTTTCCAACTGGACGAAAAATGTCCGGCCAGGGTACATTTCATGTACTTTTCAATGTACTTTTGTTGCACGGTAGCTTGGAATGCACGGCTTCAGCCAAGAGATCCCAGGTTCGAATCCTGGGCCGGACATTTTTCGTCCAGTTGGAAAATTACAACTTGTATGATTGCGTTACCAATTTGAAATAATTGTGTTAAAAATAATCTAGTGTAATCACGTATCCAGCGTTTACTGGAGTTCCATTACCTGCGATCTATTCTGTTGAGTTGATTAAAATATCAGACCAGATGCTATGATCAATAAGGTTAACTGGATGAATTATGCCCTCCAGATTCGACCGGGATAGCTCATTTGGTAGAGCGTGGCGGCTTCAGCCAAGAGATCCCAGGTTCGAATCCTGGCCCGGGCATTTTTCGTCCAGTTGGAAAATTACACCAAGAGGCTATTTCATTCACGCGAAGACACCCTCTTGCTAATGTTAATCCAATGGGACAGTTCTTTTAAAATATCTCGTTTGCATTTCGATATTTTGAAATGATTTTGCATTGGATAGCTAAGGTCTATGTCTAATCGTGCGCTTTTCGATTTTGTTTGCAAGTTTTTTATGGGGATACTTTTACTTTCGAAATTGGTTCCGAAAAGATCGACCTATCCAGTCCTATCCATCTAATGCAAAAAATAAATAAATAAATAAATTGTTTAAAAATATTGAAATGCAAACGAGATATTTTAAAAGTATTTCCCCAGAGGATTAACATTAGCGAGCGTGTGTTTTCGTTCAGTACGAGCGAAATAGGTCTATGAATAGCCCCTATCACTGGAACTGAAAATACCCTCTCACTCTTTCGGCGTGCCGAAAAGAAGCAATCGCAATGCGTCTGCCCCCCTACCCCCGCAAACAGTTTATTTCGGAAATCGCGAAATTTTGCTGTCGAGACATTTAAATGCATCCAAAAAAATCGGAACATTTAGCAACAAAACATAAAAATCTGTATGTAAAAAAAATACACTTAATTTTATCGAAAAGTTCAATTTTAGTAAATTTTCAGGCAGACAAACTTTCGAAATTATTTACAATTTTCAACAACAGATGGCGCTGCAGTCTGGAAAAATCTAAACCACGATATTTTCCACATATCCACCATGCGCAGCAATAATATGGCGTAGTCTCTGAACGAAATTACCAGAAACCATTGTAAACCTGTGACTTCTTTCTGTGGGGACTCTTGAAAGACCACGTGTACCGCCACAATCCAGAAACAATTGAGCAACTGAAGCAGTATATCTCTTCTGCATGTGAAGCCATCCTGCCTGACACAGTTACACATATACATACTCGTTCAGAGTTGGGGAAATTTGTAATATCAATTACCTGCATTGTAGTTACAATTTAATTGTATGTAATTAATTATAGTTACAGTTACATGTCGTAAAAAATTCTTACAGCACTGTATCCGGAACCATCCCCATCCCATTATTTGACGAAATTTCTGTGCTTGAATGTGTGTATCTGTAATGAATTACTGACAATTAAATTGTAATTACATTGCAGATAATTGCAATTAAAAATTTGCCCAACTCTGTGACTCATTAATATTCATATATATAGTTTTTCATTTGAAAAATATTCAGGACTTTTTTGAAAAACCGGGTCAACCCGACCCGACCCGATGCAGGACTCTAGAGAGTGAGAACAGATTGTTAGCGACAGAACTGATGTCGACAATTAAGTTGAACTGAACGATGTTTGCCTTTCTACTGAATTAATGACAAGTTCGGTTAATAGTTAAAATTAATCCAAGTGGTCATCAGTTTTAAATCTTCAAAAAAGTCAATTCTATGTTTTATACATTTTTAAAAATGTATACAATTTTCAACTAACCGCATGAATTCAAATTTAAAATACAACAATTCCCGTTAGAACCGGGTCAACTTAATATTGATAATGTGTACTTTAATTCCGACTTTGATTTTTAACTTTGCATGCGATTTTCTCAAAACTGTTTTCGGTAATTGTGCGTTGTAAAAAAAAAAGTTTTATTTGCAAACGGATCATTTATTTTGCACTGCTGGTATGGATAAAACAATTATAACTACAATCTCTGCCTATCTTTTTTGCGAATTAACAACTTTAAATTTTATTTGTTGCGATTAGAATACGTGTTTTTGAATTAAAATATTTTTTAAATCTATAATAATAAAGTAAACTAATAAAATTAGGCGTAAGTTTACATCTAATGTATTTGCTTTAATGAAAACCAAAAATTTGAACTAAAAATTAGCTTTAGCGGTTGTAAAATTCCACGCAACGGTTAAATTAAAATGTTACTTTTACAACGCATGTTGAATATTTACAATGTCTTTAATAAAACTTTTATTAATTAATATTAAAATTAACAATGGAATATATTAATCAGCCTGCAAAAAATAATTTTGAAGAGTTCGTTTTAATTGAATAAATCTGAAGAAAGCTTGGATACTTGAAAAATATGAAATGATTGATCTGTTGTCAAAAATCTGAAATTTCATATCGTAAAAGTGATCTCTCCCCTTAAGGGGTTGCATACGTTCTCAACTTTCAAAAAAGCGATTTTTTTTTTTCGGAAATAAAATCCTTATAGTGTGCAGAATTATGGGCAAAAATATTGAACGTGATATCCCCAATTATTAAGAAAGATAGGAGCAAAAATGTGAGCGCGCGCACAATCGATAAAACCGATCTCGCCGAAAAATTTCTGCTCCTTTATTGAAGCTGCACATGGCACAGGAGGGTTCACAGTATAACACAGGAATAGAAATATAAGTGTAAGGTGAAAAAAGATATCAGTATATTTTTTTCTTCTAAAACTTTAAACGCGATTTTCGAGAAACTACATTTTTCAACATGGGCAGCATGATAACTTGAACAATTTTTAACATTTTTGGATAATATTTGGGCTTATCAACACATCATTAAATTGTCTAAGGGCCATCGAGCCAATTTTTGAAAATTTTAATTTTTTATTTTTCCGATAAATTTAAATTTTAGACGAAAAATGATTTTTTTTTTTTTTTTTTCAAAATAGCGCCATTTTCTTATTTTTGAAAAATTTACAAATTTGAGCCGATGTTCTTTAGCTACAACCTTATTTTACACGAAGAAATAGATTTTAATAATTGTTTGTTTCTATAGGAAGTTAGGATGCTGCCCATCGAGCCCGAATATTTTGGTACAGGTGAATCCAGTCTCCAGGTTTCCGACGCAATATGTGACCAAACAAAAAAAATATTTTTAAATATTTGAAGCATTAAAAAAAACGTGGAATTATTAGTTTTTCAGTTAATTTTATGCCCTTCCTTAAAAAAAAAAAATCCAAAGTATGTCAATTTTTCTCTTCCGAGAACGTATAACCCCCCGTAAACCAATCCAAGTAAACGTCCCCGTAACCCAATTCTCGAGTACGTCAGTACCTCCATGAAGTTCCAGAATAAATTGCTTTTATCAGGCTTGTTCGTGACGCACAGAACAAGAAGCCTGCCTGCCATGAAGTCTGACAACCACAAAGGCAGCCTATTACAAAATGTTTGTGAAAATTTTATGTTCCTGTGAGATTGGCCGAGATATAGAAAAGGTAGAGGAAATACAGTTTTTTAAAAAATGATGCTACGTTTAAATGATGAATATTAGTAAAAAATAATTTTTAAAGTTCACAGAAAAATTACCAATATGTAAGAAAAAGTGAAGTGCCATGCATGTCACAAGCAGATGTACCCCGAAACACGACACAGCTGCTTGTCTAGTAGTTAGAGCACTGACTACTGGATAAGAAGTGCCGAGTTCGTATCCCAATCAGTCGTGGATGTTTGTAGTGGGACGGATTCCACTTTAAACTGAGGACCCGGTCTGTTTGATAACCCTCGTGTGCAAAAGATTAATCAACCAACCAACCCTAAAACACGCTGGTACCATTGATTTCTATGGTTTATTGTTATTATCAAGACGAATCTTCATTACGGAATTTGAATTACAGTTCATTTGAATTAAGCCATTTTGATTACAGTACGTAAATAATTAATTTAAGGGTCCACCTTTTTTTGGGGGGATGTTATCACGATTTTTATTTTTCCAATATGTATATATATATATATATATAAATGGAAATGGGCTGGGCACATTGCAAGAAGACAAGACAATAGATGGAGCACAAACACCCTACAGTGGTATCCCAGAGATGTAAAACGACCAAGAAGACGACCTCAAGTAAGATGGAGTGACGAAATCAGAAAACTGGCCGGTGTTAATTGGATGACTAAAGCACTAGACAGGCAACAATGGAAAAATCTGGGGGAGACCTACATCCAGCAGTGGATTGAAAACGGTTGATGATGATGATGATGATATATATATATTAGCATCAAACACTTCTATCTCTAGATTTCGAAACACTGAACACCTGTGATGAATTTGCACATTTTCTCTGAACAGACTCTGCGGTTGTTTTCAGTACATAGCTTTGCTGTAGCCAGGGCCATCCACTCGCGACGCGGCAGAGAATTGAAAATTTCCTTGAAATATTGAGCATTTAAAGCTGTTTTTTAAATTTAATTTTTTCGATAAAGACTAGTTTTTAACTGTCCGGCTGCTCAGAATAAGTATGCTTGAATTTTCTAAACTAATAATACACTACCTCCATGTAAAGTACGGAAATTGAGTGACCTAAGTTTGAATATTTGGTATAATGTACAGTCGCCCCCTCCCCCCTCCTAAAAAAAACACTCCATAATTACTAAATTGTCGCGGAAAAACAACCGAAAATAGCCGTTCCATTGGGATTTATGTCTTCTTTCAATTCATGTTTAAAATAAAAACTTGGCGTGGCCATCTTCATAAAGAAATTGGACCAAACTCTGACATTCTCAACACGGACGCCCAATTTTGGCATCCTATTTAGATTTTTCAGAAAATTTTACCCAGGGTACCAAACGGGAATTCATTCGGTAAAGTGATTTAGGAATTATGCGGATTTAAAGTTTTGAATTCCCAATGTTAAATTCATTTTTAATAGTTGTAAAACAAACTGCAATGCGCGTAGCTTTTTAAGCATAGCTCTAAAATTACTTGAAGGAATAAGAGCTGTAGTTTTCGATTTATATAGTTAGGGCTTTTAGAATTCTATTTTTGTTAAAATTTTTATAGGTTACTATGTATATATTTTTTCAAATATTAATTATAAACAATGTATAAAATCTGAAAAAAATATCTATTGTAACCTATAAAAATTTTAACAGAAATCGATTCTTAATTCTGTTATGGAGCTCATTGGATGATTGAATGATTTTAGGAAAGCGGGATGGGGGGGGGGGGGGTCGAAATTGTAAGAAAGAAAAATCATATTCCACGTCATGTAATTTTAATCGTATTAGGAGGTGCCTGTAAAAAACCTTCGCCAGGGACCTTCCCCTCCCCCCCCCCCACCCCCACCCCCACCCCTTGTTCTCGGCTGTGTTTGTTTTTAAAATGTTTTTGCAATTATGATGGTGGAGTAAACAAAGAAATATAATCTATATTTAAATGAAATAAGACAAAATTTTATTTCATGTTGTGGTGCTGCTTTAGGACTATGTATGCTATGAAATAGAAGAAAAAGAATAAAACGAAATGAATTTAAAGTTCTTAAATTAATAAATAAAATTGGATTTTGATTAAAAAGAAAACATATAAAGAGAAATATAATACATTGCTGATCTATATTTGCACAAATCGTTATTATTATTATTATTATTATTTTCAAAGGCTACAAATTCGCTTTCTATGTGTTCCAGATCCTGGCATTTTTAAAATTTGTTTTGCATTTTTAAATGAATAATGTTCAAAATAATGTTAAAATAATTTTCCTATTATTTTGTTATATTTACAGAATTATGACCTTTAATTAATTATGCGTTGAAATTTTCTTTAAAAATATATAGTGCTTTGATTTACTATTTAGATTAAAAAAAATAATAATAAGCTCTTTAAATAAATTCAGATTATTTACTTCAGATTATACCTACTTCTCCCGTTACTCACCAAAACTTCTTGCTTATTCTTCACAAATTTTAATCTAAGCGTATTAAAATTGTTTATTTTAAAATGATGCTACGTTTTCTTTTTTAATTTATTTAATATTCTTACGGAAGTCTTTCTAATTCCTTAAAACTTATTTATACAAAGGTGGCTGGATAATTAATTGAAAGCTTATTATAGTTGCACAAAAATAGTGTTACAATAGCAGTAATATTTTAAGAATATTTTGAATGTTTTTTTTTTTTTTTTTTTTTTTTATTCTATCCATTTAAAAATGTAAAACAAAGCATCGGGAACGACTACACATTGAAGCAATATTGAACTTGGCTGCCTTTGTTTATTATTTTTCAATGATACTGAATTGTGTGACAATGAATAACTTGAAGTTTCAGCACATTTTCTATGATGCCTAATGCCAACTTAATTTAGAATTTTCTCTTGTAGAATTCTTATTTTACAGTTTTCATGCATCAAATATACAGGGCATCTCCTCTTATCGTTGACCAATAGCTAATTCCTAAACCGTTAGTTTTAAAGGTAGAGTTCCAATTGCAAAAATGTTTCCAATGTTGTTCTTCATCATATGAAAATCTATTTACGTAAACATAGTTATTTTTTAAAAGTTATTAAATTAAATTTTTTGTACAAGACGTATAAGTTATAGTTAGAAAATATTTTCTCCTTGCTCTAACAAGTACAACAGTAAAAATTCCATTCTTCTGCGATCAAAACTTAACGAATTAGGATGCTTTGAATTTTATGAACTTTCGACGTTTTCTGGCACTAAAAATAAAAAATCACAGTACTGGAAAACGGACGTAAATATATTTTCATAAGATAAAGACCAACATTTTGAACTATATCTCTAAAACTAACGGTTTATGAATTAGCTGTTTGTCAATGACAAGAAAGGATACCCTGTATATATATGTATAATTGATATAAAAGGTATTCAAAAACTAATGGAATGAAAGGATATTAGAATTCACCTAGAGAATAGCTTTTCTCCAGAGACAGGGTGATCCGAACTCAAGATTCAAGACAAGACCATTTCTCATTGTAAACTATTGACTATACAGTATTTTGCAAATGACAAATTTTTTACGTAATGCAGTTAAACAAAAAAAAAAAAAAAAAAAAAAAAAAAAAAAAAAAAAAAAAAACCCCAAAAAAAAAAAACGAAGCTAAATGGATAAGCATTATTTATTTCTAATCAAAGAGGGAGTACCGTGCGGTCACGTTGTGGAACATCTTGAATGAAAAACGAAACTTTGGGTTTTCCCTAAAAAGGGGTCCAAATTTTCCTTATGAAAATTCAAAAAGCCTTCCCTCAAGACATCCCTTCTATTGCGATAATGTAAAAATAGCCCGATTATTAACATTATCTCTTACCTCCCATGCACACACTGCAAGGCAAAATGAGTGGCGGTCACCGGCCGGCTGAATGAAAAATGTGGCTATTAAAAAATTATTTGCCAGCGGCGACTTTTCTTACTATAGGAGAGAGCAACATTTTCTTGCATGCCATCCGTGATTCCACTTTTGATGGTTGCAAATATTATTAATATAAAATACTAATATGAAACTCAATAGAGCTCAACTTTTACTTAATAGGTGACATTTAAATATAGAAATTGATGTTAAAATTCTCAAAGGACTTTCGGTTGGCACCGCAACCATCTTCAGGGAGAAAAAAAATTCTTTATAAATAACTTGGAGGATTTTAACATCTATTTCTACATTTAAATGTCGCCTTTTAAGTAAAAGTTGAACTCTATTGAGTTTCATATTTGTATTTTATGAATGACGTAAAGTGAATATTTGCATTTCGTCCTATGATTTTAATTATTAATATATTTACTTGGGCCATTTAATTTTAGATTGATACTAATAGGAATTTTAACAGAAGCGTATTAACAGAGCACTTTTAAATTTAAAAAAAAAGTACCCACTAATGAAATTTCACAGTTTTGCTTATTAATACACACACACACACACACATGCGAATATGAGAAACTTTTTTTATATTTACTTAGAAAACACGCTTATTTTATTTATTTTTATTTATCGTTCTGACTCAAAGTTTTATTTGCAAAAAAATTTACCAATCATTCACACGGAAAAAGTAGAAAGAGCGCGTTTTTCTTCACTAACAGAAATTGTACCTCTTGTGTGTCAGTTCAGACCATGGTGATAATGAATGTTTCTTCCGTTGACTTCTACCACTCTTTCAAATTCGTTTTATTATCTCTGAAACACCCTGTATATTAATATATGAGGCACTATCGAGTTTTTCATGATTGTCTTATGATGCAGAAAGCAATCAATAACTATTTAACTTCAAATTTGATGAATATATATGTGAGGCAGGGTAGCGAACGTATGACACACGTGTCATTACATGGCACGCAACGGAAAAGTTTCGGCACGGTGTTAATTGAGTTTCTAAATCAAATCAAGATATAGTGAGATTACACAAAATACACGAATTTAGTTGATCTGAACTTGTTTAAATTCAGTTGATTGGAAATTGAAGGATTTTAATTGTAGCTTGTTGAATTACAATCGGTTCAATATGGACTCAAAAACTTATCACACCAAGACAAGATTTGGAAACTGTTGCAACTGAAAGAATAATAGGCATTATCAGTAATTATTAGAATAGGCATTATCAGTGTTTTGTCAAAGTTTTAAATTTCGTTCATTGAAAACCTGTTGCTGTCAATGAAATAAGTAAGATTTAAATGTATTTATGGTTCTTAACTGACATGCAATTACAAATTCTTATAAAAACAGCAATAATATAACCCTATAGTAGTTATTGGCAATGTACGGCACTGTAAAAACAATTAGTAAACTTAAATCGCACTTATTTCTTTGAAGGCATCTGATTTTCACTGAACGAAATTTTGAATTTTGACCCGGCCCACTGTCATTATAAAAACTCAATAGCCGATATGCGAGGCATAAAATTGCTAAGCTCGATGAGACGAATCGAATAAGCTATAAAAATTGAAATTCGCCGCCACAGATTATAGCACCTTTACTTGTAAGATGTAACACATCTTCGAAGTCATAACATGCCCTTCCCATAATAAAAAAGAAAGAAAAACTGCAAAAAACTGACTCATTTAACCCCTTGAAGAGCGGTCGTATATTATTCACACTGCTTAATTTTAATCCCCAAATGCCACAATGGCACCAGAATTTTGAATAGAAGTTTGCTTTTCTATTGTACGTGAAATGAAGCTTTCGCTTATTTTCAATCTATTTCTACGTAAATTCTGGTGTCATCATTTCGGTATTTTAGCAACAGAAGTATTTCGCCTCTGAAAGGATTAACTTATTTTATATGCATCTACTTATGCAAGGTGTCCCTTCCTTTCGTTTACCAACTAATATAGAAACTATAAAAATGAAATATATATATATATATATATAAGTAATTTGCCCTCTTATTTATCAACAAATATCAGCACCGGTTCGATATGTATCTTATCTACTCTGAAAATTGATGGAAATTGTTAATGGGAAATATTATTTCTACTGAAGGTATTGTGCATGTATACAAACAGAATTTCATATGGTGTAACTGGTGCCATATTAATTTGTTTCTTGTGTTGGATATATTTTGATCGTATTGTCAAAAGCGCAATCATAACAAAAAATGATATAGTAATTAAGCATGATAAATAATGTGGTGTACGTGTAATAATCATATGTAATTTTAAGAAAATCATATTTTAAGAAATTAGTTCTGCTAATTGAATATTTTATGTATCACCGTCGTTTAACACAAAGATTTTTAATGCAGTTTTAGGGTTGTTTATTATCATTTTAAAGTAAATTTTGTATTTTAATAGTAGAAAACCCTGATGTAAAAATTAAATTTTATCAACAATGTCCATTTTACGATAAAAAAATATAAAACAAGTAAAAGATAATAGTGAAAATCTGAAATACACTGATATCCAAAAATTAAGGGGCAGTGACAGGACGCTTTCACTTTTTACACGGTTTGTCGAATATATTCTGAAATTCTTGACGAATTGTTCTTGAAATTCGAGGATGTAAAGCACATGTTTGACTTCAAGAACAATAGAAACAGCATACCGCAATTAAAAAAAAATTAATATATTTAATATTTGATGAGATACGGTCATTACTATGGAATAATTTATAACTGCGCATGCGCGAACTATACCAAAGATTTTTTTTTCATGATTTGGCAGTCAATTATCAGGAAAACTGAGAAAGATACCAGCAATTCAGTGAGCTAATTGACAAATTCTTTTGGAAATCCCATATAATCCAATGGGATTTCCTCCCGAATTTGCTAATTAGCCCACTGTATTGCTGGCATCTTTCTGAGTTTCCACGATATTTGACTGATCTTTTAATATGAGTTACTCTATAGAATTGACTACCAAATCATGAAAAAAAAATCTTTGGTATGCTTCGTGCATGCGTAGTTAAAAAAATTTCATACAGTATATATTTCATCAAATATTCAATATTATTATTTTTTTTAATTGGTATATACTGTTCCTACTGTTCTTGAAGTCAAACATGTGCTTTGCATCCTCGAATTTCAAGAACAATTTGTCAAGAATTTCAGTAGATATCCTACAAACCGTGTAAAAAGCGAAAGCAAACGGTCACTACCTCTTAATTTTTGGACGTCAGTTTAAAAGGAATAAGAGCGCGTGGGCAGAATTCTGACCATTTAGTCACATCTCAAGCAAGCTCACCGCTCAGCTATGCTCCTGACCAAGCCAGAAGAATATAAGTAGATGCATCAAAATTTTTAAGATTTTAAAGTTAATTTTTCTTATTTTTGAAATTACTTCGATGATATCCTATACCCAGGGGTCGGAAGAACTACTTTTTTATTGTAGCGAACTACAACTACAATTACTTTGTGGAAAATGTAGTTAACTACAGCTACAACTACTTGTTTTAAAAAGTAGTGACTACAAACTACTTTTCAAAACTAGTCACTACTGCGCTATTTTCAAATTTTGTCAAAGTGTTCAATTTACACTAGAATTGAAGACACGGATTAAATAATAAAGTGACCCCTCATTATATCGGGTCTTCCAGTTTATAGACAAGATCCGGGGCGGAGAAGAGTAAATAGACAAGTGTTGTCGACAAGAAAATTAATTCCTTTGGTGTGTAAGTACTTGATTTCAGCAGCAAGTGTCAAAGGAAAAAAAAATCTATGACTTCATGCGATTCGTTGCTATACACTGCAGCTGAGATTTGCCCCTGCGATTCGGAAATTGTTGAGTAGGACAAATTCTGCACAAAAGAATCAAGTTTCGACCTCGTGATTTGCGAAATGGCTCCTTTTTTTTTTTTTTTTTTTTTTTTTCCCTGGAGTAGCGTTAAAAGTAGTTTTGGTTCCGCTACAAACTACTGATTTTTTGCATCGCACTACTCTCTACACTACATTGTTCAAAATGTAGCGCGCTACACAACAAACTACTGTAAAAAGTAGCGACTACTGTAGTTTCGCTACTTCCGACCCCTGCCTATACCTTAGTCCTCTACCAGTTTGCAAAATTTTAAGGAAATCGGTGATCAGAACTTATGAGCTTTTCTTTGTTAGAAAAAAAAAAAAAAAAAAAAAAAGAGAATATTAATAATATTTTCTATAAGTTTTCTCTATTTTAACAGCATATAAGAAAAATATATTTCGTTTCTATCATTATTTTAAAAATATATCAAAGTCATATTTAAATAGATTCAAATATGAAATCTTACCATTTATTTTATCTGTAACCGTAGGAACTGTATCTCCATCGAACAGCTACAGGTGTTAAAAATGGGAATTAAGAACAGCACTCTAAATACATACGACGTGAAATGTGGATAAAAACTACATCAATATGACGAAGTCAAAATAATAGTATTATATTTTATGAATGAAAAAATCATATTTCCTGCTTCATTTTCCCATTAAGGAACATTTTAGATTTTAGAATACATCTCTGCGTTAAATTAAAAAAATCTATTGCAGTCAACAAATAAAAATAAAGAAAAAATATTTTTTTTAAATTTAAATCCCTTTTTTAAATTTTCTTTCTTTTTATCTCGTTTTTGGATATATTCGTGAATTTAAACCAAAAAATGTACTAGTCTAATCTTTTTGTTTTTTCTTCTTTTTTCTAAACTTTTAAAATGCACTAAAACGTACTTTATTTAGTTTCGGCTGTTCATGTCTGAATTTACTGTTTATATTTAAGTTTCTAGCCGTAGTGTTTAATGAGATAGAGCTCCTTTAACAGTAAATGTTTATTATATTTTAAAAATCTTAATTTAGACAATTCTGTGTCAAAAATAATTTCTACAAATGCTGGCTACATATATTCAGAGCCTGATTATCACAGATGCACATGGGGCACGAGCCCCGTGTCCCCATTTTCACAAGGCTTCAAAATGCATTTGTGCATTCTCTGAACATACAAATTAATACAAAATTCCATTTATAGCTCATAGAAAAAAATAAATATTTTCTCAGTCATATAAGCTGAACTATCTCATTGTGCAATTAAACAACAATTAATTTGTAAACTTCGAAGTTCGGAGAAGAACTGATATTACATCAAGCATGTTTTATTCAATCCCTTGGGTTAAAAGATTCATTCACTCTAAATAGCATATTGTGCAGAAGATTTAACCTTCAATGCATTTTTGTATGTGTCTATAGTATATTCTTTTTATAAAATTGTGGTTTAAATTTTAAAATGCACGTAAAGTTGCATGTCATGTGTATAACGCATGAATTTTCCTGTGAAAGGGGGTGCGACATGGCCTGTGTGCCCCGGTCCCTACATAGAGATGATCAGGCCCTGCATATATTAGATGTGTATAAATTCTGAAAATCTGAATGACCATCTTGTTTCGAAATCTGGTACCGAAGACATGAATATTAATTGTCATACATTTAACTATTGTCAGTTGTTATGTTAAGATATTTACTTAAAATATGGCCGCACATTTTTACTTCATTAAAAACTAATGTAAAATGATGGAGATTAAACTTTTTGAGATTTCAAAAGCAAAGAAAATGTTGAGGGGAAATCAATACTATGCCTAATTACACAAGTAACGCATCTTCATATTTGTTAGTTTAATTATGTATTTAGTCAATTTTTGTCAGAATTTCACTAAGTTGTTCTTCAGTTTACGGTCTGATTTTTTCTTTACAGTGGATAATTGATTTTTATTTATTTTTAGTTTTAGTTTTATTTTTTCGCTGTAGAAGGGATAATATTATCCCAAGCGGCATTAAGAGATTAGCACTCATAGCTAAAAATGGGCTTTTTGGTATTATAAATCTACACTGAAGAACAGGGTCGATATTGCAAAAAAAAATAAATAAATAAATAAATAAATATTGACCTGACCACCTGATAAGCTTTCTTTAATGAGAAAGAGAGGTTGTGTTTGGGGAGATCTTTCGCAGGAAAGGTGGCTTCAATTCTTGATATATAAGAAAACCCTGCAAATATTACTTAACGACATTACTCCACGACACAGGATATAAGGAAACTGAGGGAAATGATAGTCACCTAAGGAAATTTCAATCCTACAAGTCTAATTTAAACGTTATTGCTTTCAAACCATATGGAAGTCACTAAGGGGAAGGTCTCCCGAAAAACTTAAAATATATGTATTTGTTGAACTCTTTAAAGTGTGTTTTTATGTTCCATCCAATATTTATGTCGTGACAAATAGTTTAGCGGATCGGTCTAACACTGACAAAAGGGTTGATCAAAAACTTTAAACCCATTTTTCTTCAAACATGTTTCTTTAGATAATATTTCTTTAGATTATTCTCACGCTTAAACCGCTCAATCTATCGACGGTTTGATTTTTGCAAATTGAAGTGGAATTTCTTAATTGGAGGACACACCTTCCAAAACGAAAAATGGATGCCAAAAATAGGCCTCAAACTTCAAACAGCCGTCTTTTTGAGAAATTTTGATTTATCTTATCAATTCG
Source organism: Maratus michaelseni (assembly GCA_963931845.1). NCBI lineage: Eukaryota > Metazoa > Arthropoda > Arachnida > Araneae > Salticidae > Maratus > Maratus michaelseni. The sequence continues at coordinate 20,143,367 of OZ007586.1, forward strand.
AGATTTCGCTCCAAACTAATTTAATCTAATTTAAAGACTTCGTGATTTTTTGTTATTGTTTGTTTCAAATGATTATTTGCAGCTCATTCACTTGCGCCAATTTATTGTACACGCCGTGCGTAAAGAATTTTGTAGGAGTTTAAATGTATTAAAATATCAGTATTTTTATATGACAATATTCACACGCTTAGATGATGGTACAATAAATTCAATCCCAAAACCTTTTTTTTTTTTTTTATGTATTATTTTAACGAAAATACTCTAAAAATCAAGCCATATCGGAAGAACCTACCCTTAAGAATTTTATTCACTTCATAGTTTAATGTCGTTAAAATATTTTCAATTATTATATGTTATTATTAAAATATAATTTTACAAAATTGTATCTTTGACCGGCATTACCCTTAGCTTAGGCTAATTGCAGTCAGTATGTAAGTTAATAAAAATTATCTGGGAGAAGATTACTAAAATCACAATTTATATATTGTATTTATTACAATATTGTTTCGAATGGGTTTGTTACATTAGGATAAACCAGGATAAATAGATAAATATGTAACAGTAGGCCTAATAAAGCTACATTGTCTTTGATTTTCCCTTGGTACCGATTAACAAATATTGCCCTCATCGCCTTATATGGATTCTGCATGTTCCTTTCTGGTATTTTTCTTTTCTACTTCAGGCCGACTGACTGTCATTACCTCAAAGCCGTGCCATATTGGCGGGCATTAAAACAAAAAAAATCAAGATACTCTACATTGAAAACAAACTATATTGTTAAATAGTATGCATACACAGTATAGTATACCATGTTCAATAATTAGTACCTAAATGAAATTCGGTACTTATCGTGATGTAAAGATGATTTTTTTTAAAGATCAAAATGTGCAGTAAACAACTTTACCGCACAACGACCACATAGACAATGCCACGATGGCGTCTCTTTCACCAGGTGTTCTTTAAAGAACCACGAGATAACAACATTCATTTACTAGACCACTTCTGCTACAGAGCAGATACCCTGGTGAGCGCCATTACCCGATGCTGATATTTTTATATGCATTTTACATATTCGTGCAAGGCAAACAGATTAACCATTGGGCTCAGTCAAACTCTATGAGACAAGAGAACGAGCATGTTGATGTAAGGTTGAGGTAATGTACGGGAACATAAAACTTAAGTAGTGCCTGAGGTTTTTCCTTTATATATATTAAGTAATAATATTCATCAGTTCTCGTCTCTCACGATTAATAATGAGATTGATTTTTACATTACGGAAGAATGTGTCATCTGACGAAAGCCTGTTATCTGTTTCTTCAGATGTTTATGGCATTAAATGATTGAAATGACAATAACAACAACAGCCAAAATATAAAAGCTACTACCTTAGTTAATAGGTTCTCTCGATAAGATAGTCTCTTTTTGAAAAGTTTAAATTTCTCGAATCTCCACTTTCTACAAAAACGATATTCCATCAAATAGTCACGAGTAAAATGTTTTTTGAAGTCGAGAGCGTAGTCTTGTGCAACTAAGATGGCTAAGATTAAAACGATTGTGTCATTTTCTTAAAACGCACTATTTTAGAAAATTCATTGTTACAGTATTATGGGCGTCAATTTGGCTGTCGCCAAGAGGACACGATATGAATGAACATCTGTGAAAGTCCCAAATTCTCTAGCTCCGCGTTTCTCAAAAAATGCTCTTCGAGGTCTGTCCTAGTAGTCCTCTTAGATTTTCAAAAAAGACAAGAAAAAAAATCAAACAATTTGTGTATTGGAGATGAATTTGAGCCTGATACCGAAAGCGATCTGTAAAAAATTGTTAATAACATTTTAAAAATGTTTCAAGATTAATTTTCTCATTTAAAAATCTCTTCTTACATAGAAATAAGTACTAATACTAAATACTCCCTCATGGCAATATTTCGTGATTTTCATTTCCCTGAAAATAGGTTTAAAATAGCCAATTTGTTATTTATACTCAACTACAGTGTGGAAATTTCTGAAAAAGTCCAATTCTTATTCTTTTAAAATATCATTGTACCGCAAGTAGCACAGAATGTTGGCCCATCGTTGGCAGTTTGTAGAAACCGTTGGGAAATGGTAGAGTTGGGAATGGCAGGGTTTGGAAATGGTAGGTACAGAGACCCTTCCAATTTGCAGCGTATGTGAATAACGGTTGGGCCTTTGTTGGCCAATGGTAGAGCAAGGCGGACATTTCTTATGTTGGACCAACGTGGAGCCGCAATTAGCCAACGTTGGCCCAACAATTTTGTGCTACTTGGGACAACTATAGCAGAAAGACGCGAGTTCTGGTCCAGTCATTCTGGAAAAGGACTTCAAACAGTAAGCGAGGTCCCACAGCATCTTTATGTTACTAACTCTGACCGTGCAAAGGCTTCAGAATCAGATATATTTCAGAATCGGATAATTTTCCTTATATCCCATCAATGACAATTCAACTGATTTTTTAAAGTATTTAAGAAAAGTAGGTTACATTCTTGTTTCTCAAATAGCGACTTTTTTTTTCTTTCTTTCAATTAGTGAATAAATAAAATATCCAATTTCAGCACAGCCTGGTAAGACTGGTATAAAAATCAAACCCGAGACCTTTTCGGGCCCGGGCTTGGGCAGAGCTCGTCTCATCTCTATTGTGTATCATTCGCTTAAGCTAATTATCTCAGAGTATGCGAATTATCAGTCCAGGAATTTGTTTAGGAAAAATTTGGGCTCTTTAAATGACCTTCACCAAAATTTATTGAAACAGAACCCGTCACAGCATTTTTCATCTTAAAGTAATACACAAAATTCTTTATCTTAAAAACGGAACTGACAGAAAGTTTTTCCATCTACAAAGTGAATTCTTTGTTTAATCATCTTAAAATAAAATAGAACTTGTCACAAAATAGCTAAAATTGCCAAGTAACTTATTATCTAGCTATATATAAATATATAAAGTATATATGTATGTATATAAATTTGTTTAAATTTATATGCCTAAATGTTCTGTACACATCCACGCACGCATATACATAAACATACACGCACGTAGGGTTTTCGCTGCCGATCGCCACTGCACCAAATCGGGACAAAATGTTTTAGCTACATATTATGAAAACTAAGCTTAAAAGTCTGATAAAAAAAATATGTAATTCAAAAGAAATGGTCATTTTCAAGTTAAGGATAAAAAAAACTTTTTAAATACACTAAGCAGCGCTCAGACAGACTGCTTGATGCAAAATAAAATAGAAAAAGAAATTTCCTCAGAAATAAAAAAAGAGACACGCTGCCATAAAATCAAAAATTAAAACTTTGATAGCATAATATAATAATGCAAATAATGAAGAGTACATCCTCAAAATATACATCCCGTGATGAAATGAAATCCTTGATATTAATGTAAAAATAAAGTGAAATTTAAGGTAAAATCCTAAAAAAATAAATAATAATAATAATGATGATCAATCTCGCTAACCTGGACTTCATCATAGATCTCTTAAGTTAAGTTTTAAAATCGATTTAAAGACAGAAGATTTTTTTTTTTTTTTTTTCAGAAACTGCTGTCCAAGTTGTCGTTTTGAACCGAATTTCCGGACGCGGCAGCGCAGGAAATGAAAAAAAAAAACTGCCGTCCTAACGATAATCGCTTATAACTTAAGATATAATTAATTTAACGGAACATGAAAAAACTGTTAGATTACAAATCATTTCAATAATCATGCCCACAAGTATCGTGCTTTTATGTTTAAAAATGAGTTTGAAAATGTGTCAGAAAGTTTCACATTGAGCGGGGGAGATTTTTTTTTTTTTTTTTTTTTTTTCCAGAGCAGCCTTCAGGGGATCAAATAAATGTTCTTAATAATAATTCTTAAGTATTCACCCTTAAGGATTCACCCTTGGTACTCTTGTATACTTGTACTCTTGTTACTCTTGCCTCTTTGATTACCCTTGTATATTTAATTTTCATCAAGTATTAATTATTGCATGATTATTATCATTATTGCATAAATATTTTGGTTGAGAAATATTAAATATTCAGCACTTTTATTAATCAACACTTTTATCCATATCTTTTATTAACACTGCTGTTTCAGTTTTTCTTTTAGTGTAAAAGATTCAGTGAAATCAACTGCATAAATGAAATCCGCAGAAAAGGACAACAAATTTTTAAAATTACATTTTAAAAAGCTGAAAAAGGATATAATTTTAAATTTTAGATAGGGCACTTTTCTTGGATGTAAAAAAATATTATTTAAACTGTTTTCACGCAATTTTTTTTCTTTCAATTAAAATTTGCGCATACCTAATGTAAAGACAGTTGAAAAGCAGATTGTGTAACAAAGATTTAAATTTACAATAATTTTCAAAAACAGCTATAAAAATACGCTAAACTTAGTCTTGTGGGTCTTCAGCTATTCTTAAATAAAATAGCTCTTTTTTATAGGTCTTTAAGAAAAACATAAACATAATTACAATTAATATCTTAGAATGATCTTAGATTTTTAATTTAACACGGAACAAATAATATAAATATACAAGCTAAAAAGCACATAATGCATCATGCAAACATTAAATTTGCTGATTTTTTGTAGACCTTAAGGGTCCCCTTCACGCACTTGAAAACACCCGCTCGCTAATGTTAATCCTATGGGGCATTATTTTTCTAATATCTCGTTTACATTTAAATATTTTTAAACGATTTTTTTGCATTGGATAGCAGAGATCAATCTCTATTTCCGCCGTTGATTACTTTTTCGATTTTCTTTGCGGATTTTTTTTACGAAGATACTTTCACTTTAGAAACCGGTTCCGAAAGTAAAAGTATCTTCGTAAAAAAAAAATTCGGAAAGAAAATCGAAAAGTAATCAACGGCGGAAATAGAGATTGATCTCTGCTATCCAATGCAAAAAAAAAAAAAATCGTTTAAAAATATTTAAACGAGATATTAGAAAAATCATGGCCCCATAGGATTAGCATTAGCGAGCGGGTGTTTTCAAGTGCGTGAAGAGGACCCTTAAAAGATTTTAGTTATAAAATCTACTATTTTACACGTGTTTTAAACGAATCTTTCATATTAGAAGCGTAAACGAAATTTAAAGAAACAGACAGCAAATTTATTAATTAAATTGTGGAAAGTTGAAAAGAGATAAAGTTTAAATTTTAGATGCGATATTTATCCTATGTATAAAGATTATTTTTTAAAGTGTAAATTTTATATATGATACTTATCTTTATATAATAAGATTATCTTTTAATCGTTAAAGTTATTTTCACACAAAAATTTGTGTTGATATTTTCAATTAAAAATAGCGCGTCTGTAATGCAATACAAAATCAATTGGGAAACAGTATTGAGAATTGCAAGGTCGCGCCTAATGACGTCAAATGGGATGTCGCTCCCTATTGGCTACGAGGTGAAATGGCACAATATTGTAGGTAAAGTAACTTTTGCCATGACAGTGGTATATTAGATAGTACCCGTCAAGATTTGACGGTAAACAATTTGAAAGTATCATTAGAAAGATGTTTGAATTTTTAATTAGTTGCTTTTAAATTAATTAAGTATTGAAAATTTGAAGAATTGCTATATTGTATAAGCGATTCCTATAGGTATAAGGCAATAGCAATTGATGTTGCTCTCAGTCCAACGTACTCAATTAATGAAGTGAAAGAATTTTAAACTTGTAATTTATAACATATTATGCTTGTTTTTAGCAGAAGTTTAACTAAAAATATTAATTGAATGGAAAGGCCATTTATTTTCACTTATTGTAGTGCCAATTTTTGAAAAAAAAAAAAAAAACAATATTTAGTGTTTTCTAATTTTTTCGCGACTTGCGACCTTTAAAATTTTTCATTAATTTTATTTTTATCAGTCTGACTCTAAAACCCCGAAATTAAAATTTTCTGCTTGCAGCTAACAATTTATAATATGTATTTTTTAATTACTTGAATTTAATTTAAGATTTTCATACATTATTTAATTATTAAACCATGGATATAAAAAAACATTATTTATAGTTCTTAAAGAGAGATTTTTTTTCCTTTTTTCTATTTTCTGTTCTTTTCATTTTTACGAAAAATAATCACATATTTTTCGTAGTATACATATAAATATATTCTTGATAATGGTCATACAAAATATAGCAAAAGTTGTAGATCAGTTCAATTTATTTAATCGATAATTACATGCCAATTTTTTTCATTTAAATACTTTTAATACAAATATTTTTTTAATTTATATTATTATATTTTTAATACAATTTTTAATTTGTAAAAATATTCTTGGGTGTTAAACTTTACTGAATTAAAAATCATTCGAATAAAAAAAAATACAAATCATATAACACATTTTCCTAAAAATATGACAGTAATTAAAATCAATTATAGCCAAAAGTATTGCAGAAATCCTTCTGTCGGAAGCGGGATTCAAACCCACGTTCTATGCAAAGAGCCAGAGCTTAAACTCGTGCTTTAGACCACTGGGCTACGCTAACCGCATTCGAATGTACCATAAAACTGAACCGTTTTAAATTTAATCTCACGCATGCGCAAATAGGTCAATTTGTTGTGAATCTTACAGAAAACCCTTTTCGTTTTAATATATAGGATGTTGAGTTATTTTAATGCTTAGTATCATTTCTCCCTTGAAAATAATGGCCTTTTTTTATATCCTCAAAATTTTATATTTTTTAACTACGAAATTGTCTCTGAGAGACGCAAATTATAACATTGGACTGGCAATGTTGTCTTAGATAATTATTTATGATTTTTTTTCTTTTACGCATAGATGGCCGCTTCCTATTCAAATAGAAACAAACTTTAAAATTTCCAATAACAGTACCCAAATCTGACGTCTAATTTCGATTGTAGGGTAATTTTTTTCTTCAGGATATTAAATTTGAAGTCATTCAGTGGCGAAATTTAGGAATTATATTAATATAAAAATTTGAGCTCCTAATGTTCAGTTAATGTTAAATATTTTTATTTATCCTACAATATTTTCGAAACTGATAAGTCAATGGGTGTTTTATAAAGTATGACAGAAAATGCAATCAAAAATGCTCTACCACGTCACGTAATAAACTTTAAATATAACTTTGAAATTAATATTAGGGGGAAAAAATGTATTGTAACTAGTGTTTCCAAGTCCACTGTCACAAAATAGCGGGACATTGGCTTCTATATCGGGACATAAAAATATAGTAAAACCTATGAAAACGAAATCTTTCTATAACGGAATCCTATCTTAAATGTAAAAAGTTCCATGATCCCGACGGAAAAAGTACCATACAAATCTACCTGCTAAGATGGAAACCTGTTGACAGAACATTTCTCTGGTCACTTAGGATTCCGTCTAAGTAGGTTTCACTGTATTAAACAAACACCGCAATCTTAGAGAGTAAAACCTGTAAAAGCGGAACCGCAAGTGATCGAAAAAAAATTCCGTATTGGAGATATTTTTGATTGAACTGAAATTGTATACTGTTCTTTCCGTAGCAATCATGAATGTTTTATGCATAAGAAGTAATTTGTTATAGGCAGATTCCGTTTTAAAAGGATTTACTGAACTAAGTATAGTAAATCTCCAGGGGCCTGAAAAATATTCCGTTTTAGACAGGTTTCGGTATGACAGGTAGCGGCGAGGCCGTAAAAATGTTCCGTTATAGACAGGATGTGTTTTAGCAGGTATACTACATAAAGTTCCACTTGATGCAGACTAACGAATAGCATGATGCTAACAGAAATTTAAAAGTATTTGTACATAATGAAAAATCGGAACTTTTGACGTTCCGCGGGACGGCTCTTAACCCTTTCGGCTCTGACTTTTTTCTTGAAGTCCAAAAAAAATTTTAACTTTTGTCAACTTTACTTTTTTTTTTTTTTTACTATTTCAACTCTAGATGGCGCTACTTGTCCACTAAAAAGTCAAAATATAGAATGCACATATGTGATTATGAGGTTTTACGTATCTGCAAGGCGTTATTTATAGTTTAAAGCATTTTAAAAGTAAGGAACACATATGTGACCGCCAGGGCCGAAAGGGTTAAAAACCTTGAAAATCGGAACACCTGGTCACACTTTTTGTAACCTATACATACTTTAACAGATGTCGAATTCTAGAAGCTTTAAATATACGAATCCAAAATGACAGCACTTTCCGCCCAATAGTTATTTTTTTAAACATTCTGGTTTTTATTTTAAGATATAGTTTTTATACATCCTTCATGTTTTAGCTATAACAATGTTGATTTATACTTGTTTAACTTGACATCTGGATGGGGTAACCCCATCCAGATAATATTTCTTAATGTAGTATTTTTATACCTCACTTTTTAAAAAAGTCTTTATATTTGTTTTATACACTGTATGACTATATCTGGATGGGTAACCCCATCCAGATAATTTTCTCATTAAACTATGTGAATTTTTTAATACATTTTTTCTTTGGCGCAGCTTGTCCCTAATGGGACCTTGCGCCATAAAACCCTATACAACCAACCAACCAACCGCCCAATAGTTATTGAGTTATGCTTCAAAAACTATCCCTCATTCGAGTTTGTTTCAGCTTCGGAATTCCAAAATTTATATCTGCATAATTCTTAAACTACTCGAACCAATGACTTCGCTTTTGGTATCCGAAGGTAAAATTTACCGAAGAATCCAAATATGTCAAAATTGGGTGCTCGCATTGGAAATTTGGAAGTTTATTACAATTTCAATAGGGTCTCAAAATTTTAAAATTTAAATTAGTTTCAGAGATACTCGGTTTTTTTGTAACCTTAAAAAAAAATTCTAATGAAATTTCTGTACAGGCTTTTTTTTGTGAATAAAAGAAAGAAAAGGGGAAACGATAGGGATTATTGGAATTATCTCCTTAGGAAATTAATATTTTTACCTTCTTTTTCCTGTGTACTATTTTTAAAGGATGTCTCTTTCTTTCTTAGTTGTCAAAATATTTCTAAAATATATGCTAAATTTGTAATGTTTGCGTTAAAATCTTAGGGAAACTGAGTAAGATTTTAACACCTCACATAAAATTAAGTCTGTAATTTAGAAATTTTTCAACTAAAAAAAGGGGGGAGACATCCTTCAAGAAAAAGTGTACATATAAAAAAAATTAAAAAAATTGATTTACTGCGGAGATATATTTTTTTTTTTTAAATACGAATGTATCGCACGGCCATAGGTTTAACATTAGCGAGTGGAATTTGAAATCTCGCTGATGAAGAGTCTTAAGTTCAAAAGATGGAAAGAAGCCGAAAAAAAAAGTTTTTTTTTTTTTTTTTTTAATATGGCAGAGACATTATGATATAACCTTTACCACTAGTAAACCACTAAATATCTTTAATACTAGTAAATAGAAAATGAAAAGAAAATAAGTTATAATAACGTTGCAGACTGTTTTAGATAGCTTTTCGTCATTTTTTAAAACGAATTTTTAAACGGAAAATGTATATTTTATATTTTAAAAAGAAAAACAGACAGGGAAAGTTCGTCTCAATTCACTTTTGTTTTTTAAAAATTGAGATCATTCTATTTAAGAATTGTTTAGTTAATACTGTCTGCGTTAGCTAATGCGTAATTACTTGTCAGTATTGTGGACTTTCCTCGGTTAATATATGTTTAGCAATTTATTTTTAAAAAAATGCAATTCTTTAAAAATTTTTGGAACAATGTCTTTGTAAATTATTGTTCATTCAAAATAAAGCAATATCGTTGTAAATTGCACTAAATAAAATTAAAAAACAATAATTCTATATTTCACAAGATAGGGGTCACACTTTGTGGTTTTAAGTCATAATAACAAAATCCAACTAATAATATTTTCACATGCAGTTTCATATTGCTTTTCCGGCATTGAAGAATTCCTCTAAACTTTGGGGAGGGGAGATTTCTCTGGGAAAGCCGTATACTGTACAGAGGAAATCCCAAGTACATATGTAAAATGCACTTTTATACCGTACTTCAAAACAGCAAAAAAGTGTTTGTCCTTTATTTTATTTTCAAATGACGCCCATTTTTCGAAATGGAAAATTTCAGTCTTTTTGCAAACTTCAGAAAACTTTGCGATGAATTTATTCGTTAACATAACTAATAACGGCACTAGTTTTATCCATTTCATTCTATTGGTTAACGAAATCAGTGTGGGACGCTTTCGAAGGGTTTACTTCAGTTTGCATTTTTATAATGTGTACATTTTTGTGTAACACATAATACAACTTAGTTTACTTAGACATATTTATTTATCTAAATGTTTATGAAAAAATGCACAACTAAGCACATTTATCTGGAACTGTTATGTTACAAGTTGCTTTAAAGTATTTATAATAAAAATAAGAAGCAAAATACTTTATAAAATAAAACATATATAAACGACTAAATATATTTTTTAGATTTTATTTTAGCGATTAATTATACAAGCTGATATATAGCTTATTCAAATACAGGGTGGTTATTCACTGAATTAAAGAAACACATAAAATGCTTCAAAATTACGAAATTTCAATTTTGAGGATAAAAAATAAAGCAGACACAGACAAATTCAAAAATATATAATTATATAGTTTCATGTATGAAACCTTGAAACAGAGCCTTTAAGTTTTAAACAAACAATGGCAGGCATATGTGGGTCAATCTTTTTTTCGGGTTTTCTCAAAATGCATTTTTTACATATTTCGTTGCACTTTAAAATCTATTCAAGTTGAACATTTTTATATTACATTTTTTTATATATATTACACACTTTTCGATACACTTTTAGAATCGGTTAAAGTTAGACATTTTAAAATTTTCATCCTTTTAGAAGATAATTTGTTTCTTTAACGCTATCCTAATTACGAATGTAACTATAATTACAGAACATATACAGAAATAAATAGATTAATTACATGCCATCTTTGATTTAGAGATTTGGTCAAATTTAGATACAGAACTTGTTCGTTGTCTTTTGATTGCAAAGGTGTTATATATATAATATAAAATTTAAATGAAATCACATGTGTGAAAAACAAAGGAAAAGATAATATAAAAATTAAAGATATGTATAACTTTTTTTTATGCTTCAGTAACTATTTTTTAAATTCATTTTTCTTTAAAAATGTAAAAATGCTTCTCATTATTATTAAATGATACTTCAATCTTCATCAAAAATTATTTTCTCTCACACCTCTTCATTCTTTTTACTGCAAGTGACTAAATATGAGGGGGGAAACGATTTTAAAATAATAATAAATTATTGAGGTTTCCTAAAAAATGTATTTCACATGAAGATAATGTTTTTTAATCCCTAAGTGCATTTTTCATTAACCCGCTTTCTGCTTATCCTGCGATTTCCACGGGAAAGCCATTTGTAGAAAAAATTATATAATAAACAATTTTTGAATAAATTTTGTTTTAAAAATTCCACAGTCAAAGGGTGAAAATGCAAATGATAAATTTACTACATATTTGGAATACATGATGATTTGAAATAAGTAATAATAGAAGAGATACTGGTCGAAAAAAAAAAAATTGAGCGGTCAGAGGGTAAGTGGGGTAGAGAGAGAGAGAGAGAAAAGAGGAAAAAAAAGGGCAATTTTCTGCGATTTAAATTGTCTAAAAGGGAAGTTTCTGGAAAGCAGGATTTCTTATGAGGAAGAACTGAAGCGTTAAGTCGATAAATATTTCCTCTTCATCTTATTGGATTAAGTGCAACCGACGGAGGTTGAACTGTGGTTACGCTAAACATTCTTTATCATAAACGAAATAATTATTTTTCATAATAAGTCATCGCCTAAAACGCCTGTTGTCATGACAATGTCTCATTTTGTGGTTTTGCCTCAAACCAGCATAGAGAAATACAGATTAAATTCCGATATTCTCACATTTTTAGGCATATAGTACATTTGAAAATTAATTTACCAAATTCCATAAACGTTTCCTAAAAATTATGCATGTTTGAATATGGGGCAAGTTTCATCAATATTTGGATGGGTTTTAGTGATTTTAGTAAATTTCTTTAATCATAGTTTTGTATTTTTTTTAAGTGTGAATCATTATATTAATAATTTTTCTAATAAATAAAGCTTTATAATGTCTTTATAAGATGAGAAATTTAAGAAAATTCTTTTCTTGGATGAATATTTTGTGGCTATTTTTGTTCGATTTACTTGTTTTGGTCTTAGCTCTATAGTTTTTATGGATTTTGCTGTTGCATGAGATTTTTTTAAACTTGTGTACATCGCAATTTTAAATTCTATTCGAAGTTAAGTATCCCTTTATCCAGATTAAGTATGACTGTCTAAATGCAATAAATAAATAAAAAGAAATAGTCTAAAACATACTTACCAATTTTGGTACGTAGAAATCACTTTCTGTCCCTGGTAGATGAAGTCCATTTTGAGCTATGCTGAGGTACCTCAAATTGATTAGAAACTTGAGGCTGCTGAAATTGAGTGTGTGTATATCATTTCCAGTTACATCTAAAACTTGAAGAGTCTCTTTGACTCCCATGACAGCACCCTCTGGAAATTCTTCAAATTCGTTGTATGATAAATCTAGTTGTTCCAGATCTGTTGTACCAAAGATTTTTCTGGACAGAGATTGCAGATTATTATTGGATATACGAAGAATCCTTAAATTTTTCGTTTCAGCAAATAAACGCTCAGGTAATTCCTCCAGATGGTTGTATGAGAGATCTAATATTTGTAGATTCATTAAACCGTGAAATTCATCATCTTGAATGAGACCAATATCATTATGGGCGAGATCCAAAACTTGCAAGTGATTCATATCTTCGAATGCAGATTCAGTTAAATTATCTAGATTGTTGTAGCCTAGATCGAGTGAACTTAGTGAAAGCCTAATGGGATCAAAATAATCATTTTCGATGTAGGAAATATTGTTATGACTTAAATCGAGAATCTTTATGTTACTTGATGCATGACTCGATGAATAATTACTTGCTAAATTTTGAATGTTATTGTGATCGACATCAATTCTTAGGTGTGAAAGCCTTCCTACTTGATCGAATGCTTCTATATTAAATGTTGTTAATCTATTGTAAGACAGACTAATAAATTGCATATTTGGGAGATTTTGGAAAGCATCGTCATCAAGATGGTCAATAAGGTTTCCTTCAAGTGCAATACTTATTAAAGAATCCAAATTGAAAAAGGCTGATTTTTCAATTCTTCTAATCAGGTTATCGTTCAGCTGTAAATAGATAAGTTTCTGCAAATCCCTAAATGTATGAAATCTTAGGTTCGTAAGTTTGTTGAAACCTAGTTTTAATTGGATTAAATTGGGATTGTATATGCCACTTGCAAAATTCGGATCTAAGCCTTTTATATTATTATGATTGAGATTTAAATACTTAAGATAATGAAGTGATGCCAGAGCATCAGATGATGCTCGTTCCAAGTGATTCCCACTCGCATCTAGGTACTGAAGTTTCTGCAATTGAGACAGTGCCCCACCTGGAAAGCCTGACATTCTCAAAGCGTCGTGGAGAATAAGTTTTTCGACGGAGTGTCCGATGTCTTTAAAAGCTAAGTTTGTCATTTTTGATATTTGATTGTGAGATAAATCTAACGTCTTGAGTCCTGTAAATTGCTGAAATGCACCATTTTCGAGACTTTTGACAGATCCTTTTACTATACTTAATTTTTCCAGTAAAGGGCTCACGTTGGCGAATGCCTGAGTATTAATGCTTGACTGCTGTTTGTTTGTCACCAATTCACGCAAATTCGGCAGATTTTTCAAAATTTCCTGAGAAACTCGTACCTTTGGACCTCGGATATCCAAATATTTGAGTGTATTTCTAAATGACTGAAAGTCTTCTTCGTCAACAATGCTAATATCATTGCCAGCAATTGATAATTTTTGTAGTTTGTTCAAAGTGAGAGTTGGGAATTCTGTAAAGTCGTTGTAGCTCAAGTCTAAGACTTTGAGAGTATTTCTGACACTGTAAAATGCATTGGGGCTGATATCTGATATTTCACACTGTTGCAAATAAATTTCTGTGATATTCGTTGTTAAGAAGGTGTCGTTTATTACTGCAATCGGGTTTCCTCTTAAGTAAATCCGATCCACTTCACTGAAAACGCGAAAACTCTCTGGCAGCAGTTCTTCAATCAGATTGTTCTCCAAGTGCAGCTCTTCTAAATTAATTTTATGTTTCACATCTCTGCCCTCTGATATATAGGTTATCAAATTTTCGTTTAGATTCACAATTTTCAGGTTTTTTAAGTTGGATAAAGCATTCAGAGGAATTTGATGGAGCTGATTTCCCATTAGGTTGATGTGTCGTAAATTATTCATGGAACTTTGGAATGGAATATCATCTATCGAAGTGATTGCATTGAAGGCAAGATTTAAAACTTCTAAAGAGACCATATTCCAAAACGCTTCGTTATTAATGTGAATAATGGCGTTGTCCGAAAGATCGAGTATTTTCAGCGATTTGCTCACACCCCGCAGATCTTCATTTTGGAAAAAGCTTATGTGATTGCCTGCTAAGTTTAAATTGTAGAGCTTAACAAGATTTTGGATAGCTTCTTTTGGAATCCGAACCAGTTCATTTTCACTCAAGTCCAGGATCGCGAGGGTTTTTTCTAAGCCAGCGAATGCCATTGCAGGGATATCTGTGAGGAGATTATTGTTAATTTGCAATTTCCATAGTCCCGTTCCATTTAAACTGTTGTCGGATAAGTACCTTAATTTGTTGTTCTTCAAACTCATTATGTACATAGCGGAATTGTTTATTTGCGATGGTATAGTCATAAACGGTACATTATGACAACAAACAGATCCTAAATCTGGACCACCATTTGAGCAAGTACAGAGAGGATTGAAAGTACATGGTCTGTGTTGTTCTTTATACCGTGCATCGACAGCTGCCAGAAGCAAAAGGACACAAATGCTTCTGAGGAGTTTCATCTAGAAAAACGGGAAAAAAATAACAATTAGCCTGTGCACTGCCTTTTAATAATACTTTATAATTGGTATTTTGAAATAAATGAATATAAGGCTAGCTTTCCAACCGTTACCCTCAGACCTTTAATTATTTTTATTTTAGTAAAATACATTTAGTTTAAACACAAAAATATGTTCTATTTATTGAAACAGGTTTCGAAAAAACTGACGCAAACTGATTTTTTGTTCTGTTCTGCCAGAAGTAAAGTCCAATAATGATTTAAAAGGCCAAGATGCAGTATGATAATTGTGAAGCGTATTCACTATAACGGATCCCTGTGATGATCGTCTCTCTGTGCTAAGAGCTTACGTACTGGCTGTTTTTTAATTCAAATTGTCTATCTCCTTTTGAATTTGCAATGCAAAGACAACCTGTAAAATGTTCGGTTAAGTATTTCAACAAATTCGATTATTTCTCTAATAGCAACGTGACCCTACTGTGACTACAATGTGAAAGCATCTTGACCCAAATGCAACTCTTATTCTCTACATTGCCGTCATGTGACGTGGAAAATAAACCCTATCCTTGTCACTGTGAAGTCTATATATCTCATTTTGTAACGAGCTGCAAATGACTCAAAAACCGGTCACGGTGGCTTCACAGATTCAGATTTAACCAAGCAGGGAGGAAATACCATATGGTTTTAACCTCTGCAAGCCTTGTTTGAACGATGACTTCACATTAGAGTCACGTGGTAACGGTCGTATGATATTCATAATGTGAAGAAATACCTTTTGGTCACCGTTGTGACTGTGGCGATTGTGACGCCACATCACTGCCGGTGTTTTAGGATCCCAAGGGGTGAATTGGGGGGCAAAAAATTTTGAATTTCAATTTTCTGTTGGTATGATTATGTAAGTGTTTATTTTCTATAGTGTTTTTTGCAAGTTATGTATTAAAATACAGATGTTAGTGACATTTTTAAGTGCGTTCGTAATTATATAAATACGTAGCACCTATAGTCGTCGTTTGGTCCGTCCGTCTGTCTGTCCGTCTGTCCGCATATAACAGCGCAAAAACTACCCAACCGAATGGTTTGAAATTAAATATATGTAACTATTGCAGAATTTTGTCGAGTCATTTCAAATTTTATGAAAATCGAATCAAAACTTAAAAAGATTATCAATAAAAGTTTTCTTTATTCTATTAAATCCTATCATACGTAATCTATATAATAAAGGCGGATGTCATGTGACTGAGGAAAACAAATACGGGCTAACCACATCTTTTTCCATATGTCAAGCGGCCATTTTTATTCAAAATTATTTTTTCAAATAAAATGGCATAAAAGTTAAATTTTTAGAAAGATCGTTCCAAAAAATGGTTTGCTTGAGAGATGAGTTCCATTCAAAAATGTATAGAATCTAAGATAACTTCAGTGAAAATTAGGTTAACAGCCCAATATATCTATCCATTAAAGTAAATAAACAATCTATTCATTCATCGTGAGTCATAGAAGTATTAACCATGGAGGTAATCATTCGCAAAGCAAAATCTCCATGGTGAATTTACAGAGCTGTCTGGAGTAGGAAAAAAATTCGCATCTGTAAACATGGCATACGTAATAAGGAAAAAAAAAAGGCATCTTCATTTCGTTCATAGCGGACAATATAATTTATTTCACTGAAATAATAACGATGATTTTTTACATTGTAAAACTAGTTATAGCACGAAACGAACGCACCTCATTTGTCACGTTTAACGTACAATTTCCAACTTGTTAAATTTTGTGCCCATATCGAAAGTTTTAAAAATAATTTATTATGATAATATAAATTATTTATAAAAATAATTTATAAAAATTTAAAACTACATTTTCAATGGGTCACATTCGATTACAATTTGTATAAACTAAAACGTAAAACAAAATAAAAAACGAAAATTTGTTATTTCAAAAATAGTGCAGGAAGCTTAGAGAAAATTTTTAGTGAAACAAAACTCTAGTTTGTATCACAACGTTCAATAAGTTTTAAAAAATGGAGTAGGCTGTTTATACATCTGGAAACTTTATCGCCATTTTTATTTTACCTACAGTATAGGACTTTCACAAATACCTTAGCTTTCATTTATAGTATTGCTATTATACAATTTTTTTAAAAAATTTACTCTATTTTTTATTACACTGCCTTTTTCATTCTTCTGTTTTTATTTTTAAGAATTTTTTTTCGAAATTTTATCGAAGCATATATTTATATATGTGCTTATATATGCATTATGATATATATGCTTGTGGCTTTTAGGGTATAAGTATGACCTAATTTTCTTGTCCCTAAGTTTCTTGTCTTTATGTTTAATGAATTGTAAAAGCAAGTTGAAAAAATGGTCTCTACCTTTTCATGATAATTAAAATGAATACCAATGTGTTAAATTCTAAAAATTGTATGTAAAAGGAATTAAAAATTTAAAAATTTATATTTAATTTAATTTGTTTTTAATCGCGAATAGTTTAAAACCTAAAAAGCAGTAAATTTTAAATGACACGAATTTCATAGGATTTCTTTTTCTGTGTGTGGAAGGGGGGGGGGGGGATTCCCATTTAAAATAATTAACACTTGAATTCTTTTTATTTTAATATTGACAAGATTTCATTGCCACCATAGACACCATTTATAGTTGTAATATATTTTTCTATTTCCATTTGCTTGGCGCTTACATCCAGACGTGAATATGCGCCAGTGAAATCAGTCAACCAACCAACCAACCTTTATCACGTAGATTTACTACTTAAAAAAAAATAAATAAAAAATCAGCTTGAAATCAATTTTCACATTATGCGGGATAAACTGTTTGCTGTTAAAAAAAAAAAAAGAGCCCCGCCCCCCCTCTTTTTTTTAACCCTTTGTTTGTCATTTTTTAAAGAGCAATTCAACGAGAACATGCAATTGTGTACTAATTCTGAATAAATATATTTAAGATAAAGCTGAAAATTATATTTAAAAAAACAGCATTATTTTGAGTAAAAACAAATCAAGTTGCGATATATTTTCTTTATACAATTTAGAAGCATAATGGATTGATATAAGAAGAAGTATACAAATATGAAATCGTATACAATATAGGAGCAATAAATATCATATAAGAAATATTTATCTATTTTTATGGGTTTTTTTAATTATTTTTGGAAAAGTTTCTATTTACCTAAAATATATTTCAATTAATTATTTTAATACATTGATTAATTAATCGTATACAATATAGGAGCAATAATTATCATATAAGAAATATTTATCTATTCTTATGGGGTTTTTTGGAAAAGTTTCTATTTACCTAAAATATATTTCAATTAATCATTTTAATACATTAATTAATTAATCGTATAGAATATAGCAGCAATAATTATCGTATAAGAAATATTTATCTATTCTTATGGGGTTATTTTTTTGGAAAAGTTTCTATTTACCTAAAATATATTTCAATTAATTATTTTAATTGATATATCTACGGTAAGCTAATTATATATATTTCCTAAAATTTTGACATAAAACATCTTTACACTTATCATTGAACTCTTTTTTAATTAAAATGTTGACGTCCTTTTATAAACTAAGCATTTAATGTTACATGCATTAATACAAAACTTCTTTTATGTGTACGATTAATTAACATGTAGAGCGAATACGATTTTTTATGTGCAGGAAGGTAAAATTATTTGAAGGAAGACACACGCCTATGTATGAATTTTCAAAACAGAAACCTAGCATGCTGACTAAATATACATGTGTAATTTAAAGAATTATAAGAAACTGAAATGCATGCATAATAGTTTGTTTTCTAAAAAGATATTCATTTCATGAATATAGGGTCAGAATACTAGTTCATCTATTTTTCCCTAAAATTAGGATCGTCGTGTTTGATGTGTGCCGTTATCACGCCAATACTAAAATTAATATTGTTCATCAGTTTTCATGAATAACATGTGATAATTGTTTGAAAATGATGTATTGATTTACTCTATAGATTCTTATTATGTTTTTTCTTTTTAGTCTTTAATCTACTTCCAAATAATTAATGAACGAGAGACATTTTTAAATATTTTACTTTAGATCTGCATTTTAAACAAAAGTCGAAAATTAAGCCTCCAACTAAAGATAGATTTTATGTTCACTTTCTGCATTTTAAGTAGATATTGTGACTACTTTTAATGGTTTATAAATTAATAAATCATGCACCAAGCATTGATTATTAAACACTTTCCAACACTACCATAACGTTGTCACGAAACTTCATCTTCTTGTACAGTGAAAGGAAGTCTCCAACTAAGTTACTTAGAAAACCCATTGAAAAAATTGCTTTCAGCAATTACCGACCCTAGTCGGTGACATATTTCAATTCTTTTGAGCAGCCATGTATAGAATCCATAGATCTTTTTCTGTACGTCACGTAGTATACTAAAATTTATTTATTCCGGAAAATGTGTAACACAACTGACCAAATTCTTTTGTGAAGCCCTGTGTATGAATTTATTTGTATTATACACATATCACATTGTATAATAAATTTAGTTTAACTTGAAAATGCGTAATACATTTGAAAACAAACTTTCACAACTCCCGTTTATACATGACAATAAATTTTTAATCCTTTTGTGCAGCCCTGTATATGATCTACACAACTTATACAAAATACATAATATACTAAACTTTAGTCAAGTTTGAAACCGCATAACACAATTGAATATGCGTTTCCATCCATAATCACCCATAGACAATAATGCATCTGAATTATTTCCGTGTGGCCCTGAAAACGAACGATAAAGGTTACACACTTCATTTTAAGTAGGAGCATGCTACGAATTTTAGTAACATATATCGATTTGGGGGTAATCCAAGTATATTTACGAAAACACGAGCTCGGACAGACAAACCGAAAACACTTCAACTTATGTTGGAAAGTGTTGAAAAGAAATACACGAGCTTTTCACTGTGCTACCTTGAATCATCAATGTCCTAGCGTAGGAGGCCACACACAATGCGTTGATTGAGTTCGTCGTATGAGGTAGTACAACAGGTCTTTGAAATGAACTAAACTTCCTGAATAACTAAATGAATGAAATAACTGAAAAAAAAAATCTATTATTTTGACACGTGTGCTTTATGAATCCTTGAAAGTGCAGCTCCAAATGCATATAACGGACTTGCAGAAAATCAATGTAAAAACAATCCAAATGTGGTTCAGAAAATTCTCTTAAAGATGACCCTTGTTAAAGATGCTCACTAGTTATCCACAATGATGATCTGAAGCAGGAGTTTAAATAGAATCCAAATTAAATATGCCCAGAATTTTAGAAAATGATTCCGGTAACCGAAGAAATCATTTGCAACATTTCATAAATCTGAAACATTTTATGCCTAAATGTTTCTCGTTGTAACTGCATCACCATCACAACACACATCCTTTTGCTTCACACTGTTTCAACGTGGTATGAAAAATGAACGTTGATCACATATTCCAAGATGTCCTATTAGTCATTAACACCAAAGTCGTCAACAACACAAGCATCACAGTCTCTATCTCATTCACAGAAGTAAATACTGCATGGAAGTAGAAGATGTTGAACAGACGCTGAAACTGATAGCTGTGAACACTCGATTGACAAATGGTCATCTTAGTCACTAGCGTATACAATAAAAGGCAGCTTCGGCAGATAAAGAGAGGAAGCACTGCTAATTTGAAGTAAAAATTTCCACCATGACACGATTTGATTGGCCTCACAGTAATTGTAAAATCTTGCTTTTAATCTGTTTCATCGGCCTCTGTGTGCTCCAGAAATCTCTCCTCTCGACCTTCTCATTTTTTTTTCTCACAGACAAAAATATAACAAACAGTAAATTTAACAATATGTATATATTTGGTTAGTGGCGCTAAGGTAATTTTTGCACATGATAGTTACAGAACCAAGAAACCTTCGCTTCATAGATGATTCATACCAAAAACATTGAAATGTTTGTGTCTCATTAGCTGAAGCGGTGAGGTGATAAATTCAGGCATAAACACAGGGTCGGAAAATACTGAGATATAAAGAAATATGTGTATTGGCTTTGTGAGAATTGATTTTTCAAATGATGAAAATAATACTAAATTAAAATATAAAAAAGCTTACTACAAGTATAGTACTTAACAACAAAAGAAAGATTTAAATTGTTTCTTAGGTTCGAGAATGAGTTTTCATTCCTAAAATATTTCTGAAGTAATAAACACGACAAAATATACATATATAAGCAATTCACTTGATCATCTTTCAGTATGGATTATTTATTTTCAAAAATGAAATATTTTTTCATATATCTGTCTGTGTGTTTGTGTGCAACCATGCGCAACTAATCTATATTAAGTAAATATAGCATCAACATTTAGGTGCATTGACTGGTGTGTCCTATTAATAGACGTATTTATAAATAGCAAAAAAGTATAAAAATGCTATATTAATGTGTTTACACTTCATGTTATTTGTACTTTTGATACTATATCAATATAAGTAAAATTTCACAATTCTTAATTTATTTCAATATATCTTAAGTAGTTAATTAATTTTAATTCAGTTCATTAGAACAGATGCTAGCGCAGCAACTCTAATCGGCACTTTCAGAAAATCTCTTTTTCAGCAATTGCGCCAGTGCATCGGTTGTGTTACCTGATGCAACCTATGAAGCACCCATCCGCCTTGGCTCCTGGTGCCGAGGCACCGCCCACGACCTTCTTGCTGCGGCTCTGTTTGCTAGACAAATACAGGTACACGCTAAACCTAAGCAAATACTGGACGATTGCTCGATTTTATCAGCTTTTCCCCTCAAATTTTCGATTCCAGTAACTGAAAGATTGATCAAAATTTTTGATATGCAGCATATATAACCTTTAAATTTAGAAAAATTTTGCTAGATATAAATATTTTTCTGGTAGATTCGTGGCAAAATAAAATTAAAGTAAATAAAAATAATAATTAAATATGTAATGATCATGTGTTTAATCAGTCATATAGCATTTTCTTGTAATAGATATTTTCGACAGTACATTATATAGCATTTTTAATTTATAAGAATAACATTAAATGCTGATGTAGAACACAATTT
The DNA here is from genome assembly GCA_963931845.1 of Maratus michaelseni. Lineage (NCBI taxonomy): Eukaryota > Metazoa > Arthropoda > Arachnida > Araneae > Salticidae > Maratus > Maratus michaelseni. The sequence continues at coordinate 20,165,391 of OZ007586.1, forward strand.
TTACCAAGTACCAATTTTTTATAACACTGAAAAAAATAAAGTTTTGAGTGGCCGAGTCCTCCTTCTTCAATCTAAACACGTGCAACTAGCACGAGCAGAAGCAGAAAATCATTAGGTAAGTTGGCAACGTTATTCACATTTTTGCAAAATCTAGAGAGTATTTGAATAAAAGGCTAATTTTCAATGCATATAAGCCAAATTATCAGTTTACAGGTGTGTGAAAAACATTATTTTTGCTTCACATATTTTGTCATTCATATCAATCAAAATAGTCTCATATACCAAGTTTAAGACTCCAAATCCTTTTTCCTAATTTGGATAGGAAAAATGATTAAAATCTCTAAATGTTTTATACGTTCTAGTTTGTTAAATCAGCTTAACTTAAAGAACCTATTTGGCAAGACTGTTGGAATTTCAATATATATTAGTAAAAATTTAATTTCAAATTTTACACATAAAAGGACGGAATACTGCTTTGTTGTAAAATAATAATAATAATAATAATAAATAAATAAGATAGTTAAAAATAACACAATTATAAAATTCAACAACCCATTGGGAAAGTAAAATATGCCGACTGATTCTGTCAGTTCTAATAATAGCATTTTCAATTACAAATTAGTAACATTAGCATAGAGAAATAATTACCTCCATTTTTAATTTCAATAAATATTTCGAGTAATTTTTTTTTTCTACTGCACGCGCATTAAAAAAAAAATAATATTCTTCATTTTTTTTTGCAAAAATTTTTAAAAAAAGGGGTGAGAATTAAAGATTTTCAATAATAGTAAGAAAACTAAAAGTTTGAACTTACTTTGAAATGATGTGAAGGGATGTAAAAGGGTTCTTTGCTTATTTTTCCTCCCTGTTCTCCTTCACATCTTGCTTAACCCCAGAACATGACGAAATGAAATGTCCTTAATGGGCTTAACTGCAACCGCTTGTGGAAGTGATTTTGATGCTGATCTCAGCTTTTATATAAGCTTCAAATTGTGGTGCTTCTGAAAGAACGACGAATCCTTACAAGTTGTGTCGGTAAACTTGTCTTTTCTTTTCGACACTTTCTCTACCTGCTTTGGCCGAATTTATTTTTATTTATATTTTGAGTGGCATAAGGAATTATGTTTATTAGTTACCGAAAAGATTTCGCTAGCCTTCACTTCCTTCTTAGAAAGAAACAATTCGATCGAGATCACTGCAAAAATTGCTTTCAATTCAATTAATGATCAATTAATGGGAAGAGTATTTATTCATTTGAAATGAATCGTTACAGTTGCATTAATTGCTTTGTTTCCTATTTATTGTTTTAAAATGGTTACCATTACATAGGCAGCGGTTTCGTGACCTACTTTCGGGAGTCTGCCTATGTAGTGAATTAGGTCAAAAACAAAAGAGGATTTTGCGGAATTGTATTATCTGTGACATGTTATTCGACATCTTATGAGAGAATGGTTTAGATATATTAATGTAAATGAAAGCAAAATTCCAATATGTTGTGAGGGTAGACTAGGGCATGGCTATTAATCAAGTGGGTTAGTTCGTGGTTAAAGAGATAGTTTATACAGTGTCCGAAACGGTCTAATTTTAAACACTTATGCTGTAGATAATAAACACAACTTGTTACGGGGTAGCTTAGATCTATGTAGAAAGAAAATTTACATTATGTAATAGCGATGATTTGCTGAAAATCGGAAAAATGACAACGAAATCTGAAAATACACAAACCGTGTGGTGGAGGTATGCAGAATTGGGGTCCATTGACAGGATGGAGCACCTCTACGCTGGCATTTGGAAGTCCGGGACACATTGACTGCCGAGTTCCCACAAAGATGAATTGGGAGAGATGGTTCAATTCTCTGGTCATCCTTCTTAGCCATCCTCGTTGGGCATTTGCACAGACAAAACTTCATAACTATGTGTATCCATTGTTGTTCTTAATGCAACGATTACATGTTGTATTCCAGTCTGTTCAAATTATCGGACACCTTGCATTATGCGTGTATTTAATCTATATTAATTTCTTTTTAATGTTATAGAATTTTAGCTAGATACATAAACATAACATGCTGGTAAGAATAGCATACAGGGCCCGATATAGCCAACCAGGCACCCTAGTGGTCATTTAAACTTTTTCGAAGCCTTAAAATACATACATGAACATATAACTACATACTTAGTTACATACTACCTACTCTAAATATACATAATATTAATTAAAACCAGTATAAGCTCTAAAACGGATTAAAAATTGAACTTCGAAAAAAATGCATTCCGAATTTGAAACCCTCGAAATTTAGGGTCCCAGGGCCACGGGTCCGTTAGCTCGTGCTTCAAGTAGGCCTTGGTAACTTGTACATCGCTTATTATAACAGTTTTAAGGGGTTGCAAAAATAACGCTTCCCTCTTAAAAGCATTACGTTGATTACTAAAAACCTTTTCCTCTAAACAGAACGTGTCAATATGGAATGTTATTTTTTATGGTAATGATTTTTTATTATTCATTTAAGGTATTTTAAGCAGCTCGTATTTCTTTTATTCATTTGTCCTTTTAACTGTTAATGGTGCCGTACTGAAAAATGATCTCTGTAACCGTATCAGGTTTTATTTAAGAGAACGTGCAAAATTTCTTGAAGTCGCTTCTGAGGAATTTTCATTTCTATTTTTTTTTTTTAATAACTGGGCGTCTTTCCAGGTTAACAATTTTGTTATTTTGACATTTAGCTGGACTGTCAAAACGCTTATTGTTCGAATTTCGTTAGGTTCAGTATTTAAATGGTATAGGGTCTACGGGTATTTATTTTTGAAAATGTGTTTTACTTGTTCAAAAGGCACATGTTTAGAAAAAAAACGACAGTTTCAGATTGATTAAGAAGCAAAATAAGGATCTAAGTTAATTTTAAATGCATAGTGCGAAATAAAAGGGACGGGGGATGGAAATTCGGCCCGTGAATCGGGTCAAAATAAAAAAAGGTAAAAAGGTGGTTGTGGGTTTGTCTGCTCTTATAGAAGGGAGTACTTGTACCGTGTCAGTCGAAATCACTCTAAAGCTCCGTTCAGATCACATTTTCAAATTCTGCGACGAGAGTCATAAATTATTTCTCAGCTCTTTCTTTTCCAAAGGGTCTGTGGTCAGTTGGGACCTTTTTTGATTGCTTTTTAAAGGTTTGGTAGCAAAACGCACAAAATCAACAAAAGAAATTCTCCCCAGGGGAGGTACATTCTCAGGGAAACTCTTCCGACATTTCTCGCATTCTCTTGCAGCGCGACAAATATTCCCCACATCTAAGAAGCCAAAAAAAAGAGCAGTTTTCCTTCGCGTAGTTGCGAGGCGAACTTAAGACTGCGTGTAGACCAAATATTGTGAGCAGTATTTTTTTTTTTTCTCTCTGCGCTTTCTTTTCCAAAGACTCTCTGGTCAGTTGTGGACCTTTTTTTTTTTTTTTTTTTTTTTTTTTTTTTTTTTTTTTTTTTGGCTCTTCAGAGACTTTGAAGCAATGTGCAAAAAATCAACAAATAAATTCTTCCCGGGGGAGATGATAAACGTGTCAGGGACCCTCCTCCACTCTCGTCGCATTTTCCTGTCGTGCGGCAAAAGAATGGCCCCATCAAACAAGCCGAAAATGGCTTCACACTCATGAACCTTAAGCCGTATTTACGCAGGCTCAAAGAAAACCCCCCGAAAACTCCAAACGGTTAGGCTGATGAACGCCACTTGGATTCGATCCCGTCTACCAGTTTTGACAGCAGAACCTCTCAGCCGCTGGTGGGGAAAACGATAAAAAGAAAAGGGGGAAAACAATATCGTTTTAATTTGTAGAAGGTTGTTTATATATGTATAGGATCATGGCTTTACAAATGCGGTCGCCAGTTGCTACCATGTTTTTTGATCTGGCGACCAAATTATTGAATCTTTCAGGGGGGGGGGGGGGGGGTTGTAAAAAAAATTACCTAGGAAATAGCAAGAATGGCATTTTTTCTCTTCCCCTCCCCTACTCGTGCACGGCAAGCAGTGATCTTCCTCTTCTCTCGTACTTTTAATGGAAAACTAAATTTTAAAAGGCATTTTCTAACTCGTGCACAGTAAACAACATCTTTTTCAGCTCTAGCCAGCTAGCATATGTTACGTGATTAGAATGTAGGGGGGGGGGGGGGATTTTAATAAAATAGTAAGAAAGAGTGTCAATCCAACCTCTGTAGCATCTGAAATCGGATCCAATGCTAAAAAATGCTCAATTTTTTTCCCCCTGTAAGTTTCAAATAAAAATTTTTGTGTTCATATTATTTGTCAACATATAAGTGATTATAATTTTTATGAGTTTCATTAGAAAATATAGTTCATATTATCTTTCTAAATTATGTACTATTCTAATTTATTTAACTAATAATCCTAAACTATGTTTATTATTTTTCTCAATTAATTCATAAAAAACTTTTGTATTTTTTGCAAATCAATGACGGGGAAGGGGATGGGTGGTAAATATTTTTCACTAGCGACTAAAATTTTTTTTCTGGCTACCAGATTTTATCCTATTTGTAAAGCACTGTATACGATTAATATAGATGAGCTTGGCTTATTTTATTATGGAGTCATCTTCCTATTAGAAAACCAAACCTAACTTTTAAAACACCATAACATTAATACATATTTAAGAAAATATATGTAAAGTACAGCGTGTAAAAAACACGTTTAAATACAATTATTTATCTGTTTTGAATCATTGGCGAGTTAACTATAAATTATTGAAAGCTGAAACAATTAATGTTGATTCTCCAAAAGTAAAAGTTTTTAAGTACCCCTGCGTGCGTTTCTATTTTTATTTACCATCTTAGAGTTTGTGAAGTTTCTGTAAAGCTGCTGAGCAAGTTTGATAAAAAAAATTAACAAGCCTTTGGAAAAAGGAGCAGTTGATGATGAAAGAGGCTATAGCTGTGTACAGCAAAAAAGTACTTTTGAACAAAAAATAAAACAGACTTCAAGCGATTGTTTTATATTGTAATCCTCAGTAGAGTCCTGCACGGCTCGGCTTATAAATTTCATTTCAAGTCAACCCGAAACTCGAAAAGAAACCACATTTTAAGGCAAATATGAGAAAATACTCTGTATTCAATAACAATGTTATTTGTTATGTAGAAAAATGAACACACACACACAAATATATATGTATTTGTGCGTGCAGATTTGGCAGAAGCTATACCATTAATGTGGGATTAAAAATCAATTTGGAAAAGACTAAGGTGATGTTCAATTCATTTGCATCAAAAAAGAAAATCGTCTACAACAACACTGAGATTAAAGAAGTGCAAAGTGTGTACCACATGGACAGGAAATATCATCGGACAACAGTATCATGAATGAAATCAATAGAAGAATGAGAAATGGATGGAGTCTTTTTGGGAAGAACAATATTATTCTGATGAGTAACATGCTCTTTGTTTGAAAAGAAAGGTGTTTAACCAATGTGTTTTGCCTGCACGAACTTATGGAGCAGAAACATGGACGCTAACAAAACGGAAGGTACAAATATTGCAAACAGCACAGCAAAGTATGGAAAGATGTATGCTAGGCATAACTAGAAGAGACAGAAAGAGAATAACCTGGATTAGAAGTCAGACAAAAGTTTTTGACATCATTGAGAGAATTAAACGTATAAAATGGAAATGGGTTGGGCACATTCCAAGAAGACAAGACAATAGATGGAGCACAAACACCCTACAGTGGTATCCCATAGATGTAAAACGACCAAGAAGACGACCTCAAGTAAGTTGGAGTGACGAAATCAGAATAGTGGGTGGTGTTAATTGGATAATTAAAGCACTAGACATAGGAAACAATGGAAAAATCTGGAGGAGACCTACATCCAGCAGGGGATTGAAAACGGTTGATGATTATATATATATATAAATGCTCATTCCTGTATTCAAGTGTATTGTTTTATCATTTGAAACAGTATTGTGGATTCTTTTTGGAAAAAACTGGTTATCAAACCCAACCCGCAAGAATAAAAAAACAACCGGAACAAATATCCAACCCTACTCGCAATAATAATCAAATATATATATATTCCCGACTCGAACCGCGGATCGGGTTTAGGTTACCCAATTTAATCAATTATCTAATTTGGACTCTAAACTGCGTTCATTTTGAATCTCATTGTTACCGTTATGGCTTATTTTGACGCGCACTTGACGATGATATATGAAGACTCTTGGGGTGTCCCTGTAAAAAGAAAATAAAAAAACTATATACAGGGCACGACGACTATTTTAAAAACGTAAAGGACTACTACCTTAACACCCTACTCAAAATTCGTAACTAATAGTCAATTTTTGCAAAAGTGAAAACCTATGAAGTAAAAAAGAAAGACGTGATAACAGAGAGACAAACAAACATACCATTTTTACTTTCTTCTATCTTTACAAGAAGAAAGTATTGGATTCGTGAAAATTTTCGACTTCCGGTTTTCGACGGATTTATACGTTTTAGAAAGCTCACACGATTTGACTGTTTTAAAAAAATGCCTCTCTGTGAGTCTATCTGTGTCTGTGTGTGTCTGTCTGTGACAAAAATTTTCTGGGTGCTCTATCTCAAGAACTAATGCACGGAATAAAACTCATTCAGTTAGACCTAGGTATAAATGGGTGCTGATTAGTTTTTGGTGTACATCTCCCAACAGGTGGCGCTGTTATGCTGCTTCTTTTTCGATTTCCGCAATAGCTGTATCTCAAGAACTAATTTCAGATTCAGTTAGATGTTAGCATAAGATGGTGCTGATTAGGTTTTGGTGTCAATAGCCCAACAGGTGACGCTGCTAGGCTGCATTTTTCAGAATTTACACGATTTTAGCGATGGTCCTACCTCAAGAATGAGTGCACGTAATTTGATCAAACTTCATATTGTGTTATTTTGAAATATTAGCATGTATGAGATAGAAGAAAGTGTTAAGATTGGCACATCCCACTAGTTTATTTTTAAATACTAATAGATAGTCCAATGGAATCATCTGTAAAAGGAGACCTTTCCACAAAAAAAAATCCCTGACGGCTCGGCCTACAGGCACAGGTAGATTTCGAAGACGCAGACCGTGGGGCGCCTGTTTGTCGGGAATTGCGGAAGAAATGACCTTTTTTACGATGATGCGGCAGTTTGAACCGCCTACTTCGAAACCTAACTTGTTTGCAGGCGGATTCGGCAGGGATTTTTTTGTTTTTAATTTTTTTTTTGGTATAACGGTTGGTCCTATAAAAAAACTTGTCAATATAAAAGTTTTAGATAATATTAAGAGGATTTATAATAAATTTAAGCGGATTTGAAATCTTGGGAATTGACGAAGTTATGCATTTTTTTCTTCTAACCGCCCCTCCCTCCCCCCCCCCCCCTCTTAAGGATATTTTTAATTATATCAAAAATCTGTCATACATAAATTTTCGGCCCTTCTCCTAGAAGTAATAATAACTTCAAACGGATTCGATACGTATCATAATTAAGAAATTATGGGTTTTTTTCTGTTTTCACAAAAAGGCCCCATCATCCCCCCCCCCCCCCCCCCTGGTTCGATTTTGCCCATTAACGAACTTGACCGAGATTTTATGCCTCTTGATTTTATGTATCAGTTTCGAACAGATGCGGGAGTTGGAACCGCTTACTTCGAAAAATAACTTGTTTGCAGGCGGAGCCGGCAGGTGTTTTTTTGTTTTTAATTTTTTTTTTGCTATAACGGTTGGTCCTATAAAAAACTTGTCAATATAAAAGTTTTAGATAATATTAAGAGGATTTATAATAAATTTAAGCGGATTTGAAATCTTGGGAATTGAAGAAGTTATGAATTTTTTTCTTCTAAACCCCACCTTCCCCCGCTTAAGGCAATTTTTAATTATATCAAAAATCTGTCATACATAAATTTTCGGCCCTTCTCCTAGAAGTAATAATAACGTCAAACGGATTCGATACGTATCATAATTAAGAAATTTTTTTTTTTTCTGTTTTCACAAAAAGCCCCCCCCCCCCCCTGGTTCGATTTTGCCCATTAACGAACTTGACCGAGATTTTATGCCCCTTGATTTTATGTATCAGTTTCGAAAAGATGCGGGAGTTGGAACCGCCTACTTCGAAAAATAACTTGTTTGCAGGCGGAGCCGGCAGGGATTTTTTTTTTTTTTTTAATTTTTTTTTGCTATAACGGTTGGTCCTATAAAAAACTTGTCAATATAAAAGTTTTAGATAATATTAAGAGGATTAATAATAAATTTACGCGGATTTGATATCTTGTGAATTGACGAAGCTATGATTTTTTTTCTTCTAAAACCCCCCTTTTTTCCCCCCCCTTGGAGCCATTTTTAATTATATCAAAAATCTGTCATACATAAATTTTCGGCCCTTTTCCTAGAAGTATTAATAACTTTAAATGTATTCGATACGTATAGTAATTAAGAAATTATGGGGGTTTTTCTGTTTTCACAAAAAGCCCCCCACCCTCCCCCCCTTGGTTCGACTTTGCCCATTAACGAACTTGACCGAGATTTTATGCCCCTTGATTTTATGTATCAGTTTGTAAAAGATTAATGCAGAATTTTTCCAGTTATCGTGGTCAGAAAAAAGTGACATAGATAGATAGATAGATAGATAGATAGATAGATAAAGTTTTGAACTGGGGGTGGTTTTGGGTTCTGGGAGTCATGATCGGCGTAGATCTGCAAAAATTTTTCAAAATTTCCAACTTAGGTGAGAATGTAATAGGTAGTATTTCTTACGAAATCTACCTAAAAGATCCTAACGAATTGTATAACCTGGAATTTTATTGCGCAAGATATTACGATAAATTTCTTTTTCATCCGCAAAAAAATTCTCTTTTAAGTGGGCCCGAGTACGAATTCCACAAACTAGGAAGGACTATTAATTCGTTGCTTCCAAATTGTATTAGTCTCCGAGTAGTTTTAATAATATGAAGTAATGCAGTATATTTATTTACTTTTACTCTACTACAAGCGAGTTTTTTAAATTATTTTTGTGTTCCTAAAAACGGAGTTCTATTTTAAATGTTTGTGATGATATTTTTTAACAAATTAGGATTAATTTCTTACAACCAATAAGCGGTGCTTAATTTGTTTTCCGAATGTGAGAAGAATACGAAGCGAAGATATCTTTCTCCAAGGGCGTTAATGATTAGTTCTAATAATAAATAGTCTTTTCATGTTGTTTCGCATTAAAGGATAGCAATTTTACCTAATAATTAAAAAAACACTGGAATGATAAATTACGCTAACAAGTGTAGGATTTATATTGAGTCATCCGGAAAGTTCTGCGGTTTTTCAAAGCGAAGCGTGGTTTCGACTGCTTATATTTTGCTACTACTCATAAGGAGTGACCTTGAATAACCCACATATGTAAATTCTGGGTTGTGGTAAATTTATAGGTTGTGGCATAATTTTTTTGTTTCAGTGCAGTACCAAGAATGGTCAACAAAAAATTCGTTTTCGTTAATTATGCTCTTTTCTTTCAAAAAAGGTAAAAATGCCAGTCAGATTGCTCGTAAAATTTGGTGTTGTATATGGACAAAGTGCTGTTTCGGGGACACAGTTCGAAAGTGGTTTAAGAAGTTTAATCGCGGAAATTTCAGCCTCGAAGAGGATGCCACTCTGAACGACCATCATCATCTGTAAAGAAGGTTCTCTTAAAAGAAGCTATCAAATGATCAGACATTGTACTTTTTACAATATTTAGTCTGTGTGATAGCTCGCCCCACCAGTGCCTGAGAGGTTGTGCTCTCGAAGCTGGTAGACGGGAGGTGCTGGGTTCGATCCCAATCGCGCCCGTCGGCCTAATCGTTCGGAGTTTTCGTGGTTTTCTTCGAGCCGTGGATTTATCCATGCGTAAATACGGGTTAGGTTCCCTTAGAAAGACCCCCACGAAGGGCACTCCCCCGGGCCTATATCCCATGTGTAGATAATTGGCCGTCAATAATCAACCCAACCCAACCCTGTGTGATAGCTCCTAAACTGTGTAACGTGGATTTTCAGCGATAGCTTTTTGGACTTAGCTTAATTTTTTTTTTTTTATGTTGAAGCTTTTACATTGTTATTCTCTTTTTTGTGTGGGTACACGCAGTCTGACGCGTGGAGTGTGTGAAATGTGCAATGCACACAAGTGTCTTGGTGCAATGGCGTTTCCAGATTTTTGCATAAAGATGAACGCACTTGGATAATCTCAGAAAACATTTCTCAATATTTAAGAAAATTTTAAATCTCTAGCTTTAATAATGTGTACTATCTGTAATTACATAACGTTCTAAAGATTAAATGCAATATTTGTCTACGAAGCAGTGAATTGGATTAAAATATGACTCACATAGACTCTAAAGTTTCTCTTTCTCATCTATATATATATATATATACTATATAGTAACACTAACAATTCCATCATTTATTTGAAATTACACAAAAAATTGGATTATTAGAAAAGTTGAATTGGTAGAGGTATCAGGTATTAAAATGCGTATAAGTATTTCTTTTTTCCGAACCGAAAACTGATAATTTAAATAAAATTGTCATAAAATTAGGTAAACTAGGTCATAACTTGGGCTGACACTGAGTATTTGAAATTCATTTTGAATCATAAACAATAACTTCGCTGCGAAATTACTTTTGTGGAAATTTTTATGAGATTACGATTTATTTTGGAAATAGTTTGAAATATGACATAATCGATTGAAAATTAACGTATTAAAAGAAAAAAAAAAACTTTACTCTACTTTTTTTTTAGTACAGTAATGTACGAAAGGTTGAGAAATTTTACATAATTTATGCATAAAGAGAGAAAAATATCTTTCCTTTCTTTTCAACAGCCAAAAAAACTTTTTTCGCACCTTCTAAAGAAAATTCGCTTGACTGTGACGCTGATTTCTTGTACAAAAATTGTTTGTCTTTAATCATACTACCATTTCTTAAAGTGTGTTCCAAAATCATAGAAACACCCTGTATACTCTGAAAAAAATCCGCACTCCAGATTTTGCTCGCTGTTGTACTTAAAAAACTTCCTTGCTTAAATCAACAGGAGTAAAAAAGTTATTCTTGCTGGATTGCCACCCAAGGGCGCTATTTGGGAGAAGGTAGTTGCGCAGATGCCTCCATCAATGAATTTCATATTTTAGAGTATATCCGTCATCACAAATCCGACCAAAAAGAAAAAAAAAATCAGAAATTGCATAAAAATAAATGTAACGTGTCAGATTTTATTACAATAGAAACATTTGCATGAAATAAACACTTTAGGCACAAAAATTATCAATAATATTTGATAAAGCCTTGTTCAACAAAATAAAAATAAATTGTTGCCCTACTCAGAAAAATGTGCCCCCCCCCCAAAAAAAAAAAAAAAATGAAATAACGCCCTTGTTGCCACCATTTGAATAGATTTTACTTTAGTCCTTTGTTGATAAATAAACGCTATTTGTCTGTAAAATTTTCCTTCTAATTCCATTCGCATTCAGTAATAACTACTTTAAAGAACAGGAGAGGAGGGTTCATAAAAACCATAATGGATTTAGAAAAAAACAAAATTTGTCTTTGATTTTGAAGTATTTGTTTTAGAATATAAAGCAACTTTATTCATTCATTTTAATTCACAGAGGAAATCATGAAATTTAAAGTTTTATTACATAAAAAAGTTTTATGACTCTTCTTATTCTTAAGTAACAACTCGAAGAATAGATATTTTTTTTTTTTTTTTTTGTGTGTGTGTGTGTGTGTGCGTGTGTGTGTGCGTGCGTGTGTGTGTGTGTGTGTGTGTGTGTGTGTGTGTGTGTGTGTGTGTGTGTGTGTGTGTGTGTGTGTGTGTGTGTGTGTGTGTGTATAAAGTCCTTTTCATCAAAATAAAGCTGTTTCATCAACAGGAATGGTGTTAAATAGTATTAAACAAGATGTAAAATTGTTTTAAATTTAAGTATCTTTAAACACTGGAATATGGAAGTATTAGGCCAGCCGAATTCGGTTTAACCTTTGTGCCGAATATTTGGTATTTGGTGAAATTCAATATTCGGTGCGTCCTTCCCGCTAATAAGCATTATTTATGCTTAGCTTTATCCTATTTTCGCGACAACTTTGTTTTGGAGTACATAAAATGTTTAAGAAATACTTAAGCAATAAATATGGCAGTAGTTCATGGCACACTGGCTTATCTGATTTCATACGACAATGTTGTTATTCTTTTTTTTTTATCTAGCCAATCCTCTGAGGATCATGAAATGCCTGTTTGTTCACGCAAGCAAAGAAAATCGATAAAAAAAACCACGAGCCAGTATTTTTTTTTCCCAATCTGTTTGAATATATCGATCAACTTAAATTCTGTTTACTCACTGAAATAATTTGGTTCATTTTTTGGCAAGATATCTGTCATTCACCGTTTGATATGAACAATCAGCTCTCTCTGTAATAACCATGTTAGCCAAGTCAAAATTATCCCTATTTGCTCTCGAAAATTTTAGCATCTGTCACATCTACTGTATTTGTTTTGTAATTTAAAACCAAATCTCAAAAGATTCTCCGATACAACGTTTATTGTTCAAGAATTTCATTCGTATTTTACTTTTCCCTAATTAAAATATTGCGTAAATATATTCAAATATTGCATTTAATAATGCCTATGAGGTTTAACTCTTTCTGCTCCGGATTTTTTTTTTTTTTTTTTTTTTTTAAATCTATCGGGGTTCCGTACTTAAAAAGTAAAAACGAACCATTATAAGATCACTCGTATGTCTGTATGTGTGTCTGTTACAGCGGTTTTCTCGAAAACTATAGAATGTGAAAGTTCAAACTTGGCAGAGTTGTAAAGGCTATTGACCCGCATTCATAGATTATTAGCCATTCTCAAATATTTTTAGTAAAAATATAGGGGTGGGAGGTGGGGTAATTAAGTTACTTGAAATTTTCAGTTTTTATATCGTGTGGGGTGTCGTTGAAAAGATCTCATAACAACGAACTCAAAAATATATTTGTTTTTATTATGTTTTCAGAGATGTCGTCGAAAATGTACTGCAAAATATGTCCACCTATTTCCAAATCTGCTAAAGCTAAAATTGTGAAAATATTAACGGTAGTAACAGTTATTTAAACCTTGTAGGACAGCTATAGCGATTATCCTAGATTACAGTTTTTTGAGAAAATCGTATTTTTCCGTTACACAAAACCTTATTTTGCGGACGCTTATTTTGCGGGAGAGTTGAGGGGCGCGCTTGACATACTTATCGACGCGGAATCATCCAAGGATTGTTTATAAGGATTTTCGGGAAAAAAAAAGGAGTTGATAATTAGCTGAGATATTAATTAAAAACCTATCTAGAAAAACGCAGCAACGGACCTAAGCGGCGTTGCAACTTTGCGACCTCCTTTCGAATCGCGTTTGTCCCAATGCCAAGTTTTAACTTTGTACATGGTCTTTGTTTTAGGTGAGGCTAATCATAGCGATCAATAGCCAACGTTTTTCATTCCAATTGAATTCAATTTCTGAAAGCAAATATTGAAAATTAATTCGTAGAATGATTTCAAGACATTAAAAAGTCAGTAGTTTTGGGACAACAATCGCTTAAAAGTTAGTAATTAGTAGTATCAGTAGTTATCAGTTAGTAATTAATAAGTTTATTGTATGGAACCCTTTGTACGCTAGTAAAACTCACACTTGTCCATTTTTTTAGAAGAAAATTAATTTTATGTTTAAAAAATAAAATTGGCTAAAATTTGGCTTACGAGACGGTACCTCCGCGCCACTCGTGCGTGATCACAACGCCGCAATATTTATCACTTATACCCTGCCACATATCCATGGTGATGTTACTCTATTGTAACAAAATGGCTTCAATACCTAATCTGATTTTTACGAAAATCTATATAGTTCTTGCGACAGTGATCTCTAACTTATTTGCTGCATGGGAGCTCAATCGATAGTCACTCACACACAAATCATGATTACGATTATGTATTCAGAAAGAGAAATAGTATTGCCATGAACGCCTGATTCACGCTTTTATGTTTCTGTGAAATAAAATATACAATATTTAGAATAAAAATGTCATCAAGTAGACTGTATTGGTATTGGTGTCACCTAAGGCTAAGGGTATTTTTTAAAACACATTTTCCTCACAATTTTCTGACACATTTACGGCTCATTTTTGCACATTAAAACATGCAAGTATGACTCATTTGGCTGTTGAAGTGATTTGGAATAGTACAGTTTTTAATTTTTTCAGTTATAAGCGATTGTTGTCTCCTAACGGCATTTTTCGACTGACAAGCCCGGAAATTCGGTTCAAAAGCTTTGACAGCATTATCTGGAAGGTCCTCTGCCTTTTTCGAAAAATGGAGAAAAAACAACAACAGTAAAGTCTCGTTACAACGACTTTCACTTTAACGAAATTTTCAATTTAACGATTGTTATTTCGATAAGGGGAAAAAATCCTATAAATGTATTCACTTTAACAAATTTCAGATTAACGAATTTTTCAAATAAACGAATTTATTGAAGTTTTATTTGTTTGTTATTATTTGCATTACCCATCTTCGAATTTTCAGTATTATCTCAAAGCCGTTTTTCGAGAGACGAGGTGAAATTGCGGAAAATTTCTAATTTTTTTAAAAAAAATAAAAAAATTACATTAATGGTATATATCAGTGTAAATTTTTTAGCTGTCAGGCATGTAAGATAAATTATAATTTCATTATAGCAGATCTTGAAATTCAATGAGTTTAATAATTATCTTATAACAAACGGATTCACAATAACATACTGTCTATTTATTCTTTATTGACATTTTTTGAGAAATTTATTATAACTTTAATAATAATATATAATTTTATCCAATGTGTTTCCAAATTAAATTTTTTAAATCCGCCGTATAGGCATTTCATATTAACGAATTTTTCAAAATAACGAACTTAATCGATGTCCTCTAGAAGTTCGTTGTAACGAGATTTTACTGTGTTTGATTTCATAGTTTCAGAACAAGAGTATCTGCCAATTTCATGCGTTTACAAACAAAAATGAATTTAGGAATGTGTCAGAAAGTAACTAGTTTTGATTTCAGAACAGTCTTATTAGGCCTTTTCTCAAATCCAAACTGATTATCTCATTGTTCCAAGATATGGAATAAAGCTTACATTATGCAAGTGCTTGCCGCATGGGGAAATATATAGAAATTGTTGGCTTGTTTGATATACAGGGTGTCCCAAAAAGAAGGGACCCTTTTCAAAATTAAATAATTTGAAATGGTTAACGATAGAAATGCCTCGTTTGTTGCATCTTTATTAGAAAAGTAATAACTCTTTAACCATACGATTTCAAAATTAGTTTAAAATTTCGCCAATAGATAGCGCTGTAAGCTAAAGAAAACTTAATAACAATATTTTCGAAATATCTGACATTTGCAGCAATAACATGAAGTAGTCTCATAAATAACAAAACTAGCCGATACCCGTGAATCGGTCTGATTAGGAATATTTTCACATGCCTTACAGATATCGTTGAATTCAGACATTTTTCTCCAGGGGAGATTTCAGTAGCCCCCCGGGGGGGGGGACATTATAGAGTTCCGGGGTGGATTGCATTTTTTAACCATTAAGAGCATAAAATCTCAAATCTTCCACAGGGACATTTCAATGCACCGGAGGGGAATGTCCCCCCCCCCCCGGGCCACACCCTGAATTCAACACTGGATATCATGTTCCAGTTCAGCTAAACTTTGTGGGTTTTGTAAGTAATCTTTTAAATGTGCCCACAGAAAGAAATCGCAGCAATTCAAATCCGCCGTATAGTGTCTTTAGTTTTTCAGCGTTACAGCGCCATCTATTAACGAAATTTTAAACTAATGTTGAAATCGTATGGTTAACAAGTAATATAAAAAAAAATTAAGTCAATTCCTACTTAGGTCAACAAAGAAAAATTTTATTTTAGTTACTTTGTATTAAATTAAATTAAATTAATGAATTAATATTTGAAAAAACTGTATTAACATCAAGTGTCATCCACTACAAGTTTAAAAAATGTATTTGAACTTTAGTGGATGAATAAAAAGTATTTTATTAACGATTGAAAATTTGAACAAGATATATAAATATATATATATACGGAGAGTGCGAACTAATAGTAGGAATTGAAAAATGTATTGCTTTTCTAATAAAGATGCAACAAACGGGGCATTTCTTTCGTTAACCGTTTTCAAATTATTTGAATAATACAAAATGTAGTGAAGGGTTAAAAATACAATCAAAATAGCTTTTTTTTTACCTGTTTACCACTCTATTAAATTAATGAGAAAAAAATAGTTTTGTCATTGTTTAGTAACTCGTAGCTTTGTTTACTGATTTTTTTTTTTCGTAATTCTTTTCATTGTATTCAATAATTATATCTTCTTAAACTTTTCCAGGTGGACCACCTAATTTTTCTTCAGATGTCTGAGGATATGGATGGAGTGATATCTCCTTTTCTTCAGAAATATCGACAGTTGGTCAATCCTGATTTGTTGTATACCCACGTGAATTTTAAGCTGCGCAACAATAGGTAATCTGACTTTTTTTTTTTTTTTTCACTTTTAGAAAATTAAAATTCTTAAAAATATATCGAGATTAGTTAAGGTGTTTTTTTCTTATTGAGATAAAAAAGAAAAGTTATTTGTATGTGTAATGAAAAGAAAATGAAGTACTTTGCATTTGGCCCTTGATTTACCTAAAATAAGTATTCAATGATTTTATATTTTTAAACGATAATCAAAGTAAAAAGGGCATGCAAGAAGCTTGCTTCAATTTTTTTTTTCATCGACTACCATCGACTACATTTAAACTTTTAAAAAAATATATATATATATTTACTGTCCAAACGCTTTGAAATTTTTATATGAGTTGTAAATATAATGTTTCCAAACCATGTGTATAATTTTAGTGCTAATTAGGCCTACAGATCGAGAGTGAAAGCCACGTGCGTATTCACGATTTAAGGAAGCTATCAGAAAAAATTCTGAAGTGACGTTCAGAAAGTAATTTTTTTGAAAGAGTTAGCATAAATATTTTTTAAAACCGAAGACGTTTTTTTAACGCTGAATGTACGCTCGTTAAGGGCGTGTGCGATTTGTCTTTTCGTATTTCGATTAAAATTTCCGGGTGCAAAACGTGAAATATTTCGGAAAAGACGAAAATTGCGAAAGTGAATTTCGGAAATTTTTTTAAAGGGTTAATATTAATATATTTTTTAAACAGATTGCAGCTTTCGAAAGGAAAATAAACGTAGATATGGTTTGGTATTTTTCATTTATTTTTTTTCCCGAAGCCGATGCTGATTTTTAAATGTCGGACAAAAAAGAAAAAAAATGTGTCAAGCTACTTTCGAAAACAAACAATTTTCAAAGGATTAACTTTTTTTTTTTTTTTAACTGGTTGTGGCATTCGAAAGGAAAATGAACATAAATGTGGTTTGGTATCTTCCTTGCTTCGTATTTCCGGAAACGGCGTTCCGACCGCCGCGCTGGGAGTTTTCGCGTCATTTTGCGATATTCATTATGGTTTTTAATTAATATATCGGTTAATTAACAAAAAATGGAAAATCTGAGCCTCAGGTGCTTCAGGACTTGCCTTGGACTATCCACATCTAAAATTTCAGACCTCTACGCACAGTAGATTTTCCTCGTCATCGCAAAGAGACGGAGACAGACACACAAACATCTTTCTTTTATTAGTATAGATTGCTGAAAATGTCTATTTATTTATTTTCATGCCAGTGGGGCTACATAAATTTAATTAAGATTCAAGCTAAAAAAGAAAATTTTAATGATTAATCGACAGAATATTTAGAGAAATCGATCGATCGATGGATGTATGCTAGGAATATATAAATTGAACAGCAGTTAAAGGAATGCGATGCGGGCATCTTGAATTAAGTTTTTGCGTACATGGTATTTCGCCACAGTACCACTTTAGGGCTTCGAAATCAGGAATATATCATATTATCATTTATTTTTACAATATTAATTATATTTTACCCAATATGAATTATTATAATTTCACAATATGAATTATATTTCGCCTTGTAAGAATTTAAACGCAGAGCCTTTATCATTTAGCAATTACCAAATTTTGTAAGCCATGCATATTAAAATAGTTTTAAGAAATTCCCTTCGTAAAAGGAAAATTTGAGAGGAAAAATTAATTTTTAAGTACACTCTGAAAACGACATTTTCAAAACTGAGCAAAAACTACTGAAATCCGAGTAGTCAAAATAGTCAAAATGGCTCCGAATCAAAATGACTCAAGTTTGAAACATGTATATGTACTCATTTTTGAAAACATGCAAACACTCAAGAATAAAACATCATGTGCTCCTGTTTGAGTATGTCCATGTTTCAAAAATGAGTATGAACTGACTTTTGTGTGCTGATTTTTGAGTATTTCCATGTTTCAAAAATGAGTTTGAACTGATTCTAATCCTTTTTGAGTATGTCCATGTTTCAAAAATGAGCATGAACTGACCTTTATGTGCTCCGTTTTGAGTATGTTCATGCTTCAATATTCTTAGTATTTCTCGTATTTCAGAATTGAAAGCATTAGGTCGTCCTATTTGAAACAAAATGAAAACGTCGATTGACTCAGATTCGAAAGTGTCATTTTTCTCAGTGTAAGAATTTAGAATTGGATTGCTACACTTATTGACAAAAAATAAACAGTTTGGCGCTTTGACGCAAAGGTGCGACTGGTGTTCGTCTAGCGGAAAAGTATCGAAAATTGTTACGAGATAAAGTTAGAAAAAAAAATTCCAACATAGTCAATTTTTAACACACGTAGTATTACTTCTTTTTCTTCTTTCAAAAGCCAATAAACTGCAAATCATGATGTATTATTTATTATGAAAGTGAGGCAAGTCCATTTGTTTTTCTTCTCTTTAAAAAAAAACTTTTAATAGGTACATTGTCAAATTTTCGAAGCCAGTGTGTTGTCCCAGATAGCATGTTTTCTTAAATGAGCGTATATGCAGATGGCCAAAGCAAATGGAAATTAGATAAATGATCTGTAAATTATTTCTATATATGAAAATTCTATATCAAATTCCACAGTTTTTATTTGCACAATTTTGTTCAGAAGTGGGTTTGCCTCGCAGTCATAATGGATTGTGCGCCATTAATTGTTGCGTTTTAAAATATTGTTCAAATGTATTTTAGCTTCTGTAGAGAATGTATATCTGAAAAAGATGTCTCTGTCTGCGGTTCAAGTAGTTCCCTGATTAAGTACGTATGATTTTGTTTTAAATTGCTAAGATTCGTCATTGATTATTTTAAAGCTCCTAATTTTATTGTTTGGTTTCAGTTACAATTGACGGATATCATTTTAACTCAGTCGAAAGCCACGAAAGAGACAGGTAGCGGCCACTCCACCGATCTCGGCTGCTTTTCAGCTTACCTTGATCCCATGTCAGTTCGACAATGGATGGAAACCAGCGTATTTTGATCACGTGATATTGAAGAGTGGTGGAAGTGTCGCAGCCCGTCTCTTTCGTTGGCTGCAACTCAGCCACAAATAAAAGGCCGATCCTGAAATTTCGAGTTCCCCCTTGATAGGATCAACTTTTTTTTTTTCTATAAACTGCCAAGTTTATATATATATAGTATATATAAGCAGAAAAAATAATTACTAGCTTTTAGATTCTACTAAAAATATTGAAATACACAGTAGCTTTACAAAATGTTATCATGCATTAAAAGATTTAAACAGTCATCAGACTTAATGAACGTACTTTTTTTCTCTCTAAGCTATGTTGTAATACACATGTATTTTACATGACTAAATTAAAGCATTGATAAAATTATATATATTTAGGAAATCTTGATGTCTCAGGCAAAGCTTGTAGGCATTTTTTTACTATTTTCCTACGAAGTTCAAGATATTGGTGTTGACTGTGTTATAGAACATTTAAAGATATCGTGTTATATATTTTACTTAAAAGTAATGAAGTCTTTATATTCAACAGAATTATCACTTAAAATGTTAAAAGAGGAATTTTATTATTACTTTTTTTTAATATCTAATCTTTTATGCGAATTCGATTATAAAAGCCCACACCAATAAAAGATTTTGTCTACCTTGGCTGTAGTAACTTTTTGTTAACATAACCATTCTTCCCTTTTATAATCAAATTCATCTTCAAGATAAGTATCTGAGGTTGTTAAAGTGAACTTTATACTCAAATAAGGTATGTGATGGTAATATGGCCAATGCCATATGATAGGTTGCCATATTGATTACGTCCCATTTAAGATGGAGCCCTATTATTTCCGGATGACTGAATTTAAAAACCGAATTCGTATACTAAAATTGTTTAATTATAGCAATCCTCTAATCTACCGACAGTTTTTTTGGATAGATGTTCCCGGAGAAATAGATATTGAATGGAAAAGAGTCTCAATGTGGATTTCAAGTTCTGAGGCTTGAGTTTCAGTCAATGTCAACAAAAGATAAAATTAAAATGTACTTATTTTGAATCCTATCCTAATAACAGACGTTAGAATTCAAATAACTTTGTTTTGGATCATTTGAATGGAACAGAATTGTAATGAATTGTTTGGAATGAAACTTAATTTCATAAAATAAAATTATCTATCATATAAAAATCTGCTCATAAAATAAATTTTGTATTCATGCATTTTTGCGTAAGAGTGCACCAAGATTTGAATATTTATAAAGAACGCACCTCATTTGTCATGTTTGATGTACAATTTCCAACTTCTTTACATTATTATACAAGTGTGTTGCGGCTCACCTAACGTCACACACATGTGTTTACGGCCGCGGGGAAAAAAGGTTGTGTATCGCTGTCCTAAACTGTCTCTGTACCAGGGTTGTAGTGGGTAGCTGGCCGGGTACCCGGTCGGGCTGTGTTTTTTACAACCTTGCTCTGTACTTTAGTTACATTTTCGAATTTCCAGTAACATTTTAGGATACATTTCCTTTGCTGAAACTTTAGTCTGGTTTGTACGATTATTTCAAGTTAATTACATCTGGAAGTCAGTTATCAGCTAATAAATTGTGTATACATTTTTTTAAACACCCTGTATTTTATTGTTCTTAAAAGACCAAAAAAAAAAAAAAAAAAACTTCTGAGGCTCTTTACGATCGCCAAAGATTTGATATCTATTTATGATTTCTGTGAATAAAGATATAAAGAATGAGAAGAACTTAAATAAAGACATTTTTTCCCTTTAAAAAATAATTTTTCGTCGAGTATTATTATTATTGTTTATTTTTACTTTGAGAAGAAATATTTATTATTGTTATTTCGAATCCATAATTTTTTTCAACAGATGTATAAACGTAAATTTATGTGTTTAAATCTAAAACATATAAAATAGGTGAATATTCTCTATTTGTAGTTAGATACGGGAAATTTTATTTCGTATTCACTATATGGAACTTTGTAAGAAATGTAGGTACTTTTCGGTTAGCCGGTCGCCAGTGATATATGTACATAAAAATATATATATGTATATACATACATATATATATTCATACATATATGTGTATATATGTCTATGTATACATATGCATATGTGTAGATATATGTGTATATCTGTGTATATTTACATGTATATATATCGCTGGCGCCCGGCTAACCGAAATGTATATATATCATTTCAGATTCATTGCCGAGCGCTCCTCTGGAGGCCAGCTGAACTATGTTGAAAATATTGATTTGAAGTATAAACTTCCTGATATTTTGGAATCAAAATATAGTTTATTTCTTGCAAGTGCAACAGGCACGGACGATGCGATCTATAAGGGTCTATGCGACACGATTGCAACCGAGGATCAATCGTCTGCATCGTCGTGTCAATCGTATCAACCGTATGCATCGTCGATTGCATCCGAGGATCACATGATTGCAGCCGAGGATCACATGATTGAAGCCGAAGATCACTCGATTGCATCCGAGGATCACAGTATTCTTGGACCTTTAAGTTTTCCAGCGTAAGATATTTATTTTTATACATATAATTAAATGTTTGATTTTGCTGAATGTTTATTAACATCCATCATTCAAATAATACAGGGTCATCGAAAAAGAATGCCGGGATTTTGCAACCTTATAAAAAATGAATTCTTAAAGGTACGGAAATAATTCTTTTGTTGAAATGTAGCGAAATAATTTAAGTTTTTCCTCCGCTCACTTAGATAGCGTTACTAGTAATTCCGTCGCCTCCACGAAGCCCCGACCTTACGCTTCAAGACTTTTTCTTCTGGGGATACATTAAGAACATTGTGTCCAGTGACAGAATTACTGATATCAGCCATTTAAATCATCGAATCATAGCCGCAACTGAAACTGTAACTCCAGAGATACTCTACAGAATATGGCGGGAGATTGAATATCGTCTGGACGTCTGTCGAGCGACTCATGGTAAACATATCGAAACGTATTGAAATGGATATAAAACTTGGTACTTTTCTTAATGTAATGTTACTTAATGTACTTTTCTGTTTCTTTATTTGCGTAAAACAATTTCGTAATCCCGGCATTCTTTTTCTATGACCCTGTACTACTATTTACTTTTTGACACATTTTATAAATTCTTGATGTAAAAATAATAATGGCTGCCTAAAATGGGTCTTAATTATTAGTATTGAATGTATAAAAAACTGAAGGGAATTTGATTGTCCATTGTTGTTTAAAGTAAACCTTCAGGGGCCCACTTTACTGAAACTCCCCGATCGCGAAATCCTATGTTAACCGATGGGAAAATTTAAACACCTAATATAATTATTAAAATACTGCTTTCACTATCACGTCAGATGCCGACGATGTACATTTTAAAAAATTGTCTCCATAAACTTTAAGTATGTAAAAAATCTCTACATTTTTTTTTTTTTTTAAATTTCCACTTAATGAAATTTTATCATCATCTTAAAAATACTCCAAATTTGCGGAGACAATTTTTAAAAACGCACATCTTCGGCATCTGACGTGTAACTTTCTGGTGGTGAAAACCGTATATTAATAATTATATTAGGTGATGAGTATTCCCATAGGTTAACATGGAATTTAGCGACCGGGAAGTTTCATTGAAGCGGCCCTTTAGTCAGACAACTTCGAAATTCCCCTCGCTAATGTTAAAAGTATGGACGCAGTATGCATTCGTACATTTAAAATATCTCCTGAGGAAATTAATATTTTTAATTTATTTTTTCTGTGTACTCTTCTTAAAGGGTGGCTCTTGTTTTATTATTTTAGGAAATATTTCTAAAATATATATACTGAATTTTATGTGAAGTGTTATAATCCTACTCCTAGTTCGTCAGCTATTAACGCATAAAATATTAAAGTAAGCATATATATTTTAGAAATATTTATAGAACTAAGAGAAAAAGAGACGCCCTTTAAGAAGAGTACACAAAAAACAGAAGTTAAAAATATTCATTTCCCGAGGAGATATTTTAAAAATACAAATGGATTCTACACTCAAATGCGAAAAAACGCGCAAGCTAATGTTAAATCTATGGGAAGGTTTTTTTCAAATTTCTCTCTCGCATTTTAATATTTTTATTTTTTGCATAGGATAGCTGAGGTCGATCTCTAACGTTGTTAGTTTTTACTTTTTCGATTTTGGTTCTAGTTATATACCGGGTGGTTATAAAATAAGTATCTCTATTTGGAGCTGTCTGTAGCTTGAAGGAATAACCGAAATGAAACCAAAATCGGTGCACTTACTATTCAAGAAGGGGTAGAAGAATGGAACAATAAAAATAATTAATTGCAATAATCGCCGACAGATGGCGCTTTTGAGTGTGAAATGTAATGTGTAATAATGTACCGTGGAGTTGTCGCAAACCTCAATTACTTTACTGCATATCAAAACATGTGCGAAACATCACTCCTGATGCGTTACATTCCGCAGTTGAGCAAGTCGTGCACCGCCTGGATTGTGTCCTCACGAGCACAATGGCCGCACTGTAAAAAATCTTCAGCTTTCGCTGCATAGTCACTCCATCGCTTTTATAGAATATCTCTATTTTGACCAATAAAAATGGTCATTAATATAGTTAAGTAACCAATTTCTCTAAAAGCGGTGGAGTGTATCTGCAGCAAAAGCTGAAGATTTTTAACAGTGCGTGTGGAACCTGGACATGATCGGCAACGCCTTGCGAAAGCGTAACCACATTCACTGTGACATTTTCCCATAAATTAGGTGTTTTATCTGGTTTGACGCCTTAATTCTTTGTTCTTGTATTACACATTACATTTCACACTCAGTAGCGCCATCTGTCGGTGATTATTGCAATTATTATTTTTTATTATTCCATTCTTCTTCCCCCTTCACGAATAGTAAGTGTACCGATTTTGGCTTAATTTGGGTTATTCCTTCGAGCTACAGACAGCTCCAAATAGGGATACTTATATTATAACCACCCTGTATATATATATATATATATAAAGTTTACTTTCACTTTCAAAACCGGTTCCAAAATTTCAAATGTTCGCTTATTAAAAAATCTTTAACAAAAATCAAAAAAGTAAAAATTAACAAGGTTAGAGATTGACCTCAGCTATCCTACGCTAAAAAAAAAAAAAAAAAAAAAAAAAAAAATGTTAAAATGTTAAATGCGAGCGAGAAATTTGGAAATAACCTTTTCTTCGCATGACTAGTGTTAGTGCAACATCCAGGAATGTGACAACCACCAGTAACAGAAGTTACAATGTGACAACCACCAGTAACAGAAGTTACAATGTGACAACCACCAGTAACAGAAGTTACAATGTGACAACCACCAGTAACAGAAGTTACAATGTGACAACCACCAGTAACAGAAGTTACAATGTGACAACCACCAGTAACAAAAGTTACAATGTGACAACCACCAGTAACAAAAGTTACAATGTGACAACCACCAGTAACAAAAGTTACAATGTGTCGACCACCAGTAACAAAAGTTACAACGTGACAAAACCCACGATATTGACATAATAACCAGTGAAGCTCTCGAAAGAAGACAAAGATTAAAAATGTGAAAACCAGCTCTAGCACAAGCTAGAGGTAAAAATATATCAAGAAAGAGACAAAAAACCAATGAATGATAGACAAAAAACAACCCACAACAGGGGCGAGCCTATAAAAACGCCAAAAAGCCTTGACAGAGACAAATACAACAAGAAGAGAAATCAGCCCATAAAAGAGGCGATAAACACTACAGCGACAACCCACCATGAATGTGACAAGCCAACAGACATGGTAAATATGTAAATCTATGTACGCTAATGGCACCTGGTGCATGTAAAATCCGTCGTGGGTGCAAAGCCCTCCAAGTTACCTGTGAATAATACCTCTGGGGGTGCCTAGTCAGGTGAGGGTTTCGTCACCTGATCAAGGTTCTAAATTACGAGACCTATTAAATCTGCCAATTCAACAAAGTTAAACAGAAACCTTGAACCGGCAAACAAAGATAACGGTAGCAAATCACAAGAGAGCAAGCACAGCAGCTATGTGAACAAATCAATAGTCAGGTGGATCACAGCCATGCTGTGATCAGGCGATTTCCGCCCCGCACCCAGGTACTAACCCGTTAAGCTAGGCATTCATGCCGGGCAGGTAGGGGCCTGGTTAGCGGTATATATATAAAAAAAAAGAAACATTAACTAGGGGAATTCGGAAGTTGAGTGACTAGCAGCCTTAAGATTAATTTTTGAATAAATTTCTATCCAGAATCTCCATTGTTTCAAATTTGTATTCCATTTTATTTGTTATTTAGGTGGCGCACGTTCCGGATCTTTATTTCCTCTACGTTCAAAGATATGATGTCCGAAAGAGATGTCTTAATTCGATATGTGATGCCAGAACTTAAAAGAAGAGCTGCATCCGTCCTTGCCAAAATTGTGGAAGTGGACCTAAGATGGGGTATCACAGAAAAAGATTCATCCACAAAAAGGTATCCATTCAAATAAATTCATAAAATCGTTGCCATTTTTCTGTTATATTTATTACTCTATAAAGCGAGATGGACAGGGATATCTTATGACATTCCGCAGTCCTGCACCAGAGTAATTTTTTAGTTGCGTTCGTAATTATATAAATATGTAGCACCTAGAGTCGTTGTCTGGTCCGTCCGTCTGTCTGCATATAACCGCGCAAAAACTACCCAACCGAATGGTTTGAAATTTAATATATATAATTGTTGCAGAATTTTGCCGAGTCATTTCAAATTTTGTGAAAATCGTATCATAACTTAAAAAGATGTTCATAAAAATATGTATTAAGTAATTTGAATTTTTTAAAAATCGGTACTTCCTTATTATAGCACCTTCCTAGTATTAATCGTCAAGCGATCGAGATGTATCGCCCAAAAGGTATCTGGCATGTATGACGTTATAGTCCTATAGGACGTATATGACATTTTATAACCTCTATGACCAAGTTATAATCACATTCTTCCTTCTATTGTATCCTATCATACGTAATTAATTCAATGATATCCCATGATAAGTAATGATTCTAGTTGTCATGGTGATGACTTCATATTTAAGATGGAGTCCTATTATTTCCGTATGACTGAATTTAAAAACCGAATTTGTATACTAAAATTATTTAATTATAGCAATCATAGTTTTTTGGATAGATGTTTCCGGAGAAATAAATATTAAATGGAAAAAGAGTCTAAATATTGATTTCAAGTTCTGAAATTTTCAAAGCGGGCTTAAGTTTCTCATTAGAATTTTCAGTCAATGTCAACTAAAGATAAAATGTTGCCAACTTAAAATGTACTTATTTTATTACGGAAATGAGTCCTATCACAAAAACAGACAGTATAATTCATTTCCTGAAATAACAATTCGAACGCACCTCATTTGTCACGTTTGACGTACAATTTCCAACTTGTTTAGTTTTGCTACGACTTTGAAGTTTAGATTCTTCAGTCGTCGTTTCTTCTTTTTGCTGTTTATGAAGTTGCCTTTTATAGCTGAAACAACAAAAACAAGAACGGAAAATCATGCGTCAAGCATAGATTATGGAACCATTTCCAACACATTCAGAATACTGTAACAAAACATAACGTATAATAAGGTAAACTATGATATCTAAGTAAAAATTTTGAAAAAACGTGTAACAGATTTGAAAACCCAATTTTAGCAATTACCATCCCATTTGTTTTGTGTAGCCCTGTATGTCAGGTCCCTGGCAGCTGCAAGACTTAAAAACTATTGTTATGGGATTATCTTATTGTATGTGTATCTGCTGTGTACTGTGGGATTGAAAGAATGTTGAATATAAGCCACCCTGTGTGTGGCTAATAATGGAAGAAGTGGTTCCTTTGTGATGGTAAGTTTATAGATAAGAGACATTTCAGCATTCTATAAGAGGACAGATCCATCAAAAAGAGATTATTTTCGGTCAAGGAGAGAAAAACACCTGGCCGAGAGAGGGGAGGAGCCCGGTTAAAAAGGGTGCTCTGCAGTTTAGGAGAGTGAGTTTTTAGTTGTTAATGTAGGAGTGAAGCGAAAAGGTCGTTCAGAGAATGAGCTCTGGGACCCGTTTTTAGTTTGAACGTAGGACGGAAGCGTGTAGGTCGTTGTGAGAGAGATGTGTTAAACACACTCTGGGACACGTGCATAGAGGGAGATCTTTTTGGAGCGAAGAGAGAAAGTGTGGATGAGATTAAGAGAAATCTCGGATCTGAGTTAACTAACATAGCTTAGCAGTACACAGAAAGTAGTTTCTGTATTTTTTTATTTAATGTTGAAACGGATAAGTTACATCCGAGTTGTAAGTGTAAATATTGTAAATAAAGTGTTAGTTTAAGTTTAATTGAAAGAGTTAGGTTTTTTTTCAATATACATCACGTAACGTGTCCGATATCACGTAGTCATATCGGTGGTGGCAGCATATCAAAAGACCGGATTATACTTCAAAGTTGTGTGGACTGAGAAGGGGAATCCGACACTGTATATAGGATTTGTAGATTTGTACATATGCCACTCCACAGAATGCTAAAATTTAGTTCAGTTGAAATTTTCCACTAAGCAATTTCCGTCAATAAACGGAAATGTACTCGAGATCTTTTGTGCAGCCCTGTATAAGATCTAACATCTTATACACACCAAGTAATAAGCAAAACATTAGTTAAATTGAAAATCGCGTACCACAACTGGAAACACGCTTCCAGCGTTCATTGCTGATAGACAGTACTCTAAACCGAGTTCTTTTGCATGCCCTGTAAATGAGCGATGAATGCTACGCACACCCTGTTCTATACACTATTAAAAAAAATCGCCCAAATTGACAGAAAATAACTGTCAATTTTGGCGCCAGTGGAAAACCGTTTAATTTACAGAAAATATCTGTATAGTTTCATTAAAACTTTTTTTTCTGTACAAAATACTGATTTTTTCTGTAAAGATTACAAAATCCACATTTTTTTTTTACAGGAATAAAACTGTTTTTCTTTAAAACCGTTTTTTTTCTGTAAAAAATACAATATTTTTCTGTCAAAATTACAGATTTTTTGTAGTAAACATACAGTAGTACATCTCAGTAATATACATATACATTTCAATATGTTTGAAATAATGTAACATCAATAAAAGGCATGCAAACGATTTTCCCCCAGATAGGTTATGGAACGGAATTCTTTTGATTACCGAATATGACATAGTAAACCTCAATAACCTATATTAATTGCACGGTAATCCGTGTCTATTTACGCGAGTTGGAGTCCGGACAGACAGACAGACAAACCGAATTCCTAAGTACTTTTCAACTGCTGGGTGTTTCACAAAGGACCCCTAACTTTAAAAATCAATAACCTGGAAACGGTGATAGATAGAAAGATGAAACCAGTGGTATGTTTACTAAAAAAATCGTAAGAATCTTATACGTTAATCTCAAAATTTAGTTAAAAATAGCACCGATAGATGGCGCTGATAGCGTTAAGAATCCTTCTAAAGAGAGTTCAGAAGCATAGAAAGACTAGTCGTCGAAGATTTGGTCATTGAAATCTGGCCTCAATTAGCGTATAGTGAAAATAATTCCGAAAGTGGTGTATACCGTGGAGGAACGTGCGTTTATTGTGTTGGAGTACCACCGATTAAATCAGAGTCCTACTGCCACAAGGAGAAATTTTCAAACGGGATTTCAAGTCGCAAAACGCCCAGATGGGAAAACAATTCGTGAGCTTTTCAAAAAATTTAAACAGACAGGCAACGTGGCCGATGCGAATTATTTTCACTATACGAAAATAGCGGTCAAATTTCGATGGTCAAATCTTCAGGCTAGTCTTTCTATGCTTCTGAACTCTCTTTAGAAGGATTTTTAACGCTCTCAGCGCCATCTGTCGGTGCTATTTTTAACTAAATTTTGAGATTTACGTATAAGATTCTTACGATTTTTTTAATAAACATACCACTGGTTTCATGTTTCTATCTATCATCGTTTCCGGGTTATTGATTTTTAAAGTTAGGGGTCCTTTATGAAACACCCTGTATGTTGTAACGTGTTAAAAATTCACAAAAAGTATTCAAAATTCACAAAAAAATTATCCTATTTTTTGTTATGACTTGACCTTTTTTTCCCTCAGGTACAGTTTGTAGAGAATTTCATTTACTTTATATTAAACAAAATAATAAATGATGTAAATTCGTTAACTTGTTCAAAGTTACCTTCGAGATAATTGAGTTTAAAATTTTACTCTTCGCAGATATCGCCGGTTAGGGCGGCTCAATGTTTACGTCTCGTACGGCCGCATTTTAAAAATTTCCCTATGGCCCTCTGTATATCAATAGTTTTAAAGGTTCAAACATAATAAAAAATCATATTTTTTTGCCATTTCAAACTTTTCTGGTCCCCTTAAAACACTGTTAGGGTCCTGTCCTCACGCGACCACACCCGCTCGCTCATGTTAATTCTATGGGACAGTTATTTTACAGTATCTCTTTTGCATTTCAATATTTTTAAACGATTTTTGAAGTGAAAACTTCTTTAGGCGCATTGGGCATTTTTCGAGATGGGAAAAAAAATTGAACTCGCGACACTGTTACCGACACCTCTGTGTGTATTTGGCGACGATTCTGCAATAGTTGGGGCATTTTTTGAGATGGGAAAAAACCATTGAACTCACGACACTGTTACCGACACCTCTGTATATTTGGCGACGATTCTGCAATAGCTGGTTCAGGTAAGCAACCAGATTTGCTTAAATTAATATCTCACTTTGACAGCAAAAGTGATATTAGTCTCTATTTAGCATTATTTGAAAGACAAATTTCTCGAATGAATATAATAAAAGAAAATTGGGTCACACATTTGTTAAGATTAATTCCGTTAGAAATCGCCAATATTATAGCTAGAGAGCCAGAAACATTGGCGAACAATTACGATTACGTAAAAGATTTACTTCTTAAACGCTTCAAAATGACGCCAGAAGAATTTAGGCAGAAATTAATGTCACATAAAAAAGAATCTTCAGCCACTTGGTGCGATTTAGCATTTGAATTAAGAAATTATTTGGAAGAAGGGATTAGCGGTCTTAAAGTATCTGATTTTGAATCCTTAAAATAATTAATAGTAGTAGATCAAATTAAGAAAAGGTTACCTATAGAAATGAAAGAACATTTTATTGATGATCTTCCAAAAATTAAAAATGTAGACATATTAGTAAGTAATCTAGACGATTATGATGCGGCGAGACGTAATGTTAAAACCATGAATAGAATTTCACACCACTTTGAAGATAGAAAACCCGAAGTAAGTAAAAATGAAAATTCACAATCTTTCTTTCATACCCAATACCAAAACAAAAGAAATAAATCTCAGATTAGGTGTTTTAGATGTAACTCTCAAGGCCACATAACGTCTCAGTGTAATAATAGCAATAACGGTCAAACTAATGAGTTCAGTCAAGACTCTACCGAAAACTATTGAAATTATAATCGCCAAAATCACAATTCTAATGCCGATGTACAGGAAAAAGCTAACATTGCTACAATTCGAATCAAAAATAAATCTAAACCTAATGGGATGGGTAAAATAATTAATATCAAAGGCAAAGAAGCAAATCTATTATTTGATACAGGCAGCGATATTTCTTTATTCAGTTACGAATGTTATGTCAATATTGGGTCGCCAAATTTGTCTTCTGTTGATATCTTATTAACTGACATTGGCGGAGAAACTGTAAATCTAATTGGATATTTTGTGTATGAAATACGTGTTGATGGGTTTCTTATATCAACGAAATTCTGTGTTTCAAAATCTCTCTCATACGATATTGTAATAGGGCAAGACGTGATCAGCAAACTAAAGTTGGCGATAGATGAAGAGGGAATTAAAATTGTTGGCGAGCGCAATACTTTTCAAGTAGGTTGCCTTAAAGTTGTAAATAATTCCGTTAAAAAATTAAATTATGTTGCCAATTCATACAATGAAGCGAAAGTATCAAAAGGAAATAGTTCACGTGCAGAAAGCGAAATGATTGGTATTATGAATAAAAATAATTCAGAAAATAATTTCAAGTTAAATTTAGCACGCGCGGTGAAAACAGATAAAAGTGACTCAACGCGCGAGACCAAATCAAAAGATGAAACTGAAATAACAAAACACGGAAAATATTATAATTTAACGAGCACGAGAAAAGAAATAGACGGAAGTAATATAAAAAAAATGAAAATAATGTAATATTTCACGAAATTTTTAAGAAACGTGGTTACCGATACGGAAATGAAGTGAAATCATTTTATAGAAAAGAAAAGTTTGTTGATAGAAATTATAGATACCGCAAACAATACGCGCAGTATGAAGATAGAAAAAAGCATAATGTTCACGAATGCCGAACAGGCAGCAAAGAAGTCATCATTTTTGGAGTGATAGGAAGCGGGAACCCTATTTTGCAGATAAATGTTATTACAAAAGATATGAAACTACATCTCATGGAAGAAGTGATGAATGTATTGAGAGTTGTTGAAATTGTGGATGAAAATTCATAAGTTTCATTGGTATTCATTTCAAAGTATACCAATTAATTAAATTTCATATTTCATGTATTTGTAAATTTACGTTTTAAGCAATAGATTGCAAGTTTTGTATGTAAAATAATATGCATTATTTTTCATGTACAATAGCGCATTAAATGAAAATTGTAATATAATTTTGTAGTAGTAGTTTATAATAAGGAATAAAAAAACACTTCATTTAAAAGTATTTCCTGCACAATAAAACGTTTCCTGACGATTCAAAAAATACACACGTAATTGTTCAAGTTTTCACTTCTGTCGGCACTCCCGGAGTGCCACTGTTTTTTCATTGGACAGCTGAGACGAAGCTTTTACGAAGATACTTTCACCCTCGGACGGTTTTGAAAGTGAAAATATCACCATAAAAAGAAATTCGCTAAGAAAATCGAAAAAGTTAAAATGAGGCTTTGTAGCGATTCATCTCAAGTATCCAATCCAGAAAAAAAAATCGTTTAAAAATATTGTAATGCAAACGAGATATTGTAAAATATTAGTCCCATAGGACTAATATAAGCGAGCGGGTGTTTTCGCATGAAGGGGCAGGTCCCTTTAGGATGAAGTAGAAAGGAAAGGAAACGGATGAAGATATTTATTTAAATAATAAATCTTGTTTTTTTTTTTTTTTACTTTTTCGTCAAATTGTTTGGATAATACAATACTCTATCAGGCAGATTAAATGATTAAAATTAAATTGGGGTAAGTTTCACGCAAGGGGAAAAAAATCTTGATTTTAAAGCTATCTGACACATGTATACTTTGCTAAAGACAAAAAAAAATTATATTGGCAAGCTAACAGGTGTGATGGAAAGTCGAACGAATTTCCTTTTCTATCAAATTCCAGCGTCTTAGCGTTCTGCCGACTGTGAAGCCTTGGAAAAGTGACCTACATTCTTTTGAACCCGGCAGTACTCGCGTCTCTTCCCGTCACGCGATAACTCGCACCTGATACACTTGTCTCGCATAGCTCTCATTAAGCTTTCAAGAATAAACTAGTACTCGTTTATTTCGATACAAAATTAATTACTTTGAGGTACGCGGAACATTATGACTGTGTATCATTAAAGAACAAAATTGACTGAAAATCAGATAGAAACATCTATAGTATTTGAAAATGAATATCAGACAGACAGTACATGATGACAGTTCTTGTACATGATTAAACCTTCAGTCAATTAAAAAAAAAAAGCAGAAATGTCGGTTACTCTTCCGCCGTAATGTCATGACTCTGCGACACAGATAACATTGTACAGATAGGGGGGAAATGGAAATGAGTAAAATTTAATATCCCTTTGCGATATTTATTCACGCACAGTAACATTTGCGTGTACACACGCACGCGTATCCCAAATTGTCACCGATTTTGGCGATACTTGGCGAAATAACCACAAATTTGGTGTTAAAAATAAGTCCACAATACAAAAACAAGTTAGGTCTTGCCAATTTGGTGAAAATCCCATTCAAATTCAATAAGAACTAGAGATTAGAGTGGTAAATCATCTTACAATATTTTCACATAAAAAATAATTTCAAATTTTTTAAATAAAAAAAATTACTATTCCTCAAAATGACATCGTTGAGAGCTTGATAGATTCCTAGATATAATTTTGACTGCTTTGGTATGGGCGGATTTCATTTTTAATTAAATAATCTCTTTACCCTTGTCTATATTCAAAAATTACCATCCCAAAAAATTTCATCTTAAATGATCTGATAGATCACGAAACATAGTTTTGCCCCTCTCTTAGGGAAAGGGGTGAATATCACAATTTTAATTGATAACTCCTTTATATACACCTGTGTAAAGGAGTTAAAATTCACCATCACACACACACGCGCGCCAAAAAAAAAAAAAAAAAAAAAAAAAAAAAAAATCCAGAAGTGTTTGCTAGATTCCAGGATATGATTATGCACAACCCTGTAGGACAGAGATTGAATTTCTTTATTTAAAAAAAAAAAAAAAAAAAAAAAAAACCTTTTACCCCTGCCTATGTTAGAAAATTAACCATCTTTCAACTTATCATCCTTAAAGAACCCGATAGATTCCCAGGTATGGGAGATATCCTTCCTCCCTGGGGGGACAAAAAGTTGAATTTTTAAAAACAATTTCTTTACAAGTGCCTATGTTCTAAAAGTCCCACAAATTTTCATATATGCCTGATAGATCATGTAATATGTTTATACACCCTCTGGAACCTAGAGGTAATTTTTTTTAAATATAACCCCTTTATCCATGCCTATATTAAAAAATTCAACATCGCACAAAATTTAATCTTAAAGGGCCCGACAGATCCCAAGCTATGATTTTGTCCTCTTCACCCGGGGGGATAAGTGTCAAATTTTTAATTAAGAACTCGCTTACACATACCTATATATTTTTTAATTAACCATAAGAAAAAAATATTCTATACGGACCTGATAGATCCCAAGCTATAACTTCAGGAATTTTATTATGTATTATTTTTTTTAATGACCACTTTACAAGTACCTTTGTTCTAAAATTCCACATCTCACAACATTTCATGTATAAAGGCAAAGTTAAAAAAATCTCGGGCTTATATTAAAAAAGTCATCATTCCACAAAATGTCATCCTAAATGACCGGAAAGATCCCGATATATGGTTTCCCCACCGCCTGGTAGATTCCTATGTGTGGTTTTGCACACTCTAGAGGAGGAAGAAGTGGAACTTTTAAAACAAACACCTTTATGCATTGTGGTAACGTGGACACATGTATATATAATTAATGAAATCCATTTATCGTTAGAAACGAAAAAAAACTTTATTTTAAATTAACACATTGAAAAAAAGAAACAAAAGCAAAAAATGAAAAATATGGTGAACATATCCAACGTTCTAAAAATATCATTTCAGAAATCCTAAGATTCTGAAGTCCCCTCAAAGACAACCACTCTCTAGCATGTTCAAAATCCAACTCATTCACCATTCAACTCCTTCCACCTTCAACTGCCGTCAGCAATTTCCCTTCCCAGGGGCTTTCCTTGCATTCCAGGAATTTCTCAGAAAACATTGCCTCCTCTACCACACCTGCTCCAGTCTGCTTATCTCCAGGTGACAATGACAGACCCCAAACTATAGTTCTATCTTTCATTCTTAGGAGATTATCCCCTTTTTCCAAGTCATTGATTAGTTGATTCACGTCCACCTGTCACCCTTCTGTATAGCACTCTTACTTGAATAGTGACAATTCACAAAAGGTCTTTCATTCCTAAGAGATTATCTTTATCTTCCACGCATGTGAGCATGTGAAATTTTCAACATGTCACAGCATATACTTGTTTAAAAAACTCAGCATCTCACAAAGTTTTATGTCCCGAGATATTTTGCCCATCCCCTGGGAACATCAGGAAAGTCAGTTTTTTTACCAAGAATTCTTCTATGTGTGTGTAGGCTCACTTACTTGACATCTCACAAAATTTTATTTTATAGGCGCTGACAGATCCTGAGATATGCTTTTACATCCACCGGTAGGGACAAGGGATTGGATTTTTTTATTATTTTTATTTTTTTATTATTATCATATTAAGAACTTCTTTACCTTTTACGTGCGTATGTGAAGTAAACAAATTTCCATCAACTTCGCCAAAATCTAACTACCTAATAAATTTTGTGGTGTCTGTAGCATA
Organism: Maratus michaelseni; assembly: GCA_963931845.1. Taxonomy (NCBI): domain Eukaryota; kingdom Metazoa; phylum Arthropoda; class Arachnida; order Araneae; family Salticidae; genus Maratus; species Maratus michaelseni. Next base: position 20,201,042 of record OZ007586.1, read on the forward strand.
TGCGGAATTCCGCGCATATTCCCATAGAAAAAGGGTATATCGCTCAAAACCGAAAGGAAGCATGTGAAAAATTTATCACATAATAGCATTATTTCATCCTTTTTCTTTTTCGAAAACCATTTTGGCTGGGAGCACTCAGCATAGGTAACCACGACCACGAATATCTTGGACGCGGGACCGCGGTTTTATATCGAAGGATCGGAGTTATGATATTTTCGATTAATGTAAGGAATCACGATATTTCGTTATGTATAATTTTTTTTTCTTTTATCACGATCCGCATTTGATATCTGTGTTATCGATATATCGTCCAGCTATAGAAACCACATTCTAATCAATAATTTTGTTGGTATAGCTGACGTTTTTCATCATTACTTCGCTTGAATGCCGATTATGGAATATTACACTCAAAATTTTATGAAATAACCTTTTTGGCGTGCATCGTTCAAGTATATAAAACAATAAATGCTGATTGTTTTGTAATATTTTCAGTAAATGTACAGCATGTTCAAAAAATACCCGTACGTTGTCTATGCATTCAGTATTAATTAACACGTGGCGTCGCTTGGTCACTCATTTGACATTCCATTTTTAATCCAAAATTACGAATTCATACCGGAAATTTTGAAAGAATTTTTATTTTGAGTAATCGCGAAATGTCTGTCATTAAATAAAACAAATATTGCTCTTAGTATTTTCTGATGTGAATTCGGAATTTCTAAATAAAATAAAAGTTCCTTTAATTTTAACCCGGTAGTGAACGTGTTAACGCAAGAATAAAAGAAAAGTACCATTTTAATTTGTATAAAGTCCTTTGTAATTGTATGTGGTTTATTTTGTCATAAGGAGTCATCTACATATTAAAAATTGTACCAAGTTTAACTTTTAAAATGGTAAAGCAGCCCGGAAAAGTATATAGTTTATGCACGTAATATAAGATAATTAAATTGAAATAAACCAAAAATAATTATATATTTGACATTAACTGAAATTATAAGAAATGTTTTTATTTAAATGAAATGGTTCAGTATGTTACAGTAGAAAAGATTTTTTGTTTCAATTTTACACAATCTATGGTACGGAAGATTAATTTAATTAAAGATAATTGCAAGCTTCAATTGAAATTAATTGCCATTAATATTCTATTAAATGAGTCTTGCAGACCGGCGATGGCTGCGAAGGGCATAAAACTTTAAACTCAATTATCTGGGAATACTGTTTTTCAGCGATTTTGCCACCAATCACTTTTGAACGAGTTAACTTGTTTACATCCCCCCCCCCCCCGGCCTTCTTTAAATAAAGGAAATTAAATTCCCTACATAAGACAGACTCAAACAGACATTTTTATTGGAATTATTGGAGAAAAATGATTTTCTTTTTTTTTTTTAATGTAATTTATTTTTTGCCGTTTCTTGTATTATATAATCGAGATAAGCAGTATAAAGAAAAAATGACGACTCAAAAATAGGGAACCTGTGCTTCACAATCGTCGGCAAAACCAGTTTTGCAAGATTCATTTTGTCTTACTCTATTTTTACAGTTTAACAAATATATTTTTATTTCTAAAAAACATTATATAAATAAATGCAAGAAGCAATAGTCTAAATTAATTTCAGGCTACCTCATGCACAATCGAACTTCAGTCCATTTTCGTCATTTAAACCGTTGTGATTCCCTTCAAAATTCCAGTACTTTTTTATTTATTTTTCTTTAATTAGTCATAAATAACTTATCAGATTGAAAATGAGTTTAACGCTTCTGTATATATGTATATATATGCTAAGTTTAAATACATATATCAATTATATACTTTTTTTAAAATGAGAAATCATTTTTCTTTAATTTCTCTCTAAAGTGAATTTAACTGTTTAGAAGAAAATCTGTCAAAAAGATATTCTCTCTCTCTTATTTTATTCATTCATTACTATTATTTTACTATAGTTCTTTATTTTTCTTTCTATTTAGAGCTGCAGAAATATGTTTGAGAGAAGCTCAAAACGCAGACATTTTTGTTGGAATGATTGGCGAGCGATACGGCACAATCTTTAATTTCGAAAGTCTTGATGATGCAGATTTAGACTGGGTGAAAGACTGTCCGGATGGGTTGTCTATCACGGAACTGGAAATCAAAGCAGCTGCTTTCAGAAAAACCGAGAAACCTCGTGCATTTTTCTACTTCAGAGATAATTCCTTTACAAGGTAATCATGGAATATTTAGAAGTTTATTTTTCTATTATTTTGCAAACTCTATAAGATATAGAGATGTATATAATACAAAATAAAAAACACCGAGTACAGTTGACATTTTGCTCGTTTTGTCACAAAAAAAAGCTATATAAAGTCCGAATGTTGTCATGTAAAGAACAAAATTACAAGTAAGAATAAAACCCAAATAGTTCTTTAAATAAATAAATAAAAACATTTTCTATTTGCTTCGAAACAAATGAAAAATGTTATCATTTAGCGAAAAAAATTCCGCGAAATCAGTTGGCGCAAAAGACAAATTATGATCAAGAATTCATTCTGGTAAAGGGGAATAACACATTTTCTATTTAAAAAAAAATAATAATTAGGCTACTCCACAAATAAAAATGCAAAACAAAAATGGGTGCTTTATTCTGGTAGAACTTCTTATCTATATCTACTATCTTTCTTATCTTTCAATGGTCGTCAAGCGTCCGCTCGCGCTACGGACCCTTTTCCTTGTCTCCGCGAAGTCTAAAATGTGTACTATCTATACGAGGGTCACGTTGACATTTTTGAGATACGGCTAAATAGTACAAGCTAAACTTAACAACTCTTAGGAGTGTTCAAAGTAGTTTCCTCCAAGATCAATGCATTTTCGTAGGCGATTTTTCCAAAGATTAAATGCCTCGAGCCAGCCATTTCTTGGAATAGATGAAAAATAGCCTTATCAATCTCATCTTCGGAATGAAAACGACGCCCACGTAATTTTTTTTAAGATTATAAAATAGCCAAAAGTCACACACAGCAAGATCAGGAGAATAGAGTGGATGTTCTATAACTTTGATGGTTTTTTGTTCAAGAAATTCGACTGTAATTCTTGCTGAATGAGAAGATGCATTGTCATGGTGAAGCATGAATCCCCTAACATAAACTTCTTGAAGAATTTCTGGAAGACACTTAGTGGTGTACCAGTTTTCTGTAACTGTCTTCTGTCCCTCTAGCTTAATGGCTTTGCTTCTGAAGAACACGACATACATCCCTTTTTTCATTGTTTGTTGTCTTTTCACCATTGTTGGTTTGGGATCATCTTCAAAGACCCATACTTTACTTCCTTGACGTGTTGGAACATCAAAAAAAGGTATGTACGTCTCATACACATTTATGATTTTAGAAAAAATACGGTGGTCACCATCATTAAGTAACTTTAGGGTTTCTTTACTAATTCTTACTTGCTCTTTTTTTTGGTGTTCTTTTAAATTATGGGGGACCCAACGACAAACTTATTTTTTCAGTTCTACATGAATAATTTTATGTATAGCTGCGGATCCAGTGTTAAGTCCCTTCTGTATCATTTGGTACGTAAGGTGATTATCATCGATTAACATTTTTCGTACAGCCGACACATTTTCTGGGACTACAGTTGACAATGGCCTTCCTGTGTGTTCTTCATCCAAGAAAGAATTTCGACCTCTTTTAAATTCTGTAAACCATCTGAATACAGTGGCACGAGACGGAGCTTCATTTCCATATGCTAATTGTAGACGTTAAAGACATTCTTCTTGATTTAGCCCCACTTTAAAATCATAGAAAATCCTAGCTTGATAATACTCTTGCGTCAACTCCATTTTCTCTTCTTTCTAAATTTATTCTACGACAGTTAAATCGCAATTGTTGCCTCAAATGTTTGTCTGCGGGCATAAAAGTGTTCAAATTTACATATCCAACAAATAAATTTTTTCTTGTCTCAAATTCTATTGTGACCCTAGTATTAATAAAACAAAGAGTTTATGAGTTTTTATGTATACGCTTTCACGCTGTGATGGATAAGGCAAGCGCTACAAGATTGGGCACGGAGATTACTTTAACTGTTTTATTTAATTATTATTTGTTATTCTTTCTAAACAATCCATTTATAGTTTATCTAATATGCCAAAACCAGGAACAAAAAAGTAATGAAATCGCTGTTAGCAGTTTCCTAGAAAAGGGTACATCAAAGTCAGTTGCTTTCTTACAAGTGACTTCGCAACTACAGTCTCGCCTTTAAAGTATTTTTAAAAGATAAATTATAAACTTTAACGATATATGTATTTTAAAATGAATCTAGACATCTCGATGTTTGATATCTTATTAACTCGGTATTCCATTGCTGCTGATTAAACTGAAAAGGGCAATCTTTTCCCGATTGGACAGCATAACCACACAAATAATATTTTGTAAGACAGTTATTGTACATTCGGCCAAAGAAGAAAAAAAAACATATTTTCAGAACGAAAACGGAAATAGCCATTCGATTAGAAATGATGTCTTTTTTTATTTTATGTTAAGAAAATAGGCTTAGGGATCGTCTGCATACTGAAATTATACCAAACTGACATTTTCAATACGAACATCTAATTATGACTTCCCATTTGGCTTTTTCCGTAAATTTTGCTAATATTTTAATATTATTAGGATACCAAATGGGAAATCATTCGGTTAAATAATGGAAGTTCGTGAAAACTAGATACATTTTCCTTCAAATCTAAGGAACAGATGCTTTACACTCACGCAAACATATAAACATAAGTTTGGCGACTTTTTGGTTGGCGCGATTTTCAAGACCGCGCCAAACGAATAACTTAATACAATGGCTAGGTTGCCATTAAAAGAAAAAATCCCCCAAATTTGGCGACTTTTTTCCTTTTTATAACAAATTAAAAAAAAAACTGTCCGTGAGTGTATGACATGATAGCCAAATTTAAAATCCAGCTGTAATGCGTGCTTTCTAACAATAATACATAACAAAAGCATCGTAGTATGTTATTACATTGTCTATTTATGTATATTGAGATTTGTCAAGGTTGGCTATGGATTTTTCCCATTCAATGTATGTTTCGATGAGTGCGGTAATATCGCGGGATTAATTAACCGCACTATACTATATGTAATTTCAATTGACTTCTCAAGGTCAGTTTCCTGGTTCATATAGTATGTCAATAATTATGGCAACACCGCATTTGAGTATGGCGCAGTATGTCCCTAAAGGGACTTTGCGCCATAAAATTCCATTCAACTAACCAACCAACCGCATTTGGCTAATTGACCGCTCTACTTTTTCCCATGACAACGGAACAATGAAGAGATGAAGTGGCGTGGACAATTGAAACTACATAAAGCATAATCTACGGAAACCTGTACTTAGATTGCAACGAATTTCGAGTGTGTTGTAGAGGTTTATTACTGTGCGATCCCAAATGAAAATAACCATTGAGTCATTCTTAAGAAAAAATAAAAGAAAGCCTGCAATGTATTATACCTAGGGTGAACGTTTGTCGTGGAAAAAAAAAAAACCCAAAATTTTCATAGCAGAAAAAAATGCGTTTGGACTTTTAATTTTACCTGTTGTAAATTTGTACATGTCATATTATGAAAGATGAAACAGTCAGTAACTTTAGTTATCTGGCAACATCCAGAGATTAGTGTAGAAATAAATTTTGTCTGAAGCTGTTGGCAGGGACCGATTTACAAATTTGGGGGCCCTGGGCACAGATGTGTATGGGGGGCCCCCTTGCACCGATACTTACACAAGCCTTGAGAAAAATATATATATATTTAAAGCAGTATTTATTAAGATAACCACTATTGACTTTAATAATTATTTTTAAATGCCAATTAATATTAAATTTGATAATCGTTAATTTACTTTTAAATAGTTGTTTCATAATTAGGAATTTTTAATTGAATTTTATAATAAACTGTGTGGAGCTTATTACCTTTCTCTATGCAAGTCCATATATTTGGAATGATAAAGTATGCAACAACTAATAATAAATTTACCGCAGTACCAAGCTATAATTATTTAAAATATTAGAATATCCTATTTATCAAATAACTTTTTCTTTCAAATACAAACTTTCACTGAAAAAAAGTAACTAGCAGAGCCACATGGCTTTGTCCATGTTAACAGTGAGGGCCTTACAGGTAAAAAAATAAAAATGAAATAATATGGAGATCACAAAAATGGAGTTCTGTACATTCCTGCACTTAAATTGTTAAAAAACAATCAGAAAAAAATTAAGTTACAATCTTTGACAAACAGATTTTTCCATATTAATTTTGTTTTTGAACAGTTTTAAAACTGTTTTGGCCCATAATTGAAAAATCTTCAGAGGCATTTGGGGGCCCCTGAAAATCGGGGGCCCTGGGCCCATGCCCCGAATGCCCTGCCGTAAATCAGGTACTGGCTGTTGGTTATATTTAAGTAATAACGGTTATTATTACATGGTGTCCGAAATGGGATTCGAACTTCGATTCCACGACCACATTCGTGCACCAGAAAAATGTCATGATTGGACATTTATGGTTGCAGATTTGATACACTTATATAGATTAGATACATATTACATTATTTGAATTACAGACAATTGTATTGAAAATATCACCCTTTTAAATAAACATTTTTTTCTATTTATTTCATCTTTATTTTAGGGGTTTTTTGTGAACGAAATTTAAAACAATATATATATCCTGTTTTAGCTACTTTTTTCATCCCAGCATTTTTATTATTTCAAAATAATCGTTCGGTGTCCACGCAATTTTGTTGGAAATGGCAGACATCTTATGGATAGTTTGGGAAGCATCCCATTTTCAAATTCCAAAATTCTATTAATTTTCTCTTTTTAAAATTACATTTATTATATATTATTTTATAACCTTTGTATTCATTCTTTAATTTTTTCTTTCTTCACACTCAAATACTAGAATGATATTAAACACCTTGAATTTTTTTTAAAGTTGATTCGATTCCACTTTAGTAACATTCAAAGGAATAGGATTATCTTAGATTATTTTATTCCTATCAATATTATTCACATAATTTTCATGTAAATCTATATTCAAAACTATTGATTTTCGTATACTAAACATTATTTTACAGGTGTGATTGATTATGCCACAAAATGTCTAAGACTAGATTAGAAGCAAAAAATTAGAAAAAAAAAAAAGGTTGAATTTAAAACAATTTCGCGACATTTGTGCTATTTTATGCAATTTGCCGAAACAGAGGGGGGGGGGGGGAACAAATATCATGGAATCATCGCGAAAATCCGTGGTGCAACAAACGTTCATCCCTAATTATAAGCCTATGATCCCATGTTATTTCAAATAAGTGTTAACGAGGTTATATATTTTCCAAACACAAGAGATGTTTAGTTTATAAAATTTAAGGAATACGCATGAATTCAATTTGTAAATCAAATATGTTTATTTATTAGTGTAATATTTGATCCGCTCGTCGTTGCTCGAGCCCGTGAAAATTATCTTAAATATACCTAAAATCAGCGTTGAATGATTTTATGTTTTCAAACGAACCTAATGTTGTTCACAGCGCTGTCTTCGGCAGCGTACAACCTTCAGTTTGTATGATTTTATATTTTAAGCTAAAATCTATCTAAACGAACTTAGGGTATCTACCCAAACGAACTGAACACTGCTTTCGGCAGCGTACACTAGAAGTGCTACTCACACTCTGGTCTGTATTTTTAAACGATCCTCACATTTGTGTGATTTTATATTTATTAAACGGAAATTCGTTCCAAACGAACTAGGGGGCCCCTATTATAGTAATTGCCGATTTAATTTCTGACATTTAGATATATTAAACTTTCAATTCTGACCAAACGTTCCTGAGAAAACCCAAATAAAATAAAACGTGCACAAGACCCCGCTCTTCTGAAACTCGGAATGATATCTTCCAGTGTATTGACAGCCTGTATTGGAAATGCAGGTTTCCCCGATATGCGCAGAAACGAAAATCCGTCTGAAAATGTTCTAAAGCACGATTCTTTTGAAACGGGACACAATAACTTCAAAGGCCCTGAGAGAATATATATACAGGGTGTATCTGAAATGCTTCAATAAATTTAGAGAGGTGATAGTACTCATGAAGATGAACAAAAAATGCAATGGAACATGGGGTCGCAAATGACGTTTAAAGGATGAAAATCGAGAAAATGCGTCTGGAAATGGACAAACTTGAGACCAGAAAGAAGCACTCTAGAAAATTATTTATTGCTCAGAATAGGTACAACACAGCTCGTGATGTCCAGAGAAAACAAATATTTCACAACAATTGTTCAAAGTGTCGACCGCGAACATTATTACACAGAGTACGTCTACATAGGAACGACTGGCGGACACGCTCGAAGATTCCGGGAGTTTCCTGGATTTCTCCTTCAGCGGTCACAATACGCGCTATTACTTCTTCTGGCGTTTCTACTAGCGTCTCATAAATGAGGGATTTCATCTGTGCCCAGAAGAGGTGGCCCATCACGAGCTGTGTTGTACCTATTCTGTGCAATAAATAATTTTCTGGAGTGTTTCTTTCTTGTCTCAGTTTGTCCATTTCCAGACGCATTTTCTCGATTTTCATCCTTTAAACGTCATTTGCGACGCCATATTCCATTGCATTTTTTGTTCGTCTTCATGAGTACTATCACCTCTCTAAGTTTGTTGAAGCATATTTCAGATACACCCTGTATATATCTGGCAAATTCCGTGAAACGACATCAAGAAAATAATTTTTTTGGAACAGTAAATATTAATATTTTTTTTAACCAAAGATATCTTTAAAACCGGAAAAGTACCGGGAATAAGTGGTTATTTTGTGTACTTTCGTCCGTAAAAATAAAATGACATTTTAAAACTGGAGAAAAACGGAAAAGATGAAAATAAACGCGAAAGTGTGTATTCTTTTCTTTTTTCTTTCTTTTCTTTCTCTTTTTCGTATTTCCGTCCGGGAAGCGAATACGGCAGTTTCAAATTTGAAAACGTCGCAAATCGAGCTTCAGTAGAAATGTTTTTTTAAATAGTAAATATTAATATATTTTTAAACGAAAGATACATTTGGAACCGGGAAGTACGGCGAAAATAAGTTTGAAATATAGATTTAAAGTTTGGAATAATAATTTTGTTATAAATTACTATAGAACATCAAAAAAGAAAGAGAAATCTGGGAACTTTCCAGTTTCCCATAGTAGAACTCTAATTTTTTTCGTATTTTATTTTCTTGTTTCTTTACACTGTAAAAAATCTCAGAAACGTTTCATGATGTAGAAGATATGTTTACGGAAATTACTATAATGAGTCTGTCATTCACGTTACTGGAAACCTGATTTTCAGAAATCTTTACGAGAAGAACCAATCACAAAGCAATGGGTTTCCGAAATTAACTGAAACATTTTTTCGATATTTTCGTTCAATATAAAGGTCCTTTTATTTAACAGGCATTTCCGCAACTTTGAAAACCTGTTGTTTTTTGAAAACTTGAACTTGAAAAATGACAAGTTTTGAAAAACGACACAAATCGAGCTCCAGTACAAATGTTTTTTGAAGTATAGTAAATATTAATATATTTTTAAACGAAAGATACTGTTGGAACCGGAAACGTACGGCGAAAATAAGTTAGAAATATAGATTAAAAAATTGGAACAATAATTCCATGAAAATGCGTTTTTCAAATTGTTTACTTAGACATTGTATTTTTAGAATTTGTGTTTTTGGAATTTTGTATTTTCAGAATTTGTATTTCAGCATTACATAGTATAATTATTACTCAATGTCACAAAGTATAATTTAGTCATGGTCAGTATAATTAGGTAAACAAACCTGCTGGGCGCTGCTAGTTGAGCTTAAGCCGAAAGGTAGGCCTCCCCGCCCGGTTTGACCTTGACCTTGTTTACTTAGACATCCTATTTCATCTTATCAAATGGTGAAGTTTTGTTAAAGTATTCTGGACGCGTTGGAAAGTGTTTCCTAATCTATACTTGACGCAACATATTTCGTTCTTGTTTCTTAACGCATGCGAATATTCTTTTATTGGCTATTCATTTCATATATCATTGAAATGAGAGAGATGTATTGTTTCTATAAATTGTTAAATATTGTGTGTTCCTAACAGATATTTATGTCACTTTCCAAATGTAGCGGTATCTGTTTGTTTCCATTTGATGTAAAGAATGCTCAACCGAACTGTGTCAAATCAGCAATCAAACTATTCGAACTTGGAATCCCATTACTCCTGAAATGGGACATTTATGGCGGCTGATGCGTCAGCGTGTATTTGTAGGGAATCTATTTATTTGTTTTCACAGAGGAAAAAAAAATGACCACTTTTAAAGACAAATAAATGAATGTCTCTGATTTAAATATACCAATTCCAAAACCGAAAAACGCCTTTTTTAGTGCCAGAAAACGCTGAAAACTCGGTAATTTTTGATTGTACAAAAATAGAATTTTTACTGTTTTACATATATTATAGTGTAAAAAATATCCGTAAAAATACAGGAAATTTTACGGAATAGTTTCATTTTTCTGAAAATCAGTACAGTTTCCGTAATTGCCATTTAGAGAATAGAAATCCGTAAAATTTTAGAAGGTTTTCTGTAAATTGAATGAAATTTTTTCGTATTTCTTTCAAAACAGTACAATGTCCGTATTTCCTTCAAATGGCTGCCACTTCCGTAAATGACGTTTAGAGGTTTGCGTACAGAAATAGCTTTGTTTGAAATGCGAATTAAGATTGTTATATATACTTAGAATTCTTCACTTACTCAGGCGTGGCCCGACCACGGGCCTATTTTCTGTCATTAGGACTCGGGTCGATCTTAGAGCTCTAACCGGGGCTGTGTCTAGACGGTAATTTTTTGTGAAAATAACAGTGTTATTTTTATTTTTTAACCCCTTCGCGACGAGAATGCTTTACAGAATTTTTAATCTTTTACCACCGGTTTTTCAGAACAGAAATTTTCGCCTGATTGAATCGCAGAAATGCTGTCATTAAATAAGGTAAAGCTTACAATAAAAAGTTACTGGTGAGAATAATCGAGGATTCTGAGAGTCTCATGCGTCACGTATACGTGTCGCTCGTCCCCAAGGGGTTAATGACATCTTAGAAATTTATTTTATTTTTATAAATTACAGAAAAATATTTTTTTAAATCTACTTTTTTTTTCTTTATAGTGCTTCAAAATTATGATTTTTTTTCCACTCACTTTTTTTTAAATTTTATTTTAACTTTTTTAACGTGAGGCAATATTAGGTTATTTGAGGTTTCTTAAAATAATATATTAGCAAATTATCGGTATGTAAATTGGTATTAAACTAAACTTATTTGGCTTATAAATTTATGAATTAAACTAAAATTTATTGTTTTATAAATTATAATTTTAAAAAGGTTATAATTTTTTCTTTAAAGTTATAAAAATAGTTAGTAAATATTTTCGTTACTTTTATAAAAATGAAGTTTATAATTTTAGAAAGTTTATAATTTATTTTTTTAGTTTATATTTTTATAAATGAAACTAAATTAAGTCCAAATTTAAACGCAGGAAAAAAGTTGTCCTATCTATATCTTATAGGACCCAGTCAACGTGTAAAATAAAATTTCGCAACTTTTTAAAAAATAATTATTTTTTCGGAAATGAGGATTTCATAGAATGAAGAACAACATTGGAAATTTTTTTGCGATTGGAACTCTACCTCTAAAATGAACTGTTTAGGAATTAAGTTATGCGTTAACGGTAAGAAGGGACGCATAATTGGTATTAATTGTTGTGTTAAGCAGTTCGCACTTAATTTATTAATATCAATTATTTATCCGTTAAGATTGAGATTAAAACCAAAATTTAAATATTTTTTTAGACATGTTCCTAAGAGGTTTATTGGATATTTTATGGCCGAAGATCTTAACTCGAAAGCAAAAGTCGACGCGCTGAAGCAGGAAATTCGATCTAAAAATTTCAAGATTTTAGACGGGTAAGCACTTTAGTTTATTCCCTTTTCTCTCCATAAGCATTATTGTTTCTGTCGTTATTAATTTATATATGTTTAAAGTTTTTTATTTTCTGTTTAATATCTATTGTTTTGTAAAACCCTTTTCAGTTTCCATATCTAACTGCCTAAACATCCATCTAAGGTAATTTATCATAAATGAAAATTGCTTCAAATCGTCAACAAACAGTTTTCATGATGAAGACAAGCCTATTCATAAATAGACCAAATAAGGCCTGAAGAAATTTTCTACACTGCTTGACAATTGCTAAGGAACAGAGATATTTTTCGTCATAAATAATGATAGACATCGTTTAAAGAGAAGAAACGTACTACTTACATTAATAGAAGTCTTTAGGTATATTTTTTATGCAAAACTATTCAGATATGATCACATGGCAAAGCAAGATGCGCAAAAGAACAAAATATGCTTACATCATTTTTCAACAGTTACGAAACCCAAAAATAAACACATATAAATCGGTGAGTGTAGAGTATGACCTTCTCTGACATGGATGCATATTTTGCATCATTTATGCTTGCTGTTCTCTAAACAGTTGAAGAGAGCTTCGGGAATTCTGTCTCTTCCGTTTCACAGGACGATTTTCAGCTCCTGCACTTTTCAAGGGGAGTTCTGTCTTTGAGCAGCACGTCTACTGAGTGCATCCCAGGCATGCTCTATAAGATTTATCTCCGAGAAATAAGCAGTGTATGTCATACGCTCAATATCGTCTCCTGCTAATTTGAGGGACACTTCAGCTTTCTTATGTGGGCGCGCATTATGATACATGAACAGAAATTCTGGACTTTCTGCACCACGGGAAAGATGGATATAACCTTGGAGAACGCATGTGCAATATCAGATGTCATAATTTTGCGATTATGCCTGATACACAAATCACTCTTTGGTCATAGTTATCAGTTTTGTGATGGAAATGAATTCTCCTCTCTTTCCACATTATTGCTGGTGTCCAGGGATTCATTAGAGAGCATGATTCTGTACCACTGTTTCTGACCGCATCCTTACATTTTCTCCATGATGATATTCTTATAGTGGAGTGCATGTAACAAGCTTCTGTGCATCTAACTTCTAAGCCAACATTATTTAATCATCGATAAATGGTTCTTGCAGTAGTAGCGTTAGCCAGGTCTGAAGTTATCTGACCTGGAGTATCATTTATGTTTCTCTTAACCACTAGGCAGACATATCGATGCTCTTGAGGTGGCCTCCAGAATGCCTTCTCGATGCACTTCCACATCCAGAGGTCATTTTAAATCGCGAGATTACACTCTTCGACACGTCTCTTGCTTTGGTAACTTAAGTGACACTTTACCCTATATTTGGACATCCAACTGATCAACCATGATCGTACGCAATCAAATGTCTTACAAGTATTTTACAGTCAATACCTGTCGTCCAAAACGGAAATTTACAGCTCTATCTTCAAATACCGACAGCATGACTTCTCCTTCAAATGTTACTTCTTGCAATTTCAAAGAAGGAAACCACGTGGATGCCCTGCTTTTAATACAGACGAGACCTTGCCATACAACGTCCTCTACCGTTGTTTTTCTGTGATTGCACGGCTTATTGAAACGTCATTTTGCACAAAATCGTTATCCCTTAGCATTTGGCAAGCAGTGTAGTTTTATTCTAAAAGCTTAATTTTTCCATAACCATAATAGTTAAAAATGCTTTAAGATTTAATAATATTTCAAATCCAACTCTTTGTTCATGTTCAGTCATTCCTTTACAATTTACAAAATGAGGAACAATTGCATAAACGTCGCGCTGTGCAGGAGATTTTATCCAAACAACAAATGTCGTACCAAATCTCATTAACAAAATTCTGTGGGAAAAGAATAAAAATGATGAAAATATACAGTGTTTAAAATTCCTTTATGGTTGGAAGTAGGTAAAATTATTAAAGGAATATTTACTAAATTTGTGAGTAAATATTTAGAGCAATATGTAGATTTAATGTAATTTTAATAAGTCTTTAATTGTAATTCAGAACTGAAGTTTTAAACCTATCGCGTTAAAGCTTCAAGATTTTGTACAAACTTTAGCATTAGTAGACGAAACAAGGGAAGGGACAAAAATATAATCCGAGGTTGTTTTTAGTAGTCGTTGGGGTCCACAAAAGAATGCTGTGCCTAGGGCCCCGAACTGCCTTAATCAGGCCCTGAGAACTAACTTAAGTGAAAAGTGTAGATTGAATGATTAGTTAAAATTAAAATAATAAATATGGAGCTAAACTTATTACCACTATTATTATTTTGGATTTCAATAAGATCAGAAGCGAAACCAGTATAGCACATGTAAAAAAAAGAAATTCGTAAATAGTCAAATGTATGTATGTTGAAGCATTTTCTTCTTCTTTATGGCTTCGATATTTTTAGAAAATAAGGGACTATTCACCCGCACACGCAATGTAAACAGTGAAGTAGGCGCGCCATTTTAAATGACGTGGATTCAGTAACATCTTTTTGTGATAACAATCGAGCCTTATTACTTCATGAGTGTACAACTATCTGTTACCTTTCCTGACAGTTTTTTACAGCTGAATACTTAAGTTTGCACTGTATAAATTTTTCGATATTTTTTTTTAAATGTGAATTTCTTTTAACTATAATATGTATACATGTCCTGTTTGGAGGCATCTGTAGCTGATACTAATGAACGAAAAGAGATCCCGTTTTATATTTAGAATTTTTAACAGACTTCACAAAAAAGGAGGAGGTTCTCAATTCTGCGCGTATGTATATATATATATATATATATATATATATATTTATATATATTCACTGATTTCTCCGAAACTACGCGACCGTTCATGTGATTTTTTTTAAAATTGAAATAGGATACTCTGGAATGGGTCCCATTTAAATTTCTTCAAAATGGGTTCAGTAGAAAACCGATAAATAAATAAACATCTTTAAAATATTCCATATTCAACGATTTTCATCTGTTTGGCAAGAAAGTAGGTACCCGGCGATTTTCTGCCTTCTGTATACGGTTTTGTTTCTAGGACTGCTGTAGGGAAAACCACAAAGCAATGATTTAATTGTCAAAAGCTTTTATGACGTAAACAATCGGTAAAAATAAATAAATAAAAATTGTAAAGCGTTTAAATTCACCCAAGATTTCTGCGGTACACATTCTTTATTTGAAGAACTCTATATTTACGGTGGAAGGATTTGTACGCTAATACAGGGTGGGCCAAAAGTCCATGGCAGATTTTTGAATTTAATATAAAATCAATTAGCGTACGATGAGTGCGATTGACAAAACTGCCAATTTAATAAATAATTTCTAACTGTCCCTGTAATTGGATCAGATTCGGAAAGAGCCATGCACGCAACCTCTGTTATAGCAGTGCATTGCTTACCAACAGAGTCAATTTCGACTTTGTATTAGTTTTAGAAGTCTTTTAAGTTTATAATTATCAAGGTATATGGAGAGCCCACTCACTCGGCCCTGCTGGTCACAAATTGAGGAGCTTGGGCGAGTGTTCGCAGGTTTGGAACCAGCGCTGTCTGAGCGGGTGTGATTGTGTAAGGTTTTCGGGGTTTTCCTTATACGAGAAGGATAATTCGGTCACTTTCCCCTCAAAAGTCCTCCTTGAAGGCATCACTCTTATAGCTGGCCGATACTTCGTGAAATTCAAGGCATGGACAGACGAATTTCGCGAATAAAAAAAGTACCAGAATTCAAATACCAAAGCTTTTCTGTACTTTTGTACAGAAAGGCTGGACGCATACTCGGCAAAATTCTGCAGTTATTCAAATGAGTTATTTGCCAGAATGTTCCCAATACCTTTCGACGGGAAATCGGCAGATCTGCTGTTACGTACGCACAAACAATTTGCGTAAGCCTTAGTATTTTATTTAGTATTTTATTATTAGCCATTATTACGAGCAGTTAAGGCGAATATTCGCTCTTTCAACTCTGACAGTGCCAAAATATTCCGTATTGGCGACTTTTATACTAGATAGTACTTTTTTTTTTTTTTTCCGACGGAATTCATCCCTCCGTGATGTCTATCTAAATATAAAATTGGGTCTCATTCCTCTTAGTTTATTACTATTTTTGAATGAATAATGCATAAAGCAACCCAAAGATTAAAGCTTTAGCCCTCCTTTCAGAAAATAACTTTTTTTGTTTAACTAACCAAAATAAGCTATCATAAATAACAAAACACAAATTAATTTCCCCGATTTCCTATACTTTTCTCTTTATTTTCCTGATGACTCATTTTTGCTTCTACAAAGTATTCGCTCTTTCTTAGGTATCCTTGTCATTTTGCTGGAATATGTGACCAGAAACCCGTACTGGGTGGTTTAGATGTTTTAGGTAACACAGTTTTAGACGATTTGTGGCAAACAGTTCAAGAAATACAGGAAAATGAAGTAAGCATATATATATATTTTTTTCCCCTTTTATCGGAAATGTACCAGTCTTAAAAATTGTGTATCATGAATGCATGTGAGCCTGATTTAATAAAAAGGGAATCGTGATTTTTTTTGTAGATCTTTAGTTTTCTTTCTTTTGAGTCAAATTTGTTTTCAAGTTACACATTTTTAAATATTGAGTTAAGTATACAGTGACACCTCGGCGAACGGAGGTAATTCGTTCCAGAACTACATTCATTTACTGAAATCTTCGTTAACCGAAACGTGGTTCTCCGCATGTCCCTACAGAAAACCCTTTTATTCGTTCTAGATCTAGATGCTGCCCAAAATTTAAAGATAAGTTTTATAAATTAGTCAAAAGTATTCTGTAAAAAGGTCAAAACGTACCGAAGTAAAAGTTAAACAGCTTCTCAGTCGTATGGAGAATGGGAAGTAGAATGAAAAACGGGTGATTTTTATTTTATATTTACACAGCATTTTTGCAGTTCCTCTTACAAATTTGCAAAATTTATTCGGGGTAAGTGCCTTGTTCTTCAATAGCTGGTATGTGCCACTATAATACATAGTGTATAAACTACTACAAAGTAGGCCGTGTCTGTGCTGCTTTGCTGGAAGAGAAGTAAAGTTAATTGAACTGTTCTTTCTTTGTTTTATTTTCTTTTTTCTTTTTTATAAGAATGTTTAAAAAGTTATTCAAATACTTTCTTCAACTATGGTTTTCATTTGTTTTGCTTTGAAGCGACTTTGCAGGATAAACTAAAATTCTTCTCAGTAATACAGCACTTTTTGAATATCACTTTTTGGCTTCTTTTCCTTTTTTGCTGCTGTCTTTATTTACCTCTGATAGTTTTTTCAAGATTTTCTGTTATCGGATTTTAGCATGTTCTTTAACTATTTCTTCCTATATCTTCTTCATTTTCCTCTAAATGTGCCAAAACAGATTATCTTGTCTATTATTTGAGCATTTTCATCAGCAAATTCCTTAGCAGCATTTTCAAAATTTTGAGCTGTTCCATGGCCTGGCGATGATTTGAATAGAATAAGTATATTATGATGATCCTTCTGGAATTCTCTCATAAAGAAAGTTGCATGAAAACACCTTTGGAAAGCTGGAGAAAGGTTGTGAAAAATACTTTGCAATTGCACCGTGGCTCCGTTATGTTAGCGCGTTTATCCGATAAAACCATACATTAGCCGAATCCATATTCGTTAGCCAAGGCATGGGGACAGATAAAAGGGTCTTCGTTAGGCAAATAATTTGTTAGTCGAGGTATCACTGTATGCAATTCATACATCTTACAAGGAAGCTCATGTATATCAAAATGTCAATTTTTTTATGAAAAAGTTACTGAAGTTACTTTGCGTAATTATTAGTTTTCAGTTAAAAATGTAGCTATTTAATTGCGAAAGAACAGCTTATTAAAAAAAAATAATAATGATTTTTAAGAATTAGATGCCAACTGTAATTCAGTTTGTCGCCATATTATGTACATTAATGATTAATCCTCATTACGAGGATAATTACAAAAGCAATTATTTAATTTTCATAGTGATTTTCAGAATTTCAATTAGATTTCTTTATTTTAAGTTTTATTATTTAATACTAATTACATTATCTCATCGTAACCATAACATGTACGGCCGGTTTTATGCTGACAAAAACACCGAATGACTTTACTCACTAGTTCATGCACTTCAAAGATTGTAAAGAATTTTTAAATAACATTAAAAATTACATATATTTATTTATTTATTTATTTATTTTTAAGTATTCCTAATCTATAAGTGATTTTGTTTTAACCCCTTGGGGACGAGCGACACGTATGCGTGACGCATAATATGCTCAGAATCCTCGATTATTCCCATCAGTTATTTTTTAGTGTAAGCTTTGCCTTATGTAATCCTAGCATTTCTGCGATTCAAGTAGGCCAAAATTTCTGTTTTGAAAAACCGGTGGCAAAAGATTAAAAATTCTGTAAAAGACGCTCGTCGCGAAGGGGTTAAAGTAAGCGTCTTTTAAATTTTTCACAAGATTTTTGAAGCGAACACATTGTTTGAAACAGAATATATGTAAAACATCATCTTTTCGGAAATTAGTTTTTAATATTTTTTGCTTGAAATATTTGTACGAAAACTAAAAGAAAAAAAAATAAAATAAAAAGCAATATTACATTTGCATGCATAAGGAATAAGCATGTAGCAACATATAATTAGTTTTAGTTAGTGAAAGAAAACAGGCATAAAAGATATTCGTATAATCAGCAAGCAATGCTTATTTGGCTCGAGTACAAATCATAATTTTATATTTTAACGTTATAAAATGCTATTCAGTAGCTATTTTTTACTCAAAATGCTACGGCTAATATGCTTGTGGTAATAGTATTTTTTTTTTTCGTTATTCTTAGTTCCTCGATAGTCAAGGGAGTATTTTATACTATAAAGATTAACATAATTGCAATGATTCATTTAAATGCCACGCTAACAGTAAAATTCACAAGGAAGACTCATTTTAAACTAGTGTGAATCTTCTTGTAATGTGAATATATTTATAATAATTAAACAGTTACGTCATAAATGATAAAGTAAATGCTCTGAAATTTTAGGACTTTTTTTAGTGAAATTTTAAGACTTTTTATATTTTTAATTCCATCCTTTACTGTAGGACCCATATTACGAAATGTGCGAATGCGAGAGGCGTCAACAAAACTTTATTGAGTCAAACCTTATTAAGGTTTTTATTCATCAGAAAGACTTCTCCAGCGAGAGTATTGTAAAGCAGATTGTCTCAAGAGAGGGAATATTTGTCATCCATGGAGCTCCCGGCTGTGGAAAAACTACAAATCTGGTTTGTATCTTTTGTCTGTTTTTTTTCCTCAATGTTTTCTTTCATACTATTTAAACTAGTCGGATGTGCCAATCCCAAAACTTTCTTCTATATCACACATTTTTCTCATACACTAAAACAATCAGCACCATTTATATCAAAGTCCAACTGAATCGAAAAGTTTTATTAAATTCCGCGCATTAGTTCTTGAGATAGGACTATAGTTAAAATCGTGTAAATCCTGCAAAATGTAGCATAGCAGCGCCACCTGTTGGGAGATTTAGACAAAAACCTAATCAACAACAACTTATGTCAACGTCTAACTGAATCTGAAGTTGGATGAAAATCCGTGCGTTAGTTTTTGAGATATAGTTATCGTGATAATAATGAAAAAAGTAGCATACCAGCGCCACCTGTCGGGAGATTTACACCAAAACGTAAGCATCATCTATTTATGTCATGGTCTAATAGAATCTGAAGTTTGATGAAATTCCACGCATTAGTTCTTTAGATATGGCTATAGTAAAAATCATGAAAAAAGTGGTATAGCACCGCCACCTGTTGGGATATATACATCAAAACGTAATCAGCGTCTATTTATGTGAAGGTCTAACTGAATCTGAAGTTTCATGAAAATAAGTGCATTAGTTCTTGAGATAGAGCTACTGTGGAAATCGCGAAAACTGCAGCATACCCCGCCACCTATTGGGCGATTTTCACCAAAAACTAATCAGCACCCATTTATATCAAGGACTAACTGAATATAAAGTTTTATTAAATTTCGTGTATTAGTTCTTGAGATAGAGCGCCCACAAAATTTTTGTCACATACAGACAGACATTTTCTAAAAACAGTCAAATCGACCTTCTAAAACGTATAAATCCGTCAAAAACCGAAAGTCAAAAATTTTCATGAATCCAATACTTTCTTCTTGTAAAGATAGAAAAAAGTAAAAAAAAAAAAAAAAAAAAAAAGTGAAAAATACTTTTGATAAGGTCGGCAAATTTTGAGAAACCTGGTGAAATTTTCAATTATTAAGGGGGATTGTTTTGAGAATTTGGATCTAAATATAAAGTAGTCAGCTGTTTTCTTGAGCGTTCAGTATTCCAAAGTTTTAGGTTTGTTTCATTAAAATAATAATAAAAATTAGTTTAACAACCAATTTATCTTAGAAATTAAATATATTTTGACGAATATTTAATGTCATATTATGTGATGAGATAAGTTTAGAAAGAAAGTAAATTTCAGTTTCTAGGCGTTTTATTTTTTATGTAAAGCAAAGTAGAGTAAGATTACGCACATAATTCTTTATATATAATACCGTTTGAATTCAAAATACAAAATAAAACAAGTTCTAGCAACAAAACTGACCAAATCCATTTTTTTAAAGATAGATAAGTATATAGTGTATACAGAATACTATAAAGTTAATAAATAATTAACCAATTCAAACAACAAATTACCGAAGCTCCTATTCAGAGACAACATACATAATGATAATAACCCTATTTTCCAAAGTAACCCAAAGCAAAAATAAATCAATATCAAAATCAATAATGGGAAATAATACACTAAATAATGAACTTGAAATTCTATGTTATAAAAGTGCATTTGAAAATACAAAGAATGAGCAAATGATACCAAAAACAATAGTAATTATTGTATAAAACTAATATTTTATATATATATAAAAGATAGAAGCATGAAAATAGACTGATAAATTGTAAATTTTTATATTTAATAACTGAAAATGCGCAGTGAAGATATTTTATAACTTTTTAAAATAAAAATATGTTTGTCTAATTTTATATTTATTTTCTTTCAGATTAATCTGGATATCTATTTGGAGACATTCACTGAACACATACTCTGTACTGCTTTCGTTGGCATTTCCCCGAAATCACGAGATATTTCTTCCGTATTACAGTTTTTATGCAAAAAAAATTGTCTGAAGCTAGGATCTTCAGGACTCGATCCTTTGCCGGCGTAAGTCGGCTTTCATTTTTAAGAATTATGTAATTATTTATTTATTTTCTTATTATTCTAAACATAAAAATGTGTGTTTTCTTTTAGTGACGTCAGGAGTTTCTTCCCAGACTTTCTTCTGGAGGTGTCTAACTCTTGCGGTGGTAGAGAAATTACTTTTCTGATAGATGGATTAGATCGTTTAGATGAAAATGATCAGAGACTAGATTGGTTACCACTGTTTCTGCCAAAGGTGAGTTTAAAACATATTCCTATACTATATATAAAACTATTCCTATAAACATGTTTCT
This sequence comes from Maratus michaelseni, assembly GCA_963931845.1. NCBI lineage: Eukaryota > Metazoa > Arthropoda > Arachnida > Araneae > Salticidae > Maratus > Maratus michaelseni. The sequence goes on from OZ007586.1 coordinate 20,222,552, forward strand.
ATATATATTCCTATCTTATAGCAGTTTTAACACTTTCCAACATAAGGTAGGTGCCCCAGTTATGGCCATGTTCCTGATATGGCCATCCCCCTATTATACGTTAGCTGACCAAAAAAATTCGCTAAATGGCATGAGCATATTGTGAAGGAGCCTCCTAGTGTATCATGGGATCACTTACCATTCAGCTATAGGTTGTGGAATTTGACGTCAATTTCCCATTTTATGTTTTCAGTGTAATCGCTTCTTGTTTTTATCTGGTATGACTTCTTTTGTTTATGCACGTTTTTAAAAGAATTTTTTTATGAATACCATCATACTCTATTCAATTTTTAATGCTCTATCAATTAGTGCTGTCGTTGATGATGTACATTTTACTATGTTCAAATACTATGTTTTATTATCAAGGGTCGATCCAGACAAAATTTGGGGCCTATTTAGGGCCTCTTCACAAAAATCAATTTAATAAAATGGGCTCCTTCACAAAAATTGATTTGATAAAATGGGACCCTTCACAAAAATCAATTTGATAAAATGGGTCCCTTCACAAAATTCCTTTTAACAAAATGGGCACTTTCACAAAATTCCATTTCATAAAAACTTACTATTTATTATTTATTTATTATTCTTTGACTTTTAAAGTGTATAATTTGTAAACAAACAAGATCACCAGAGAGGAAAACTTCAGCAAAACGATTTAAGAAAGTTTTTGTTAATAAACGCTTGGTTCGAATTTGAGTAGCTGGATTTCGACTTTCATTACAAAATGTTATTTTTCACAAAAATATAATAAAATTTCACAAAAATAACCTTTACTTTTCACAAAATGGGCCCCAAGAAAAAAAACCTGCATCAACCCCTGATTATGTTCAAAAGCAAATTATGTTCGTGAAAGATGACCTGCTCTTGATATGGTCATCCAGGTGGCCATATAAAGTGCACCGTGCAAGCCTAGGATAAAGAAATTTTTATTTGTTCCCATTGCGATAAGTAATTTTTTTAACAAATTTGTTGATCTCTAAAAAAGATTTCACATTTTTTCTAAATAAAAACTTAAATTGTAATGTCAATATTGTTAACAACTTCATTTTGGATGAAAAATCCTGTTCAAATCCATTTTTGAATAACAAAAACAATTATTGAGTATCATTTACGCCAACATTATTTAATTTAACAGAACAGCTTTTTACTTACCCATCATACGTAGTATAGGGTAAGTCTTGTAATCGTTTTGAAAATCTATTTTTTTTTTTTTTTTTTGACGGATTTACACGTTTCAGACACTGGAGATTCCGAAAAACATATTTTTAGAAAAAAAAATTTTGCTGTGTGTCTGTAAACGCTCTATCTCCCGAAAAAATTGAGATAGAGACTTGCAATTTGGTATGTACTTAGTATGTAATAATGGGAAGAAGCCTATTTCATTTCAATAACCTCGATTAACCGGAACAATTTTTTTCGGACTCTCGAAATATTCGTTCTGATGAAAGGTATATAAAAATTTTCGAAATTGTTTATTTTAAGAAATGAATATAAAAGACAATAAAAAAATATAAATTTTGCATAAAGCATGAAGTCGATCGGATAATTAGTTGCCGAGATATTTGGAATCCTATTTTCCGCACTTGGAGTTATAAGGATGTTTCTTTCAAGCAATTCAGTAATCGAGCCTTTAAAGTTTGTGACGTCATCAAGCCACGATTTTATTTGAATTGCAATGCACTTTATAAGTAGTTTACACATTTTTATTTTAATATTTTACATTATGCATATCCATGATGGGTAAGTATTACGGTGGCCCCCAACGACTTGTTTAAATTGAAGAAAATCGCGATTTGTGAAACATGGATCAATGGTGGCCATATCATGTGCACATGTTCCTGATATGGCCACTTGGTAGACTTTTGGAATTCTGTTTTCTTGGACTAGTAAAACTATTTTCATGGGAAATGCAATATTTTTCTGTGAAAGTCCATTAACCTGAGAACGTTAAAAAAAAAAAAAAGCAGTTTTGATTTTTTCAAAATGACGGCAGGGAAAATTCTTAAACTTTAGCATGGCCATAACAAGGGCACCCACCTTAGTTGAAAAGTGTTTATGAATTCGGTATGTCTATCTGTCTGTCCGTGCTATACTCGTAATATAGATACTCGGATTATCATGATACTTCAAACATAATGAAATCACTGAAGTGCGCACCAACATGTTTTCTACCTATTATGGAGTGCATAGCATTTTTCGTTCATTTACACAGACACACAAAAGAAGTCATTCTGTTACAGAAAGGACTAAGATCGATAATTGCTGGAAGTGCATTTTCCGCTGTGGTATGCATTTTTAAACTTATTTAATATTGAGTGTATTATGTGGTGTGTATAAATTCTATGGATCATATACAGAGCTACACGAAATAATTTTCACACATTACCGGCTGAAAATGAATTTATACTGAGTTGTGAGTATTCTTAAGTTTCTTATTTAGATATTGCATTTCATTCCATCAAAAAATGAAATTCCTTAATAATATTCTGTTAGTGTATTTGGAAAATGTTTCCTAATATGTGCCTGATGCATGAATTTTCGTTCTTGTTATATTCGAATTTTGATTAGTATTGCCAGGCCTCCCGATTTTCAGGTTTTCCAAGACTTGTTGAAAAATGTTTAGGACTTCAGTTTGTCTGGACTTGCACTCTCATAAACAGACTCGGATCGCCCTGTAATTGTTAAGTTATGGACGTTTATTAAAGCACGATCGCTATTGAAAATGAAGTGTATCGCAGTTTAGTTCGTTTACAGGAACAGTCAAAAGTATTCTTTTACATTAAATGGGAAAAACTCTGATGGTAAGAGCCTATTGATTCCCGGTTAGATAAGTTTCAAGAAGTAGTGTGGATTTTCTTTTGCAGTGTAGAAATATAAAATGGGAATTCGATCCAATTTTATCGTCATGATGGAGCCCCTCTTAAATTTTAGAGGGAAGCTCCTGGTTTATATGCCTTTTGGATAATCAAGCCCTGTTTTTAGGTGATATCGTATGCCATAGATCTTTTCTTTTAACTTCACTAATTTTTTGGTGTTATTTGGTGAGGAAATGTAAAAATAAAAAAATATATATGTAATTTGTTTTCAGAGAATCCGGGTGATTTGTTCGGCTTCTTCAACTTCTTTGGCCTTTAAAGTTTTGCGTGACAGAGCGCAGCTTGGCAGTGTTGTTTCCTTTTTCGAAATTCCTCTCTTGTCTCAGCCAGAACGAGTACAGATCGTGAAAAACTATTTGAGCTATTATCGGAAGGTTCTAGATCAGACTGCCTTTTCTAACAAGATGTTGAAAATTGTTACACAAACGGATAGCCCCAATCCTTTCTATTTGCAAATTGCCTGCGATTACTTGAGGATGTATGGCTCCTTTGGAAATGTAAGTAGACACTTTTCTGGGTATTTTGAATTTTTTTTTTCACTTCTTTCTAAGTAGTGTACAAAATCTGTTTTTTTTCCTTCTAGCTGGAATCCATTCTGCAAACTCTTCCGTCGACGACTGAGTTGCTTTTCCATCAAGTAATTCTTCAAATGGAAAACGAGTATGGCAGTATACCGGTTCAGACTGTTCTGGCACTATTGTGTATCACCAAAGAAGGTAAAATTTCAGTGATAGAGAATTTCCCTGCATTTAAAAGACATATCTTTGCATTATTTAATATGTTGACATACACTTTGTTTGCGCATTTTTTTTCTTTATAAATAACTAAATATAACATAAGTTAAATAAGAAATCGGCAGTAATTAATTTATAATATTTTATACTTAAATATTAAATCAAAAATGCAAAAGATTTCACGAAAAAATATTTGTACTATAGTTGAAAATTGAACATTCGAAGTTAAAATTTGATTTTACACAAATATTGCTGGCTCGTCTGTAACAATTTGTTGGAACTGGTTGGAAATGGTAGGTTGGCGTGTCAATAGTCAGTCTAATGAGGATCCTGAGTTTTGGAGGATAGACCAACCAAAATGAATTGAATTGCATCATGGATGGATGTAGACACCCTGTAGATATGAAGTTAGACCTTTGTTGACAAATGATTCGTTAGGTAACGGTTGGTAAAACGGACATTTCTAACTGGGGACTGTAGAATTAGCCAACTGTTGGCCAACCTTATTCGTGCTACTCAGGTAGGGATAAAATCTGAAAAGATTTTTCTTTGTTTAGCTTCAGTATTTCATTTCTCATAGTTGCAATTGTAATTTCCAAAAGATATAAGTTAAAAGAAACCTTATTGCCTATAAAAATATTCAGCTGGTTTGTCCGGAGGATTTAAAAGTATGTTTTATAGGCAGCTAATTATTCCATCCATCTCCCATGTTGCTCTAAAATCTTTTATGTAATCTCGGCAATCTTTTGTATTAAACGCAGCGACTACGTGCAGTGAGAACGTTGGATTTTAAGATCATTTGCGTGCATGAGTGTTATTTTTCTCTAAATTTTATCGAATAGTGTTTGAATTGAAAATGTGCCAACATAACAATAACAGCATGTGAAACATTGATAATGATAAGGAGTATGGTGTTATCGTTTAATGAAGGAGAAAATATAGTTAATCTTACTCGATTCCTTACATGATCAACATAGGGCATTAAAATATACATAATAAAATATACATGAAACAAAATCAAAGTCATGATCAAAAATCAAATGATCAAGAGACATTCCAGCGATAGTTCCAACAGATTTAATGTGTTTTGTGCTATTTTTTTTTAAAGTTATGTACAGGAGAGCACAAGTAGCTTGCTGTAATTATTTTGTAAACTTACGAAATTAACTTAAGCAGTAAACTTAATTCGATTGTAGAATGATAAAATAAGCAATTTTGTTGCACCCACTAAATAATATAGGCAAATAAAACCAAGCGTAAAACAACTTTAATACTGAAAATGTTCAATTTTCAGATAGGCTGTTCTTTTGTTACAGGTGTATGACATATGAGACGTCTAAATGAACGTTAATTTTGTCAAAAAATACCGTGGTGTCTCATTCCAAGCAGAACTCGAAATTCAGCTCCTAAAAGAGTATCGCACACATCAATAAGGAAATCTGCCCCAACAACCGTTATATACAGGGTGTCTCAAAAATAACTTTTTAGGGAGGTATAGGAAACCAGGGTCAGAAATCCATTTATTGACGTCTCACTCCAATCCGAAGACCTAACTTTAACAGTAGGGAAGATATTTGAATGAAATTCATACAAAGATGAGTCTGTTGCGAATTTTGTTCAAATACCTTCACTACTGTTAACGTTAGAAACGAAAACGGGACTTCGGATTGAAGTGAATTTGGACTCAATAAATGGATTTCCGACCCTGGTTTCCTATACAATAAATATTGTTAGTGTCCTATACTTCTCCTAAAAGTTTGGAGACACCCTGTTTTTATAAACTAATCTAAAAACTGGTCACATCTACATTTTACCGCAACTCACTACCTTCAATAATTTACTAAATATACCCGCGAATTAACCCCTTGGGGACGAGCGCATAAGATGCTTAGAATCCTCGATTATTCCCACCAGTTACTTTTTATTTTAAGCTTTGCCTTATTTAATGATAGCATTTCTGCGATTCAATTAGGCGAAAATTTCTGTTTTGAAAAACCGGTGGTAAAAGATTAAAAATTCTGTGAAGGACGCGCGTCGCGAAGGGGTTAGAGCCCAATAAGTTTACTCGAACCATTGTAAACACTGAATGGTAGCACCTATGCAATAGGGCGTTTGTTTATACAGTCAGCTGTTAGTCAGAAGAGCAGTTAGGTGCAGCAGTCTAAGATTAAGCTTTTAGGTTTGTTATACTCGTACATTGTTATTTTTGCCTCAATCAAGATAATTGATAAAGAAATCGTACAAGTTGAATTTTCTCAAACTGAGTGAAGACATGTCCAAGCCCAGAGTCCCACTAGGGATTTTTCGCACACCATACGAACGCTCTGTCAACTGAGCTACCTGGACAACTCTGTCTGACACAGTTTACTTAGACAGTCTTTTGACACAGTTGTCCAGCGTGTGCCGAATTTTCCGTACTCCGTTTAGTACCTCGCGTCGCAATATATCTTTCGAAAAATCCGGCACACGCTTGGCAACGATCCTTCCGGTCACAAGACAGAGATCCGTATTTGTTCTAAATAATTCATACCTTAGGCTCTATTAATGTGCACCAGTTATTGCAACTTCAAGGCCTAGTTTTCATTACTAAAGCATTTTTTATAAAAATCTTTGCATTTTCAAGTTAAACCGAAAAAATTCTTAATATATACCTGGTCATAACTTTTTTTTAAACGATACAACTTTCCGGTTATAGTAATTTTTGATGCACTGTTGGTGTACTATCGAATGGTATAAGGAGTAAGTCAAACAAGGATCGGGTCGAATTTCCTATGGAAATGCCGATACTCCTTTAAGAATGATCCAGATATTGCAACGATAATTTCAACAGATTTCCACTAATTGTGCTTTGTATGAAATGTGATGACATCGCTAAAAGTGCACAATCATTCGGTCAATGACGCGGTGGACATTGTCATATTCCAAAATAGGAAGCGTCTAGCTCTGTGTTGTTTGGACGCAGAGGGCGGACATTTCAACACTTTTTGTAATATCATCCCCATTTTAAATAAGGTAAGTATTGTAAATTCAGTAAAATATCTTCATTATTTTTAAAGTTCAAAATCCGATATAGGGAAGAAATGAATACCGGGAGTGTAATTTTGACTGAATACCCAAGTAGGACAGATTATTGGCCCATCGTTGGCATTTTGTGAAAACCGAAGGTAGATTTGGAAATGGTAGAGTTGGGAAATTATAGGTACAGAGACCCCCTCTGATTTGGAGCGTATTTGAGCAGGATACTGAGCAGCTAACAGCTGGCTCAATGTCGGGCCTTTATTGGCCAATTGCACGGAAAGGTACGCATTACTTACTGTAGGTTAACATGGGATAGCAATTAGCCAACGTTGGCCCAACCATTTTTTGTACTTAGTTAAGTTCTACGGCAAATATTGTTTGTCTTGATGTGTATGATCCCCCCCCCTTTTTTTAACACTTTCCAACATAGTTGAAAATTGTTTATGAATACGGTTTGTCTGTCTGTCCGTGCTCTAACTCGCATAAATAGACTCGGGTTGCCATGCAATTAATTGCCGAAACGTCAGTTGAGACTCACTGTGGAGACGCAAAAAGTTTTTGGTTTCCGTGTGTTTGTTTGTTTGTCTGTCTGTCTGTTCCACGATAACTGCCGTGAAAATGATCCGATTAGGTTGATTTTTGGTGGGTATGTTGGTGAGGTACCCGGAATGAGCTGTATAGTGTTTGGTTCATTCGTTCGAAAGATATAGAATATTTCTTTTTGGGTCATAATGCTTTCCTATGGGAATGCAGACGATTTTCAAATTTCATTTTTAACTGAAATGAAAATTGCATATTTGAATAATGGATTTCAACATAAAATCATGGATGCTAAATTTTCAATATGGAGGTTGTAAATATACCCAATAATATTAGAATTTAGAAATTAATTGTTTAAATTATTGGAAAAATTTTTGCATCTGTTCGGGAAATATAAAACTTTTAATGGTCATATTCAGAAATTTTAAAATGCATTTCTTTTTACTTTGATCTTTAATTTATCAGTTGCTTAGCAACCCTATTTCATAGAATATCAAAATAATAATATTCAAGTAACTCACACTATTATGCTACAATATTTTATTAGCAAAATAAATTATTTTCGGGTGATTTTTAACATTCTATTGACATAAAAGAGATTTAATTTATTTTGATATAAGTTACCGTTTAACTACTATAGAATGATTGCCGAAATAATCTAAAGAAATTAGAGCAGTAAAACAATTCTGAAATATTACAATTACTAGAAATTGAGAACATAAAAGCTATAACAAAAAATACTTTATAGCGCCAAATCTTGTTTGCTATTTAATGAATTGGCAGTGGGTTTACGAATGAACCCTATAGGTTTAAAAGTTTCCAAATATGCCTATTCTGGGAAGATTTTAATGCTATTGTCATCGAGTTAAATTAGGATGTACTTAGATAAAATAAATATTATAGAATGACCATCCAAACGGTTTTTTCGAAGCAAAAATTGTAATAACGCTAGATTTCTAAAATAGCTATAAACGAAAATAGTAGATTCAGTTTACATTTTATAAGTTGCTTTTTTACATGAGATATTACTCAACTTATCTATCAGATGCAGGTGTTTAGTGATTGGCAGATAAGTAAATATTGCTATTTGAGTATTAGGATAACATGAAATTATTTACGAAATTGTTTCTTATCCTAATAAAACCACTCTATAGAACAAAATCCAAGATATACTAAAATCATTCACACAATGAGTAGGAAATCACAGATATAAATTTAATATGATTAGGGGGGTTCAAGGTTATTTAAGCCCCTGAAGAAATGAATTTTTTTATCTAAAAATTACAAGAATAAGAAGTTTATAATAATTTCCGAATATCATTGCATAAACCGAGTTTAATTTAACGCTTCTAATTTCTGAAACCAACGAAGTATTTTATATGCCTATAAATATGTATGCAATATAAAAAAAATTAAATTGCGGATTGTCAGATGCTAAATAATATGAAAAGTGAGATAAAAAAAAAAAAGACTTTCAGAGCTGACGTTGAGGCTCCTGATCTGCAGATTTACTAGTATATGTTATTAAGATTTACTATGGCATGTTTAGTATTGAAAATGAAGTGTCTAGCACTTATAGATCCTTTACAGGGACATTCAAAAGAATTCTGTTACATTACGGTCTATGGGGAAACATAGTTTGCAGTTTACTTTAATGATGTTACACTATTTCAAACATATTGAAATGGATATATATCACTGAGGTACACTACAAAAGGTTCACTACAGAATAGGGTGTACATAGCACTTACATTCAATTACAGGAACACTCAAAGATTTCCGTTACATTACGGTCAATGGGCAAAAATCGTTTGCTGATTTTAATAATGTTTCACTACTTCAAACATATGGAAATTTATATCTATCACTTAGGCGCATTACAAGAGGCTTACTATACTATATTGATTATATAGCATTTGTCGTTCATTTACAGGGACACACAAAATAATTTTTTAATGTACTATCTGTTAACAATAATTGCCTGAAGTGCAATTTTTAGTTACGGCACGCGTTTTTAAATTTAACAAATTTTTCGCCTATTACTTAGTGTGTATAAAGTCTATAGATCATATACAGGGCAGCACAAAAGATCTTGACTACATTTCCGTTTATTGATGGAAATTCTAGAAGAGGAATTTTAAACAGTTCTGTACGTTTCTTAACGGTAAAGATATCTAAAGGTATTTCGGAAGTGTTGGAAAGTGTTACATAATAGAGGCTTGACACATGATTTTTTTCATTTTTTATTTATTTTCTGTTTGTTTTGTTTGTTTGTTTGTTTGTTGAGAAGTATTGCGGTCACCCCATACATAAAGTTGGGAACAGGTGTGTTATATTTGTCGACTTTTCGATTGGCGATATCTACAAGCCAACTCCAAACCAATAACTTGATGCAATAGCCAGGTTACCATTAAAGGAAAAAATCCCTAAAATTTGGCGACTTTTTTCCTTTTTATAACCGATTAAAAAAAAACGGTGCGTGAGTGTAAGACATCATAGCATAAAGTTGTCTTGTTAGTTTACAAATAGAGAGTTTCGTGACCTCTGTACCTATGTATGATTGCTATGACCTATGTATGATTGCTATAACTATATAAAAAAGTTGAAGAAATATAACGAAGGTAGTGTTTGTGTTCATTTTTTGGACATGTGTTTTTTAATGCATAGGTTTAGAAGATGCTGATCTCCACCCCATTCTAAGCTTTGCCATCTTCATGAAAGACCTGAGAGCATTACCACCTTTTGATGAATTAAAGAAAAAGATTGCATCACTAGAACCGGAAAATTTACTCTCTCAAGTTCAATATTGTTCCTTGATGTCTACAATAAGTACTTTTGTATATGGACAGTTCAGGTGAGAATTATATATCTTTAATTTGTTGCTTTAATTTTCAAATAACAATTAAGGGCCTATTTTCCCATCGAACACAAAAATAACTGTCGCCAAACAATGGGATTTAACGCCAAATACATATAATCGTGACGTCACATTTGCTACACGTTCACGATGTTTGGCCATTCATACCGCCATTTAATAACCCAACGGACCAAACACCAAGCTGAAACCGGTTAGCTTACCGCAGTGGTGGAAGGCGACAAAGCAATACCGACAGCAAACACCTGCTCAGGCGGTAAATTAATGCTGAACTGGGTTACAATAGGGCGGTTATTTTGGGCAACAAGATGGTAATGCGTCAACTCCCCTTATAGGAGCCTTCCTTCGTATATCTAGACTACGGAAGATTGTCGAGAAGGTGCACCGCGAGAAAAAAATTGAAAAATATTGGGCATATCTCCCATCCTAAAAGTCGCAGGATAAAGCTCTTCGCCTAAAAATTCCTTCTTTAGGGTTTTGTATACTACTGTTAGAGTTAAGTTTTCCGGAGGAATATAATAAACACAATGATAACGGAAGTTTGGAAGAAACAGGTTGTTTTTTATGTAGTTAGAAAATGTAAACACATATAACATATACAAAAATCATAAATAACATGTAAAATATCCAAATTTTAATTGCTTAATGTTAATAGGCGTATTAAGCAATTAAAATTTGAATATTATAAATGCAAGGGTGAGAAATTTTCTCTGGAAAAATTTCCTAGTATTAAATATGAACATGTAAAATGTCCCTAAAAATTAGATTAAGCCTTGAAATTATGAGCAGAAAAACTTTGGAACCGTCGAACTGCAACAGATATCCGCTTATCACAGTTTTTATCACTACTTCGCCATTGTTTATCCGTTTGCTGATAAAGTCTCATATCATGCACACTTTTTTTGATGACAGAATCCCATAATCTTTGAAAATAGTTTATTGCATCAAATTCTGGAAATGGAAGAACCTAGATCCTTCCTTTTTTAATCCAAGAAAAAAATGAGAAAAACAGTTAACTGATATCCTTCATTTTTTCCTTCCAACATAATGTTTAAAAAGAAATTAAACTGGCTTTTCCAAAAAATAAATAATACAAAGAAAAGTGCCCAGTTAAACTGATGGCATTGAGCTCACAGGCTATTCACACTAATTGTATATTATACTCTTATTTCAAAGAATAATGCCCCTCGAAAAATAAAGAAATCGACAATAAATTAAGGCGGATTAGCCCCCGTCCCCTCCTTTTATACTTAACCAACGAACCCCCAAAACTAATCAGGAAAGCGCCTTATCACAATAAACCTATATACAAAATTTGAAGCAAATCTGATAATTCTGCTTGAAAAACCCATTTATCTAAATTAAAGGGGTTGATTATCCCCTCCCTCCCTTTTATACTTAACTAATGAACGCCCATAACTAATCAGGGAAGCGACTTATCACAAAGAACCTACATACAAAATTTGAAGCAAATCGGATGATTCTGCATGAAAAATCCATTTATTTAAATTAAGGGGGAATTACCCCCCCCCCCTTTATACTTAACCAATGAACCGGCAAAACTAATCAGGGAAGCGCCTTATCAGAATGAACCTATATACAAAATTTGAAGCAAATCGGATATTTCTATCAAGAGTTATCGTGTTACGTACACACATACGTACGTACATGGGTACACACATACGTATTATGTACGTATTACGTACACACATACGTACGTACAGAACCTGCGGGCACATTAGCTCTCAGGCTCTGATAGCTTGTGAGCTAAAAATGTAATACGTACATCGCGTTCTAGCAGTGCAGTTGAAATCAAACGTGACGTCACGCTTTTGTATTTATAGGCGTTAAATTATATTGTTTGACGACAGTTATTGTTATGTGTTATAGAAAGTAGGCAAGTACCCAATTAAGTATTGAATGTTACAACCATTTTTCGCCATCGTAGGATAAGGGAACACATGTGAACAACGCCTATTTCATCTAATTAAAACATAAGAGAACAAAATCTTTAAAAAATTGTCAATAGTTGATATATCGACGATTTTTCAGAAATTTTTATCTGATGTTAAATAGATAAGATGGATGCTCCCTTTTTCCTATTATTTGATTTTTCCTCTTATTGACTATTTATTTGATTATATTCTTTGTATACATATTTATCGTTTTGCATTTTTATGTTTTTCAGAGAAGAAACCTTCAATTTGGTAGGTACAGAATTCGAAAAAGCAATAGAGACATTTTATCGGAATAAAAATTTCAAATCTCTTTCAAAAAGTCTGCATTGTATTTTAGCAGGTATTGTATTTTAGCATGGAAATATTCATCCTTTAATTCATGTGTTCATTTAGATTTTCCTATTAATGTGAAAAATAGTTAATTTTAAAAACTATTTTAGAGCTTATTTTCAGACTTTCAACAGTTAATATATTTTGTTTTTTCTTCGTGGGCCTATTTCAGAATGTTAAAGGGAACTCGCTATGCTTTTCACAGTCTTTGTAATTTAAGTGTTTTACAATAGCATTCCAATTTACAGTGACGATTTACAATGCGCATATGCATTGCGCATAGTATTAAATGATTTTTGAAAGAAAATATTAATATATTTTGTTTTTTCTTAGTGTGCCTTGTTACCTTATGCTTTTAACAATCTTTGTAATTTAAGTATTGTACAATAGCATTTTGGCATATAGTATTAAACGATTTTTGAAAGAAAAGAAAATGATTTATTAACAAAATAGACAATTCTGTTAGTAGGGAAGATTATGGAGGGATGGGACAAATTTAACAAAAATATTTTTTACAAATTACGTTTCGCGATGCAAAAGTGAAATTTTCAGAATAACGCCTTGAAACATTTTTACATATTTAAAAAACATAAATTTGATGATAATAAATAAAATTTTAGGTTAATAAACCAATTAAATTAATAAGAAAAATGTCCCATCCCCCCCTCATGTGAGGAAGGGATGGGACATGTTTTTAAAATGAAAATTCATATTTAATTTTCAAAAATGGGGTGAAAAAAATGACAAAAACAGTGTGACATTTGCATTCCTGGGGTTTATTGTAAATTCCAACATTTATTTTATCTTATACTATGCTTTGTAAAATCCAAATCAAATGAAAAATTTATGCTTGTGTCCGATTAGTGCCGCCAATTATTTTTGGTGGATGTTTTTGCAATTATGTCTTGTTCATCAATGATGGAACAGTCATAATGCACTTTTACATAGCTTTTTAAATAGTATATTGCCATGTAAAAATAAAAGTTTGCAGTTTGAGTTCAATAATTATTTCAAAACAGTAATATTTTATTTAAAAAAGCTAAGGAAATTGATATCATAGAAATAAATATAAATATTTAATACTAATGGTTGAAATTGATAAATAATGCATGAGTAAGAAAATAAAAATTTGCACTTCTTTAATTTTTCAATGTGTATTTGTTTTTAAAAGAAATGATGAAAGTAGTTAAAATTCCTTTTTAACTTGCAAAATAATAAGTTTTATTTGTTACACTATTCAATTCCAAAATAAGATCGTCTTATAAATGTAAAATACAAAAATGTTGTATGTAATTAAACAGTATTATCTGGATAGCTATATCATTTGGGAGGGATGGACATGGACATGTCCCATCCCTCCCTGAGTCATAGTGTTGCATCCCTCCCTTAGAGCAACATTTAAAAAAAATAGACTTTTACAAATGACATGTGGCTTTTAGTCTTAACTTAACTGTTAATTCATAAAATATATTCTGTTGAGTTTATACAACATTAAAAACAAATAAGTTAGCAACAAATGAATGAGATTGAAAATTTACATTAAAAAACTGAGTAGTTAGTTACTTTTGATATTGTAAAATAGTCTAATTCACAAACTCATAGATGCTTGCATCTGAAAAAATTTTCAGCAACAAGTAGGATGCAATGAATACTCCATTTGGTGGAAGAGTCATAAATTAAAAATAAAGCTTATTTTAAGCATTACTACAGATGTCCCATCCCTCCGTAATCTCCCCTATAATATGAAAAATTGTTTGAAATAAAATTTAAAACCCTTTCTTCTCCTACAGATTTTACAGGCTCCTAATATTTTGTAGTATTTTTATGGTACTTTTAGAGATGGCCAGGGCTTTACAAATATGATAAAATTTGGTAACCAGCAAATAATTATGGTTGCCAGTAAAAAATACCATAGTATTTACCACCACCCTTCTTCCTTTTCAAAAAGCACAAAAGTTTTTTTTTTTAATTAATTGAGAAAAAATAATAACAAGCATAATTTAGAATTATTAGTTACATAGTTTAGACTAGTACATAATTTAGTTTTATAGATTTACTTCAAATGAATTACTTATAATAATTTCTATGTTATTATTCTTTAAAATGAATGTGATGAATCAGTTTTGATTCTGAACGCAAAATTCTGATTTGAAACTTACAAAACAAATGGAGCATTTTTTAGCACTCTGTCCAATTTTAAATGCCACGGAGGCTGGATTGACACTATTTCTTACTGCTTTATTGAAATCTCCCCCCTCCCCCTACATTTTAATTACGTGACATGCTAGCTGGCTAGAGAGGAAAATAATGGCATTTTCTGTGTATGAGATGGAAAATGTAATGGAAACTTGGTTCTTCCATTAAAAGTACGAGAGAAGAGGAAGATCACTGCTTCCATTGCACGAGTAGAGATGAGGGAGAGAAAAAATGTGGTTTTTGCTCCTTTCTTAGGTCAGTTTTTCTCACAAACAAACAAAAAAACCCGCCAGATTAAATAGCTTGCTCACCAGGTAAGAAACTTGATCCGCATTTGTCAAGCGCTGCCTATAACTTTAAGTGTAAGATTACCAGAAAGTTAATTTAAGAGAAAAAAAATACCATGGCATATCGCTCAGCCACAAGAAGCGTGACACAACTCAAAAATATATTTAACAGGAGAGGCAAAACAAGATTTTACGTTAAAGTTTTGTTTAATTTAAAATCGTATGTACTGTAATCATACTGTACGGATACATGATTGTATGTTTCTTGCAATTAGGTAAAACATTGTAAAATGTATGTTAAAATGTGTACAATATTTTTATTCTTGGACTTCCTTTTTGCTGTAATATGTATTTTTAAATGTTCAGTACAGTATATACCGGGTGTTCCAAAAATGACTGACAATTTGAAAAATCAAAGAAAAACGGATGGCGATAGAAATGTACGGTTTGCTGCATTCTGCTTAGGTAACCAGGGAATTTATTCTTACCAATTTTCAAAATTAGTTAAAATTTTGTTCAACAGATGGCGCTGCTGACTAGGAAAAACTAGATATCCTACATAAGAAATCTTATGTAGGATCTCTAGGAAAAACTATAAAACAATGTTTTCAAAATAACCACCGTTTCCAGCAACAACGTCGCGCAGTCTGAGGACACAATTCGCAGATACCCGCGAAAACATTTCGGTTGGAATGTTCTGACAAGCAGCAGAGATGTATTGTTCCAGTTCATTTACAGTTTGTGGATTGTGACGATACACCTGGTCTTTCAAGTACCCCCCCCCCCCAAAGAAAAAAATCGCATGGAGTCAAATCTGCGATTTTGTCCTCAGACTGCTCCACGTTGTTGCTGCAAACGGTGGTTATTTTGAAAACATTGTTTTGTAGTTTTTCTTAGTCAGTAGCGCCATCTGTTGACGAACTTTGTAACTAATTTTGAAAATTTGGTAAGAATAAATTCCTTGGTTACCTAAGCAGAATACAGGAAACCGTACATTTTTATCGCCTTCAGTTTTTCTTTAATTGATTTTTCAAATCGTCGGTCATTTTTGGGCCACCCGGTAAAAAACATTTATAAAGTACCGGCCTGTACTAAGAGGTCAGAAAATATAAATCAGAACGGGTTTTGATATAAACAATATTTTTAATAATATGGGGGGGCAGAAGTAAGTAAGAACCCCGGGCCTTTCCAGAGTGCCCTTTCGCCGTATTAGGCCGGATAGTCAAGAGTCTACAGTACTTCTAATAAAAGATACATAAGTTATTTAAAGATTAATCTAGACATATCCAACTCAGGGGGTACTGTTAAATCTTTAAAAAGGTCAATTTCTCCAAAATATATATATATATATATATACACAACAGCAAATATTGTCTGAGCATTTTAAAACAAACCGCATAAAAAGAAATCCTTATGATTTTGTGTCAGGTATTTTCAATGGAAGGAATGATTAAAAGAATGCTAAAAATGTAAACGTGCTCATTTTAAATTGCGCGCTAGATTTTCCTTGAACTACATAATATTTTTACATAGAATTTTTATACACTATATGGCCAAAAGTCTCCGGGCACTTTCGATTTTAAACGTTTTGTCGAATATCCAGACAAATGACGAATTGTTCTGGAACTGCAGCGATGTAAAGAATATGTTTGACCCCATACTTTTCAGCGAAGCTTTGGTCACAAGGGCAAATAGGGAACCACCAACAAATTGAATAAAAAAATATATTTGCGATAGTAAAATGAAATGTTCCAAATGATCTGTAGTTATAGCACATGATTATGTGAGTCCTGTTCAACATTTGTGTACAAATAGCACGTTATATTCATAGAAAGATTTTTTTTTTTTTTTTTTAATAATCGAGATATTTTCGCAATGTTTTGGTTTGGCATGCAGCGTTTCCAATAACGCCATTTACGGGAAACTTGAAAAAGTATAGTAGAAGTAACATACTGCAATTAAAATATAAATATATTAAATGTTTGATGGAATAGGGGCAGTTGTATCAAAATTTAGTAATTATGAAGCTCGTTTCAGTTTTGATGTATATTTTTTTAATAATTTTAACAAATATATATATATACACACTATATTGCCAAAGGTGACCGGTCACTTGCGACTTTAGACGATTTGTTAACTATCTAGAAAAATACATGAGGAATTAACCTGAAACTACAGGTGTGTAAACAGTATAGTATATGTTATATATTTCCGCGAAGATTTTTTTCCGAAACCCCATAGGGGACTGTCAACAAATTGAAAAATAACGAATATCTTTTGGATTACCCTGTAAAAACTAATGTAGCAAAAGCGTTCAAACTCGAGATTATTAATAAGTGGCTTATTGTAATATACTGTGTTCATTTTTCTGAGGATAGCATGTATTCTCGAAGAGAAATTAAGGTTTTTATAAAAAACAGTCCCAAATTTCGCCAAGTTTTTTGCTTATAATTTGCAGAGTTCTTAATATAAAAAAAAGTTACTTTGAGAAAATATGTCAAACAACATTGTACATAATACTCTGCAATCGGAATTAAAAAAAATAATAAAAATTGGATGAAAAATGAGCAGGTTTACTAAAAAATGTTTCACTGCGCATGCGCGAATGCAATCAAAATATAATATGCATAATGTATTAGCTAAGTATATAGAGCAACTTTTGTGAAAGTCTCAAAATGATAGCTTGAAAATTCTGAAAATTATCGTCGATAGAATAAGCTCGAAATCCGTTGTTCCCAAAAAGAAGCGAAAAGATGAGGGGTTGTATCAAATATCTGTTGATTAGTGCCAAGATAGCGTACACAATATAGCACGTAATACTATATTTGGATACAACCCCTCATCTTTTTGCTTCCTTTTGGGAACAACGGATTTCGAGCTTATTCTATCGAGGATAATTTTCAGAATTTTCAATCTATGATTTTGAGACTTTCACAAAAGTTGCTCTATATACTTAGCTAATGCATTATTCACATTATATTTTGATTGCATTCACGCATGCGCAGTGAAATATTGTTTAGTAAACCTGCTCATTTTTCATCCAATTTTTATTATTTTTTAATTCCGATTGCAGAGTACTATGTACAATGTTGTTTGACATATTTTCTCAAAATAACTTTTCTTTATATTAAGAACTCTGCAAATTATAAGCAATAAACTTGGCGAAATTTGGGACTGTTTTTATAAAAACCTTAATTTCTCTTCGAGTGTACATGCTATCCTCATAAAAATGAACACAGTATATTACAATAAACCACTTATTAATAATCTTGAGTTTGAACGCTTTTGCTACATCAGTTTTTACTGGGTAATCCAAAATATATTCGTTCTTTTTCAATTTGTTGACAGTCCCCTATGGGGTTTCGGGAAAAAATCTTCGCGGAAATATATAACATATACTATACTTTTTAAACACCTGTAGTTTCAGGTTAATTCCTCATGTATTTTTCTAGATAGTTAGCAAAACGTCTAAAATAGCAAGTGACCGGTCACCTTTGGCAATATAGTGTATATATATATATATATATATATATATATATATATATATATATATAATACACTATATTGCCATCCATATAGTATATATATATATATATATATATATATTTCTCTCATACATATACACATTAATATTTTTCAACTTATGAAAAAATACCTGTTTCCATAAGTATTATTTTTTATAGAATTATATCATTATTTTAATCGTTGAGCGAAATTTTATCATCCAGATAACGCATTTTTATATAACTACAAGCTGACCCGCCCGGCGTTTCACGAGCCCCTAATAATAACGTTAGATATACCTAAAATCAGTGTTGAATGATTTGATATTTGTTAACGAAAATCTTTCCAAACGCACCTAATGTTTACGTCGGCAACAAACACCCTAAAATTTGTATGATTTTATATTTTTAAAGGAAAGTCCATCCAAATGAACATAATGTTGTTCACCACAAGCGTACACCCTCCAATTTGTATGATTTTATATTTTTGAACAAGAATCTATCCAAACGAATCTAGAGTGTTGGGTGCAACTGCCTTCGTCATCGTACACCGGGGTGCTACGCACGGTCTGTTTTTGCATACAAACATCGAATTTGTATGATTTTATATTTATTAAACGAATTTTTTTCAAACGAACTAAGGGACTCGTTATAGTGATTGCCGCTTTAATTTCTGACATCTACCTATATTAAACTTTTAGTTCTGACCAAAAGTTCCTGAGATAACGTAAATAATATAAAATGTACACCTGTCTCTCACTCTTTTAAAACGCGAAATGATATCTTCGAGTGTGTTAAAAATGTAGAGGTTTACCCGGACATGCGCAAAAGCAAAAACCCTTCCGAAAATGTTCTAAAGCACAATTATCTTAAAACGGAAAACGATATCTTCAAAGGCACTGAGAGAAAAAAAATCTCTGGCGAATCCGTGAAACGAATTGAAGAAAAAATATTTTTTTAAATACTAAATTAAACAGATATAACATATATAGCAATCATAAATAACATACAAAATGTACATAAAAATTAGATAAAGCCTTGAATTTATAAGCTAAACATTTTTCGAGACGCCGAACCTTGTTTCTTTTCTAAGGATATTCACTTATCACCGTTTTTAATATATATTACAGCGCCATTGTTTATCCGTTTTCAAATAAAGTTTGTATGATTTTATATTTTTGAACGAAAATCTATCCATGTCCATTAGGGCACACTTTTTTTGGTTATGGCAAAATTTTATAATCTTGAAAATAGGTTATCGCATCAATTTCTGTAGATGGAAGATCTCAGAACTTTATCAGTTTTTTAAATGCGAGAGAAAACAGAGGAATAGTACTTAACTAATATCCTTCATTTAGAAACATTAAGCTGGCTTATTCATAAAATAAATAAAAGTACAATTCGTACATCACATGCTGGCGCAGAAATCAAAAGTGACTTCGCGCTTTTGTATTATTGACGTTAAATGAACATGTTTGGCGACAGTTTTTATTTTATATAAAAACAGATAGTAATAGATATATTTTATTATGGTCCACGGGAAAATAGACAAGTACCGAAAAAACTGAAATTATGAGAATTGGTTTATATCCGTAGTTATATCAACTTGTTGAACGTACGGGCATATAATGGTGTACAAAAAGACATGTTATAATTCTAGTGTTTCAATGATGAAACAAATTCAATTAAACATTTTATTTATTTTGCAATATAACGATAATTATTCAAAATACCAAATAAGTTACGTAGAAACATAATTTTTTACCCTTGTTTTATAAGAACATCCTTGAATGCCCATTAAATCCTATTTAACCAAAATAAGTCGTCTAAAATCAGCAAAGAACATGGAAAATGTTGAGCCAACATACCTGTATCCATAGGCACATCCTTATGCCATTTCGATTGTTTTTGTAAACAGCTGCAAGTATGATAAGGCTTATGTCGAATTAAAAAAATATATATCACTAAAATTAACTGTGGCAACGGTTGGTATCGATAGTGAACTAAGACTTAAGATCTAAGACTTACCTTTTTACATTCAATGAGCCAAGTCCACACGTTTGACTAACGCTCTTTAGCCGCCCGTATGTTCTAAACCTTCCTTACTTTATTTTCGCGTTTCCACGAATTAAAAAAAAAGGAATGTCCATAGGTAGTCTGTCCTTGGGTCTCCCCTAAATAAATAAATAAATAAATGATAATACATTATATATCACATCGTAACATATCAAAATATATAAAACAAAATCGATATCATGCGTTTTATTTATAAGGAACTCGAACCAAGTGGCTGATATACATTTATTAATTTATCAAAATAAATAAATAAACATCAGCAAATAAAACAAGCTTTTGCATCACAAAACACTCAAATTAATTTTACCTCACCTTTTAAATAAAACAAGTAAGTAAAATAACTGAAAATCTTCCATTTGTCATTTTAAAAAAATTGCTAGATTCCGAATTTTTCCAGTACAGGTAAAGTGTTTGCCTAGTATATCTCTTCTGACATAAACGATTACTTACTTGAGTCCTACATTGTATTGTGATGCATCGCAGATAAGTGCATGAAAAGTGAATTTGTAAAGACGAATTCTAATCGATCACCATTGCATACTTTTTTGAACTTTTTTGTTAATTTTTACTGATCCAATCGTCTTGAACGAATGTGGAAAAGTGGGCCTTGATTGAATACTTAAAAGTGTTAAGAAGGAAGTAAGAGTTTCAAAACTCGTTCAAGGTTCACTTTCAAGTAATCCTTATGCATAATTACGTAAAAATGTTAAGAAGCCTTTAGAATGATGATTTAAATATTTGTTCTTAAAGAAGTCTCGCATATTTTTTGATTGCGCTTAATAGTTCTTCCTATTTGCAAAAAGGGTGGTTGGAGAAATATGTTCCCAAATACTGCTTTATTTATTCCTATACTTTCTCTTGCTCTTTTCTCTAAAGTTGTTTTTAGGGGTTAAGGGAGTTTGTTGGCCTTTCCTGAATGTCTGACATTGCATAAATGTTCTCTCGAAGCCGGTTTTAAAAATTAAAACACATATTGAAGTTGTAGCGATTTTTGTCGCGAATGATACTTGGGAAAACTTTAAATCCAACTTTCTTGATACAATCTTTTTAACACTTAATCCCATAGCAGTTTCGTTTATTTATTTATTTATTTTTTTTTTTTTTGGCATTATATACTAAAAATAGAGACAAAACACCACTTTTTCCGTACTAAAATATTTTCTTTATATAATCGAAAATCCTTTCTCCATTTAGTTATTCCCCATTTCTACATTCCAGTTAAGACCCTAGGGCCCGGTCCAGGGCCCCTTTAACTTTTGTTGCACCATGCATTTTTCACCCCCCTCCTCCCCTAATTGTGTCATTCTTTCAATGCATAACTTTAAAGTTGAGTCTTGAACTCCTCTCCCCGGGCCAACACCCTCATATTTTTATTAGGGCGCTAGGGTCCCTTTTTAAGCATTCCCCCATTTTTCCCCATTTTAGACGCATTTCTTTAAAATTGTATTCTAATGATTAATTCATATCCTATGCTTAATTTCGACTAATTGAAGATCTAAAGCGCTAAGTACTAGGACCTTTTAACATGTTTTCATCTTGGAGCCCTGCTCTCGACTATCAGTTGCCCTTTCCTCCCACCCTTAAAAATGGTCCGATTCACTAGTTTTTTTTTCTCTAACAACTTCTTAGGTCCTCCAGCTACTACATGAACGACAAAAAAAATTTCTCCGACTTCAGCTACCACCAATTTTGAATATTAATCTCCTTTTTGGGGCCCTTGGTGCAGCTTCTTTAAAAATGATCAGATTCGCTTACAATTTTCTTTAACATAGTTCTAGGGTTCTTCGGCTACTCTATAAACCACTAAAAATTTTCCTTAGACTCCCAGCTACCACATTTTTCGAATATTAATATTTTTCGGTATCAACGTACGTTTACTCACTGCAGCCGTAAATTAAAAATCAATCCCGTTACTGTTTATCGTAAGTGATTAACTTTAGAGATGGGGGGGGGGGGGGTGATTTCATCCGTAAATTAATTTTCGCGTAATGTTAAAGATAATTGTGTTAAATTTTCAGGAGGGGGAGCACCTTCCATCGCCTGGGGGCACATTCTTTCTCCGAATTCAACGGGAATTGGTGTATTTAACTTAGATTACGATCCAGCTACTTTCTGTATTATGAAAGTTTTATCTTAGACTTCAGTTCCAACATTTTCGAACATTAACGATGCATTCTTTTCTGGAATTCTATGCGCCGGATTTCAACGGGAATTGGTTCATTCAACTTAGATTACGATTCAGCTACTTTCTGCTTTATGAAATTTTATCTTAGATTTCTGTTACTACCATTATCGAATATTAACGGTGCATTATTTTCTCAGGCTTTAAGGGCTCGATTTCAACGGAAATTAATTCATTCAATTTAGCTTACGATTGTTTTACAGATTTTAGTTCCACTTACCAACACCAGGGGGCGCATTCTTATCTCCTGTTCAATGGACCCGATTACTACGGGGCTTGGCTCATTTAACTTGGTTTTGGATTGTCTTCAGCGCGTTCAAGATACTCCTGGTATACGCTGCCTTAGGAAGAAGGGACCCAGGTCAGTTACGTTCTGAAAGAGGTTTGTTGGGAACGCTGCCGAAGGCATTGGAACCCCCGAAACTAGGTTTATATGAAAGATTTTCCGAAGATATAAAATCATACCCGATCAACCCCGATACCCACAAGTTAAAGAATTTGAATTAAGAATGGATAAATGCTGAAAACCATAACATTAGAGATGCAATATCAATTACAAGGAAACATTAAAAAGTTACGCACTATTGTAATGAAAAGATTATAAACTAATAGAAAAATAAAGAAACTTCACAAACCATTTCAATGTCAACATCACATCCATTCTAACAATTTTGACAAGCACATAGAATGATTGTATAGATACAATTAGAGTTAAACAAGTCATAGAAATTTTAACAAATTGTAAAATTACCACATTCTAAAATTGGAAGGAGTGAGAAGTTGACTCTTTGGAAGAGTGAGAGGCATTTTCACTCTTTTAGGAGTGAATTTTATAAATATGCACTCTTTAAAGAGTGGAATTTTCCACTCTCTAGGAAGGAGTGAAATATCTCACTCCGTTGTCGAGAGTGACTATCTCACTCCGTTGACAAGAGTGAATAGTTCACTCCGTTGAGAGTGAAGAAAAACAGTTTTTTCCAATAAAACCACAAGATGGTGCCAGTTCTCGGATACCCCGTTATCGAAACGAAACGCCTAAAATGAAATCCCTTATATATAGTAGCACGATTTTAAAAAAACTGAAAAAGGCATTGAAATAATAAATGAATCGATAGAATTATGAACAGGAAATATATTTTATGCTTTACAAATTGCAGGATTTGCCAGTGCTAAGAATGGTGCAGGGAAAACAAATATTTGAAGTAAATTTATGCTTAGCTGCAACACAATTTTGCTTCTATTTTATAAACAGAAATTTAATATCTCTGAATGCTAATTATTTTCCTCTTTATTTAAATAACCTATTCTACATATTTTATATCATTTCTAACCTGTTTATGAATATAAACAAAATATAATTATACAGATTAAATTTTCTGTTATTTTTAGCACGTTTGAAATTAAAATGTAAAACATAAGAGAAATGAAAAACGTTGCATTTAATCACTGATTTTATACCATTTATTATAGAAAAAAAAAAGAGTATAAATGTGTCGGTAATAGTCTTAGGAAAAATTTAACAGCTATAATTTAAGAAAAAAAATACGTTTTTTACCCTGACTGAAATTTCCCCCCTAAAAATTAGTTTTGAAAAGTAAATTTGGGGGCCCCTTTGTATTTTAGTGGGTTCAAGTTCACCTTTGTATTTCAATTATGGAAACATTATTAGCAAGAAAAAAATGAATGAATAAATAAATAACTGCTTTGTTGTAACGGAATTTTTGTCATAGCGGAAATGTACAGACGGGTGTTCGCACATTTTTTAGACGATTTCGGCGTTGTTGTTTTTAACAACGTTTAAAATATGAATAATGCTTTCTGAAATAATCTGTATGGCAATCTTGTTTCTTGATTCTAATTCTGCGTGATGCTTTCGATGGTAGAAGGTTTTTTGTAAAATTTACAGGGTTATTGCTTCCCATGCCTCTTTAAAAACTTTCCAGATTCGATCAATCGTAGTGGTTTTGCCCTTTGAAAGAGTTCTTTTCAGCAGACCAAATGCACAATAAACTATAAGAGAAACGTCAGGTGACTGGAGGAATATGTTTGAAAGGTATAAATACAATACCTGTGTGAGTTTTTAATGTTTTCAACGAATACAGCGGTAGTTTTTGAAGTATGAGCAGTAGCTTTGCTTTGATGCAGTTTCACCCTTTAAAAGTCATTGTAATAAAGAAAATGGCATTTTTTCTGTAAATATCGGATGTAACACATTCTCTTAATAATATAATGAATTGATTGTAACATTTTTGTCCAATATTCTTATTTTTATTTTCCCATTGTAAGATAAATTTGCGATAGTCATAAATCCTTACCTGAAACTTCGTTTTCCGCCTTGAAATGGGCTCTTTTTTTTTCCTGTTTTTTTTTCCATCTGGTATCTTTTTACTATGTATATGTACTGATTTTTGGAATAGCACTTTCCAATCAATTGTTATGTTTATTTCGCACTAAAAAGTTTTTATATTATGCACTTTGCAATCATTTTAGACTGTCGAATTAGCATACTTCTGTTCGAAAGAAAAACAAAAAACGCATCTTCCCATTCACAGCTTTTTTGCATGCGCAATCTTGAAATAAGAATAAATTTGAAAGTATCAGACGATAATATAAATTACACATAAGTTGTTGTCAGAATTTTTTCCTCTAAAATAATTTCATTTTTTTAAATCAGTTATCAATTTTTTCTAAAAAATGTGCGAACAGTCTCTGTATTATATGATAACAAAAAGAAAGTTTCAGTTTTCTTATTTACACCGTTGAGAAACACCGTAAGTATTTGATTTCTGCACAAATTTAATAAGTGTGCTCGAATATCACAAAAGAAACAAAGCTAAAATAATGTAATAAGAGTTTTTTTTATCGATAGCGGCTGTAGCATGCTGTAGGTACCAGCTCTCGTCCGAGCGCAGAAGTCAAGCAGCAACGAGCTCGGTTATTAGTTGGGAGGGTGACCGCCTACGAACGAGCGTGTGTAAAAATGAGTTTCTCTTTTTCATTCAAGAATTTTAGTCACTCCTAAGAGAGTGACTATTCACTCCTATCAGGGGTGAAAAAACTCACTCATTTTGCAAGAGTGGATAGTCACTCTTCTGAAAGAGTGAGTATCCACTCATGTTCAGAGTGAATTCTCAGGAGTGAGTATTCACTCTTTCAGAGAGTCAAGAATTTCACTTTTTCCTAGAGTGAATAGTCACTCTAAAGAGGTTGGGCAAATTTTGACTCTGCGATAGAGTGAATATCCACTCCTCCGGAGTGAATAGTCACTCTTTCTTATTTAGAATGCATATATATATATATACACTATACTGCCAAAGGTGATTGGCCACTTGCGATTTTAGACGTTTTGTTAACTATCTAGAAAAATACATGAGGAATTAACCTGAAACTGAAGTTGTGTAAACAATATAGTATAGGTTATATATTTCCGCGAAGATTTTTTCACGAAACCCCATAGGGGACTGTCGGATTCCACTTCTCAGTCCACACTACTTCGAAATAAATCCGGTCTATCGATATGCTGCCACCACCGATATTAAAACGTGATATCGGGCACGATCCGTGATGTATATTCAAGAACAACCTAGCTCTTTCAATTAAAGTTAAAATAATAATTTATTAACAATATTTACACTTAAACTCGGATGTAAATTATCCGGTTTAACACTAAATCAAAACAATTACAGAAAACGCTCTACGTGTACCGTTAGACTGCGTTGATTCACTCAGAACCGAGATTTCTCTTAATCTCACACACGCTATCTCTCTTCCTTCCGAGAGATCCCGTTCCATACACGTGCTCAGAGCTGCTCTCTGAAAACCAACCTACACACCTCGCTGCCACGCTAGAACTACCTTCCTCTCTGGTCATTCTCCAGAGCACCTTTTTGTCTACGGGGCTACTGCTCTGCTTCCAAGGGTCGCTTGACAACCGTTCCTCCCTCTTGACTGATCTGTCTTCTTAAATAAAAGGGTGCACTCTCTTTCTTATCTATCAAATGCAATGGAAATACTTCTTTCACGTCGTTCCCCTTCGGATTAAGATTTTTCTTATAAAGCCTTCAACGGTACACAATAGATACATATACAATACGCTAATCCCTTAAGAATAGCTTTCAACTCTTGCAACTGTAAGAGAAGAACCTGACACCCCCCCACCTTAGCGGAAAATATGCCTTTTAGGGGCTAATTTTCCTCAAACTATGTAATGTCTGAGAAGAGTTCAACAGTTCCTTGATAGGTTTCTTCATTACTACAATTACATAAATATTTTAAGGTGTCTGAAAATTTAACTACTGACATCTCTAATGAACCATATACTAATGTGATAACTACAGAAAAAAATTACACAATATGCTAATACACTGTTATAAACACAAGATGCAAATACACTTATAAATACACAAAAAAATAAAGTTACACTAGTATTATGTCATTTCAATGTCAGTCCTTAGGCTGAGATTGCTGGAGGCGGAACTTTTTCCTTCCAGTGCTTCCTCGTTAACTTAATTGGTACATCCCTTTCCGCAATGCATCCCTTTCGGCAATTTCCGCTTGAATGGCTAACTTCTGCCTCTGATGTCCCAATTATATCTTCCTCTAACCAATCAGGCACTTGCCTGTCCAAGTCCTCTTTGTACGTAATAAAGACATTGTACAATTTCTGCCTTATCTTATCCCTCTCCGGCTTACGACCAATCCGATTTTTCTCCATTTCTACCAGTTCGATAGGACCCATAAATAATTCCTTATTTTTCCTTAAGATTGATTTTATGTCCCCAACTTGAATATTTGTTAATCCTTTTATCTCAAATCCCTTCCTGTCTTTATTTTCCGGTTGTTCTCTGTCTAACAACAGATCTTTCCTACAGTCTTCAAACTCCCTGTCACTATCCAAGACAATATCGACTACTTTATTTTTAGCCATAAATGCTCTCATTTCATCTTGATACACCAATTTCTTACTCCCGTCCCCTAACTCAACTATAACTGCAGGTCGACATATTTCCTCTTTCTCCTTATTACTCACATTCATTTCCCTCGTTAATCGACATTCTACACATGATTCGCAAAACGTTTTAGCTTCCTCTACCATATTTTCCCAATAAAATGAATGCTTGATTCCTTCTAACATTTTCTTAACCACGTGATGTTCTCCATATAAGGAGGTATGCGCTAGTTTTAGAATTTCCTCCCTTCTAATTTTAGGTATTACTAATTGAGCTACCGTTTCATCTACCAATTTCTCTTTATGATATAATAACCCATTAACAAGATAGTAAGACCCTTTATCATTTTCAGCTAATTCCCACGCTTTCTCTAAATCTTTACAATTCATTTGGGATTCCTGAAATGTATTTAGACTACTTTCCGTAACTTGATTAATCTTACTTTTCTCTACCTCGGCTTTTTCCTTCTCATGACTTTGTAAATTTTCCGATCTCGTTTCTACGACATAACGGTTATTATTACCATTTCTAATCCCTTCCCCTTCTTTCACTTTATTCCTACTATCTTCCTTACATTCCTTTTCTACCGATTGTCTTAATGATTTCTCTTGGTTTAACCCTGACAATTCATTAGCCACGTCAGGATGTAAAATTACCTGTTCCTTACTATTATCAATTATCGCGCAAAGTACATCCTGATGAATTACATTAGTTTCTCCGCGTTTTGGAATAGCTAAAGGTAACTGAATTAATGGAGATTTCACTGCCTTACCAAATATCCCTTGTAAATATATGCTACTAGCCCCTCTTAATTTTTCTGCTGGTACTAAATCTTTATGAACGACGCTAATTTGGCAACCAGAATCCACCAATCCTTTTGTTATCTTCCCATTTACACTAACTTCCACTTTCTCGAGATTATTTAACTTCTCTCCAATAACTTTAGCTCTCCAATTCCCTCTTGCTCCGATTCTTGCCATACTCGCTCCCCTTGGTAATTCTTTAATTCCTCGCACTGAGACATTATTGATACTAGCCCTTGGTTCTTGTCGGTTATTAATTTGATTACTTCCCTCATTATTTCCTTTTGTACAAAATCGCTGAACATGTCCTCGTTGAGAACACTTGAAACAGATAGGCGTCGTATCATTAGGTTTCTTATATTCCGGTTTTCTACCCAAAAATGGACTAACTTCATTATTCCCATTTTGTCTCCAATTACTACTAAATCCCTCATCTTTTGCCCTTCTAGAATCTTCATTATTCACATACCTTTCTTTACCTTTATAACCTTTATAAGTTACCGCATAAGATTTTTGTTTAGCATCAAAGAAATTATCACATTCCTTAGCAATTTTAGAAACTTCTAACCAATTACTGTGCTGAGTTAATCCAACATGCGTCGCGGTTTCCTCATCTAACGTAGTTAACAACTTATCTGTGACAATTAACTGATTAACCTTCTCATACGTATCTGCACCTCTAATCTTACAGTAATTTTCCCATGTTGCTATTAAACGTGACACAAATAATACATGAGTTTCATTTTGATTCCTTCTAGCCTTCTTGAAATTTTCCAAACACGCCTTCGGTGTCGGCTCGTGTTCCCTTAGAACTAATTCCTTAAATTTCTCATAACTCTCAATTTGTTCCCTAGTAGTGTATATTAGCAAATTATCGGCCTTATCTCCTAACATATTTAGCAAAATTTCGGCCTGCTGGGTTTCCGGTACATTTTTTGTTTGGAATGCTCGTTCTAAACTGCTAAAAAACAGATTCCATCCCTCAGTCCCTTCTGGAACTTTGATAGACAAAGTTTTAACACTTTTAATCAATTTCTCTAGGCTACTCTCATGATTAGATTCTCTAGTCCCATTAGAATTATTTGCCGAACTCTGAATTTTTATCCTTTCCAACTCTAACTCATGTTCCAATCTCAATTTTTCAGCCCTTTCTTCTCTATCTAACTTCTCACGGTCTAACTCCCTTTCTAACTTTTCCCGTTCTAACCTCTCCTCCCTTTCTAACTTTTCTCGTTGTAACTTTTCTAACTTTTCCCGTTGTAACTTTTCCTCCCTTTCTAAGTTTTCTCGTTGTAACTTTTCCTCCCTTTCTAACTTTTCTCGTTGTAACTTTTCCTCCCTTTCTAAGTTTTCTAACCGCTCCGTAACAATAGTGTTAGATAATTCCATAACGGCCCCCTCTTCATATTCGTCGCTCTCCACTATCTTTTTCTTAAGCTTAAACCTGGTATCATCTTCCGAGACTTCAATTCCTAACTCTCCACATATCGCCTGAAGATCCACCCTTTTTAATTTTAGTAAAAAAGCCATACCTTCTACCGATAATTATTACCACCCTACAACAATACTTAATCACAATATCAAATTAATACTTCCTCAAATCCTACCCTCATAAATTACCTCCACACATTATACTATTTAACATATTTCAAATAAGTAATAATACAATAATAAATTTCCTTAAACAATGATACCCCACAATTTGCTTCCAATAACAAAGCAACAATAATCTCAATTTGACTATTATGCAATACAGATTTTAAATTTATACCATTAAATAATAAAATACAATTTACACAATAATACTGATACGTTGCAATTTGAATAAAACACTGATGCCAATCACTACATAAAAATATCCACCTAACAAAAATTTGCATGAAATACACATAAATCTCAATAAAATATTTCAATTTCAAAATTAGTTCTCACCTTAAAAAGTAAATCACAGCACTTATTTTTTTCTCTGAGCCTTCAGTTCTTCCTTGAAGGTTATTTCAATTTAATTTAAATTCTACACAAATTTGCTTTCCTCATTTACTATCAATATTTCAAACTTAAAGCAAACAATATCACTTAATTTAAATATTACTTTAATAATAATTTAAATTTAAGAAATTTCAATTATTCCTTCCAACTATTAACACAATGCATTAATTTTAATCATTAATCTTATCCGTTTAAAACAATTAGAGAATCACTTCTAGTAATTAATATAAGATCCTTTTCTTAAAACAATAGTGTAAAATGGTTGTTAATATATCATTTGATTTAGACCAATTATTATATTGCACATAAATTAACATAAATTATACACATTAAAAAACAGTAGGTTCGAGAATGTCAGTAGATTAAAATGATCAAAACACCTTACCTCGTACTTTATTCGCTGGACAATTCTCTGCTCACTTTTCCACAGGGTAAATCTTGCACTCTCGGGCCACAATCACTGCACCTTGCTTCACAATGCACAAAAAACACTACGCACAACACTACACTAACACCACCACTAATTCACTTCACCGTAATGACGATAGGCTAGCTGGCACTGGTCTACGACGATAGGGCACACACACTTCCGCTAGACGATCCGGCATAAACTGACTTAATACGGCTAACTGGCGCTGGTCTTCGACGATAGAGCACAAACACTTCCTCTAGACGATCCGGCACAAACTCTCAGTAACATGGCTAACTGGCACTGGTCTTCGGTGATTCAATCCCGTCGCTGCCAACATTGTCGGATTCCACTTCTCAGTCCACACAACTTCGAAATAAATCCGGTCTATCGATATGCTGCCACCACCGATATTAAAACGTGATATCGGGCACGATCCGTGATGTATATTCAAGAACAACCTAGCTCTTTCAATTAAAGTTAAAATAATAATTTATTAACAATATTTACACTTAAACTCGGATGTAAATTATCCGGTTTAACACTAAATCAAAACAATTACAGAAAACGCTCTACGTGTACCGTTAGACTGCGTTGATTCACTCAGAACCGAGATTTCTCTTAATCTCACACACGCTATCTCTCTTCCTTCCGAGAGATCCCGTTCCATACACGTGCTCAGAGCTGCTCTCTGAAAACCAACCTACACACCTCGCTGCCACGCTAGAACTACCTTCCTCTCTGGTCATTCTCTTTTTGTCTACGGGGCTACTGCTCTGTTTCCAAGGGTCGCTTGACAACCGTTCCTCCCTCTTGATTGATCTGTCTTCTTAAATAAAAGGGTGCACTCTCTTTCTTATCTATCAAATGCAATGGAAATACTTCTTTCACGTCGTTCCCCTTCGGATTAAGATTTTTCTTATAAAGCCTTCAACGGTACACAATAGATACATATACAATACGCTAATCCCTTAAGAATAGCTTTCAACTCTTGCAACTGTAAGAGAAGAACCTGACAGGGACTGTCAACAAATTTAAAAAGAACGAATATCTTTTGGATTACCCTGTAAAAACTAATGTAGCAAAAACGTTCAAACTCGAGATTATTAATAAGTGGCTTATTGTAATATACTGTGTTCATTTTTATGAGGATAGCATGTATACTTGTAGAGAAATTAAGGTTTTTATAAAAGCAGTCCCAAATTTCGCCAAGTTTTTTGCTTATAATTTGCAGAGTTCGTAATATAAAAAAAAAGTTACTTTGAGAAAATATGTCAAACAACATTGTACATAATACTCTGCAATCGGAATTAAAAAAATAATAAAAATTGGATGAAAAATGAGCAGGTTTACTAAAAAATGTTTCACTGCGCATGCGCGAATGCAATCAAAATATAATATGCATAATGTATTAGCTAAGTATATAGAGCAACTTTTGTGAAAGTCTCAAAATCATAGCTTGAAAATTATCGTCGATAGAATAAGCTCGAAATCTGTTGTTCCCAAAAAGAAGCAAAAAGATGAGGGGTTGTATCAAATATCTGTTGATTAGTGCCAAGATAGCGTACACAATATTGCACGTACTACTATATTTGGATACAACTCCTCATCTTTTTGCTTCCTTTTAGGAACAACGTATTTCGAGCTTATTCTATCGACGATAATTTTCAGAATTTTCAAGCTATGATTTTGAGACTTTCACAAAAGTTGCTCTATATACTTAGCTAATACATTATGCATATTATATTTTGATTGCATTCACGCTTGCGCAGTGAAACATTTTTTAGTAAACCTGGTCATTTTTCATCCAATTTTTATTATTTTTTAATTCTGATTATATGTACGATTATTGTATGAAAATATGTACAATGCTGTTTGACATATTTTCTCATATTTTTTCATATTTTCTCAAAACTTTTTTTTTATATTAAGAACTCTGCAAATTATAAGCAAAAAACTTGGCGAAATTTCGGACTGCTTTTATAAAAACCTTAATTTCTCTACAAGTATACATGCTATCCTCATAAAAAGGAACACAGTATATTACAATAAGCCACTTATTAATAATCTCAAGTTTGAACGCTTTTGCTACATTAGTTTTTACAGGGTAATCCAAAAGATATTCGTTCTTTTTCAATTTATTGAAAGTCCCCTATGGGGTTTCGGGAAAAAATCTTCGCGGAAATATATAACCTATACTATACTGTTTACACACCTTCAGTTTCAGGTTATTTCCTCATGTATTTTTCTAGATAGTTAACAAAACGTCTAAAATCGCAAGTGCCCAAACACCTTTGGCAATATAGTGCGTATATATTGTATATATATATATATATATATATATATATATAACATTTACAAACTTTAAGAGGTGATAGAGCACACTCCAGCAACAATAAAAATTGTAAAGGAAAGCAGGGTTGCAATCTACTCATTCAATAAAAATGGCAGGGTGCTTCACTTCAATCTCAGCCCTAGTTTATAGTGATAACTTTAACAGTAATGAAGATATAGTTACAACAGAACCAACTTGTGATGAAATCATGAAAAATGAGAGAAGTACACAGTCATTCGGTCTGTTGCAATATCAAATGTATTCCGAAAATTGGATCGTCTGTTTGAGTACGGATTGGATTCGGAAGATGGCGACTTCCGCATCGCATTAAATGGAACAATGTAAGGAGATGGGGTGAAATGGGCCATCATCCGTATCCAATCAGAACTAATTTAGACAATCCAGATTAGGAATATAGTTGCATTACATACGCTCCACCGACCGAATGACTGTGTACTTCTAGCCCTTTTCGTCCTTTCATCGCGTTTTGCACACAACAAGTTAACGCTGAAAAGCTGTTAAGTGTACGCTGCCAAGGGCAGTGGAGACCCCCAACTCTAGGTTCCTTTGGATAAATTTTCATTTAAAAATATAAAATCATACAAATTCGAGGGTGTACGCTGCTGAAGGCAGCGGGGCCAAGAACATTAGAATAGTTTGGAAAGATTTTCGTTTAATATATTAAATTATTCGCCACTGATTTTAGGTGTATTAAGGTTATTAGCACGGGCCCAGGCAACGACGGGCGGGTCAGCTAGTTATTTGTATATTTCTATAAAACTTATCATTTTCTTATTCAGATGCTGCTCTCTTGTATAAAATTTAGATATTTTGAATGAAAGTTTTCCGGTTTGATGGTAGTGTAGATATAAAATCTTTGATTGAAAAGTGTTTTCATGTTTTTCTAAAGATTGCAATCGCATCATTTATTATCATTTTCAGTTTGTTACCAGCAGGCAAACGTGACTGGCGTTCTCAGTTCTCAGCCGTCTTTTATTTTAGATTTAAATCATTATATTGGACCCTATTATTTTTCCAATGAATAAGAGTGCTATTTCTTATCTCTTAGAAATTTATATCTAAAGCAGTAAGAAATAACCAAAATTCGGACCCATTTCGAAAACAAATATTTTTAAATAAATTTTTGAAAAATATATGTATTTATCTATGAATTTTTTAACACACCTCGATTTCTAAAAGCTTCAAGTATGCGAATCCAAAATAACTCTTTCTGCCAAGTAGTTTTAGAGGTCTGCTTTAAAAATTACACTGTTAAAAATTTTGTCCTGGGTTGAACCAATTTTTGGTGCTGCAGTAGCTGCAACCATAAGATGGTGCAATCTCGCTCCAACATTTGGAGCTACATTTCAACCAGAACGCCAAATGTTGTAATGAGATTTAACCATCTTATGGTTGCCGCTACTGCAGCTCCAAAAATTGGTTCAACCCCGGAAATTTTTTTTTAACAGTGTACCCGCATTGCAATATGTTTCACAACGATTAAAAATGAATTTCACATTAGGAATTTCAAACTTGCATAACTTCAAAACAACTTGACCGATCAACTTGCCATTTGATATCCGAAGGTAAAATTTACCAAATAGGATGTCAAAATTAGGTATAAGTATTGGTTAGTTACAATTTCTATATGTAGACATCTCCTTAAGCAAAATTTAAGTGTAGCATTACTATCGACGTCATTTACATCATTACTATCGATTGGTAGACGTCATTACTATCGATTGGTACCACAGTCACATTTTTACACGATGATGTGCGGCGGGTTTATCCCTTTTTTTTTATCACGACTGTATTTTTTCTCGGGAACTACTGAAGCAACTTCAATATACTTATATAATCGTTCGGCTAAAAAAAAAAAAAAAAAAAAAAAAAAAAAAAAAAAAAAAATTTGAAAAAAAAAAAAAAACTTTTTTTCCGAATTTGCATAGTTACTATATTTTTCTTATTATTTTTTAATTTTTGACGAACGAGCAATTTCTAGTTTTATTGAAATCATTTCAAGTTCACGAGGAGAGGGTTTATCTAGATCAACTGTTTCACATATGACTTTTCTTTTTTTGCGGATTCGAGTGACGATTGAATTTTCAATTTTAATTGCTTGCAGAACGATTCATTTATAGTGTAGATGCTGCTAAAACTATAAAAAAGCATTAAAATCGCTTCAGTTGTTTCCGAAAAATCGTTCATTGTGAGCTGTTCCCCCATGTGATTTAGAATACAAAACTGTCGTTGCCGCCTTAAAATGTAAGGGCGTGTGTTTATCATAGAAGGAATAAATAATATAAAAATAACAAAAGGGTTAATTAAAAAAGCATTTAATAAAACTTTCTAATTAGTAAACTTACATTTGAGTCTGTTTTTGTTGCTGCATTGTTCCGCTTCCTTCGGTTTTTTTTTTTTTTTATGTTTTTATGATGCAGTGCCAAAATTGATTTGTTCATAATGTTTGCTTGATAATGTTCATAATGTTTTCTTGATAATGCTCACAATGTAAGGTTCCATTTTCTTAGTGCATTGTTCCTTCCTTCTGCTTTTACGTTTAAGTAATATACATATTAAAATTTTAAAAATAAAAATTCATATTTTCTCAAACGAAAGATTTATTATTTTTTTCTTTTTTGTCTACGTTTAAAAAATATATAGTTAATCTTTGTTCTGTTTAACTCTTTGCCTGCCGCAATAACTTTTTATTAATTTTCTTGCTTCATGCTTATGTTTTGTGATAAATTAGTCATATAGACAAAACTGCAAAGAAAAAAATAACTTTAATAGTTTAAGACTTATAAAGCGGACAGAAAAAAAACATGTCATCAGCTGTAATTATATTACAAAAAAAAAAAAAAAAAAAAAAAAAAAAAAAAAAAAAAAACCAGAAATAATCGGATATTGATAAAATTGCAATACAAACTTTTGTATTGTTCATGCATGACTGACATGAATTGTTGAAAAACACTTCATGGAAATACAAATTTGAGTTATTTGTGAAATATTTCAAAGCACTTAACATGTATAGTCAGGGTGCATTTTTTCGCAAAAAGTCAAAAACTATAATTTCACTTTTATTTTTAATTCTAAAATATTGCGACTGGCTACTCTCCTCCATTTAATCTTCAGATGTTTTCTCTATTCAAACTCTTGGGAGTTTGTTTGCAGAACTATCAAATCAAAAGTGAACTTCAAGGCCGATTGTATTTTTTTTTTTTTTTTTTTTTTTTCAAGAAGGAAATTTGCATAAGGTTCTTTTTGGAATAGAATATTTTGTCCCATGTATCACTTTAGGATAATTTCAGTGAATTTTTTGGAGTTGTATTTTTAAGTTTATTTTTGGACATGTATTTCTGGAGCAAAGATCATATTGATATGCATATGCTTGGCATGGAGAAATTTATTTTCTTTAGAAAGGAGGAGGGGTGGGGGGCGTTATAAACACCCAAACCATCGAGAATAATATTTATTTTGAAAAAGGAATCACTGTACTTCGCATAAATTCACCAGATATATTTGGATTTTCAACTTTAGCAAACTGTTTTCCATTTATTTTTTTATTCAATGCTTCTATACATTTATTGTTAGTTTAAAAACTTATTTTTGTTTTTAGAATTTTCTCTAAGTTACGAAAAGAAAACAACAATCATACGCACAATTATATTTCATTTTATTGTATACATAGTTGGATAGTTTTTAAAATGTACCTAAATAATAAGAATTTGTTGTCATTGGATACATGAAAAAAAAAATCCCCACCTTTTTTTTAAATCATTTCTCGCTTTTATGCTTTATTGAAACAGTTCATCTTATATTCAAGAAAGCGCACTTTTTATTAGGGTTCCGTACTTTAAAAAGTTAAAACGGAACCATTATAAGATCATTCCTGTGTCTGTCTGTCCATCTGTCACAGTCGTTTTTCTCGAAATCTATGGAATGTGGAAAGTTCAACCTTGGGAAAGTTATGAAGCCTTTTGATCCACCTATTTTCAGATTATTAGCCATTCACAAATATGTTTAGGAAAAATTTAGAGCTAATTAAATTGCTTAATATATATATATATATATACACCATTGTTGTCAATTAATTATTACATTCTAATTCATAATTTCATAGTTTTTGTTGGTGTTTCGGTAATGTTTCATTAATGGTTATGTGTATGTATAATATATCCACCATTGTTGTCAATGAATTATTACATTCTAATTCATAATTTCATAATTTTTGTTGGTGTTTCGGTAATGTTTCATTAATCGTTATGTATATATATATATATATATATATATATACACCATTGTTGTCAATTAATTATTACATTCTATTTCATAGTTTTTGTTGGTGTTTCGGTAATGTTTCATTAATGGTTATGTGTATGTATAATATATACACCATTGTTGTCAATGAATTATTACATTCTAATTCATAATTTCATAATTTTTGTTGGTGTTTCGGTAATGTTTCATTAATGGTTACGAGCAGGGAA
The DNA here is from genome assembly GCA_963931845.1 of Maratus michaelseni. Classification (NCBI taxonomy): domain Eukaryota; kingdom Metazoa; phylum Arthropoda; class Arachnida; order Araneae; family Salticidae; genus Maratus; species Maratus michaelseni. Next base: position 20,260,141 of record OZ007586.1, read on the forward strand.
GACCGAGCTATGCTCGGTCAAAATTAAATTTGACTTCAAATATCATGACCCATGACCAAAATGACCCACTAATTGAATTTTCTCGAACATGTGACTTAGTCCAACAGTCTTCTCGTGCCCGAAAACCATATGATGCAAAATTTAGTGTAAATAGTTTGAGCCGTTTTTAAGATAAAATAGCTTGACCTATAATGACCCATGACCAAAATGACCCACTAATCGAAATTTCTCGAACATGTGACCTAGCCTAATAGTTTTCTTGTTCCCTAAACCTGTAGGGTGCTAAATTTATTTCAAATCCTCTGAACCGTTTTTAAGATAAAATAGCTTGACCCATAATGACCCATGACCAAAATTTCCCACTAATTGAATTTTCTCGAACATGTAACCTAGCCCAATAGTCTTCTCGTGCTCGAAAACCATTGGATGCAAAATTTGGTGTAAATTGAGCCGCTTTTTAGATCTTGACCCACAATGACCCAGAAATGACCCACTAATCGAATTTTCTCGGACATGTGACCTAGCCCAATGATGTTATCGTGCTCGAATCTCGTAGGACACAAAATTTAATCAAAATCGTTAGAGCCGTTTTTTAGATAAAATTAATTTGACCCGCGTTGACCCAAAAATGACCCACTAATCGAAAGTTCTTGAACATGTGACCCAGCCCAGAAGTCTTTTCGTGCCCGAAAATGGTCGGATAGAAAATTTCGTCAAAATCGTTTGAACCGTTTTTTAGATACAATTATCTAGACCATGACCCAAAATGACCCACTAATCGAATTTTCTCGAACACGTGACGTAGCCCAATAATTTTCTGGTGCCCCAAAACGGTAGGACACAAAATTTCGTCAAAATTGTTAGAGCCGTTTTTAAAATAAATTTTGCATATATATATATATATATATATATATATATATAACCACACACAAGATTTGCTCGTATTAGAATATATGATGTATATATATATATATATATATATATATATATACACATACACTGTTAACAATTTCGCCCTGGTTTGAACCAATTTTTGGTGCTGCAGTAGCTACAACTATAAGATGGTGCAATCTCGCTCCAACATTTGGAGCTATGGTTGAACCGGGGCTCCGAATGCTGGAATGAGATATCACCATCTTATCGTTGCAGCACCAAAAATTAGTTCAACGCAGGACAAAATTTTTAACATTGTATTTCGTGTGACGTATCGTTTGAAAGATCTCGTAACACTGAACTCAAAAATATATTTTTTTAAATTTTAGATATTATATTTTCAAAGATATCGCCGAAAACGTACTGCATAAATTTATCTAAACTAAAATGATGAAAAAATTAGGGGTAGTATGACTTTATTTAAACCTTGCAGGAAAACTATAGCGATTATCCTAAGTCACAGTCTCCTTTTTCCGTTGCACACAAACGTTACTCTGCGGGCGTTCAGCAGGAGTGTTGAGGGGCACTTGAGGTAGCTATCGATGCGTAATCATCCTAGGATTGTTCATAATCATTTTCGAAAAAATGTGTCGGTAATTAGCTGCGATATTAATTAAAAGCCTATTTAGAAAAACGCGGCACGGACGAAGGTGGTGTTGCAACTTTGCGACCTCCTTTCGAAGCGCGTTTGGCACAATGCCAAGTTTAAATTTTGTACAAGTTTGTTTTAGGTAAGGCGAATCAGTGATAAATATTGCATTTAGTAAATTAATAAATTTATTGTACGAATCCTTTGTGTGCGAGTAAAACTCGCACTAACCAATTATCCAAGCGCACAATTCGGTGAAACGTTGACATGTTGTTTGCTTGAATTAAAATAATAATTCATTTTATTTTTGTTTATTTTATTTCATTTTATTTTTGTTTTGTTTTGTTTTTAGCCTATTATTGTAACGCTTGTGATGTGACCAGTGATGGGACGTACAAAGGCAAATCTGGATTTGCTTTTCGAAGTTTACTCCATCATCTGTTTAATGGTGGTCTTTATAAAGAACTGAGTGAGTTGTTATGCAATGTAACGTTCCTTACGGCTGTGTTTCTTGCCAACGCTGGTGGGAGTCTCTTGGAGTATTATTCTTCGCTTTTAGGGGATATATTCGACCAAAATCTACTCCAAGAAATTGATAGTTCCCTCTTGTCTTCATTTCATGGCTTCGTTTCTCGCGATTTTCATATCTTTCTTCAGTAAGTACTCTTTCAATAATACAGTTTTTGTGCTTGAATTTTTAGAAACACTTTATAAAAAATTAAATGTTTTGTTATAATCCGTTGGGGCTCGTAAATAGACATTGCAGAACTGCAACTCCCTCTTTTTTTATTCCATATTATCGGTAACATTCAATATAATAATTTTTTTTATAAATCTTTTAACTCTTTCTTTATACTTGTACATTACATAATCTTTAAGCTTATGGTTCTTCATCAGTGAGATTTCAAATTCCCCTCGCAAATGTTAAACCTATGGCCGTATGACGCATTTATAATATATCTCGTCAGTAAATTTATATTTTTAACTTTTATTTTCTGTGTACTCTTCTTGAAGGATATCTCCTTATTTTTTAGTTGTCAAAATATTTCTAAAACATACACTAAATTTATAATTTTATGTGTTAAAATCTTAGCTAAACTGGAGTAAGATTTTAACACTTCACATAAAATTAAGCATATATTTTAGAAATATTTTGACAACTAAAAAATAAGGAGACATCCTTCAAGAAGAGTACACAGAAAATAAAAGTCAAAAATATAAATTTACTGACGAGATATATTATAAAAGTGTCATACGGCCATAGGTTTAACATTTGCGAGGGGAATTTGAAATCTCACTGATGAAGAGCCCTAAGCTTAAAAGATTATGTAGTGTGCAAGTATAAGAAAGAGACATCCTTTGAGGAGAGTACACAGAAAAAAGAAGTTAAAAATATTTCCTGAGGACGAGTGCGTCACACGCCCATAGGTTTAACATTAACGAGAGTAATTTGAAATCTCACTGATGCAAGATTCTTAATTTCAGTATCCTATTAGTTCGTGAACTTCCATGTAGTTCACGAAAAATGACAAAAAAAAAAAAAAATCCTTGTATGGAACTGGGTTCTTTACATAGAATTGCTGGAAGACAGCAATATGCTATGTTTGCCTATCTGAAACGGCGACAAGCAGCTTATTAGGGGAGATAAGCACTGTGGTTTTCACAGTTCCGATAGCCTTTTCTCTGTTAGAGCTACAGAGGCAGCTGAGAATTTTCAATGTTATTTTTTATGTATTTATTTTGAGTGGATTAGTAAAACTTTACATAATTGTTTATGAAAATATCCGCAAGAGAAGTGACTCAACTCAAAAATACTATATTTCACAGGAGAGGCAAAAGATTTGTATTTTTTTACTATAGCACTTAACTGTGCATGCAGCTCTAAAAGTGTTATTAAATCGTAAAACCCTTAAGAATCAAGAGGTAGAAGAGATACGTAGGATTGAGTAAATGTATCCCTCCCCTTTCTGTGGTGGCATGTAGTTTAATCTAGCGGTTTTCCGGATAACTGCACTTATCACACTTTTCCAGTAAGTAGCAAGACTCACCTAAGTCAGTGCGACAATACGCAAAAAGAATGTTTCTATTTTAATAAATTGTGGTTTTTCTTAAGAAACTTGTACTTTATAAAATGTTGAATGTAAGAGAGCAAGGATATATGAAACTAGATGTAGAAATATGTCTATCTAGTAATTTCATATTGAATTGTCGAATCCATCCATGTCTAAATTGTTGTTATTCAGAAAGACGTTTTCCCTTTTCCGGTAAAGATCTTTCGGAAAAGACTGTCAAAGTCTACTTTTTGAACCGAATACCCGATGCGGCAACGCGAGATTGGGAAAAATAGTGTCGTCACGTGACAAGAATCGCTTAGAACTCGATATAAAGTAATTTATTTATCAAAAAGTGGAAAACTCATTTCGATTCCAAATCTCTGCGGTTTTATGCCTTTACGTCAGAGTTTCGCGTTGTTGAGCAGGGAATTTGAGACGCATAAAATTTTTAATTTTTAGGTCATCCTGAAGTATCGTCATCAGAAATAAACCAGTTTAAAATAAAGTAGCCATCATCAGAATTTCTGTATAGTAATTTTTTGCTTATTTATTGACAGACATTCCGTGCTTAAATAAAAAAAAAATTACTATACATAAATTCTGGTAGGTTGGTAGGCTTTTTTTCATATAAAAAGGTGCTAAATTGTCAATACTGAGTGTAGGCTCTTAAGTGTTTCTGTAGATAACTGTTAAAACGTTCAGATACTGATTATTTGTACACCTCCGTATTTCTTCATTTTTAGCAAAATTAAATAACAGAAGTTATAGAATTGTAATACAGGATGCGTCAGAAAAATATAGACACACTTTGAATGATGACAACTCCAGTTTTTATTCGCATATAATTAATATTTAAACTGCCAAAGAATCTACATAAAATGTATCGCTTTTCCTCCTACTGCAGAGGTTCAAAAGGATGACCTTTCTGGTCCATACACTGTTTAGAACGGTGGGCTATGGATTCACAAACTGCAACAACACTTTTCATTGGGTGTTGTGGCGCATTCTTGCCCCATTGCGGTTCTGGAACGTTGTCTATGAACATCCATTCGTTTCAAACTCATCTTTTATCCGATGAATTGTAAGTTGCCTGAAACTCCCCGCGATATTGTTTTTGTACTTCTGCTACATTTTCATACTTACAATAGTATTTTAAAACAAATTTTCTTTTTTCAAAAGTGAATCTGGGTCCACTCATTCTTTCCAATGAATGACACTTTGAAAAGAAAGAAAAATGAGAAAGTGATGACCCGTTAAACAGTGTAGGTGTGCATTTTTCTGACGCACTCTGTATAAGTCATAGTAAATTTAGAATTACATTTCCCTTTAGAGGAGCCTATCTCAAACGCTTTTGTAGGGTAATGGGCCAAAACCTTAACGCTGTCTGCAATAGAATATTTAAAATAGTAGGATTGAATTTTGTGCCGTTATATTAAAATAAATTATCAACGTAAAAATAGTACAAACAAAAATATATAAAATAGCAAATAGCTGTTTTGGAGCTTCTAAAGCTCCATCATCAGAGCCAAAAAAAAAAATTAAAAACTGATTTCTGACCGAGCGCTTCTATGGGTCTCCTACGTCACATGTGAGTCCTGACTCCGTTGTTGTTTTTAAAAACTCACCGCCATTCTATCTTGGTCGCCTACAAATACGCAAGCATATTTACATGGGTTGCAGTTTTTAAATTTGGCACTGATGATGGAGCTTTAGAGGCTCCGAAACAGCTGTTTGCTGCTTTATATATTTTTATTTGAGCTATTTTTACGTTGATCATTTATTTTAATATAATAGAAAAGCCTGCAAATGTAATATGGGTTAAAAAAGAAAAAGACTGGATTTTTAGCTTTTAAAAAAGTTAATAACACGAAACATTCAAAAGACACACATACGGTTTATACGATGCACATACATTACATAGGGATAGTCACGCCCGTGTAAAAATAGTCATCGCATAAAAAATATATCATAGTAAATTTAAAATTATATTTCTCCGAAAGAAGCTCTACTCAAAAACTTCGGCAGAGTAAAGAGCCAAAAACATTGATGCTACCTACAATATAAAAAGCATGCAAGCATTAATGATGTAAAATTTTTAAGCATTTTTTAAAATGAATTTTATATTTAAAAAAAGCTAGCAACAGGAAAAATTCAAATGGGCGTACAGTGGGACGTTTTGACGATCTAGGTGGGCAAAATTATTGCGTTGGAGTTTAATTAGGTTTTGCTAGTTTTTCGAATGTAACACTAATAAAATACCCAAACAGTGATAAATATTTGGTTTATTTAATTATGTATATTATTATTTATACTATTATTATTTATATTTATTTATAATATAATATTGTATTGTCATTGAAACTACACATGTATTCAAAAGTTTAGCTCAATCTGATAATTAGATTCAAAGTGATTACAATTAACTTGCAAGATTTGAACTAAACGTACTTACATACACTTACGTTAATATAACTTAGTGATTTGCAAACTTTTGCAGGTGTTTTCTACACATGTATTCAAAGTTTCAGCTCAATCGGATACTTAAAAGTGGTGAAAATTGACTTGCAAGATTTGAATTAAACACTCAGACGCACACTTCAAGTTAATATAACTTAATGATTCGCAAACTTTCGCAGGAGCTGTCTTAAGTTTCCAATACTTTAGGAATGGCACTTTGATTTTTAAAAAATGCTTCTTGCTTAATAATGCTTAATACTGTGTTAAAAGTCAAGATAAAGTTTGTAAACAAGATGGCATTTATTTTCAAACAACAATAGGTTAAATCTTCTGACAAACATGTGACATATGTCCAGTAAACTCGTGCTTTCAAATAAAACAGAATAGTTATGACGTACTTTCGAACTTACAGGAAACTAGTGCAACCTTTGAAACTCTCTCAAACCAACTGCCTTCTTTACGGTCAAAGTTAATTGACACCTCGGATTTTTTCGACAAAACTCGTACGGATCTCGACAAAAGAGACATTCAGCTACCAGTATACGCGGCCTTGTTAAATTCCGAGACAATCGGAAAAATGAATTTTGTCCACCTAGATTATCAAAACGTCCCACTGTGGGGCGCCAAGAAATCCTTAAAAGTGCGCCAGATTGGATAGCCCTGGTTAGCGGAAGTCTTTTTTTTAAGGATAGTTATTGAATTATTCTATTTAAATCTGCGAATTTTTTGCACACTATTAATATAATGGCTGAAAATGTTTCTGAAGCAGCATTCCCATTCATTTTAGCTATGATCTATTTGAATAAACACATGTCTCTTTTCAGGTACCCTGGTTTATTGCTACAACAAGCTGTGAATTGTCGATCTTCTCTGGTTGATTTAAGTAGATTTCAAAATAAACGCTACCTGCTTGAAAACCTATCTCGAACTAATATGGTGGATTACAGACTGGCTACCCTCACCGGATTTACAAAGGTAATTTTCATTTAGTATGTTTTCTCCAGCGCCAATTTGCAAAGCGCTTCATGTGTGATGTGTTAAGTATAGGGATGCACAGAATATCCGGTTGCCGAATAGCAACTCATTTTTTTAATCATATTTTTAACATTATCAGAAAAGTTACCAACATTATCCCATTAAATCAATGTTAACAAAAAGAAATATTCATATATTTTCACAAAAAGGAAATTATAGGATTTATATATAAATGAAGATGTAATATTGAAAATATGACAACTAACGAATTATACGAGTTGTAATTTTCCAACTGGGCGAAAAATGTCCGGGCCAGGATTCGAACCTGGGATCTCTTGGCTGAAGCTGCCATGCTCTACCAACTGAGCTATCCCGGTCGAATCTGGAGGGCTTACTTCATCCAGCTAATCTTATTGATCATAGCATCTGATCTGATATTTTAATCAGCTCAACAGAATAGATCGCAGGTAATGGAACTCCAGTAAACGCTGGATACTTGATTGCACTAGATTAAATTTAACACAATTATTCAAATTGGTAACGAAATCATACGACTTGTAATTTTCCAACTGGACGAAAAATGTCCGGTTTTCGTCCAGTTGGAAAATTACAAATAGTATGATTTCTTTACCAATTTGAATAATTGTGTTAAATTTAATCTAGTGTTACGATTTATAATTAAATTTTATCAGAGGACAGAGTTATGATGTAGGAACATTAGGTGCTCAACATTTTCAGGCTGTAATCTTTTACGTTTTTTATTACAGATATTCCCTGTTTCTGAGAATAAGTGGTCTATTTTTCTTGTGTTTTCAACAATTGTAAAGTAAAAATGATTTTATTGAATCTTTTGTCACTAATTTTGTCTATGGATGGTAAAATAATACGGATCATGAAACGAAATGTGCCATTTTCTTGAATAGTTGCAATGAGGGGCTTCTCTATTTAAATTGTGCCATACGAAAAGTAAGTAATAATATGAAAAATCACTTCAATAGTATGTTTAGTACGAATAAATAAAAAGATATAAAAACAGAGAAATTATTAATTTCTTATCTTTTTATGTTCAGTGACTTTGAATAATAGAAAAAAAACTACTAATATGTACATTAGGCAAAAGACAAAATATGATTAAATTTCAATACTTATTTACTACGAAGTATTTGTTTTTAAGTAACTTAATAAATAAATTTAAATCTATTAACATTTGAATGGCATAAAATTATAATAACTTAAAGTTCTTCTTCTTTAAGCAAGCATAAAATAGAAATATTATTGAAAGTTAACACACACGAGAAAGTATTCGGTCGGATACCGGATATTCGGTATCCGGCATCCGGTGCATCCCTAGTGTAAAGTAGACTAGAAATAGTGTGAAACCCCCCAGTAACTGACAATTTAAGGATTTCTTCTTGTTCAAATCACTATTACAAAGTTTTAAATCTATTTTAGACTTATCTTTGTTTTTGAAAGGATAGAAAAGATACATTAAAAAATTATTTTTGACAAGATTTTCGAAAAATATTTTTTTTTTAATTACTAAAAATTAATTTTTGCCATAAATATTTTCAATATCTCTAGTAACTACACCATCCCATTTTTAAAAAACCAATAGCTGAGAAATAAGTTCTAACAGTTAAGACAAATAAGTTGCCACTAGATGACATTACTTTGCAAATTTTGACAAGAAATGCTTATTTGGGTTAGATTTCTGCTAAAGTGTCAGTTACTGGTTAGTTGTCAATAACTGGGGGTTTCATCCTATGTTTTATTCTTGTCAGTTAGAATACCTAAGCAATACGTAAAGGCAGATTTTTTTTTTCCTCATAGTTGAAACTGCTAAAAAAATAGGATAATGGGTGAAAGAAAACAGAGATAAAATACATAAATATTTCTACTATCTTTTTAATAAAAAGTATTTAAATTAGAATAACTTAAGGACTTTCAGTCTTTAGAAGTAACTTACTAAACACTGGAACCTTCTCTGAACATTCTTAAGAGCCTACATTAGTCACGCAACCCTACTCGCAAGCTAATATTAAATCAATGGCAGAGTCCTTTACAAACTTCTTGTTTTTACTTTATTTGGGGGAAAATGCTTACTGTGCATTTTGTAGATGTTACCCTATTTCAAACATAACGAGATTGATATGCATTACTTAGGAGGACTACAAGATGCTTTATCTGGGGTATAGAATAAATAGCATGTATAGTTCGTTTACAGGAACGCACAAACGAATTCATTCCATTATGATCTATGTGGAGAAATCGTTTGCTATGCATATTTTAATGATGTTACGATACTTCAAACAGGATGGAATTGAAAAGGATCACTGAGATGCACTACAACATGTTTTGTATAGATTATGGAGTGCGTAGCTTTTATCGTTCATTTAGTGATTACCTCTGTAGGTCTCCACATCCCTCGAGTTATGGTAAAGCCAGTGCGGGTCGGGAAAACCTGTTTAAGGCCCAGGACCTGGCTCCCATTTGGGTGTTCAGCTCCGAAACTGTTCGGGGACTCCTGCCCGTCCCCAAGTGTTTCGCGGTGGTCTCCTAATGAGATCCACCGCGTATCGCAACGACCTATGTCGTCCGCACATGGGTTTAATCGAAGTGATGCGCGGGGGAGCGGTGCTCCGACGGCCGTATTGCATGCGGAGAGCGAGTTATATGTCTCTTAGGACATGAGAACAGCAGTTGGGACGCTGACGGGCGCGGCCTAGTTTTATCGTTCATTTACAGAGACGCACAAAAGTATTCAATTACAGGACAGATTAGGATCTATCATTGCTGGGAATGGGTTTTCCGGTGTGGTTGGAATTTTTAAACTTACCTAATTTTGAGTGTATTACGGGGTGCGCATAAATTCTATAGATCTTATACAGGACTGCACGAAAGCATTCGCACTCATTAACGGATATGGAGAGCAATGGCTGAAAATTATTTTTTATTAAGTTATGTGTTTTTTAAATTACTTTTTTAGATATTTGATTTCGTTGTATGAAAAAAATGAAATTTCTGAATAACAGTTTGTTAGTTTCTGAAATGGTTTCATAATGTATGCTTTTTTTTGTATGTCGATGTCTAGCAGGGTAATCTTTATACGTTTTCGATTTTGATTGCAGTTTCATTTTGAGGGCACTTTCAATTTCGAAAACAACCAAACAACCATTTTTCCCCCTAAATTGAAAGGGCCCTCAGAAATAAACTGCAACCAAAATCGTACAAAGTACAAAAAGTATAACGACATCACATTAGACACCGACCTCAAGATATACTATGCAAAAATAATCATATATTGAAATACAAACGTAAAGATCTCTTCCATTGTTTTAATATGAACTTATGAATGTCGTCGCATGAATAGTATAGACAGTGTTGCCAACTTAGTCCCTTTTAATGGCAGATTTCGGCGATTAAATAAGGCAAAAGTTATATTAAATTTTAATGGTAAACAAAAAAAAATCATAAAAGTTGGCAGCTATGCTTTTGACAGGAATTCGCTGATTTATCCCCCAAAAAAGGGTTATTTTTGCAGATTTATATATAATATCATGAATATTTATTCTCTTACGAAGTATATTATTATTAAAAAATGTACAAAAAATGCTCATCAAAATTTTATTTCAGTAATCAAGTTACTTTTTCTACTTTTCCAGTGGCAACGTGTTTATGTAGAGAATATTCTGTAATACTTGCAGATTTTATCTCTTTAAAAAAAAAATAAAAAATAAAAAATAAATAAAAATTTAAAAAAAACTATCAGGTATTGTGAATAGTTTGTCATTAGAAATAACTTCAGATACTGAATATTAATAGAAAATAAGGTTTTAAACGTTCTAAAATTTCATGATTTCTTCTTTCTGAAACATATTTCCGAATTTCAGGTAATTTCATTAAATTTAATTTTATTATAATTTATAAAATATATGTAATTTTAGATAGCTAGAAACAAAATTGGTGTGTTTACATGTATTAAAATATATTTTTGCGTAATTATTGGTGAGTATCTATATTACATGTCAAAATCTTGATATTTCAAATATTACAGAAAGATTTATTAGTGGACCTATAAACTGGATATGTTTATCGTAAATGTTATTAAAATCTAGAAAATCTAGAGTCATAAATAATATTGACGCATAGTTAAAATCGTTTAAAAAAAAGATATTGAACATTTATATGCCATTTATTCATTAAAACCTTTTTTTAAATACAGATTGAAGGTTTTTATCGTTTTCATGATTTTAAAATGTTCCATGCGCATTTCATTTTTTCCAATTTTATTGAAATTTCTCACTAATGCTCCCTATATAATCTATAAACATAAATTAAAAGATGTCATTTAAAGGTAATTATTATTATTTTTTTTTTAATGAAACGAAATGAAAATGTTGATAAATTTTTTAATTGAAATCTATAGAATTCAAATTAAGTTCATTTTTAAGTTCATTTTATTGGCTTTATTTAAATTTTAATTACCTCAAGAACCATTAAATATATTTTAACCAAAATTTGCATGCTGATATTTTATAACACTATAAACATTTGCTGTAATTTAAAAAAAAATAATTTTGATGGTCTACTGTACCTTTAATATGTATTAGATGATCTGTTACGAAAAAACTGCGTACATATTCGAGAAAAAGACATTTGAACTTTTGTTTTGATTTTCGAACTCTGCGTGATTAATGTCTAAAAGAACGCTTAGTGAGAAAAATCTCAAATTTTTAGGAAATCTAAAGTTGTGAAACGTTAAGCAAAGTGAAAAAAAAAAATGTGATCCCGTGACAAACAGTAATTCTACTTTTTTCCCAAATCACCCGTGTGGGGATTGAATACCGAAAATAGCAAAGCTACACGTAAAGCTTCGAACAGACAGTGTAGCTTGGCGGTCCCTTTCTTGCGCTAATTCGCTCTCTTTCATCTGGTAAGGCGGTCTGTTTCATGTGCAGTGTTGCTAGTCAGCTACTTTTTTTATTCGGATTTCTTAATTGCCACCACTTTTTTGAAGTAGTAACTTTTACCTTAAATAATGTGTAGATACGGTGAATTATACTATTTAAAAAAAAAGTGGTAGCAATCGGAATTTAAAAAAAAAAGTAGCGGACTGGCAACGCTGTTCATCTGTTCAGCCTTCTTAGCTTGTCTAAAGGTCAGGGGACATCTCTGACAGGTTTATTACTGCCTCTTTCTTTTGTTGATACACCCCTTTCTTTTGTTAATGACCACAGAACCTTTGAAAAAGAAAGGCCAGTCGAATGGTTTACGACTTTCTTAGAAAGAAGCATATAAATGGACCTTTAGTGTTAGTATAACATTTCTATCGGCAAGAGTTATTATTGTTGACCGTCAGTTTGAGGTCAAGCATGGGATGAGTTTTTCTAATAGAGGGTGCAGTAGCCCCCTATGCATAAAGTTTAATTCAACGTTAGTTGTTTCTAGGTGGGATTGCTTTCTGTTGAAGTTTTCTCTTTAACCTTTTATCTTGGTGGCGTGAGACATTTTATTTAAATTATTCCAAATGTTTTCTAATTTTTAACCTCTTGAGACCTGAAGGTAAAATAAAGTCATTGCTTTTGCATAAACTAAATGACACCCTAGATGACAGAAGCTGCCCTTTTCCTGAAATTGATACTTTAGGAGACTAGTCATTGAGGTTCAGAAATAGGAATCTAAAACTATAAGGGCGTTTGATTACTTAGTCAAAATTAAAATTAGCTTCCCAAGATTTCCCGTAATTATTTTAAGATTGTATTTATTATATGTATCGATTTTATGTTTTATTTCTTAATTTATTTGAGAGATTTTTTTTTCTCACTTTTAGAACATCACTGCTTCTGCTGCCGAAAAATCAATCGACGCTGCTGTCCTAGGTACTGAAGACGGCTACGTAAAAGTTTTAGATTTAACAGCACGCAGGGTAATTATTTTTATAGATCTCATATTTTATGTATGTTATTAGTTATTATTTATATGTTATAGTTATATTACTCTATATTTTTAAAATATTATATATATATATATATTTTGTTGTTGTTGTGATTTTAATAGGTTGTTCGGACAATTAAAGCTCATTCATCTAAAATTACACACATATGTTGCGTTGGAAGGAATAAGATGTGTGTCTCTTCAAACGATGGCACCTTGAGTGTGTGGAATACTGGAGATTTCAGCAGGTTTGTACAGAATTTCAAATATTCATTAATATTTTTACTTTTGGTGCACACGGTCTTGTTCCTATTTGATCTATTGTCTTTATATTCAAAGAATTTTATTTAGAAAATAGCGTAATTATATAAAAAACGGATAACGCACAGCTTAGAAAAAAATATCAGTAAAATGGAAATTGATGTACGTGGTATTACAGAACTTAAATAAACTTACTTAATAAACTTACTTAATAAACTTAAATAATACAGAGAACTTAAAAATAAATTTACTAATTAAATAAAGCATAGATTCTCGATATTCTGTGTGTAAGTTTACCGAATTTTGGAACAGTGAAGAGCGCAGTATAAACTATTCTAAAATTATTTTGATCAATATTACATAATTATATTTTCCTGATTGGGGATATTATTAGTTTTCGATTTTTATTTGATCTTTAATTCATTTTTTATTTTTTTTTTAATTTAAACTGCATGAAATAGTTTTATTTTAGTTTTCGTATAGTGGCGCTACATTCATCTTTTGCCCACGAGGGCTAAACAGACCGGGATCTCTAACTTAAAAAGACGACAGCAGTTGCGAAGTCACACGCAAAACAGCTGACATTAGTGCTTCTTTTTCTTGGTAACTACTGAAGTGATTTCAATACTTAAAAAAAAAACTTTTGTCAGTTGCTAAACTGTACATTGATAGATTAGAAAAAAAAAACTGTTTACTGTTATTTTATTGTTTGTAAAGTTTTCGTTTTACGCCTTTTAACAATTTTATTTCAAGTATTTTATTACAAAGTGTTATAATTTATTATATGTTCCTCTTTGTTTATTTTTTGTGCAGAATATCCGTTCTTCGTGGCCATCGCAAGAATGTCACTTGCTGCTGTTTCGAACCTGGCGGCTATACATTGTACTCTTCTGGATGGGACAATTCTGTGCGTTCTTGGAGTGTTACAGATGGAAGACCCATAACTGTCATTGAAGATTTTAGGTTTGGATTTTTTTTGTTTTGTTTTGTTTTACTCTCTGTTATTTGACCCGTTGCCAGCCGCAATAATATTTTATTAAATTTTTGGTTAATTTTATGATAAATAGGTCATACTATTGACAAAACTGCAACACTGTTAGAAATGGATACTCAAATTCAACGAAATTTTCTACGTTTTTGACGAAACTGTTTCCTGGGAAAGGCTCCGAGCGAATATTTCGTCAAATCAAGTAAATTTGTATCCTTAAAAATGTGAGGAAATTAGTTTCATCAAATTGTTCGTTCGAAAATTCCAAAAAAAAAAGGTTGGTGGTGCCATCTATTGGAGATTTTAGAAGAATCGTTAATTGACAGAGGGAAAAAAGTACGACACACTTCTCTTAAGTCTTCGACGGGATACGAACTCGCTATCTTTGGTGTGGGATATCTCTGTGCTGCGTCCTACGCCAGCGAGGACTTGCATGAATTTGATTTTAAATGTATCTATGGGATGGGGATGTGTGTTTATATTTTTTAGAAGTATTTTTATCGGTGCTGTTATAATTTTTGTATGTTTTAATTAATAAGGCTAGATTATTATTATGGTTTTTCTATGGTTAATAAATAATTAGAATATGGCTTGATTAATATAATTTATTTGAGAAATTTCCTTTGTTCAATGAATGATTAGAATATGGTCTAGTTAATTTGTTGATCAGAAATAATAAATTTTGAAATGCATATTTTGGAGGAGAGTTTATAGAGGGGAAGGGATCAGTTATACATATTTTAAATTTGATTGTTATATGAATATATTTGTTAAATAAAAAAGAACTCCTAAAATTTTGATTTTTTTTTCTTTTTTTACCTTTGGGAAAATGTTGCTTTCGGTCGAAAATGGACCAAATGATGTTCGCATTTTACTATTTTAACCGTTTTTAACGTAATTCTGTAACTTTAGAAGAATTTTTTAAGAGTTTTTAACGAAATTCTGTAACTTTAGAAATATTTATCTTTGAATAAGCAATAGAAATGCATAAAATCGTTACAAAAATGTTAAAGTTACAAAAAGGATATCGACGCAAATTATCAGATACGAAAAATAAAGTAAAAATTTGGTACTTTCGTGTTATAGCGGCTCCCAAGGATGAAATATTTTTGTTTCTGCTTTCATTAATATGTTGTAAATTTGGTACTTTCGTGTAATTTTTTGAACGATTTTGTAACAACAAAAATAATCTGGCCAGGATTGGGGAAACATTTCTGTCAAATATTTGAGATTTTCCATTTCATTAAAAATCACTTAATTTTGAGACGAAATGATTGTCAAAAATGATGAAATATAGCTCAAGAATTGCGGAATCGTCAAAAGTGAGAGTTTTATTCTTGACAGCTAGGAAACAGTTTCGTCAGATATTTGAGGATTCGCGTCCAAAATAAGCTATATTTCTATTTATAGGATTTTTAAAAAAGGATATCTCACTCCCGCAAGAAAAATGACAACTCCAAAGAATTAGCTACACGAAAGAAAATCTCAAAGCTACTTCAGATTTTGCCGATTGATTACGGCTCTTGTAAAAAAGAGAATTTTTTCTTTTGCCATTGTTTTTATCTGTTGTTTCGGGTTTCAATCGCTTAAAATTGTATGAAATGCTGGCGATTTTATGAGTTCGCCAACACTTGTTGGACATTCTTCCATTAAGTATATACGCGTACTTTTGAAGAAAATTATTTTACAGATACAGTGAAATCCCGATTATCCGAATCCCGGTTATCCGAAAATCGGCTTAACCGAAAGACCTTAAAGCTCTTTTTTGTTAATATGAAAAATTTTATTTTTAACAATCATGCTGTTTATGTAATTAATAAACATCATCAACTTATTTATTTGGACCATTGCGTAAATGCAGGCATTTTATTGTATAAACACATAGAACACTTCATTTCTTTACAAAATGTGTTGTGATTTTTTTTTTGTTTTTTCAACTTTGCAATACTTTAATGGTGCCTTATCACGCCACCTGTTAAACAACAACACATCTGAGGCTGTTGCATCTCCCTGCACTTCAATATATTGAAGTGCCAGTATCATGAACATAACAATATATAAGGACTTCTAACGAAATAACCTTTCAAAGAAGAAATCCTTTCCTCGAAAAATGTTTCAAATAGGTGGCGCGTGTGTAGGACAGTTGCTTTATACGTCACCAGCTCGTCTGCTACTTCAAATCGTCTGCTTGACAGCCTTCGTCTGGTGGATTTCCGATACAGTTTCGGTTTGTTGTTGTAAGTGGCGCTATCTTAGCAGAGATGCTTGCTGGCTGCGCAGAACCGTGCGCGCAGCTGCCATTAAGTTCGAACGTTGAGACACGATATTAATACTATTTCGTTAGTCCTTATCTATTTCTATGTTCATGGCCAGTATAAACTGTTTTCAACGCACTGAGATCTTCATGCTTATGAAAACCCGTTTGCGCTTTAAAGTATTACTCACAGTAAATAAAGTTTGGAGGGAATTAAAACACGTGTAAACAGGAAGGGAAACATCACTCAGAATACGGACTCTTTCTTCACCTGCAAGTACGAAAGCGTTACCTGACTGTGGGGAAGTGAGAAGGGTGAGTAGTGTCATCTAGTAGAATACAATTAGGAAGCCTCCCGGATTTCCGAAAATTCCTATGGAATCCGGTCAACCGAAAATCTTTTGGTCCCATGCTTTTCGGATAACCGGGGTTTTACTGTATTAAATTTTCTATCGTTAACTAAATTTTTTAGCTTTAAACTATCGTCTATTATAGATTAAAATACAATGTATACCTTTCTAACAGCGCATTTGGCATCATTATGAATACATGATAAATAATTATATGCATTAATAAAATTAAAAGGTACTATATTCAGATATATGCATTTAAAGACGTATAAAAATGAAATTATCCATACTTTACGAAAAAAAATACCTTTTTTTTGTAGGACCATGAGAAATCTATTTTCCTATTTTATGACCTTAAATACTTAAAACTTTTCTTCAGTTATATAAGGTCAAAATCCTTTTTATTTTCTATGCGATGACTGCATGATCTAAATGACATCATACGAGCATGAATCTTTTTAGAAACAATGTTGGATTTTATCTGGATTGATGCAAAAAAGCAAAGACAATATTTAGTGCATATTAAGAAGTGGGGAGAGGGGGGGATCTGAGAAATTTAAGTCTCAAACCTTTAGAGTTTGTTTCTATTCTTTCTTGAAAGATCAGCTTGTATTGTGTGCATTCGATGATTTTAAAAGAAATACAGTTTGCACAAGGTTCTTTTTTGGAACATACTATTTTGGCTCATATAAATACTTTTGGATAATTTCAGTGTAGTGAAGATGTATTGCTGGGACCAGGGGTCGGAAGTAGCGCAACTACAGTAGTCGCTACTTTTTACAGTAGTTTGTAGTGTATTGCGCTACGTTTTGAACAATGTAGTTTCGAAAGTACCGCGATACAAAAAATCAGTAGTTTGTAGCGAGAGCCGACGCTACTTTTAACGCTACTTCAGGGGAACAAAAGTGCCATTCTGCAAATCACATGGTCGAAACGTGTGCGTGCAGAATTCCCTCTGCTCAACAATTTCCGAATCGCAGTGGCAAATCTCAACTGCAGTGTATATCAACGAATCGCATGAAGTGATAGATTTTTTCCATTTTCACTTGCTGCTGAAATCAAGTACTATCCCACCAAAAGAATTATTTTTCTTGTTGGCAACACTTGTCTATTTACTCGTTATTATAGGTCTTCATGTTTTAACGTGGGTTTCTTATTATTCGGAATTGCTTTATTTATTGTTTGCATTTAGGGTTGTTTTTGCGTAATTTTCTAGATTATAATAGCTCTCTTAATTTTACTACGAAATTTGTTAAGTGTGTATAAACTAACGCTTTAGAAACGAACACAAAACATTTTCTTGTGTGGTATCTTTCTTAATTTTTTAATGTCCTCGGTTATGTCGCATTTATTTAATTGTATCACGGCAGACGCGATATAACGAGGGGTCACTTTATAATTTAATCCGTGTCTTCAATTTCTAGTGTAAATTGACCAGTTAAAAAATTTTTGGAAGTAGCGAAGTGGTGACTACTTTTGGATAGTGGTTTGTAGTTGCTATTTTTTTAAACAAGTAGTTGTAGTTAGCTACATTTTCGACAAAGTAGTTGTTGTATTTCGCTACAATAAAAAAGTAGTTTTTCCGACCCCTGGCTGGGACCAAGACAAAATTCACATGGAAGGATCTAGAATAATTAAAAATCCTTTCATTATTTCTAAAGAGTAAGAAAAAGTCTGAAAACAATCCATTCAGAATACGATTTGACATGAAAGATTTATTACCCTACGGTTACATAAATTCATCAACTATTTCTCGACTTATCAACAAACTGTCTTCCATTGTCTTTTGATTCAAGGATCTACATTCATTGTTAGTTTAAATTTCATTTTCATTTATTAGTATTTTTTAAATTAAGAAATAAAAGTAATAATAATCTTGCATTATATTTCTTTTCTTTTAATATGCATTAAATTGTGACCTATATTATAAGAATTTATTACTATATAGCGTGAAAAAATTTCCACCTTTTTTTCTTTGAATCACTTTCATGCCTGATCATAATTACCTCTTAACTAAATAGTCTAAACGTATAATTTTTTTTCGGTAGGGTGTCCAATAACTGTTTTAAATTTTTTCAGGGTTTTGATTGTTTTTAAAACTCAAGCATTAAAAATACGTTTTGTTATCAATTTTAGTTGTCGTTCATTCGAACTAATGGATTTTAAATAAAAAAAAAAATGGGATAATCCATTTAGGCTTCGACTCCACAACTTTTGTTAAATGGTTAAAAAAAAAAAAAAAAACAATCTTCTGTTTTTAAGCGGGAATTTTTTTTTCGCTTAAGGTGCTCTTTACAAACATGAAAACGATATTTGATTAATTAGAAATCGATATCGAAAGTGAAATGACAATTTTGGAGCTATAGGAAGTGGAATATTGGGAGGTAGTTATAGGTTCGAAAACTTTAAATGCGTTTGTTTTGAGAACTGCATTTTGAAAATCGTTGGGCATTCTACCTCCGCTAATTTTCAATCTATCAACTTGATCTTTTTGAAAATAAATCGTCATATATTTTTCTATTGAAATATCTAGGAATTTATTTTCGAAATATTAATATCTGGATATTCTGCATAACTTTAAGCAAACGAAATCTTGGTTGAAAATATACATTTTACTTTGAAATGTTGTCGTTTCGCTAAAAATGCGTATTTTTAAAAACGGCTACGTGTTTTACTAGCTTTTGTGGCCTAGTAAAGCATATTTGTTTTCGTCTCATTGTTCTATTGGTTAAGTTTACGATGAGTGATCGTGTCCACCGCTTGATCCTCTTTTTACTTCCGAACACGTAATGTAAGGACAGTATTGTAATCATAATTTAATTGTTTGTATGAGTGAACACGATAATTCTCAAACGGTACTTCCGATTAAACTCCCATTGGGCAAATAAGTTATAGACCACTATCGCAAGAATTGTATAGATTTTTGTAAAAAATCGGCCGACAGATTAGGTATTGAATCCCTTTTTAAACCATTTTAAACTATTTTATTTTGCGACCGATTCTGTAGATAAAATCACCAAGGATAAGTACAGAGTATAAGAAATAAATATTGCGGCGATGTAATCAAGCAGTAGTAGCGCAGAGGTAACGTCTTAACGGGAGGTCCAGCGTTTCAATCCAGTCGATTCCATTGTGTCAGGAATTTATAAATTTTTTGGACACGGAAAGGGAAAGTCACTGTAGATTTTATTTTTCGAAATGCAAATTACTGTTTTCTACTTGAATTTAGTTATGTTTTTCGTTGTTTTAGATGTCCAGTCAACTGGATTGATCACCATCCTGAAAAACAAGAAATTGCGTGTGGTCTGTGGAGTGGAAATATTCAAATCTGGGATACAGTTTCAATTAAGAAAAAAACGGTGAGTTTACTTAGGTTATGTTATTCGTTCATTTCTTTGCTTTGCCACGTCTATAATAATCTCTGCTTTTTTAGGTTATGACAAGTTCGAATGGATCAGTGCAGTCTCTCGCTTATACCCAAGACGGCATCAATATCATTGCTTCATACATTAACTCACAAATTTCCATTTGGTCATCCGAAGAAGGAATTAAGGTTACTATGACTATTTTAATACTTCTACTTAGTTCATCCAAATGATTTGAAATTTAATATATATATAATCTTTGCAGAATTTAAATCGAATCAAACTTTACAAGATATTAATAAAAATATTTATTAAGAAATTTGAATTGTTTTTTAAAAAATCACTGCTTTCTTGTTAGAGGAGTTTCCGAGGTTTAATCGTCAAGTGATCGAGATACTTATTTTATGACAGAAATTAATCGGCAGACGATAGAATTCATTTCACAGAATTAAAAATCATCAAGATCTGAATATTTATAGAACTAGCTATAGTACGAACGCACCTCGTTTGTCACGTTTGACGTACAATTTCCAACTTGTTTTCTTTTTATCGGTCTTCATTCCTATTTTCTGAAATAAAGACTATTGCTAACCCTCCTAATTAAAATGTATAATTATAGCCTGTCACCAAGACAAATTCCACATCTCTTAACTCGGTAATTCTCAATCGGTGTGTCGCTGCTACGAGAGAACCTCGGCTGTACTACCGCGAAAATTTTCCGTCAACTTCTATCAAGATTTCGCGAATTAACAGAAGTATGGCGACAGAATTTACATATACGATTAAATTCCGTTTAAATAAGTTTAATTATACGATTTGTGACGAGTCCTAAAACTGCATTTTTTGGAAATTTATTCCAGTTCGACTTCTGAAAGAATTCTATGTCATTTTTTTCGTAATTCTATAAATGCGTAGCACCTGTATCGTATATGGAATCGTAATATATAGAATCGTTGCAAAACATATGAAATGTTATGCAAAAGATATTAATAAAAGTTATCTATTAAATCCTATCCTACTTAATTAATTCAATGATTACTGAATTTAAAAACCGAACTTGTGCTAAAATTGCTTAATTATAGCAATCCTATAATCTAACGACACTTTTCAGATACATGTTTCCGGACAAATAGAAAAAGAGTCGAAATATGGATTTCAATTTTTGAAATTTTCAAAGCTAGGCTTAAGTTTCAGTCAATGTGAACAAAAGATAAAATTTTGCTAACTTAAAATGTACTTATTTTATGACGGAAATGAATCATGTCATAATAGCAGACAATGGAATTTATTTCACTGAAATAATAATCTTACATTGTCTTGTATTGGATATTTCCGCATAGCATAATTTTAATGTAACAGATAAACTGTTTGTAAAAGTGTATTGAAACTTAATTTCATAAAATAAAATGAATATCTATAATATGAAAATCCTCCCATTAAAATAAATTTTGTATTGATGCATTTTTGCATAACAGTGCAACAGCTATTGCACCAAGATCTGAATATTTATAAAACTAGTTATAGTACGAACGCACCTCATTTGTCACGTTTGACGTACAATTTCCAACTTGTTTTATTAATTAACACTTTCTAATATAGCTGAAAAGTGTTTATGAATTCGGTTTGTCTGGCCGTGCTTTAACTCACGTAAATGGATTGTCATGTAATTTTTATATTTTATTGAGGTTTATTATAGAAGCTTTATTATTAAAAATAGAGTGCGTGTAGCGTTTATAGGGGCACACAAAAAAATTTCCATTACATTATGGTCTATGTGGAAAAATCGTTTGCGTTTGATGTTACGATTTTTAAAACATAATGAAATTGATGTGTATCACTGACGTGCACTACAATATGTTTTCTCAGGAATATAGAATAAGCAGTATTTATAGCTCGTTTGCAGTGCTGCGCAAAAGAATTCCATTATATTATGATCTATGGTGAAAAAATTGCTTTCGGTGCATTTTAATCATGTTATGATACTTCAAACATAATGAAATTGGAAAAAGATCAGTAAGGTATACTACAACGTGTTTTCTATAGATTATGGATTGTGTTACTAGTTATCGCGCGTTCATTTTCAGAGACACGCAAAAGAACACAGCAAATCTTTATACACTTTTCAGAACACTTTTTTTTGGTCACCTATTTTAAAACACTTTGAAGCGCACTTTTTGAAACAGTTTTTAGAATACTTCTGAGAACACTTCTTTTGTTCAGCACACTTTCTAGCACACTTTTTGAAAGTGATGATTTCTCAAATGTGTTCCCAATCCGTTCTCAAATGTGTTCCCAAGTTTATATTTAATATCTACCATGAACACGTACTTATTTTATTCACTTTCGGTACACTTTCAGAACACTTTCTTTATAGCGGAGCATATTCGAAACATATTATGGTAATTGGAACACTTTTCTTTATCAAAGTGTTCCAAATGTCTTCCCAACGTGTGCTGAGAATTTGCAGTGAATTCGGTCACATTACTTACTAGGATCGATAATTGCTGGAAGTGCATTTTCCGCTGTGGAATATAATTTTAAACTTATTTAATTTTTAGTGTTTAAATTACAATTAATATAAATCCTATAAAGGGCTGTACGAAAGAATTCGCACACATTACCGGATATGGACAGCAACTGCTGAAAATGGATTTTTAAAATTGCTTCTTTAAATGTTCCATTTCATTCTACGAAGAAATGGAATTTCTTAATAATATTCTGTTAGTGTTGGTAAGTGTTTCATAATCTTTGCCGGACGCATGATTTTTTGTCGTCGTTTACTAAGACAAACAAAATGCTCCATCCCCCTCCCAAAATAAAAATAACTAGTCGGATATGTCAATCCCAAAAGTTTCTTCTATCTCACACAGGTTTCGCATACACTAAAAAGAATCGGCACCCATTTATATCAAGGTCTAACTGAATCTAAAGTTTTATTAAATTCCGTTCATTAGGAGATATGACTATTGCTAAAATCTTGTAAATCCTGCAAAATGCAGCATAGCAGCGCCACCAGTTGGGAGATTTAGACCAAAAGCTAATCAACAACAACTTATGTCAATGTCTAACTGAATCTGAAGTTTGATGAAAATCCGTGATTATTTCTTGAGATATAGTTATCGTGTTAATAATGAAAAAAGTAGCATAGCAGCGCCACCTGTTAGGCTATTTACACCAAAACGTAAGCAGCATCTATTTATGTCAAGGTCTAACAGAATATGAGGGTTGATGGGTTGATTTATGACGGCCAATTATCAACACGAGGGATATAGGCCCTGGGGGGGAGTGCCCTCCGTGGGGGTCTTTCTAAGGGATCCTAACCCGTATTTACGCAAGGTTCGAAGAAAACCACGGAAAACTCCGAACGGTTAGGTCGACGAGCGCGACAGGGGTTTGAACCCAGCACCTAGCGTCTACCAGCTTCGAGAGCAGAACCTCTCAGCCACTGGTGGGGCCCAACAGAATATGAAGTTTTATGAAATTTCATGCATTTGTTCATCAGATATAGCTATCGTAAAAATCATGAAAAAAAAGGGGTATAGCAGCACTACTTGTTGGGATATCTACATCAAAACGTAATCAACGTCTATTTATGTCAAGGTCTAACTGAATCTGAAGTTTGATGAAAAAAATGAGTGCATTTTCTTGAGATAGAGCTTTTGCGGAAATCGCGAAAAATGCAGCATAGCAGCGCCACCTGTTGGGCGATT
The DNA here is from genome assembly GCA_963931845.1 of Maratus michaelseni. Classification (NCBI taxonomy): domain Eukaryota; kingdom Metazoa; phylum Arthropoda; class Arachnida; order Araneae; family Salticidae; genus Maratus; species Maratus michaelseni. The sequence goes on from OZ007586.1 coordinate 20,284,011, forward strand.
TTCACCAAAAACTAATCAACACCAATGTATATCAGGGACTAACTGAATATCAAGTTTTATTAAATTTGGTGCATTAGTTCTTGAGATAGAGCGCCCACAAAATTTTTGTCACATACAGACAGAGTCACAGACTCACACACAGACATTTTCTAGAAACAGTCAAATCGTGTTCAGGACCTTCTAAAATTTATAAATCTGTCGAAAACCGGAAGTCGAAATTTATCATGAATACAATACTTTCTTCTTGTAAAAGATAGAAGTAAGTAAAAAAAATAAAAATAAATAAAGCAAAACAATTTATTATAATTTGTAATAAAAATAATAGATTCTTATAAACTTATATGTTTATATTTCTCTTAATTAAGTCCGAATTTCGCTTTTTCTTTGTAAGATGACATTTTCGGATAGGTATACTCTTAAATCATTTTCCAACTAGCCTTTCTGCAGAATTTCATATCGTAATCCTTTTCCCTCAAGAGACAAAATTTTTGTCTGAAAGAATTAAATTTTAAGATGCGAGACCATTTTCGTGGTTTCCTCGTATACTCTTATAAAGAGTACATAAACAAAGAGATAATCTTCTAAGTAATACACATTTATGACACTAAACCTCATTTCAAAGTAAATCGTTAAACTATAAAATATTAAAGTATGGATATTTGGGCAATTATTTACGGGATTAAGGTTCAGAGCACACTGAGAAATCAAAATAAACATTTACAACAATTAACAAATATATAAGGATATTATTTAGAAAATTTCAAATACTCTGTAATGGAATTACATGAAATCCATTTCTTGAAATTCCGTTAACAAACATTTAAAAATTTCTAAATAATATTTGTATATATTTTTTAATTGCTGTAAGTGTTTATTTTGATTTTTCAGTGTGCGCTCATTGTGCTTGCAGAAAACGAAACTTGGAAAAAAAAAAACTATACGTAATTTCAACAAAATTTTACGAATTTGCTCTGAACCGTAATTCCATTATCAAATAATTGCCGATTTCTGTTCATCTATTAGATGCAACCTGGCAGAAATTTCGTGGCTGACATTAGGTCCTCTCGTGGTGCACCACTGTGCCTCTTGAGAACCACTGTGATAGTGTAACAGGGTAGTGTTTTTAGTAACAACTCTTTGACCTTTTGTTTTTCTGACAGAAATATCAATCATTCAGTCGTTTATGATAATCCGTATTAAAAAGTGTTATGTTAAACACTAATAAAATCCAAGAAACTTTTCTGATTTAGTTGAAATGGAATGAGAAAGAGCAAACAGCACCCTATTTCAAAAGTATATTTTTAATTTCCGTTTTTTGGGTGCATTCGTAATTATATAAATACGTAGCACCTAGAGTTGTCATCTAGTCTGTCCGCATAAACTAACCAACCGAATGGTTTGAAATTGAACCTATAGAATCGTTGCAGAATTTTGTCGCGTCATTTCCAATTTTCTGAGAATCAAATCCAAACTTCAAAAGATATTAATAAAAGTTTTCTTCATTCTATTAACTTCTATCATACATAATCTATATAATAAAAGTGCAAGTCATGTGACTGAGGAAGTCAAATGCGGGCTGAAAAAAATATTTTTTCGAATAAAATGGCATAAAAGTTACATTTTTAGAAAGATCGTTCAAAAAAAGTGTTTATTTGAGAGATGAGTTACATTAAAAAATGCATAGATTCTGAGATAACTTCAGTTGAAATTAAGTTAACAGCCCAATATTTATCCCAATATCCATTAAAGTAAATAAACACAAGACATTCGTTCATCGTGAATAGTAGAAATATTAAACCCCGGAGGTAATCATTCGCAAAGCAAGATCTCCATGGTGAATTTTGCAGCGCTATCGGGTGTCGAAAAAATAATTTGCTTCTGTAAACGTATACGTAATAAGAGAAAAGAAAGGCATGTTCAATTCACTCATAACAGACAATATAATTAATTTCACTGAAATAACGATTTTTTTTTTTTTTTTTTTTGCATTGTAAAACTAGTTATAGTAAGAACGCACCTCATTTGTCACGTTTAACGTACAATTTCCAACTTGTTTTTCTGTATTTTCTTTCCAGATGTCAAGTTTAAAAGGACACATTATGCCCGTGAAGACTTTTGGTTCTCTACTCCGTGGCAGCATGGTCATCAGCGGAAGTGATGATTGTACACTTAAAGTATGTATCTAAATTTTACCCCTTTTTTTTTCCTTCTTTTAATAGCGTTATCAAAAATTCATTTTAAATAATATTTTTTTATATCTATGCGTAGTTTTACAAAACAATATGTCTCACAATTTATGGGATAAGTGACGAATCAATTGAACAGGAAGTAAATTGTTTATGATATCTTAAATAATCCAAATTAAATACGTCGAATTTCTTGATCCGGATTATAGGGAGTGTAGACATCTTGTACTATTTTATAAATTGTGCAATGAACTCTCATACTGTCATGAAATTGCTACTGTAAAAACCCCATTCTTCTTAAAGCAAAGATTTTAATTTCTGGAAGGTACTGGAAGACTGTTTAACGGGTCATAACTTTCTCATTTTTCTTTCTTTTCAAAGTGTAATTAATTGTGGACCCAGATTAACTTTTGAAAATATAAAACTTATTTTCAAATACTATTGTACGTATGAAAATGTAGCAGAAGTACAAAAAGAATATCACAGGGAGTTTCAGGTAGATCCACCAATGCGACTTATAGATAGGGCAAAGTGGTCACCCAATATAATGCGTGGTTTGTGGTCAAACTATTTCGTTTGATGGCAGTGAGTAGCCAGACAATCGTTGGTTCATGATTTTCGAGCAGGTTTTCCAGTTTTGGAAGTTTGGGATGTAAGGTAATTACATACAATTAAAAATAACCTGTTGTACTTGCATTTATTTATTGAATGTGTAAGAAAAGAGCTTCACATTGGTGTTAGAACGTATTTTCTGTCATGGCTCCCAAACGGGCAAAGTGGTCAGGGTAGTGGCCGTTGGGTTGGATCAAGTGATGAAGGTTCGATCAGGTACAATGCTGTTCATAAGGCCTGTTCACTTTGCAAAGAAGATGCAGTGTTTGATTTTGTTTTTGATTTATAATTTTTTATGTGGTTTTTTCAAACTCTTATTGGAATTTTCTACCAATTTCAATCTTTGATTATGTTTCATACGATTTGTTATGACAGTAAAAATGTTCTAATCATTTAACTAGCGTTTTGAATCTTTTTACACCTGTCGGGCAAAGTGGCCATGGAGTGACCACTTTGCCCTTCTAGGTCGGGCAAAGTGGTCATTTTGACCTTTTTTGGTAAAAAACAAATTCTCACTTCTACTTTATTATTTCGTAAAAATTATAAATGCCCTTACATTTCTAAGTAGTCACTCTAGTTTTATGCATATTGTCAGTTATGTATATATATTTTAAGGGATAAGAGAAAATCACAAAACATTAAGGTGACCGCTTTGCCCTCTCTTCCCCTAATTCATCTTATAAAAAACAAGTTTGAAACGAATGGATGTTCATAGACAACGTTCCGCAACCACAATGGAGCAAGAATGCGCCACAACACCCAATGAAATATTTGCTGAAGTGATTGAATCCATAGTCCACCGTTCTAAGCAGTGTATTGACCAGAACGGTCATCCTTTTGAATGTCTGCGGTAGGAGGAAAATTTATGCATTTTATGTAGATTCTTTTGCAATTTAAATATCAATTATGTGTGAATGAAAACTGGAGTTCTAATCATTCAAAGTGTGTATAAATTTTTCTGACGCACCCAGGGTTCGTAAATATCATGATATTTTTGAAAATATAAAAAATATCCCTTGTTTTGATATATATCCGATATTTTTTATATATATCCGGTATTTTTTTTATATATATCCGATATTTTCAAAAGTAGTCAACTTATCGATAATTATAAATATTTTCAGACTTAATATAAATTAGAAACTGAAACATATGGCACTTAGCATGAAAACTTAATAAAACAATATTCTAAATTTATTTTTTCACCATGTAACGAAATTGAAAAGAGACACAATTTGCATTTTACACTCACATAAAAAACCCTGCAGGATTTAATATCACGTTAAAAGAAAATTTTATGTTTTATACAACAAAAATTTTAAATACGAAATAATTTGTTTTTATTGAAAAAATTGAACATAATTGTTAACTTGTCTGCTTTTCCATTCCCTAAACTGTTGTGCGCACTTTAAACAGAACTAAACCAAAACCAGAAAAGATTATTTCTAATATAGCTGTAAATAACTTATTATTCAAACCAGACAGTTTGTCTTTCAGTACCTGTTCTAAGTAAATATTCTCTCTCATAATTATTATACACACACACACACACATATATATATATATATATATATATATATATATATTGCAAGAGACAAGTTCTTTATTTGCAGAATGACACAACCAAAAAAAAAATCCTTTACACTTGCTTTAACTGAAAATGTCATGCACAATTTTTTGAAAATATCAAAAATCGTGATATTTTGAAAATAAATATCGGATATATATCATGATATATATCCATTGATATATATCAACGAACCCTGGACGTACCCTGTATCTATATTAAATTAGTTTTTATTATAGATTATGCTTTGGTTTAAAGTATTTTTCATTTTCTACTTCTTTTTTCTAGGTGTGGTCAGCAGCTCATCGATCCCATTTCAAATCTATTGACGAGGCAAAGTTTTGCGCTATCAATATTATAGAGATGATTTCAGAAAATCTTCTCGCTGTAGCTTTTCAAAATGGAGAGATTTGGGTGTTTGACATTAATGATGGCAAGTACATTTGCTTCTCATGTGGTAATATTTTGCATTTATTATAAGTTAACATCTGCAAGTACCCAAAATTATAATAAAGTAGAGATATTTATTAATTCAGTCTATCAAAACAAAAAATAGGAAAACAACTTATAAATTTTTGAAGTATCTCTTGGTTATATGTAGACCACGTCTCATAGACTCTGTCAATGTTGATGTTTAGTCTGACGATTTTAATCTCCGTAAATCTAAAAAAATTGCCTTGAAAACAGTTTATTTTAAACTGTATGTTATAATTGTTTTGTTATATATTTTCTATATACACTTTCTATAAAGTGTCATAATTTTATATTTAATCTATTTAAAAAATAAAAGAAAAAGGAAGGCCGCTCATTTCGACATTATACTCTAGGTGAATTTAATATTCTCAAATGATGCTTCTCTGATTTGCATTACGTATTGTGTAATAAGTATCACGTCTCTGAAACTACTTCAGATGTCCTACAAATTCAGAATCCTACAAAAAATATGCTATCGCTGGATGAAATGCTGTTTCACATCTAATTTCACAAGATATTATTCTATGTGAATATCATCAATTCCTCAAGGGAAATAACTGAAAAGATTGAATTCTGAAAGGATTTTTACATTATCCAGATAGTCTTCCAATCTATGATATGCATACATATAGGTGCATATTGACGCTGTGATGAAAAAAAGAATGGCTTTAAAAATGTCAAAGATTATGTGTATATAAAAAATCTGTCAGAATGAAGCTGTGTTAAGTTGAAGTCTTGTGTTATACAAATTAATTTTGGCACACAAAATATTTATTAAACTTACGTTTTCCTTATTTCGTGTTATATGTTTCTTTATATATATATTTATGAAATTTAAAGATCATGAAGTAAAATGTCGTCTTCTGTTTATAACATGATAGGCTTTACGATTTCAAAATGATAATAATAATATACAGGTTTCCTTCGATTAGTGTGCTGTTAATTAATCCAGCGGTACTACCTCACTAAATGATACATTGAATTGGATTCATACATTGAATGGGAAAAACTGCATTAGATCCACAGCCATGTTTCTCGAAAACCCAACATACACAAACAGACAATGTAATAATGTACTACTACATTGTTTTTGATGTATCGTTGTTAGGAAGGACATAATTATAACTTTATTTAAAAACTTTTTTTTTTTTTTACATGTGAACTTTCTATTAACATAAACGTGTGAGCTAATTTAATAAGTAACAATCGAGAAACATTAAACGGTCAATTTTTTTTTTTATTTATTTATTTAAAAAAAAAAAAAAAAAAAAGATACAATATAACAATATATGCATAATAATAATACAGATAAGTAACAACCGAGAAACATTAAAAGGTCCTTTTTTCTGCATTACTACAATTCTTTAGGTTATTTATGTTAGCTTACTTACTGTTATATAAATAAATAAAACATTTATTTAAAAACTTGTTGTAATACAATTTGATTATTTCAAACTTACATGCATTTTAACTTATTTACGCAAAAACTTGTCAACTGCGCAGTTTTTTTTCTTTTTCTTTTTTTTTTTTTTTTTTTTTTTTTTTTTTTTGAATACATCTTGCGGTACACTGTTTTAAAAAATATTAAGTTCACGGGCATTTTCCGTTAATTTCTGACGTAATTTTACGGGAAATGTCACTTTTTCAAGCTAAACATTCAAATCCCGTAAATTTCAAGTTTTTACGGGCAAAATCCGTTTATCTAAGAGTAAAGCTCGTTTATCTACAGAAAAAATGCGTTTTTTATGGATTTTGCCTGGAATCGCTGCTGCAGTAATTTTACTGCAGCATTTTATTTTTACGGCGTAACACAAAATTTTATTTTCTAAACATGGGTGTTCTGGTGTCAATGTCTAATGCTGTTTGGGTAATTTTTGAAAAGCTTCTTTGAATTCTTTTAATGCTTTTTCAGTTTGTTCAGGATTTTCTTCAAATTTCATTTTTTAAAATTAGACGCCATCTTGCGGAGAAAGAAACTGGATCACCCATTTTGTGCTTTGCGCATGTATATATAAAAAAAAGTTTATTGCACTAACTGAAAATCGCACTAACTGAAACCGCACTACGCGAACGAAACTTGTATTGGACTTCTAATAACTAAATTTCAGATTTAGGATCATGATTGTTGCTATAAAGTAATAATATAAATAATAATTCTTTTTAATTTTTAAACGGAAGAAAAAAAATGTGTGAAGCGAAATAAACGCGTGCAAATAAACTGTCATTTATTTATCTTACAGGTAAAGCAATTTCCAAAATTGATGTGGGCTCGAACATTATATCGGTTTTCTTGAAATTTACATCAACGGATGGCGGCTTGAAAGCATTTGAGAATCACTTGGCCAAAAAATATCTAATATTTGGAACTCAGTCTGGAGAACTTATGGTAATTTTTCATTATTTTCTGTATTTATTGATATATCTGTATCTATTTTCTGTATTATTGATAATATTGTGAAAATACTGCATTTTAGATTAATTTCGAAAACTTTTTTTTTCATCAAAAGCGCCTTCTGCGATCGCTAAAAATGTTTTCCGTAGCGTTGTCAGCTTTTGGAGACTTTGCTGAAAGCAATGCAGATAACACGATAAAGTATCGGCTTAAACCTCAACATTGTTAATAAATTTGCTTTTAGTTAGTTGTATTATTATTGCATTGTAATCTCGTAAGGAATTTCTCTTCTTTTTGTAAATAAATAGCATGTTTATTAACTTAGAAATCTTAGTTATTTTAATCATCCCTTTTTTTTTCTTTCATTTTAAATTTTTTATTCTATAACCCGCGTATAACGCGGGTTAAGTTTCGATCAATTTTCTTGTATCAAATCCAGTGTTGAATTTAGGCATTAATTCGGGGGGAGGGGGGGGTATTATATAGCACCGGTTGAAAATTACACTTTTTACCCTTAAAAGCATAAAATTTCAAATCTTCTGGAGGGAATGTACCCCGGGCCCACCCCCTGAATTCAACACTGGTCAAATCATATGCCGTAATATACGGTATTTGAATATAAATGAGTTTACATGTTCATTTTTCTACATAAAAAATTAATTGGTATTAGAGGTTCAACCGGCTATATATATTTTTTTTATTATTGCATTAAAATGTGGATCAATTTTATTTCGTTTCGGATTGAAGTGTTTCGGGCCTTCGGGTCGAATTCTTTTCTTTTTCGGGTTGAGTTTAAATAGAATTTTTGGGTTCCAGGTCGGTTATGACCCGACACGAGGAGGATTCTAGCTGGAATACTTCTTCTCTAGACAGAATTTTCTATGGAGAAACAACTCAAAATTTGCATTTTCCCGTAACGAAAATTCTGGAAATCTTCACACGTATCCACACAACGCAATCCTTGCACGTTCGAACCTGCAAACATTAACTTCATGTTCGTACAAAGCGAATACATTAACACACTTTACAGAGTTATCAAAAAAGATTGACGGGATTGCAAAGCGTATCACTGAAAATCAGAAAGGTTTCAAAATGATTCTCGTTTTGAAATGTAGAGAAGAAGAAAATGTAAGATTTCTCTCTGCTTAGTAGATAGCTCTGCTCAGTAGAATATGATTAGGTTAAGTGAGAAGCTGGCAAATGAATTGAATCCTCAGACATATTGTCTACTCCAAACCCTTGGTGTTTGTTTCTGAACTGTTGTGCAGAAGATTTATCAAATCAAGGGTCAGCTTATGTATGTTAAGAGCATCTAAAAATCATATAAATGAAATTTGTTTAAAGTATTCTTTTTTTAGACCTTAAAAGGTAAAGGAAGTTTGCACAAGGATATAGAATATTGTGTTCCATATTTATACAACACTTTTAAGCAATTTTCAGCTATTCATTTTTAGAGAGATGTTTCTGGAGCAAAGATCACTTTGGCGTGCATATATTTACCATGGAAAACTCAACCCCCCCCCCACTTAGAAAAGAAGGTAAAATTCTTAAACAGACAAACCATCCAGAATAATATTTGTTTTGAAAAATTAATCCCTATAGTTATCATAAATTCATCAGATATGTTTGAATTTACATTTGTTGAACATTATTTATGTATTCTGTTTTGTACTTTTAATCTTTTATAAGTTGAAAAGAGAATAACAATAATATGTGCAATTCTATTTTATTTTATTATGTAAATATCTGTTAAAAAGTGTTTAAATTTTAAGAATTTGTCTCCACCCTCATCTTTTTTTCTATTTACCACTTTCATGCCTGACGGTTTTTCTTCAGGATCGCTGTCGGATTCTACCGCTGGCCCGTTCTTTGCTTCCAAAACATCATCTACAATTTAAGTTATTGTTGTGTTCAGAGAATTTGTTAATAGGGAGACTGCTGTCATCTGGAATGTTGCTAAACTTAAACTTGCAATAATGCACAACAAAAACTAAGTGTTTTTGGAGATAACCTTGACAAAGAAATAAAACCGAGTTTGCATTAGGCAAATCGCACTCTTTAAAAGTGACGTCTTATGCGGAGTAGTTAAACAAATAGCGATGCAATAAGCGGAGTACAGTATGTGAAAAGTCGTATTAGAATGGTTGGAACTTCTGAAACAGGACGCAGTATGCAGATTGGCGTTTTATCCATGTGACTTTCTAACGAGGTTTGACTGTATTTCTATTTGGTGTCTCATTTGTCTGTAATACCTAATAATTTTTGCTGTGTGTGATAAAATCTGGGTTAAGTGAAGAAATAAGACCAGTAATTAAAGTCCAGCGGGCTAGAAACGTACTTCATCTGCCAAACTTCTACGTTTATGAAAAATCCTGAATTTCTATGTAAATTCTATTAAAAAATGTATTTTTGAGTATCTGAAATGTGATTTAGAAAAAAAAATTAATGTACATTTTACATAGTTTAGAAAGATTTTTGCAGTACGTAAATTAGGGTTTGATTTATTTAGAAAATGATACTGATTGAAATACGCGTTGCTGATAACAGTAAAATAGTCCTATTTAGATTCTTGAAAGTGTCAATAAATTTCCAAAAAATAAACAATTCATCGTATTCTTTCTATTTATTCAAATATTCTATAAATATTCTATTTATTCTACTAAAATAAAATTTCTTAAAAGTTTCATCGTTTTTTGTTGAAGGTCATTCACGAATTTACAGTTAATCTGTGAATTCTGCAAGATTTAATTGGGTGTTGCCTTTTTTCTTTCAGATGTCAGACATTTTAACCTCTTCGCCCAAGAGAGTGATGCGTGTGGATTCCAAAATTACCGCTGGTATTCATAATTGTGAAATTGTCGTTTGTGGAACATCTGATGGATTTATTGGAATATTACATCCTGATAAAAAGTAAGTTTTTTTCCCTTAAATACAACCTGTCCCTTCCTATTGTTGACCAATAGCTAATTCCTTAATCGTTAGTTTTAGATGTATATTTCCAATTTCAAAAAAGTTTCAAATGCTGTTCTTAGTCCTACGAAAATACACTTACGTTAAAATAGCCATTTTTTTTAAAGTTATTATATTAAATTTTTATACGGTACCTGCGTCCTATAAGTTATGGTTAGAAAAACTTTTTCCGCAAGTAAAATAGTACAAATTCCATTCTTCTGCGACCAAAACTTGCCGAGTTATGATATTTTGAATTTTATGAATTTTTGGCGTTTTGTCTGGCACTAAAAAAACGTGTTTTCAGAACGAGAAAACACAGAAAAATCCTAATATATAAACTATCATAACCCGGTAGTTTTTTATCGTACAAAAAATGAATTCTTTTTGTTTTACTCATTAGAGGATAGAGGAAATTTTTCAAAGTATAACTTATAGGACCCTTTGACGTGTAAAAATTTGATTTTCGTAACATTTAAAAAAAAAATAACGTAATTTTACTTAAATGGATTTTTATATGACGAAGAACATAGTTAATATTTGCTAAATGTTATTTAACAAATTTTTGTTAATGGAACTATACATCTGAAATAACGGTTTAAGAATTAGCTATAGGTCAATGGTAAGAAGTGACAACCCTGCATTAGAGGTCTGCAAGGACCTAAATTTCCGGCACCCGGACCCGGTATAAAAGCTAAAAATTTCACCCTCGGTAATTTCTACAAAACATATGCCGATATTCCTGAAGCAACATTTAATATTATTCAAAAAACCAAAGTTACGCATAGATTTTATTTTCAGATTATACGTCCACAATTCATGGAATAAGGAATAATAATAGACGAGATTAATTATATTAATGTACATAAAAACACATTAAAAAATATATTGACTTATACAATTACATTCAAATGATGATCCAGTAAGAAAATCATCGTAGTTTAGAATGAAAGAAAAATCGCAATTTAAAAGCTTTACAAAGAAAAGTAGTAGGTATTTTAAATATTTTCCTATAATTTATTAAACCAAATTAAATATTTGATGATTTCGTTAAACAAATGTACAACGTCACTTTATTTTTACAAAAATAAATAAATAAAATGTCAGTCCAACATGGACTCGGGGAGAAGAAAGAAGTCCAGACTCGGCTCATATCGGAAGAAAGAAGTAAGATGACCCGGAACGAGTCTTCACATAAAAGTAAGGCCCGAAGATAAATGATGAAGATCAGTCTTCTGAAAAAAAAATTGTCCGGAGTCCGTGCAGACATCTACCCTGCATAATGAATAGCTGTAGATCTTTTTCTTTTTTAAGGTTCCTTGCTTAAAAAGTAAAAACAAAACCATTAGAAGATTACTCCTGTGTCTGTCAGAGCCCTTTTTCTCTTAAACTATGGGACGGGGAAAGTTATAAAATCTTTTTACCCACATATTTTTAGATTATTTAGCCATTCACAAATATGTTTAGGAAAAATTTAGGAGGCTAATTAAGTTACTTGGAAAAGAAAAGTTTCCTTTTTGTATATCGTGTGGTATCCTTCTTGTATATACCGAACTCAAAAATATATTTGTTTTAATTTTAGGTATTATATTTTCAGAGATATCGTCGAAAATGCACCGCAAAAACATGTCCCCCCCTCCCCCTCTATTTCCGAATCTACTAAAACTAAAATTAGGAAAAAATTAGGGGGAGTAGAAGTTTAATTAAACCTTGCAGGAAAACTATAGAGGTTTTCCTAGGTAACATAGTTTTTGAGAAAAACGCATTTTTTCGTTACACACAAACTTTGCTTTTCGGGCGGTCAGCGGGGGAGTTGACGGGCGCTCGATGTATCTATCGACGCAGAATCATCCAAGAATATTGGATAATGATTTTCGAAAAAAATTGGCGGTAATTAGACGAAATATTAATTAAGTTACTTGAAAAAAAAAAGTTATTTTATATATATCGTGTAGGGTATCGTTCGAAAGGTCTCGTAACACCGAACTCAAAAATGTATTTGTTTTAATTTCAGGTATTATACACTGCTCAAAACAATTAAAGGATATTTGAAGTTTTATATAAAATAAAGATATAAACGAATTTTTTTTTTTTTTTGCCGAAAATAGAAGAAGAGAATCACAAATGCAAATTTTTCTGGTTTTCAAACTGTGGAGTATGCAAATTTTGAGTTCGACGTCAAAAACGTCGCTTCAGCGGCAGCGAATGAAATTTGACTTTCAACTGGATAAAAGAGAATGACGACAAGGATGATCGGCATTCAGTGATTGCTTTGTTTCGATGAGTACGATGTCTCAGCGAAGTCATTTGACAGATTCAGAAGCTTGGAGAATTGTTGGTAGGTTAGAAGGGGGCCAAACTCAAGCCGAAGTAGCGCAAGCCATTGGAGTGTCACAAAGTGTCATTTCCAGGATCTGGAACCGTTTTTTGGAGAGTGGATGTGCAGGCCGAAGACCAGGGCAAGGTCGTAGACGGGCAACAACGCCCAATGAAGATCGGTATTTAGCGTTAACAGCTCGGAGACACCGAAACATGAACGCTACTCTTCTCCAACAACACCTTCGCTCGGCTACAGGCACCACGATTTCAACTCAGACTGTCCGAAACCGGCTCCATGCGGTAGGTCTGTATGCTCACCGACCGATGGTATGTGTTAGATTAACATCAAGGCATCGTCGCGACCGCAGGGAGTGGGCAACCGAGCATGTCAACTGGAGGATAAATGAATGGAGCAATATTCTGTTTTCTGACGAGTCCCGTTTTTCTGTGCATCCGGATAATAGGCGTATTTTCATCTGGAGGGACCGTGGCAGTAGGAATAATCCTGCGTTCGTGCCCGAAAGTGTCAGATTTGGCGGTGGAGGAGTGTTGGTGTATGGTGGCATCTCCATTGACGGGCGCACTGACCTCTACATCATTCGAGATGGAGCTCTGACTGGTCGCCGATATAGGGATGAGATCCTCAGACCTATTGTAGTCCCTTACGCTGCAGCAATCGGAGATAACTTCATTTTAATGGACGATAACTGCAGGCCACATCGTGCAAACCTGGTGGAGGATTTCCTTTTCGAGGAAGGAATCGTTCGAATGGAATGGCCAGCGTGTTCTCCAGACATGAATCCAATCGAGCACGTTTGGGACGCTCTAGGAAGACGAGTTTCTGGCCGCCAACAACCCCCACAAACTCTCCAAGAACTGGAAAGAGCTCTTCTGGAAGAGTGGGGCAGAATACCCCAACTCGTCATTAATAGCCTCATTGAGTCCATGCCTCAAAGGTGTTCAACGTTGCTGGCCGCCCGTGGAAACCATACCCCCTACTGAAAATGATTTTCTTTGAAGAAAACACCTTTTCTTATTCTTTTTTTCTCATATGCACAAATTGTGTTTTTTTCCTTTTGTACACAAATGCGCAATAAAATGCATTTTTTTCTGCCAAACATGTGTAATTTATTCTCATATAACCTACTATGTCTGTCGACCATGTATCAATCAGCTAAAAAGTTTCCCAGATACAAAATCCACCTAAAACTGCAATATCCTTTAATTGTTTTGAGCAGTGTATTTTCAGAGATATCGTCGTCGAGAGTACTGAAAAAATATGCCCCCCCCCCCTCCTATTTCCGAATCTACTGAAAGAAAAATTTTGAAAAAAGTAGGAATAGCAGGAGTTTATTAAGTTATAAATGGTAATTAATAAATTCAATGTTCGGAACCCCTTGAGCGCGAGTTGTACTCGCACTTGACCGATTTATTTTGAAATATATTCGACTTATTTTTGTCTTATTTTCCGTTTGTCTTTCTGATTCAATTGTCTTTCATTTTTCAGGTTGTTATGCAATTTTCATTATGGTCACAAAGGTTCAATAGGAACCTTCTGTTTTTTCCAGGAGAACAAAACGTTGTATTTACTTTCTTCAGGAAGTGACAATGTAAGTACATAAATTTAAGACTTTGCAACTTTTCAAAACATAATCCATTTGTTATAAGTTTTTTTCTTCTATTTTTAGGTTTTAAAACTCTGGAAAGTCGATTCGAATGATTTAAAATTGACGATACAAAAGCAATATGGAAACATGCACAAAGATGCCGTTACTTGTGCTATGTTTTGTTCACAACTATCAGTACGTATCATTTCAAATTTTGCTTTAGTATTTTCAGTACATGAAAGCTTAGTATCTATCTATATTATAAAGCAAAAACATGTCCGTGTGTAACGCTGACATTTATATCGACGGCGGCAACAACCTGGGAAGTCAGTTTCGCTTTTATCGCAAAATGATTAACTTCTGAACATCGTGCAGTACATTCAGAAATAAAACACTCAATTTTAACGATTCGGCAATCCTTAAGTTTCATTTCGTTATTTTTGACAATCATTTCGTCATTTTTGACAATCATTTCGTCACAGAGTCGCGTAGTTTTTGACGAAACGCGAAACCTCAAATATCTGACGAAACTGTTTCCTCACTGTCAAAAATAAAACTCTCACTTTTGACGATTTAGCAATTTTTGAGCTATATTTCATCATTTTTTATAATCATTTCGTCTCAAAATTAAGTGATTTTTAATGCAAAGGAAAATCTCAAATATTTGACGAAACTCTTTCCCCATTCACGGCCAGATTATTTTTGTTACAAAATCGTTAAAAAAAAAAAAAAAAAAAACTAAATTAAAATTTTAGGAGCTCTTTTTTATTTAAGAATACTCATATAACAATCAAATTAAAAATATGCATAACTGATCCCTTTCCCCTCTATAAACAGTAACGTGTTAAAATCTTAACCCCCAGGGCCTGATTACCGCACAGGCCAACTAGGCCGCGGCCTTGGGCTCATTGAAGACGGGGGCACAAAATGAATAAAATTATGCAGGAAAAATTCTTTTACAAAAAATTTTATTTCAATCATCGATATCTGAAACATACTTCTATAAATGTCTTGCCTGTACTTTTCTGTTCTCTAAAATCAGCTTAAATTAGGAACGCTGTAGACAAAATATTTTTTCTGATACATTTTTCAAAAGAAATATTTAACATTAAAGTATTATAGTATCAAACAGCAAAAGAAAATTTGTCACCCTAACCTTAGTTTCGTGAGCATTTTTATAAAATGAAGGAAAATTTCCGAATACTTTCCTGCATTTTTATAAAATGAAGGAAAATTTCCGAATACTTTCCAAAAAACATTTCTAGATTTTTCTAAAACATATTTTGGTTTCGTGTGGAGGGGGGGGGGGGGGGGGGGCTTGAAAAGCTGCTAGGCATTGGGCCCCGGACAATCGTAATCAGGCTCTGTTAACCCCATCATCTTTATAATTTCTAGCCAACAAATTAACTAGACCATATTCTAATCATTCATTGAACAAAGGAAATTTCTCTAATAAATTTTATTAATCAATCCATGTTTGGCGTTTTAAGATTTGTAACTGTACTGTAGTTATGTGGATGTATTTATAATGAGATGTAAAATTGATGTTCGAAATATTTCCTGACAGATATTTTTTATTTTATATTTTAGGCTTTATCGGGCGGTTGGCTAACTGGATCTTACGATAATAACATCATTTTATGGTGTCATGGTCCCCCTAAAGTGTTTGAAGGACTTCAATCTAGTGTTCTGAAAATAGCTCATTCTGTAAGTAACAGTTAGTAATTATTAAAGTTAGAAGTGTTTTGTTTTACGCTTATTATATTAAAAATTTTCACTGTTTCACTCTGCTTTTTATTTTGTTTTAGGGTGATTATATTCTTGGATGTGGTAATGATGGTGCGGTGGTCATATGGCATAAGAATGGAGCGGTTTTAACGACAGTCCCAGGAATAAATCAGTCTTCCGCTGTTTTAACATTCCATGTAGCGGAAGGTAAGAACATCTCATATCATTTTTTTTATTTTAAAGTCTGATTCATTACATTTTATGAATTTATTTTTATTTACTATATAGGAAAATATTTGTTTTTAGGGATAGAATCGAAAATTAAACAAGAAATAAAACAAATTAAGTAACACGCTTTCACTGCAAAATTTGTATTGAATATGCACTGCCCTCGACAATGGACTTGTATGCAATATTTGAACAAAATTGATTCGTTAGATATGTGATTTCAATCGAAAACTTAAAAGAAAAATGCTCCTCTGAACCTTGCTTCTGATTGGTTCGGCCCTGAAAATCTTAAATATCCGTTGTTATCGACAGTGAATTTGTGTGCAACATTTGAGCAAAATTGGTTTGTTAGATATTTCATTGCAATATAAAACGTAATAAAATGTTTTGCCTCCTGGACCCTGCCCCTAATAAGGTACGGCCCTGAAATACATGACTGTCGTCGACAATGAGCTTGTTCGAAACACTTGAGCAAAATCAGTTTGTTAGATATGTCATTGCAATATAAAACACAATAAAATGTTTTGCCTCCTGAACCCTGCCCCTAATAAGGTACGGCCCTGAAATACACGACTGTCGCCGACAATGGGCTTGTTCGGAACATTTGAGCAAATTAGTTTCGTTACATATGTCATTGCAAGGGCAAAAAAAAAATGTAAAAGAATTTTTTGCCCTTGGATCCTTCCCCTGATGAAGCATGCCCAGACCTACAGCGAATCCGTATTCTACGTATTCAATAATCTATAGAAAACATGCTGTAGTGCAGCTCAGGAGTCAGAAGTAGCGCGCTACAAGTAGCGAAACTACAGTAGTCGCTACTTTTTACAGTAGTTTGTAGTGTAGTGCGTTACATTTTGAACAGTGTAGTGTAGGGAGTAACGCGATACAAAAAATCAGTAGTTTTTAGCGAGAACACTCTCTACTTTTAACACTCCTTCCGGAAAACAAAAAAGTACCATTCTGCAAATCACGTTGTCGAAACTTGCTACTTTTGTGCAGAATTTATTCTACTCAACAATTTCCGAATCGCAGTGGCAAATATCCGCTGCAGCAAAGTATAGCTTGAAGTCATAGATTTTTTCCATTAATACTTGCCGCTGAAATCAAGTACTAATCCACCAAAGGAATTAATTTTCTTGTTCGCCACACTTGTCTATTTACTTGTTATTAGGTATTCATGTTTTAATGCCGGATTTCTTATTATTCGGAATTGCTTTATTTACAGATTTATTTGTTGTTTGCATTTAGGGTTGTTTTTCTGGATTATAACATCGTTTTTAATTTTGCTACGAAATCTGTATAAACTAACGTTTTGGAGAAAAGCAAAAAACATTTTCTTGTATGTTATCTTTCTTAATTTTTTCATGCCCTCGGTTATGTCGCATTTATTTAATTGTATCCCGCCGGATGCGATATATTTAGGGGTTACTTTATTATTTAATCCGTGTGTTCACTTTCTAGCGTAAATTCACTTTGACAACATTTGAAAGTAACGGAGTAGTGACTACTTTTGAAAAGTAATTTGTAGTCGCTACTTTTTAAAACAAGTACTTGTAGTTAACTACATTTTGGACAATGTAGTTGTAGTTAGCTACAACAAAAAAGTAGTTTTCCCGACCCCTGGTGCAGCTCAGTAATGTTCCATTTCATTGAAATAGTGTAACATCATACCCTGAAAACGATGTTTCCCGATAGATCATAATGTAATGGAATTCTTTTATGCGACCCTGTAAAGGAACTAAAATTGCTACTTACTGAATGCTCATAGCAATTTCATTATGTTTGAAATAGTGTAACATCATTAAATTGCAATGAAAAATGATTTTTCCTCATTGAACTTTTTTGAGTGTCCCTGTAAACTAACCATAAATGGTACACATTTCATTTTCAATATCGGACATGCCATGGTAAACCTCCGTAAGATATATCAATTACACGGCAATCTGAGTCTATTGACGGGAGTTAGAGCACGAACGGACAGACAAACCGGATTCACAAGCACTTTTTAGCTGTGTTGGAAAGTGTTAGTAAAAAGTAAATGTAGCTAGTAATAATAAAAAAGGGGCTGTAATACGTACAGTGGACATAGTACATAACGATATCAATCTCCCCAATGATATCGTTATCAATGTCTAAAAATTCTTTTGATTTCTTAATTTTTATTTTGAACACTTTCCAACATAGTTGAAAAGTGTTTATGAATTCGGTTTGTCTGTCTGTCCGTGCTCTAAATATGCTCAGATCGTTATGCGATTGATATAGGTTATTCAGGCTTACTGCGGCATGTTCGGTATTGAAAATGAAGTGGGTAGCACTTATAGTTTTTTTTTACAGGGGCACTCAAAAGAATTCCGTTACATTGCGGTCTATGGGGAAAAATCATTTGCGGTTTATTTTAATGATGTTACACAATTTCAAACATATTGAAATTGATGTATATCATTGAGATGCACTACAAGAGACTCATTATCGAATGTGGTGTGCATAGCACTTATAGGTCCTTTATCCTTTACAGGGATACTCAAAAGAATTCCGTTACATTACGGTCTATGAAGAAAAATCGTTTTCAGTTTATTTTAATAATGTTTCACTATTTCGAACATATTGAAATGGATATATATATATATATATATATATATATATATATATATATCACTAACGTGGATTACAAGATGTTTACTATAGAATATTGTGTGTGTAGCTTTCATCGTTCATCTTATTAATAGTAATTGCTGGGAGTGGATATCAAAAGACAACCCCTAGAAATATCTTACGATATCAAGTACCTAACCCCCCCCCCTCCCCCCTAAAGTGATAACGTTATATATGCACAGCCTCTAACATAATTTACGTGTGAAAAATGACATTTAATACTAATAAAAATATTATTTTTATCAATTAACTCTGCTAAGTAAGTATTGCGTTATGACATATGGAAATTCACTTTCATTAACAAATTTGATTTATCCTAAAAACATAAAGCGATTAAAAATAAATAAGTAAATAAATATTGATATGAAACTCTGCGATAACGAAAAAACGAGACTAGAGCTTGCTTGTGCTAGAAGGTTGATCCGGAAGCTCAATTTGCTCACAAGTAATTGTATGCTAACCATTACCTCACGCTCGCTACTCGGATTACTCACGTGCCAAAACGTTCTGAATATATGCATGAGTCCTGGAAGATATTTAAATTCATTTTTCTTTCTTATTTTTTTATGGTTGCACCTTATCATTGGAAGGATATCATCTAGCTTTGATCATGTAATCAACATAAAAAAAAAAGGAAGCAAATCGATGATCTCAAGTTTGAGCCTTTAATTGTTAGATGTTGTCCGTCGTCCGAATTGAAATTCTGTGTCCAAAATAATCTCATTTTATCGATCCTTCTTATTATGATGTGAGAACACAAAACACATAATCATCACTAAATGACACATTTTAATCTAGCTGAAACGTTATGCACTGGATAGGCAATCAAACATTTTTGACCCATTAATAATGTCAAGGAAATATTAAGAGCAAATTTTCGTGCTTTGATATACCCGGTCATTACAGCTGAATCCAAATTGTTCCAAAAAAAAAAAAAAAAAAAAAAAAAATTATATATATATATATATATATATATATATAACTGAAATGTTTGTTTACAGTACGTTTAAATGGGATTACTTAGACTCACAATAAAAACAACACTAAATCCGTTGATTGCCAGTACGATTTCCGTATGTTTACGGAATTTTTTTCCTGATTAAATGATTTCGTGAATGTATCAGAAAGAAGCGAATATGGATTTGAGAATATATATAGATAATAGTGCTAAAAGTCAAGCTGATTTGAGATTTTTTGTATTTTTACACTTTAAAAAGAAATTCCGTGATTTTACTTTTTGCAGTGTAATAATAAAAAAAAATCCCACAGCTTTATAAACAAGAACGAAAAATCATAGATTATGCAACACTTTCCAACACGACCAGAATTCTTTAACAAAACTTCACAGTTTAACCCATTTTCGGCCAAAGGTGCGTAAACGCACCATTTTTATAAATATTATTTTATTAACACTGTGACGTATATTTTTCGCTAATTTTATTTTTCTGCTATTTTTAAGGGTTCTGGAGACATCTATAAAATATTAGTAATTCAATTGAAGTAATCACTTTCTGTTGAGAAAGTTTCAAAATACGCTGTTTTTTTACTTGAAACGGTTATTGACAAATTCGACTTTTTGAAAATGTATAATTATTCCACTTGAGATTAATCATATGTTTTTATAATGGAGTAAAGTTGCATGTTCAGTAAATAAAATAAAAATAAAACAAATGCCATAAGAAAACTTAAAATTTTTTATTTAAATTTAATAATAAATTAATAATGGTAACGTCAAATTAAATAAAATATTATTTTTCATGCACGAAACTTTTTAAATGTCTTAATGAATGTAATTTAAGCAAATTTCTATGCAAATAATACCACATTTTATAAAATTTCTATGCTTGGCCGAAAATGGGTTAATAAGATGAAAGATGATGTTTAAGTGAACAATTTGGAAAAAGCATAACACATTTGAAAACTCAATTTCAGGAATTACCATCCATACTCGGAAAAATACCGCACCCCTGTATATGGCCTACATATTTGTATATATACTACATAGTATGCTAAAATTTAGTTCAGTTAGAAAACGCATAACACACTTGAAAATTCCCATTTGACAATGTACTCGAGATCTTTTGGGCAGCCCTGTATATGATTGATAGAATTTACACACACCACACAATATGTAAAAAAATTACTTAAATTTAAAGACCTGTGCAAGAATTGAAAACGCACTTCCAGCAATTATTATCAACAGACAGTACTTTAACCGAATACTTTTGTGTGCCCCTGTAAATGAAGGATGAATGCTATACACACAATATTCTGTAGGAAGCCTCTTGTGATATATATTATTTTCAATATATTTGAAATAGTGAAACAGTATTAAAATAAATTGCAAACGATTTTTCCCCATACACCATTATGTAATGTAATTATTTTGCGTGTTTATTAGTGCTATGCAAACCCTATCCTATAGTAAGCCTCTTGTAGTGCTCCTCAGTGGTATATATCCATTTCAATATGTTTGAAATAGCGTAACATCATTCAAATAAACTACAAATGATTTTTCCCCATAGATCGTAATGTAAAGGAATTATAAGTGCTACACACATCATTTTCAACTTAGAACATACCATAGTAAAGTTCAATAACATATATAAATTACATGGCAATCCGTGTATATTTACGCGAAATAGAGTACAGGCAAACAGACAAACCTAATACGTTGGAAAGTGTTAAAAGGAAAAATTAGCATAATCTGTCAAGTATACGCTCAAATCTATGTTCGCAATACTTTTTGACTTATGCACGAAATCAGTTTCATCGGGAAAGAAACCCCGTAAAAATACGGAAATTGTACTGACAATCAACGAAACACTTTTAACATTGGAGGTTTTTAAGCGGTCCTGAGTCTACTGTTTTGAGAATATTGACATGATTCACGGAGTATTACACGCTAGAGACAGAACTGATTTAAAACTTTTTTTTTTTGTGGGGGATCCAAGTATTTGCGGTATTTTAAAATATGATTTAATTAATTTATAATCCCGTTTTTCTTCTGGACTGTAGTAGAAAAAGAATGGTTAAAAATTTAAATTTTGAAATCCCACTCACTTCTTCCAAATGGTTTATGGAAATCTTACGTTCAATTTTAATTTAGTCAAAATCCCTATATAGCGTGGTCCAGGACATTTGATCAAAGCGGAGAAATAAACCACCATAAATATATTTTTCAAATTTGCGCGATTGGGTCAATGGTTACTTCATATTATCCATTATAGAGTCATAAGCTTCCCTAGGTGGCAAAACTGCGTTCAGCATTGACGTTTGATTTGTATCCACTGAAACATTTTGACGTTCTCAAAGTGAAAATTTTTGTTTTTTTGTTGTTTTCCCGTCGTCTATTTAAATTGTGAGATATGTATACAGTGTATTTTTAAATTATTTTCTAACCCTTTTTTTGTTTAATGCCTTATCAGTAGTATTATCTATTTTATTCTACTTGTTAATATTTTATAATCCAAAATACGCCCTGTTTGCAAAAAATGTATGCGCCCAGAAAAAAATGAGACACGACCAATGAAACACGGCATGTGCATAGTGTTTGCGTCTATGAACGTCTATGATGTCTATGTAGGATTACAAATTCAAACAAAAAAACACTTTATTGACTAGTAGCAGCAAAAAAAAAAAAAAAAGTTAGTTTCAGTAGGTTATAAAACCACCCCTGCAAGCCGATACTAAGTGGAGCATGCAGTCTATTAAGTTACCGATGTTAGTCTGCGGTAGATTTTTCCATAAGTGTAGGAACTGATCAAAAAGTTCGGTGATATTCCGAGAATGGCTGAAGTCCCTTCCCAACATGTCCCAGTCATGCTCTATTGGAGCAAGATCTGGTGACCTGGCAGGCCATGGAAGGGCATCATATTCTTGTAGACATTGTTGCGAGAGTCGCGCAGCATGTGGTCGAGCGTTGTCCTGCTGATAAATGACACCTGGGCGACTTGATAGCATACACAGTATCACCGGCTGCAAAATGTCATCAACGTACCTGAGAGCCGTCAGAGTCCCTTGCAGCACAGCTAAAGGAGATCGGCTGTCCTAGCAGATCGCTCCCCAGACTGTCACACCAGGTATTATGGCAGTGTGCCGCTCAATAACAAATGCAGGATTGGACCGATGACCTCTCTGCCGTCACAAACGTATGTAGTGGTCATCAGCACTGAGAGGAAAGCGGGATTCGTCGTAGATCACATTTCTCCGATTAGACATTGTTCAGCTTGCCGTCGATCGACACCAATCCAGACGACACTGCCTATGTTGAGAGGTTAGTGGCAACTGCCTTAATTGGACGTCGATATCTGAATTCGGAGTCGGCAAGTCGTCTTCGGATTATATGCGTTGATACCACTGGATCTATGTCAAGTGGCAAATGGCGTCTAATTAAATGGCGTTGATAGCGGCACTGTTGGTGTAGACGTGGCTGCTCTCCTGATTATTCGATCCTCTCGTGCATTTGTGGCCTGGGGGGCGTCCTGAGCCACTGCGGTGGCTGACTATACCTTCTCTGATCCGCTGCTGCCAACACCGCGCAACTACCATATCGTTTCGACCAACATGCTGGCTGATAAGTCTGTTCGACCAACCCGCTTAACTGAGGCCTATGATGCGACCCCTTTCGAAGTCTGGCAACTGTTCGTAGCGCCATCGAGTACATCTTAAAGGTACTTCTTTCAAATCCTGTGTATATCAACAATGGTAGTACAGTTGTAATTACCCGCGCATTCGAGTACCGAATCTTTTAAATGCTGCCTGCTGCGTTGCACAAGTCCCCATTGGTCATTGGTGCTGAAATGTTAATCATTTAAACAACTCATCAAATGACATCAGCACGCCAAGTTTCGTAGCTCTGACTCAATTTGTTCTGGGTGCATATATTTTTTCGAAACAGAGTGTATTTTATGTTTCATTTTTATTACATTTTTTTCCCTTTTGCTTCTATTTCCTGTTCACCCACATATGAGGGACATTTGACCCCTTTTCAAACTTTTCAAAAAACAAATAAAGCACTTTTCTTTATTAATCAAGAAAAGCATGTATTTTATATTTTGTAGCGACGTTAACATACTTTCTTTACATATTGATCCCATTTCTTTAATATTGATTATGGAAGAAAATACAGTCAGTTTTATAAAAAGTGGTTCAGCTCTTTATACATTCGGAGATTTACCTAAATTTATGCAAAAACAACTTCCATAAAAATAAGACTGAAAGCTTTGAAGCATGGACATAGAAATAGATAAGGACTTTTTACAAAATAATGTTAATATCAAGTTGCGTACAACTGCGCTAAGGTAGCGCCACTTACAAACAACAAACCAAAACTGTCACAAACAATGTTTCGTGTCGCAATATGAATATACATTGAAGGGATATACAATGCTATCGCTGCTGGTGAATGTTTATGTTAATTTGGTTCTATTTTTATTAATTTCCTTTTGGTGGAGGGTATTACAGAAATTTTACTTTAGAAATTTTTTTCCTGTTACTCCGTCATCCAAGAATGCAACAATAATGCTTTTCACCCACTGTTAGTGAAAAAATATATAGATATATTAATATCTAATTAAAATAAATAACAATGTGACAATAAAATTTGTATACCGGATACCTACGAGTCGATGGCTGTCAAGCAGACGATTTCAAGAAGCGGACAATCCTACACAGGCGTTACCTATAGTCCAGTCAATCTAGGCTTCTGCCTGAAAAGTTTTGGAGAAGTTTTTTTCTCTTTCTTCCTTTATGTTTTTGGGTGTGCTGAACACGAATTTCAACTTTGCCACCTCGTATCTGGTCTGCTTAAAAAATTATAAGCAAAAAACCATGAAAAAAGTTTTTTCGGTTTTTCCCTTGTATTCAGGAAAGGTTTAAATATTTTTGAAACAATTATTGCACCAAATTAAACTAGAGAATATTTCCTACATTTTTCATATACAATTTTTTTCTATGATGAATAGTTCTGGCATACGAGTAAAAGGAATTTTAGCGATGTAATTGAAATTACATCATCGGAGGGCGAAATACGTGGAAGATTATAAACAGGAAAAAAGAAGAATGCAGTTTTGTTCTCCAATTAATGCCGTTTTGGTCGCTTTGAAGGGCCTGGTTGATGTTCTTCAACAGGAGGTTCATCAGTGTCTTCCTCTTCATCATCATCACTTGATGGCTCAGGTTGTGTCTCCACTTGACTTAAAATATCCTGTATTGGGTCGTCAACTTCTGCTTCCAAGTCATCTTCGGCGATGAAGGAGCTGGCATTGTCACAATGGCCATCGCAGTTCAGGCAGAGGAGCGAACAAAATAAACCTGCTTTCCTACAGCCACACATTCCTCTACAGTTTGTTTTGCATTTGCAGGATATTTTTCGTAGAATAGTTTCTGGTGAGGGAGGTTTAGTAGTTGTTATGGGTATGATACCTCTCTTGGTTTTAATCCAGCCCCATTCCTCAGCATTTTTACAGTTACCTAGCTATAGCTGTACTTGGTGGTAAACTCACAGACAGTGATATCGAGCTTCTGTTGGAGGGAGCGATGCAATATTTGCAGCGGTCTTAAAAGCAGATTTTATGTAGCACCTGTTCCTCAGGCTGTTTAGGGAAGGTGTTGCTTCATATTTTCAGAGCCAAATCTACACATCAGCAGGGCAATTAAACGGTTTTTGTTCTTGTCGTTTGCGAGAAATTTCCCCTGAGAAACCGTTAGCATCATAGTCTCATTAAAAACAAACTCATTAGATACCGTTTTGTGAGATCGTTTATCACGCCCAACAAATTTAGTGCTCATTTCAGTAATGTTTTCTTGGTATCCATCGAAGATTACTAGAGCGTTCGCTGCGTATTTCGACTTAACAAAGTCCACATAGCTGTCACAAATTGATTCAAATGATTGACCACCCTGCCATAAAACTCTGTGCAGTAAATACCCACCATGTATGACATATATTCATCTGCTGTCAAAAGTGATGTCTGGTGGGAGTGGAGTGAATTCCTTGTACAAAGAGGATTTCGCAGTTTTTCGCATTCCGGATTCGTCAAAAAGAGACAATGGGTAGACAGAGAGCTCGTAAGTCAAATAATCCTCAAGTTCTTTGTCAGATTGCCTTGTTACACTCATTCTTTGGAAGAGTGCTGTCGGGTTGATCTGAATTTTTTCTATTGGCTGCACTCTTTCATTACGCTTGAATGTAACGGAATGAAAATCGCTGTTAATGATTCCTGATATGTCAGCAGTGCCATCTTCCTGTGCCTTATGTCAGTTTATTCTCTCATCTCCAACAATCCCGGTAGAGATTGAAATGAGATCATTTGTTTCTCGGAAAGGAATTTGCTGGTGAACCCATTCCAATAATTTATTCATATCAGCGTTGTCCCGGGAAACTCTGGAGTTTCTCATCTCTGCATGTTGTTCAGAAGTTGTTGTAAAATCTGTCCCGCTGAACTCTTCAATTTCTTCGCATATTCGTTGAAGTGACGTCATACCCATGGTCAATCTTGCCAAAACTCCTTCACTGACCCCACGCCCATGAGTGAGTCCACTTGCTGTTTTCATGGTCTTCATTAAAGATTTTTCTATCGTCATGTCAGTCCATGTTCCTGACCAGAATTTGTCTGTACGGCGAATGGCGAATCCCCCATCAGTTGCGAATTTTTCAAAGTCATCAGCAGTCATTTTTTCCTTCAAATGATGCATGTCTTCAAGATATAGGTAAGAGCACTTGATATACAAATAGTGACTACTGGCGTGGAAGTATGGCAACATTCTGTATATAGTTCGAAGATGCAAATCCCAATCACCCTTTCTTTCAGATTCAATGAATTGTTTGACAATAGTCACCATATCAAAGTAGTGGATCCACAGTTTTGCTTTAGGGCCTTGCTGCTCGAGTGATATCATATGCGTGGTGCCATGAGGGGTGTTTCAAGGACACCCTCCCACGCGTTTTGCATTCACAAAAACATTACTTTTAGCGTTTTCGCCCTGCGATGATGGAATTTCAATTATATCGTTAAAATTCATTTTACTTGTATGCCAAAACCATAGAAAAAAACTGTCTATGAAAAATGTAGGACGTTTTCTCTAGTTTAATTTAGTGCAATAATTTTTTCAAAAGAATTTAACCCTTCCCGGAATACAAGCGAAAAACCGAAAAAACTCCAATTTTTTCATGGTTTTTCACTTATAATTTTTTAAGCAGACCAGATACGAGGTGGCAAAGTTGAAATTCGTGTTCAGCACCCCCAAAAACATAAAGGAAGAAAGAAAAAAAAACTTTCCAGGCAGAAGCATTTTTAGGTCTAAATTTACGGGACTACTAATCAAAACATTTTTCGAGGAACGATATTCTTCTTCAAAAGGCTGTTTCGTTAGAAGTCCTTATCTATTTCTTTGTTCATGCTTTTTGGAGTAAGACACTTAAATTTCCGTAGTACACGCAGACATAAAAAAAATAGGAGTCATTATTGTTTGAGAAAAGTTTTTAAGATTTTAAACGGAAAGCTTTTCGAATTGTATGTTTATAAAACTTCTAAATATTCTTTATTTATTTTAGTCGATTCGGGCGAATTTGCTGTTACCTTGGCCTATGTTGACTTGGATGGTAGTATCAAGATAAGTAAACCTCTTGAGGTATGTCACTTTTATTTTTATATTATTTATACTGATACAGTGTTCTAGTGTGTTTCTTCATTTACAGGGACACATAAAAGAATTCGGTAAGAACAATAATTGTCGGAATTGAGTTTTAAGCTTTCAAATTGAGCCAATTTTTTGCCTATCACTTGGTGTGTATAAATTCTATACGGTTCAGCACAAAAGTTCTCGATTACATTTTCCGTATATTGACGGAAATTGCGAAAGGGGAATTTACATTTTCCTAACTGAACTAAATTTTAGCATACTATGTATAGTATATTTACAAATCTATAGATCCTATACAGGACTGCAGAAAAGAATTCGGATATATGGATGGTAATTCCTGAAAATGTGTTATGCGTTTCCCAAATTCTTAATTTCACCTTATTAAACAGTAAAGTTTTATTACAGTACTTTGGACGTGTTGGAAAGTGTTTCATAATCTATGCTTAACGCTTGATTTTATTTCGGTGTTGCTTTATATTATATCATGTTTTTGTGACTTTTTCTGGCATTTAGGTAATGAATGACTACAAAGAATTTGTAGGTTTTCGAGACAATTCGTTGAGTTTTTCGAGTGTAATTAGTTGATATTAAGAAACATAATGTACACTTTCATGATTTAGTTATACAATTATAGTTAGTTATTATAGAAATATGTAAACTTTCAAATGAACAGTTTGGTGAGTTATTGCCGCAAATCATAACTAAAAGAAATATCACGGCAGCTTTTTTGCAGTAATAACTTTCACAATTACTTTAATAACATAAATCTTAACACGCTGATTGTAATAACCGGAGCTAGACAAATGCGTTCGCCAAATCGCCGCTGGCGAACAGGTTATTTAATCTGGTGTTTTTGTACAAAAATTGACCAAGAAATGAGCTCAAACGGCATTTTTACTCTCGGGCGTAACTACTTGTATTTAACTACTCGTACGCGACAAGCAGGGATATTTCTCTTCTAACGTACTTTTAATCAAAGAACCAAGTTTAAAAGGCATTTTCCATCTTATGCACAGAAAACACCCTTTTCCGCTGCAGCTAGTTAGCATGTATCCTGATTAGAATGTTTAGGGGATTTAAAAAAAAACAGTAAGAAATAGTGTCAATCCAGCCTCTGTGGCATCTTAAATTGAATACAATGCTAAAAATGCTAAGTTTTTTTTTTTTGTTTTTTTTTTTGTTTTGTTATAAGTATCAAATTAGAATTTAGTGTTCAGAATTAAAACTGAATAATCTATCACATTCATTTCAAAGAATAATAACATATAAGTGATTATAAGTAATTTATTTGAAGTAAATCTATAAAACTTAATTAAAATTTGAGGACTAATTAATTTTAATAAAATGAAATAATAATACGTATATATTTCTAAATATTTCTTCGTCGCTTAAAATGCTTGTCACTTTTGACAATGGAGAAAGGGGGGGGGGGGGTATAAATATGTTTCACTGGCGACTAGAATATTTTGCTGGCTACCAGATTTTATCCAATATGTAAAGCCCTGGTAAATACCATTGTTTGTCGTGTCCTTCAATTTATACATACAGATTAAATATAATATGAATGACAGTTTATAAGCAGAATTTTGCAATCTGCATTGTCCTCGCAAAATATTAAATGCCAGCATTATTACTATTCAGTGAGATGAATTGCATTCAGTGTTTTGAATAATAAAAAAGTAATAAAAGCCTATTTTTTAAAATAATTTGCGAGCTAGTGAATTTATTAGAAAAAGAAATATTATTTTTGCTCTGTTTCTTTTTTAAGGTAGAACAACCGGAAAAAAAAACAACGGCATTATTTAAACTTATTATCATTTTTTAGGATTTCTAAATTGATTTCTCAATATATAATTATAATTTAATTAATATGAAACTGTTGATTACGCGAAGGCGAGCTAATGGGAGCGCCTATGGGAACGTTACGTTCAAATTTCTCGCTTACCTTTTATTTATTTATTTTTATTTTTATTATTATTATTATTATTATTATTATTGCATACGATAGTTGAGATTTGTCTGTAACCGGGCTAGTTTCTAATTTTTCGATTTTGGTTGCATATTTTTCTTATAAAGTTATTTTCACTTTCGGAGCCGATTCCAAAAGTGAAAATAATAGCATTAATAAAAAAAAAAACTGCAACCAAAATCGAAAATTTAAGGTTTTTTTAAAGCTTGTCCCCATTAAAAAAAAAAGTTTAGAAGAAGGAAAAACGTCAATACCTTGAATGGTTTAAGCAAATAATAAAAACAAAACAAAAAAAAACTTGTTTCAAGAAAAATCGTTTAAAGTTTTTGATCAGCGGTGACACCGGTCCATTACACTGGTTATCACGACTTAACCCTTTCAGGGGCAATTCTATTTGTAAAATGTTGAAATGATTGATTGAGACTAAAATTTAGAAACAAATTTATTCGAAAATAAGTAAGATCTTTTCTTCATGGTACTTGATAAAAGGGAATTTTTCATTCCAAAATTCTGGTGCCAGTATAGCATTTTGGGATTAAAATTAAGCAGTCCAAAAATGAACCACCACGTTTGAAGGGGTTAAATAATATAGGTGGAACAAAAAACGGTTTTTAAGGCATATTCCAGACACTTTGAAGGATCGGAGGAAAAAAACAAAACAAGAAATGATTTTTTGAAAGTTTTCTAGGCAAACTTCCCATTAAATGAGATGTATGGGCGCGTTGAGCATATCCATATGTCATCGTGAACTAAACATTAAATACTACGTAAATTATTACGTGTACAGATTTGGATATACGTCATTAAACTGTATTATACGAAAACTACTATTTCATTTCGTTTAAAAACAAGATAGAACAAGTAGGTAAGTGTGATCGAAGATTGCACAAAGGGTTTCGTTTAATATTCCTTTCAAAACACTTTATCCTTTCTTTAATAAATCCAAATAAATTTCACCCCCCCCCCCAAAAAAAAAAAAAAAGTCATGTTTTTTATAAAGTAAAAATTTACCGGTCTGTTTTTCTCGTTTTTTCGAAAATCTGAACCTGTCCGATAGCCGGCGAAGCCCGCTATTATACTCTGTCATAATAGTATCTGTTATGTGGACTAAACGCAATATTTAAAAAAATCAATAATTTCAAAATTAAACATGTTGTATAGAGACCTTCAAGATGTTAAAATATGCCAATATTTCCATAATCGGATTTTTATCATGATTCAATACGTGTCCCAAACTTATATATTTACTATTCTCTATTACTCATATTGATACTCTCTTTGTATGATTCTCAAACATTTAAAAATCCGTTAAACTTTCAATAGGGCGTCAGATTAATTTTCTTTTTAATTCTCTAATGATGTCATATTAAGTTGCTTTCTGTATTTACACATACTCATACTCCTTGTATTATTGAGAAATGTTTGAAAATTTCCATTTTATTACCAATAGGACGTCCTATTAATCTTTTTTTCAATGGGTGAAACTTTTAATTTCATTTTCATTTTTCACGTGGAAATCTTTCATTCGAAAATTAATTATTGTAGAAAGAATTTTATTGTTGATTTTTAATGGTTGGCAACTGCTATAACGAAAAATGTTTAAATTTAATAGGAAAAAGCTGTTAGATTTTTGTTTTTATCTCTCTATATTAAAATAATACGATTTTTTCAAATTTTATGAATTTGAGCTTCATAGTAGGTATTTAGCTATAAGCACACAAAATTTCGTGCCTCTAAGTTATATAGTTTCTTTGTGGCGAACAGACAACGTAGCGGGAGTAATAGGGTTTCGTGAGATGAACGAAACCCTGAAAATCACGTAGCATGAAACGCGTAGAATGAATCACTTTCCAACACTTTTTGAATACTGTAACTAAAGTTCACTATTTAATAAGGTAGAAGAAGACATCTAAATAAACAATTTAGAAAACGCAAAACACAGTTGATACAATGTCAATAATGAGCGCACATAGTAAGTTATTCGAATTCCTTTGAGTAGCCCTGTATATGATGTGTAAATTCGAACACACACTAAGATTTCATTCATCTAGAAAGTGGATAACACAATTTGAAAATTTACTTTCAGAAATTCCGCCCATGTGAGTTAACTTGTTTGTTTGTTTTTTTGTTTTTTTTTTGTCCAGCACTGTACACGGCGCGTCCCAAAAACATTGACCTCGGCTTTTATTCCTTAAATATTGATCATAGACATATATTATAAATTACGAAATTACGTAAAAAAAAAGTACAGAACTTTATGAAATCGATTAAAATTTTCCGGAGGTACAAAATTCAGCATTTTATCGCAGAGATATGTTTAAACAAAGTTGGTGAGGGGTTAATCGTAAATTAAAATGCAAATGCTTACTGCTGGAGTGCAGATGACGCGACGCTGAAATGCATCCTAAGCAAATTAAATAGGGCTGTTATCTTTAGTTTTATTTACAAATTTACAAAACTATGCTTCCTGAAAATTTTACACGATGAATTACAGAATAACACTTGAAAATGGCACAGTCAATGAGTTTTTAAAACAGCAACCCAATAAGAGCTTGATCGAGTTATCAGACTCATGCAGCTCTGTATTGGCATGGATCGAAAACATAGTAAACTGCTTTCATCCACTTTGTGACTTTTTTTATGATGTCAGAAAATCTTTGCGTAAAATTACAGAGTGTAGATACTTGTGTACCACAAATATTATTTATTTATGCAATCATTGGTTTCTTTCGTAATTTGTATACAACCTCTGAAACGCGATTTTTCCCCTTTACGAACTCCTATCCAGGCATCGAAAAGTGCTTTAAGTCAGCATTTATGTATTTTCATATCTCTGCAACTTTTTATGAGAAAATGTTGAAATTTTGTGCATGACCTTATAAGTGTACTCATGGGATTTTTTTTGTATTTCTTCAAATTGAATCCCCTGAAAGTTTTAAACGATTTCATAAAATTTGGTACCTTTTTTACGTAACTTCGTAATTTATAATGTATGTCTAGGATCAATATTTCAGGAATAAAAGCTAAGGTCGATGTTTTCGGGACACCTTGTATAATACGGCCAGATTTTTATACACAAGCTGGAAAACGCATACCACACAATTAAGAAACACCTCTAAGCAATTCACGCCCATCGACAATGATAGTTACGTATTCTTTTGTGCAGCCCTGTATATGAGCTATAGAATTTATACACACCATGTAAAGTACTAAAATGTCGTTATGGTTAAATACGCATACTGCATCTGAAAATGCCCTTCCAGTGATTATCGCTGATAGACTATACTGTAACTACATAGTATTTTTGTGTCCCACCCTTAATAAACGAACGAATAAATGATATGCACTTCATATTCGCTTCAGGAATATATATCAACTTCATTATGTTTGAAATAGTGTAACATTTTTAAAAAAACATTTTCATATGCCATAATAGAACGGCATTCTTTTGTATGTCCTTGTAAAGAATTATAAATATTACGCAATTTCTATTCCACAAAATGTCTTTTGTATTGCATCTCAATATCAATGTGTTTGAAGTAGTGTAACCTCATTCAAATGAAATACACTGGAAAGGATTTTTCCCCATAGACCACAATATAACGGAATTCTTTTGGGTGTCTCTGTAAAGAATTATAAATATTACGCAATTTCTATTCTACGGAAAGTCTGTTGTATTGCATCTCAATTTCATTGTGTTTGAAGTAGCGTAACTTCATTCAAATGAAATACACTGGAAAAGATTTTCCCCCCATAGTCCACAATATAACGGAATTATTTTGTGTGTCCCTGTAAACGAACTATAAATGCTATACTCTCCATTTTCGGGAGGGAATGTCCTATGGTAAACCTCAATAACATATACCAAAATCGTAGTAAGCCAAGTATATTTACGCGAGCTAAGCACGGCCAGAGTCATAAACACTTTTCTACTATTTATTAAAAATCGAAGTTCTAAAAGTTTCAGTGATTAATTATATCTATCTATCTAAAAAGTGTTCTAGCGTTAGACAATAAGGAGGCTATGCTTTAAAAAATCAATTTAGATCGTTTAAAAATGTTAAGTATCTGAGTGGCAAGATTTTACAGAATTACTTGAAAAAAAAAAAAAAAAAAAGTGTATTTCAAACTGTTGAAAGAAGTTTGAACTAAAATTGATACGTTCACATTTCCAAACATGCCCGATAATACAAAAGATGGCTCTATTTTTCTGAGCCCCAAACGCATCCGTAATCGTATGGATTTTTCGGTGTCCTAGAAAAGTTGTTTTTATTCCTAAGACTGTAATCGATATGTTTGTCGGTAAATCCGATTATCCCGCATCTGCTATTTCGAAAATCAGAGAACAATAAATGCTGATTAAGAACACACATCATTTTCTTTGTCACAAATAGTTGCGGAATTTTGAAAACAAAAGACGACGTCTTTTTTTTTTTTTTTTTTTTTCTCATACTCTTTGCAGTCGTATTATCTGTTAAACAGTAGTTGAAAATATTTAAATGCTTTCATAATGGATTCAAAATAGGCATTCTTTTCAGAAGAAGAGTAAAGAAAAAAATATTTCCGTTGTTGAAACCGTTGTATTAAACCAAACCAAACAAACAAACAAACACAAAAAAGGAAAACTATAATTTTACAAGTACGTTGTCTGCCGTTGGTGAATGGACACTAATATAACGAGGAATTTTTATGTATCGGCTTCATCGAGAGGGAGGGGGGGGGGGGGGAATTTACTTGGCAGACAACTGACTGCCGACACAATTCTGATATGTATAAAACTTAGTAAATCCGCTGCCTAGTTATTTCATTGTTAAGAGAAGAGTCGAAGTTCAATTACAGGGACGTACAAAATAATCCCATTACATCAGACATATCAAACTCGTTTACCGCACGGGCCAAATGAAGCATTATATACAAAGCCGCGGGCCACATAAAATAAATAAATAAATAAATAACATTATTACCATTGCACAGAATAAAATGTGTACGTACGAAACACAGCCATATGTTATAGAAATATTCACACAAAGTTCCAAAGTTATTATTATACATAGTTTATTTTATTTTTCGAAAAAATATTCATAATTACTTTTTATCAACCAAATCTATAAAATTTAATTGAATTTTCTAAATTTTATTTATTTAAACTTGCTTGTACACGGTAGTCTGTTAATCTTGATCTGGCAAAGGCATACCTGCCAATCTTCTGTGTTTTATTCAAGTAAAAAATAAACATATTTTGAATCAGAAAATTTATTTAATAAAATGTGTCTTGTGTCTATGCGCTACTTATTTGATTTCAATTTCTGTTTCAAATTCTGTTTATTTGATTTGAAAAATAACAAAAGGTTGGCAGCTACACAAAGATGTCAAAAGTGCGCAACCGAACATAGCTATAATATGCCTAATTTCACACTATACGATTCTGTTAGTCGATTGATGAATACAGAAATCTCGAAACCCCATATTCATATATTTTCGCTCTAATATGGAATCATACTGAATTTTGATTAACCGCAGTAATCAATTCTGAAGAATAATTTCAACATCAGTCATTAAAAGTAAAGTAAATAGATTAAACTGATTTTCATATTTCTTGAAATTCAAAAATCTTGGTTTAAATTCGTTTTTAAATATATAAAAATTCCCACTCCCCCCGATTATTTTTGTAATAATATACCTGGCAACTTTATATAAAATGAAATACATTTTCTTTTTGAAAATTGTTTTATCAAAGTAATAAATTCTATTTGAAAACGCTAATTTTATCTAATAACAAGATATCATTATCATTATGAAATTTGTCTTGAAGTTAAAGTTTACTCAGGTGCTTTGTAATTTCAAATGAAAACTCCAAGTACTTTGTTTATTTGTACTGTGTCTTTTAATAATCCTCATTCATACTTTGTCGATTTAAAATGAAAATTGCAACCCTATTTAACAGTTCGAAATTAACAGTTAAAACTGTATGATGGAAAGCCATCAAATATCTGTATAAGAAAGTCAATCTGTTTATCTTCATTACTTATATTTCCAAGATATTTTTTAGATTGACGATGATTAAACATGTGCGTACGAATATAGCATTCATAAGCACTATAAGTTTTTAATCACATATCCGACTTTTATAAATCTTATCCGTTATATAGAAATCTTTCTAGCAGTGGTATATCTTACTTATTTTACAATTATTTAAATTTTCAGACTCGAAATTCCGCGCTGTACGTTTCAATTGATTATCTTTGTATCGACAATTGTTTTGTGCTAAAACGTAAAATTGAATTATATCTGTCTATATGCATCACTGTTGCCAGGTGGGCGGAATTTTTTAAATACTGAATGCTACCACATTCTGAAGAGAGATAGTTCCCTTATTTAATGACAGAATAAATGAGACAAAAAAAATAGTGTTAGCATTCTGATTTAACTAACAACTGAAACAACTCTGATAACTTAATTAAACACAAGTAAAATGCCAAGGGCTTCGCGGGCCACAGATAAGTTGTCAGCGGGCCACGTGTTTGACATGCCTGCTTTACATTATCATATATGGGGCAGAAATCGTTATCGGTGCATTTTGATCATGTTATGATACTTGAAACAGAATGAAATTTAAAAGGATCAATAAGATTCAATACAACTTATTTTCTATAGATTATGGAGTGCGTAGGATTTATCGTTCATGTACAGAGACGTACAAGAGAATTCGGTTAAAGGACTGACTGTGATCGGTCATTGCTAGAAGTAAAATGCAGTTTTATATAATTTTTAGTGTACGACGTGTTTACAAATTCTGTACATCTGCACGAAAGACTTCGAATAGAGGCAGCAATTGATGAAATTGGGATCCTTACTGAGTTTTGTATCTTTTTAAGTGCTTATATAGATATCTCATTTCATCGTATGAAGAAATTAAATTTCTTAATAATATTCTGTTAGTGTTGGAAAGTGTTTCATAATCTATGCCAGATGCATGATTTTTCGTTCTTGTTTCTTTCTTTGTCCCGCTTTTTGTGACAGTGGACCAGTCAAGTCAACACTAGCGTGGACTTATTTTGGAATGTAGGCGCATTCAAATGAAAATACTACCTCGCTAGCCGCTTCCCAACAGATTTCTTTGAATTTTTGCGATGGGTTTGTTGATGATCGCGGTCTTCCCGAACGTTGTTTGTGTATATTTTGTATAGTTCCATCTGTCTCAAACTTCCCTCTCATTCTAGCGATTGTAAGATCTTTTTCAAACTTTCTGGTAAACTGTGTGTGCTCGAGCCCCGTTTACCTTAGTCTGCTTTCAGCCATTACTTCAAGTTAGATAAACCTGAGAGGAAAAAGCAGTTATGAGCGAATAATTTTTTTACATAATTTTTTGAGATACACTGTATTTTTCCTACCCGTTTAGAATGTATTTTTGGGATTCATTCTAAAATGCATGCATTTTGAGTTGAATTTTTTGTACAATTTCTTGATGAATCCTTCTACGTGTAATATATATGTAACGAATTATCCGGGGACGACTTGGGAGACTAATAATCGACAGAAACATACAAATAAGTTAAACTCGGGACCTCTAGACAGATCGAACTCGTTTATTGAAGCCTTCCTTCTTACAGTCATATTCGCGCGTTCAATCGGAGGTCCCGCGAGCCATTTACGTTGTTTTGAGATCTACATGGCCGAGGGTTTGGCTGACCGCTCAAATGTGCCAAAAATCTGTCTTCTTCATCCTTGCATGTGGTTTTAATCAGAATTTAGGATATTTTCCAGCAGAGGGAGAAAGAGTCAAATTGGGAGGATCATTTATTTTAATTGGTCAATTAGCTTTTGACTGATGTCTGGGGTCTTATGCCGACACCAAGGCTTGGCCGGGCCTGGGAGCCGCACCCAACAGACTGCTGCAAGAAATGCAAACTCATCACTTTTAAAACTTAAAGAGATGTCGAAATTGATAGATGAAAGTAATATTTGTGAGGCTGAGAAACAAAGATCATAGGGGCAGATTAGATTTAAGCATTAGATTTATAAGTTAGAAAAAATGTTTTGGGATTTTAAATTTAAATTTTGCATTTTAAAAAGGGTTTATTTTTATCCTTTCACCCCCCCCCCCCTCCAAGATGAGATCCACCAGATTTGCCTGCAAAACTGGGGGAGCTCACCCGGAAGACCGAGAATGCCAAAGTGAGTTAAAAAGAAGTGTTTAATTGAGTAAGGCTTCAAAATAAGTTAATGTTAAAGTTAAATTTACAACTAAGATTGGTAAAAAGTGAGGGCTGAATTTTGCTGCTGGAAAAATATTAAAAGTTTACATTTTGACGCATAAAAATTGAGGAAAAATTAAAGATCTTACGGTGTAATGCTAAAAATTTTTAAATTTGGGATATGGCTCTCGGGACAATCTGACCGAACTTTACATTAAAAACTTGAAAAATATAATAATTATACCACAAAACATACGGGATCTATGAAAACAATAATACAGTAATATTACTACAAAACTATATGAAAAAAAATACTAATAAGATAAATATTAAAATAATAGCCATAAATTTGTTGTTTGTCTTTTGGCCATAATTGTATGGATTAAAAGT
This sequence comes from Maratus michaelseni, assembly GCA_963931845.1. Lineage (NCBI taxonomy): Eukaryota > Metazoa > Arthropoda > Arachnida > Araneae > Salticidae > Maratus > Maratus michaelseni. The sequence goes on from OZ007586.1 coordinate 20,321,925, forward strand.
CTTTTGGCCATTTTTCTGCTATTTTTGTTCAAGTCCTTACAGCACAAAATTTCAAAATATTTTATAAAATATATATAGTTCTGTGAAAATTATAACTTTATGGTAAAAAGTGCAAAAATTAAATATAAAAATAGTTATATAAAAATATATAAACATATGGTATCAATATAATAAAATAATAATAATAAACGTAAGAAATTTGTGTGAAAAATATATCTTCTTTATATGTAAAATATTCACATTAGATAACTAGTTAGAACTGTAAAATTATGGAAAAACTTGAAATTATTTATTCACATTTTTTCAAAACGTGAAAATATTAAAATTGCAGTAATGTAAAATTGTTAAAATTAAAAGATTATGTAAATATTTAAAAATAATGGAATATACTATAAAATGGACAAAACAGGTGTTTACATAACAAGTGTAAGATATAGAGTTTATTTACAGGGACTACTGGTTAGGTAAGTAGTTTTATTTGTATCCTAAACCTCGGGGAGGTTTTAGCAAAAATAAAAAAAAAAAAAGAAAATTGAGCATGATGTTTCTATTTTGGGTGAAGATGTAGATGCACTTTAATTGTAAGCAATGGAATTTACTGTTTTGCAGACTGAGGTGTATTTGTTTTCCCCAGTGGCATCAATAAATCCGAGCAGCAATATAATAAATTACAACTACATCTCTCTGTGAGCTCAAAGGAAAAAAAAAATAAAAATAAATTCCTGCTCTAGACAAGTATAAATCACAGAACATTTTTCCTTTAAAATTAAGGCCAGAATGCTCAGAGTTTTCCTTGCTAGTTTTTACGCAAATAGCAAAAATCTTTTTATTTTTAATTGTTTTACTACTGGCAAAGGAAAAACTAATTAATAAAACAAAAAAATAATAAACCTGGTATGAATAAAAAAGGACAGTGTTTCAGAAGTGCATGGCAACCTGGTGATAATTCTGTTTACTAATGGATCTATTCTTACAAAAATATCAGCAGTCGCCACATTTGCACATTTACATAACTGAATCCTCTTTGATTGCACAGGGGTGTTTTTGGTTGGAGTTTAACCAACTCAAAAAAAAAAAAAAAAAAAATGTGGGCTTAAAGATTTAATGGAATGGAACCATGGTCTTCTTTAAAAATTGAATGGGTGGATTTAGACACTATTGGACTTACCACGGTAAAAGTGGATTCACCAAGGTCATGCCTAAACCGATTGGTTAATGAATTGAATTTATTTTGAATATTTAAAATGGTAAGGACGGGGTCTTCAAATTTTTCTTTAAAAACTGGTTGGGGTTTAACCAACACATGGGGGTCGTTTAGAGAATGATGGGGTGTGACATTTTAATTAAAAAAAGTGATAGAGATAATAAAGTTGCACAAGAGGAAATGGCAAAAATAATAATATAACATCTAAAAATACGGAATAAATGTACAGAAAAACACAACATTAATACTTACTTATATAATATATAAATTTGCAATTTGATTTGTACGGTTACCAGTTGTGTAAAAATATATTTTCATATGAAAAGAAACTAACTATAATAATGAATAAGTAAAATAGGCAATAATTAAACACACACAAAATCTAGAAATAATACTAAAAATATATTTACGACTTTAAAAAAAATTCACCTGGAAAAATTGGGTAAAAACTTGATAAAAAATACTTAGTGAATAAAATGATAAAACACTGATCGATCACTGCGTAAATGTATCATTTCATAGCTTTATAGCTATTTTCTGTTCTGTTTCACTTTTATATGGAAAAAGTTGTAAAAATAAACAAAAATGTTGTATGTTTAAGTCTTCTTACTGGAAAGCATTCATAAAAGTAACTAGTTCAACCCATTTATGTATAATACCATAAACATTAAATTCAACTGCAGTTATTTTTTGGTGATCGCACGTATGCTTCACCTCATGAAAAAGAAAAGAAACTACTGTTATCAAAACTTATCACAATTAATGTGCATAGCTGGTCATTCCCCAATTTCTTATAACTTTAATAACTTCAACTTTACAAGAAAAATAAAGCCAATAAAAATTTAAAATAATAAATTTAAATTTGCTTAAAACTTCTAAAATCCCTTTAACCCAACTGTGATATTTTAGAAAAATCTACTTTTGAACTTTTAAAAGTTACACATTGATAACAGCAATTTTTTTTTTCATTCTTGATATTCTCAGAAGTAACTTTTCAATATTAATTCGTTAAGCAAATAAGTAAATAAAATATTGTTTATTTTAACAAAATCGATTTTTCAAAACACCTTTTGATAAAAGAAATAACGTAAAATAAATCTGTAGTGTGGCTTAATTACTTTTAATATAAAAACTTATTAAAATATTTAAAAATTTAAGCTTCAATTAAAAAATATCAGTTACTTTCAAACATTTAAATGAAGAAATTGAAAAGAATGTAATGAAGCTTTATATATTTTTTTTCCTACAAAACTATTAAAACGGAAATTTTAATAGCAATAAAACTTACCTGTGAATTAAAATATCCAATTTACTTTAACACACCCACACACACATACAAACAAAAAATAAAATAAAATAAAATAAAATAAAACGCAGTGCTTTTTCTGACCCAGATCATTATCGTTATTTGTTCACTAAAGGTAAATAAATAACATTTTCCGGTGGTCAGGTCAGTGCATGCTGAATCACTTTACTTCAACGTGCACAACTGAAAGAAAAGAAAAGCTTTAAAAAATAAATGAACACTGAATGTTTTTTCCTTTTCTTACTCAGTTCTAACCACAAAAATTTAAAGTCGGGATCGCACAGATACATATTTCAGTTCTGTATCAGAGTTTGCACGATCTTGAAAATCAGCTGTCTCTATGACCTTACATATTGTTGAGGATGAGGTATAAAAGAGTTTTTCGAAAGATTCAGTTTGATCTTCAGTGAGTCTAAAGTTAATAAATTGATGCGGTTTGCACATAGATAAGTTTCTTTTTGACGATAACAGAGTGAGGAAAAAAAAAAAAAAAGTTTCTTGGTTGAGGACCAGAAATATAGCAAATAAATTTCAGCATAAAGGATGTTTATTTTCGGGTTTTCTCAGATGATCACGAAAATTATTTTAAGTTTATCTGGCGAGTAAGCACACTAAGTAAAATAATTTGATTTGGAGAAAAAAAAAGTTCTTTTTTACCGGCCATGGGGGGAAAAGTATTTTTCTTTTCTAGATGAATATATTCAGTTTTTATACACAATAAAAGTTCCTGATGGTAAAATGCACTTTCTTGAAAGACTATAAAGACCCGGTACTCATTATTTTTCAGCAGTCTCATGATATTTCCGAGTGTAGCCAGGCGACGAAACACGAAAAGGGAGTTTTTATCCGCAAAGGTATGCGCCAAAACATCTTTTTCTTTCTCCTGGTCAATCGAAGTCTCATTAATTGCTGGCAATCTTTTGAGAATGTTCGTGGGCCGATTGCACTGACACAACACAGATACTATTCGAAATTTTCATGGCACAAGTGGATTTTTTCATTTTTCAAGTTCTTTATCGTGGAAAGGCTGGGATTTTCCCGCGCAGGTTCGAATCCTGCCGACTTTATAAAATGTAACGAATTATCCGGGGACGACTTGGGAGACTAATAATCGACAGAAACATACAAATAAGTTGGACTCGGGACCTCTAGACAGATCGAACTCGTTTATTGAAGCCTTCCTTCTTACAGTCATATTCGCGCGTTCAATCGGAGGTCCCGCGAGCCATTTACGTTGTTTTGAGATCTACATGGCCGAGGGTTTGGCTGACCGCTCAAATGTGCCAAAAATCTGTCTTCTTCGTCCTTGCATGTGGTTTTAATCAGAATTTAGGATATTTTCCAGCAGAGGGAGAAAGAGTCAAATTGGGAGGATCATTTATTTTAATTGGTCAATTAGCTTTTGACTGATGTCTGGGGTCTTATGCCGACACCAAGGCTTGGCCGGGCCTGGGAGCCGCACCCAACAGACTGCTGCAAGAAATGCAAACTCATCACTTTTAAAACTTAAAGAGATGTCGAAATTGATAGATGAAAGTAATATTTGTGAGGCTGAGAAACAAAGATCACAGGGGCAGATTAGATTTAAGCATTAGATTTATAAGTTAGAAAAATTTTTTTGGGATTTAAATTTTGCATTTTTAAAAGGGTTTATTTTTATCCTTTCATATATATATATATATATATTTTTTTTTTTTTTTACTTTTTTGTTTAGCTGAGCTATTATTATTCTCTCGACGGTCATAGTAAGGCTATAACATCATGTTGTGGTACAGAACAGCAAGAAATCATCGTGTCTTCTTCTCTCGATGGTTGTGTGAATCTATGGAACCATCCACCTAAGGTTCCAACGGATGCTCATTTCACCCATGAATCCAGCGTCACGGGATTGATTTTATCGGCGGCTTCCGACTTTGCAATTAGTTCTGATACACGTGGCAACGTCATACTTTGGAAGATCGATTTAAAATCTCCAACTTCACCTTTAACGTATGCTGGAAAGAAAAAGGTTTGTATATTTTCTATTTTCCATAGTATCAGTGTGATTTCTTCCAAAGTCAGGTGTTAAATTATTTACGATTTCATTTTACTATTGTCTGTAAATAAGCTTTTAAAACTGATAGCAGATAGGTTATATTGGTAATGGAGTCTAATGGCTCAATAATATAGGGGAAAGGATGTCTTTATTTTCTTTAATCTCTTGAGAAAATAACACTCTAAATAGCATTCATTGCAATATAGTATATAATATAGTAACAAATTTTTATTTTTAACTTTGGCACTGATGATGTAGCTATCGAGGCTCCGAAACAGCTGTTTGCTACATTATATGGATTTTATTTGTGCTGTTTTTACGTTGATCATTTATTTTAAGGTACTCGCATGTCTGAAATTATGCTCCTCGACGGCAGTTTTTTTTTTAATTTTTTTTTAATTAAACGTTTTATAAACATTTTTAACTTTTTTTCAAATTCTACATTTTGACATTCTTAAAAAAAAAAATCCAAGGCAGTTTTAGGAATTTTTTTTAAATTATTATTTTTATGCGTTTTTCGTTCCCCAGCTATTTTACCACATTAGTAAAAGGAATCCGGTTTGTTTTGGAAAGATTTTTAACTAAAAATAAAAAATCACACTATTTCAATATCTGTTTGATTCGAGACCGGAGCAGCCCGTGTGTTTCCTGCCTAAAGCAGTGGGGACCCCGACACCAGGTTCGTTTGGAAACACTGATCCGCTAGTATTTGTGTATTTATGTTTTGTTTCTAAATAATTTTGGACGGATTATTATTTTTTTCTTTTAAAATAAACGCACAAGTTTTTGTTTTCGACAGCGTTATGAAGAGGAAAGAGAATCCACTTATACGCAAGTTTTTGATTTGTTTCTGTTGGGGAACCGTCGGTAGCGTAATAAATTTTCTTATTTTTATAAATAGTTAAATCAGTCTTCAAATTTAATATACATTTTCATCTTTTGATATGTTAAAGAAGTTTGTTCAGCTTACCTGAGATTTTCCTTATGCGCTGAATATACCCACAGTAGTAATCCAAAGTGTTGTAGCGATATTTATCTGATCCATTGATTCACTTATATTGGAAGAATAATAAATAGTATTAGTAGAAAATGACAATTGTGTGAAATAAACAGAAGATTCATTTTCCTTTGAATATAATATAATTCTTGGCTAGATGTACATGTTTAAAATCGCATTTTGGAGGCTGCGTATAAGTGCTCCATTTTTACATTATATTAAAATATATTTACATCATATATATACAAGAGCGTCTTAACTGCTCGGAAACATTTTGGAAACTGAAGGGAGATTGTTATTTGAGTTCTGTGCACACGCGCGGGATAAACAGCTGTACTTTGAAGGAGGGACATCTGCAGTATTTCTCCAATTAGTTAGTTTCGACAGTCTCTGGTTTTATTCACTGTTTTGCATCTGCGGTTGTCACTTAAAGTACTTATAGTTAATTGGGTTCTGGTTTTTAACATGTTTTTCAATCGTTCGCTGCACGTTGAGATTAATTAACTGCATATAAAAGGTTTCTCCGTCACTCCCCCGTAATCTCCTGTGTGGGGAATGGTTGAAGATTCAGTTTCTTACGGTGTTTCTCGTACACAGGTTTGGGAGTGGGCTTCGTGAGAGTGTCGGCTATCATTTCTTCACTAGGGCAGTATTGTAGATCGATTTTTCCTTCTTCTTTCATAAGTTTGATGTTGTGGAAACGTATGTCGATGTGCTTGGATCGCTTAGTATCTTTATCGTTTTCAGTCATTTTTATACAGGACATATTATTCTCAAATATCGTGATGGGTAATTTTTGTGGAATGTTGAGATCGCTAAGCAAGTTTGTTATCCAACTTAATTCTTGTGCTGCGTTGCTAGCTGAAACGTATTCAGCTTCGGCTGACGAAAGTGCAATGCAATTTTGCCTTTTTGTAATCCAGTAAATCGGCGATTTTCCTAGCATGAATAGATTTCCTGACGTTGATTTACGTGTTTTCAAGTCACCTGCCCAGTCTGCATCGGCGTATGCTGTTAGGATGGGCTTGCTGTTTGCGCTAAGAGTTAAATTCAAATTTTCTGTAGTTTTAAGGTATGAAATGATTCTTTTCACTGCTGTCCAGTCCTTTTGGCGTGGTGTTTCATTTCTACGACATAATATGTTGACTGCTGCAGATATGTCAGGACGCGTGATTGTTGATATGTAAAGTAATGTGCCTGTCGCTTGTCGATATTTCGTGTTATTAGGTAAAAGATTATCATCGTCTTCAAGTCTGTTGAATCCAGCAATCATGGGTGTGTAATGAGGTTTCATGTCGTTTAAATTCAGTTTTTTCACTAGTTCCTGTATTTTATTGTTTTGATTTAGGTAATATGTATCATTGATTTTATTAATGTTTATTCCTAGGTAATTATTCACTTCTCCTAAGTTTTTCAGTTCATATTCTTTCTTAAGTTGGTTTATTGTTTCTTCGATATCACTGTCTTTTCCTGCTATCAGGATATCATCTACATAAATGATGATGTATATCGGATTTTCTTGATTTGATTTAAAGTACAGACATGGATCATTTTTGCTCTGTATGAAATTATTGTTTGTGAGTGTTTCCGATATTTTGGTGTACCAGGCCTTTGCTGCTTGCTTAAGACCGTAGATGGCTTTTTGAAGTTTACAAACTTTTCTTTCATCGCCGGGTTTAATATACCCGTCTGGTTGACTTATATAAACAGTTTCAGTTAATTCACCGTGCAAAAATGCTGTGGTTATGTCAACATGTTTCACGTTCAAATTTTTGTGCAATGCAGAGATGAGAAATGCACGTATTGTAGCGTGCGAAACTACAGGTGCGAAAGTTTGATCATAGTCAATCCCGAATCTTTGACTATATCCTTGTGCTACTAGACGCGCTTTATAGCTTTGAACATTTCCTAAATTGTCCTTTTTTAGTTTAAAGGTCCATTTTGAACCGATAATTTTTGTTCCGGGTGGTGGATCTGTTAAAGTCCAAGTGTTATTTTTTCTTAGGCATTGGATTTCATTTTGTGTTGCTTTTATCCAATTTTGTTTATCATTAGTATTTTTCATTTTTTCGATATCTTCCCAATTTTCGGGAATGTTTTCAGATGAACTATTTATGAGACAAACATATCTGTCAGGAGGAACGCCTCTATTTGTCCTATTAGACCTTCTTGGTTCAATTGGTTGCTGTTTGGGCACGGATGGTGTCTCTTCACTGTCAAGTTTTTTTTCTAAGTTATTTTCATGTCTATCCGGTAATTGTGTATTGTCATCTGATGTTTTTGTGGTGATTTGTATCTCCTCAATGTTATCTGAGTGTACATTTTCATTCTCAAGAAATTTTACCGTTCTCGCTATTATAATTTGTTTTCCTTGTGTGTGAATTCTATAACCAGTCGATCGTGTGTCATAACCTACAAACGTTCCGGTTTGAGCCCTGTTATCGAGTTTTCCTCTATTTACTTTATCGACGTAAAATAGCGCTTTACAACCGAATGTTCTTAAGTGTTTTAAATTCGGTTTAACTCCTTTCCATAATTCGTAAGGTGTTCTGTTGTTGTTTGCTTTGGTTGGGAGTCGGTTTTGTAAGTATGTTGCAGTGTTTATGGCTTCACCCCAAAAATGTTTGCTTAATTTTGCTTGTGATAGCATACTTCTAGTCATATCTAATAAACTTTTATTTTTTCTCTCCGCAACTCCATTCTGGCTCGGATTATGCGGGACAGTCAATTGGTGTAAAATTCCGTTCTGTTTTAAGTATTCATCGATCTCTTGATTTACATACTCACGACCGTTATCCGATCTAATTTCCTTAGGTTTTTTACCGAACTGATTGTATATCATCGTTATATACTCTTTTATCTTTTCAGCAACTTCGCTCTTTTTAGATAATAAATATATAGTAGTATATCGGGAATAGTCATCAATAAGAGTCATAAAATATATTTTTCCGCCTAAAGTCGGTGTATCTAGAGGTCCACACACGTCACTGTGGATCAAATCCGCAATATTAGTAGCTCGATTTGTTGCTGATTTAGGATACGGCATGTTAGTTAATTTAGTTTCGATACAAGTTACGCATGTTTTATTTTGATGTTTACATTTTCCTATCTTTATTCCGTCCGCAAGTTGATTTGTTATCATTGATTTAATCGCGTCATAATCTCTGTGACCGAGTCTGCGATGCCAGAGATCTATGCATTGTTTGCTGTCACAGTTATACGTTATGTTTACATAATTTTGTGGTTCTTCCACATCGTCCATTTCCTCAATAATGTATAAGTTTTTCTCATTTTTCGCCCTAATATATATTTCTTCATCAAAGATCAAATCGCATTTATTATCGTCGAAGATTAGTTTACACCCGTTTTTAGCGGCTTTACTAACCGAAATTAGGTTCGACTCTAAGTCTGAGACATAAAGCACTTCGCGTAATTTAGTATTTTGTTTTTTCCTTCGGGGGTTAATGTTTTTATAAAAACTTCTCCTGAACCTAACGCTGTCAGTTTATTACCATTCGCGATCGTTACTGAAGTTTTATTATAATCAATAAATTTACTAAATAGGCTTTTATCATTACAAATGTGCGAGGTAGATCCTGAATCGAGAATCCAGTTATTTTTACCTACTTTTTGAGTGATTAATGCTTTATTTTGCGTCTGATCATTTGCGTATTTTCTTTCGTTTGGAACTTTGTTTTCCCTATGAGTTTCGTTTTTTTCATAACATAATGAAGATGAGAAATTCTTTTTATTTTTGAATTGATTGTTACGAGGATTTCCTGATTGTACCGTGTTTCTGCTCTTGTAGTGCCAGCATTCGTAAGTCGAATGATTTTTCATTTTGCAGTTGTTACAATATTTTTGTTCTCTTCTATTTTCAGTGTGTGTATATCTCCTATTTGTTTTAAATGCTCTCTCATTGTTGTTATATCCGCTATGTGATTGTTCTGACATTTCATGTCTACGATTATATTCATCCGTTAATTTGTTTTTGATAAAATCAGGGGTGAGCTCATTTTCCGGTCTCGCCTCCAACGCAGTTATCAAAGTATTGTAACTGGGGGGAAGAGAACACAGAAATAGCGCGGAAATATGTGAATCGCTAATATTTTCTCCAATGGCATTAAGTTTATCTATAATTTGCAAGATATTAGTGATATGCGTGATCATGTTTCCGCCCTCCGCTAATTTAGTACTGTATAATTTTCGTAACAGGTAAAGCTTACTAGATAAATTGCTTCTCTCATGTATATTTTTCAGAGCTTCCCATGTTAATTTGGCAGTTTCTAAGTTTTTTACATTTACGATTTGAGAATCATCAATGCTTAAGTTAATTAAAGCTCTAGTCTTGCGGTCTCTTTTGTGCCATGCGGGGTCGGGTGGAGCTGGTGGATCTTGTACTATAATATCGCCGAGTTCCTCTTTAATCAGGAACATCTGCATCTTGAACTTCCATGTACTATAATTTGTAGAATTGAGTTTTTCAATAAATTGAGTATTTTCTTTTATCGCATTCATTATTACTTTTTTAGTGTTCTTTTATTTATTATTATATTTTAGAAATTTGTTAAATTATCCTTTTTGATACTGGGATAATATTCTTTTTTCAGAATCAGTCTTTCATAATCTTTGTTGGGGAACCGTCGGTAGCGTAATAAATTTTCTTATTTTTATAAATAGTTAAATCAGTCTTCAAATTTAATATACATTTTCATCTTTTGATATGTTAAAGAAGTTTGTTCAGCTTACCTGAGATTTTCCTTATGCGCTGAATATACCCACAGTAGTAATCCAAAGTGTTGTAGCGATATTTATCTGATCCATTGATTCACTTATATTGGAAGAATAATAAATAGTATTAGTAGAAAATGACAATTGTGTGAAATAAACAGAAGATTCATTTTCCTTTGAATATAATATAATTCTTGGCTAGATGTACATGTTTAAAATCGCATTTTGGAGGCTGCGTATAAGTGCTCCAATTTTACATTATATTAAAATATATTTACATCATATATATACAAGAGCGTCTTAACTGCTCGGAAACATTTTGGAAACTGAAGGGAGATTGTTATTTGAGTTCTGTGCACACGCGCGGGATAAACAGCTGTACTTTGGTTTCCTTTCGAAATAGAATGGTCGACTTATACGCGAATATACACTGCTCAAAACAATTAAAGGATATTGCAGTTTTAGGTGGATTTTGTATCTGGGAAACTTTTTAGCTGATTGATACATGGTCGACAGACATAGAGAATATATGAGAATAAATTACACATGTTTGGCAGAAAAAAAATGCATTTTATTGCGCATTTGTGTACAAAAGGAAAAAAACACAATTTGTGCATATGAGAAAAAAAGAATAAGAAAAGGTGTTTTCTTCAAAGAAAATCATTTTCAGTAGGGGGTATGGTTTCCACGGGCGGCCAGCAACGTTGAACACCTTTGAGGCACGGACTCAATGAGGCTATTAATGACGAGTTGGGGTATTCTGACCCACTCTTCCAGAAGAGCTCTTTCCAGTTCTTGGAGAGTTTGTGGGGGTTGTTGGCGGCCAGAAACTCGTCTTCCTAGAGCGTCCCAAACGTGCTCGATTGGATTCATGTCTGGAGAACACGCTGGCCATTCCATTCGAACGATTCCTTCCTCGAAAAGGAAATCCTCCACCAGGTTTGCACGATGTGGCCTGCAGTTATCGTCCATTAAAATGAAGTTATCTCCGATTGCTGCAGCGTAAGGGACTACAATAGGTCTGAGGATCTCATCCCTATATCGGCGACCAGTCAGAGCTCCATCTCGAATGATGTAGAGGTCAGTGCGCCCGTCAATGGAGATGCCACCATACACCAACACTCCTCCACCGCCAAATCTGACACTTTCGTGCACGAACGCAGGATTATTCCTACTGCCACGGTCCCTCCAGATGAAAATACGCCTACTATCCGGATGCACAGAAAAACGGGACTCGTCAGAAAACAGAATATTGCTCCATTCATTTCTCCTCCAGTTGACATGCTCGGTTGCCCACTCCCTGCGGTCGCGACGATGCCTTGATGTTAATCTAACACATACCATCGGTCGGCGAGCATACAGACCTACAGCATGGAGCCGGTTTCGGACAGTCTGAGTTGAAATCGTGGTGCCTGTAGCCGAGCGAAGGTGTTGTTTGAGAAGAGTAGCGTTCATGTTTCGGTGTCTCCGAGCTGTTAACGCTAAATACCTATCTTCATTGGGCGTTGTTGCCCGTCTACGACCTTGCCCTGGTCTTCGACCTGCACATCCACTCTCCAAAAAACGGTTCCAGATCCTGGAAATGACACTTTGTGACACTCCAATGGCTTGCGCTACTTCGGCTTGAGTTTGGCCCCCTTCTAACCTACCAACAATTCTCCAAGCTTCTGAATCTGTCAAATGACTTCGCTGAGACATCGTACTCATCGAAACAAAGCAATCACTGAATGCCGATCATCCTTGTCTTCATTCTCTTTTATCCAGTTGAAAGTCAAATTTCATTCGCTGCCGCTGAAGCGACGTTTTTGACGTCGAACTCAAAATTTGCATACTCCACAGTTTGAAAACCAAAAAAATTTGCATTTGTGATTCTCTTCTTCTATTTTCGGCAAAAAAAATTTCGTTTATATCTTTATTTTATATAAAACTTCAAATATCCTTTAATTGTTTTGAGCAGTGTATAAGGTAGCTATTTTGGTTTACCACATTTCGAAAAAACTTGATATAAATAAGCTAACATTCAAGAGGACTTCCTTTTATTACATTGATAACAGAGATAGTAATTTTTTTTTACTTTATTGAAAAATGTGAGGATTCTCTTTTTTTCAGGAAGTTAGCTTAGTTGAGGGAAGGAATGAAATACAATCCTTACCAACATTCAATGGTGATCTACCATATCTGAAATTGGAAATATCTAAACTTTCTGACACCATTTATGGATTCCTTTTTAAACGTAAAAACATAACACATGCAGGCATGATTATTGGAGTGATTTGTAAACGAACAGTTTTTCTAGTTTTGATAAAGGAATCCCTTCTTTAGTTATAAACGATTTTTTCTCACGATGGCAGTTTTTCCCACGCTGTCGCGGCTGAAAAATGGGTTCAAAACAACAGCCTATTCTTCCATTATCGAAAAAAACTGTTCTGTTTCATTTGTCAACAAAAATAAATCCAGAAAATAGCTAATTTGGATTTGAAATAAGTCTACTTAAATGAGTTTAATTGCTGATATACTCATAAGGCTATATCCAATATTTTTGTACTTATAATTTGCTTATTTTAAATACATGCAATTGTATTATTATTATTATTTCAGTAATCTTTTCTTTGAATTTTCCAGTATGATCAAGGTTTCATCAAAGGATTGTCTTGGCTTAAAGATAACAAATTTGCGTGTGCTGGAAGCCAACTAGTTGAAAACGGACAGGAAAGGAACTTTTTAGACGTGTTTGAGTTCGGTGATTCACCCCAGAAAACTGCACTGTGTTTACAGTAAGTCCTTATTTTTGTATATTCGAAATTAATTTTTAGGATCCATGTCATTGTAAAAATAACCTTCATTGATAATGATTAATCGATAACATAGAAAAGTGGATGGAAAACGCGACTACGTTAAATAAAACAAATACATTTTATTAGAAAAATAGCATACATAAAAAAATAATTAGAACTTCATCACAAAATATTTAGAAATATACAAGGTGTCTCAAAAACATTGACCTTGGCTTTTATTCCTTAAACATTGATCATAGACTATAAATTACAAAGTTACGAAAAAAAAAGGTACAGAATTTTATAAAATCGATTCAAATTTTCAGGGGATTCGATTTAAAGAAATACAAAATTTTCATTTTTATACGGCTCCCGCATAAAAAATGTCCAGTGAATAAAATGTACCCCATTCACTTATAAGGTCATGTACACAATTTCAGCATTTTATCAAATTTTCGCAGAGGTATGTTTAAACAAAGTTGGTGAGGGGTTAATCATAACGACATCATCACAATTATTATTTATTTACGCAATCACTGTTTTCTTTCGTTATTTGTATACGACTCTTGAAACGCGATCGTCCGACATGATTTTTCCCCTTTGCGAATTCATTTCCCGGCATCGAAAAGTGGTTTAAGTCAACATTTATGTAATTTGATATATCCCTGCGACTTTTGTAACATAAATTATGAAATGTAATACCGAGTATTAAGAATTATATGAAAGAAACAGAAAAAAGATTTTTTTAAATAGTTTAATGAGTTTGAAGTCATCGCATGGATTCACTAGTTTAGAATGCACTTATTCCTGTCTAAAAGTTATTCGGGTGAATGAGCACCTTATACCTGTATGCATGTATATATGTATACTACACAGTGTCTCAAAAATTTGGGTGCAAACTTTGAGAGGAGGTAGAATGCAATACAACAAACAATTCTTGTGTCGCAATACAATATATTCAGTCAGAAATATCTCACTCCAATTTTGTTCAGAACTTTAAAAATAATGAAGATATTTTAACGAAATACATTGCTTTGTGTGAAACGCGATGACATATTATTATTCCACTGACCAGGCCCCTACCTGCCGGCATTATGCCTAGTTTAAGAGGATACTTCACTCACGCGAAAACACATGCTCGCTAATGTTAATCCTATGGGACAATTATTTTGCAATATCTCGTTTACATTTCAATATTTTTAATTTTTTTGGCATTTGAATAGCTGAGGTTGATATGTATGCAGGCCCTTTCTTATTTTTTCGAATTTGTTTAGAGGGTTTTTTTTTTTTTTTTTATGGGGATAATTTCACTTTCGGAACCGGTTTCGATAGTGAAAGTATCCTCATAAAAAAAAAAACCTGTGGACAAAATCGAAAAAATAAAAAAGGGCCTGCATAGAAATCAACCTCAACTATCCAATGCAAAAAAAAAAAAAAATCATTTAAAGTGCTTGTAAAAATTACGTCAGAAATATTGTTTTTTTTTTTTGTTGTTGTAAAAATAAATATGTTTTCTTCTCCAGAAAACGACCTTTTTTTCAAATTCTATACCCCCCTCCTCCCATTTACCTTTCCAGCCTTCAACAAAAGTGAAAGCGCATCCACCCTTTCCCTTTTGTTCACCCCTCTCTCAAACAAAGCAGGTGGAAGAATAGATGCTCCCTCCAGGAAGGGGGAATAAAAATAGAATGAAGAAGAATTTAGAAGGGGTATTTCTTAGGGGTAGGATTGTAAGTAATGAAGGCCAATATGCGAGCTATTCTTTCTCCAACCCTCTTGATTCTTCTTAATTCTATTTCCTGCTTTATTCCAAAAAAAATTACCTTTCAAAAAAATTTGAGGCATGCGCAGTAAGGTCAAATTTGCACTGAAAAATTATGATTGTTCGCAAACTATTAAAAATAATTAATTGATCTTTTGGATTTATCTTCATTGATCTTTTTTTTTTTTTTTTACTTAATTTGGTTTATGTATTATGCTATCATAGGAAACACAGCTAGCTGTGTACTTAAGTTTTGTAATTTTAGCTTTTAATCGTGTAAAATTCTGTTTTTACATACATAAAACCAAGTTAAATATAGGACTTAAGTTAAATATAAGATTTGGGGGGAAAGGGAGGGGGTGTGATGGTCAATCAAGTCTGAAATTCCCCTCGCTAAGGGCGTGGATTTCAAATATCATCAGGAAATTATTTTTTCTTCTTAAAGTTCTTTTTGATCTGTCACACTATTTCTAAAATATTTACTTAATTTTAAAATATTATTTCTCACGGCTTTTAACTCATTAGAAAAATATTTTCAACTAAAAATGAAAACTATCCTTTAAGAAGAGTACACAGAAAAACGAAGTTGAAAATATAAATAGATTCATTTCCTGAGGATAGATTTTAAATATTCGAATTCATGCTGGGCCCAAAGCAGTGTTGAATTCAGACAATTTTCTCCGGGAGGGATTTCTGTGGCTCTGGGGGGGGGGGGACATTACACAGTTCCGTGGTGGAAATTGCACTTTTTAACCATTAAAAGCTTCAATGCTCCGGCGGGGAATGTCCCCCTCGGGCCACCCCTTGAATTCAACACTAGCCCAAAGGTTTAACATTATCACTGACCAACACCAAAAGGGTCCGTACGGACTTTGAATTTGAATAGTATTGTTTTCAGGGACGTGCGAACTTTTACAGCAAAAAATTGCAAAAACAGAAAAATCCGTCTGCTCTGCCTACAGGCACAGGTAGATATCGAACTGGGCGATCCCAACTACCGCATCATGGCAAAAAGGTCCTTCTGCAATTCCCAATAAACAGGCACCCCACGGTCTGCATCTTCGAAATCTACCTGTACCTGTAGGCCGAGCCGTCAGGGATTTTTTTTCAGATGCTATCCATTCTCAAGTAAACATTTTCAGCAACAAACATTTTCATACCAGAATTTATACATGCAAGAATAACAAAATAATGTTAATTTTAATGTAAATGTTGTTAATTTTAATGTAATAGTTTATCATGTCTGTTGAACATGAAAATGTTTATTTGAGAATGAATAGCATACGAAAAACTGATATCTCATGTTGAGAAAACTGATTAATGCACTGTAAAAACTACTCAGAAACGTTTCCGATAATGACGAGCAGCAAAGGAAACTTTTTTTTCTTCCAGAAATGTTTCTTTGAATTTCTGATATCTGCTGGTTTCTGATGATAAATGAATGCTTTTCAAAATCCTTGGTAACTCGGAAGACTTTAATATTATATTTTCGTTGAAATTAAGATAAATAAGAGCTGTATTAAGAAACTTTTTTTTAAATCAGAATAATAATTGGGATCCCATACAAGTAATAAAAACAGAAGTGTGTATAATAAAAAATTCCTGTAATTTTTTTATACCATTTTCCTAACGGTTAGGTTGATATGGCTGGATAATTACAAAGTTTCTTCCCGTTTCACTTTTAAAAGTCTCCCCTTTTTTTTTTTTTTTAACTTGGTCAAAATGAAAGTGGTTCAAGCTTAACTAGTAAGATTAACTTACTAGTGAAACTTGACCCAACTTAACTTATAGTTAAACCAGGGTTGTCCAACTTTTTAGTAAGTGCAGGTACACCTCATCTAGTGGCAAACATTTAAGGGCGCAATGATTCACTTGTCTGGAAACATAGATCAATATTACCTGGGGGCAAGGATGTCAGTTTGGTCTCCTTTTTTATTCAGCAATTCCGAAATAATATATATATATTTTTTACTTTAAGTAATCCTAAAATGTCAGTCATTCAATAAAGTAAACATTACTATTCGGAATTTCTGGTATGAATTCGGATTTTTTGAATAAAAAATGAGGCCAAACTGGCAACCCTGGTAGAGAGTAATGATATGCAGATGTCTTATAAAATGCACAGACAGCTCACAATGTCAGTGATAAGGCCTCCCTGCAATAAAGAGCTCGATATGAAAAATTATTTGATTTGATTTGATAGCCTAAGGAGGACTGCTCAGAGTACTAGTACAAGTCTGTAGAGCATAGTCCCTCCCCCTTCCCCCCAGTCCTCTTTATTAAGGTCTTTAAAAAAAACAAAAAATAAATAAAGAAATGACAATCTTCAGCCGAAGCTGGACCCGCCGTTAAACGCGACAAGAGTTGGGATTGAAAGTTTAGGAAAAATACAAACTGTGGTAAAAGCATAAATCATAGTAAATTTAGAATTACATTTTCGACCTATCAAAATATTTTGTAGCGAAATGAAACGAAAATTTAACACCGCCAATAATGAAAATCATGTTGAACAGTAAGGATTTAAAAGATTAAAATTATTGAATTTAAAGAAGCTAAATGGAGCTTTATTTAGAAAACCATTTGAAAGCACCGCATTGGACAGCCCTGAGTTAAACTAACTCAGTTTTCCTCTATATTATTGATGACTTTTCTCTTCTCTTTTTTTCCAGAATGAAAAAATGTTATGACTTTGCGAGTGAAATCTCTTGCTTCGATACTTGTGATCGAAGTGACGTGATTGTGGTGGGAATGAAATCTGGAAATGTGATGTATATAACTCCTGAAGCCGCACATGTTTATAAAATGTGAGTAGATTGGTGGATTTATCAATTTATATATTTTATGGATGTCTACATTTTAGTCTGAACAATTTCGACAATCTTGATAAGAATAGAATAAGCCAACCATTCACAAGCTAATATTGCCAATTTCATTCATGTCGACTTGAAAGTTACAACAGAAAGATGGCTTAATATTCTGAGATAGAAAGGACGTTTCAGCCATAAAATGAGAAATGTCCAGAAAATTTTAAAAATCGGATATTTCTCACTTTGCGCGCGATTTAAAAATTCATATCAAATTGAGAAATGATCTAATACGTTTAAAAATTGGCAGACGTACTTAAATTGATTCACATTACTAAAAACATAAGATATAATAATATTAATAAGAAATGTAGGGGAAAGTAGGATAAAATCCCGGGTACCTAACGTTTTTCCTTTGTTGACAAAAGTCTAGAACGACGAAAAAATCGGAACACCCCACAAAAGTGTTTGGGGACGCCTGGGCTATTGAAAAACCACACCTGTTACCACAAGAAAATTCTTCTCTACTTGAAAAAAAACGTTTTTTTATGACCTTCTGAAACAGCTTGAATTTTGGTGGTAGGGTAAAGCCGGGTACTGATCAGAAATTAAGCTTTTACGCATCCTGCAATAAAAAGTTTTTTTGTAGTAAATTTTGAATCAAACTTTAAAACACTTTTGCATTTTTTAAGGTCAGTAATTTTTTTTTCAGGTTTTCAAGTAATTTTTAAGATTATTATGTAATGGCTTTCTTATCTTTTACTTCTCGTATCCGCTGCACTGCTCATGTGCCCACTCTTTCCAGACTAAACATCGTATCCATCTTTCACCACCTGTTGAGTAAAAAAAACAATTCCTTGCAGAATTCAATGCAAAACCATAGGTACCCGATTTTACCCGAACAGACGACAAAAAGTCAACAGGGTCGTGTAAAAGCTTAGAAAACAGTGGTTTACTTACCTAAATCGATCCGCCAGGATAGATTTATTTGAAGAGCAGAAAAGACGACGAAGAATTAAAACTTTTGAGGTGAATTTATTTCCAATAGAACTAACTACACGGAGACAGAGATTACTTACTTCAAAAATCGATGGCACACTACTAGGAGACGTTAATAAGACGGGCAACACCCATCAGTGAGAAAACAAGGTACTCGATTTGACCCGCCTACCCGGCATTACCCTACTTGATATGTAACTCATCAGAAATAGTTAAGGACGTTAAACATTTTTTTTAACAGTTGAGAGCATCATTTAATAATATCTAAAAAAATGCTTCCCATTTGGGGAGGATTGATATGTTTTAAATTAAAGTATTAGAAGATGAAATTTGTAAAAGAAGTCGCTTAAATTGTATCTGTGGATCCGGCCTGTAAAACCGAATGCCGTTTATATTAATATTATATATAAAACTAACTTTTTAAATGTTAAAAAACTATATGAAACTCAGATTTTTTATTTATCGATTGAAATTTTGTTAAAATATTTCAAATTTCATGACTATTATCTTGCAAATAAAGAATTTCTATCTTTTTGTAGGTGCGATGATTGGATTTTAGGCGTATGCCTTTATTCCAAATATAAGCCTTCGGATCGTTTCTGCGTTTCATCGGTGGATGGCGTTGTAAAAATGTATTCTGTGCAGAATCTCCTGTCTGCCAAAGTAAGATTTTCTTTCATTATTTCTTATTTAAATATTGTTATTTATCATGCACAAAGGTGACACCACTTTGGCGTTCTGCAATTTAAGGCTTTATCGGAAGTATTTAAGAAATGCGAAGTGTTTATAAAAATCCATTAACACCGAAGTATTATGCATGTATAAAAGTAGAAAGTTGCTTATATATATATATAATTGAATATATACTACTAAATCTGCAGATCAGGAGCCTCTACGTCAATTCTAAAAGTCATTGTTTTTTAATCTCATTTTTCATAGTATTTAGGATCTTACAATCCGCAATTTAATTTTTTTATATTACATACTTATTTATAAGCATATTAAATACTTTGGAAGTTTCTGAAATTAGAAGCGTTCAATTAAACACGGTTTATGCAATTATATTCTGAAATGCGTATGAACTTCTTATTCATGTAACTTTTTAGATAAAAAAAAATGAACTTGTATTAAAATAAATTCTTCATTTATGTCAATAGAATATAAAAATAATTTATTTTGATAATAAAATATTGCGGCAAAATAGTGCGAGTTACTTGAATTTTATTATTTTGATATTCTTTGAAATAGGGTTGCTAAGCAACTGATAAATTAAAGAGCAAAGTAAGAAGAAATGCATTTTTAAATTTGTAAAAAATAGGAAAATAAAATGTTTTATATTTCCCGAACAGATGCAAACATTTTCCCAATAAT
This sequence comes from Maratus michaelseni, assembly GCA_963931845.1. Lineage (NCBI taxonomy): Eukaryota > Metazoa > Arthropoda > Arachnida > Araneae > Salticidae > Maratus > Maratus michaelseni. The sequence goes on from OZ007586.1 coordinate 20,341,908, forward strand.
TTAAACAATTAATTTCTAAATTCTGATGAATGTATCAGCAAATTTTCAAAGTTATTGGATATATTTAAAACCACCATATCGAAAATTTAGCATTAGTAATTTTGCGCTTAAATCTATTATTCAAATACTAGCGGACTACGCCCGCTGCGTTGGTCGGTTTCTGCAAAAGAACCTTGAATCAAACGAAATATATCGGCGAATTTAACCTTGTATTTTAAAGTAATCTGTACCTTTACCTGGAATATCCTAAAATAACATAAAAACGGATTCTTATTTCACTAAGTTATGTTTTTTTTTTTTTAATACGGTTTATATTACGTTTACAATTTATTACTTACCATTTTTCATTGATTTATACGTTTTATAGCTACATTTTTTAATAATAATTAATTAATCTATATTATTCACAACTAAAAAGAAATGGCGTATCTAGTATTTGTCGAGAATTAAATAAAAATCATGCACTCGTGACATCATAATTAACTTTTATGTTTTAACCGAATAATAAGGCTACTATAATTTGTGACTCGTGCTAACACATTGCTGTTATCATTATTTTTTTTACGCGTGAAGTTTTCGCTATGGTACTCCATTGTGAAATTTGGTAAATTTTTAAATTCAATATTTGAAAAATGGTATAATCAGTGGATTTGAAATTTATATCAAGAAAAATACAATTTTTTACCTTCCTAACGCAGTTTGTCTAACAATTTCCTGACAAATACTTTTCGAGCTATTAATTTTTTCAGTAACTTGAAATGTTTCATTTTCCAAGATTAATCTGTTTCAACGATTAACGAAAATCCCAGTCGTCAGCAACGCATAGCTTTTTATTAAAGAGGATGCGATTTTCATTTCAGTTGAAATGGAAATTTGAAAATCGTCTGCATTCCCATAGGAAAGCATTATAACCTAAAAAGAAGTATATTTTTCAAACGAATGAATCCAATGTAAGTAAAAACTATTCCAGCTCATTCCTTGTTTACGGCAGTTATCGCGAAACAGACGGAAAGCAAAAACTTTTCGCGTCTCCACAGTGAGCCTCAACTGACGTTGCACATTTAACCTAGAGCAATGAGAGGGTTTTTTTTAATTCAAAATTTATACTGACAAAGACATAACAAAACCAAAAAATTCTCTAGTAAAAATTGAAAGCAAACAGTCGTGAATGTGGTACAAAATAGGTACCCTTACGCAATTACGTAGCCCTTTAAAAAACATAATTTTTAGTTAAAAACCATGGATTTAAAGTAAAATGTAAATTTTCAACCAAAAATTTCGTTTTTTTACACAGGAAATCGAAATATAAATATTTCGGGGGAAGGGAGGGGGCAGGGTCATACATATTCCACTAGAAAAATATGTAACGAATAATCTTCAAATGTATCGGGTTGATTGATTGAAAATTGGCGAGGATACAGTGTTCACTGATATTTAAAATGCTGTTCTGGAAAAAAAAAAAAAAAAAGTAAAACGCGCTTAAAGTTTTTGTTACTGTTTACTCACTGTGGCGCGCTCTATTTATGTGGCTCCGAAATTGCTGTTTCACTTTCTATGTCGATTTCTAACTAATAGAATATGATTTTCGCGTGCATCGAAAATACTTTAAAAGGCAAAACAAATTTTCGAAATTTTGAACCGTTTCTGAAATTTGATTTGAGTTTTTTTATTCTTCTTGAGAAAAAGATATTAAAATCTGTACTTTTAATATTATATAGAAAACTTGCAATTGTAGTTTTCTCTTAGTAAACTTTATTAAAAATGATACTGAATTAATGGCAACATTACGTTATACTGAGGTGTAGACAATGTTTCATGGAAACTGGACATAACAAAACCAAAAAATTCTGTCGTAAAAAATGAAAGCAAACAGTCGTGAATGTGGTACAAAATAGGCGATGAATGTGGCGTGAATACGACAGTTGAATCTTTATCAAATATCTTAATGAATTTCTATTTATCCTGTGGTACATATGTTTCGAAAAAAAAGTGGTAGAATGATTTTATAAAAGAGATTTATGAAATGTAAAATTCCAACTGATATCCTAAGGCTAATGTTACGCGAGCGTCGTTGAACAAGTGTCAAAATGAACGGGTGCAAAAGATCTGAAATCGAATAGTTTTTCTGTTTTTCGATAAAGGATAAATATCCTTCAGAAAATGCTGCCAAAGTTGCCATTTTGAACCGAATTTCCGGACTCGATAGTGCGGGAAAGGGAAAAAAAACTGCCTTCGTGAGGCAGCAATCACTTAGAACTCGGCTTATAACATATTTATCGAAGATAAAAAACATTCGATTCCAAATGACTTAATAGCCATGCCTGCAAGTGTTTTTGGCATTTAAGAACGAGTCTGTAAATGTGTGAGAAAGTTTCACATTGTTGAGCAGGGGAAAATATTTTGTTGAGAACTGCCTTAAATAATATTTACCAGAACAAAAGAGCTTCACCTCAACTTTGCAATACGCTGTCTAGTGAACGAAAATTTCAATTGCCTATGTAGGATTAGGATTATTATCTTCAGATAGGATTGCAGTCAAGGCTAGACAAATGCGGTCCCATTTTTATATCTGACCACTAACTTTTTTATTCTGTTTTCTAGAAAAAGGTATTTTTTCTCTCCCCCCTTTATTCAGAAATAAATGAACTTAGAAACTATATTTAAACAAAAATAAATAAATAACATTTATTTTAATTTTGCCAAAAAATAAGTCCATGAAATGCAAATTTTATTAAAATAATAAAAACAAAATTATTTGACTGACTTCGACCGGAAAATAGGCAAAAAATTGTTTTCCTGCTTCGCTATTTCATCGATGTCCCTTTATTAGATATAGATTTATCACTCAACTATCCGGACATATGAAGCATTCGTCAGTCAGCATTTTCCTAAGATGCCGGTTAATTTAGCCTTTACAGTATTTCTTTTTATATCAGATATATATATATATATAATTTTGATAAGTTTCATTCGAAAACTTAGTTTATATTATCTTTCCTAAATTACGTACTTATTCTAAACTATGTAACTAAGAAATCTGACTATGTTATTTTTTCTCAAATAATTCATAAAAAACTTTTAATTCTTGGAAATCAATGAAGGAGGGGTAAATATTTTTTACTGACGACTAGAATTTTTCGCTGGCCACCAGATTTTATCTAGTTTGTATAAAGCCTTCGTTGCAGTTATTGCAAAGAAAGCCACATTACCCATTCATGCAGGAATTATTCTAAAGTGGATGGAAAGGTTAAAATAGATTTGGAATGGACTATTGATTTTTTTAAAAGCTTACATTTATTACAAAACGACCCCGATAGAAAGTTCACAAGTATTAAAAATTACTATTAAGAGTTCATAAAAAACTATTTACTGTTTTTTTGTGATAATTTAAAAAGCATCTGGCGACAAAATAAAAATTTAAAAAAAAAAAACAGTTTCTGCCTATGGCTTTGTTTAGATCCACAAGTAGAAAATCTTTGAGAAAATTTTGTGTTACGCAGAACAGAAAACAAAATGTGAAAGGCGAATATTTCCTACTGAATATTCGAAAAGAAAACGGTTCTGCTATCTACTGCTGTATTTCACAAGCATTATTGAACGTTTTATGTAGTTTCTAAATGTGTGATACAGGAATAAAAGTAACCTATGCATAGTTAAATTGGGATCGTTTTTCAATACAACATCGTATGTGGGTGTGGGTTTATAAATGCACTGTGGAAGGGATTGGCATGTTTTTCTTTAGTTTATGCGAATAACTGCAGGCAGTTAACCAAAATCTACTTTGATTTTTTGGGGGGAATTTTGACAGCCAACTGCACTTTCAAGAAATTTTTCCGAAATCATTTTAGTAATTTGAGGACCCTAGTCGACTTGTGTAGTGTAAAAAAAAAAAGACAAATGATTCTTAATCTGGAAAAAATGTAATATAACCACGAATGAAAATATAATATAACCTCTTCCAAGTGACCCGCGATTCCGATAATCGTTCCTCTATCCTTAGGAGCCTCATAAACCAATAGATAGTCAAGATTTAAAGAAACATTTATAGAAACAAAGTTTCTTTTGCTGCCCATACTTTTCGGGAATGTACACCGCGTAGTCTTTAAAGGGTATTACGCAATTTTCTCAACCCTGAATACAAAAGGTCGTTCACACTTTATGGAAACGATTTTCACAATTAATGTCTGAACATATAGGCCATATTCTTTGCGACAATTTTATTCTACTGTATAGCCCTGACTCTTGATTATAATTTTGGATCGAAATTTCCATTATAGTAGATTTTTCTCTTAATACAATCATAACAATTTTCTCCCACACCTCTTGGAAAACTTTCCAGTCTTCCAATGTGTTGTGAATAGTGATGTGTTTCTAACGCTCGGTTTAATAAACACATAGGTGGTGATAAATAAAAATGTATCATAACACTGGATGAAACATGGCTTTATCTAAGCGAGTGTATCAAAAGAAGAGCCATTTTTATCAATTAAAAGAAGAAGAAAAAGAAATGGGTTTTTGAATGTAAAGAAATATTTCCAAAAGAATTCAGGATTGCTGCTGGATTCTGTTATGAAATTAAATTAAAGGTAAAAATGCAGTAAAGCTAAGGTGATGTCACTTTATTATCCGTAAAATATTTTTGAACCTATTTTTGAAGAAATTCCAGCTTTATATAAAAAAACATTAACTGAGCTTCATATGAGCAAAGAGTCTCCGAGCCGCCCTTCCATATAACTCAACTGACGCATATTTAGCAAAGAAAGAATCCCAAACGGAAATAAATTGAGTCTGAATTGAAGAAATGCATGTAAAATCACCTGATGCACCCCCTCCCCCCTTCACCAATGGGCTTTTTCTGCATTTGGATTGTTTAAATGAATTCACGAACATTGAAAAGAATTTGGAAAGTTTTACAAGTGGTATCGGGAAAAATTGACATGACTGTAACAAGGAAATTCTATTATCATAGAAATTTTGAGCCAGAGCTATAGCCAAAAGTCAAGGCTTCCCAACAAAGTTAAATTGTTGGTAATTTATAACTTTGAAAATCGTTTCCATAAATTGTGTATATAGGTTTTTTGTATGCTATCAATTCTCAAGTAAACGTTTTCGTGTTCAACAGACAAATATGCTAAATTAACAACATATTGCTACTCTTGCATGCACAAATTCTGAAAATGTTTACTCGAGAATTGGTAGCATCCGAAAAAGTGATATTTCGGATTGAAAAAACATTAATATACTGTAAAAGTTACTTGGAAATGATTTCGAACATTTACTGGTACATCTCGAAGGTTTTGAATGGTAAAGGAACGCTTCTCGAAATCGTGGATAGCTGGGAAGAAGTAATTGTATATTTTCTTTCGCGGTTGTATTATATTTTCGTATATTAAGAAACATTTTTTTTTCAGTGTGTGGTAATTAGGCCTTGTCAAGTGGCACTTAAATAATTCTGCCATTAGAAAAGCAATGTGTCATACGAATATTTGATTCAATGGCTGGTACTAAATATACTTTCTGAATAATGTGACTATTTTGAATGTGAAATAATTCCAAAAAGCTTCTGCGATTCTGTTTTTGCATTAGCATTTTTATGAATATTTTCTTTATTGAATGTGCAATAATAATAATAATCTTCTTTTCCTATTAGGAGAGTATGTCTGAGCCTATGCAAACATTTGAACCCCCACATGGAGAAATTCAAGGCTCCAAATTTACCACCGCGATGTGTCTTGGACAAGACTTCATATTATGCGGAGAAACGGATGGTGTTTTAAGAATTTATGATCCAAGGGATTCGGAGAATAATGAGAATATCAAGGTTTGTTGATCAAAAATCTATATTATCAGGGGTTCATACAAACTCCTTAGAAATGAAAAAGTTTCCAAGGAGTACTTAGAACTCTAAAAGGTGGATTAAAACTTTGTGCCGTTATATTAAAAATAAATGTGCAACGTTAAATTAGCACAAATTAAAATCATTTCTAATGGCAAACAGCTGTTTCAAAGCCCTTAAGCTCCATCTTCAGTGCCAACTGTTGGCACTGAAGATGGAGCTTAAGGGCTTTGAAACAGCTGTTTGCCATTAGAAATGATTTTAATTTGTGCTAATTTAACGTTGCACATTTATTTTTAGTACTTAGAACTCCTTAAATAAACAACTTACTCCTTAAAAACTCCTTAAATTATCGCGAAGTATAATTTAGCATTGAAACATGATTTAATTGAAACATACAAGAGTAGCAAATGGAAACTTATTTGTTACACGGTGTTTAAGCATGTATGGCTTAGAAGAAATACACCTAGAAAGGAAGTAAAATAAAAGTCTTCCCGTGTTTAGAGAGGTAAAGTTCAAGTCATTATACTGCCATTCTAAAAAAAAAAAAAAAAAAAAAAGTGAAGTTAAGTTACTGTATTTTTTTGTAATATGCCACGTGGTTTTTCCATTCAAAATTTAATTTTAAAATGTGGATACAGTACAGCGCCTAGAATAAATAGCGTTTAAAACGGCTACAAAATAGTACTAAAAAACTGAATCCGATAAATGTATAACAGTGCTGAACGATAAGAGGTCGATCGTAGCGACATCTGCTAGCTCTTTTTTCAATGCAATTTTTCAAATACATTCAAGAGTAGCATTTATTTGATAAATTACAAGTAATATTATTACTAAATCAATTTGCAGTATCATGTATGCTTACAGCGGAACTAATTCATATGTGTACGTGCATTAGTGATTCAAAAATTTCTGTGAATAAAAATTTCCTTTTTTTAAATTATTATTTATTTATTTTATTTTATTTTTTTGAGTAATAGGCGAAAGCTGTCCTGATTTACATTTTTGCAAATACAAATCCTTTTTCTTTCCGTTTATTACTGCAGCGATTTAGCAATGATTATACAGGGTGATTTTTTTTAAAGTTGTGAAAGTAAAACGCTATAACAAAAGAACCACTGATCCAAATGACCTAAAATTTCACCAGTATGCTCCCTAAGCAATGGGAATTTTATAGGCATGGTTAAAAAAACTTAAAATCGCACCGACAGATGGCGCTGTAAGGTAGCAGAAACAAAGAATATCGTCTGTGGAAGGAAAACAATGGACAGTTCTTTGAGAAATCATCTTCCGTAGACCCTCTGTCGTCATTGGACCTTTTCTTAAATTCTTAAGTGTCCTAAATCTCCTAAGAGCAGTTGCTGCGCTGTCATTATTCTGATAATACAGTTTCACTAACAACGCACGGTCCGTCAATGGCGCAGTCATTGCAAGGATTTCCGTAGAATAATGAACACGAGATGTGCATATTTCACGTTTTTTAACGCCAATGTGCGTGTGCCGGGCGCAAGTTCATCTCCCGACTTTACTGCATGTACAGCGCCATCTGTCGGTGCGATTTTAAGTTTTTTTTAACCACACCTAAAAAATCCCCATTGCTTTGGGAGCATACTGGTGAAATTTTAGGTCATTTGGATCAGTGGTTTTTTTATTAGAGGGTTTTACTTTCACAACTTTAAAAAAAATCACCCTGTATATAGTTATCCTCTTAAAAGATATTCTGTAACTTATTTTATGTCATTGCTTTAATATCAACGTATAACTGTTCAAAATACATATATGATATGATAGCCGATTTCCACACTAATATGGGTGCATGTGATTACATGATGAGTATTTGGAATTTGACTGGCCTCTGTAATATATATGGCCATTGGTCACTGCATAAAATAGTTCGCTTGCAATTTTGTCTTGAAATTTACGAAACGGAGTAAATAATGCATTATGAATACTTTGTAATTTTAGCAGCAGCTATTAGATTTTAATAGAATCAAATTTGTTTTCTCTGTTTAAATTAAGTGTGTGTTATGCGTGAAAAAATACGCTAAGTAAACTCCTTAGAATTTTTCAAGATTTTTCTGAAGTCTGTATGATATGATAACCCTGTATTTAATATAATTCCACAGTTAGAAGCTTTTTATTATTTTCTTTCTTTTGAATTCGTTTTTTGTTTTATTGTATCTCTTACTTTTTAGTTATTCTACTTGCAATCTACATTTTCCCTTTTTATTTCATTTAGAGTAAATAACATTCATCTTTGCTTTATGAGTACAGTAGAATCTCGTTACAACGAATGTCACTTTAACGAATTTTTCAATTTAACGAAGATTTTTTGGGTTGTTAAAAAACTTCCTGTGATAAAAATATTCATTTTAACAAATTTCATATTAAGAATTTTTTCAGATTAACGAATTTTTGAAAATTTTAAAACAAGATTCATTTCAGTTTTACGAATGTTGAGTTAGCAAGAAAAAAAATATCTTTATTGAAAAGCTAGAATTTGGAAGAAAACTTTCGTCGGAAACTCAATGAAGGAGAGGCAGACGACACTGAAAATGAAGCTGGTGATGATTGTCCATCAAGTACCTAAGATTGTGCTGTACAATCAAAAGGGATTCTATAGAACATTGAAACTCTTAAAAAGCAATTATCCAAGTAAAAGAATGTCCCAAAAACATTTTTATACAATTTAGTTTTGTAAAAGGCATTGTCAACTTCAGTGTACAAAAAAATACTTCTGATTTTTTTGTAAAGCAATAAAGTTTCATTAACGGCAGATGTCAGTGAAGTTTTTTAATCCCTCAAGCATGTAATATAAATTAGAATTTCCTTAAAATACTTACGATTAAAATCTTGAAATTTAAGGAACTTAATAATTATCCGATTTCAAACTACTAAGTTCACAATTCATTAATACTGTATATTTATTATTCACTGACATATTTGGATGTTAAACGAAATTTAATACATGTAGTAATAATATACATTTTTATTCAATGTGCATGTAAATTTTTATTCAATGCATTTTTATTCAATGTGCATGCTGTTTGAAAAACGCCTTATTGGAATTTCACATTAACGGATTTTTCAGTATAACGAATTGGTGGTCTCCAGGAATTAGTTATAACGAGATTTTACTGTACTTTATTTATAGGTAGCGAGCCGGTGACATCGAAAGCCCCGTGATCGCGGAATTGAAATTTTTTTTATGTAAATCGATAGTAAAAAGGTCATACGAACAAAATGAGCTAGATATGACTAGGTTTGACAAGCCGAAAATATGTTTAATTAAATTAATTATTATTAAAAAGCTATATTGTTTTACCGTTGTCACGGATATTGATCACTCTTAGAGCATTTTATAGAAAATTTTGGGCTCTTTCAGAAAAACTTCGTATGACAAACTTTATTCTGCCGGAAAAGTCCATAGAAGAAGGAAATCAAAGGAAGATGAGGGGTGTTTTTGCCCATCAATTGCAAAGGGAGTTATGGGAAGGTGGTCAAACAGAATGCTCGCAACCCCACCGATATTGGCGAAAACTTGGCTTTTATCTTGGCATAGACATTCCTACTAACCGTCGCCTCACATGACCGCTTTTGTCATTCTCATATCGTGTCTTGACTTGTGCCCGTGAAATTCGCTCTTCGCCTTTTAATTCTTTTAAATTTCATTCTGTTAATATCATTTTTTTTTTAATTTTAATTATGTCTTGTGCGTTCAAAGAATGCGACAGCTCAAGGTATTCGAATGAACCAGGAATTTTTTAGATGCAGGTTTAAACTTAAAGGACTAAAAGTATATTCTTAACAACATTAGTCAAGCCAAAATACGATCTAATTTATTCAACGAAAGTTACAGTAAAATCTGGCCGAGGATAGCAAACGAACAAAAAATAAAATAAAAATAAAATAATAATAATAATAATAATAATAATAATTAATTGTATTTTAACTGCATTAGAGGGTGACATCATTTATTCTGGAAAAAAAATGAATTGAGGATTTGAATTTAAATTTTGCTTTTTAATCATAAATATAATATAAACGTGTGCAACAACTTTATCTTTATTGGAACATATATTTTTTATTTTAATAATCATTGATGCGTTTTTTTTTGTTTTTTTTTTGTGGCAACGTTGATTTGAGAAAAACCTTTCATTTCATTTATGAAAACAATGCTGATTTAATTTTTAATTAAATGAAATTTTCATCAAACATGTTTTAACGAAATATGAGTATAATATGTCAGAAACCTGTTCAAAATTTTTTCATATGGTATCTCATTTATCGGTTTGCGTTTTTTAGAAAATTTGCTTAGAAAAAGGGATTTTGACTACAGAAATAATAAATATGATATATTTTATTAGTATTTCTAGTCAATGGTTTTCCTAATTTCATAAAATGAAACGATTACTTTAAATCCTTTTAACTAAAAAAAAAAAAAAAAAATCCTATTGTTTAATTAGTCAGTCCTTTATGAAGAATAAATTTTACTTTTTTTTTTTCATCAAAACCATCAAAAGAAAAGGGATTTTAGTTAAATTTAAATAAGGGTTTGGTTTTAAATTTTAAAATCAGGTGAATACAATCAATTCTTAGTTGATATTACGGAGGTGAAGGGGGGGGGAGGTAAATGTATGTGTTTATTTTATAAATGCTTTAATAATTTTGTGATATTTAATGATGTTTCTTCTCAATTTTTTAACAGTAAAAGTTTTTATAACATCCTCATAATCTTAAGTGTTCTATCTCGCTGACGATTTTTCAATCTTTCATTGATTTTAAATATCCAATGGTAAAATTTATTTTTAAATATTGAAATGCAAATGAGATATTTAAAAAAAATTCTCCCATAGGATTAACATTAGCAAGCTGGCGTTTTCGCGTGAGTGGTGTAGCCCTTACAAGTTATTTTTACATGAAAAAAAAAATTAAAAAAAACTTTCCATATTAATTTTGTTTTTTAATAGTTAAAACTTCATCAGATTTTGACTAATAATTTAAAAATCTTCAGTAGCATTTACGGGCCCCGGAAAATCGGGGGCCATGGGACCGTGCCCCGAATGCCCTGCCATAAATCAGGCACTGTAAGTAGCTGCATTCCGTAAGAAAGCGTAATAAAGTTTTTAAATATATCGAATTTAAACTGATTCTTGAAAGTTCTTTTTTTATGAGTTATTTAAAGAAATTAGATCGGAGTTCTTTATTGTCATAAAAATAAAGATATCAAATATCGAAAATTTGAAAATATCGAATTAAATATTAGTTATAAAAGCAACCAATTATTGTTTTTTAAGTATTATTTTATTGGTATTTAGGAAAAACATAACCCAGTCATGCCGATTTCAAGGAGGCGACCGGTTATAAAATTTCAGTTGGATTTTGCTTTGAATTTTTACCGGTGGCATCTTTATATCGCGTCTGGACGCTGGTCAAGTGTCGGTAAAGGCATATGGGGACGATTGACGGACGAGCGGCTACCTGCTCCGCGAATTTCGGCGGTCTTCTAATAAAGTTTGTCATACCAAGGTTTTTTGAAAAAGCACAAAATATTCTATAAAATACTCTAACAGTGATCAACATCCGCGACAACGGTAAAACACAGCTTTTTAATAATAGTTAATTTAATTAAACATATTTTCGGCTTGTCAAACCTAGTCATACCTAGCTCATTTTGTTCATATGACTTTTTACTATCGATTTACATACAAAATTTTCAATTCCGCGATCACGAGGCTTTCAATGTCAGCTACTCTCGAACTATTATGACAAACACATATCTATTAAAATTGGGAATTGAGATTTTTATTTAAGCTTCGGCCAGTTTTGGCGTTACAAAAATTAGCCAACTCAGTTAATGTAAAAAAAAGCAGCGGGAATTCTGTGTAATAACAAAGAAATGAAAGATGTTAAAAACTGTTCAACGGCAGAGATTGAGTTCTTAAAAACCTGCAACTGACAAGCATTGGAGATGCTAATAATAAGAAATTGAAAATAGGTTTTACAGAAAGTATCTTTAAGTTTTCAGTTCCGTTAGAACATTAAATTTGAATTACTTACGTAAGGACCAGTGTTACTTATTTACACAATCAAGTAAGTGACACAAAGATAATTTAAAAATGGGAGAGTTTATATGTCATTTGTTTAGAAGGTCATTTCAGTGTACCCTAGTATTAACAACAATAAGAAAATTTACAAACTTAATAATCACTCTGATACTCTATTACGGTCATGGAATCGCGCTAATAGTTAACAAACAAAATGTGTAGTATGTGTAGTTTATAATGCAATCTCAGCGAGAAAAAAAAAAACCTCCGAGATCTTTTTTAAATGGTTTTCTGCTGTAATGGAACCTTCACTGGTAAATTTTGTGCAAATGTCTTATGTATTAGTCAGAACTGTGTCTCCTTTTTCTCCAAATTTGTGCAATGCTTTTGAAATCCATAATTTAATAGTATTCGAAATCAATAATTTAATAGTATTCGAAATCAATAATTTAATGGTATTCGAAATCAATAATTGCTTGATATTCCAAAACTTACCCTGTTTTAAACAAATTTGTGCGAATGTGCACACATTGTTCCCACATAAACATATTTTCATAATTTTATACACAAAAATTACCTTTTATATACAGAAATCTAATTTATAAACTATCAAGTTACATTTCTCTAATTTTTCCACTCCATCGCTCGGATGAAAATCTCTTGTAGAGGCTGAATAGAGACGTAGGATTCCTTCATAAAAGACGCATATTATATATTTACAGTAAAATCTCGTTATAACGAATTTACAGAGACCATCGATTAAATTCGTTATAGGAGGAACTAGGGATACTTGACCCAAGGCCTTTTTTCTCAGAATTGGGAAAGTTTTGTAATAAGCTGGAAGTGGCATCACTTCTTTTCTTTCAGGTTGCTTACCATATGGTGAAAATAACGACTCAATCATTTCATAAGTTTTTAAACTATCAGACAAAATACATTTTCATGCTCCAAAAGTAATTTTTTTGTGCTGTAAACTCTGATGTTATAATTTTTTTTGTTCAAAGGTAAGACTTTTTTAATTGGTCATTTGTTTTGTACATGTTTTTAGCTACAATTACATGTATAATAGTATTAATTTACATATTAGCAAATGGCTGCATTTTAGGGTTATGTAGTAAATATGCAACTAGAGACACTTGACCCAAGTCACCTAGGGACTTGGGAAAATATTCCAAAAAAGTCCTTCCGGCCTGTACCGGGAGGAAAAGGTGGCTTTCATAGTCCATGTTTTTAAAAATTTAACTCATTTTACTCAAACACCCGAAACTAAAAGGCTTAGAACAAGATTATAGAAGATTCAATCCCGGTTTTCGTTAATACTAAATTTGAAGGCGAATTTCAGCATGATAGTTAACAGCCTAACAAAAATCAGATTGTTTCAAAATGTCAGTCACCCTAGAATTTCAAACTGCCATATCTCAGCCAATTTTTTATTATAAAGAAAAAAACAAAAAATGTTCTGGAATCCTTGTATCATGATCCAGACGGACGGAAACAAAATTTTCAATTTATAACTTTTTATACAATTTTTTGAACTAAAAAAATTAACTGACCGCCATTTTGAAACAAGATGGCGCATGAAGCTGGCCAACGAACTCGATCCAGACTTTGATGTGTTCTGTACACATGATCAGTCACATTCATATCGGTTCATAAATACGATAATTACAGCATGACAATTATATGATAGCTTCAAAATCGCAGCCACCCTAGAATTTCAAACTGCCATAATCTCAGCCATTTTTTTAAATAAAGCCAAAACAAAAAATGTTCCAGAATCCTTGTATCACGTTCTAACACTTTACGGAAACATTTTTTTTTTTCAATTTATGCATTTTTTGTACATCTTTTTGAATTTTCAAAAATTAAAAAAAAAATTAACTGGTCGCCATTTTGAAACAAGATGGCGGATGAAGCTGGCCAACGAACTCGGTCGAGACCTTGGTATGTCCTATACATATACTCAGTAATATCCAAATCGATTTAAAAATAAGAGAGTTACAGCATGACATTTTTCAGATATATATATATATCAACATTTGAACGGAGGGAGGTTTTGGAGTCTGGGGTCATGATCGGTGAAAATATACCAAAATTTTTTGGAATTGCTTTCTTCCGAACGGCTGCAATAAGTAGCTTTTTGTAATGAAAGCTACCTAATAAAATAAAATAAAAAAGCTATTGGCCGCTGTGATGTAAAAGACGAGTTTATTATTTTTGCAACAATTTCAACACCTTAAGAGGCTACTGCACGCACGCGAAAACACCCGCTCGCTAATGTTAATCCTATGGGGGAAATATTTTAAGATATCTCATTCGCATTTCAATATTTTTAAATGTTTTTTCTAATTGGATAGCTGAGGTCGATCTCTATGCAGCCCCTTTTTTACTTTTTCGATTTTGGTTGTAGTTTTTTTTTTTTTTTATTATTATTATTGGGGATACTTTCACTTTCGAAACCGGTTTCGAAAGTGAAAGTATCTTAATAAAAAAAAAATTAATCGAAAAAGTGCAAAAGTACCTGCATAGAGATCGACCTCAGTTTTCCAATGAAAAAAAATCATTTAAAAATATTGAAATGCAAACGAGATATCTTAAAATATTTCCCCCATTTGATTAGCGAGCGGGTGTTTTCACGTGAGTGAAGTAGCCTCTTAACTTGAAAATCAGAATCAAATTATGCTGAAATTTAGAAGATCAGGGTTTCATCCGAATACTTGTTTTTCGATAGAAATTTTTTTTCTTTCTTTTTTTTTTCCCCAACTCAATATTTGTAAAACTGAAATGACTAGCCGCTTTAAGCCGCCAATAAATTTGTTAATTTGAAAAATTCATTAATATGAAATTCATTAAAGTTTATATTGTTATGATGAGAAAGCATAGGGCTTTTTTAACAATCCAGAAACATTCGTTAAACTAAAAAAATTCGTTAAAGTGACATTCGTTGTAACGAGATTATATATACACCATTCCCTTAGATGCCAACCTTTAAGGTGTTTTTTAAGTCAAATAATCATTTTTTAAAAGAAATCAGGAGTTTTACTTAAGGAAAGAAATACTGCATAGAAAAAAAATACACGTTTTATTAAATAAATTTTCTGCTTCAAAATATGTTTATTTCTTTAAAAGGGGGGGGGGGGAAACAGAAGGTTGGCAGCTGTACATTACTTAGATATTCAATCAAATGTGAAAAATGTATTTGTGTTTCAGGCCCATATGTGAAAAATGTATTTGTGTTTCAGGCCCATATGTGAAAAATGTATTTGTGTTTCAGGCCCATGAAGACTTAATTTCTGGAATGTGCATGGTTGATTCATACTTATTTACAAGTTCATTGGACAAGACCATCAAAGGATGGGATTTAAAATCTTATGAGCAGGTTTGTACTAAACTTAATTTCTCCAACTCAAAGTTTATGTAATTTCAATTGTCTTCTCAAGGACATCCGTCCGTCCTTTACATTTCATCTCTTGGTTGTCATGGGAAAAAGTAAAGCGGTCAGTCAGCCACATGTGATGTTACCATAGTTACTGACCTAAGATAAGGACTGGGAAATTGATCCTTGAGAAACCAATTGAAATTACATGTAGTAGAAAGTGCTCCACAAAAGTTTAGGTCCACCCTATATCTTGCATATTATTTAAGTTGTAATTCCCAAATACAAATATATATTTGTGGGGGTCGGGGAAAGAAAGGGCCAAGTCATATTTTTGGTGAATTAAATCTAACTCTGTAATCTGTTGCTTAGTATTGTAAATTATAATATCCAACCTATAATTTGTTTCTAATGTCACTTGGTGTCACTTCTAATGTCACCTATGCCCCAGGTTTCGTTTTTGCCCCAGATGTTTATGCTCCCAATGAAGATAGCTAATTTACAAGAAACATAATAGTAATATCATTAAAGTAATGCCATAGATACTCAGAATATCTCAAATGTTATTAAGATATTGACGAAAAAACTTTAGGTTATATATCTTGATTTGAGTATTTGATCCAATTTTCAAATTGAAATACATCTCAGAAGTTCAAAAATGTGGCTTGGCACTCTTTTACCCCGACCCCCTCATTTGCATATCCGACAGGACTACTTTTGAAAATATAAGAAAATGCAAATCGAGCCGTTTAACGACATGCTTTATGCAAAATCGTGAATAACCACGCCCACCACTACCACGTAAGTATAAAGCCAGCTGGAATTTCGCTCATAAAACCGTGGTCAGTGAACCCCAAGTTAACGTCTCTGATAGTTCTCATTATGCATCGAGGTTCGCAATTGACGGAACGGGTAAAAATTATGATAGAGGCTTTTAATCACTGTGGCAAACATGTACAAGAAATTGCACGTGAGATTGGCAGATCTCACAATGTTGTTGGTGATTTCTTGCGTAAAAAGGGTAAGTATGGTAAAATTAAACGTTCTGGATGCCTTTCACTACTTTCTCGGAGAGAAAAATGAGCAATTGTGAGAAAAACGTCGAATTCGATGATCTCTACAAATAAAATACCAAATGATTGCAACCTTAAAGTCTCTCCGGAGACTGTTAGACGGGTTATAAAGTCTTGGCCACACATAGTTCGTGCAAAATTAAAGAACGCACCTCATCTGATCGTTCGTCATATGGTTAAGAGGCTGAGATTCGCTCGAAAATACATGAACAGAGATTGGAGCAAAGTAAGATTTGTCCGTCCATGTGTATCCTTACAGAAATTTTGCCTCTTTGTCAAATTTATCTTTATAGATCAGTTTCAGCCACGTCATCACCAGCCCACCCAAGTGTTATCCAACCAATCATAATCGTGGATTTGTAGCCTGTATTACGACTACGAGCCAACTAATCACAATATACCATTTTTGGCAGGCAAACAAAAAACAAATCTATTTGCTAAGGTGATTTCTATGGTATGACATCAGTTGAAACTGATGTATTCTCATTTAAGAATGTGCAGGTGATGTTCAGTGACTAGGAAAAATTTACACTGGATGGTTTCAATTCTTACTGGCATGACCTGAGAAAGGGGCCGAAGTACTTCCCGAAGAGAAATTTCGGTGGGAGGCAGTAACTGCATTGCTTTGGGCACAAGGAACTGTTCCATTGGCCTTCGTATCCTCGAAAATGGACAGTAAAGCATATCAAAACCGTGCTTCAAAATAATCTTCTGCCTTATTTACGTCGTTCCCGACGAAATCGTCCTATCTTCCAACAGGATAATGCATCGGTACATGCCAGTAACAGCACGAAACAATGGTTGTCTACTAAAAAAGTGGATGTAATGGATTGGCCAGCATCATCATCAGACTGCATGTTTGGGGGATTCTTGTGTGCAGAATTTATGATACAAACTTGAATTACACATCAGTTACTGAATTAAAGGTAGCTATATTCAAAATGCTTGAACAAAACACTTTGAAAACCCTTTTGGACAGCATGGAAAGTAGAATTTTCGATCTCATTCGTGAGAATGGGTGCCCAATTAGTTCATAGATTGTATGGACCTATATTTATGTGTGTTGCTACATGTTGTTTTTTCATTATTTTCAAATGTTTAGTTAATTAATCGATTACAAATTAAATTTTATTTGGATTTTGCATTTTCCCTCATTTTATTTCATTTTGATTTTTGCGTGCAGAATTTCGAAGCATGACTTCTTGAAATGAGCCTATAATTTTGTGGAGCACTTTAGTTAAATGATGTCTATTCTTGAATTCAAACAATGTTTTAGCAATTTTATCATTTTAATCACTCATTTTTTATTCTTTTTTTATTCTTTTTTTAAGTTTAACAGTTTTTTTTTTCTAAAATTGTTTTGGATTTATCCAAAATTGCCATATGTTACTTATAAAGCCTGGAAAAAAACAGGAATTTTTAGTTTCATAAAATAAACAGGGAGGCCAGTGGAATTTTCTTTATGTCATTGGTTGAAAATAAATTTTGTTATGGAACATGTATTATGCATGTTGTCTAATGTTATATGGTATGTGTAATACATTCAAGTAAGACATAGATTTTAATAATAACCATGTTATCATAATTCAAGCCTTTTTAATTTAGCATTTCTAAATATCTCATTACATATTAAATGTTACGTCATACTACTATAATTTTGCTAAATTAAGTACTATTAATAAGTACTGCAAATAATAAGTATTTCGATAATAAATTTTTGTAAACTTCATTTCACATATTCCACTGATACATTGAATTGTTACTTAATAAAAATTATTAACTCAATTATTTAGGTTTGCCAGTTTCATTCCACTACGCCTGTGTCCTGCATATCAGCCGTCCACACAGATTCAATAGAATCCGAACAACCTTCTACTATTTTGATGTTCGGCACTACATCAGGCAAAGTATATTTACTAAAGTTTCACACAGAATGAAACTATGACATTTAAGTGTCATTTGGACTAATATGTCAACTTTTGTAATAATCCAGAAATTCCATATGTTTTGAATTCTCTATAATTTTTCTCATAAACCAGTATCCCTAACTTTATAACTCACTGTACCCTATGTGGTCTAAGTCATCAGTGAGTAACAAAAGTTCTTAATGTTGTTAATTTCTCATTTTTATTTTTCAAAATTTCACAAAATTCTGTTCTTGATGTATTATGGATATGGGTATTTTTTCTACTTCTCTTTATGTAACTATTGTATTTTTCTTTGAAACTGTATCATTCCATATTACTTTCTATACATCTTTGATATGAAAAATGTGCAATAAAGTTATGTTATACATACTTTGTTTCAATATTTAACAACTATATTAGTTGTTTAGCTAAAGTTTTTTAACTTTATATGACTCAGTAAATTATACTCAAATTACTGAGCTGTCTTATTTTGTTATTGCAATTTCCTACTCTTTTCTGCATTGATGTATAGGATCTGCGTAAAAAAAGTTGTAATTTTGTATAAAAGAATATGGAATGAATATTGTATAACATAATAAATGTATGTGTAACCCAGAACATATGTAATAAATGTAAGTGTAAAAAAGCAGTATTCATTGGTAATTTTTTGCAATAAACTATTTTCTCTTCATATTGTAATTTATTTCATTTATTGGAATGCTATATTGAATAATTTAATTTTTCACACTTTATTGAGAACTAGGATACATATATATATTTGTTTTTCACACACACATATATATACACCACGTGATCCAAAAGTCACAAAAAAAATAATAATTTGAAAAGTATAAGAGCAGTATTTCTCAACCATTTAACCCTTCAGAAAGTAGGCTTAGCGTCCACATAATTCACACCAATAAGGAGAATAGTGGGGATTTTAATGTCAGCTTGAGGGGTTAAATTGCCTTAAGATTGGGATGTTCCTTATAAATTAAATGTACATTTTATTACTTTCTTTGTTTCTTTTTAAACAATTCCTTTAGTATTTCTCATGTTTGTATCAAGAATAATATGCTTTTGTTAGTACTTTTTAACACTTTCCAACTTAGTTGAAAAGTGTTTATGACTTCGGTTTGTCTGGCCGTCTCGCCGTCCTCTGACACCTGTAAATATATTCTGATTCCCCTGAAACTTTTGTATGTTATTGTCTTTTACTATAGCATGATCCCTATTGAAAATGAAGTGTGTAGCACTTATAGTTTTTTTTTTTTACAGGGACAGTCAAAAATCCATTACATTACAGTCAATGGGAAAATATCGTTTCAAGTGCATTTTGATGATGCTACGACATTCGAAACAGGATGAAATTGATATACAATAATGAATTGCATGAAAACATGCTTTTTGGTGAATATTAGGTGCAAAGCATTTGCTACTCATTTACAGGGTCAAACAGAAAAAAAATCTGTTGCACATTTTTCATTGGGAAAAATCTATTTGCAGTGTAATCTAAATTTCAAATATAATGAAATTTATATGCAATACTGAGGTGCACTATAAATTACTCACTTAAAAGTATGGCTTGCATTGCATTTATCATTTATTTACAGGAACACATACAAGATATTGGTTACAGTATACGTGCAATAATTACAGTCTATGTGTCATTAGTGCGTTTTCAACATTAGTTTGCATTTTTAAGTTTTTGTTAGTACTTTTTAACACTTTCCAACTTAGTTGAAAAGTGTTTATGACTTCGGTTTGTCTGGCCGTCTCGCCGTCCTCTGACACCAATCATGATCATATATACAAGGCTACACAAGGCTATTCGTAAGTATTACAGCCTATGGGAGTGAATTGCTTAGGGTAGTTTTTAATTGTGTTATGCATTTTCCTGCTGAACTACAGTTAGTAGACTTATAGATGTTTGTGGAAAATAAATAAATTCATGTACAGGGCTATGCAAAGAGCAAGGTACATTGTCGTTTATAGTTGGTAATTGCTGGAAGTTTGTTAAACACATGAATTTATTTTCAAATTGCTTACAAAGCATAAAACCGACAGAGTGAAAAAAATGTCTAATGCCGGGAATCGAACCTGGATACTTGGAATAACGCTCCAATGCTCTACCATTGAACTACGAGGACAAGGCCCAATCTGGCATCTCTCAGTGATATATGTCGTAAGGGCTGCAATTGCAGCACAAGCTGGAAAAGTCTGCATGAGAACACAATCTTGTGGCACATATAAGACGAAACAAATCCCAGCATAGGTGAAAACATAATTTTTTCAATTGATTTTCAGCAGTGAAATTACGCCATTATTGAACATTGGCATAATTTCTCTGCTGGAAATTGATTTAGAAAATTATGCTGGAAGTTTGTTTTTAGTTGCCTTATGCGTTACCTGAATTAAATTTTAGTTTAATATGGGGTGTGTAGAAAAGTCTGTAGATAATTTACATGATTGTACAAAAGATTTTGAGTGCATTTACATCGATTGGCGAAAATTGTTAAATGTGAATTTTCTAAATGAACTAAATTATATCATGCTATGTAATATATATCCAAATCTATAGATCATATACAGGGCTTTCACAAAATAATTAGACTACATTTTTGACTATGACAGATAATTTCTAAAACTGGACTTTTAAATACTGTTTGCTTACATATCTTCTTTCACCTTATTTAATGGTGAAGTTTCGTTCAGTTTTCTGGATGTGTTGGAAAGTTTTTCATAATCTATGCTTGACGCATGATTTTTCATTCTTGTCTCTTTAGAAAGTGCTTTTATTTAATTAAATATGACATTGAAATTGGTTTTCTCTTCAGTAAATATTTTTATCTATCTAAGTATCACATTTCAATTGCTTATCTTTTTAGCAAATATTTTTATCTAACTAAATATTTCATTTTATTACTTTTCTCTTCAGTAAATATTTTTAGTCACTATTTTTGTCTAACTAAATATTTCATTTAATTACTTTTCTCATTAGCAAATATTTTTATTTAATTCGGTGGCACTCACATCCGCGGGCCGCAGAAGACTTAAAAACAATAAAAGAACAAAATAAATCATTTTATTTAATTGCCAAATGCATGCCATTAAATAAATTTTTGTTAATAGTGGTGGGAGAATACTTTTTGTAAAAAGTAGTGAGTTCCACTTATTTAATTAAATATGATATTTAAATTGCTTTTTCGTTTAAATAATTAAACAAGTTAAAAGCATTTAATAAATGTCAAATAGTATCTATATTATAAAGGACAAACATGTCCGTGCGTAACGCTGACGTCATTTTGCGAATGGCAACACTTCAAGATGAAATTTCGGTTTTGGGATTTTTGCTACTGCAATTTTTTTAATTTCTAAACATTGTACATTTTAAATTTTTACACCGTTACATAGGGGAAAAAATCTACTTTCAAATGCAAATTGTTTGAAAACTGTATCGCAATTTACTCATTTTTTATGGTATTTAAATTAAATTTCAAGCTGTTTTTTTTGATCGATTACAAAATATTAATCTGTTCGCAGTTTAAACAGTATAAAAAGTTCAGCATTTCTTTCCAACTAATACGCAATAACGAAATTAAAACTTCATTAAGCAATACAGAAAATAGTATAAATAAAACACAAATTTAACAGACATTTGATCGAAATAATAATAAATTTTTATCGATTTCTAATATGAAATTACTGCAATTTTATTTGAATATATAATTGCTGTTTAGAGTTTCCAATAAAAAAAATAATTGGTATTCTCTATCCCGGGAAGGATACCCTAGTATTTTTAATCTTTCTTTTATATTAGTTCATTTTACTTAGCTTGGTCTAAATCAACCACACTCAATCCGTATGTGGCTCGCCAACACACAATCATTAATTTACAATTATAAAATAAACAATTTTATTTTAAAGGGCAAAGTTTACAAAAAAAAAGAAAAACTTTTCTATTTTGGTCGCTGACTTGTTGGCAGCGTATGCTCAAAAGATGGTCGGATGTTGTGCCTAAATAGCTAAAAATCATTTTTAAAGGAAAGGGAAATAGTGGGGGTTATTGTCTATATTGATGCCATTTTCTCATTAAAAATTTAAAAAAAATTAAATTGAATAGATGGTGTTCAATTCTGTTTTGGGGAGCGAAAATGACATTTGTACAAGAAACCATGGATTTTATTTAATAAAACTGAAATAATTTTCTATAATTGCATAAAATTGTTTTCTATAATTAATTGCATACAGTTATTTCAAAAGACTATCCCTTCCACCATCTTCAAATTTCAACTATCTTCCAAATTTCCAGAAGAAATGATTTTACCTGCGCTATGGCGTAAATGTAAACGTGCATTTTCATTGAGAAAACTCAACCAGGGCTTGTTGAGGGCTGACCGGAGCCCCATCTCTCCTCTATGAACTCCATCCAAAGCTAAATATCTGGTCTTTTTTTTCTTAAAATGAGTGTGAATTATAGCTGCCAAAATCGCCCCCATCCCTCTCAACTGGATATTTTCTCTATAGGTCTAGGACACCCTGTAGAGTTAGTCGGGCCCTGAATACAACATTTTACTATGATTGCATCAAAATATAATTTTCGTAAATTTCAATTAACCTACATTGTAAATGTGCTTTCGTTCTCATTATACTTATAGGATTTTTTTCAAAATTAATATTATAAATATTTACTAAATATGCAATGAAATTTTCTTCTCTTTCCAAAATCGAAAGATCTCATGTAAGGAAGTCCAACACGTCGGATTGCCACGTGTCATTAAAAACCCACTAGTCTATCCGTTAGTTGTTGCAGGATATCGTGTGAAAGCTGCACGTGCATACTAAAAATAAGTTTGCAGAAGCTTTGTATTGTTTCTTTCGACTACTAATAGATAATCTCCTTGATTTAATCACTAAATTCAAAGAAACCGTTAAGCACTTTGTTTGCAGCTGATTGATCCTAATAGAGAAGTACTGCCATCTGCCAGTGAATACAGAAAGTTTTCTTTACTCGACAATCTAATATGCTTTGGTTGCGGCATATTTTTATATACTTAAAATGAAATAGAAGAAAAAGTTAATTGGAATTGTAAAATCCAAAATGCTGTAATCTAATAAGATTTTAATTCTTGTGTTCCCTTTGACCGGCAATTTAATACGAAATCTAATATTTATTACCCTTTTTTGTTACGCCAATTTTTTAATAATATCCCTCGCCTTATTTAATGGCAGAAATATCCGATTAACTAATGCAACGATTATTATTCAGAATTTCAGCTATATGAAAGTTGACTGACAATCTAGAATGTGTTATGAATGTGTTATGTTAAAATATGCAGAATGATTTTAAGCTCGGTAGACAAATTTGAAGTTTTAGGGATGAGATTTATAATTGTCTAATAAGGGGCGTAGCTACCGTGGAGCAGTTGGAGTCACAAGGCTGCTCCAGGCGCAAAACGGGCGAAATAAAGATTTGCAAAAATGTTTGTATAATTTTTTAATTATGATGAACAAGTTATTATGTTATCATACTTGTTTTAATCGGCATATTCCTAATGCTATTTTATCTTGTTTTGGATCTCTCAAGGGGGATTGTGTTCCGGGTATACACCGGATTTTTCTATCGATCTTTCTGGGTTTATGAGATCGTTATTTGCAGTGGAGAAAGCGAATCGGAAACTTGAAAATCGAAACTGAAAATGCGATGTAAAAGAGGTAAAAAAATTAACCAAATATTGGTGATAAACATTTTATTTATAGCAAGCCATATGCAGAGACAGATCATAATAAAAGTGCCAAGTCCTCTGCCCTACATCAATTGGAGATAGGATTTTCTATCCACAGAATAGAAATCTGTTTTTTGTTATTTCGGGTCCCGCGGACTCTTAAAAGCGGGATTTTAATAGTTGGAGCTTTATTTTTAGGTCTCTCGGATCGGAAAAATCCGAGACAAAGGAAGAAAAAGGGCAAAATTTTACTACTTCGACATTATTTCGGATTCTAAGGGCTCGAGAAGAAAAAAAATTACAATTTCGGCATTACTGCAGATTACACAGACCAGAAAAATGCGAGAGAAAGAAAGAAGGAAGGGTAAAGCGAAAATTTTACTATTTCAGATTACGCAGACTCGGAAAAAATGGCGAAAATTTGACAATTTCTGCATTATTTCAGATCCTGAAAACAGGCAAAATATTTCGAATCTTGAGGGGAAAGGTGCAAAATTTTATTACTTCGCGGCAGGGCCCCCTCACCAGGCTCCATAAGTTAGAATAGTCACAAGCTTAATCGACACCAACACTAATTACTACTCATGCATCTACCATCTGTAGATGCGTAACAAGGGGGTTTCGCACCAGGCGCCCAATAAAGTTGTTTCGGTGCTGCAAAAAGGGTCAAAATTACAATTGCGACTCTAGGTTGGTTTACTCAAACCCTAAAAAATCTGACGTAAAGGAAAAAAAAATATTTCTGCGTTATTTCGGGTCTCACAGATTCGGGCAGGGGGGAAATTTTAAAATTACCTTGTTATTTTAAGTCTCGCGTACTCGTAATATAAGTGCAACATTTTACAATTGCCGTGTTTTTTCGTATCTTGTAAATCGGAATAATCCGAGAGAAGTAAAAAAAAAAGCAAAAATTTACAATTTCTGAGTTACTTTAGGTCTCGCAGATCAAAATATTTGTAGGAAAAAAAAAAGCGTAAATTCAAAATATCTGTAGGAAATAAAGAAAAAAAGCGTAAATTCAAAATATCTGTAGGAAATAAAGAAAAAAAAAGAAGCGTAAATTTAAAATTTCGGTGTTACTTTGGACTCGAAAATTCGAGCGAAATGAAGAGAGAGAGAAGTAGTGAAAATTTTACTATGATCAAAAAGTTATTAACCCCTTAAGGCGGTATTTAAAAAAAATATTTTTCCACGCTCAACAACTAAAAATTTTGAGACACATTCCCAGACTCATTTTTAAAAGTAACAACAGG
This sequence comes from Maratus michaelseni, assembly GCA_963931845.1. Lineage (NCBI taxonomy): Eukaryota > Metazoa > Arthropoda > Arachnida > Araneae > Salticidae > Maratus > Maratus michaelseni. The sequence continues at coordinate 20,367,126 of OZ007586.1, forward strand.
AAACTTGGCGGCGTGATTTATAAAGACATTTATAAGGGCCCCATGTTTTTATTTTTCGTTCAATTAATTAGAAATTGATTTACAGACAATTATTTAAAAAAGTACGATCATTTTTTTTTGTTGTTGTTTCAAGCGCTATCGCGTTGGGAAATTCGGTTCAAAATGTCCACTTTGACAGCATTTTTTGAAATATATTCTGCCTTTATGAAAAAATCGAGACAGTGGGGACATTATAAAGTTTCTGAATAAGAGTGTGAAGGTCGCCTCTACTCCATGATGCAAGAACTTTTTAGAAACTGTCGAATGGCAACGGCCTGCGAGAAGAGAGACTCGAAGAGTGTTCGGAAGCGTGCGGTGGAAGATTCCATACGAAATATGCAGTCGTGAATTGTGTTAACTATTATTCTGTGTTTGTGTATTGTCTTCAATGTGTTAGTCAGATATATATTAAACGTGTTTAAATGTACCAGTGAGTCGCTTATGTTATTTCCTGATCAAAAGTTATCGGATCTACATGAAGCGTGATAATTTGGCTCAGCCGACAGCATGTCCTGTTGTACAACATGTCGGAATGTTACATCATTGGATGTTACATCATAAAATGTTTTCGTTAAATATTATAGCATCGTGGACATTAAGCAGATAACTTTGTGCTCATTGAATCATATTCACTTTGACGTCGAACAGAGTCCGATAACTATTCTGGTTATCGTCAAGGTATCCTTTTTTATATGTTCCATCGAGAGCTGGTTTAAAAGTACATATAAAGTTTAAAAGTATATTGTTAGGATTGTTAACTGTTTAAGGTGTATATATGCTTCATATTATGATACTGGTTTAATATAAATATATCGAAATAAATTTAATATTCATTCTATGAATAGAACAAAACATGATATCTAATTCAGTAATTGATTAAGTTTTAAAGGTAAATAATTAATTGATGTTACATTGTTTCGCAATGATAAGAATTGTATTTTTGTTGCTTATTTAACTTGTGTAATATTAATGCAGAGTATTTTCTTTATTACGATTGATAAAATGGATAAAGTGTACAAATAGAACAGTTATACATAAACAATTATATTTGGCGCGAAAAATAAAATTTTGTTCTTTAATAAATATTCTGCAGTCATATATTATTACGGTAGAGTGGTTGTTTAAAGAAAAAAAACCATAAAACGAGTTTCAGTTGTTTATAATTTCATAATAACTTGGTTAAGCTACGTGTTGTTGGAAAGAAGAAAAAAAAATCTGTATTAGCGAAGTTAATGATTGTTTGAAGAAAAAAAAAAGAGAGAAGATCTATTTGCAAATGTTTTTATTTTGTTTAGGTTAATGATTAGATTAAAGAGTGTTATTTTCAAAGTATGTATAGGACGTAAATAGTTTTTTTTATTTTGTTACATATTATTTCTGAAATTCTTTCTGTGATTATTGAAATGTTTGTTTACGAATTCAGATTAAATTCTAAAACAAAAGTTGAGTAATCTCTGCCTGAGTGAAACCGGAAATGCATAAATTTGTTCTTTATCGGATTATTACGGATTTGTTTGCTTATTTTTTTTTAATTGGGACTGAATGTTAAGCATTTTTTTTTGTTTGTTGTTGCTTTATTTTCGATTTACAAAGTGAAAGCATGAAGATTTGATTTGCGTTTCAAATGAAAATAAAGGAAAGATTTTCATATCTTAAATACAATTTAATTTAATTAAAAGGTGTTAATTTAAGATTGTGATTTATAAATATTTGGTTTTGTTATGAAATATAATTTTATAGGAAATTAAATGGTTAAAAGGAAAACAAGATAATGTATTACTTATTTTGAAGGATGTATTTAAAAGGTAATATGAAAAATTATTGATAAATTCTTGTTTTGTTAGAACATAAAGGTGTTATTTTTTTTTAATTGACATTTTGGTAAAAGTGTTTAATTATTCCAAGAATTGTTTTGGGGATATATTTTTATTGTTGTGCAAATGTGTTCGAATTTATTCAGTAATACTAGTATAAATATTTAAATGAAATAAGTTTCATTCAATTTAATGGGTTACAAACAAAAGAATGTTCAGGTTTAAATTTAGTTTGGTTTAGGGCGTTCTTAGGGAAAGTTCTAATTAGGATAGAGTCATTGTTTGAGTACTGTTGCATTGTGTGGATATTTAAAGTTGGTTTATCAGATATGGCTTATTTAAGCAAAGGTAGTAAGAAAGAAGATTTACAGCTAGTGGCGATTGAGCTTGGAGTGGAGGATGTCGAAAATTTAAGAGTTGTTGATCTGAGAAAGGCTATATTAGAAGTTGAGGGATATGATGAAGAATTTGTGAAGGGATTTTTGAGTTCTGTAATTGAGGATAGGAAAAAGAATGAAGAAAGAGAGAGGGAAGAAAGAAAACGTCAAGAAGAGAGGGAAGAAAAGGAGAGGGAAGAAAGAATACGTCAAGAAGAGAGGGATGAAAAGAGACGTCAAGAAGAGAGGGAAGAAAAAATACGTCAAGAAGAAAGGGAGGAGAGAATAGCCAGGGAAGCGAAAGCACATGAATTGGAAATGAAGAAACTTGAACAATTACAGAAATTTCCGGAACAAAGAGATGAATCAAGAGTTGAGATAGCTCCAAAAATTCAGTTAGCACAGATTGTCCCGAAGTTTGATGAAAAACGTGATGAAATGGGATTATTTCTGATAAATTTTGAAAGAAGAGCGGAAATGGCACAAGTACCAAAGAAGGATTGGGTAGCCTACCTGTTGGCAGTTTTACCGGTAGAAATTTCAAATATGCTAGCTAGAGAATCTCCAGAAGATGCAGTTAATTACGATTTTGTAAAATCTCTTATTTTAAAGCGATACAAGTTAAACAGTGAAAAATTAAAACAGTGTTTCTACAGACACCACAAGACACCTGAAAAATCATGGAGAAATTATACACAAGAGCTTTTAAGTTACTTCACTGAATGGATCACCGAATTAAATATTAACACTTTCCAACAATTAAAAGACTTAATAGTAACCGAACAATTAAAATTTCGTGTTCCTGTAGAAATAAGAGAACATTTCTTGGAAAACTGGCTCACATTTACAACGCCGTTAGAGCTAGCAGAAAAACTTGATGATTACGAGAGCATTACAGACAGTTTTAAAAGAAAAGAACTTCCAAAGAAAAATTTATCTAACTCTCGGAATCAATGCTGGAATAATTATACTGCGGATTCAAAAAAAGATATGAGAGATTTTAAACCGAAATTGGAACTCAAGACTGAAGCATCTCTCGGAGTGCAACGAGATAGAAAAGAATTACGCACAAAATATGCCTGTTTCGCGTGTGGCAAGGAAGGGCATTTGAAGAAGGCCTGTCCCAAATTGAATACAGTAGGTCAAAGTGGAGGAAAAACTTCCAAAGTCGATCTTGAGAAAAAGGGTCTAAATGAAATTTGCTTGAATATGAATATTCCGGTGGAAGAAACAGATGGGAGACTTCTTAAGGTAAATCTAGGAATCGGTAACCAGAAGTTTCAGGGAATCATCGATAGTGGCGCGGAGATTACAGTGCTACGGGAGTCGGTGGTGCCGGAAGAATATTTACAGTCATGTGGAAAGGTTTTCTTGAGACCCGCAATAGGAAATCCTGTAGAGGCAAAGCTTGTTTCCGTTCCACTCACTCTTCGGACAGAAGATGAGGTCATTCCGTATATACGAGTACAGGTTGCGGTAGTGGAAGGATTACATGAGGAAGCTTTGATCACTCCCAAGGTTTTCGCTCTGTTAAAAGAACAACAGAAATTGTATTTAGGGGATGAGGTAGATATCACCCCGGTTGAAGAAAACAAAGAAAAATCTGTGTTCAATGTGGAGGGAAGGTGCCCAGCAGAAAAACTGGAAACAAATGTAGATTCAGATTTGGAACTGATTCCTACTCCGGTCGAGGCAACTGTTTTGTCCGAAAAGGTTTGTAACGAGGACCAGAAGGAAAGTCCTTCAGTTTCACAAGCGCAACTGTTGAAAAGGGAGCAATCGGCTTGTTCTACATTAGAAAAATGTTTTGAAGATGCAAAGCGGCAGAAAAATAATTATTGGGTCGAATCCGGTTTATTGTATCATAGCGGCAAGGTTGGAGGACAAAAATATGTTCAGCTTGTTGTACCTGCTTGTAGAAGACAAGAAATTTTGAGATTAGCACATGAAACACCAACTGGTGGACACTTAGCTGCTAAGAAAACAAGAGATAGAATTGCTATGTCATTTTGGTGGGAAGGAATGCCAAAAGAAGTAAAACAACTATGCGCTGCTTGTCATGATTGTCAAATGCGCAGAAAAACAAAAGTAAAGGACAGAGCACCTATTGAAGCGGTCGGAAGACCAGAACTCCCATTTCAAGTAGTGAATGCTGATATTTTGGGACCAATTGAGCCGAAGTCCTCTCGAGGCCATCGGTACGTTCTTGCTCTGATGGATCAACATAGTCGTGGGCCTGAAGCAATCCCTATTAAATCATTGACAGCAAAAGCAGCTTGTGAAGCGTTTATTGAAATTTTTGTTAGGACTGGAATTCCTAGAATGATTGCCATGGATAATGGAGGGAACTTTGCTTCAAAATTGACCAATGAACTTTTGAAACGATTGGGGTGTGTTCCTAAGTTTTCTACTCCAGGATACCCACAATCAAATGGATTGGTTGAACGGTGGGTGGGAACAATCAAATCGATGCTTCACCATGCCATAAACTCTCATGGTAAAGGTTGGGACAAACAACTCCCATTTCTATTATGGGCATATCGAGAAGTGCCGAATGCTACAACTGGTGTTGCACCATTTTTGTTGGTGTACGGACGTCCACCTGTAGGACCATTAGCAATATTAAAATCAAGTTGGGAAGATGAAGTGGTGCTTCCCCAAGGAATTGGAGAGTCGGTCGCAGATTATATGCAGAAACTACGAGAACGTTTAAAAAATGCGGAAGAATATTCAAAGACCGTGGCTAAAACCCAACAACAGCGATACGTTCACTATCATAATTTAAGGTCGAAAGATACAAAATTCTCCGTCGGAGATGAAGTTGTAGTACTAATTCCCGATTCCACTAATAAATTGTGTTCAAAATGGAAGGGACCAGGAGAGATAGTTCAACAAAAATCGGTTCATTCCTATGCAGTCAAACTACCTGACGGAAGCATCCGACATCTACATCAGAACAAATTAAGAAAGTATATTCAACCGATTAGAGCTATTGGTGTTATTTATGAAGTGGATGAAGAGTTCGGAGAAGTACAACATGCTCCGGTAGAACAACACAGGGTCGTTGATGAAGAACTGCAGAAAAATATTAATTCGAGCAATTTATCGCCAGAACAACAAAAAGAACTAATAGCACTTATCCAAGAATATAGAGTGGTTTTTGATGGGGAACTAAAGAGAGCCAAAGTTGGTTCGCATAGTATAAATTTAAAACCTGGTGTTGTAAGAAAACAACCACATCTTTATAAAGTACCAGAAACTTTGAAAGCTAATGTAGAAAAGCAAATACAGGAATTACTAAGGAAAGATCTCATAGAACCTTCTTCTGCGGAGATAGTCTACCCATTGGTGTGCGTAGCTAAAAAGGACGGTACAATCAGACTATGTGTAGATTATAGAGAGCTAAACGCCGCCACCAAGATCTCCCCTTTTCCTATGCAGAATTCCGACAATTTAAAATTTAAAGCTGGTTCAGCAAAATATTTGACTTCGCTAGATATTTTAAAGGGATATTGGGAAATCCCGCTCGAAGAGAGTAGTCGAGAATTGACCAGTTTTGTGTCCCCAAAAGGCCAGTACCAATGGAAAGTTATGCCTTTCGGACTGTCTGGAGCTCCGGCTACTTTTCAAAGAGTGATGAATCAGACCTTGAGACCGCATAGTGATTATGCAGAAAGTTTTCTTGATGATATTATAATTTTCTCTTCTAACTGGGAAGACCATCTGCAACATATAAGAGATATTCTGAAAACTTTGAAATCTCTGAATTTTTCTGCAAACTTGACGAAATGCTCCTTTGCAGCATCTGAAGTCAGATATTTAGGACATATCGTGGGTTCAGGCAAACATGGACCTATTCCAGAGAAGCTAGAAGTAATTAAACATCTCAAAGCTCCCAAGACTAAGAAAGGACTGAGATCCATATTAGGTCTATTTAACTATTATAGAGAATACGTTCCACATTATGCCAACCTTGCAAAGCCTTTGACAGATCTGACCAGAAAAACTGCTCCAAATGATATTCCATGGTCGGAAGATGCTGAAAAGTCGTTCAATAAGTTAAAGGAAAGCTTATGTGAAGTTACAAACCTTTATACCCCAGATATGTCCAAACCGTTCGAAATAAACACTGATGCTTCCATATCGGGTATTGGTGCCTGTTTAATGCAAAGGGACAAAGACAACATGTTAAAGCCCATAACTTTTGCCAGTCAAAAGCTTACTCCAGCTCAATCAAAGTGGAGCACAATTGAAAGGGAAGCGTATGCTGTAATCTGGGCACTTGGGAGATTCGAAATGTGGACTTATGGAACCACCATAATGTTGCATACGGATCATAATCCCCTAAAGTACTTAACAGAGGGAACTCCTAAGAACGCCCGATTGCAAAGATGGTCGTTGGCACTATCTCGCTATCAGGTATCTATTGCCCATAAACCGGGTAGTGCTAATACAGTTGCAGATGCTTTATCTCGCATTTATGAGTAAATATATATATATATCTTGTATTATTTCATTATTATATATTGTATAATGTGTATTGGTAATATGTAAATTTTTAGTATATAGTGTATAAGAATTGATATATGTAAGTAGTTTAAGTAAATGCTCTCGATGGGACGGGTAAAGAAATAAGACTTTTAAGTAGGACTTTTCAGTAAGACTTTTTTTTTTAAAGTAAGACTTTTAAGAATAGTTTCACAGTGTGGGACACCGTCCAACATGTGGAAACTGGAGGGAAGGTGTGAAGGTCGCCTCTACTCCATGATGCAAGAACTTTTTAGAAACTGTCGAATGGCAACGGCCTGCGAGAAGAGAGACTCGAAGAGTGTTCGGAAGCGTGCGGTGGAAGATTCCATACGAAATATGTAGTCGTGAATTGTGTTAACTATTATTCTGTGTTTGTGTATTGTCTTCAATGTGTTAGTCAGATATATATTAAACGTGTTTAAATGTACCAGTGAGTCGCTTATGTTATTTCCTGATCAAAAGTTATCGGATCTACATGAAGCGTGATAAAGAGAACCTGCCAATTGGATGCATTTTAGAGCAAAAATGAATTTACAAATGTGTCTCAAAATAAGCAGTTTGGATTTGAATACACCCTTAAGACCCTACGCTAGTCACGCGAAGAAACGCTCCAGCTAATGTTAAGTCTATGGGAAGGTTATCGCGCGATTTCTCGCACGCATTTTAATATTTTTAAATGATTTTTTTGCATAGGATAGCTGAGGTCGATCTCTAACGTTGTTAGTTTTTACTTTTTCGATTTTGGTTCCAGTTTTTTTATATAAGGGTAATTTCACTTTCAGAACCGGTTCTAACCGGTTCCAAAATGGAAAATGTCCGCTTATAAAAAAAACCGTAACCAAAATTGAAAAAGTAAAAACTAACAACGTTAGAGATCGACCTCAGCTATCCTATGCAAAAAAATCATTTTAAAATATTAAAATGCGTGCGAGAAATCGCGCGATAACCTTCCCATAGACTTAACATTAGCTGGAGAGTTTTTTCGCGTGACTGATGTAGGCTCTTAAGCAGTACGACGTACCTGCGTACGTCATGAACTCTTCTATTTGAAATACCAGGACGTATATGCGTACGTCCTCATTTTAAGTCCAGACTGCAATGCTCTAAACATTTGTTTTTTTACGTTGCTAATTGCTATTGTGATTTATTTTGTGCGGGCCTTACAGCAATGATTGTTTTCGCACAGAATAGATGGCATTACGTGTAAAAAAAACTTATTGGTTTCCTGCTGCGATGAAGATTGGAACATCAAGCCTTATTTCTGTTTGTATAATATAAATAAACCTTTATATCATCTCCTTACATGACATGTAATTAAATATTTCTCATGCATTTAAATACAGGGTGTTCCAAAAGTCTCCGTACAACTTCAAAAATTTATTACAAAAAAAATAATAGGCCTACAGCAAAACTAATTACAACAGTACATAGAGTAACTTAAAAAGTTTTTTCTACTACCTTAGTATACTTGTACATGAGATCCTTTCGTTACGAAGAAATACGAAGAATATCAAGTCGATATTCCAATTCCATCCACGTGCGTTTCAGCATGCTAACATCAACAGTAGTTACAACTGTTTGATGAAATCTGATTAAAGTTAATAGTCTCATGGAATTGAAACAAAAGATCCAAACAGCAGCAGCTACTGTTGATGTTAGCAAGAAAAACGTTCATGGATTGAATTGAAATATCGTCTTGATACGAAAGGATATCATGTTCAAGTCAATGCAAATTTTGCCAACCGATCGCGGATAAAATTGCGAATTTCGTAAACCAGGCACGGAGAATAATCGCGATTTTCGTCAATAAAAAAAAAAATGCAAATTTCGCCAATCGGTCGCGGATAAAATCGCAAATTTCCAAGTCGGGCACGAAAAATAATCGCGATTTTCGTCAATAGTACGCTGAAAAAATCGCGAATGTCAACAATCGTTCACGGGGAAGAAAAACAAGAATTTCATCAATGATTCGCGGAAAAAAAATCGCGAATTTTGCCAATCTGTCGTGAAAAAAAAATTGCAAATTTCTTTAGTAGGTCGGGGAAAAAATTAGCGAATTTCGTCAATCAATCATGATTTATTATTATTATTCAACGATCGATTGAATGAGATCCTTTTTTTTTGTTGTTGTTTGTTTCTTTTCAACGAATTTCGTCAATCGGTCGTTGAAAAAAAAATGCAATTTTCGCCAATCAGTCGCGGCAAAATACACGAATTTCGAGGCAAAAAATCGTAAAATTAGTCAAACAGTTAAGAATTTTTTACTCTATATCAGGCACGTCAAACACGTGGCCCGCCAAGCCTTTGGAATTTTACATGTGTTTAATTCTATTGTTCGTACACATAGGCAGAAAATGCAATTTGAACGAACACACGTGCACCAAATGTGGTCTTAGAAATGGTAAACATAAAAAAATGATATATATATCAATGTTATTAGCTGGGCAGTTTTTTTTTATTCATAATGCTACCACTATTTTCGAATAACAATATGCGCCTTATTTAATTTTTCATTAAATAATGCGAATATTTCTCTTCGGAAAAGTTCATGTCTGAATAAACTTTAAAAAAAAAACGCTCAACATGTAATACTGTTTTACACAGAGATATTTAACTCTATTCTAAAATACAGCTTCAAGAATTTGTGGATACAAAGATAACCATTCTGAACGCAGTAAAGCGCGGCATATTGAAACTGAAAATTTAAAGATTTGTAAAATTTCTATAGTATTTTTCTTGTAATTTTGTTATGTGTTTTATTTCGAAACCAATACTTTATTTCGCTATACTCTCTTCGATTTAACACCATATTATGAAATAATATCCTGTGTTTATTAAATGCTAAGAAATGTATTCTAAAATTAATAAAATACGGCACTAATTAAGAACATTTAAAAATACAAAATAGCATGACTTTTAATTGAGTAAAGCATTGAAAGTGACTCAAATTATGGCTTTCGTATGGAGTCTTGCATGATGAATGATAATTTTTCCCTTTTTTTTACTGGTACACTGTAAAAAATGGGTACTCAGAATTGAGTAAAAAGTACTCAATTTTGAATACGTCACATACTCAAAATAGCTCCGATCCAAATGTACTCAAAATTGAGAAACACATGTACTCATTTTTGATCCCATGGATGTATTCAAATATGAACTGCTATGTACTCATTTTTGATCCCATGGATGTATTCAAATATGAACTGCTATGTACTCATTTTTGATCCCATGGATGTATTCAAATATGAACTGCTATGTACTCATTTTTGATCCCATGGATGTATTCAAATTTAAAAATTTTTATGTCGTTAAAATAAAATTTATAGGATAAAAACGAAACTTCCGAGTACAACCTTATAAGGGACAAATACACTTCGGCACCTTTTTTTTCATTTCTGAGTGAGTTTATAGAATTTTACCAACCCTTCTAGCGAGCGGATTCGAACCCATGATGTCCCGTGTACTAGCCCGATGACCCAGACCCCAGCGCCATGACCGCTCGCGGTTTTTGCTCAAATACTGTAACTTATTTGAATCGCGGTGGATTTTTCTAATGTTTTTAATATTTTCTTTTCATAACTTTCAATAATTCGCTATACTATTTGGTGCCTTATAACAGACAAATTTTAATTTATTATGTATTATATGCATTAAAAAATTGTATTAAGTGTAATAATTGCTGCTTTTTGCAACAGTACTAACCAGTGTTGATTTCAGACATTTTTCTCCTGGAGGGATTTCTGTGGCTCCTGGGGGGGGGGGGGGGCGGACATTGGACTTTTTGCTCATTAAAAGTATAAAATATCAAATCTTCCTGGGGGGGGGGACATTTCAATTTTCCGGGGGATAATGTCCCCTCCGGGCCACTCCCTGAATTCAACAGTGGTACCAACATTTTCTTTTTCGAACATATACTTTTTTTAAAATTATTTGGCTGATTATCTATTTATCAATTCTGATAAAAACAACAATTATATTAATCAGACGTGTTTATTACATGCTATTAAAATATATTTTTTTAATGTCTTATTTAATAAAAATTATGTAAATAATTTTTTATAATAAATTAAATTATTATATTTCAGCTATGCTGAGAGCTTTTGCGTACGGTTCGGTTAAACTAAATAGTTTTAAAAAAAAGATTTTTAAAGACAAATTTAAAATTAATGATCTTGGGATAGGTAGGTTTAAATCTGGACTTATTGATTTTATTTAAATTAAATTAGTTTAATTTATAAAAATATAAGCTAAAGAAATAAATTAAAAACGTTATAAAGTTAAAAACTTTATTTTTTTAAAAGTAAAGAAAAAATATTAACTAATTTTATAAATTTAAGGAAAAAAAATTATAAACTTTGTAAAATTATAATTTATAAAATAATAAATTTTAGCGTAATTCATAAATTTGTAACCCAAATCAGCTTAATTTAATAACAATTTGCATAGCTATAATTTGCAAAGATATTATGTTATGAAACTTTTAAATAATACAATATTGCCTCACGTTAAAAAATTTAAAATAAATTTTTAAAAAATTAGTGAGAAAAAAAATCATAATTTTGAAGTACTATCAAGGGAAAAAAAGTAGATGTGTAAAATGTGAGAGGAAAAAAAAAAAAAGAGTAAATATGTTGTAGTGGATCCACTTTGATGAAAATCCAGAACAACCAGATCCACTTTTCATTTCTCTTATTCTTCATTTTTCCTTCAAATAATAGCTTTTTAGGCTCCGAAATTTCGTCATTACACATTCTGAAATATACAAGAATGTTAGGTTTGATCATATGTTCATTTTTGATCCAAAAATACTCATTTCGAAATGAGTACATGAACTTACTCATTTTTGAGAATGCACATGTTCATTTTTGATCCAAAAATACTCATTTCAATATGAGTACATGGACTTACTCATTTTTGAGAATACACATGTTCATTTTTGATCCAAAATACTCATTTCGAAATGAGTACATGGACTTACTCATTTTTGAGTACTTCATTTTTTACAGTGTATATTCTTACTCGCACATACCCCAGTATTTATAAAAATTATGTTAAAGCTCTCTAGAAATAAGAATAAATATAATTAACTGAAGATGAACTGAACTTTGAAGATTTTTTTATTATTATTATTGGTTTATAATACTCGAAAAACTGAAATTTTGTGTTTGATATGTAGAAACTCGGTTGGAGTTTTTAAAGAATGTATCATTACTTGGCACTATAGCACGATAAGATAACTTACGTAACTTACAATAAGGTAATAACGTAAACATACGCATGTATAAGATAACTTACAAAAAAAAATATATGTCCAAGCATCAGAAAGATAAAATACTGTAGTCAGATTTGAAGCTAATACTTCCTTTTAAAAAAAAAAAAAAGAAAAAAGCCTTTTTACTAAGCCTATTGAAAAAAAAAAAATAAAAGCTGCTTTAAAACAATGTATTGCCCACAAGTCACTACGAAATGAAAGAAATAATACCCAAAGTAGTTATTATTTAAAAAAAAAAATACTATATAAGCATAAATACCATTGCTAGAAATAATTATATATAACCGGGAATTTTAAAAATCAACTGAAATGTATAATTTCAATATTGGATGCCTGTCGCATTTTAATTCATGAAAGTACAGATGCACGAAATTCCATTTAGCTGCTTGTTACTTACCCTTCATACGTAGTATAGAGTAAGTCTTGTAATCGTTTTGAAAATCGAAATATTTTTTTTGACGGATTTACACGTTTCAGACACTGGATATTCCGAAAAACATATTTTCAGAAAAAAAAAAAAAAATGCCGTCCGTCTGTGTGTCTGTAAACGCTCTATCTCCCGAACAAATTGAGATAGAGACTTGAAATTGGGTATGTACTTAGTATGTAATAATGGGAAGAAGCCTATTGAATTTCAGTAACCTCGATTATCCGGAACTATTTTTTTCGGACTCTCGAAATATTCGTTCTGAAACAAGGTATATAAAAATTTTCGAAATTGTTTATTTTAAGGAGTGAATATAAAAGACAATAAAAAAAACATAAGTTTTGCATAAAGCATGAAGTCGATCGGATAATTATTTACCGAGATATTTGTAATCCTATTTTCCACACTCTTCGATTTTTCATGACCCTGTATTTCATCCAAATTTCAATTCAAAAATATATTTTAATTGGAAGTGAGACGCTTAATCAGATGCAATAAACCGCTAGTTAATAGGATTATTGTTTTTGGAGTTATAAGGATGTTTCCTTTAAGCAATTCAGTAATCGAGCCTTCAAAGTTTATGACGTCATCAAGCCACGATTTTACTCGAATTGCAATGCATTTTATAAGTAGTTTACACATTTTTTATTTTAATATTTTACATTATGCATATCCATGATGGGTAAGTATTACGGTGGCCCCCAATGACTAGTTTTTATTCAAAGACATTATGTGAATTTAAAAATAAGTGAAGAGTTTTCGAAAATTACTCCTATGATCGATACAACTCACCGTAGCTGATATTTTTGACTCACGTGTCAAAATTATGGTTAAATACAATTTTTCATTAAAAAACTTCATTGTGCGTGTAAAAGCTTTTGACAAGTCTGGCTTTATAAAATGGAGAATTACAGAATTAAAAGTAAAATGCATTTCAAAGAATGTGAAAAACAATCATTTATTCTCTTTACATCTAATATTTGGGTTGGGTTGATTATTGACGGCCAATTATCTACAATAGGGATATAGGCCCGGGGGGAGCGCCCTTCGTGGGGGGTCTTTCTAAGGGAACCTAATCCGTATTTACGCATGGATAAATCCACGGCTCGAAGAAAACCACGAAAACTCCGAACGATTAGGCCGACGGGCGCGATTGGGATCGAACCCAGCACCTCCCGTCTACCAGCTTCGAGAGCACAACCTCTCAGCCACTGGTGGGGCCATCTAATATTTGATTTTTAAATTGTTGTTTAGAATTTATTATTGCATTCAATCGAAACTCAGTGTGATTTCATATTGAAAGGATAATAGGCGGATGTGGGGTTTTCCATTATATCTATAATTATTTATCAGTCACCCGATTTTCTAAAATATGCCTTTTCTTTTTGGATAGTTTCCTTTTATTTATTTTTTTATTTTATTTTATTAATTAATTTTATATTTTATAAATTTAAGTTTCTTTTAAATTTCTCTATTTATACTTTCATTCATGTAATTTTAACAACAGTTAAACTTCTTTAATGGCTTGACTTATCTGACTTATCTTGGACTCTCTGCAAGTTGCTTACACGTCGCGTTGCCTGGAGGTAAAATTGCTCAACAACTATGGAAGTCCAATAACAGCATTAGATAGCTCCATTGTTCTAAGATGCATTTTTCCGTTCAAAGTATGTTTTTGTGTCTCTCTATCCTTAAAAAAAAAAAAGAAAAAAAAAAGAAAGAAAGAAAGTAAAGAAAACTAACGCTGCAGCAGAAATTTTAAATTGAAGAATTATTTTAATGATGAAATCGGCCAAAATTGTTCAGTTAAAAAGGTTTCATTAGGATAAAAAACTATGCAATAGCAATTGAACCATCTTTTACAGACACATGTTGGACTAGATTGTGGTTTTTTTTTTTTTTTTTCATTTTTTATTCAAAATTTGATGGAGATTAATGACTATGAATAATAACTTTGGAAATTTGAATGAATATTTCTTTAACTTGGTTGTATTTTGTATGTACACATTTTATTAGCTGCGTAAATAATAATATATACCGTATATTCAAGTTTATAGCACGCAGCTCAAACAATTTAGACTCAGAAATTGTATTTCTTAAATAAAATTAAATAATTACGACGAAGCAATAAGTAACATTTAATTAAATAAAATTTCGGGGTCGAAATATAATTGTTTGGGCTGTACGTTATACGTCGGAATATACGGTATGTATTTTTTTTTTTAAATGTGGTCCGAGGCTTCGTGTATAATACTTAATTTGACACTGGGCGGTAAACGAGTTTGACATGTATGTTCTATAGACATAACAAATATATTAAAAACTATGGTTTGAAAAAAAAGTACGACTCCTATAATGCTAATGTTTGACTCCTGAAGGGTGGCCAAAACTCCTGAAATTTAGATAGTTTGGTCATGCTATAGTCTTTACAACGTTGGTATTACGTTGATATTAATGTGCTGTCCACCTCATAGTACAAAATATCCAGAATTACATAGTATAGAAATGCTAATTACATCTGTAATGAGGATTACTCAGGAAAAAGAATTTGGCCTCCTGTAAGAGCAAGGCTAAAAAAAACAGTTTTCATCTTTAAAAAAAAAAAAAAAAAAAAAAAAATTGGATTTTTCCCTTTTTTTTCTACTAATTTTTAGCCACTGAAAAGTAAAATTGGTTTTGACTTTTTTTCGACTGTTTTCATGTAGCTAGTTGTCATAAAATTGCATTAAATCTAGTAAGAGCCCTTTGCACATAATTTGTGCTTGTTTCACGAATACTTGGAATACATTTATTTACTGGTTATAGAATTTCAACTGTGCACTGTAAAAATACAATAACTTTACAGCAAAAAAGGCTGGCAATTTGGGTGCCAGCAAATTTTATTGTAAATCTACAGCAATTTTGTTTTTCTTGAGTACACAGCACTTTTGTAAATTTTCAGCAATTCTGGCTGTTAATTTTACAGCAATGTTGTAGGTTTTCAGCATTATTTGCTGTTAATTTTTACAGCACTTTTGTTTTTTAGATTTTGCAGCACTTTTGTAGATTTTCAGCATTTTCTGCTGTTAATTTTACAGCCCTTTTGTATATTTTCAGCATTTTTTGCTGATAATTTAACAGCAATTTTATGTTTTGTTTTACTGAACTTTCGTAGATTTACAGCCTTTTTTGCTATTAATTTATCAGCAATGTTGTTTTTTGTTTTACAGAACTTTTGTAGATTTTCATCTTTTTTGCTGTTAATTAAACAGCAATTTTGTTTTACAGATCGTTTGTAGATTATCATATTTTTTGCTGTTAATTTAACAGCACGTGCTGTGGAATTTTGCTGCAAATTGTTTGTAAAAATCGTATGGCTGTAAAAAATAGCATTGCTTTATTTTTAACTACTTTGCGACAAGCAGCATGTAGACATGCGATGAAGGATGTACAAAATACTTAAATTTGAACACCATTCGAACAATGATTTTTGCCTTATCTAAATACAGATTTTTAGCAATTAAATAGGATAAAAAAAATTAATACAGAAATAGTGGTATCCAAAAAGTAAAAATGAGTAAACAGGTTGCATGTCGCACAGAAGTTAAACAAAGGCATTGAAAAAGTTTTGACAGTTGCCACTGTTAGAATTACTTCATGTTAGTTTTTCTAGGACTCGGAGTTATTGAAATTTAAACTGTTACGCAATGTACTATTCTAAAAAATAAGTATTCTTAAAGTTCATCCGGCCTCTGACAAAAAAAAAAATCTCCGTTATAATAACAGTATATTATTTACAAACGCGTTTTTATCTGTGTGTTTTGTTTGTTTTTACAAATGGGGAGAATCTAAATTGCTTACTTTTTGACACATTTGCAAAAAAAAAAAAAAAAAAAAAACCTATGCATGAGTTTTTCAGATATTCTTATACAAAATGACATTAATTATTGTACAAATGCGTGTTTGTCTCTGCTTATCATTATTATCTGATTCAGAATACAACATGCTTAAAGGATATCAACATATAAGAAGAATTTATCAATCATGCGGAATTTTTAAAAGTATCAAAGAGCATTTAAGAATGTTATTCCTTTTTCACTTTCCCCTCCCTCAACAACAAATTCATTAACATTCAAGAAAATTTCAGAAAGTCATATTCCAGCAGTGCCAATGATTTAAATCTTTTCTTTTTTAAATTTGATGCGAGAGATTTTTCATTAGATTCAAATGGTGGCTAACTTTCTGTTACTGTCCTGTCCATAATATTTCCTTAAAGCACAAAATTTGACTACAATTTTGGAAGCATAGTTTAGAATTTCAAGAAAGCGTCTGATATCTTGAAAAATAAGATGATCTGAAATTTTCATGCATTTATTTATTAAAATATATACGCGAATGTGTCAAAAATTACCAACACAGAATAACGAACACTCTTAATGATAATTAAATGCTACATTTCTTTTATATCTCCAATTTGACCGCTTTGTTTAGAAGGGTTTTATCAGTATTAAAATTCATTTTCAAGAAAAAAATCTTTTACATAAAACTGATTCATGATCAGTTCAATACATATCATAGTATGAAAAAAAATATATGTATGTGCTAAGATAAATTATATACTAAGATATGTTTTCTGAAGATTAACTTTATCTTGATCTTAACACCTTTTAAAACTTAACTAGTAATTTTAGTGTAAACAAGATTATAGAACATATTCTCAGACTATAGGAAAATAAAGAAATACTTTATCTCGATCTTAATGCATTTTAAAAATTAATAATTTTAGTGTATATAATGAGATAAGTAGTACGTACACAGGGCTACATGCAAGAAGTCACATACATTAACGGTTATAAGTATAACAATCCTTATAAAAGAATGTTTAGTGTGATGTGTTTTATTTAGATATCTATTTACATTGTATGAATGAAATGTCTTAACAGTAATGTGATAGCGTTGGAAAGTATTTCATAATGCCCATCACAATGTATCTGTTTTATTATTTATGTATCATGTTTCTTTTTCTAATTTTAGTATGTCTTATTATTTTTTTCATATATTTCCCTTCTCATATTTTAGTAATACCACAAGAAAAAAATTTATTTATTACATTAACAGTTAAATGAATTATTTTTTTTTCTTTCGATATTTGTAAAATTCTTAGTTATATATTTTTTAATAAATAGTAAGTTTTGCTTTATATGTTGAAATAACAAGTGAGATCCCCTATATGTGAAAACGAAGTTATTTATATGAGTGAATAAACATTTCAAAGTTTTAAAGTAATCTAAATTAAGACATATGTACTAATGAAACAAATAAGTTTATTTATTTTTCATTTTATTTAATGATATCATTCTCCAAATACTAATCGTTTGAGAAAGATCTTTAACTATAGAAAATTATCTTATCATTAATCTTCAATATCTTATCAAACATCCCCTCAAGTTCAGTGACGCATACTTACTATGCTTTTTCTTTCTCCAAGTCGATAACAAATCCTTAGCCACGCTAACCCAAAATTCTAATATAATTCTCTCCCCTAGGGAGAATCACTGAATTTTACTTAAGAGGTATTTACTTTAAAATTATATCTAAAATAATAATAATTAATGAAGAGTATGTTTTTATAGAACGGAATTTTGTGAAGGGTGCTATTTTATTAAATGTATTTTTGTAAAGTAGACCTAAATACACCCCAAAATTTGGACTCTATCGAGTTTTGAAATTTTACTTTCATATGGTGGTTTTAAATTTTATTATAGTTTTAAAATTTATTTTATTTATCCTATTTATTTTGTTATTTACTATAGATCCTAATTTTGCATTAACGTTTGAAGTCTTCGTATCATTTTTATAGGCACTCTATATATTTTTTAAGGCTATCCTGTATTGTTAGCCTAACTTATATCAAAGGCCCCTCTGGGACAAAGGGGGTGGGGGCTATTTCCTCAATGTATTTATTCCCCTATAGAACTTTTATTGAAGACCCTTATATTTTCAGTCTAACTTGTGTCAAAAAACACTCTGCTAAAATAAAAAATAAAAAAAAAGGAGGGGGCGCTTAAATTTAGTATGTTGAATCATGTTTACAGGGTATCCCTGTATTTTCACCAAAGGGGGTGAGGGCTATTTCCTCCATGTATTTATTCCCCTATAGAATTTGTATGCGTCACTTTGTATTTTTTGGAAAGAGAGCTTACACTTTTACCCTAACGTTTATCGAAAGAACCTCTGCTAAAATAAAAAAAGGGAGGGGGCGCTTAAATTTTGTAAGGTGAATCATGTTATGGGATATCCCTGTATTTTCACCAAAGGGGGTGAGGCTATTTCCTGCATGTATTTATTCCCCTAAAGAATTTTTGTGTGTCACTCTGTATTTTTCGAAGGGGCTTTACATTTTCCCCTAGCGTTTATCAAAGGGTACTCTGCTAAAATAAAAAAGGGAGGGGAGACACTTAAATTTTGTAAGGTGAATCATGTTATTGGGGTATACCTGTATTTTTGATGGACACTCTGTATTTTCCATACACCCTGTATTGTTAGCCTAATTTACATCGAAGGGTCCACTGGGGCAAAAGGGGGTGGGGGGCTATTTCCTCAATTTATTCCCCTATACAATTTTTGTGTGGCAATTTGTACTGTTTGAAGGGACTTTACATTTTTAGTCTAACGTTTATCAAAGGGCTCTTTTCTAAAATAAAAAAATCCCTGACGGCTCGGCCTACAGGCACAGGTAGATTTCGAAGACGCAGACCGTGGGGCGCCTGTTTGTCGGGAATTGCGGAAGAAATGACCTTTTTGCGATGATGCTGCAGTTGGAACCGTCTACTTCGAAACCAAACTTGTTTGCAGGCAGAGCCAGCAAGGATTTTTTTATTTTGGCTGTAAGAGTTGGTCCTATAAAAAACATGTCAATATAAAAGTTTTAGATAATATTAAGAGGATTTATAATAAATTTAAGCGGATTTGAAATCTTGAGAATTGACGAAGTTATGATTTTTTTTCTTCTAAAACCCCCCTCCCCCCCCCTTAAGGCAATTTTTAATTATATCAAAAATCTGTCATACATAAATTTTCGGCCCTACTCCTAGAAGTAATAATAACTTCAAACGGATTCGATACATATCATAATTAAGAAATTATGGGTTTTTTTCTGTTTTCACAAAAAGTCCCCCCCCCCCCACATTGGTTCGATTTTGCCCATTAATGAACTTGACCGAGATTTTATGCCCCTTGATTTTATGTATTAGTTTCGAAAAGATGCGGGAGTTGGAATCGCCTACTTCGAAAAATAACTTGTTTGCAGGCGGAGCCGGCAGGGATTTTTTTTTTATTTTTTTTGCTATAACGGTTGGTCTTATAAAAAACTTGTCAGTATAAAAGTTTTAGATAATATTAAGAGGATTTATAATAAATTTAAGCGGATTTGAAATCTTGGGAATTGACGAAGTTATGAATTTTTTTCTTCTAAAACCCCCCTTCCCTCCCCCCCTTAAGGCAATTTTTAATTATATCAAAAATCTGTCATACATAAGTTTTTGGCCCTGTTCCTAGAAGTAATAATAACTTTAAACGGATTCGATACGTATCATAATTAAGAAATTATGGGTTTTTTTTTCTGTTTCACAAAAAGCCCCCCCCCCACCCCTGGTTCGATTTTGCCCATTAACGAACTTGACCGAGATTTTATGCCCCTTGATTTTATGTATCAGTTTCGAAAAGATGCGGGAGTTGGAACCGCCTACTTCGAAAAATAACTTGTATGCAGGCGGAGCCGGCAGGGATTTTTTTTTTGTTTTTAATTTTTTTTTTTTTGCTATAACGGTTGGTCCTATAAAAAACTTGTCAATATAAAAGTTTTAGGTAGTACTAAGAGGATTAATAATAAATCTACGCGGATTTGATATATTGTGAATTGACGAAGCTATGATTTTTTTCTTCTAAAACCCCCCTTTCCCCCCCCCCTTGGGGCCATTTTTAATGATATCAAAAATCTGTCATACATAAATTTTCGGCCCTTTTCCTAGAAGTAATAATAACTTTAAACGGATTCGATACGTATAGTAATAAAGAAATTATGAGGGTTTTTCTGTTTTCACAAAAAGCCCCCCCCATTTCCCCCCCCCCTTGTTTCGATTTTGCCCATTAACGAACTTGACCGAGATTTTATGACCCTTGATTTTATGTATCGGTTTGGAAGAGATTTATGCAGAATTTTTCCAGTTATCGTGGTCAGAAAAAAGTGACATAGATAGATAGATAGATAAACTTTTGAACTGGGGGTGGTTTTGGGTTCTAGGAGTCATGATCGGCGTAGATCTGCAAAAAATTTTCAAAATTTCCAACTTAGGTGAGAATGTAATAGGTAGTATTTCTTACGAAATCTACCTAAAAAATCGTGTAGATATATTGAAATGCAAACGAGATATTGTAAAATAACTGTCCCATAGCATTAACATGAGCGAGCGGCTGCTTTCGCGTGACGGGACAGGACGCTTAACCACTAACTTATCCTAAAATCCAACGTCCGTCATTTTTATTCTCAGTGAAATAGTTCAGCAGTTAGGAGAGTAATGTAAGTGGTGTCACATCAGAAAATGTACAGTCGTGGAAAAATAAAAGCACCACCCCGTGCTATTTTATCACCAAATTATCGAAAGGTGCTATTCTGTTGGGAATTGGGTCTTCTTTCCGCATATGAATGCAGTTTTTGAAATAGGGATCGACTAAATATTGAAAATTGAATCCCATTTTATTTTCAAACTAGTATATAACCCCCGTCAAAAATGACAGAATGATGATCTGCGTTTCAATTTCATAAAACTTCCTACAAACAACAGCATGAAAATTTTACTATTGACAGGTTTGTGCATTTTAAAAATTACAAATGATTTCTACATATACAAATGATGAGCTGCTTTTTTTTTTTTTTTTTTTACTCAATATTCAATTTCTGAAACAGTTCAACGATTGGACAAAACATTCAAATTAAGCACTTAAAAAATAATACATGTGCGAAAGTGTTTGCAAAAAAAATGTGTTATCAATGAGTTTCTAAAGAAATTGACTCCCCACCAATGGCGGATCTAAGGGAGGGGCGATGGGGCGATCGCTCCCCCCCCCCTTGGGCTAAAAAAGGGTCGGTAAACCGACATTAGAGGCCTTCACGGGAAAAGGCCTCTGGCGAAGCCCGGCTCGACCCGCGGGTCGGGCTGAGACTGGTCTTCACTCTTTATGGGTCGGGCCGGGATCGGGCTTTATTTTTTCTGGAGACTTGGGCCTGGACAGAGCATTGCTTTTTCTGGAGACTGGGGCGGGACCAGACTTACTTTTTTTCGGGTCGAGCCTGGCTCGACCCTTCATTCTTTCTAGAGGTCTGCACCGGCCGAAATTTTCAGGCCTGGAACCGGCATAAAAGCTGAAAATTCGGAACGGTTGCAACTAATGGCGGATCGGTTACCCCACTCCTTGTAATAAAAGGTCTGCAAAGTGACATGAGAAAGGGAAAGGTCGAAAGAAAAATGTTCATTCACGAAACTCGGACATTCCTTTTTTCCGGTATGAGTTTGGCATGGAATTGAAAAGCTAAGACCACATGAAATCGTGCATTCCTCTAACTTCTTCTATCTTTACAAGAACGAAGTATTGGATTGGTAAAATATTTCGACGTATTTAAACATTTTAGGAGGTCTTGAACACGAATTGACTGTTCTTAGAAAAATATCTATGTGTCTGTCTGTCCATATTATATGTGGCACAAATTTTGTGGGCGCTCTAGCTCAAGCACTAATGCGTGGAATTTAATGAAAATTCATATTCAGTTAGACCTTGATATAAATTTGTGCTGTTTGTGTTTTGGTTTAAATTACTCGACATGCTATGCTGCATTTTTCGCGATTTCTGTGATAGCTATATCTCAAGAATTAACGCACGGAATTTCGTTAAACTTTAGATTATGTTTGACCTTGGCATAAATAAATCTTTATTAGAATTGTGTATATACCGCCCAACAGATATCGCCCCTAATAATATGTTTTTTACGATTTCCGCGTTAGCTGTATCTCAAGAACGAATAGATTGTCATTTAATTTTTATTGCAGATGATTTCATTTATATAGAAGAAAGTTTTGTGATAGCCACAACATACTAGCATTTATTTGTTTTCGTAAAAATTGTAGTGATGTTGTGCATTTTTTTTAGAATATGCATAATTTTTAGAAATATAATTTGGTTTAAGAAATCAAAGAGATATATTTTTAACTATTCGGATGTACCATTCCCAAAACTTTCTTCTATCTCATGCATGTTAATACTTCAAACTTCGCTATCACAGAATTCTGTTTTACGTCAGCTTCTTGCGAAGCGCCGGGTTACCCTCGCTGCATGAACAGCCGATGTTAAACTACGGAAAATTGCTATCACAGCGCCCCCTTTTGGCTGAATATCCCTAAGTTCAATTAGGACCTGCTGGCCATAGTCGAAAACTTATAAATAAAATTTGGTTCAATTCGATAATAACTTTTCATACACTTTCCGATGATACAATAATAGAAATAGCATACAAATCACTATTACAGAGCCCCCATCCGGCGGAATATACCCAAATTTAAGTACGACCTGCTAGTCATAGTCAAAATCCTATAAATGAAATTTGGTTTAATTCTATGCATAACTTCATACACTTTCGATGATACAAAGAGGACGGACAGACAGACATTTTGTAAAAACATGTTTTTCGGGATCTCTTTCGGTGTAAATCTTTCGAAAACCGGAAGTCGAATTTTTTTTTAATTACAATACTTTTTTCTGTTATATATAGAAGAAAGTAAAAATGTACTATTTTTCTTTGTAGAGCTTTAAAATTATGACTTTCTTTTATTATTTGTTTCTTTAATTCTAAACGACGTTAATATTAATGAATATTTATCTGAATGTAATTATATAATTCAGATATTTAATGAGTATTTATATACACAATTATCTAACTGCCATTAATATTGCTGTCATTCTGTATTCCATGAATTTCGAACATAATCTGAAAAATAAAAAATCTGCGCATAAATTAATGGACTTTATGAATAATTTTAATTGTAGAATAATGTTGCTTCCGAAATATCGGCATGTTTTGTAGCAATTAATTCTGGCAGAGAAGTACCAATTAAGTTTTTGTACGGGCAGATCCAGGCTTGGGAGAAACTTTTAGCTTTTACAGTGGAGCGGGCCGAGCCAAGCTCGGGCTTTTATACCGGGTAGGGCCAATATTTTTTGTACGAGTCGGGCCTGGCCCGAGACTGGAAATTTCGGCAAGTGTAGACCTCTAACCGAGATATCTAAGCTAGTTTTAATGTTTTTTCTAAATGCTTCTTTCAACCAGCGTCTCATAGCTACTGAATATATGTTTCGTTAATAAGTTTCAAAACCGTCTTTACTGAATTAGAATTGATCTTTGATATAAAGAAACAAGCAGTCTTATATTAGTATATTCATACACATATAAGAATACAAGATCAGTAGCATGGGCTGTGTTTTAAGCGCCCGTAGCAATTCAAAAATTTGCTCTCGCTCCCTAGAGACTACTGTCGTTTCTTATACAGTAATTTTTAATACAGCGAGGTTTTGGAGTTCCTAAAAAATTTAGCTCACTGGGCAATTTTTAAGATATTACAAAAATCCCGTTTAAAATAACTGCACCTTTTGAACATACAAGTTAAAATTCCACCTAGAGACCTGCGCGGATCGGGTTGTCCCAAACCCAATTGAAAATTCCATTGTAACCAAAACCGAACCTCGGAAAAAAATCTTCGTCCTACCGAAACCGAAATAAAAGAAAATTAATCCATATTTTAATAGAATTATAAAATGTAGTATGCAATTATATCATTAATTTCAATTTTCTTTTATATAGAAATATAAACATATAGTATATAGTCGAACCTCGTTAACGTGAACACTCAGGGGGAAACTTTTTTTGTTCATGTTAAAAGTAGTTCGTGTTATCCGAACTTAAATACATTATATACAACTGGACGGGGCAATCGGAAACAGTTCATGCTAAGAGTAATTCACGTTAAGCGTGTTCATGTTAACGAGGTTTGACATATATATATATATATATACTCATTAATATTCAAATACTGTAAAACATTTAAAAAACGGACACCTCGGAGTCATCGAATTTATCTCTTACTCGGAGGCGTGCGCAAAATTATGCAAATATTTGTATTGGGGACTGTCTCCGCTCTTCAGGTGTGACCGTACGGAGGTCTTTCTGTACATGCTATTACTTCTTAATTTTCAGATAAATTCGATGGCTCCAAGGTGTCCGTAACTCGGAGGTTTTAGTAAATAAAAGATTTAAAAAGTATTTCCTACATAAAGTTTTTCGCTATTTGGAAGTGTCCGTTATACGAAATTTTTACTGCATATAGATTTTATAGGAAAAAATATTTTAGACATTCTTTTAAAAAATCTGGTCAACCCGAACACGGCACACAAAAGTGAAAAAAAACCTAACCCCATAGTGTAAAGTAACCCGACCCGTAGGAAAACTGCAGAAGTCAACCCGACCCGTAGGAACACTGCAGACGTCAACCCGACCCGCAGTAAAAAAAGTAAAAATTAACCCAACCCGAACCCATCTCGTACCAAAAAACAAAATAACCCGACCCAAACCCGATCCGCAGTAAACAAGTAGGAGTCAACCCGCCCCAAACCCGACCCGTAACAATAAGTAGAAGTAAACCTGACCCGCAATTTAAAAAAATTAGACCCGACCCGACCAAGACTGCGGGTCGAATATTAACCTCCAAATTTCTGATATCGCCACCCCCCCCCCTTGAAGACTCTCTAGATCCGCCCTTGCTCCCCACATGGCTCGTAATGGTTTAACGATTGCATAAAACATTAAAATTTTGTTAGTTTTAAATTGGCTAAGTTAGTAGTATAATAGAGTTTTAAATCATTGCTGCATTAAATCAGTAATTACAGTATACTCTCAAACAGCTGCGTTATCTGTGACCATATTAAAATCATTGTTTGTTTATTCACATTTTAATTTTTATATTGCTAATTGTGTTTTTTAAATTATTATAAATATTAAATGCTAATAAAAATCGGTATTCTGAATTAAAATTTATAAAAAGATATATATTTAGTTGATAATTTTGACAAATTATAATTACAATTTATTATAAGTATTTGCAGTATATCCAAGGAGTCACTCTCTTTGTTTCGTCACTGTGTTTATAGATGGCAGCACCAAAAAGCAAAAGGAATAGCGCTGTCGTAAGAGCGTGTATTTTCATGACGATTTCTGTAGTTCGGTGATTTTGGGTTGCTCATATCTTAAAGATGCCACTATAAAATGATTCTGTAAAGATTAAGAACGATAAACCCGCAAAACAATGTTTAGACCAACAAAAATGTTTAAACACCCGTTGCCAATCAGCACAAATAGTTTTGATGAATGAGTCTCAAAACTGAATGCACAGCAGTATTTATTGCAAGAATAATAATAATTAGCGAGGTGAAATACTTTTTCTGAAATTTTACAAAACATTAAAATTAAATATTCAATGTGTTAATTTTTTTTTTAATTTAAAAATATATTATCTTTATGAGAATGAATGAATCTAAAAAATGAATGGTTCACCAAACCGCTTTTCTTTTGTTTACACTATTTCAGAAAAAAGTGTTTACGGAAAAAATTGTTTACAGAAATGTTGATATACATGTTTTATATTAAAATATGGTGAACAGACATGATTTGCGATAGAAGAAATTATCATTTAGTTGTCATATGTTAGCATATGTTTTTCATTAAGCCAAAAATGGCGTATGGCTAAGGTCAATTCGCAGACCAAAGTAGTCGCACCCGGCATGGCTACCAATACTCTCCTACACTTGCATTTTATTATAAGTAGATGGTAAGGAATGATGAGTTATTTACAACACAATTGAAGAGTTGGGGAGAGAGTCCACATAGACACAATGCGATCGGACGAGAGGGGTTAGTTGCAGCATATTGTTACATCTTATCTAACATATAAAATCATATAGGTAGGTTATTTTTTCAAGAAGAATAAAATTTTTCATAATAAACACCGTATGTCCCAGCGTAACAACAGAAATTTTCAGGTGCGTGTTATAAAACGAAAGTTTGAATATTCAGAAATAAAAATATGGTTAAAAGAATTAACATTTCTATAATTTAATAAACACGCTCTTTATTTACAAAATAAAAAATAAATAAAAATAATCGCAACGAGATTACATGAAAAATAAGCTGGCATACTTTACGAAAATCTGTATTTAGTTTTTTGCTTTCTGTAGTTTCTTTTCAAAGAAGGATATACAACGAATATGCCTTGCCTAGAAATAGAAAAATGAAGTCTGAAAGTTTACACGTGCGCTATACGCCGTCATGTACGGTATATATTTTTTCAGGTCGTATTAAGCATACATTTTCTTTTCCTTTCAATTGAAACAGCTTGAAGTAAAAAGCACGAAAGATTTTCCCAATGGTATTTATTTCAGTAGATAATAGATAGGATATAGCTTTCATGTAACAATGAAACAACCTTGAAGTTTTTGTTGTTATTTATCAAATTTAGCTCTAAATTAAAAGTTACAAAAAAGAAAAAGTGACGTTACAACAACAACAATAATATATATATATATATATATATATACAGAGAGAGAGAGAGAGAGAGATAACTACACATATAAAGAAACCTAAAATTTCATTAGGTTTGTTTTCATAGCTGTTTGTATCATTTAGGCAACAAATCTCACTTACTGAAACCCGAATTGCGCCAAGTTAAATAAAAAAATAAATTATTTAAAAAATCATGCGTTAAACAATGTTTATGTAACACTTTCCAACACGTCCAAAATAATTTTACAAATCATTACCATTTAATAAGGTGAAAGAGGATATCCAAGTAAACAATTTGGAAAACGCATAACACATTTAAAAACCCAAATTTCAGGAATTACCAACACTATTCGGAAAAATATCCGAACTTTTTTGTGCAGCTCTATATGATCTTTAGATTTGTAAATATACTTACATAGAATGCTAAATTGTACTTCAGTTAGGAAACGCGTAGCACAGTTTTAAATTACCCTTCTGGAATTTTCGTTAATAAACGGAAATGTACACGAGAACTTTTGTGCTGCCCTGTATAGGATCAATAGAATTTATTTGCACCAAGTAATAAACAAAAATTGAGTTAACTTTAAAAACGCATTCTGCAACTGAAAAAGCACGTCCAGCAATTAATGTTAAAAGACAGTACCAAATTCTTTTGTGTGTCCCTGTAAATGAACGATGAATGTTATACACACAATATTCTATAGTGAGCCTCGTGTAATGCACGTTATCAATTTCAATATGTTTGAAATAGTGAAATAATATTAAAATAAACCGTAAACTATTTTTCTCCATAGACTGTAATGCAACGGAATTCTTTTGAGAGTCCCTGTTGAGTCCCTGTGTTGAGTGTGTCCCTGTTATGCACATCCTAAGCTTCTTGTAGTGCATCTCACTGATATATAATCATTTCAGTATGTTTGAAATTGTGTAACATCGTTAAAATAAACCACAAATGATTTTTCTCCATAGACCGTAATACAACGGATTTTTGAGTCCCAATAACAAAAAGTCCTTCCGGCCTGTGCCGGGAGGAAAAGCTAGCTTTCCTATATCTTCGTTTTAAAATTTTAGCTAATGTTACACGAAAACAGCAAGCTAAAATGCAAAGAAACGTTTCCAAAAGATTCGTTAATACTGAATTTGAATAAGAAATTTGCCAAATTATTGGACAATAGCCAAATTGGCTTCATTTATGAAGACTTATTTTGGTCGCCAATTTTGGTGAGAATTTGGCGCTAACGGATATGAATATATAGTTTTATATGATTGGGAAAATTATTACAACAATGAAAGAAAATAATTTGCGAGTAATCGCGTTAATGTGCTGTTTTGTTTCAAAATGTCAGCCACCCTAGAATTTCAAACTGCTCTATCTCAGCCATTTTTTAAGATAGAGGTAAACTAAAAAATGCTCTGGAATCCTTGTATCAAGGCCTAACACGTAATTAAAAAATAATTTAAAAAAAAAATTTTTTTGTATATTTATTTTAGTTTTAAATGTTTAAATGGCCGCCATCTTGAAACAAAATGGCGGACCAAGCTGGCCAACGAACTCGGTCGAGACATTAGTGACCTTAATACACACAATTAGTTTCATCAAAATCGATTCATAAATACGGGCGTTACCGTATGACATAGGTCAGATATGTGTATTTTATATATATATATATATATATTGGTGAAGTACAAGTAAAGCAAACAAAGAAAATAACAGAAGAAACAAGAAGATTGATGAAGAAACGCAGAGAATTTAAAATGAAGAAAAACTATCCTAAATCAAGAGTTGAATATGCAGAATTATGTAAAACGGTAAGAAAATGTGTTACAGAAGATATCAGAAAATTTAACTGTGATCTTGTCAAAAAAGTTCTAGAAGATAACAAAAGTTTAAAATCAGCTAAGCGCAAACTGTGTGTTGGAAGAAAAGGTATTTTTGCACTGAAGAGAGCAGATGGAACAATCACCAAAATCAATAATGAAATAGTACACATTGTCGAAAAATTCTATAACGATCTATATAAATGTGAAGATAAAAGGGAAATCAACCTACGTGATCCACTAGTAAACATAACAGAAACTGAAGAGATAATCCCAGTGATGACAGATGAAGTTGTACAAGCCATTAGAGGCATGAAAAAAGGTAAATGCCCTGGCGAAGATGGAATTACAATTGACCTTATCAAAGAAGCAGGAGAAGAATTTGCAAAAATGCTAGCCATACTGTTTTCCAAATGTCTCGAGAAATCAGATGTACCAGAAGATTGGAATAATGCTGTGATGGTGTTACTTTATAAGAAAGGAGAAAAGGAAAACATTAAAAACTACCGTCCAATCAGCTTACTGTCAGTGATTTATAAAATTTTCACCAAAGTTTTAACGACAAGACTTGAATCAGCTCTGGACTCAGCTCAACCTAGAGAACAAGCAGGATTTCGAAGTGGATTTAGCACAATGGATCATATTCAAACAGTAAGGGAAGTTATAGAAAAACATAAAGAATATAATTTACCTCTCTGCCTTGCCTTTATTGATTATGAAAAAGCATTTGATTCGGTCTACACATCTGCAGTAATTACTTCTCTGGAGGACATTGGTATAGACAAACCTTATATCAATATCATAAAGAAGATCTACAAGAAAGCAACAGCCACCATCCGTTTGGACAAAGGAAAAGCGAAGATCAAGCTTGGAAGAGGAGTAAGACAGGGAGACACCATTTCGCCTAAGCTTTTTACTGCTGTCTTAGAAAGTATTTTCAAGAAGCTGGATTGGGAAAACAAAGGGATTAGAATAAATGGGGAATATTTAAGCCATCTCCGGTTTGCTGATGACATTTTAATTTTCAGTAATAGCCCTGAAGAATTGCAAAATATGCTAAAAGATTTGTCAGAAGCTAGCATTAATGTGGGATTAAAAATAAATTTGGAAAAGACTAAGGTGATGTTCAATTCATTTGCATCAAAAAAGAAAATCGTCTACAACAACACTGAGATTAAAGATGTTGAAAGTTATGTGTGCCTTGGACAAGAAATATCATCAGACAACAGTATCATGAATGAAATCAATAGAAGAATAAGAAATGGATGGAGTGCTTTTGGGAAGAACAATATTATTCTGAAGAGTAACATGCCTCTTTGTTTGAAAAGAAAGGTGTTTAACCAATGTGTTTTGCCTGCACTAACTTATGGAGCAGAAACTTGGACACTAACAAAACGGATGGTACAAAGATTACAAACAACACAGCGAAGTATGGAAAGATGTATGCTAGGCATAACCAGAAGAGACCGAAAGAGAATAACGTGGATAAGAAGTCAGACGACAGTTTTTGACATCATCGAGAGAATTAAACGGCTAAAATGGAAATGGGCCGTTTTATGCCGTTTTAAGCCGTTTTATTGCAATGTGACCAGGGGAACATTGCAAGAAGACAAGACAATAGATGGAGCACAAACACCCTACAGTGGTATCCCAGAGATGTAAAACGACCAAGAAGACGACCTCAAGTAAGATGGAGTGACGAAATCAGAAAAGTGGCCGGTGTTAATTGGATGACTACTGTCATCCAGTTAACCTAGTAACCTAAAGCACTAGACAGGCAACAATGGAAAAATCTGGGGGAGACCTACATCCAGCAGTGGATTGAAAACGGTTGATGATGATGATGATGATGATGATATATATATATATATATATATAAATCAACATTTGAACGGAGGGTGGTTTTGGGGTCTTTGGGTCATGATCGGTGAAAATATATCGAAATTTTTCGGAAATGCTTTCCTCCGAACGGCTGCAATAGGTAGCTTTATACTTTTTTGTATTGAAAGCTACCTAAAAACTATAAGTGATACATACTTCATTTTCAATACCGAGCATACCATAGTAAACCTGAATAATATATATCAACTGCATGACAATCTGAATACATTTATGCGAGTTAGAGCACGGAGAGACAAACAGACAGACGACAGACAGGTAGACAGACAGTCCGAATTCATAAACACTTTCCAACATAGTTGAAAAGTGTTAAAAAAGAGGTCAAAGCCACTAGTGAAAAAGTAAAGAAAAAAAAAACAGTCTAACTAATAAAAATTTTCCAGTTTTGTACTTTTAGTTTTCAGTAAAACACAATCGCAGAACTCTGCGACTAACATATTTGGCAGCTTTAATATTTTTGGTGTAGATTGATTAATCTGTCAGTTGCAGGCAGGGACCGATTTAGAAATTTGGAGGTCCGGGCACAGATGCGTATGGGGGTCCCCCTCTCACAGATTCTTTGAATAAAAAAAATATAATATCGACAGCAGTACTTATTAAGATAACCACTATTGATTTTGATAATTTCTTTAGAATATTAAATAAAAAATTGAATTTGATAATCATTAATTTACTTTTAAATAATTATTTGATAATTATGAATTTTTAATTGAATTTTATAATAAACTATGTGGTGCTGATTACCTTTCTCTATGCAAGTCTTATTATCTATCTTAAGTTATCTGGAATGATATATGGATGCAACAACTAATAATAAATTTACCGCAGTACCAAGCTATAATTATTTAAAATATTAGCATATCCTATTAATCAAACAACTTTTTCTTTCAAATACAATCTTTGTATTAAAAAAAAAAAAAAAAAAAAAAAAAAAAAAAAACTAAATTTATACAAGTAACTAGCAGCACCACACGGCTTTGTCCATGTTAACCATGAGGGCGTTACATGTAAAATAAATAAAATTGAAATAATATGGCGATCCCAAAAATGGAGTTCTGTACATTACTGCACATAAATTGTTAAAAGTCAATCAGCAAAAAATGAAATTACTTTGACATATCATAGACAATCTCTGACAAACAGATTTTTTCTTTTTAATTTTGTTTTTGACAGTTAAAACTGTTTTGGCCAATAATTGAAAAATCTTTAGTCGCATTTGGGGGTCCCTGAAAATTGGGGCCCCTGGGTCCGTACCCCGAATGCCCTGTCGTAAATCAGGCTCTGCTTGCAGGTACAGATATTATAGAGATTAGGACGGTCTCAGCTCGAGCCTGGGTTCGGTATGAAAGTTTTATTTCAGAAATTTCAAAAAGAAAAAAAACCTTGCTATTTTGCGAAGCAAGAATGTAGTCAAGGGCGCATCTAGAGAATCTTTGGGGAGGTTGGGGGAGGGGGGGAGGGGGATATTAGAAGTTTGGAGGTTCCAATCCGACCCACAGTTTGGGTTCGCGGCTAATTTTGTAACAGTGGGTCGGGTTAACTTCTACTTTTTGCTGTGGTCTCTTTTGGATCGGGTTGCTTTCTACTTTTATATTGCGGGTAGAGTAACTTACATTATTTCGGGTTGGGGTATTTCGGGTTGGGTATTTTGGGTTGGGGGTGAGTCGTGTTCAGGTTGACCCAATTTTTCAAAAGAAAGTCTAAAATGTTTTTTTCTGATAAAATGTATATACATTAAAATTTTATAACAGACACTCACAAATAGCGGAAAGCTTTTTTTAAGGGAATACTTTTAAAATCTATACTAATATTATAAAGTAGTAAAGATTGTTTGTTTGTTTGTAGGGGGTAATCTCTGGAACTACTGAAGCGATTTCAAAAGTGATGGTGGCAAATTGATGGTGACAATCCCTGCTCCAACATAGGCTATATTTTACGTCGGTGCCACTACCCCCAGGGGGGGTGCAGGAGCGAAAAACGTTCTAAAATTTCGATATTTCTTTTATACTGAAAGAGCTAGAAACATGAAATTTGGCATGGTAGTTACTTATAAGATGTAAATGCTCTCTAAGAACAAATTCTAAAAAAATTTCGAAATTTAAAAGGGTGAGATGAACGAAAAGCGTTCTAAAAACATTCTAAATTACAATTTCTATGGAATCTCTGGAACTACAGAACTGTTTTGAAAGTGATGGTGACAGTCCCTGCTCCAACATAGGCTATATTTTATGTCGTGTCACTACCCACAGGGGGGGGGGTGCAAGAGCGAAAAACGTTCTAAAATTTCGATTTTTTTTATACTGAGGGTGTTAGAAACACGAAATTTAGCATGGTAGTTACTTATAAGATGTAAATGCTCTCTAAGAACAAATTCTAAAAAAATTTGAAATTTAAAAGTTCACACTTTTAAATTTCAAATTTTTTTAGAATGATGATGAAATGAAATGACAATGAAATTTTTTTAGTGAGATGAGAGAAAAGCGTTCTAAAAACATTCTAAATTACAATTTCTATGGAATCTCTGGAACTACAGAACCGATTTCAAAAGTGACGGTGGCAAATTGATGGTGACACTTCCTGCTCCAACATAGGCTGTATTTTATGTCGGTGCCACTAATCCCAGGGGGGTGCAAGAGTGAAAAATTTTCGAAAATAGCGACTTTTTTTTATATTGAAGGAGCTAGAAACTTGAAATTTGGCATGGTAGTTACTTATAAGATGTAAATGCTCTCTAAGAATAAATTAAAAAAAATTCGAAATTTAAAAGGGTGAGATGAGCGAAAAGCGTTCTAAAAACATTCTAAATTACAATTTCTATGGAATCTCTGGAACTACAGAACCAATTTCAAAAGTGATGGTGACAATCCCTTCTCCAACATCCTCTTTAATATAAAGTTATGCGTTGCTGACGACTGGGATTTTCACAAATCTTTGCCACAGATTAATCTCGGAAAATGAAACATTTGAAGTTACTGAAAAAAATAATAGCTCGAAAAGTATTTGTCAGAAAATTGTTAAACAAACTGCGTTTGAAAGGTAAAAAAGTGTATATTTCTTAATATAAATTTCAAATCTAATGATTATGCCATTTTACAAATATTGAATTTCAAAAATTACCAAATTTCAAAATGGAGTACCATAGCGAAAAGATCATGATAAGGGCGACGTGTTCTGACGTTTTTATTGGCTATAGCACGAGTGACAAATTATAGTAGCCTTATTATTCTGTTAAAATATAAAAGTGAACTCTGAAATGTCAATATTTTGTTTGATTAAAGGTTCTTTAAGAGAAATTGACCAGCGTAGCTTGCTAGACTTTTATATAGTAAAATTTTTGAATAACGGAACCGTGGAATTTGTCAAAAGTAATAGCATGTACAGTGGTGGAAAAAATTATAAAGCCACTTGAAAATATGATAGAATTAAAAAACAAAAGATGGAACATTTATGAAATTTCATACATATATATTATATGCTACAAGGAAGTAAAAAAAAAATTAATAAAAGGTTAATAGACTTGAGAAAATTTTCTGTACAAAGAAAGTTGGAAACAATTATAAAGTCGATACATGTATTTCATCAATAATCGAGATGAGACCGATGACTTTGACGTTCATTAAATCCATAAGACCACACAAAGTACTTGCATCAATATTGTTCCAACAGTTTTTAATAGCATTCATCAAATCTAACTTTGAATTGAATTTTTGTAAACATTTCGGGCTAAAATTCCCCAAAGATTTTCTATTACATTCAGATCGGGGCTACGAGCTGGTCATTGAAGGCATTTCACATGATTAGCTTCCAGCCAAGATTTAGTTGACTTCGAAACATGAACGGAAGCGTTGCCCTGCTGAAATGGCCAGTCTCCTGGCGTAATAAGAGGAGCAAATGGGTAATAAATTATCTCCTAACATTTCTTGATACATAACCTAATTCATTTTGTTATGCATGAAAACAATTGGAGTGGTACAACAGGCAGCAAATGCAGCCCAAACTATTACCGAGTCACCTCCAAATTGACGCTTTGAAAAAATATGAGGTTCCTGTCGTAAATCATGCCAAAAATATTTATAGCCGTCGGGTCCATCGAAAATAAATTTCTTTTCATCGGAAAAGACAACATCTTTCCAATTTGTGCCTTCGGTTAAATGTTTTCGTGCAAAGTCTAAGCGATCATTTTTGTGGTGCTTAGAAAGAGGGGGTTTTCCTTTAATTTTTTTAAATTGAACAATGGAATTGTTACGTAAAACATTTCTTACCGTTCGGCTTGTACATGGTAATTGTAACTGTTCTTGAATTTGGCAGACGACATTTTTTGTCCTCAAGCTAGCTTCCGAATTTGTCTTGATTGTCTTACAGTTAAGGATTTCGGTTTTTCTGTACGCTTCTTACTGCCGTAATCTTCGGGATTTCTGAGAAAACTGTTTACTGCAGCCTTGGACCTTCTTATTTTTCTTGCAATATTAGAACCAGACATTCCAGCTTCATTTAAAGTTAATATTTTAATTTTTTCAGCATAGGGTAACTTTTTTCCTCTTGGCATTGTATTAAGCACACCAAATACAAAATAAATGCACGTAACACGTTTACATTTACCTAAACTTTCATGGCGACCTGCTTTCTCAAGTTTGGCATTATGCCAAATGAGGCTAGAACCATCGGCTTTATACTTTTTTCCAAGTTGTTTTGCATTGGTTGTAAGAAATTAGCATAATTTATGTCCCCCCTTCCGTTTTTCTAAACAAAGTTTATAACTTTGAAAAACCTATATTTTTTATCTTGTACAACACAGTTATACAGTCTATAGTTTAAAAAAAAAAGAAAGTAAAATAATAGAACCAGTAAATTTAGATCCCGAATTTTATTACAACAATGATAACCCCCTTAGAAAAATATTTGGACCAAAAATATGCAAAAATGTAAATATGTAAAAGTCTAGATTTTTCTATTTTCCATTTTCTATTTTTAACTTTTTTACTACTACTACTACTACTACTACTAATAATAATAATAAACAATATTAAAATTTGTTTTCATTATCTCAATTTTGCAAAACCGAAAGTTAAAGTTTTGAGCAATAAATCAAAGTAAATAATGATATATTTGTTTACTTATTTTATAAGAAATCAAATTACAGCTGTGAAAAATATATCTATACTAATAAAAGAAAGTTTCGCTCTGTGTGTGTGTGTGTCTGTGTGTGTCTGTTGGCGATGGCTAGAAAAATCTAGCCCACCTAGAAGCCTGCAAATTTAGATTTAGGTAGTCCAAACCCTCTCCTGGTGCACCTGAACCTCAGATTTTTAATATTTTGAAAATTAGAGTAGTTATTAATTAAAAACTGATCAAAGATCGCAAATAAAAAATCTGTCTTGCGCGTGCCCAGAAGGCATTTATTCGTTCCTCCGTTAAAAGATGAATCAAAGCGTAGGTCATTCCATTTCTTTTTAAGATTTTCTAAATTCGCCATGGGCGAACGGCTAGAAATACGGAAAAACCGTCTGCATATTCTGAAAGAACATACTTTTACATCTCAAACGATCTGGTTGGTTTGAAAAAAATTTACATTTAACCCTTTCAAAAGAAATAGTCAAAAAGCATCGAATTCATGTTTTTCATTTTCTCCTGTTTTCCGAACCTTGCATCCACCGGAATACAAAAGATACTGAAAAACGAAGGTCACCAAATTAAAGATCTGAGTTTGCCCTTTTCAAAGCCACTATTGGTTTTTAAAAATATGAAAATTAACTCTTCGAAAAAGTATATTTTCTGTATGCCGTTTTGCAATTTTTGCGATTTTAACAATTTTTAAAAATTTGCATCGACGATTCAGAGAAAGGTACAAAAAACTAAAAATACCAGACAATATCTACATTTATTCTTTTTTCGACATCTGTATTTGTTTTTGAAAAATACGAATATTAACCCTTCAAAAAAAATTCATGCGCAGGACTCTCTTTTGCAAATTCCAATTTTCTGCGATATATAAAATCTGGCATCTCGGCTCTCTAAAATAACACCAAACAAAAAACAAACACACCTAAAGACATCTACGTTCTATCGGGTTTGGGCAGAAACCTTTAGTTAAAAAAATCACGTTAACCCTTTCGAAAACGTTTTTTACCGTAAGTCAATTTCGCTTTTTTAACTATTTCTCCTATCTTTAAAAATCGGACTACGTGTTTATAAACAAGATACGAAAAACTAAAAATACCGCGCCTAATCTATATCCCTTTGTTTTTTAAAATCTGGTATTCGTTTTGAAAAATTTTAATTTTAACCCTCCGAAAAAAAATCTTTTCCAAAACTCACTCACGCGATTTTCGTTTTTCGGTCCAGGTTTAAAAATCAGCATCGACTCGGGAAATTTGAGTACGGACAAACAGTAGACCAGATCATAGACACGTCCATTTTCTTCAAAACGCACGGTTCGGTTTTTAAAAATATCTACATTAATCCTTTAGAAACCGATCGATTACGTAACCCACTTTCGCGATTTCCGGTATTTTGGCAACGTTTACCCGTGGTTAAATTTCAATTCTACTAGGAAATTTGGTTGGGCCGAGTGTTCTGAAAAGGCCTCTTCCAGAACAGACAGCGCTCCCTGGCGGTGGAAGGTGGAACTATAGTAGTATATGTGGTTCTATGGACCCGATTACGACGGGGTTTGGCTCAAGTTTCGTATAGAACAGATTATTAATATTTCGGGCCCGGGCAACGCCGGGCGGATTAGCTAGTTTATAATAAAAGTAGCTATTAAAAAAATGTAAATTTGAAAACTGATTTTATTAATCATAATCACGAAGGCGCAATAATTTGATTCTTCTAATTGTCATTTATGTAGTTTAGAGGGTATAAATGGGTTATGCATTACAATTAAAATTTGCTTTTAAACCAAGTAATATTATGTAGTCTTAAAAAAAAAAAAAAAAAAAAAAAAAAGCAAAAAAAGCAAAAAAGATTTTCCAAAGAAAATTGTACATATCTAATTATAAAATATAAAAAATAGGTCACCACAGGTGTTTGACTGCGAAAGAAAATGTTATAAGTATTCCGCATTTGATTAAAGCAACATTAAATTCCTTAACATATCAATATGGTAAAAAAAAAAAAAAAAAAAAAAAAAAAAAAATGTTATAAACATAGCATTTTTTTCTGCATGTGATTTGATATTTTTCTGTTATTGCTTTTTTTAAAAAGGCATATTTTTTAAAGTAAGCATTTTTTTTTAGGTTTGGCAAAAATCAATCCTTACCCGCCCCCCAAGAAAAAAATTGTACATCTCTAATTATAAGATATAAAAAAACTGTCACAACATGTGTTTGATTGCGAAAGAAAATATGTTTTACAGATTCAGCATCATATTGATAAAAGCGACATTAAATCCTTTAACATATCAAAGAGTTAAGAAAAAAATTAAAAAAATTAAACTACAGTATTTATTCTTCAGAATAAGATTGGATAATTGTCTGTTATTGCCTTTTTAAAAAAGGCATATTTTAAAATAAGCATATTTTTTATATAATATTACTGATATTTTTTACAGTCATAGTAACAACATATAATCACATGGAAAAAAAATGCATTTCTGAACTTTTTTTTTTTTCTTAGTGGCAAAATTATAATACGAAAAATGTTGATTCATTTGGGTGTGAATGCATAAGCAATAAAATCAATGCTGTGAGTTAATCAATAATGCAGATTCTTTACATTAAAAAAAACTTTTATTGATAAAGCGTAGATGTAAAGAAATATCAAACAAATTTGTTAATTTTGAAAAAGATATGAATTTAGTTCAAAATCATAAAAAAATACGCCAATCTTTTCACATTAAACAATATTTATTGGAGATGAAACGATACAAATATGATAAATATACATTTTTCTTATAAATTTCATTTATATCGTAATTAAATAATATTACATAAGTAATTAAATTTAAACAAAAGTTTCACTTGAAAACGAAAATTATTCGTTGTTTTTAATCGTACTTACCTTTGATAATTTAGTAATATCCATAATCATAAATAAATTTAAAAAACATAAAAAAGCACTGTTTTGCAATCCGGTTGTTGAAAATATATTTTGAATATTTAATGCTTCTAAATTGTTATATTTTTGTATTGTCTTTTTATACCGGTATGCCTAAAAATTGTTCTGTCCTCAAGAGTTCTGACATAAAATTCTCAGTTTGTTTCATAACGAATTCATTCATTCATTCATTCATCAATTCATTCATTTTATAGTCTGCATTGCACAAAAGCTGACTAGGCAGTGTTCCAAAATAATGCCCCTCCCTGTGTTTCTATCTGCCAGCACTCATATATCTTAGTATTTCAAGCTATATATCTCAATATTTTCAAAGATTTAGGAGGGGGGAGGCAAGCCTTCACTGCACCCAGCGCCGGCGTGGCGCATGCATAGAGGGCGGACATATGATCCATTACTATTATACGTATCAAAAATTTAAAAAAAAAAGTTTGTGAGAGAGAAAAAAAAAATTCTCTCCTTATTTTAGAATAAAACTGCAGAGTACATTTCATATAATTACTGTCAAGTAATGATTGGAAATTTTCATAATCTTTATAATGGAACATAGATTAAATCTACACACACACACACACACATATATATATATATATATATAAACTAAAGCAATTTGATGTCTTTTTTTTTTTTTTTTTTTCAAAGATAATTTTCTACTGAAATCACCAAAATTAAGAGAATTTCAGGTGATTCTGTGAATACAAACCAAAGCAAATCCTCAAATCGTTTCTGATTTTGAATATGTATCGTTACAGCATCACGTTATTTGTATTTCATTAATTTTATTTGTATGGCCAGATCATTCGATGATGCAATGCTTTTCAGTAGTTAGCTCTAAAGAGTCAGATATGATTAAACAGATGTACGAGTAGTCTACGAGTGTAAGAATAGGGAACATATTTCGTATTTCAGGTAAATATAATACATTGTGTTATGTTAATACTTTCTTGAATTTAAGATTATGGTTTTAGATAATGTTGATTAATTTTTTTTTTTTATTATTATAGCAAAACTTTGTTACACCATCATTTGCTTAAAAAGCCACCTCGTATATAACTTTAGTTTCTCAGTGTTCCGGATGATCCCTTATTCGAATGAAATAAGGGGATAATTATAAAATATTTTAATAAACCGTCATTCGAAAAATATGAGACCGTGGTAAAAGTTACGTTCGACTTATAATTTCCCTTTTTCTTTCTATAATTTATAGCTGGAAAACGATTAAGGAAAGAAAAAACTTTGATGAGCTGTTAAATGAAACAAACAACGAAATCATTTCTATTTTGTACTCGATTTGTATGCTACTTAAAACAACACTAAAAAAACTTTGCTGCCCCTTCTTTCCCCAGGAAACGCTTGAAATGGTGCCTCTGCAGTAAAATCTGCAAATGAGTCAAAAGGGACAAGAAAAGTTTCATTTTAGACAGGTGTCCGACTTAGAAAATATTACTGTATGGGTTTTTTTTCGTCACAAGTTGTTTTATTTTCCGTTTGAGAAAGAATTCTGTTATAGAATGGTTTTATTTCCACAAAGTTTTACCGTAATACATATAGTCTCTTCATATGTTTACTATAGAGCGGGTGTTTTAACTGTGTTAGAGGATATCAGTGAACACGGAATCATAACGGAATCCTGTCTTAAAGGAAAACCGTTCATAGTCAATATTTTAAAATTATACTTGTTAAGACGGAAAATAGTCTAAAACAGACTTTTTTTAATCGGATTCTTGCGCTTCCATATTCAAAGATTTTACTGTTTTAGCTTCCTTGATTCAGTAAATACACCACACTTAGCTATGCCACTGCCCTCAAAGAAAACTTTGCCTTCCCCCCACTCCGAAGAATGTTCTGAATTAGCGTTTCTGTTCTCCAGAGGTGACGGTTTTACGAGGTTTCATTATAATTATTGTCATATAAAATTTAAAATATTTCAGTTTATTCATTAACCTGTTTTACACATTCTTTTTTTTATTATTGGTAAAATTTTTAGACATTTTTAGTTTTTTTCTTATTGGATTTATGTATGTATGCATATGAAAAATTTATTGTAGTTAAAGATGTTTATCTATTTTTAAAAGTTATTATATTATATCATTCTCAAATTTATGATTATTTAATGTTTTGGAAAAGTAAAAATATGCTATATAGTTATGAACAGAATATAACAATTAGGAAAAATCATATTTTTTAAATTAAACTACAGATTTTAAATAATACACTGTAAAAAAAAATTCCTGAAAAAAACGGAAATTGTACTGGCAATTGAGACGGCAGTACTATTTCCGTATTTTAAGGGAAAACAAATTCCGTAAATTTCAGGAAATTTTCCGTGATTTCTGAAATATCCGTTTTTAAATTTCCGTTTTATAACAGATATCTTCCGTATTTTTTAGAATTTTTTATGTCGTTAAAATAAAATTTATAGGACCAAAAAAGAAAAAAAAGTTACTTCGCGAGGACAACCTTATAAGGGACACATACATTTCTGCTTCTTTTTTTCATTCCTGAGTGAATTCATAGAAATTAATCAACCCTTGCCGCGAGCGGAATCAAACCCGTAGTCCCCCATGTACTAAACTGATGACTTAGACCACAGCGCTATGACCGGTCGCGGTTTTCGCTCAAATGCTGTTACTTATTTGAATCGCTTTTTATGATGCAAAAACTTGAGGCTTCATCTGTAGATGGATTTTTCCAACATTTTTAATATTTTCTTTTCATAATTTTCAATAATTTGCTGTATTATTTGGTGCCTTATAACAGATAAATTTTAATTTATTATGTATTATATGCATAAAACATTGTATTAAGAGTAATAATTGCTTCTTTTTGCAACAGTACCAACCAGTGTTGAATTCAGACATTTTTCTGCGGGAGGGATTTCTGTGGCGCCGGGGGGGGGGGGGGGGAATTGCACGTTTTGACCATTAAAAATATAAAATCTCAAATCTTCCGGGGGGGGGGGGGAACATTTCAATGCTCTGGGGGATAATGTCCCCACCGGGCCACCCCCTGAATTCAACACTGGTACCAACATTTTCTTTTTTCGAACATATACTTTTTTTAAATTATTTGCCTGATTATCTTTTTATCAATTCCAATAAAAACAGCAATTATATTAATCAGACTTGTTTATTACATGCTATTAAAATATTTTTTTTAATCTCTTATTTAAAAAAACTTATGGAAATAAACAATTTTATACTAAATTAAATTATTATATTTCATCTATGCTGAGAGCTTTTGCGTACGGTTCTGTTAAACTGAATAATTTTAAAAATCAGTATAATATAATATAATATAATATAATATAATATAATATAATATAATATAATATAATATAATATAATATAATATAATATATAATATAAATATATATATAATATATATAAAATATAATATAATATATAATATAATATAAATATATATATAATATATATAAAATATAATAAATATATATAAAAAAATTAAAAAAAAATTGAGAAAAATTAGAAATTAAAGACCTTGGGATGGGTAAGTTTAAATATGGACTAACTGATTTAATTTAAATTAAATTAGTTTAATTTATAAAAATATGAACTAACGAAATAAATTAAAAACGTTATAAAATTAAAAACTTGATTTTTATAAAAGTAAAGAAAAAATATTAACTAATTTTATAAATTTAAGGAAACAATTGTAAAATTTGTAAAATTATAATTTATAAAATAACAAATTTTAGCGTAATTCATAAATTTATAAGCCAAATCAGTTTAGTTTAATACCAATTTGCATAGCTATAATTTGCAGAGATATTATGTTATGAAACCTTTAAATAACACAATATTGCCTCACATTGAAAAAGATAAATTTAAAAAAAATTAGGGAAAAAAATCATAATTTTGAAGTACTATCAATAAAAAAAATAAGTATATTAATATATATATATATATATTATATATATATATATTCTGTAATTTATAAAAATAAAATAAATTTCTAAATATTTAAATTTCTATTTGCAATTGCGCACATAAAGACTAATTAAAAAATGACCTATACAATTACATTCCAATGAATATCCAGAAAATCAACGTATTTTAGAAGTAAATAAATAAATGATAAAAGAAAATCCTAATTTTAAAGATCTACAAAGAAAAATTATTCAGATATACCAATCCCAACACATTCTTCTATCTCATACATGTTAATATTTCAAAAAGCTTAATTTTTTTTTATTATTTTAGAATCGTAAGAATTTTATTTTTCAAGCATTTTAGAGTTTAAAAAATGCAGCAGAACAGCTCCACCAGTTATATGCTTTAAACGAAAACCTAATCAGCACCGACTTATGTCAAGGTCTAACAGAATATGAAGTTTGATGAAAATCCGTGCAATAGTTCTTGAGATAGAGATATTGCGGCA
The DNA here is from genome assembly GCA_963931845.1 of Maratus michaelseni. Classification (NCBI taxonomy): domain Eukaryota; kingdom Metazoa; phylum Arthropoda; class Arachnida; order Araneae; family Salticidae; genus Maratus; species Maratus michaelseni. The sequence continues at coordinate 20,410,393 of OZ007586.1, forward strand.
ATCGTGAAAAATGCAGCATAGCAGCGCCACCTGTTGGGTAATTTAAACCAAAACCTAAGCAGCAACATATGTCAACGTCTAACTGAATCTGAAGTTTTATGAAAATCCCTGCATTAGTTCTTGCGATGAGGTACTGCGGAAATAGTAAAAAATGTAGCATAGCAACGCCACCTGTTGGGTGATTTGCACCAAAAACTAATCAGCACCAATTTACATCAAAGGGTAACTGAATGTAAAGTTCTATTAAATGCCGTGAGATATGACTATCGCTAAAATCGTCTAATTCCTGAACAATAACTAAAAATAGATTATAAAGCATAGATTATGAACACTTTCCAACACATTCAGAAAATTGAAACGAAATTTCACCGTTAAACAAGGTGAAAGAAGATATGTAAGTAAACAGTATAGAAAACAAATAACACATTTAAAAGTCCAGTTTTAGCAATTACCTTCCATAGTCAAAAATGTAGTCGAATTATTTTGTGCAACCCTGTATATGATCCATGGATTTGGATGTATACTATATAGCATGATAAAATTTAGTTCCTTTAGAAAATTCACATTTAGCAATTTTCGCCAATCGATGGAAATGCACTCGAATTTTTTTGTACAATCCTGTATAAGATGTAAAGACTTTTGTACACTAGAGGTCCGCACGGGTCCGGGCCTGGCCCGAGACCCGTACCCGAGCCGGCGGAGTGAAGATGAATTTTCAAACGGGCCGGGTCAGGCCGACAGAATTAGCACAATTTGTTCAACACGGCCGGGCCGGGCCGGCAAAAAAATTGAACGGGCTATCCGGGCCGGGCCGGGCAGATAAAAAAATTTAGCGGGCCTACCGGCCTGATATAAATATTTATTCAGAACCGATAAAATATGAGCTATTTTCAAAGACAACATAATACAGAAATGTAAGTTGTTCATTTATATGGGCTTAATATTTTTTTTTAGCAGACTCGTGCCGGGCCGAGATGAGGCTTGCATTTTTTTTCTACATAGTCGAGCCAGGGCCGGAACTGGACTTAATTGTTTTCAGGATGTGTAGGGCAGGCAATATGTTTTGTAAAAGTATATAATAGCGATAATGAACTTCTGTTAATGTAATCTTTAAAAAGATACCTTAAAGGTGGTTCTTAAATTCTTACTCAACGCAAAACCTTGGCTCATTTTCTGACTCATTTTTAACTGTAAAGTCATAAAATTGACAAGCCTGACTACTGAAGGGATATGGAATCGAATAGCGTTTTCCATTTCTGATAAATAAATTACTTGTCGATATATAAGAGATTCTTGTCACGTGGTTTCAGATTTTTCCCCTTTCCCATGCTGTCGCTTCCGGAAATTCGATTCAAAACGCTAACTTTGACAGTATTTTCTCAAAGATATATTGCTTTTATCAAAAAAATGGATAAGACCGTTCAATTACACAGTTTCTGAATAAGAACACCTGCCAATCTTATGCGTTTCCGAAAAGGAATGAATTTAGAAATGTATCAGAAAGTAGCTCCTTTGGATTTGAGAAAAGCTTTAATAAATGACAGAGAAATATTTTCATAAATCTACTTTTTATTATGCAGCTTCAAAAGTTATGATGTTTTAACCCTCTTTTTTTCTGTTTATTCTAAACTATATCAACTTTTTTTAGCCCTTATTTGAATGGTGAAAGTCTTAGAATCTAAGTAATTATTAATGTTGCTATTGTGTATTTTCTGTCTTGCGAACACAATTTTAAAATATACTGTAAACTTTTCCCATAAATATTATGTATGCAGTATTCTTTAAAGAAATCTTTACTAAAAATCTCAATTTTTTCAAAATAGTAGAAATTGCAGAAATTGTGTCAGGCCATATCGGGCCGGGCCGGGCCTGTTTTCACTGATTTCTGTACGGGCCGGGCCGGGCCTGGAAAGTCCGGCCCGTGCAGATCTCTAGTACACACCCCATATTAAGCGAAAATTTAATTCAGGTAAAAAATTCATAAGGCAACTTAAAACAAACTTCCAACAATTACCAACCATTAACGACAATGTGCCTTGTTCTTTGCGTAGCCCTGTATATGAATTTGTTTATTTTCCACAAACTTCTATAAATCTACATACTATAGTTCAGCAGGAAATTCGCAACACAATTAAAAACTACCCTAAACAAATCACTCCCATAGTCTGTAATACTTACGGATCCCCTTGTGTAGCCTTGTATATGATCAACTGAATTTATACACACCACGCACTATGTAAAAATTTAGTTAAACTTAAAAACTCAAACCAGTGTTGAAAACGCACTTATCACACACAGACTAATTATTGCACGTATACTGTAAACGATATATTTTGTGTGTCCCTGTAAATGAACGATAAACGCAGTGCACACCATACTTTTAATTGAGCAATGAATAGTGCACACCAGTAATACATATAAATTTCATTATGTGTGCAAGAGTGAAACATCATTAAATTAAACTGCATACAATTTTTCCCCGTAGAACAATGTGCAACAGAATTCTTTTGTTTGGCCCTGTAAATGCTTTGCACCTGATATTCCACAAAAAGCATGTTTTAGTGCGCTTCGTAATTGTATATCAATTTCATCATGTTTCAAAGGGATTTGAAAATGCATCAAAATGCACTTGGAACGATTTTTTCCCATTGACTGAAATTTAACGGCTTACTTTTGACTGTCCCTGTAAAAAACTATAAGTACTATATACTACATTTTCAATAGGGATCATGCTATAGTAAACGACAATAACGCACAAAAATTTCAGGGCAATCCGAGTACATTTACGCGAGTTAGAGCATGGACGTACGGACAGACGATAGACGGAAAACGGCTAGAAAAACCGAAGTCATAAACACTTTTCAACTAGGTTAAAAAAGTGTTAAAAATTCAGCATAGCAGCGCCACCTGTTGGGCATTTTACACCAAAAACGAATCAGCACCCATTTATATCAAGGTCTAACTAAATCAAAATTTTTATTACATTTCGTGCATTAGTTCTTGAGATAAAGCGCCCACAAAATTTTTGTCACATACAGACACACACACAAAGAGAGAGAAAGACAGACAGACAGACTCACAGACAGACATTTTCTAAAAACAGTGAAATCTTGTTCAGGACTTTCTGAAACGTATAAATCCGTCGAAAGCCTGAAGTCTTTTTAACATTTTCCAACCTAGTTGAAAAGTGTTTGACTTCGGTTTGTCTGCCCGTGCTCTCACTTCCGTAAATATGTTCAGATTGCCGTGCAATTTTTGTATGTTATGGTCGTTATCTATAGCATGTTCCCTATTTCAACTGGAGTATGTAGCACTTATAGTTTTTTTACAACGACACTCAAAAGAATTCCGTTACATTACGGTCTATGGGGGAAAATCATTTGCGGTTTATTTTAATGATGTTACACAATTTCAAACACATTGTAATTGATATATATCACTAAGATGCATTACAAGTAGCTTAATATGGAATAGGGTGTGCATAGCACTTATAGTTACTTTACAGGGACAGTCAAAATAATTTCGTTACATTACGTCTATGGAGAAAAATCATTTGCGGTTTATTTAAATGTTTCATTATTTTAAACGCATTGAAATTTATATATATCACTAAGGTGCTTTACAAGAGGCTTACTACAGAATATTGTGTGTATAGCAATCATCGTTCATTTACAGGGACACACAAAAGAATTCTCTACTGTCTGTTAACAATAATTCCTGGAAGTGCGTTTTAAGTTGCTGAACGCGATTTTAAATTTCACTCACTTTTTGTCTATTATTTGTTGTGTATAAATTCTATTGATCCTATACAGGGCAGCACAAAAGTTCTCGTGTACATTTCCGTTTATTAACGAAAATTCCAGAAAGGTAATTTAAAACTGTGCGACGCGTTTCCTAACTGAAGTACAATTTAGCCTTCTATGTAGTATATTTACGAATCTAAAGATCATATAGGGCTGCACAAAAAAGTTCGGATATTTTTCCGAATAATGTTGGTAATTCCTGAAATTGGGTTTTTAAATGTGTTATGCGTTTTCCAAATTGTTTACTTGGATATCATCTTTCAGCTTATTAAACGGTAATGATTTGTAAAATTATTTTGGAAGCGTTGGAAAGTGTTACATAATCTATGCTTGACGCATGATTTTTCGTTCTTGTTTTAAATATAGAAAAAAATAAAATAAAAAAGAGGACATAAAAAAATATATCTGTGATATATTAAACCAAATTAAATTTCTAAAGATTACGCGAAACAAATGTACAGCATCACTATAATTTTTCCGAAAATAAATAAAATGGTTTCAACCATCACAAAACTTTCCATGAACATCAAATCGTCTGCAACAAAAATGAAACGACACTCTATTCGTTCTTGAGATTTAGCTTATGCGGAAATCAGGAAAAACAGATTATAGCAGCGACATCTGTTGGGCGGTTTACACTCAAAGCAAGGGCCGATAAATGCGGTCGCCAGGTTGCCACTGGCGACAAGTTTTTTTTTATCTGGCGACCAAATTATTTAATCTGGCTGGATTTTTTTTTTCTTGGTACCTAAGAAATGAGCACAAACGAAATATTTTTGTCCCCCACCTTCTTCGTTTGCTGCAATATGTGATTTTCCTCTTCCCTCGTACTTTTAATGGAAAAACCAAGTTTAAAAGGCATTTTCATCTCATGCACAGAAAACTCCATTCTACTCAGCTAGCATGTCACGTGATTAGAATGTGGGAGGAGAGGGCAGATTTCAATAAAACTAAGAAATAGTGTTAACCCTTTCCGACGCGGAAAGGGTTAACACTACTGTTGTTACTGTTTGTAAAATAATGAAATAATGGAATGACACCAGATTTTACAAACGATTTCCTTAGAAAAGAATAACTTGCTGATTTTCCCTTACTTTAGAAAAGGAAAATTTTAATTAAAAATTCTTGGTGCCGTTTGTCAGTTTTGGAATTAAAATTAGGTGTCCTTTTTTGTGACCACCGCCCGCTAAAGGGTTAATCCAGCCGCTATGTCGTCTAAAATTGGGTACAATGCTAAAAAATGCTCAAGTTTTTCTGTAAGTTTCAAATCCGATTTTTGCGTTCAGAATTAAAACTAATTAATCTATCACACTCATTGTAAAGAATCATATAACATATAAGTGATTATAAGTAATTCATTTGAAGTAAATCTGTAAAACTTAATTAAAATTCAAGCTCTTTACTTTCATTAGAAAACTTAATTTACATTATCTTTCAAAATTATGTACTATTCTAAATTATGCAACTAATAATTCTAAACTACACTGTTAAAAATTTTGCAGCAAACTGTCCAGTCATTTGACTGTTTTTATAGAAAATGGTTACATTACATAACCGTAATTTAACGCTATTCTGATCATATTATTCCCCATATTATGGTCAGAATAGAGTTAAATTAAGGGTATGTAACAGTTTTTTTTCAAAAACGGTCAAATGACTGGACAGTTTGTTTCAAATTTTTAACAGTGTATGATTATTATTTTTCTCAATTAATTCGTATAAACTTTTGTGCTTTTTGAAAATCAATGACAGGAAAAGGGGGGGGGGGGTGATAAATATTTTTTACTGGTGACTAGAATTTTTTGCTGGCTACCAGATTTTACTAAATTTGTAAAGCCCTGTTCAAAGCTATTAAGGATCTATTTATGCCAAGAAATAACGGAATAGAAAGTTTGGTGACATTCCGTCACACTAGTTCTTCAGATATAGCTATCGCGGACATCGTGAAAAATGTAGCACAACACGCCATCTGTTGGGCAATTTACATCAAAACCAAATGAGCGTCTACTTATCTGAATGTCTAACAGAACGTGAAGTTTGTTGAAATTCCGTGCATTAATTCCTGAGATAGAGTACCCACGAAATTTTTGTCACACACAGACTCACGGACAAACATTTTCTAAAGACTGTCAAATCCTGTTCAAGAAAAACGTAAAATCCGTCGGAAACCGGAAGACGAAAATTTTCTCAAATCCAATGCTTTTTACTTTTAAAGATAGAAGAATGTAAAAATACCAGATCAACATGGGCTCGAGGAAAGAATTTAGAGGTATGCTCGAACCGGGGTAATAATGTTTATCAATGGGGCTGGATCAGGCCCGGGCCAAACTCTTAGCTTTTATACCGCGCCGGACCCAGGTCTGGAAATTTTGGCCTGTGCAGACCTCTAAGAAGAATGAATTCTACGCCAGGCTCCAACCAGAAAAGATTAAGTCTAGCTCGGCCCGGCCGGCCCGTATCTGCAGAAAACGGTAATTCCCGGCCAGCCAATTTTCAGGAAAGAGTGGAGACCAGACCTGGCCCGAGTCTCGTGAATGAAAATTGGCCCTGGGCGTGATTGGGCTTTGGACATAGCTTTTTGCCTTGAGACCTCTAATGTCTGTTTGCAGACCCTTTATTAACTCGGAGGGGGGGGGGGGTGACCGCCCCATCGAAAATTCCTTCATTTCATTTCAAGTTGGAAATTGTACGTCAAACGGGACAAATGAGGTGCGTTCGTACAATAACTAGTTTTGTAAATATTCAGATCTTGGTGCAATAGCTGCTGCACTCTTATGCAAAAATGCACGAATACAAAATTTATTTTATGTGCAGATTATCATATTATAGATATTCATTTTATTTTATGAAATTAAGTTTCAACACACTTTTACAAACAATTCGTTACAGTTCTGTTACATTAAAATTATACTATGCGCAAATATCCAATACAAGACGATGTAAAAAAAAAAAAATCATCGTTATTATTTCACTGAGAAAATGAATTATATCGTCTGTTATTATGATATGATTAAGTTCCGTAATAAAATAAGTACATTTTCTCTTTTGTTGACATTGACTGAAAATTCCAAGGGGAAATTTAAGCCTAGCTTTCAAATTTTCAGAAATTGAAATCTATATATAGACTCTTTTTCCATTTAATATCTTTTTCTCCGGAAACATCTAAAACAAAAAAAAACTATCGGTAGATTATACGATTGCTATAATTAAAGAATTTGAGTATAAAAATTCGGTTTTTAATTTCAGTAATACGGAAATCCATCTTAAATAGGACGTAACCAGCATGTCAACCTAGAATCATTCCCCATCATGGGCTATCATTGAATTCATTACGTAGGATAGGATTTAATAGAAGGAAAGTTTTATTAATATCTTAATAAGTTTGGATTCGATTTTCATAAAATTTGAAATGACGCGACAAAATTCTACACCAATTATATATTATTTAATTTCAAACCATTCGGTTGGGTAGTTTTTGCTCTGTTATATGCGGACAGACGGACGGACCAGACGACGACTCTAGATGCTACGTATTTATATAATTACAAACGCACCTAAAACATTTAACAAAATTTTAATTAAAATTTCGCGACATTATAATGACAGGCATTTGACAACAGAATGTAACCTTGATGTGAATTTTCCCTATTTCTATACAATGCACAATACGAATAATTTCGGAAAAAACAGTTTTCGAGATTAATTTTTCTATTGAAATTACAAATTTCTCTTACAATGCACATATCCGTCATTCATTAGGTTTCGAAACACAGATTAATTTTACTATTGATCTGAAATAATGAACTATTGAAATTTATTATTTCTCTTACAAAAACTTGTCAAACTGTCCGAAAAAATAGTTAAGATTGACGATGAATGTTAAATTTTCACAGTTATATAACAGCCAAGGTATATATATATATACGCTTTTTGGAGGTATCAGATTATTCCTATAGCGAAAACTCCTCCGCTTGACAACCATTGGCAATAAGACAGGAGGCACTGCTCAGAAGTTATCAGGTTAGTTTCATTTCTTTATATATCTCATATCTTTAATATGTGAATATTTAAAATAAATCTAATATATAAATCTTTAAAATGAAACTCTTCCAATCATAGGGGTCTTTAGACAATTTGCAGCCTGTACTTTTTATGTTTTTTGACGAAATTGTTTTTGAGAGTGTAACAGCATTTTACAATCGTAACATTTGCCCCTTTTTTATGAAAGAAATTTTGTTATTATACAAGGCGAAGATTACTTTCAGAATTTGTGACGGCAAATGACTTTCAGACAAAAAAGGTTGAAGATCCTTTTTTTAAACGACATAGAATTCATTTAAAAATTTCCATGAAGTTTTATTCAAAAATATACAGAATTCCCAAATCAATTGCCACTGCAATTAAAATACATTTGCTTTAATTAAGTAAAATTCAATACGTTTTATGTCTACTATTACAGACATATTTTGAAATAGATGTTGAGTTTTCGGTTACTTCTTCAAACGTGTGGCCTGCGGGCTAATTTATCTACCGTTATTTTATAATAGAAAAAAAAATACCTTATTTAATGACAGAAACTTTGCGATCTAATAAGACGAAAATTACTTTTCCGAATTTGTACTGGCAAACTGCATTCAAGGAAATAAGTTGAAAAGTTGACTTTATAAGCATTAAACATTAAAAGGGTCCGGGTCAAAATTTTATTTTCTTTATTTATAAGCATTTGTTAATGAATTTTTTTCCTAAAATGGTGTCTTTGTATAAAGATTATTTTTCAAATAAAAAATTCATGAAAACTTTGACATTTGTTTTGTAAAAAATTTTTTATTTTAAACTTATGTATTTTTTGATATAACTCAAAAACTACTTGCACAATTTCATTACTTTTTTCAATATTGCGTACAGAAAAGGTTTCTTGTTAATTTGTCTCCAGGATTTATAAAAGTATTACTTACAAAATTTATAATAAATTTAAAAGTATAAAAAACAGGGTTTTTGAGAATGATTTTTACTTCAAGGATTATATTTTCAAAATTTTCCATGAAATTAAAAATCCTGAAGAAATTTCCTAAAAACATAACATAAAATCTCTGCACAAAATTTCATACACATATCTTATAAGGAAGTGTAGATATATCCTTTTAAACACGACAATTTATGAACAAATCCATTCTGAGATAAAAGGACTTGAAGTTTTAGTTACGGGCGGGGCATGGGACTAATAGCAGAACGCAAAATTGTTATATTTGGCTGATGCAATCATAGTATAATTACGCGGTTTGCTTTATTTAATTTGTTTAACTTTGTAGCATTTTACTAATAGAAAAAAGAAAAGTGCATTTTTTTTTTTGAGAATTTTGATGCCCGGACCCCCTTTAGCGAAGTAATTTAAGAGAGTGATTCACCACCATTTTTCAAGCGTCATGGAGGCCAATAAGGAGGCCAATATCGTTGAAAATAACCAAATATTCAAATGAGATTGGAATGTAATCGTGTTTGCCTAAGTTGACTAAACCTAAATTTTAGACCAAAAAAATAAAAATAAAATCATTTCTTTTCTTTTTCTTTCTTTTTTTTTGGGGGGGGGGGAGGGGGGGGTCAAGAAGAAAGTCGTAGTTGTAATCTTTAAAATACCTTTTCCTGTAAACATCTTTTCTATTTACTTTTCCTTTATTTCTGAAACTACTGAAGTTTTTTAAATATATTTAAATGGTTGGGCGATAACTAATCTATAATTTGACCACTCGAAAAAAAAAAAAAAATGTAAAAATAAAAAATATATTTGATAATAAATCATATTTGAGGTTATCTTATTTTAAATTCTGCTATTAATTTTTTCCAGATATTTTAATTATTCAATAAATTATCTACGTTGCTCTTTTCTTCATTTTGAAAATGTTTATCTGCCATTGTTTTATTTCTTTGGACAATATATTTCCAGCATTGACTAACACGTTTTGCCAATGCTTTATTTTTTGTACGGTTCAAGTTTTACAAGTAAAAACAAATGCATATAAATATTTTTCTTTGAATCAAAACCTTTCGAATTATCCAAGGGGAAATATAAATGTTAGGCGCTATTAGTTTTGTAATGATAACATTAAAATTTTATTAGTTGTTAAAACTTTACGTATTATCTTAAGAAAGAAAATCGGTCAGTAATATGTATACGTACACGCAGCTACAAACTATTTTTTTAAAGGATTATTTTTGTAAATCCGTTTGTAATTAAAACAAGTAAAAAATTTCACAATTTTTATTTATTAATTAATTTAAGAATTGTTTTAGTATTGAAAGAAAATATTACGTGAAATTGTTTAAGCTTTGAAAATAGAAAAATGATAATGGAGTCTTACCCGTCAATTCACCACCAACCTTCAACTTCCCGTTCAACTCTCAGTTGAGTAACCCCAGGTTCGCGAATCTTAAAAAAGTTACTCTCAGAAATACTTAAGAACTTAACTGACTTTGAGATTTTTCGTTATTAAGTTAATAATTTTCATATAACATCTTTGAGTTTGATTGCATTTGGGCTCACGTTTTTCCTTGAAAATTTAATTTTCTAAGTCTGTGATATTGTTTTCCTTTTCCTTTTTTTTGTTTTTGTTTTAATCGACATTTTGAAAATCTATTTCTTCTTAAATATAAAATATCTTTTTCTATCTTATAAAACTGCCTTATGCTTGTCTGTATTTCTTAAATACAGAATACTTTTGTAAATTAATGTAAAATCAATTTTCCCCATGTATTGTATCGCCAAATAGACGCAGCGATTGGGAATTATGTCTTCATTAAATGCAAAAAAAAAAAAAATAGTTTAGGGTTTCATGTAGAAATTTTAACAAACATTTCAATCTTCAATCTCTTAAGAGGATCCTTCACTCACGCGAAAACACACCCGCTCGCTAACGTTAATCCTATGGGAGAAATTTTTAAGAAATCTCCTTTACATTTCAATATTTTTAAATGTAATTTTTTTTTTTTTTTTTTGCCTTGGATAGCTGGAGTCGATCTTTACGAAGGCCATTTTTTTACTTTTTCGATTTTGTTTACAGTTTTTCTTTTTCTGTTTTTTTTTTCATTAGGACTGGTTTCGAAAATGAAAGTTCCCCATAAAAAAACTTGCAAACAAAATCGAAAAAGTTAAAAATGAGCTTTGAAGTTATGTAAAAAAAAATCATATCTGTTACGAAAGTATTTTAAATTATTGATCCTAGTGATTGTCAGAATACAGAAATTATTTCAAACAACAGAAAAACTCTTCCAATCATAGGGGTCTTTAGACAATTTGCAGCCTGTACTTTTTATGTTTTTTGACGAAATTGTTTTTGAGAGTGTAACACCATTTTAGAATAGTAACATTTGCCCTTTTTTATGACAGAAACTTTGTTATTATATTAGGCGGAGATTACTTTCAGAATTTGTGACGGCAAATGACTTTCAGACAAAAAAGGTTGAAGATCCTTTCTTTAAACGACGCAGAATTCATTTAAAAATTTCCATAAAGTTTTACTTAAACATATATAGAATTCATAAATCAATTGCCACTGCAACTAAAATAAATTTGGTTTAATTACGTAAAATTCAATACGCTTTATGTGCTGCTGACATGTTTTGAAATAGATCTTGAGTTTTCAGTTACTTCTTCAAACGTGTGGCCCGAGGGCTAATCAAACTACCATTATTTTATAATAGAAAAAAAAATACCTTATTTAACGACAGAAACCTTTCGCTATAATAAGTCGAAGATGGAATTATTGTACTGGCAAACTGAATTCAAGGAAATAAGTTGAAGACACTGACTGCATTAAACATTAAAGGGGTCCGGGGTCAAAATTTTATTTCCTTTATTTATAAGCTGAATGAATTATTTTTCTTAATATTAATTATATCTTGATATCTTAAATTTTAATATTAATTAATTTTATTATGTAACTCACAATACGATAGAAATTTACGTTTTACTATCTGAACTAATATAAGAAAGTTTCACTCAGTGTGTTGGTGATGGCTAGCAAAATTTAGTGAACCTAGACAAAAAAGAAAAAAAATGAAATGTCAATTTAAAGATTAAATTTTGAACTTGTTTGAAATTTTAAGCTTACAAACAGATCCAATAGTTATCAACATCGGGCATTATCAATAAAAAATGTTCGACCTTCACTGATGCACCACACTATGCGTAGGCAATATTGTGCCATATTGCGGTGCTACCTGGGTTTTTTCACTAATATTTTTATCTCTTCTAAAATCTTGAATCTTCTTGTACTACATAGAATGCAAGAATCCTATGTTTGTTTCACTCATGATTCACTTTCATTTCTAGAGTAACCATGGATTCAAATTTTCAGTCTCTGCCTGCAGAAGTACTACTCATCATCTTCAGCTATTTGTCCCAGAATCAACTGGGGCAAATTGCACGGTACGTAAAGTTAATTTTTAGATTTCATATCCAGATATTAGTAATCAAAATTGTACTCCAAATTAGTGCTCGCGATTATACGTATATATACGTTTAAACGTATACGTAGTTAAGCCTTTTTCTCATGTTAAACCTATCCAAAATCGTTACCGTTTACAATACGTTTTATACGTATTATACGTATAATCGCGAGCACTACTCCAAATGTTTTAAAAGTCTGTTAATTTTCATCGGCTTTAGTGGACAAAGGGTTAGATGTTGATCTACCCTCTTCCTTCCTAATTTTATGATATTATGGCAAATAGCCAAGACATCCTTGTAACATAATAAAACACTTCATTATATAACACTCACAGTATTTACACTTCAGAGGTTCACATATGAGTCCTTATCTAAATATATATACAGTAGACTCACTCAAATCCGCAACCCTAAAATCCGCAAACTCTTCTAATCATTTCAGATGTAAACAATGTAGCTTACAGGGAAAAATTTAATTTTTCTATCATTCTGTACACATTTTAATATGGAATTGTGGTTAATAGGATTGAACTCATGAAGGAAGCATAAATTGATTTCTGAAAAATTCCAAGATATCAGTGGCAATCACGATCTTTTTACTAAATACATTTATTTGTTAATCAAGCTTTTTGGTTAGTAAGTAGAGTTGCAAAGAACAGGTTTATTTCCAATGATTTCTGAAAAATTCCAAGATATCAGTGGCAATCACGATCTTTTTACTAAATACATTTATTTGTTAATCAAGCTTTTTGGTTAGTAAGTAGAGTTGCAAAGAACAGGTTTATTTCCAATGATTTCTGAAAAATTCCAAGATATCAGTGGCAATCACGATCTTTTTACTAAATACATTTATTTGTTAATCAAGCTTTTTGGTTAGTAAGTAGAGTTGCAAAGAACAGGTTTATTTCCAATGATTTCTGAAAAATTCCAAGATATCAGTGGCAATCACGATCTTTTTACTAAATACATTTATTTGTTAATCAAGCTTTTTGGTTAGTAAGTAGAGTTGCAAAGAACAGGTTTATTTCCAATGATTTCTGAAAAATTCCAAGATATCAGTGGCAATCACGATCTTTTTACTAAATACATTTATTTGTTAATCAAGCTTTTTGGTTAGTAAGTAGAGTTGCAAAGAACAGGTTTATTTCCAATGATTTCTGAAAAATTCCAAGATATCAGTGGCAATCACGATCTTTTTACTAAATACATTTATTTGTTAATCAAGCTTTTTGGTTAGTAAGTAGAGTTGCAAAGAACAGGTTTATTTCCAATGATTTCTGAAAAATTCCAAGATATCAGTGGCAATCACGATCTTTTTACTAAATACATTTATTTGTTAATCAAGCTTTTTGGTTAGTAAGTAGAGTTGCAAAGAACAGGTTTATTTCCAATGATTTCTGAAAAATTCCAAGATATCAGTGGCAATCATGATCTTTTTACTAAATACATTTATTTGTTAATCAAGCTTTTTGGTTAGTAAGTAGAGTTGCAAAGAATAGGTTTATTTCCAATGATTTCTGAAAAATTCAAGATATCAGTGGCAATCACGATCTTTTTACTAAATACATTTATTTGTTAATCAAGCTTTTTGGTTAGTAAGTAGAGTTGCAAAGAACAGGTTTATTTCCAATGATTTCTGAAAAATTCCAAGATATCAGTGGCAATCACGATCTTTTTACTAAATACATTTATTTGTTAATCAAGCTTTTTGGTTAGTAAGTAGAGTTGCAAAGAACAGGTTTATTTCCAATGATTTCTGAAAAATTCCAAGATATCAGTGGCAATCACGATCTTTTTACTAAATACATTTATTTGTTAATCAAGCTTTTTGGTTAGTAAGTAGAGTTGCAAAGAACAGGTTTATTTCCAATGATTTCTGAAAAATTCCAAGATATCAGTGGCAATCACGATCTTTTTACTAAATACATTTATTTGTTAATCAAGCTTTTTGGTTAGTAAGTAGAGTTGCAAAGAACAGGTTTATTTCCAATGATTTCTGAAAAATTCCAAGATATCAGTGGCAATCACGATCTTTTTACTAAATACATTTATTTGTTAATCAAGCTTTTTGGTTAGTAAGTAGAGTTGCAAAGAACAGGTTTATTTCCAATGATTTCTGAAAAATTCCAAGATATCAGTGGCAATCACGATCTTTTTACTAAATACATTTATTTGTTAATCAAGCTTTTTGGTTAGTAAGTAGAGTTGCAAAGAACAGGTTTATTTCCAATGATTTCTGAAAAATTCCAAGATATCAGTGGCAATCACGATCTTTTTACTAAATACATTTATTTGTTAATCAAGCTTTTTGGTTAGTAAGTAGAGTTGCAAAGAACAGGTTTATTTCCAATGATTTCTGAAAAATTCCAAGATATCAGTGGCAATCATGATCTTTTTACTAAATACATTTATTTGTTAATCAAGCTTTTTGGTTAGTAAGTAGAGTTGCAAAGAATAGGTTTATTTCCAATGATTTCTGAAAAATTCAAGATATCAGTGGCAATCACGATCTTTTTACTAAATACATTTATTTGTTAATCAAGCTTTTTGGTTAGTAAGTAGAGTTGCAAAGAACAGGTTTATTTCCAATGATTTCTGAAAAATTCCAAGATATCAGTGGCAATCACGATCTTTTTACTAAATACATTTATTTGTTAATCAAGCTTTTTGGTTAGTAAGTAGAGTTGCAAAGAACAGGTTTATTTCCAATGATTTCTGAAAAATTCCAAGATATCAGTGGCAATCACGATCTTTTTACTAAATACATTTATTTGTTAATCAAGCTTTTTGGTTAGTAAGTAGAGTTGCAAAGAACAGGTTTATTTCCAATGATTTCTGAAAAATTCCAAGATATCAGTGGCAATCACGATCTTTTTACTAAATACATTTATTTGTTAATCAAGCTTTTTGGTTAGTAAGTAGAGTTGCAAAGAACAGGTTTATTTCCAATGATTTCTGAAAAATTCCAAGATATCAGTGGCAATCACGATCTTTTTACTAAATACATTTATTTGTTAATCAAGCTTTTTGGTTAGTAAGTAGAGTTGCAAAGAACAGGTTTATTTCCAATGATTTCTGAAAAATTCCAAGATATCAGTGGCAATCACGATCTTTTTACTAAATACATTTATTTGTTAATCAAGCTTTTTGGTTAGTAAGTAGAGTTGCAAAGAACAGGTTTATTTCCAATGATTTCTGAAAAATTCCAAGATATCAGTGGCAATCACGATCTTTTTACTAAATACATTTATTTGTTAATCAAGCTTTTTGGTTAGTAAGTAGAGTTGCAAAGAACAGGTTTATTTCCAATGATTTCTGAAAAATTCCAAGATATCAGTGGCAATCACGATCTTTTTACTAAATACATTTATTTGTTAATCAAGCTTTTTGGTTAGTAAGTAGAGTTGCAAAGAACAGGTTTATTTCCAATGATTTCTGAAAAATTCCAAGATATCAGTGGCAATCATGATCTTTTTACTAAATACATTTATTTGTTAATCAAGCTTTTTGGTTAGTAAGTAGAGTTGCAAAGAATAGGTTTATTTCCAATGATTTCTGAAAAATTCAAGATATCAGTGGCAATCACGATCTTTTTACTAAATACATTTATTTGTTAATCAAGCTTTTTGGTTAGTAAGTAGAGTTGCAAAGAACAGGTTTATTTCCAATGATTTCTGAAAAATTCCAAGATATCAGTGGCAATCACGATCTTTTTACTAAATACATTTATTTGTTAATCAAGCTTTTTGGTTAGTAAGTAGAGTTGCAAAGAACAGGTTTATTTCCAATGATTTCTGAAAAATTCCAAGATATCAGTGGCAATCACGATCTTTTTACTAAATACATTTATTTGTTAATCAAGCTTTTTGGTTAGTAAGTAGAGTTGCAAAGAACAGGTTTATTTCCAATGATTTCTGAAAAATTCCAAGATATCAGTGGCAATCACGATCTTTTTACTAAATACATTTATTTGTTAATCAAGCTTTTTGGTTAGTAAGTAGAGTTGCAAAGAACAGGTTTATTTCCAATGATTTCTGAAAAATTCCAAGATATCAGTGGCAATCACGATCTTTTTACTAAATACATTTATTTGTTAATCAAGCTTTTTGGTTAGTAAGTAGAGTTGCAAAGAACAGGTTTATTTCCAATGATTTCTGAAAAATTCCAAGATATCAGTGGCAATCACGATCTTTTTACTAAATACATTTATTTGTTAATCAAGCTTTTTGGTTAGTAAGTAGAGTTGCAAAGAACAGGTTTATTTCCAATGATTTCTGAAAAATTCCAAGATATCAGTGGCAATCATGCTCTTTTTACTAAATACATTTATTTGTTAATCAAGCTTTTTGGTTAGTAAGTAGAGTTGCAAAGAATAGGTTTATTTCCAATGATTTCTGAAAAATTCAAGATATCAGTGGCAATCACGATCTTTTTACTAAATACATTTATTTGTTAATCAAGCTTTTTGGTTAGTAAGTAGAGTTGCAAAGAACAGGTTTATTTCCAATGATTTCTGAAAAATTCCAAGATATCAGTGGCAATCACGATCTTTTTACTAAATACATTTATTTGTTAATCAAGCTTTTTGGTTAGTAAGTAGAGTTGCAAAGAACAGGTTTATTTCCAATGATTTCTGAAAAATTCCAAGATATCAGTGGCAATCACGATCTTTTTACTAAATACATTTATTTGTTAATCAAGCTTTTTGGTTAGTAAGTAGAGTTGCAAAGAACAGGTTTATTTCCAATGATTTCTGAAAAATTCCAAGATATCAGTGGCAATCACGATCTTTTTACTAAATACATTTATTTGTTAATCAAGCTTTTTGGTTAGTAAGTAGAGTTGCAAAGAACAGGTTTATTTCCAATGATTTCTGAAAAATTCCAAGATATCAGTGGCAATCACGATCTTTTTACTAAATACATTTATTTGTTAATCAAGCTTTTTGGTTAGTAAGTAGAGTTGCAAAGAACAGGTTTATTTCCAATGATTTCTGAAAAATTCCAAGATATCAGTGGCAATCACGATCTTTTTACTAAATACATTTATTTGTTAATCAAGCTTTTTGGTTAGTAAGTAGAGTTGCAAAGAACAGGTTTATTTCCAATGATTTCTGAAAAATTCCAAGATATCAGTGGCAATCACGATCTTTTTACTAAATACATTTATTTGTTAATCAAGCTTTTTGGTTAGTAAGTAGAGTTGCAAAGAACAGGTTTATTTCCAATGATTTCTGAAAAATTCCAAGATATCAGTGGCAATCACGATCTTTTTACTAAATACATTTATTTGTTAATCAAGCTTTTTGGTTAGTAAGTAGAGTTGCAAAGAACAGGTTTATTTCCAATGATTTCTGAAAAATTCCAAGATATCAGTGGCAATCATGATCTTTTTACTAAATACATTTATTTGTTAATCAAGCTTTTTGGTTAGTAAGTAGAGTTGCAAAGAATAGGTTTATTTCCAATGATTTCTGAAAAATTCAAGATATCAGTGGCAATCACGATCTTTTTACTAAATACATTTATTTGTTAATCAAGCTTTTTGGTTAGTAAGTAGAGTTGCAAAGAACAGGTTTATTTCCAATGATTTCTGAAAAATTCCAAGATATCAGTGGCAATCACGATCTTTTTACTAAATACATTTATTTGTTAATCAAGCTTTTTGGTTAGTAAGTAGAGTTGCAAAGAACAGGTTTATTTCCAATGATTTCTGAAAAATTCCAAGATATCAGTGGCAATCACGATCTTTTTACTAAATACATTTATTTGTTAATCAAGCTTTTTGGTTAGTAAGTAGAGTTGCAAAGAACAGGTTTATTTCCAATGATTTCTGAAAAATTCCAAGATATCAGTGGCAATCACGATCTTTTTACTAAATACATTTATTTGTTAATCAAGCTTTTTGGTTAGTAAGTAGAGTTGCAAAGAACAGGTTTATTTCCAATGATTTCTGAAAAATTCCAAGATATCAGTGGCAATCACGATCTTTTTACTAAATACATTTATTTGTTAATCAAGCTTTTTGGTTAGTAAGTAGAGTTGCAAAGAACAGGTTTATTTCCAATGATTTCTGAAAAATTCCAAGATATCAGTGGCAATCACGATCTTTTTACTAAATACATTTATTTGTTAATCAAGCTTTTTGGTTAGTAAGTAGAGTTGCAAAGAACAGGTTTATTTCCAATGATTTCTGAAAAATTCCAAGATATCAGTGGCAATCACGATCTTTTTACTAAATACATTTATTTGTTAATCAAGCTTTTTGGTTAGTAAGTAGAGTTGCAAAGAACAGGTTTATTTCCAATGATTTCTGAAAAATTCCAAGATATCAGTGGCAATCACGATCTTTTTACTAAATACATTTATTTGTTAATCAAGCTTTTTGGTTAGTAAGTAGAGTTGCAAAGAACAGGTTTATTTCCAATGATTTCTGAAAAATTCCAAGATATCAGTGGCAATCATGATCTTTTTACTAAATACATTTATTTGTTAATCAAGCTTTTTGGTTAGTAAGTAGAGTTGCAAAGAATAGGTTTATTTCCAATGATTTCTGAAAAATTCAAGATATCAGTGGCAATCACGATCTTTTTACTAAATACATTTATTTGTTAATCAAGCTTTTTGGTTAGTAAGTAGAGTTGCAAAGAACAGGTTTATTTCCAATGATTTCTGAAAAATTCCAAGATATCAGTGGCAATCACGATCTTTTTACTAAATACATTTATTTGTTAATCAAGCTTTTTGGTTAGTAAGTAGAGTTGCAAAGAACAGGTTTATTTCCAATGATTTCTGAAAAATTCCAAGATATCAGTGGCAATCACGATCTTTTTACTAAATACATTTATTTGTTAATCAAGCTTTTTGGTTAGTAAGTAGAGTTGCAAAGAACAGGTTTATTTCCAATGATTTCTGAAAAATTCCAAGATATCAGTGGCAATCACGATCTTTTTACTAAATACATTTATTTGTTAATCAAGCTTTTTGGTTAGTAAGTAGAGTTGCAAAGAACAGGTTTATTTCCAATGATTTCTGAAAAATTCCAAGATATCAGTGGCAATCACGATCTTTTTACTAAATACATTTATTTGTTAATCAAGCTTTTTGGTTAGTAAGTAGAGTTGCAAAGAACAGGTTTATTTCCAATGATTTCTGAAAAATTCCAAGATATCAGTGGCAATCACGATCTTTTTACTAAATACATTTATTTGTTAATCAAGCTTTTTGGTTAGTAAGTAGAGTTGCAAAGAACAGGTTTATTTCCAATGATTTCTGAAAAATTCCAAGATATCAGTGGCAATCACGATCTTTTTACTAAATACATTTATTTGTTAATCAAGCTTTTTGGTTAGTAAGTAGAGTTGCAAAGAACAGGTTTATTTCCAATGATTTCTGAAAAATTCCAAGATATCAGTGGCAATCATGATCTTTTTACTAAATACATTTATTTGTTAATCAAGCTTTTTGGTTAGTAAGTAGAGTTGCAAAGAATAGGTTTATTTCCAATGATTTCTGAAAAATTCCAAGATATCAGTGGCAATCACGATCTTTTTACTAAATACATTTATTTGTTAATCAAGCTTTTTGGTTAGTAAGTAGAGTTGCAAAGAACAGGTTTATTTCCAATGATTTCTGAAAAATTCCAAGATATCAGTGGCAATCACGATCTTTTTACTAAATACATTTATTTGTTAATCAAGCTTTTTGGTTAGTAAGTAGAGTTGCAAAGAACAGGTTTATTTCCAATGATTTCTGAAAAATTCCAAGATATCAGTGGCAATCACGATCTTTTTACTAAATACATTTATTTGTTAATCAAGCTTTTTGGTTAGTAAGTAGAGTTGCAAAGAACAGGTTTATTTCCAATGATTTCTGAAAAATTCCAAGATATCAGTGGCAATCACGATCTTTTTACTAAATACATTTATTTGTTAATCAAGCTTTTTGGTTAGTAAGTAGAGTTGCAAAGAACAGGTTTATTTCCAATGATTTCTGAAAAATTCCAAGATATCAGTGGCAATCATGATCTTTTTACCAAATACATTTATTTGTTAATCAAGCTTTTTGGTTAGTAAGTAGAGTTGCAAAGAATAGGTTTATTTCCAATGATTTCTGAAAAATTCCAAGATATCAGTGGCAATCACGATCTTTTTACTAAATACATTTATTTGTTAATCAAGCTTTTTGGTTAGTAAGTAGAGTTGCAAAGAACAGGTTTATTTCCAATGATTTCTGAAAAATTCCAAGATATCAGTGGCAATCACGATCTTTTTACTAAATACATTTATTTGTTAATCAAGCTTTTTGGTTAGTAAGTAGAGTTGCAAAGAACAGGTTTATTTCCAATGATTTCTGAAAAATTCCAAGATATCAGTGGCAATCACGATCTTTTTACTAAATACATTTATTTGTTAATCAAGCTTTTTGGTTAGTAAGTAGAGTTGCAAAGAACAGGTTTATTTCCAATGATTTCTGAAAAATTCCAAGATATCAGTGGCAATCACGATCTTTTTACTAAATACATTTATTTGTTAATCAAGCTTTTTGGTTAGTAAGTAGAGTTGCAAAGAACAGGTTTATTTCCAATAGACCCGGTTTATTCCCAGGTTTAAACCGGGTTTTTTCTAGCCTTTGCAACTCTATTAGTAAGTATTGCTAAAAACAAATAAAAGTTTATGAAATAAAAGTTTGGTATTTTAAGATTTTGATGTAAATAATTAGTGTATATTTATAAGGAGAGTTTCACTGAATAATTCAAGAAAAAATTATCTCATCATTAGTTATGTATTATGAATTATTTACTTGATCTTTACTTTTAATATTTAAAAAAAAATCTTAATTTTTATAATTTTATTTTATTTTAAGCATTCATTATAATTTCGGGTGCGTTATTAAATTCAAATTACTGTTTAGAAATGTAAACTAAACAGTGACCAAAAATTCGCAAAACCTCTAGTTTTAAGCTATGTGGGGTTAAGGGAGTCTTACTGTATATATATAGTGTATTCTATCATCTCTTAAATTTGTGACCCTCTTTCTTGTGGTACCCTAATATAGCTGGTACGAAATTTATGTATACAAGAGGCATGAAGTACTGTAGTCACTTCAGCATAATTTACGAGCATTTTCTATGGACAGAAAAGGGAGAAAAATTAAGGATAAAAATATCTGCAAACAGCGTTTGTCAAGCCAGAATATTGTCTCATTTATTTCATCAAAGTTCCAGTAAAAACTGATCGAAGATAGCAAAATGCACGCGCGAGGAAAAAAAAATTAACAATCGTATCTTAACTGCAGTAGAAGAGGACGTCATCCACTTCTTGAAAAACATGAAACAAAGAAAAATAAATTGAATGCATTTAAAATACAATTTAATCTAGCGTAACAAAGCATACCTTTTATTTTACACGCACAAAGGCCACTGATTCGAGCGATCGATAGGGTATTTTTCTTTTAAATATTTAAATTTTGCTTTTTAACCATAAATATAAAATAAACCCGTGCGGAGAAATCATACTTTATCTTTTTTGTACGATTTATTTTGTTATAATCATTGTTGAGCATCCTATAATGCGTTATTTTATTTTTGGGGCAACACTCATTTCAGGAAAATCTTTCATTTCATTTATGAAAATAATGCCGATTTAATTTTTAATGAACGGCAATTTGTAATCAAAAAACATGTTTTAACAAAATGTGAGTGAACTATGTCAGAAGCCGCTACAAAAATCTTTCGAATGATGTTGTCCCATTCGTTGTTGTGCGTTTCGTAATTTCATAGAAAAAGGGTTATTGACAACAGAAATAATATATATGATGATACTGGCAGTTAAAAAGTTATTTGAAATTTGCGTTAATTTTTCTTTCTCGTGTGTCCCTGATTTAAACCTCTTCTCAAATCAAAATACACTTACAAAACATTTTAATCTGTGCATGCGTAAAACTTTCAAATAGACCTTTTACGCATGTTCATTCAGATTTCACGTAATTGAATAGCGTTCTTGCATTTTTTTTTAATAATTGAAGCATCGGTGACAAAATTTTGTCAAAAAGAATTTTCAAACTTTATTATGGGGAATGATAATAACAAAATAATTGCCATAAATTTACTCCTTAACTATGATTAAAGAGGTACCACATTTACACAGAAAAAAATACTGATAATCTTTTCATTTTATCTTTTTTACATTTGAATAAAAGTATCTGAAATTTTCTTGCATGTAGGTATATGGTTTTAACATTAACAAATTATAACAGTTTAAATCTTTCGATTGTTATACATATACCTAATTATTTAGTTCCCTGCATGTCAACAAAACATTTTTTGTTTTAGAAAATCAAAAAGTGGTTTACTGGCTCATATCTTGAACCCATTTCTTGAAGGATTATAAAAAAAAAAAAATTCCCCACTCATAAAAAAGTATTTATGAAATTTGATGCAAAATAATTTCATTCCTAAATGCATACAATTGACCTGAATATTGAATGCTTTTGAAAAGTAATGGATATGCTTTCTAAAAGTCAAGGATTGTATTTTTAGAGCAGCACAATCCTTTTTCATTTGTGATAGTTGCCAAGGGAGCAACTAGCCAATTCCAAAACTTTCTTCCATGTCATACATGTTAATACTTCAAAATTAGCCAAAAAAAAATCAATATTTTTCGTTATTCTGTCAGCTGCTTGCGAAACATCGGGTTGCCTTCGCAGCCGATTGACAACAGAACTACAAAATATCGAGAAAATCACACAAAAGTCGCTATCACAGCGCTCCCTTCAGTCGGAATAGCCCCAAATTCAATTAGGACCTGCAGGCAATAATCAAAAACATACATATAAAATTTGGTTCAATTCTGTGGATAACTTTATACACTTTTAGATGATATTGTAATGGAAATTGCACAAATGAAATAGCGTCCCTTTTGGCGGAATATCTCCAAATCCAAGAAGGACCTGCTGGCCATAGTCACAAACCTATGAAAAAAATTTGGTTGAATTCTATGCATAACGTCATACACTTTTCGATGATAAAATCTGAACAGACACACGGACAAACAGACATTTCTATAAACATTTTATTTTTCGGTATCTCTGACACCTAAAACGTGTAAATCCGTCGAAAACCGGAAGTCGAAAATAATTTCGATTACAATACATTCTTCTATTATAGACAAAAGAAAGTAAAAAATATTAAATGCTTCTAACATGTAAATTCGCAGCCTTTATCGTTAATTGCTCTGATTTTTAGCCACCTGTACATAGAAAGTAGACTTAGTTATTTTCTGGATTCAGTGTCAGATATCGTAATGAAATGAATATCTATACCCTATTAAAATCCGTGCGCGTATCTATATATATGTAACCTCAAAAACTCGGAAACCACAGGGCGCAAGGCTCCGAAATTTGGTACACGTGTTGCTGGTAGGGGTGCCCATGAACGATTGGGGCAAAAAATTGGAAATTTTTAAATAGATTTTATTTTATGTTTTTGACAAATTTTTGCCTTTTTTATGTTCAACCCGTAACAACGCGAGTTCTAACCAGTTCTAAATGTTTACTGCAATGTGAGATATACATATTACGTACGCCACTTTGCAATACTACCTCGCATGCAAATAATTAGAGATTATTTAATTGCACTTAATTATTACCTTTTTTTAAACAATAAAGAAAAACATTTTATCACAAACATCAACAAAACTTTTTATTCTATTTATTACCTTATTCCAAAGATATCGTTTTATCGTCTGCTGCCATAGCAACATGATAAATTAAATTTCATGAAAAAAATGCACAGTAGAAGAAAAATATTTTTCTAAATCGAATAGTTGAACAACTCAACACTTTAACAGGGGAATTCTTATTTAGATATTTTAAAGTTGTTTGTTGTCATTTTTATTTTTAATTTTGGTTTTAGAATTAAATTCATGAACTCTCGTGCGTAGAACGGGTTAAACAGCTAGTATATATTATCCTTTCTCTAGTGTCCAACACAGTGTGTTCTAACAGCTCAAATTACAGCATAAAATATAATGTATACAAATAGGCATTTTCATGCTTATATTTTCTCTTCTTATTACAGAGTGTGCAGCAAATGGAACGAAGTAATAAAAACAGAAAGTCTTTGGAAAGTTGTTGATGTTTATTTACACCCCAACCACCGATTTCAAAATATTGTAACTTTTTGTTTGCTGCAAAAGTTACCACCCTGCGTGACTAAAATAACGATCAATTTCAAGAACAAAAACTGGGAAAGCTCCTTGAATTTCGCAGAATTTGCCAGTACACTAAAAGCAAAGTTATATTAAAGTACTACACTGTAAAAAAAAAATTCCTGAAAATAACGGAAATTGTACTGGCAATCGAGACGCCAGTACTATTTCCGTATTTTAACGGAAAAAAAATTCCGTAAATTCCAGGAAATTTTCCGTGATTTTTGAAATATCCGTTTTTGAATTTCCGTTTTATAACAGATATCTTCCGTATTTTTTAGAAATTTTTATGTCGTTAAAATAAATTTTATAGGACCAAAAAAAAAAAAAAACTTATCTCTCAAGGAACATCTTATAAGGGATAGATACGCTTCTTTTTTTTTTTTTCGTTCATTTCTGAGCGAGTTTTTAATAAACAACCACCTCTTCCCTCGATGAGTATCGAACCCAAGACCCTACGTTTACTAAACGAGCACGCGAGACCACTACACTACGGTTGGTCATGACACTTACTCAAATGTTGCTACTTAATATGAGATTCTTTTAATGTTGCAATAACTTGAAGTTCTCATAGATCTCCATGGTTAGATCAGTTAGATGGATATTTTCAGAGATCCAATGTTTTTAATATTTTCTTTTCAAAATTGTTCTATATTTTGCTTTTTATTATTTGATGCTTTATAACAGATAAATTAATTTTTTATGTATTATATGCGTAAAATATTGTATTAACAGTAATGATTGTTTCTTTTTGCAACAGTACATATACTTTTAAAAATAATTTGTGTGTTGATTTATTTATCAATTTCAGTAAAAACAATAATTTTCTTAAGCAGACGTATTTATTACATGCTATTAAAGTAAATTTTCTTTATCTCTTAGTTTAAAAACTTATGTGAATAAACAAATTTATAATAAATTAAATTATTATATTTAAGCTTTGCTGCGAGCTTTTGTGTATGTTTCTATTAAAATGAATAATTTTTAAAATATCGAAACGAAAAAATAGATTTTTAGAGAAAATTTTGAAATTAATAACTTTAGGATAGGTAAGTTTAAATTTGGACTTAATAATTTAGTTTAAATTAATTTAGTTTAATTTATAAAAATTATAAACTAACAAAATAAATTATAAACTTTTATAAAAATGACGTTTATAATTTTATAAAGTAAACAAAAAATTATTAATTATTTTTTATAAATTTAAAGAGAAAATTATGAATTTTGTAAAATTATAATTTATAAAATAATAAATTTTAGTTTAATTCACAAGAATATAACACAAATCAGTTTAGTTTAATACC
Source organism: Maratus michaelseni (assembly GCA_963931845.1). Taxonomy (NCBI): domain Eukaryota; kingdom Metazoa; phylum Arthropoda; class Arachnida; order Araneae; family Salticidae; genus Maratus; species Maratus michaelseni. Next base: position 20,436,151 of record OZ007586.1, read on the forward strand.
CACATACCGGTAATTTGCAAAGATATTATTTTATGAAACCTTAAAAATATTAAAATAAAAAAATAGATTTTTAGAGAAAATTTTGAAATTAATGACCTTGGGATAGGTAAGTTTAAATTTAGACTTATTAATTTAGTTTAATTTATAAAATTATAAACTAACGAAATAAACTATAAACTTAATAAAATTATAAACTAACGAAATAAACTATAAACTTAATAAAATCATAAACTTCATTTTCATGAAAGTAAAGAAAAAATATTAATTACTTTTATAAATTTAAAGAAAAAAATATAAACTTTGTAAAAAATTATAATTTATAAAATAATAAATTTTAGTTTAATTCACAAATTTATAAGACAAATCAGTTTTGTTCAATACAATATACATATCAATAATTTGCAAAGATAATATTTTATGAAACCTTTAATAACCGAATATTGCCTCACGTTAATAAGTTAAAATAAAATTTTAAAACGTCTGTGAAAAAAATTCATAATTTAAAGCAATATAAAGAAAAAAAAGTAGATTTAAAAAAATATTTTTCTGTGATTTATGAAAATAAAATAAATTTCTAAAGATTTCACTAAAAAATAAAAATATCAGTATTATTTTCACAGAAAATTACTGCCCAGACACAACCCCGGTTAGAATGAGTTCCAGGATTGGCCCGAGTCTAATGACAAAAAAATAGGCCCTCGGGTAGGACTGGCTCAGACCTGGATCCTAGAAGAACTCTAGTAAATACAACAATCTTAATTCGCATTTCAAACAAGGCGATTTCTGTACGCAAACCTCTGAACGTCATTTACGGAAATGGCATTGTTTTGAAAGAAATACGGACATTGTACGGTTTTGTAAGAAATACGGAAAAAACCATTAAATTTACGGAAAACTTTCTGCATATTTACGGATTTGAAATCTTCTTTACGGAACTAATGTCATTTACGGAAATTGTACTGTTGTTTTGGAAAAATGAAACTTCTCCGTAAAATTTAACGGAAAATCTCTTGTATTTTCACGGATTTTTTTAGAGTGTAGCATTGAAGTACTGCAAATCACAGCACAGTCTTCCCTCAATTATAGACTTATGTAGTCAATTTATTCCTGTTGTAAATATTCTGATATTTAAGTCTTCTAAATTTCCCTGCACTGCCGCAAAAGAAAAACTTTGCGGTATTTCAAATATAAAAATTTTAGATGTTACGCACTGTGAACTTGGAGCTCAAAAATATTCTCAGTTTGAACGGATGCCCCATTTAGAACTTGGTGAATCAAACAAAAATATTGATTAAATCAATTATGAACATTTTAATTAGGTAATTAATTAATATTATATAAACTTCGTCATATTCGCGCATAACGAAATAAACAACATCTGTGTCCAGACACATATTGTCGCCCACCCTGGTCAGTTTGAAAGAATAGAAGCAGGTGGAAATTTATGACCTCTGTAAATGTTGGATGCTGTAAAATCATAAAACTGAGAAGATATTTTGTAGCATGTGATCTGTGACCTTATGGGAAGCAATTACTTGTAAATAAGGTTCAGGCCATTTCTATCATCAAATGATGTAAGTGTATCTCTCTCATATGAAAACCAAACGACCCATGACAAGGCTAACCAACGAAAATATTATGTTTATTTGGGGTACCCCCTCTTGGAAATCCACGTATATAAATAAATGTATATTGAATTAAAGTTTAATCATCAATGTACTAATATGTTGTTTGACTTCAGCTTTCAATGTAGCTGATTATAATAGTCTAAGTGAAAGTGTTTAAGTATCATGTAGATGTATCTATTTTAAGTACGAGGTGAATTCCAAAAGGAATCATTAGTAATTTAAGTTCAGTTCCTAATTTGACCTCTGCATTTATGTCTAAATAGTACTTGAGAGAGTTAAATACTCTCTAATAATTTATAATGCGTAAACATCATGAAGTTCAATGTATTTATATCCGATGTCGCATTTCTAAATTAATCCTGTTGATAACATGGAGAAGAGTATGGATACTTGTTACTCCCTATCTCAACCTGATGTTAATCAAGGTATGCCTAAGTTGTGCTATTTTCTATCATTAATGTATAAAAAATTGTAAGGGCCAGTACTGCAATGATCCGACATATTAATGATATACTATCTTAATTTTATGTCCAACATGACATATTTATCTACTGAAATTCTAAACATAGAAAGTTTACGTTGATAATGATGTTAAAGGAAGAGAATGTCCTTCCGTTTACTTTTTCTTTTTTATGCTATTTGTAAATATTTATGTTTATACTTTGTAAATAAATAATTAATTTAAATAATTTTCTTGGTATTTATGGGTCCTCATGAGTGTGTATTTTTGTTAGTAAGTTAATTAATTAGGTTTTTCTTTAGAGGTAACTTTTATTATTTTTGTAAAAAATGGCCTTTTTGGTAGTTTTTGAAATTTTGGCCGTCTTGAGGAGGCAAAACATACTAAGCAATGAAAAGGAAATTTTGCACAGTTACTATTGACGGGATAATAAACTATTAGAATTCCATAATCTGCTTTTTTTCGGCCCGCCCTAAATACTTAGTAAAGCTAAATGAATCCCGAATGTGACAATTTTTTGATTTCGCAGAAATGAGAATTAAGTTGCGCCTTCACGTCTTCTGGAATGAATAAATAAAAAATGCCTATTTTGGATTCCATTTTCCATGGAATAATAAATAAAGCGCTGACATCTAAACGCAACTGTCTCGTCGCACTGAAACAATTTGCTATCAAGATGATGAAAAAGTCTCAAATAGGAATGCAGCATTTCTTCAAACTAATCCAATCCTCTATCTAGCCTTCATCAAATAAGATAGCGTCTCTAAAGTATGCCATATTTCATATGGCACGAGCCACCGGCTATAATTTCAGTGTAGGATTACGATGGCGCCTGTTGTGGTGGCTCTCTTCTCCATTAGAAAAACAGAGACGGGACATGCAGATAAAAAAAGAACGGTGGTATTTACGATAAAAGATTTCTAGCAGTTCAAACACATGAATAGCGGATAAACAGCCCACTGCTTACTATCATTCTATATCGCGAATGATTCACTTCCTATCTATTTAGATGCAGTCGTTTCAGAGAAATGTCTTCGATATCAAGATAAAAAAATTGGAACTCACTTCACTCACGCGAAAAGACCCGCTCACTGTATGTTAATCCTACGGGACAGTTATTTTACAGTATCTCGCTTGCATTTCAATATTTTTAAATGATTTTTTTTTCATTGGATAGCCGAGATCGATCTCTACGCAGGCCCTATTTTACCTTTTCGATTTTGGTTGCAGTTTTTGTTTTAAAGAGGATACTTTCACTTTCGAAACCGGTTCCGAAAGTAAAAGTATTTTAATAGAAAAAAATTGTAAACAAAATAGAAAAAGTAAAAAATGGCCTACTTAGAGATCGACCTCAGCTATTCAATGCAAAAAACTATAACTGTCTCATAGGATTAACATGAACGAGCGGGTGTTTTTAAGTGAGTGAAGTAGCCTCTTAAATTGTTTCTGGCAAAAATTTTCATAAAGAATTAAGTTTTTAGGTCACTTCTTTAATAAAAACATAAGAGAAAAGTTTTATTCGCCAGCAGTCCTAGACAAATTTAACCCTGCGTTAGTCGCAGGTGGGGAAGGGACAAGCAGTAAAAAAATCAGTTTCTAAATCGGGATATAAAAATGCAATAAAACCTACAAAAGCTGAATTTGCCTATGACGGAAAACGTAACAAATGAATGGTCACGGAAGAAATAGCATACATTATTCCTTCTAAGACGAAAACATGTCTAAAAAGGAATTTTTCTCAGGTGACTTAAACTTTATCAAACTCTGTGAAGGCAGAATCGCTAGAACCGAAACAAATTCCGTTTTAGAGAGCTTTCTGATTGTACAGTTATAGTTGAGCGTTATTTCCTTCTGTACGGACTATGAATTTTTTGCGGTTAAGACAGGATTCCGTTATAAACAAGTTCCGTTTTCACAGGTTTTACTACTAAACAAAGTACATTAAAACTTATAAAAACAAAATGGATAGGAACCGGAAAAGGTATTCTGTATTAGATAGGTATCAGTCTTAACAGGTAGATTTGCAGAGCATTCCTTTCGGCGAAATCCTAAAAAAATCCTTTATAGACAGGCAGAGGCTATCCTTTATAGACAGGTTTTCAGAGGTTTTCGACTACTAAGTTTTACTCGATGCAGACGGCCCAAAAACATGGAACGAAATGAAATGAAAAAGATTTTCTGCATCCTGAAAAATCGGGGATTTTGGTGTCGGGACGGATCTTAGAACTCTTGAAAATCGAGGCGTCCCGCGTAAATAGGGGACATCTGGCAAAACGAGTCACAGATGTATCTCTGTAATACAACCCGCTTTTATCCTCTTGTAAATTTCGAATGAGTTCGAAGCGGAGAGCGACTGCCTCGGGTGAAAAATGGAGGCCGGCGGGACGAAGGTAGAAGACACTAAAGGTTTCAAATGTACTTGATCTAAAATATAAAAGAGGAAAATGGCGGTTTGTATCACATGCGATTCATTCAGGGTTGTAAATGACCTCCAGAACCCGACCAAGACAAAGTGGAGACGTTCCTTCATTTAGAGTCCCTTCCTGAATATTCGCAAAACAACTAAACATGTTGGATGCCTTAGAATGTGCATAGTGCGTGTTCAGAACCAAAGGAGACTAACCCTTTCGGGTCTGGCGTACTATTAATAGGACATGTCTTTTCTTTGAGTATTATTTAGTCTTAACAATTATTTTCGTTATCTGTCTGTAGTAATAATAGTATATGTTTATACATTTATTATTATGACTTCTTTTATGTTTCAGCATTCAGTAATAATAATAATATTATTAATAATCGCGAAATGACCTGCGTTCGCCGGTGTTTTTGAAAGGGTTAAAATCCGTATTTAAAACAATAATTATACCGTCTATTAGAAGAAGGTTTCAGCTCTATGAGCATGTGTTTGGTTTGTCTGTATCTCTAAAAATGTGCTATTGAGGGGCGTTGGCATAAGGGAGAAAACATAAGCCCGGGAAAACGACCGTTTTTTAAAAATGTTTTTCAAATTGATTGCTGCATTGGAGACGTAAGAGTGCGATCTTTCAGAATATGCTTTTCGTTTTAAAATAAACCAAACGATTTAGTCGATAGAATTTAAAACAGAATTGCGAAATAAACGCATTCTTCGTGTAAAAATTCGCAACAGACTCATCTTTGTATGAATTCTATAAGGATATTGTAAAGATTTCATTAAAGTATCTTCACTACTGTTAAAGTTAGGAACGAAAACGCGACTTCGGATTGGAGTGAGACGACCTGTCATTTTGACTCAATAAATGGATTACTGACCCTGGTTTCTTATACAACAAATGACCGTTACAGTGTCCTGTACCAACTTTTAAAGTTTGTACCATGAATTCGGGCTCACCAAGTCTTTGAAGATAAGTCCTTGCAGGCTGCGTGTAAAAATATTAAGTGGACCAGAAAAGTTTAAAATGACGAAAAAATGCAATTTGTATTATTATTTTTATAATGTTTGAATATTTAAAAGTGACCGTATACAGTTGTTCTGATAGGAAAACTCCTAAAATTACGGTCGTACGAATAGTACGCGCAGACCGGTGATACCTGGGAAAGCAAAACAACTCAATTATCTAGAAACACTGTTTTTCAGCGGTTTTGCCACGATTACTTTTGAAAAAGTTGACGGATTTACATGTTTTTTTTTTTTTTCCCCTAATGAAAGAAATAAAATTATCTACACACTACAATCTATACATGAATTTATTTTTTTTGAGGATATAACAAAAAATACATAGACGTCAACATTGCCAAGACTATACCAGGAATAATCTAACAAAAAAGATAATAATAATATTATCTAGATAAAGATAATAATATTTTGTAGTTAAATTTTAGGAGTTTTGGACACTCTTCAGGAGTCAAACATTAGTGTTTCAGGAGTCGAACTACAGATTTTTTCAACCTATACTTTTGATATTTTTTACAAACATTCTCGGGATCATTACCCCTCGCAGCATTTGCGTATATCCATACAAACATAATTGAAATAAGGATTACATAATTTACTTTTACTTTTTAAATATAAATGATTTTTTGTAATAAATTTATAAAAAATATTTTCTTTCATCCCTAGGAAGTGAAAAATTCGTGATCTATATAATTGTGCGAATTATGTGACTAATTATGAGATTTTTTTCCCGGCGACAATTGACAAAATTCCCGATTTTTTGCCGCGACCAATTGACAAAAATTTGCAATATTTTTCAACAATCGATTGACAAAATCAACGATATTTTTTGCCGCTATTGATTGCAGAAATTGGCGATTTTTTTTAAATTATCTATATCAAACATATTATCATCTACAGTCTATTATTGCTACAAAAATGGGTATAAATATTGGAAACTGCAATTGATCCCGTAATTTAAATAATGGTTATTAAATCTTTATGCAGTAATGTTTACTTTTAATGATCATTTAATCCGATATTTCAAATTTCACTTAAAATGAAGGTCTATCAAGACACTGATTAGCAAATGATATTTTTTAAACGATATAATAGCTTTTCAGTTGCAAAATTTCAAGTAATACAAATTTGAAACCGCAGAACATTTTAATGATTAACTCCAGAATCTTTTAATGGCCAACTAGGCCACAGTCTCGAATTCAAGGTAAAAGATTATTCAAGAAATAGGGCTATTAGTAATAAAAGGGCTATTAGTAAAGGATATTTTACCTTATCCTATTATATATGTATTTTAAAAATACATCACCGAAGCACACCGACGTTGCCCGGATTTCAGTTCGGGAAGTACCTAAAACCTTAAATTTCCATGTAAAAAAAAAAAAAAAAAAAAAAAAAAAAAAAAAAAAAAATTAAGCAGGGAAACATTCTCCCAGCTGAACATGTTGTAACGCGAAGGTTTAATTTAAAATTTGTAGTAAACAATCGCTGGAAAGATATTTGTATCACTTGACACTTTTAGTGGGTTAAAGTCTTTTGGTTTATTTGATGCACCAAGGGGGGGAAAAATCAAGATTTTTATGATTTGATTTGACAGACAGAAATTCGAAATTTGATATGATTGCCAGGTGTCGATCCAGGAAAATTTTGGGGCCTATTTACAGCTCCTTTACAAAATTCCACTTTATAAAACAGCCCCCTTCATAAAATTCCATTCTGATTCCATGAAAACATAGTCTTCATTCATTATTTTTATTTTGCTAGGTTTCAAAATATGTAATTTCCAAACAAAATAAATTCGTCAGAAAGGAAAACTTTTGCAGAAGGACTTAAAGAAGTTATTAATAAATGCTTGGTTCGAATTTGAAAAACTGAATTTCATCTTTTGTTGCAAAATGTTATTTTTCACAAAAACCTTTTTATTTTCACAAAATGGGCTCCAAGGAAAAAAAAAAAAACACTGGATCGACCAAGATTTTTATTATAATAATGAGATACATTGATTGTATCCAAGACTAAAGAAACAAGAAAATATATTTTTCATAGCTCTAAATTTTTATTTTTAAAAAGCTTGGTTAGGAAAAAAAAAAACCTCACAAATACATTACTTATAAAATCTATTTTAATAGATAAATAGAAAAGCAAGTATTTTCTAAAAAATTCCCTAAAAATGTATTTTCTAGATTTTTTTTCTTCTTGTTGATTTCAAAGGAATCTGACCCATGGATCTTTCCTTTGATAGAGCATTGACAAATTCCGTTCATAAATTGTTGCTTTAAAAAACTTTCGGGAAAATCTGCAAAATAAATAAATTTAAAACATAATAAAAAAATATACATATTTCTACAGGATATTTCAACGAAACGGAATGCAGTATACGAAAAATGAATAAATCTCTAGGCTAATTAAATTACAGTTCTATTTTTAAAAGCCGCATAATACAAGTTACATATTTATAATTCTCTATATTTCCGTAAGCTTTTATTATTCTCTCGAAAGATTGTCTAAATATATATTTATGATCGAACTTACGGCTCTTCATCAATGAGATTTCACATTGTCCTCGCTAATATTAAACCTATGGGCGTGCGGTGCATTTCGTATTTTTAAAATATCACCTTATAGGAAACTTAATATTTTTAACTTCTTTTTTTCTGTGGTAAAAAAGGTGTTCTTAAAAGACGTCTCTTTTTTTTCTTAGTTGTCAAAATATTTTTAAATTGCATATTAATTTATAATTTTATGTGTTAAAATCTTAGCGAAACTGAGTAAGATTTTAACACTTCACATAATTAAGTATATATTTTAGAAATATTTCGACAACTAAAAAATTGGCTACATCCTTCAAGATATGTACACAGAAAAAAAAAGTTAAAAATATTAATTTACTGAGGCGATATTTTATAAATACGAATACATCACACGGCCATAGGTTTACCATTAGCGAGGGGGAAATTAAAATTTCACTGATGAAGAGCCTTAAGAATTCTTAATATGAACCTCTAAATATTTTCCTTAATGGGATTTGTCCTTATTTATGATAAATATAAATTTTCATGTCTATTTTGAACGACGTATTAAATAGGATAAATTTTCATGGATTTTTTTCATTATATATTTACTTTTTATATTTTTATTTATTTATTTATTTATTTTTCTTTTGTTTGTTTGTTTTTCAGGTATAATCTAGAGACAACATAATAAGCAGTATAAATAAAAAAGAAAACTGCCCAGTTAAACTGAGAGCATTGAGCTCACAGACTATTCAGAATAATTGTATAGTATACTCTTATTTCAAATAATTTGAAATAAACCCCTAGAAAAATAAAGAAATCTACAATATATTAAGGGGGCATCATTCCCCCGTTTCCCCCTTAAAATTAACCAATGAACCCCAAAACTAATTAGAGAATATTTTAACTTATTTATTACAATGAACATATATACAAAATTTGAAGAAAATCGGATAATTCTCCATGAAAAACCCATTTATCTAAATTAAGGGAGAGTTAGCCCCCGTTCCCCCTTTTATACTTAAGTAATGAACCCCCAAAAGTAATCAGGGTTGCGCCTTATCACAATGAACCTATATACAAAATTTGAAGAAAATCGGATAATTCTACATGAAGAACTCATTTATCTAAATTAAGGGGGGATTAGCCCCCGCCCCCCCTTTATGCTTAACCAACGAACCACCAAAACTAATCAGAGAAGCGCCTTGTCACAATGAACTTATAAACAAAATTGGAAGCAAAACGGTTATTTCTATCAAGAGTTATCGCGTTACGTACATACATACGTACATACATACATACATACAGAACCAGCGGGCACATTAGCTCTCAGGCTTTGATAGCCTGCGAGCTAAAAATAAATTAATCAAAATTATGGAACCTGGACTTAAAAATCGTGGGAAAAAAAGTGTTGAAAAATTAATTTTATCGCACAATATTAAAACTTTTGCTATTGTTTTTTAATAATTTAACAAATATTTTTTAATTCTATAAAACATAAAGAAATAAATTAAAAAAGTAGTAATAGTCTAAATTAATGACAGGATTCTTAATCGTAATATGAACCTCTAAATGTTTTTCTTCAATGATATTTGTCAATATTGATGATAAATATAAATTGTCATGTCTAACTTAAACAAGGTATTAAATAGGATAAATTTTCATGAATTTTGATTTTTTTTCCATTAAATTTAAATTTTTTGTTTTTGTTTTTAGGTACAATCGAGAGACAACATAATAAGCAGTATTAACAAAAGACTCAAAAATATGGAACCTGGACTTCAAAATAACGGCAAAAATAGTATTGAAAGATTAATTTCCTCCTGCAATATTAAACTTTTGTTATTTATTTATTTTTATTTATTTTTTACAATTTAACAATTTTTTTTAACTCTAAAACATAAAGACATAAATGCAAAAAGTAGTAATAGTCTAAATTAATGACAGTATTCCTAATCTTAATATGAACCTCTAAATGTTTTCTTCAATAAGATTTGTCAATATTTATGATAAATATAAATTTTCATGTGTAACTTAAACGACGTATTAAATAGGATAAATTTTCATGGATTTTGATTTTTTTTTCATTATATTTAATTTTAATTTTTTTGTTTTGTTTTTAGGTATAATCGGGAGACAACACAATAAGCAGTATAAAAAAGAAATGACTGGACTTCAAAATCGTGGCAAAAATAGTATTGAAAGATTAATTTTATCGTGCAATATTAAAACTTTTGTTATTTATTTTATTTTATTTTGAACAATTTAACAAATATATATATTTTTAATTCTATAAAACAAAGAAATAAATACAAAAAGTAGTAATAGTCTAAATTAATTACATGATTCCTAATCCACGATCAAACTTCAGTCAATTTTCGAAATTTAAAAACTTTCTGATCCAATTAAGTAGTTCAAGGAAAATCTTCTGCGCAGTTTTAAAATAGCATATTTTTAACATTGTCACATTTTAAGCATTGTTTACATTGAGAACATTTGACACATTTTTAGTCATTACTAAGGAATTTTTGGTGCGGTTGTTTGCTTTAAAATGCCTCGAAAATATTGCTCTTTCATACATATATATTTTTTTTTTCAAAAAATAAATTTTTTTGAAAATTTAACAGTAGTATGTCCCCTTAAATAGGGAATCCTTTCTAGCGTGTTTAATTTCATATTTCTGTAATAATACGTGCATAAATTTACATATTATTTCGTGTAAAGTTTTGATTGTGGTATAGTCAGAAAATAAAAACTGACACCTACCGGTCATTTTATCTTTGCACTCACTGTCAAAAGTTGGAGCAATCAAATACAGTTATGACATAAAAAATTCTTTCTTTTTTTTTTCTTTAGCTGTTATATAACTAATAATGGAGAATACAGCTAATTCATCAGTCAATTGGAAAAAAATATACCCCACCATTTTTTCACAATAGTATTTTTTTTTTTTAGTGTAAAAAAAAGCTCTCTGTGGAATCAGGTACAGATTCATCTCAATCAAACTTGGATGACGTTTCTTCTGCCACAGATCTCCCACTATATAGCCATACAATTATACTGATTTGGTTGGTTGGTTGGTTGGTTTATGACGGCCAATTATTTACTCGAGGGATACAGGCCCTTGTGGTTATACTGATTTGGAGCCATTTATAACGTCACATTTCAAAGTTGGTTAAAACATAGAGTGCCTTATGTGTACCGCCGACGGTGCACACTTTATTTTTATTAGAGTGTCATGTGTACCGCCAACGGTGCACACTTTATTTTTATTACAGTGTCATGTGTACCGCCGACGGTGCACACTTTATTTTTATTAGCGTGTCATGTGTACCGCCAACGGTCATATGTAAATCTAAATTTAAAGCATAAAATTTTGATGGCACTCCAGTAACATAAATTGCTGTTGTGCTATGGCACCGAGATAAAGCATTTTTTTGCGTGACAACCGGCGGTGCATAAAACACATTTTTTTTATAAATTCTACTTACACTTGTAATAAATATCACTAAAATTATTAGTTTACCCCTAAATGCAGGGGTACCACTGGTGACTATTTTTTTAATTTTATCTCGCACCACTTTCTCAAAACAAAATTTTTTCCCATACACTTTGACAAGATATGCAAGAGAAATATATACTACAAAATTTATTTTTTAGGTAGATTTCGTAAGAAATACTACCTATTACATTCTCCCCTAAGTTGGAATTTTTGAAGATCTACGCCGATCATGACTCCCAGAACCCAAAACCACACCCAGTTCAAAACTTTATCTATCTATGTCACTTTTTTATGGACACGATAACTTCCATAATTCTCCACAAATCTCTTCCAAACTGATACATAAAATCATGGGCCTAAAATCTCAGTCAAGTTCGTTAATAGGCAAAATTAAACCAGGGGGAGAATGGGGGGGGGACTTTTTGGGGAAACAGAAAAAAAACCATAACTTCTTAATTATGATACGTATCGAATCCGTTTAAAGTTCTTATTACTTCTAGGAAAAGAGCCGAAAATTTATGTAGGACAGATTTTTGATATCATTCAAAATGGCCCCAAGCGGGGGGGGGGGGGGGGTTAGAAGAAAAAACTTCATAACTTCGTCCATTCCCAAGATATCAAATCCGCTGAAATTTATTATAAATCCTCTTAATAGTATCTAAAACTTTTACATTGACAAGTTTTTAATAGGACCAACCTTTATAACAATATATATATAATGTGGGTGCATCCAGGCTGATGAGTACATGTGCATGTGTTTTTCCATGTCCAATTCATATTTAATTCTCATGTGGTCCAATTTTCCATTGTGTATGGTTCATATTTAATTTGTTAATCCATTTGTGTTTACTTAATTGCAACTCCAATTTATAATTTTTTTTTTTCCCCTTTCTCTCTATTTCTTTTTTCAATATTCTTTTGGTATGAGTAAAATTTGGCCAATTACCATTGAAGCATCAGCTATGGTAATATTATGTTTGCACATGTTAATTATTAGCTATGTGGTATTCTGTATACACAGTATCATTGATTATCTCTTTGGAGATTTAAGTAGAATAGAACTTGATATGTTTTTTGAAATTCATAGATATTATAATTATTTAACATTCTATAAAATTATGCTGCATTGCGCAAATTGGTATGGAATGGTTTTTACATATTCTTTTCAATATTCTTTTCAACAATTAGCTAGTTAAAATATTGATTTTTATATGATACCATAATTTAGCCTAATTGGCTCACAAATCACTTTGATTAACTTCTGTTTGAAATACATAGTTATTATAGCTGCATTGCGCTTTTAATGGTGTATTTAATAATAATTTAATAATAATAATATTTTAGTATTACTATTATTTCCTGGTATCATTTGTTTATCTATTGAATTTTCAAGGGCATCTTTATAAAATCTTATTCAGGTTCTAATGATTTTTTTTTTTTTTTTTTTTTTTTTTTTTTTACCAACATTAATTTTGTACTGACTTATGACTGCTAGGGGTTTTTATATTGTTGTCTTTTGATGTTAGTTTGCTTAATGGGACTTTATGTATATATGTAAATAGTTTTATTATATAGCTTTATTATATTTAATCAAGTATTAAACAGTCAATCTTAATACTTTTTTTTTATTTTTTTTTATTTTTTTATGGATATTCAAGTAATATTAAGATTGATTCATAACAATTTTTTTTTTAAATATGTTATAGATATATTTAATATGTATTTCTTGCAATTTTTATTGCTATCAAACAAATATGGCAGTTACTAGTAAAATGTTAGCTACTGGCAATTTAGGCCTTGGTGGATCCAGGACTAATGCTCGGTACAGGAAGATTATTAGGGATCTTCCTGGATCGTTATCAGATAACCTATTCTATTGTCCCAAGCCTAAACTATGTTTTCGAGAGTGTGAATCTAAGCGTTGTCTTACATGTCCATTAGCTGATAAGTCACAGATTTCAAATAATAACAATCTTAATTTGGTAAAATTTTGCAAAGCATACAATGTAATCTATTCATTGAAATGCAATTCGTGTAACATGGAATATATTGGACAGTCTTGTCAAAAATTACATAAGCGGCTAAATTTACATCGTTCTCATATTGATAAATATAAAAATTCTAAATTTCAAACAACTCATAATATTGAATATACTCATTTCAAAAATCATGATTTTAAAAATATTACTATTAAAATACTTAAAATACAAAAAAATTTTACTGAACGACTTTTTCTAGAATCTAAATATATAAGACATTTTAATACTACATATCCTTATGGATTAAATCAATTAGTATACAAAAAATCACATCCTGTATTTTCAGATTTAACTAAATATGAAAATTATAAAAATCTTTATTCCGGATTAAATTTTTCAAACTTAAAAAAAACTTCTAGATCTGGTAGAGGTAAACATAATAACAAAAAATTCACTGATGATATTGTGATTCAACAGGAGCTTGATAATCTTGAGGCACAATTTTGTAATGATTATTGTTGGCTTGCTATAAGAAAACATGTTTTTAGTATAAAAAAGAAATATATAAACCAATATTTCAAGGTATTTAAAAAGAATCAATATTCTCCACATTTTTGTGATATCTTTTATGATATTCTACATTATAGAGCAAACCTATTAAATACAAGTCTTTCTAATAAACCTAAATATAAAACTAATAATACACAATTAATTATAAATTTTTCCAATCATGTATTTAATAATATAAATTTACACAATATAATAAACAACATTAATAATAATTTTCCAATAAAAAATTTTACCATTCACAAGACATATAAATATAATCGCACACTTGGACGTAAAATTTTTAATTACAATTCTTTTGCAAAAAATTTGGTCTCTTCAAAGAATTACCCATGTTATTGTAATGACCCAAAATATCAAAAGTATATAAATACAACACATGGTCATATCATTACTGGTGATCTTAATATTGTAGAACAACCTATTTTACAAAACTTAATGCATAATGGCACAAAATTTCGTCTTCCATATAAGTGTTATATCAAATCCATAATATTGCAGTTTATTCAAGATATTGATTTGTTTATATATAAAATTGCTGTTGATTACAATAAACCAATCGAATATTTCAGTGAATGGAGATTTTCTGTAATTGATAAATTAAAAAATGAAATTATAAAAAATTATCATTATATTACACATGCAGCTTTTAAAAACATAAATAAACATATATCAGAATTACAAAACAAATTTATAATTACTTATGTAGATAAATCTCCAAATAATTATGCTATCATTTGTAAAGAATACTATAAAGTGTTAATTCACAATGCAATCAACACAAGTAATATTTTTAATAAAACTAAATTAAATATTGAAATAAATAACAGAAAATTATTAAATTATCACAAATTACTAAAAATCAAATGTAATAATTTTAATTATCCTTATCTTGTTATAATTCCAAAATTTCATAAAAATCCTATTAAATTTCGCACTGTTACTATCGGTTGTAACACATATAATAAAAATGCAAGCAATTTACTACTTAATATTTTAAAGCAGATATATGATATAACGTTAAAACATAATAACCAACATTGCCTAAAAAATAGTTTTCAACTCATTAATAAAATACATAATATCAATCCGGTAAAATTCATAAAAACATTGGATTTTAATGATTTATTTAATAACATTGATATAAAAGACTTACATAAAACAATGTGTATATTATTTAAAGAATTTAAATCTCAATTAAAATTAAAAGAACATATTTCAGTAAATTTTTTTAAAACTTTACTAAATTTTACATTGCATAATAATTACATTATATATGACAATATTATCTATAAACAATGCCAGGGAATTCCGCAGGGCGGAACCGCATCTAGTATTCTCTCTGACCTTTACTTATATTATTATGAAAGAAATATAAGTCCGAACAATGATTATGTATTTTATCGCTATATTGATGACATTATCATATTTTATTTCAATGAAAATAATTGCACATCACCACTCAATTTTTATCCTACTCAGCTTAAATTAAGCGAAAATGATTTAATTAATAATAATATAAACTTTCTTGACTTAAAAATTAATATTACTAATAATTATAAATTAATTTTTGATATTTATGATAAGAGATTTGATTTCCCATTTAAAGTAAATATTTTTACCAATTATGCTTCATGTTTACATAAATCTGTTTATAAAAATATAATTATCAATTATCTACATCGTCTAAAATACTTATGCTCAGATATAAATAAAAACAAAAATATTAGATATATTCGAGATCAAGCAAAAATATATGGATATCCAATTTTTATGATAAATTCAATCATCAACTCTTTTAAATAACATTTATTATATAATTTAAATATAAACATGGTATGTAATAAATTATTGTTTTAGTGTGCGATAACATATAACAAAAGATATAGAAAATAATAATTATAACATACATTATTACAATTATAACATATTAGGAAATTTAATATTTAATATTTGTTTGAACATTATATACATTTTATGTAGAAAATTACAAATATAACATACATAATTACAATTATAACATATTAGGAAATTTAATATTTGATTGAACATTATTTATACTTTGTATAGTTGTGATTGTGCGTTGCCGATCACCTCTGTTTAAGGTATTATTGATGTGTAGTTTTCATACATTTATAAATTAACTTATACAATAACAAATTAAATTATACAATGATAACATTGGTGATTATATCTCATATATATATATCTATTTGCAATATATATAAAAATAAATATATATAGTTTTTATTTTTGTCTATGAATAATTAAAATTAACAAGTATTTTAATTACTGCATTGCATTAATTTGATTGAAAAACAGTAGTAATACTATTAATTATCAACATTATAAATTTTGAGATATTTTGAATTGTTTATGAATTATTTAATTAGATATTTAAATTAATCTATAAATATAAAATATATTTACAATGTAGTATAAATTAAACATTAATTATTTAAAAACAAGTCTAATATATATTTAAGTAGTAGTAAAAATAAAACATTAATTATTTAATAAATGTCTATAATATCAGTGGATTAACACAGCTGGCAGCAAAAATAATTTGAATTAAAATAATATCTCTTTTACATAATATATTCTTGTTAAGAATATCTGAAATGCTGTGCAAGTTGAATTAATTCTGTGTAGATTTATTCATATAGTAGTATTATATTTTATTTGAATTTTAAGTAAAACTACAAGTTAGTATTGTTTTTTAAAGTTTATTTATATAAATAAATCTAATGAAGTGAGTATGTAACTAATAAAGTGGATATTTAACTAAATATTAATTATGAACTATTATAATACCAATAGATGGCGACACTTTTCCTTTCAGGTAGTTGTAGATAATATTGTTAATATTATATTTAATTTAACTATAGAGGGAGCTATTGATTGTATATTAATTTTACTTTCAGGAATTAAAATTGGATGGAGTAATATATATTCACGGATATAAATTTGTTATAAGTGTATTAAAACCAGAATTATTTTGAGTGTTTTTGAATCATTTTGTGACTGGGTGTCATTTATGGGGTTGTGTTTTAAAAAAAGTGTGCTCTCAACTTGTCTTACAAATCATTTCTCTCAACTCGACTTAGTCAACATGTATGATGCATTGCCATGTGGATGTGAATATTATGCAGACGTTGTGACATTTTAAGGATTCTGTATAATTATTGTGAGTAAAATATTTTATCTACACTTTACGCGTTCATATTTCCAATTTTATTATTTCAAAACTGTTATCTCGTGGTAATTTAGTGAGGTGTTAATTACAGTTTTTTGGATAATCGATGTGAGTGAAATATATTGTATTTTCTTAATGGTTTTTTATTTCCTATTTAAATATTTCCAAATTTTAATATTTCCAATTGTTGTCTGGTAATAATTCAGTGTACCTGGATGATTCTACTGATCTTAGCATTATGCCAGTAGAATTATGAAACACTGAATTATTATTTAAAACACATGTGGGTGCATCCAGGCTGATGAGTACATGTGCATGTGTTTTTCCATGTCCAATTCATATTTAATTCTCATGTGGTCCAATTTTCCATTGTGTATGGTTCATATTTAATTTGTTAATCCATTTGTGTTTACTTAATTGCAACTCCAATTTATAATTTTTTTTTCCCCTTTCTCTCTATTTCTTTTTTCAATATTCTTTTGGTATGAGTAAAATTTGGCCAATTACCATTGAAGCATCAGCTATGGTAATATTATGTTTGCACATGTTAATTATTAGCTATGTGGTATTCTGTATACACAGTATCATTGATTATCTCTTTGGAGATTTAAGTAGAATAGAACTTGATATGTTTTTTGAAATTCATAGATATTATAATTATATATATATATATATATATATATATAATTATAATATCTATGAATTTCAAAATACATATCAAGTTCTAATATCATTCTACATTAATCTACAAAGAGATAAATAATGATATTGTGTAAACAGAATACCACATATCTAATAATTAACATGTGCAATCATAATTTTACCATAGCATGTGCTTCAATGGTAATTGGCCAAATTTACTCATACCTGAATAATATTTAAAAAAGAAAGAGAGAGAAAGGGGGAAAAAAATTATAGATTGGAGTTGCTATTAAGTAAACACAAATGGATTAATAAATCAAATATGAACATTATACAATGGAAAACTGGACCACAAGAGAACAAACAAGAATTCGATATGAAAAAACACATGTAGATGTACTCGTCAGCTTGGTTGCACCCACATGTGTTTTAAAAATAATTCAGTATTTCATAATTCTACTGGCATGATGCTAAGAACAGTAGAATCAACCAAGTATACTGAATTATTACCAGATAACAATTGGAAAAAATAAGGGTTGATTATTGACGGCCAATTATCTACACTTGGGATATAGGCCCGGGGGGAGTGCCCTTCGTGGGGGTCTTTCTAAGGGAACATAACCCGTATTTACGCATGGATAAATCCACGGCTCGAAGAAAACCACGAAAACTCCGAACGATTAGGCCGACGGGCGCGATTGGGATCGAACCCAGCACCTCCCGGCTACCAGCTTCGAGAGCACAACCTCTCAGCCACTGGTGGGGCTTGGAAAAAATAAGATTGGAAATATTTAAATTGGAAATAAAAAAACCATTAAGAATATATAATATCATTCACTTACATCGATGATCCCAAAAACATTATAAATCACCTCACCAAATTACCACTAGATATCATTTTTGAAATAATATTGGAAATTAGAACCTTTAAATTGTAGATAAAATATTTTTACTCACAATAATTATCCTGAATGCACAAAATATAGAAATTTCTGTATAATATCGACGTCCACATGGCACGCACATAATTTTGACAATCGAGTTGAGAGAAATGATTTGAAAGACAAGTTGAGAGCACATTTTTTTTAAACACAACTCCATCGATGACACACCAACACAAAATGATTCAAAAACACACAAAATTATTCTGGTGATAATACACTTATAACAAAATTATATCCGTGAATATATAATTACTCCATCTAATTTTAATTCCTGAAAGTAAAATTAATATACAAGCAATAGCTCCATCTATAGTTAAATTAAAAATAATATTAATAATATTATCATATCTACCTGACACGTAAAGTGTCGCCATCTGTTGGTGTTATAATTATTCATAATTAATATCTATTTTCATATCCACTTTATTAGTTACATATACATTTCATTAGATTTAATTATATAAATAAATTTAAAAAAAAAAACAATACTACCTAATAGTTTTACATTAAATTCGAATAAAATCTTACAATATGAATAAATCTACACAGAATTTATTCATCCTGCACAGCATTTCATATATACTTAATAAGCGTATATTATGTAAAATAGATATTATTTTTTAAAAAATGTGTTTTGCTGCCAGCTGTATTAATCTACTGATATATATTATAGACTTATAATTAAATAATTAATGTTATTGTTACTACTACTTAAATATATTTTAGACTTGATATTAAATAATTAATGTATTATTTATACTAATACTTAATTATATTTTAGATTTCATAGATTAATTTTAATTAATGTAATGCAGTAATTAAAATACATGTTAAATTTGATATTTCATAGATAAAAAATAAAAAACTATATATATATTTGTATATATTGCAAATAGATATGTTTGTGAGTTATAATTACCAATGTTATCCATGTATAATTTTATGTGTTATTGTATAAGTTAAATTATAAATGTATGAAAACTGCACATTAATAACACCCTAAACATGTGTGATCGGCAACGCACAATCACATACTATACAAAGTGTATATAATGTTCAATCAAATATTAAATTTCCTAATATGTTATAATTTTATTAATGTATGTTATAATTGTAATATTATATATCTGCTGTTATATGTTATCGCACATTAAAACAAAAATTTATTACATACCGTGTTTATATTTAAATGATATAATAAATGTTATTTAAAAGAGTTGATGATTGAATTTATCATAAAAATTGGATATCCATATATTTTTGCTTGATCTCGAATAAATCTAATATTTTTGTTTTTATTTATATCTGAGCATAAGTATTTTATTCGATGTAGATAATTGATAATTATATTTTTATAAACAGATTTATGTAAACATGAAGCAAAATTGGTAAATATATTTACTTTAAATGGAAAATCAAATCTCTTATCATAAATATCAAAAATTAATTTATAATTATTATTAATATTGATTTTTAAGTCAAGAAAGTTTATATTATTATTAATTAAATCATTTTCGCTTAATTTAAGCTGAGTAGGATAAAAATTGAGTGGTGATGTGCAATTTTTATCATTGAAATAAAATATGATAATGTCATCTATATAGCGATAAAATACATAATCTTTGTTCGGACTAATATTTCTTTCATAATAATATAAGTAAAGGTCAGAGAGAATACTAGATGCGGTTCCGCCCTGCGGAATTCCCTGGTATTGTTTATAAATAATATTGTCATATATGATGTAATTATTATGCAATGTAAAATTTAGTAAAGTTTAAAAAAAATTTACTGAAATATGTTCTTTTAATTTTAATTGAGATTTAAATTCTTTAAATAATATACACATTGTTTTATGTAAGTCTTTTATATCTATGTTATTAAATAAATCATTAAAATCCAATGTTTTTATGAATTTTACCGGATTGATATTATGTATTTTAAAACAAAAAAATCCCTACCGGCTTCGCATGCAAACAAGTTGGATTTCGAAGTGGGCAGTCCCAACTGTGGCATCATGGCAAAAAGGTCATTTCTTCCGCAATTCCCAACAAACAGGCACCCCACGATCTGCGTCTTCGAAATCTACCTGTGCCTGTAGGCTGAGCCGTCAGGGATTTTTTTTTAAATGGCGGTAAGAATAGAATATAAAAATAGTCGCCTGTGTCAGTCCTGTAAATGTAATAATGGCACCCTATGAAAGCTTAATTCATTAGGGCGACACTCAACGTGTTAAGGGATTTCGTTGGTCTACAAAATGTGACAGGAGGAAGCGTGTTAATAAGTTGTGACGTCACATCTAAAATATAACTATCCAGACAGAGATTGTTTGCAAGCAACATAAGTTAAGTTCATAAAAAATATGTATGTTTACTCGAGAAGTTTTATGCATGTTTTTCCTCTGAATGACAACATACAAGATCTTGATAAGTTCTCACAGAAGAAATTTCATGATATTTATTTCAGTAGACAATAGGTAGCATAGTAAAAAAATTGTAATCAAAATTAGCTCTAAGTTGTACAAAAGTGACATCACAACAGGGGAAGGGGTACCGAGCAAATGTAAGGCTGCTTTCAGACCACATTTTAAAATTCTGCGACGAGAAATCAAATTATTTCTAAAAGCATTAACCTTTAACACACAGTACAACATACAGACGCACGTTTCGTGTGTAACTTGGACTCACTTCCTCAGTAAAATAAAATTAAACACTATTGCATCCCCCCAAAGACATGAAATTGAATTTAGAAACCAAATGAAAAACAACAACACACCGAGGAACTCATCGCGCATGAACCACCAATCAGATTAAGCCGGAAGTGATTCACTATGACACAGTAACTCAACCC
The DNA here is from genome assembly GCA_963931845.1 of Maratus michaelseni. Lineage (NCBI taxonomy): Eukaryota > Metazoa > Arthropoda > Arachnida > Araneae > Salticidae > Maratus > Maratus michaelseni. Next base: position 20,457,859 of record OZ007586.1, read on the forward strand.
AGAAAGGTAAGATGTAAGGTACACTTGAAAAATCATTGACCAGGGAGCTACCAAATTTATGTATATAAACTGCCTCAAAGAAGTCTAAATCCAATGGAGTGTTACATTTCTTAATAATAGTGGCTGAATCAAAGTTAAAATTATGTCCTTCACTCCAACAGTGACAAGCAATAGAGGATTTTTGTAATTCTTTTTTCTTAATGTAATTTCTGTGTTCATTGATTCTGAAACGGAGTTGTCGTTTAGTCTGTCCAGTGTCCAATATAGGACAAACCACATTGATACTGGATATTGTAAATGCCCCAAAAGTTTTGATGTGAAATTTTGTCCTTTAACAAAATTTAATTTATTAACTGGCCTAAAAACAACCTTAAAATCATACTCTCTTAAAATATTAGCTATTTTGTAGCTAATGCTATTGTAAAATGGCAAAATAATTAGGTTAGAAAAAGATACTGGAACATCAGAAGAATCAAGATTACTGATACCTTTATTTAGACAACAAAAAATTAAACGGTTGATATAAGCCAGAGTAAAACCACGATTAATAGCAACTGATCTAATATAATCCAATTCTGTAACAAGGGAAACATTATCAGAACAAATGTAAATTGCTCTATTAATAAAGAAATGAAAAGCCGAGGCTTTCTGAGAAGGGGGGTGACACGAATTAAAATGAGGGGGGGGGGTGAGACTGCAAAGGGTTTACGGTGTACACAGGTATAAAATGTATTAGGCTGACGAGTAATTAAAACATCAAGAAAGGATAATTTATTTTCAATTATTTCTCTTTGCTTTCTTTTCTAAAGGCCCGTTTATATGCGTTTTGCTAAGAAAGTCGTAATTCACTCGACTGGGCTTTCTTTTACATAGGTTCTGTGGTCATCAACAAAAGAAAGGGGAGTCAACAAAAGAAAAAGGCGGCAATAAACCTGTCCGAGATATCCCCTAGCGACGCCTGGCCTTTACACAAACTAGAAAGGCTGAACACATGAAACAGACGTCTTACCACATGAAAACGCGCCTTATCGCAAGAAAGGAACCGCTTAGCAAAACGTTGTAGGTTTTAACCTTAAAGGCTCGCCCAGACCACCAGATTTATCGTAGTTTCTTCCATTGTGGTATATCGGACTCTGATGTTTTATGACTTTCTTAGCATGTCTTAAGTTCAGAGGTCAAGCATGGAACGGGGATGACAAATTATCAACGCCCCTTTCTTTTGTTGAAACTATCTTTTTTTTGTCGATGACCACAAAATGATTCGAGAAGAATGGGAAGACGTTTGTTTTACGCCCATCTTAGCACGACTTCCTCGCGATGTTACTAAACGCAGCTTAAAGGATCTGTGGTCATTAGCAAAAGAAACGGAGGTGATAAAAATGTCAGGGAGTCTCTTTCGTGGTACGTCCTTCTCTTGCATGAGTGACAGAAGACTCAACACATCAAATATGCCGTCAAACGAGCCTTTTTGCAGAATACTGTCATATCACACCTTAAAGGTTAAAACACACTACCCTTTTCTAAGCGGTACTTGTCATGTGGCAAGACGCTCTTTTTATGTAGTCATTAGCTAGCCTTTCTAACTTGTTAAAGGTCAGAGGTCAGCAGGGGACATCGCTGACAGGTTTATCACCGACTATTACTTTTGTTGAGACTTCCCTTTTTTGTTGGTGACCACAGAACCTTTGGAAAAGAAAGGCCAGTTTAGAAAGGCCAGTCAGAATGATTTACGAGATTTTGTCGAGGATGTTTTTTAAAAAAGCATATAAACGCAGCCTCAGGTTGCGTGCAAATACGGCAACAACAGTTAAATTATTTCTCTGGGCTTCCTTTTCCAAAGACTGATTCTGTGGTCACTTGTGACCCTTTTTATTGCTCTATAGGTTTAGAAGCAAAGCGTGCAAATTTAACAAAAGAAATTCTCCCCAGGGTAGATGATAAACACGTCAGGGACCCTTTTCCACTACTATCGCATTTTGTTGTCACGCGACAAAAGAATGGTCACATCAAACAAGCCGAAAAAGGTCCCGCACAACGTCGGGTTGTTGTGTTAATCTTAACAACCTGTTACATAGGGAAAAGGAGTGATCGAAACCAAAAAAAGTGAACTGGCGTTATTAATAGAAGACCCATTTTTCTCAACTCTTCAACCATCATAAATAACTGTTCAGGTCAGGGGTCGGAGAAACTATTTTTAAATTGTAGCGACCAACAACTACGTTATCCAAACTGTAGTTAACTACAACTACTTGTTTAAAAAAGTAGCGACTGCAGACTGCTTTTCAAAAGTACTCCCTACTTCACTGCTTTCAGATTTTGTCAAACAATACAATTTGCACTCAAAATTGAAAACACGCATTAAATAATAAAGTGACCCCACGTTATATCGCACATGCTGAGATAAAATTAATGTGCTACACATATAAACTACTATTAAAAAAATAGCGAATACCTTAGTTCTGCTACTTGTAGTGCGCTACTTCAGACCCCTGGTTCAGGTTTTAGTAAACTACTATAAAAAAATATAGCGACTTGTACATTTGTTACTTGTAGTGCGCTACTTTCGACCCCTGGTTCAGGTTCAGGTTTTAGTAAACTACTATAAAAAAAATGCGACTACTGTAGTTTTGCTACTTGTAGTGCGCTACTTCCGACTCCTGGTTCAGGTTTAAGTAAAACTACTATAAAAAAAATGCGACTACTGTAGTTTTGCTACTTGTAGTGCGCTATTTCCGACCCCTGGTTCAGGTTTAAGTAAACTACTATAAAAAAAATGCGACTACTGTAGTTTTTCTATTTGTAGTGCGCTACTTCCAACACCTGGTTCAGGTTTAAGCGTTAACAAGCTTATCACATTCAATCATGTGCAAACATAAGTAATGGAATATTATGATCTGAAAATTCTCATGCATTACGTAATTATGCTGAAATGTAGCACGAATTTTGGAATTTTAAATTATTACAAGAAAACAATTTGTTATGGAGATAGAAATGCCCATTAAACAATGAAACGAATTGGGAGAGATATGAAATTTCTAATTGTATTTCACTACCTGAAATTTTACGCCTAGCAGATCAACAGGATTGCCAGAGTTTTATTTTACCAAATCGGTAATTTTAGAGCGTGTAGAATAAAAAAAAATCCCTGACGGCTTGGCCTACAGGCAAAGGTAAATTTCTAAGACGCAGACCGTGGGGCGCCTGTTTGTTGGGAATTGCGGAAGAAATGATCTTTTTGCCATGATGCGGTAGTTTGAACCACCCACTTCGAAACCTAACTTGTTTGCAGGCGGACCCGGCAGGGATTTTTTTTTTTTTTTTTTGCTATAAGGGTTGGTCTTTTAAAAAACTTGTCAATATAAAAGTTTTAGATAGTAAGAGGATTTATAATAAATTTAAGCGAATTTGATATATTTTTAATTGACGAAGGTATGAATTTTTTTCTTCTAAAACCCCCTTTTCCCCCCGTTGAGTGCATTTTTAATGATATCAAAAATCTGTCATACATAAATTTTCGGCCCTTTTTCTAGAAGTAATAAAAACTTTAAACGGACTCGATACGTATCATAATTAAGAAATTACGGGTTTTTTTCTGTTTTCACAAAAAGCCCCCCCCCCCCATTTCCTCCTCCCCTGGTTAGATTTTGCCCTGTAACGAACTTGACCGAGATTTTATGCGCCTTGATTTTATATACCAGTTTGGAAGAGATTTGTGCAGAATTATAGCAGTTATCGTGTCCATAAAAAAGTGACATAGATAGATAGATAAAGTTTTGAACTGGGGGTGGTTTTGGTTTCTGGGAGTCATGAACGGCGTAGATCTGCAAAAAATTTTCAAAAATTTCAACTTAGTGGAAAATGTAATAGGTAGTATTTCTTACGAAATCTACCTAAAATCAGCCACATATATTGGATTAAATAAAAGTTAGATTTGTGTATCTGTCATTTTTATTTTATGCAACATAATGTAAAAATTTCCAACAATATGCCTAGATGCTATAAAAGTATATTTATATATAGAAAATTAAATAAGGTATATTTTTAAAACTTTGATAAGACAAGCAAATTTTTTATATTTAGTGGGGTTTTGTATTATGTGTGTTAGTAATAATTGAGTTTTATTAGTAAAAATTATTTTTATCAAAATATGGAAAATATAAATTTTCCTAATAAAAACGTTTGAAAATCCCTGTAATGTGAGTAAGTGTACGAGGGCATTTCGAAAAGTAAAGATACAATGGCTCGCATTCCTTAAAAAAACATTTATTTAGAAAACGTAAGTTACATCTTATTAACTGGATTATTTATTATTTTTCGACATAATCACCCCCGTTAGCCAAAGATTTGTTAAGTCGGGGCACAAGCTTTTGTATCCCACAGTCATAGAAGGTTTCCGCCTGTTGTCGGAAGCACATTTCAACTTCATCTTTGATCTCATCATCGTCGTGGAATTGTCATTGACACTTCCGGTATGATCTGATGCAATTCTTTCAATTTGAGACGTCTATTCGCACGAATTGCTTCCTCCGTTCTCTGAAGAAGGGCATCAGAGATCACAGATGGCCGACCTGTTCTTTGTTCGTCATGAACATCGGTCATCAAATGACGACACCATTTTGTCGATTCCTAATGTTCCCATAAACAGAAACAATTTCTTTGTGAATATCCGCTGGTCGCATGAAGAAACGCACTTCGCATTTGGCGGGATTCGGAACCATTTTAAACACGACCTACTCCAACCAGAATCAACGTTGAAATGCCGAACGACCGCGAGGAGAAACCTAACGGTTCATAGTTAACACCTGTGTTGCCAAAACTTTTCTTTCCCTCCGGCGTACGGTGTATCTTTACTTTTCGAAATGCCCTCGTAAATATGTTCAAATTTTTCAAACTTTAAGACGGGTTACCCGAAACAGGATCTGGCGGGCTTGGACTCAAAATGAAAATTTTATTTATTCGTACATTGAAACTATAGTCGAATGTGCCAATTCCAAAGCATTCTTCTATCTCATACATGTTAATACCTCAAAAAGCGTATTTTTTTTAATTCTGCATTTTCGAATTAAACAAGAACGAAATATCATGCGGCAAGCCAGAAAACTGGCGGGAAACTTCACCGTTAAATATAAGGTGAAAGAAGATATGTAAGTAAACAGTTTAAAAAACATATAGCACATTTAAAAATACAGTTTTGGAAATTACCTTCCAATGTCAGAAAAGTACTCGGATTATTTTGTGCAGCCCTGTATAGGATCAATAGATGTGGATATATAGCATGATAAAATTTAGTTCAGTTAGAATATCCACATTTAGCAATTTTCTCCGATCAATGGAAATGCACTCGAAATCCTTTGTACAGCCCTGCATATTATCTGAAGACTTTTGTACACACCACATATTGAGCTAAAAGGCAACTTAAAACTCACTCGCAGCAATTACCAACCGTAAACGACGCTGTATCTGTTTCTTTGAGTAGCCCTGTATATGAATTTATTTTTATTCCACAAACTTATATTAGTCTACTAAAAATATTATAGTTCAGCAAGAAAATGCGTAACACAATTAAAAACTACCCTTAAGCAATTCACTCTCATAGTCTGTAATACTTACGGATTCCCTTGTATAGCCCTGTATATGAACAAAAGAATTTATAAACACACACGTACTATGAAAAAAATTTAGAAAAACTTAAAAATGCAACTAAAGTTGAAAACGCCCTTATCACACATAGACTGTAAATATCGCACATGTACTGTAACCGATATCTTTTGTGTGTCCCTGTAAATAAACACAATGCACACCACACATTCATGAGAGCACTTTATAGTGAACCTCAGTAATGCATATCATTTTCATTATGTTTGAAATAGGGAAATATCACTAAATTACACTGTAAACGAATTTTACTCATAGAACAATGTGTAACAGAAATCCTTTGTTTGACCCTATAAATCAGGCATGTCAAACACGTGGCCCACGAAACCTCTCTCATTTTATCTGTGATTAATTTAATCGTCACTTAATTTAGAATGATACCACTATTTTTTAATAGCAATATTTGTATTATTTTTCTGTTAGTAAATAAGGGGAATATTTCTCTTCAGAATGTGGTGGCATTCTGATTTTTAAAAAAATCCCGCTCATCTGGCAACAGTGATGTTTATAGACAGATGAGCTCAATTTTACATTTTAGCACAAAAGAATTGTGGATACAAAGATAACCAACCGGAACGTACCAAAGCGCAAGATCTTGAATCTGAAAATTTAAAGATTTGTAAAATTTGTGCATTATTTTACTTATAATTTTTATTTGTTTTATGTCGAATTTATACTTTAGTTTACTACTCCCTTCGATTGTACACCACTTTGCAATATGATTGTACTATATGATTCTTGGTATTATAATACCAAGAAATGTAATGTAAAATTAATAAAATTCTGCGCTAATTAAAAACATTAAAAAAAAAATCAACCTATAAAATTATTTAATAAAATAATTTTCAAAAAGAAAATGTATTTTATTTTAAAAGTTGCCAAGCATTTTTACAAAAATGATTGGAGTGTAAATTTTTAGAATATACTATAAATATGTTTAAAAATTATTTAAAAAGAAGATTTTTGATTTTAAGAAATATGAAAATCAGTTTAATCAATTAACTTCATTTCTAATGACTGACTGATGTTAAAATTATTCTTCAGAATTGATGTACAGTTAATCAAAATTCAGTACGATTCCATATTGAGCAAAAATATATGGATGAGGTTTCGAAATATCTGCAATTACACTCATCAATCGACCTATTTTTTAAAGTATAGTGTGCATTTAGGCCTATTTTAGCTATGTTCGGAAACGCACTTTTATGCAACGTATTTGCACATAGCTGCCAACTTTTGTTATTTTTCAAATCAAATAAACATAATTTGAACCAGAAAATATATTTAATAAATGAAATGAAATAAGTAGCGATAGATACAAGACACATTTTATTAAATGAATTTTCTGGTTCAAAATATGTTTATTTTTATTTTTTACTTGAAGAAAACGCGGAAGATTGACAGCTATGAATTTGCTAGATCAAGATTAATAGACCAAGCGTGTACAATCAATTTCTTAAATAAGTAACATTTAAAATATTCAATTAAATTTTATAAATTTGGTTGATATAAAGCAATTTGGAGCAGATTTTTTCAAAAAATAAAATAAAACAAACTATATATAACAACTTTTTAACTTTACGTGAATAGTTTCTTCACATGGCTATGATTTATGCGTACAAATTTTATTCTGTGCAATGGAAATAATATTAAATACTTTTTTTTTATGTGGCCCACAGCTTAACACATGTTGCATAATTTAGCCCGCGGCTGTAAACGAGTTTGGCATGCCTGCTGTAAATGAATAATTAATGCTTTGCACCCCATATTCTACAAAAATCATGTTTTAATGCGCTTCATAATAATATACCAATTTCATCATGTTTTAAATGACGTAGCATCATCAAAATGCACTTGAAACGATTATTTCCCATTGACGGTAATGTAACGGGATACTTTTCACTGTCCCTGTAAAAAAAACTATAAGTGCTACACAATTCAGTTGAAATAGGGAACATGCTATAGTAAACATCAATAACAAACAACGTCAATACAAAAATTTCAGGGCGATCCGAGTATTTTTACGCTAGAGAGCACGGACAGACGTCATACGGCAAGACAAACCGAAGTCATAAACACTTTTCAACTAGGTTGGAAAGTGTTAAAAAATGCAGCATAGCAGTGCCACCTGTTATATGATTTACACGAAAACTTAATCAACACTTATCCAACTTATGTGAAGGTTTAACAGAATATGAAGTTTGATGAAATTTTGTGCATTTGTTCTTGAGATATGATTATCGCTATAATCGTGTAAATCTGGAAAAATGCAGCATAGCAACACCACCTGTTAGGAGATTTACACCAAAACCTAATCAGCAACAATTTATGTCAATAATCTAAATGAATCTTATGTTTGAGGAAAATCCGTGCATTAGTTCTCGAGATAGAGCTATTGCGGAAATCGTAAAAAATGCAGCATAGCAGCGCCATCTGTTGGGCGATTTACGCCAAAAACAGATCAGCACCCATTTGTATCAAGGACTAACTGAATCTAAAGTTTTATTAAGTTCCATTCTTGAGATAGAGCGCCCACAAAATTTTTGTGACATACACATTTTCTAAAAACAGTCAAATCGTGTTCAGAACCTTCTAAAATTTTTTACGAATCCAATACTTTCTTCTTGTAAAGATAGAAGAAAGTAAAAACAAGAACGAAAAATCATGCGTCAAGCATAGATTATATAGCACTTTCCAACGCTTCCAAAATAATTTTACAAATCATACCGTTTAATAAGCTAAAAGCTAACATCTAAGTAAACAATTTAGAAAACGCATAACATATTTAAAAACATAATTTCAGGAATTTCCAACATATACAATATTCGGAAAAATATCCGAATACTTTTATTCAGCCCTGTATCGGATCTATAGATTTGTATATATACTACATAGGGTGATAATTTTAGTTCACTTAGGAAACGCGTAGCACAGTTTAAAATTCTCCGTCTGGAGTTTGTCAATAAACAGAAATGTGTTCGCGAACTTTTGTGCTGCCCTGTATAGGATCTACAGAATTTATACACACCACGTAATAGACAAAAAGCCAGTTAAAATTAAAATCGCGTTCAATAACTTAAAACGCACTTCCAGGAATTATTGTTAACAGACAGTAGAGAATTCTTTTGCGTGTCCCTGTAAATGAACGATGACTGCTATACACACAATATTCCGTAGTAAGCCTCTTGTAATGCACCTTAGTGATCTATATAAATTTCAATGCGTTTAAAATAGTGAAACATTATTTAAATAAACCGCAGACGATTTTTCTCCATAGACGTAATGTAACGGAATTATTTTTACTGTCCCTGTAAAGTAACTATAAGTGCTATGCACACCCTGTTCCATATTAAGCTTCTTCTAATGCACCTTAGTAATATATATAAATTACAATGTGTTTAAAATAGTGAAACATTATTTAAATAAACCGCAAATGATTTTTCCCCATAGACCGCAATGTAACGGAATTCTTTTGAGTGTCCCTGTAAAAAAAGTATAAGTGCTACACACTTCCGTTGAAATAGGGAACATGCTATAGATAACGACAATAACATATAAAAATTGCAGAGCAATCCGAGCATATTTACGGGAGTTAGAGCACGGACAGACGGCCAGACGGCAGACCGCCAGACAGCCAGACGGCAGACGGCCAGACAAACCGAAGTCATAAGCACTTTTCAACTAGGTTGGAAAGTGCTAAAAAGGGGGAGGACTTACCAGATACTATTTGAGAAACAAGTTCCTTCAAGCCTTTTTAAAGGCTTGAAAGAGAGTTGAAAGGGAGTTGAAGTAGTTTGAAAGGGAATCGAATTGTTATTGGTGGGATATAAAAGGAAAGATTCTATCTCATATTGAAGCCTTGGTGTTAGTAACATAAAGAAACAGTGGGATAGCTCTTGGTTAGCCTCTCTTTCCGTTTCAAGTCCTTTTTCAGAATTAATGGAAAAAGTAACTCATGTCTTTCTACCATAGTTCTACCATGATATTTTAAAAGGATAAGTATTATGACTTTTGCACATTTCTGTCAATGGTCGGGTACAAATAACAAACTAGCTATTTTAAGCGGATTTTGAGTGACTTGAAAATCGCGAAACGTCATCCTGAAGTATTTATAATATATATATGCAAACAGATATTTTTAAGTAACAAAATTAATCTTGAAACAAATATAAAATGTTATTAACAATACTGCATATTTACGATTTCGGGCTCATGCCCCCCCCCCCCCCAAAAAAAAAGGAAGAACCCGAATTTACCTCTAATACCTGGTTTTGGGCTTCGGCTTAAAAAAAAAAAAAAAGAGAGAGAGAGAACCCGAATTTACTTCCAATATCTATGTTAAAATTTTAAAGACTTCACAGACACGCTGTATTCACATTCAGTGTGTGCGCATCTAATTTATATTTAAGGTGGTTCTCAAATAATCTGCTCAAGGATGCAAAACTTTGACATATTTTCAAACGCAAAGGCATAAAATTGGCAGGTCTGACATTGAAGCGATTTGAGTTTTCCATTATTTGATAAATATATTATTTATCGAGCTATAAGCAAATCGTGTCACGTGACAACACGTTTTTCTCCATTCTGGCGCTGAAGCATCGGGAATTCGGTTCAAAACGCCGACTTTGACAGTGTTTTCTGAAAATTCTTCTGCCTTTATCAAAAAATGGAAAACGTGTTTCGATTGCAAAGTTTCTGAACAACAATACCTGTTCATTTGATTTCGTTCAGAACAAAAATGAATTTAAAAAAATCCCTGACGGCTCGGCCTACAGGCACAGGTAGATTTCGAAGACGCAGACCGTGGGGCGCCTGTTTGTCGGGAATTGCGGAAGAAATGACCTTTTTGCGATGATGCGGCAGTTGGAACCGCCTACTTCGAAACCTAACTTGTTTGCAGGCGGAGCCAGAAGGGATTTTTTTTTTAGCTATAAGAGTTGGTCCTATAAAAAACTTGTCAATATAAAAGTTTTAGATAATATTAAGACGATTAATAATAAATTTACGTGGATTTGATATCTTGTGAATTGACGAAGCTATGATTTTTTTTCTTCTAAAACCCCCCTTTCCCCCCCCCCCTTGGGGCCATTTTTAATTATATCAAAAATCTGTCATACATACATTTTCGGCCCTTTTCCTAGAAGTAATAATAACTTTAAACGGATTCGATACGTATAATAATTAAGAGATTATGGGTTTTTTTCTGTTTTCACAAAAGCCCCCCCCCCCCCCCCTTGGTTCGATTTTGCCCATTAACGAACTTGACCGAGATTTTATGCCCTTTGATTTTATGTATCAGTTTGGAAGAGATTTATGCAGAATTTTTCCAGTTATCGTGGTCAGAAAAAAGTGACATAGATAGATAGATAGATAGATAGATAAAGTTTTGAACTGGGGATGTTTTTGTGTTCTGGGAGTCATGATCGGCGTAGATCTGCAAAAATTTTTCAAAATTTCCAACTTAGGTGAGAATGTAATAGGTAGTATTTCTTACGAAATCTACTTAAAAACGTGTCTGAAAGTAGCCCCTTTGAATTTGAGAACAGCCGAACGTCGTCGCTCGGGCAAGAACAGTTTGCTTGCTTCGTTACTAACAGCTTTTGGATGCCACTAAATTGTATCTGTAAATTTTGCTTTATTAATGAACCAACATTTTTCGGTTATTTAAGAAAAATATTTTAGTATGGAAAAAGTTATGTTTTGTCCCTATTTTTAGTTTATTGTGTCAAAAAAAACAAAAAAACAAAAACGAAATTGTTAAGGGGGTTAACGAACAATAAAGTTTTCGCATTCAAGCGAAGCAAAGATAAACACACAAAAGGAATAAAAGTGAAAACACGCGATAAGTATTTTTGAGCTGTTTGAAAATGTTTTTATCTAGAAATCTCCATTTTTAACTCACATTTCTTGAAATAGCTCGTGACTATTTTGAGTAGCTCTTCATTTATTTAAAGTATGAGAGTCTGGCGTTATTTAGTAAGCTTCAACAAAAATTTACGGAAGAATTTACGGAAGAATCTTCGCTCCGTGTAAAGGATATCGAGGAAAGGTCATGAATTTTACGGGCGATTTAAGCAATTGCGTTTTCGCTATTAAAGCTCTTTATCAGTGAGATTTCAAATTCAAACCGTTGGCCGTGTGATGGATTCGTCTTTATAAAATATCTCCCCAGTAAATTAATATTTTTAACTTCTTTTTTTGTGTACTCTTCTTGAAGGATGTCTCCCTTTTCGTAGTATAGGGTAAGTCTAGTAATCGTTTTGAAAATCAGAATTTTTTTGACGGATTTACACGTTTCAGACACTGGAGATTCCGAAAAACATATTTTTAGAAAAAAAAATTTGCCATCCGTCTGTCTATGTGTGTGTCTGTGTTAGAGTCCTGCATTGGGTCGGGTTGGCGCTATATTTTTTCGTTGCGGTTCGGGTTCGGGTCGGGTTGACTCCTACTTTTTTCTTGCGGGTCGGGTTCGGGTCGTGTTGCGGGTTAGGGTTGACCCGCTTTTCCAAAGAAAGTACACAATATTTTTGCAGGTTAAAAATATGTATACAACAAGACCTCCATAACGGACACTCTCGAAAATAGACCTTTTACGCTACTTGGAAAGGAGCAAAATATGCATTATTTTAATCACTTGATCATAACTCACTTTTTATTTAAAAAATGTTTTCTGTGCAACAATTTGCGAATGTCAGCGACAAATCTCAATTGCAGTGTCATAGATTTTTCCATTGACTCTTGCTAATAAAACAAAACAAATTGCTAACTCACGAAAAGAATAAATTTTCTTGTGGTTCACGCTTAACGCATTATTATAATCTAATGTTTTAATACCGGATATCTTCTTTGTGGACTACTTTTTCATAATTGTATTGAAATATGGATTAATTTTCTGTTCCTTCGGTTTCGGGAAGGATTCGGGTATAAATATTTTGGGTTTCAGGTCGGTTTCGAGTTGACTTTAAGCAGGATTTTCAAGTTCGGGTCGGATACACAACCCGACCCGTACAGATTTTTAATTCCTTGTGTAGATTCAATCTTTCGACAAAATATAAAAGTAGTGAAATAGTGACTACTTTTGAAAAGTAGTTTGTAGTCGCTGCTTTTTAAAACAAGTAGTTGTAGTTAACTACATTTTTGATAAAGTAGTTGTAGTTTGCTACTAAAAAAAGTAGTTTTTCAGACCCCTGATTTATTCACATTCAAATACGTATTTATTATAGTTCTGTTAAAACGTTTTGTGAAAATCCCAACAATCCGACAAGCTAAAACCTAAATATGAGCCGGAAGAATTATTCAAGGTTGAACCTGACTCGCAGAAAGAAATTAAGTCATCCCGACCCGAAAAAATAAATAAAAGCAACCCGACCCGCTGCAGGACTCTATTCAACGATCTCGAGGTGTCCATACTATTCCGAGGTTTCACTATATTTGAATATTAAAGAATATAGATTTGTCCATTAATCTATATAAAATATAAAATTGGTATTAGAGATATAATTGTACATTATTTTTCATTATAGCATGAAAACGTAATTTATTGTCCTTTCATTGCGGGTTCGGGTAGCGTTGCGGGTCACCGAAAATTATTTTTGCGGGTTCGGGTCGGGTTGCGGGTCCAGAATTTTTTTATCGGGTTCGGGTCGGGGGTTGATTTTAAATGGAATTTGCGAGTTCGGGTCGGATACAACCCGACCCGTGCAGGACTCTAGTCTGTGAGTCTGTGAGTGTGTCTGTAAACGCTCTATCTCCCGAACAAATTGAGTTAGAGACTGGGAATTTGGTATGTACTTAGTATATAATGATGGGAAGAAGCTTATTGAATTTCAGTCACCTCGATTATCCGGAACTATTTTTTTTCGGACTTTCGAAATATTCGTTCTGATAAAAGGTATACAAAAATTTTCGAAAGTGTTTATTTTAAGGAGTGAAATAAAAAAACAAATTTTTCATAAAGAATGAAGTTGATCGAATGGTTAGTTGGCAAGATATTTTCTCGTGACCCTGTATTTGATTGCAATTGCAATTGAAAGGTATATTTGAATTGGAAATGAGCCACATAATAAACTGTTAGTTAATAGGAGTTATGAGGATGTTTCTTTTCACTAATAGACTATTTCAAGCCACGATTTCATTCCAATTGCAATGCATTTTAGAAACATGTTTTATTTTCATATTTTATATTATGCATATTCATGATGGGTAAGTAATATTTCTAAAACATATACTTAATTTCATGTGAAGTGTTAAATTCTTACACAATTTCTCTAAGATTTTAACACATAAAAAATTGTAAATTTAGCATATATTTTAGAAATATTTTGACAACTAAGAAAGAAAGAGGCATCCTTTAAGAAGAGTACACAGAAAAAAGAAGTTTAAAATATTCATTTGCTAGGAAGATATTTTATAAATACGAATGCATCAAATACCCATAGGTTTAACATTGGCGAGGGGAATTTGAAATCTCACTGAAGAAGAGCCTTAAAATTTTTATATGGGAGTAAAATTGCAATAACGTGAGTTCACGCAAAAGATTTCAGAAGAATCTAGTTTGAGAAAAAATAAAGGAGAAGGACTTATGTATTATGCATAGATTATGAGACTGTTTTCAAATCGAAACTCTTCTACTTTCATGAAGACTTCAGAAAAATCTAGTTTGAGAAAAAATAAAGGAGAAGAACTTATGTATTATGCATAGATTATGAGGCTGTTTTCAAATCGAAACTCTTCTAATTTCATGAAATTATATTTACTGGGTCACACAGGTATTTTTTATTCAAGTTTTAATCGATTTTTTTTTTTTTTTTTTTTTTTTTTTTTTTTTTTTTTTACAAACGTAACGTAACGAAACTTTCAGAAAATGCCGTCAAAGTTAGTATTTTGAACCGATTTTTTGGGCTTTACAATGGCAGATCAACCATAGCAATTAACAAGAAATATCGAATTTATAGAAAAATAAGAAACCCTGTTCGATGCTTAGGCGCACCTGAAAGTTAATATCTGAAAGTTTCAGGCAAAAAAGAATTAAAATGAGTTTGTGAAAGTGTTCTCAGGGGATTCCCTTTTAGAGAAACGTGTTTTACCCGTAAAAGCATGGCATTTACGAGATTTGACCGTTTAGCATGAAAAAGTGTTATTTCCCGAACAATTACTGCCACAGTTTTTTAATCACTTAGTCTGAACGGGATATGCCTAAAATCATGTTTTTGCAGACCATACATTTTTCACTTTCTAACATTCTAAAACTGTTTTAGACATTTATATTGTTGTATAAAAAACATGTAAAAAATCATCAAAAATCCTGGCAGTTTCAATTTTAAGGGATTTCATAAAGAACGGCAGAGAAGAATTCGGTGACTAGCATGTTAGCGTTGAAATTTCATAATTTGAATAATTTTTTATTTTATTCGAAAAAAAATTATATATGTATAGTAACTTATAAATATTTTAACAGAAACAGATTTCTACAAGTTTCAAATACACGAATCCAAATTACAGCTCATTCCACGTAGTATATAGTTCTAATTTCTGTTTTAACCCTTAACTGATGTTGGGGCGAATTTGAACAATTTTCTCCTCGTATCATTTCTTTATCCATCAGTAAGATTCAGATAAAAATAATAAACTGACAGATACAGCCATGTAAAAATACCACTGTTTTCATAGAAATTCATTTTGGTTTTTAGTTATAAGGGGGGGGGGGGGGGAGTTAGTTCTAGCTGGGGACGAAATGGCACCCTGACGGCCGTTGCGCACAAAAATTTCATGGCGCCAGTTGCTGGTTAAAAACTACCCATATTGCAATTTGTTTTGCAACTATTAAAAATGAATTTAACAATAGAAATTCCAAACTTTACATCTACAAAATTCCTAAACTATTTGACCGAATGACTCTCCGTTTGATATACGAAGGTAACATTTATCGAAGAACACAAATAGGATAGATAATAGCCATGTAAAAATATCACTGTTTTCATAGACATTCATTTTCGTTTTTAGTTACACAGTAAATAATTTTGCAGCAAAGTAACCGGTCGAATGACCGTACATAACCGTAATTTAACGCTATTTTGACAATAATATTGCTCATATTAGAGTCAGAATACTGCTAAATTACGGTTATGTAACCGTTTTTTATAAAAACGGTCGAATGACCAGTTTGCTGCAAATTTTTTACAGTGTATAATATACTAGCTGGGGGCGAAATGACACCATGACGGTCGTTGCGCGCAAAAATTTCATGACGCCAGTTTCAGGTTAAAAACTATCCATATTGCAATCTGTTTTGCCACTATTAAAAATTAATTTAACATTAGAAATTCCAAACTTTACGTCTACGTAATTCCTAAACTATTTGACCGAATGACTTTCTGTTTGATATACGAAGGTAACATTTATCGAAGAACAGAAATAGGATGTCAAAATTAGGTGTACACAATTTCACTATGAAAAAGGCCCCAAACCTTGTTTTTTATTTTTTAAATAAAGTTAAAGAAGACATAATTTCCAATCGAATGGCTATTTTCGTTTTTCTCTGCGTCTATTTGGAGATAAGTTAAATGGGGGAGGGGGAGGGGGTCCTTTTCTCCCCGTCCAACTGTTCATACATGCAATTTTCGTACTGATCTTGTTGCAAGTTGCTACAAAAGGAAATTTTATTCTAATTCACCACTTTTTCCTAAATGGGTCGTATAAAAATTTAAAAAGTGTAACATTTTAAAATGAATGACAGCACTATTTCATCAACATCGTTTTATTTCGTACCTAATTTCGAACACTTTTGTAATTTGCATTGCCTACTTATCTGCAACAGGTACGAAATTAAAGCGCGTTTCAATCTTTTTAGGATACCCTGTATATATATATATATATATATGTGTGTGTGTGTGTGTGTGTATGTACATATAAACAGGGTGTCCCAAAAATATTGAAACTCGCTTTCATTTTTTTTTAACCTGTTGGAGATAAGCAGGCAATATAAATTGCAAAAGTGTTCAAAATAAGGTAAGATTTAAGATTATGTTGATCAAAAAATCCTGCTACTCATTTTCAAGAAATGACACCTTCTAAATTTTTATACGGTCCCTGAATCCTACACGTTATATTTACAAACATTTTTTCCCAGATATAAGAAGCAAAACAGTAAAAATTCCATTCTTCTACGACCGAAACTCACCAAGTTAGAGTCTTTGGGACACCCTGTAATGTTTGAAAATAAAAAAAAACTTTGAAATTCTCCACAAAGTCCTTTCGGAAGCCTTTCAAGTATTTTTCCCCCTCTTAAAAGAAAAAAAAAAGCGACACCTTCAATAGCGACATTGCTACATTTTGTAAACAAATAATTTCTAGTGAATCCAAGTCAAGAATGTTAAGGCAGAAAGGTGATGCTCGCAACCCCCTCTTATAAATCGTATGTGACGCGTGCCGCTCTACTTTATGAATGAGAGGCTGAAGGCGCGCGAAAATGAAGGGCTACGCGAGCAGGCGCCGATGAGATCATCCCCGCATGCCTGACGCGCATATATAGAGATACAAATACCAGCTACAAAATACTTTCGGAATCAGAAACGGGATCAAAATACTCCCTTATTGGTAACCTGCTCATAAGGAAGAAAAAGAGGTAAGAAATTGGCTGAATAGAGTTTGAATTACCTATTTTATTTCCAAATATATTTTAACACTAGAACCGCGGAAAATTTTACTCAAGTTTTATAAAAAAATATTTTATACCAGAATTTTTATTTACAACCAACTATTTAACTTATTTATTCAACTTATTTTTTTACGGTATATATTTAACTTATTTTATTAAGAAATTTCTGATGCGAATCGACAATTATTTATTTGGTACGGATCAAAATGACCGGTCATCGCGGTTCTAGTGTTATGAAAATTCTATATTTATTTGTTTTGGGAATATTCGCAAAAATGTTTTATAGTAGTTTGCGTGTTAAAAAGCGAATGGATGTTTTTCGAGAATGAATGTATTTTGAGAATTTTTTATTGTTCTTGTCTTACCTATTGGGTGATTGCATAACTTTTGTACCTATGTTTAATAACTGGTTTTTAAAATGATGTTTTATAATTAAATGGGTGACTGGAGGAAGTGCCTATGTTATAAATTTTGGAAAGTTGAGTTTTTTTTTGGAAAAGGGTCTATGTGGAATGATGGATTATAACCCAGTGTTGAAATTTGCAATTTCATAATATATTGAGTTGTTCGAAAAATTCGTGCCGTTTGGGAAGATTAATTCGTACCGAAAATTATATCATTTAATTATTAGACATTAATTCCGATAGCTAATCTCTACTAATTAATGGGCAGGATTTTCCGGTACGAATTCATTTTCCCAAATGGCATGGATTTTCCGGACAATGCAATACAAGCAGGGCCAGCGTAATGTCGCGAGGGACTCTGGCAAATGACTTCGTCTCTGACAGCAATACTGGACTGATAAAAATTACTTTTAAATTGTATATAGCACAGAATAGTTTATAATATAGATTATAAAATGTATGAAAAACACCATGCTACTTCTTTCACATGTAATGTGTATAATTATTTTTAATTTCTAAAAATCTCCTGTCCTTTACAATATTTTATATATATAATTTTTGCGTACACGGTTGCTTTCCGGATCCTCAAGTCTTTAAATTCCCCGTCAACTTTGGTTGTAAGAAATAAAATTAATACTCACTTTTTTTTTCACTAAAAAATTTAAAAACAAATTTTAAGCAATAGTATCATTTTATGTTAAAAATGTTGGAAAGTTGAGTTTTTTGTTGGAAAAGAACGTATGGATGCATGCTAGTGTTAAAATTTGCAATTTCATAATATGCAAGTTTGTTTACTTAAATAATAATAATAATAAAGGAATTAACTAAAATATTATTACTTTCAAATTGCAATTTCACAATATACAAGTTTGTTTACTTAAAAATAATAATAATAAAGGAATTAACTAAAATATTATTACTTTCAAATTGCAATTTCATAATATACAAGTTTATTTACTTAAATAATAATAATAAAGGGATTAACACAAATATTATTACTTTCAAATTGCGATTTCATATAATATACAAGTTTGTATACTTAAAAAAATAATAATAAAGGAATTAACTAAAACATTATTGCTTTCTTTATTCAGTTAACTAGATTTTTATGACTCTTCCATGCTCAGCGTGAAGACAAGGTTGTACTAGGTGCTCCAGGGCATCGCTCATCATTTTTTTCTCATTTCTGTGAAATTTTTAATTGTAACACAGGCCCTTCTTTCAGAACCATTCATTTGTTTTTAAAATAATGTTTTATAATTGACTAAATATGAAAACAATGCAGATTTTCGGATTATTGATAAAATATTCAGGAATTTTTAATTGTCTACAGCTCTCACTCTCGCATTGTTATGTTAGTATATAACACACATGTGTGTGAGTGTACACACTTATGTTAGTATACAGGATGCTCCTTCTTATCGTTGCTCAATAACTAATTCCTTATCGTTTTAGAGTTATACTTCCCATTTCAAAAAAGTTTTAAATGTTGTTCATTATCTTACGAAAATCCATTTTTGTCTGAATAGTTTTTTTTTTTAAGTTTCGAAATTAAAATTCTTATAGGGTGCCTGGGTGCCATACGTTATATTTCGTAAAACTTTCATGCTCAAATAAGTATGACAGTGCAAATTTCATTTCTGTGCTACCAACTCTTATACCGAGATACGATACTTTGAATTTTATGAATTGTTAATGTTTTCTGACTTTGAAAACGTATTTTTCCGTTTTCAGTTGAACACTATTTGGAATTTTTTTTCAACCTATTTGTCTAACAATTTCTCGCTTTGGTATCAGGGCTTCCTATTTTCAGGGCTACTAACATGCTTCATGCTCAAAAAATATGTTTAACAGACAAACATGCAAAATTAACATTGTTAACAATAACATTAAAATTAAGATTATTTCTTTACTCTTTCATGTATAAATTAACTTATGCGGCTGGGTTGAGTTGAGTTGAGAATGAATGACATTCGAAAAACAGGTATTCCAGACTGAGGACACTAATTAATGGACTATAAAAACCCTTCGGAAACGTTTCTGAAAAATACGGGCAGCGAAAAATACTTTGTTTTTATAAATAATTCTTTAAATTTTGGAAATGTATTGGTTTCTGGGGATTCAAAAGACAATGGAACACGCTATTCGGAATTTCGGATAACTCAGAAGATAATATTATATTTTCGTTCGTGGTCATAGTATATTTTCATAAAATAAGAAACATTGGTCATGTTTTACAGTGTACAGTATTCAAAGACGGAAAGTCAAGTGACAAGAAATATATTCCGTTTAAAACAGGCTTTCGTCTTAACATGAGTGTCTTGTATTCCTTCCGTAGAGACCACGTGTAAGACAGATTCCGTTTTCATAGGATTTACTGTATTTTTATGTTCTTATTTAGAAGCCGCTGTCCCGCTTTTTGTGACAGTATGGACCTGGCAAACTACATTAAGCTCGTCCTTCGATCTCAGAGCTCCGAACCCAACTCTTTCCGCTTTTCAAAATCTTTAATTTTGCTTTTAAATTTGTCCGGTGACATCGTTTTGTTTATTTATTATTATTTTATTTCCGGTCCGGTCAAGTGTGTCGGAAAGGTTATAGGGACCTTCAACGGGCTCGCGGAATGCCTGTTTTAATCTTTTGCCCAATGCAGTTAATGTTGTCTTTTTCCAATAAAGCTTATTCAGAATTCGTACAGCAGTTTTTGATTTATTCTGAGATTTTTTAATTTTTTTCTTTACGTTCTGATGCGGCAATTTTTTTTTTATATTCGTTAAATGAATTTGGTTTCAAGCTTGCAGTTTAGTAAATTTTGCGCTCCTCCATTTTTTAATTTTTAGAGATTTTTAGCGTTTTTCGCGTTTTACGGTGATTTTTTGACAGTCGTGAAAGAATTTCGGTTACAATGTTTTAGCCCAATATAGTAAATTATTCCAACTGTGATTTTTGATTTTTTTTTTTTTTTTCAATTTTTCGCGATTTTTTTTTCGTTTTACGGCGATTTTCCCGTATTAGAAAAATGAATCTGTTTCTAATCTTTTAGACCAATATAGTTCGTTGTCCTCTTTTCAGTAAAATGTAAGCGGAATTGGTACAGCGGTTTTTGAATTTTTCTCGATTTTTTATGTGATTCTTTTAAAGTTTTTCGCATCTTGCGGGGATTTTTTAACATTCGTAAAAACAATTCGGTTTTAAACTTAATGTTCCAGACGAAACAAAATTTCACTAGTATCTATAAAATGAAACAGGGAAATACAGGTTTAACTGTGAAAATTGAAAAAAAGAAAAAAAACAGTTAAGGGTTAAAAGTTCTTTTCAGTAAAAGTTAATATATAAGTTATATTATTTTTTCCGTTATCGGAGTTCAGTACATACAGTAAACATAATCCTTTTATTCACAAAATGAAAATAATAGTGACGAACGAATTTTTCCTTATGCTAATCCACAGAAAACAAAAAGGTTTTCTTTCCATGATGGGATAGGAGTCCCTTTTATCATCCATAACACAACATTAAATTGTAATCAAAATAGGAATTATTTGAATTTGGGCTATTTTCAGTTATTTTGTAATCATTGATTTTACAGTGAAATTTCATCATTTTGATTTTATAATAAAACATAGTATTTCATATCCATTTATGGAATCACATGCAACCTAAAGGCAAAGTGATTTTATATAGTGGTGCACTTTCATACATGTTTTCCATGCATTCTGATTTTCCTGTATAACTTTAACATAATTTTAATATACTTACAAGGACGCTATTTCAAGAGTTTGTTGGGGAGGAAAAGGCAAAGTTTTCTTTGAGGGGGGGGGGGGAAGGGGTCTTTTGATCTTGTTGCACACAGCTGAGAAACGATTGCAGTTTTATTCGCACACAATATTTTTTAAATTAGCCAAAAGTGATACATGAGTCTCGCTTTCAGAATGTTGAACATCAAGGCTTTAGCAAAATTATTTATAATTATTAATTTCTGTGAATGTTTTTCTTTATCCATTCATTTTTTTGGCCGTTGATCATTTTCCCGGAAATTTCTTTTCTCTCTTCGTCATTCTTTTTTTTTTTTTTCTGTCACAAAACATCATGATTTCTCCAACAATGTGTTTATTTTATTATTATTATTATTATTATTATTATTATTATTTTAGTCTGACCTGTGATTGATAAATTTTCTGAATTATCAAATTCCTTGGAGAGGGGAGATTTATCCACTTAACATTCCCCCAATGGCGCTCCTTCATGTTTATTATTTAAAGCCGTCAAACTGCAATTTTGTCTAAATATTCATGTTCAGGTATTTGTTTTGCCACTCGTGCTTGTTTTCTTGAAAATTGACAGAATCAAATTTCCCTTCAACAGAATCCTCAAAATGTGATATGCTGAAGCATGTCCAATTTTGAGGACCTTAAGTCTTATGTCTGCTTAGACTTAAGCGCTCACCGCCCATTATTTTCCATTTTTGTAGGGAGAAAATGATACAGTACCAAGAAGTGTAAAAAAGAAAAAAAAATAGTTTTAAAAAAACTACTTGAAAATTTAGGCTGAATTATTTTATTTTTCGTGGTGAAACGTGTGACACATATAACTATTGTAGCGGGACACATGGGGCACAAAGCCCACTGAAATAAACAAGAACTGTGTATTTACCAGGTTTTAGTTTTATGTTTACATCTTTAAAGAAATCATAATGCATGAGAAAAGAAATTTTACCTATAAAATTTTCTTTTGGATTTTTATAGAATAAAATATAGTAATTTGTATAATACCACATCCGTAGATAATATTAGCGTCATTTTGATGCATCGAATTCAGATTGTTCTAAGCGTTGTACAAAGCTCGCATTTCGCAATGCCAAGAACACGAACAAACGTTGATTTATTGGTATGCACCAAGTATGGCAAACGATGTAATGAAAAAATAAGATTATCTGCTAATTGAAATGGCAATTATTCTTGAAACAGTTGTATAACCTGCATTGCATCGTAGGCTAATTTTCTTTTTGTGAAGAGGGGGGCGAAGGCGCCTTCATCAATCAAATATCTAATATTTATTATCGATTCATGGAACAAGAGTATACAAAAACTATCGAACGAGTTATTTAACTTTGAATGTACAACAAAAGATTAACTGCAAGTTTAATATTAATATGCAATAAAATTGAATCCGATAATATTAACTCTTTTAAAAAAGTGTATCGTTCTCCTAAATAAAAAAAAATATATGATACAGAAATACACAGAAACATTTCCGAAATATGTAGAAACATTTCCGAAATATACGGGAACGTTACTATATACTTTTCCGAAATATACGGGAACGTTACTATATACTTTTCCGAAATATGCAGAAATGTTACTATATACTTTTCCGAAATATGCAGAAACGTCACTAAATATTTTCCGAAATATGCGGAAACATAACAGAACCGATGGGCCACATTGCTGCCCCAGCAGATAAAGTAACGTTTCCGAGTTTTTTTTCACAGTGTAGAGATCTACATCAGACAGTTACATCGTGTCTGAACCCGGGTTAATTTTTGCAGCAGACTTAGGCCAGTCCGGGATCAGGCTTACATTTTGTTCTACATACTCGGGGCGGGCCGAAACTGGGCTTAATTGTTCTCACAAGACTTGCCGAGCAAGCAATTTGTTTTGTAAAAATAGTAATAGCGATAATGAACTTCTGTTAACGGAATATTTGGAAATCTACTTTAATAAATTATATAGAAACATTTTCAAACATCTACTTGTTTATTATTATACAGCTTCAAAAGTTATGCTGTTTTTAACCAATTTTTTTATTTTATTCTAAACTACATTAATTTTTTTTAAGTCTTTATTTCAGTATCTAAGAGTCTAAGTGAAATGTTGTAATTCTGTGGCTTGCGAACATAATAATAATCTGAAATGTACTGTAAATGTTTCCCCTAAATATGTATGCAGTATTCACTAAAAGAATCTTAATTGTAAGTTAAGAAAAATCGGAATATTTTATAGAAATTGAGTCGGGCCGGGCCTGATTTCATTGATTTTTGCACTAACCGGGTCGGGTCTGTTTTCATTAATTTTTGAACTGGCCGAGCCTTGAACTGCAAAATTATAAACGGGCCGGGCCCGGGTCGACCCTTTAGTTTTTACACTGGGTCAGGCTGGGACAAGATAATTTTCGTGGCCGGTCCAGGAAAATTTCGACCCGTGCAATTCTCTAGATCCTAACCCTCTGACTGACACGTGGATAGAAACAAAGGGTTTTTTACTGTGTGCATATGTTTTCCCTTATTGAAATGCTGTATATTTTCATCCTTTTTCTTGATATCATCGCATTTCACGCAAAGGTAAGTCCTTTAAAATATATTAATTTTAGTAAAAGTTGATGTTTGGATGAGAGTGAAGCCCCTGTATTTTTGAGTGAATATCCCTGGTTTTCTGTACATAAATTATTTAAGGCGGTTCTCAAAAAAATAAAAAAGAAAGAAAATTCTCCGTTTACATTTCTGACTCATCTAGACTCATTTTTAAACATAAAATCATGATACTAGGCATGATAATTGAAGCGATTTGTTTATTTCATTTTCCAATAAATTAATTTCATCTTTAGTTATAAAAAAATATCGTCTTAGGACGGCATTTTCTCCCTTTTCCGTGCTGTCGCGTCCCGAAATTCAAAAACGGCAACTTTGACATTAGTTTCTGAAAAAAAGAAAAAAAATGTGCTTACCGAAAAACGAAAAAAAAAAAAAGAAAGAAAAAAAGAACAGTTCGATTCCATAGTTTCTCAATACCTGCCAATTTGATGCGTTTGCGAATAAAAATGAATTAAAAAATGTGTCAGAGAGTAGATTTGGAACAGGATTTGAATTTGAGAACACCCTTAAGGGATAGCATATACTACAGTAAAGTTTGAACGTGGAATTCTGAATAATTCTGTATTTTATATTTAGAATATCTGTTGCAATATAGGCATTAAAAAAGTAAAATTTTTGTATTTATTTTTCACTTTAGTAATCTTATTCACTTTTTAAATTTTATTTCTAGGTACGAATTGAAAAAGAATATATCACAGATTTCAACATGTTATTAGCTGTAATATCTCTGGTCTTTTCATTCATCGATGTCATATCGCCATTCCAGTTTCCTATTAATCAGCATTCAAAAGTCGGAAATATTTTGGAGGGCCACATCCGAAGATCGCCGCACAGTAATGAAGTTGTAGACTGTCACGTGGAGGATATTTTAAATATTATTGCACTTGAAGATGTTCAAATTTTAATCGAGGGACTGGCATCTCGAACTGCAATAAGCCCTTTGCTTATTCTGAGGAAGTTGCATAGAAGAATGCTAAACAGAGATGGCGTTACTGAGGTATTTCATATTTCTATACTAATATTTTAATACAAATACAATACATTTAATGCAATTTACTTCTTGTAATTAAAATGAAACAGTTCTTCTTTTAATTGCTAGAAGGCGTAAAATAAAAACTTTATAAACAGTAAAATAAGTTTTATTAGACTGTTGGCATGTTTCGGCTCCATCGGAGCCACTATCAAGACAAATAAGAATATTCTAGACTTGCACGCCCTATGAAGTTATTATTTGAAATGCCATCGTTTCATTTTTCAGGCGTACTTTTTCAAATTACCCAGATTATTATTATGTTCTTTTTACTTGGATGTTTAGTTCCATATTGGTAACCATGGAATAATTCGAGCCACCATTTTGGTAAATTAAAGGATGCTGCACCGTTATATATTACATTTTTAAGTGTTATGATCTGTGTGTTTTCTCTTATAATGGATGGATAGTATAGCTTGGAGGATAAATTAATGATCTTAGTTTTATTGTATGATTTTATTGATAATTTCTACTAATAATAATATTCATAATAAGTAATAATAAATAAAATGATAATCAAAGATATGATATACTTTCAATGCATCATATTTTCATTAAAGTAAAATCATCCCCCCCCCCCCCCAAACAATAGTATCCATTCATTATAAGACAAACCATAGCGATTATAAGACTTAAAAATACAATATGTAACGATGCAGCATCAAATGGTGGGCAAATGGCAGCATCATCAACTTACCAAAATGGTGGCTCGAGTGATTCCATGGTTACAAGTTACAAATATGGAAATAAACATCGAAGTAAAAAAAAAAAATAATAACGTGCGTACTTTGAAAAAGTACGTGAAAAATTAAATGATGCTGGCGTTTCAAATAATAACTTCAAAGATCGTGCAATTGTACAATATTCTTATTTGTTTTGATAGTGGCTCCGATGGAGTGGAAACATGTCAACAGTGTAATCAAACTTATTTTACTGTTTATAAAGTTTTTATTTTACGACTTTTAGAAATTAAAAGAAGCCTATTTTATAAGATGTTGTAATTTGTTATATTTTTATGAAACAGTTCTATCAAAATGGTCGGAACATAGGACATATCGGAACTCGAAACAGAGTTTGAACACTTTCTGAAATAGTTAGAAAGTATGTTTGATTTTTGTATGGTTAATTTTATAAAAGCTTCTCCACCGTCTAACTTTCCCAAGATGTCTAGATCAAAACAAAATAATTTGAGAGCGGATTTCATAAAAAAATTTAGTCACACTGATTCATCTGAACATTAACATTTAACATATCGCTCAACAGCAAGTAAAGTGAAGCAACTCAAAAATGCTATATTTCCCGGCAGTGACAAAATCAGGGATGCCATTTTTCAGCCGAACGGCGGATTTTCGCTTTATTATTATTTTTTATTTAAAAAAAAATAGTAATTTTATCAATTGATCCCGGAAGAAAAAATATTAATTTCGTCAATCGGTCCTGGAAACAATGGCGAATTCCGTCAATTACATAAAAAAGCGTGAATTTCGTCAATGGGTCACGGAAAAGAAAATCTCGCATTTCATCAATGGGTCGCGGGAAAAAAATCGCAAATCGTCAAACGATCGCGAAATAAAACTGCAAATTTCGTCAAACGATCGCAAAATAAAATCGTGAATTTCATTAAACGATCACGAAATAAATCGCGAATTTCATCAATCGCTCGTGCAATAAAACAACGAATCTCATAAATCGATTGTGAAAAAAAAGCGAATTTCATCAATTAATCGCAGAAAAAAAATGTTTCATCAATTGGTCCAGGAAAAAAAAAATTGCTAATGTCGTTAATCGGTCGCAAAAAAAAAAAAAAAAAAAATAATAATAATAATAATAATAATAATAATAATAATAATAATAATAATAGCGAATTTTATCAATTAGTCGCAGAAAAAAAAGTGAACTTCATCAATTGGTCGCGGGAAAAAAATCTCTCATTTCGTCAAGGAGTCGCGGAAAAAATCGTAAAAATCGGCAATTGGTCAAGAAATTTGCAATTTATTTTCTTCATAGGAATTTAAAAAAAAAAAAAAAAAATGAATTAATGAATTAATGCTAACGAAAGTCGCAAAAAACCTTATAATGATCGATCTCTCTCCGTCCACAATATGAATGTCAAAAATTGTTAAATTTATTTTATTAAACTCTAAAATCTAAAAGAAAATAAAACCTCTCTATATTTCTTGCTTTTATGTATATTTAAAGGAGTCTAAAGGAGGACATCCACCTTTTTTGGAAACAATTTTCGATATTCTCTGGATGAATGAAAAAAAAAAGCAAAGGAAATATTTGATGCATATTAGAGGGATGGGGGTGTCTAAGAAATTTAAGCCTCAAACATTAAATCTACTCAAACCTTTAAAGTTTGTTTCTATTATTTCTTAAAATATCAGATTCTGTTATGAATATTTGAAAACGCTAGTAATATGAATGAAGTTGTTTAAATGTTTGACTTTAAAAGAAATTAAGTTGGCATGTGGTTCGGTTTTGGAATATAATATTTTGACCCCCCATCCAGATCTAAATACTTTTGGATAGTTTCAGTATAGTGAAGATGTGTTGCTGGACACAGACAAAATTGACATGGAAGGATCTAAAATAATTCAAAATCCTTTCATTTTTCTTAAACAGGAAGGGAAAGTCTGAAAACAACCCATTCAGAATAAGATTTGACATGAAAGATTTATTACCCTACGTTGCATAAATTCATTTATTTCGACTTATCTTTAACAAACTGTCGTCCATTGTCTTTTGATTCAAGGATCTACATTCATTGTTAGTTTAAATTTTATTTTGATTTTTTGTATTTTCGAAATTAAAATAATAATAATAATAAGTGGTGATCATCCCCCCCTAAACCCAATGACGCAAATTCCCCCTCCCCCTCTCTCCCCAAAAAAATTTCATACATTAACTTTGAGCCTTTCTCCCCTAAACAAAACATCAATTGTAAAACATATTTTACTGATAATTTAATAACAGTATTTTTACGTACTATCACAAAAACATGAAATAAAAGTTTTAACAGCGTAATAAATAATGAAGATATATATTTTATTATTAGCAATCTGATTGTTTCCACATTTGTAAGTCCTGACTGACAAGCCCGGGTTAATACATTTAATAAGCTCCAGTTTTCACTGCAATACAAACATTATTTCAATTAATATAATTCTAAAGATATAATGCAATATTAATGACTGAAATAATGGTTAATACTCTTAATTCATATACATAATCAATTTTTTTTTTTTTTATGTTAGATAAATCAATTCTTTTTAGCATTTAAGATAAAATACATGGAAAACAACATTACAATTTTGCCCATTCGCTCCTTAACCGGAGGATATGAAAATTTTAATTCGTCGTAACATCAGTGCTTGTGCCTTGCTTTCCGCAGGACAACTCTTGCAAGGCAGTACTTGTTTCTCGGAATCAGTATGATAGCTCAATATATTACACTTAATGGTTCATTTTTAAATAATTTAATAACAAATAAATACAATATAAACTTAAAGAAATTTTTTTTATAAAAAATTTTAATCTACACATATTATAAAAAATATAAAACATGTCCCTTCTAAGCATTGACTAATAGATTATTTCTGAACCGTTAGTCTTTGATAAACAGTTTCAATTTCAAAAATATTTAAAATTAGCTGAAGGATTATGTTATACGCCGCGCGTTTGGGTTAAAAATGCTTTTTTGAAGCCGTTACAAAACTTAACTTTTTATATGTTACTGGGTAATATAAGTTATATTTAGTGAAACGATCCTCATGCTCTGACATGCGGGGGAAAAAATCATTTTAGTATGACCAAAAGTTACCGAGTTTCAAATTTGGAAAAATTTGGCACTTAACACAGTGCCTGAAATAATATACGATTTCGATCTAACCGCACATCGCTTTGGGCGCCATGTTAAAAGCGAAAAATTTCCAAATTTTAAACGGTGAGTTTTGGTAGAACAAAACTGTTTTTTTTTTCTTTCATTTGATATATCAGAGCTTCCGGATTGTTTTACCAAATATAACTTATAGGACCCGTAAGCTGTATAAAAAGTTAATTTTTATAACTTATTCATCAGAATTACATTTTTTGATCCAAATTGTGTCCAACATAATTATTTAGCTAATTTAAATACTTTTGCAATTGGAACTATATGCCTAAGACTAACGATTAAGAAATTAAACATTGGTCGACGTTTGGAAAAAACACACTGTATGTTAACAAATATAGAAAACATATTTTGGAAAGAAGAACAATTCTATAAAACAAATTTGATAAACATTTAAAAACAAGTAGAAGTAAATTAAAATAATAATAAACTTCATTTTTTTCTTTCTGCAGACTATTTGGTTTAACATATGAAAAGCATATTTTTTATTATTTTGCGTAAAAGAATACACCAATCTGAAATATATTATTATGTTGGAAAAAGTATTTTCAGAAATGCGAGCTACAAGTTTAAAAAATGCAACTTTTAAGCCACTGAAGTTGTCATATATTCAGAAAAATTATTAAACTCTTGATTAAACTTTTTCCTTCTCTTTGAGAGAGAAGTCTTTAGAATTATCTGACAAAATTTAAAGCATTTTTTCCCCCACATATTTGGTTGCATGAATGCAAAACTAAGTTATAATATTTTGCCTAAATATGAATTATGCTTTATAAATTTTTAAATATAAAAAGAATTGTTTTAGAGATTTTAGGAAGACTCTTTTAAAGAAAAGATCTTGTCTCAATCATCGTCTGAAGAAAAAAAAGAAAAAAAATCGCATAAAACAGGAAATTAAAAAAAATCTAAATTTAAATTTGAAATAAATTTTAATAAATTGTAGTATTAAGAAAAAAATCTGATTGATGTTTGTTTCATCTCGATCAAATATAAAAAAGCCAAAAGATGTAAAAACATAAAAAAATATTGCTAATATAACCAGAAATTAAAAAAGAATGATACATTAGAATTCAAATTATCAACAAACAGAACTTAAATATCTGGGATAATATTTTTTGAAAACTTATGAGTTGAGGTAAAAAATCAAGATGTTAAATTTTCATTTAGACAAAGTTTTTATATTTTTGTCAATTGTTTTTTCTGACTGTTGTAGTCGTGGCAAAAGAATTCATGATTTCCTCATTACTAATTTTGGAAAAAACATCACTTTCAGTAGAAAGAAGCAACAAGTTAGAAAGCCAAACATTCCCCATGCAAGATCGTAGCCTATTTTTTACAATTTTTACACGACTCATAGGTCTTTCTGCAGAACAGCTGAACTGCGAGGGATAGCAGGATTCTGTGAAATACATTTAAATTATTAAATCCAGAAACATGCTTAGTTTACTTATTTTATTTCTTATAAGTTGTAGGAGTAAGTAATTGCAAAAAGTTATGATTAAAAGCAGAATTTTTTTTATTTGTTGCTATCTCGTAGTAAACACCAGTAACTTTTATATATTTTAAGTTATCTACTAAAAGTCAAATATTTTAATAAATAAAGCTACTTTTTTATAAAAATAAATATTTACTTACAAGTATTTAAAAGAAAAATCTTGTAATTTATTACAAAATAAATCTTAAATACAAAGATTGCATATCGTTTTAAGAAGACTAAAATATTAAAGACGAGTCATTTATATCAAAGGTGTATGTACATTTACATGTTTAAGATTAAATCTTAATGCTTAAGATTTCCCAATCTTATTTTTTATACTACCTAGTCATACAGTTTAATTTCCCCCTCCCCCCCCCTAAAATAAACTGTAGATGGATGTGTTTATTTCAGTACATGTTGTTGCCTTATACTGCTTTAACAACATACAATATACTCTTACAAGTACCGATTCTTATAAAATGGCAGACACTACCATTAAAACATAGTCCTAAATCTATTGTAAGCCCCTGTATTCTGTATATGTTTTTCTTTCACACTATAATTTTTTAGTCTTATTACCTAGTAATTAATCCTCCTCCCCCTCCCCAAAAAATCAAATTTTTCTTTAAATTCCTCCCTTCCCCCTAAAATAATTAGTGGCTGGAAGTCTTTTTCTCTGTACACGTTGTTTATCTTATACTGCTTTAATTACATACAATACTACCCTTCTAGCATCATTAAAATATACTGTACTTAAATTCTAGTTTTCTGAAAGTGGTCAAGTAATTTATTTTAGTGTTGTCTCTTCCTCTGAAATGCTTATTTTGTTGTTCTTTCTTATCCCACCCATCAAGAGTGTTGTACTTTTGCACTCGGACCGTACGATACGACTCTGTCAAACACGATAATAAATTACTTAAAACGCTTCTGGAAAGCTATTCCTTTTTTTTACATCTTGTGGTCCTAATTTCCTTTTATCACATCTTGTGATCCTAATTTCCTTTCAGCATGTGTTAAACATTTTTCCAAGCATCACTCCAAGCATTTTTTTATTACCGCACCTTCAAAGATAGCAAGATGAAGAATGGGTTCTCATTGCCCTTATCTAGAATTTAAAGAATGAAACAAACAGGAACATTTCTGGAAATTGAATGTTGAAAAAAAGTTAAAAGTGATTATAAAAAAATTATTAAAAAAATTCTTGATTTTTTTAATAGTAAAAAAAAAAACCGGAAATATTAAGAATTTAAAAATCCCCCCCCCCCAAAAAAGTACTTTTTCTCTAAATTCCCCCCCCCAAAAGTAAATTGTATGACGCACTTTGCGTCACCAAACCCCTCTCTGGGCACCCCTGATAATATTTTTACATTATGTTTCATTAAAAAAAAAAAAAAAAAAGAATATCCGTTGAAATGTGCCTAAATTATAAAAATTTATCACTGCATACAATGAAAAAATTTCCACCTTTTTAACACCTTCCACCATCGTTGAAATGTGTTTATGAATTCGGTTTGTCTGTCTGTCTGGCCGTCTGCACGGGCTCTAACTGAAGCTCTAACGTGCTCTAAGTGAAGATACTCGGATTGTCATGCAACTGATATAGGATATTGATATATGTAATGACATGTTCGGTATTGAAAATGAAGTATGTAGCACTTATATTTCGTTTACAGGGGCACTCAAAAGAATGTCGTTACATTATGGTCTATGGGGAAAAATCCTTCGCAGTGTATTTTAAAGATGTTACACTATTTCAAATATATTGAAATTGATATGCATCACAGAAGTGCACTACAAGATGTTTACTATCGAATATGATACGTGTAGCACTTATAATTAGTTTACAGGGAAACTCAAGATAATTCTGTTATACTATGGTCTATGGGGAAAAGTCCTTTAAGATGCATTTTAATCACGTTACACTATTACAAACATAATGAAATCTATATCAATTTCTGGGGTGTACTAAAACATGCTCTTTCTGTAGAATATGGAGTGTAAAGCATTTATGATTCGTTTACAGGGTTACACAAAAGTATTCGGTTACATACATTAGGTTCTACGGAGGAAAACTGTTTGCAGCGTATTTTAATTACGTTACACTATTTCAAACATAATGAAATTGATTTTCATTACTGTGGTTTACTACAAGATACCTGTTGTAATGATGTGCATAGCATTTGTTGTTCATTTACAGGGGAACACAAAAGATTTCGGATACAGTACTGTATCCGAAGTATTGTCTATAGGCGATATAATTGCTGGACGTGCGCTTTCAGTTAGGTATGCGTTTAACTAATTTTTTTCATACTATGTGGTATGTATAAATGCTATAGTTCATATACAGGGCCACACAAAAGAATTCGTAAGCATTTCTCTGTGTCTGCGTAAATTGCTTAAAGGTTTTTTTTTTTAAATTGAGTTATGCATTTTGAATGTGAAATATGTTTAGTATACTAAGAGTTGTTTCTTGAATATAAATAAAATCATATACAGGACCGCGCAAAGATCTGGATACATAACCGCTTATGTATGATAATTTCTGGAAGTGCGATTTCAGTAGTTTACAGCGTGTTTTTGCCTGAATTAAACTTTAGCTTAATATGTATCATGTATAAAAATCTTTAGATAATATACAGGGCTGTACAAAAGAATTCAAATATATTCCCGTCTATTGGTAGAAACTACTGAAGGTGAATTTTCAACTGTGTTATGTGTTTTCTTACTAAACTAACTTGTAGCATACTATAAACTGTATATACAAACCTATAGATTATATACAGGGCTGCAGAAAAGAATTGGAGTACTTTTCCGGCAATGGCCTGTAATTGCAGAAAACTGATTTTCAAACGTGTTTTACGTTTTCTAAAATATTTACTTAGGCATCTTTATTTACCTTATTAAACAGCGAAGCAAAAATTTTTTAATTAATTCTGGAAGTATTGGAAAGTGTTTCATAATCTATGCTTGATGCATGATTTTATTTTCTTACTTATAATACACATCATTTCTTTATTTTTTGTTTGTTGTCAGATTTATCTTAAATACCAACTTCTTTTTAAGGAAGTTCGACTTTGTATGAAATTTACAAATAAACTGCAAAACAAAGAAAGTTGTCGTCATTAAATAAAATGTTGCGTTTTTTGTGAAACATTATGCAGCACTTAAAGAAATAGATTATGCATCAAATTAGTATATATACGTTCCTGAAGCAATCAAATATATGTAATTTAAATAACTTTATATAAATATTCTTTCACATGCACTTAGAAAAAAATCGAAAATAGCAATTTTACTTATACATGGGATGCTATATCAAAAAGAACAAGTTGAAAATTGTACGTCAAACGTCACAAATGACACTAAGAATTCCAATGGGAAATTTAAGCCTAAGCTTTGAAAATTTCAGAACTGGAAATCCATATTTAGACTCTTTTTCCATTTAATATCTATTTCTCCGGAAACATCTCTAAAAAAACTATCGGTAGATTATATAATTGCTATACAATTTTAGTATACAAATTCGATTTTTAAATTCAGTAATACGGAAATAATATGATTCGTATTATAACTAGTTTTATAAATATTCAGATCTTTGTGCAACATCTGTTGCACTATTATGAAAAAATGCATGAATACAAAATTTATTTTATCTGCAGATTTTCATATTATAAATATTAATTTTATTTTATGAAATTAAGTTTCAATAGATTTTTACAAACAATTAATTACAATTCTGTTACATAAAAGTATATTATGTGCAAATATCCAATACAAGACAATGTAAATAAATCATCGCTATTATTTCAGTGAAAGGAATTATATCATGTGTTATTATGATATGATTAATTTCCGTAATAAAATAAGTTCATTTTAAGTTGGTAACATTTTATTTTTTGTTGACATTGACTGAAAATTTCAATGGGAAACTTAAGCCTAGCTTTGAAAATTTCAGAACTTGAAATCCATATTGAGACTCTTTTTCCACTTAATATCTATTTCTCCGGAAACATCTATCCAAAAAACTGTCGGTAGATCATAGGATTGCTATAATTAAACAATTTTAGTATACAAATTAGGTTTTTAAATTCAGTAATACGGAAATAATAGGATTCCGTCTTAAATAAAACGTCATCCCCTTGGCAACATTGAATCATTGCCTATCATGGGATATCATTGAATTAATGACGTATGATATGATTTAATAGAATGAAGAGAACTTTTATCCATATCTTTTTAACACTTTCCAACCTAGTTGAAAAGTGTTTATGACTTCGGTTTGTCTGGCCGTATGGCCGTATGGCCGTCTGGCCGTCTGCCGTCTGCCGTCTGTCCGTGCTCTAACTCCCGTAAATATGCTCGGATTGCCCTGCAAATTTTATATGTTATAATCGTTATCTATAGCATGTTCCCTATTTCAACGGAAGTGTGTAGCACTTATAGTTTTTTTACAGGGACACTCAAAAGAATTCCGTTACATTGCGGTCTATGGGGAAAAATCATTTGCGGTTTATTTAAATCATGTTTCAATACTTTAAACGCATTGAAATTTATATATATCACTAAGGTGCATTAGAAGAAGCTTAATATGGAATAGGGTGTGCATAGCACTTATACTTACTTTACAGGGACAGTCAAAAGAATTCCGTTACATTACGTCTATGGAGAAAAATCGTCTGCGGTTTATTTAAATAATGTTTCACTATTTTAAACGCATTGAAATTTATATAAGGTTCATTACAAGAGACTTACTACAGAATATTGTGTGTATAGCAGTCATCGTTCATTTACAGGGACACACAAAAGAATTCTCTACTGTATGTTAACAATAATTCCTGGAAGTGCGTTTTAAGTTACTGAATGCGATTTTAATTTTAAATCGCTTTTTGTATATTACGTGGTGTGTATAAATTCTGTAGATCCTATACAGGGAAGTACAAAAGTTCGGGAACACATTTCCGTATTATTTAACTCCAGACGGAGAATTTTAAACTGTGCTACGTGTTTCCTAACTGAACTAAAATTTAGCATCCTATGTAGTATATATACAAATCTATAGATCCTATACAGGGCTGAATAAAGTATTCGGATTACTTAGATGTTATCTTTTAGCTTATAAAAGAGTATGATTCGTAAAATTATTTTGGAAGCGTTGGAAAGTGTTACATAATCTATGCTTGACGCATGATTTTTCGTTCTTGTTAAGTTTTGATTCGATTTTCATAAAATTTGAAATGACTCGACAAAATTCTGCAACGATTATATATATTAAATTTCAAAACATTCGGTTGAATAGTTTTTGCGTTGTTACATGCGGACAGACGGACGGACCAGACGACGACTATAGGTGCTATATAATTACAAGTATTATATAGTATTTATATATATAATTATTACATAGTATTTATATATATATAATAATTATATATTATTATTATTAGTAAATTATATAGTATTTATA
The DNA here is from genome assembly GCA_963931845.1 of Maratus michaelseni. Taxonomy (NCBI): domain Eukaryota; kingdom Metazoa; phylum Arthropoda; class Arachnida; order Araneae; family Salticidae; genus Maratus; species Maratus michaelseni. The sequence goes on from OZ007586.1 coordinate 20,493,801, forward strand.
TAATTACAAACGCACCTAAAAATAATAATAACGGTTGTATATGAAATTTATAAATAAACTGAAGAAACAAACACAAGTGTGATCGCGATAAAAGAAAAGGTTGCATTTTTATACAACAGTGAGCAGCATTTTGAAAAAAATAGATTATTAACGAAATTTGTACACATATTTGTAAACCATGTAATTAAAATGTTCATGTAATTAAAATCATAGGGCTAATTGCAAATATTCACCTTACGTCATTTATAAAATACTAATATGAAACTCAATAGAACTCAACTTTTATTTAAAAGGCGATAAAATATCGCCTTTTATGTAAGTAAAAGTTGATCTCTATTGAGTTTCATGTTAGTATTTTATGAATACATGTAATTTTCGTAAAATAATATAGATTCACTTGATATTTAGATATAAATGCGATAACAATAATCTTACTTAAATTAGGTGGATTGAACTTTGTGCCATTATATTAAAATAAATGATCAACGTAAAAATAGCACAAATAAAAATATATAAAATGGCAAACAGCTGTTTCGGAGCCTCTAAAACTCCATCATCAGTGCCAAATTTAAAAAGATTAAAAACTAATTTAAATGTTTAAGCCATTTATCTAATACTTACGTCTCCGCACGCGACCAAGATATCTTGCCGGTAGTGCTATCTTGGTCGCGTGCGAAGACGTAAGCATACTTAATTCAGATTTAAATCAGATTTTAATCTTTTTAAATTTAAGTTGCATTATTTAGTTGTAAAATTAGTTACGCAATTTTTTACGTAATTATCTTTTTAGTGAATATTTGAGCCGAAGGTTTATGAGTATAATAACACGGAGAAATAAATAGGCTTGCTATTTTTTTTATTTTCAAGATTATATTATTCTTCAATCTGTTGCCTAAATTAACCCAATAATGAAAATAATAGTTAGTTTTCCAAATAGGTTTAGCGGCTAGGGCTGTGCGTCAGCCAAAATTGCTTTATAATGATCGAAATTTTATCTAATCTGAATTTGAGGTATTTTTCTTATCTAGGCTAAAATGATAAATCAACAAATATTGTTCCATTGGCCACCATTGGCATTTCAAAGTTTTTTCGTACATTGCAATTGAAAGTATTGCTTTTTTAGTGATAGTAAAATAACTGCAGATAAAAAATACATCATAGTAAATCTTCTTTTGTCCGTTTACTTCATAATGAAGAACCATAAATTTACTAATAGCTAAGTACAGATTTCGTGTAATCTTCGCAATCGGATTCACCGTCCAGAGTCCCTTTCAAATATATAAAAGAAACTTCCAACAATATAGTAAATATGCCAATTGGCGGGTGACAGAATTAAGGAAGATCAGTCCAATATCGTTTAAAAAAATTAAAAAGAAGAAAATATATGCAATAGTTAGTCCACTTCGGAATGATCGAAATTTTATCTAATCCAAATTTCGGGTACTTTTTTGTTATCAGCGCGAAACAGCAGCTCAAAGCATACGACAGGCAGTAGCATACATTTCAGATCGTATGACTGTACGTGTGATAGAAACTTAATATAGAATTTAATACCGAATAGTAGATATAAGACAGAACAGTAGATTTAATAGAAAATATTTGTCATTACAGATTCTGATGGATACTTTTGATGGCTCGCCTCTTACTGAAACACCAGCTCAAACTGTCCTAGAATTTCCTGCCGAGTCAAAAATCCCATTAGAAGCCAGTCGAGTGCCTTATTCCTTGTCTCCTCATGCTTCAGTAATGGACACTAACAACGATGAAGATATCGTTATTGTCCCCGTTGCTCCATCATCTATGAACAGGGTGCCCAATATGATGAAAATGGGACATATCTTGAAAGACTCTACCTTCGCAACTAATCACGTAAAACCTGTCGTCAAAGAAATGAGCAATATGCTGCCTGGAGTATTTTCGCCTCCATTGAAACATAATCGGCTAAAGCCACCGGTAAGTTTCTTATTGTAATCCTAATAACAAACCGATATTGGTTATATTGGATCTGGCGGAAGGAATTAAAGGACAAATTCTAAAAAGGTACTTTCTGTTAATTCTATTAACCCCTTGGGGACGAGCGACACGTATACGTGACGCATAAGATGCGCAGAATCCTGGATTATTCCCACCAGTTATTTTTTAGTGTAAGCTTTACCTTATTTAATGGTAGCATTTCTGCGATTGAATTAGGCGAAAATTTCTGTTTTAAAAACCCGGAGGTAAAAGATTAAAAATTCCATAAAGGACGCTCGTCGCGAAGGGGTTAAGTAAGGTGTAATGAAAGATAGTAGGTTGGAAACTCATGATTAACGTTATCACGTATTCCAATGGGATTCACATTCGCTACACAAAAATATACGAATTCGCTAAAATTTTCGCTTGTGGAAGGTCGTTGAAAAGTCACTGGATGGACGGTGAGAAATGGCGTTTAATTGAGAGAATGGAAGGAGGAAAGATAGTTGTAAAACTTGCATTTAAACAAGCACCTTATACATTTTTTCTGAACATCTTTAAAACGTTGTAAAAAGTAATATAAACTTTTCCCTAGCCCACTTTATATCCCATTTCCTATATTCTTATTTCAATTTATTTTCTGCAGAGGTAGGATAGTCTGCATTTGGAAGATAGGCCAGGCGTAGTGTTGCGAGGCCCACTGTCACAAAAAGCGGGCAAGGATAGAAAAAAGCGAAACAAGGGCTTCTAAATCGGGAAATTAAAATACAGTAAATTCTATGAAAGCGGAACCTGTCTAGCACGGAATCCTGTTTTAAAAGTAACAAATTCATGGTCCTTACGGAAGGAATACCATACAATTAACCCTGCTAAGACGGAAACCTATCTAAAACGGAATCTTTATCCGGTCACTTGAAATCCCCTCTTAGTAGGTTTTACTGTTCTAAATAAATATAATAATTAATGGTATGCAGTAAAAATCTGTGAAAGCGAAATAGCTAATTACCGAAAGAAATTCCGTTTTGCAGAGATTTCTGACTGTACAGTTATAGTTGTGTGGTATTTCTTCCGTAGGGACAATGAAAGTTTTGTGTTTAAGACAGGATTGCGTTATCACAGGTAAACAAACTACAATAAAACCTGTAAAGAAATCGATGGGGACAGGAAAAATATTTCGTCTTAGGTTAGGTTTTCGTCATAGCTGGTAGATTTGTATAGTATTTCTTTCGGCTGAATTATGAAAAATTCCGTCATAGACAGGTTCCGTTTTCACAGGTTTTACTGTATTGCGTTCCATTCGATGCAGAGTAACGAATAGCATACTGCGAAAAGAAATTTAAAAGAATTTGTGCATTCAGAAAAATCGGGACTTTTACCGTTCCGCGTAAATCAGGAGACCTGACAATACTAGTCAGGCATGAGAAAATAAAAATCTTATGCTAGTTTCATGTTTTCTACTACAAAATCATTGTAGTTACACGAGTTTTTATTTTTGTTCCTTTAATTTCTCACAAGAGTGCCATTCCATGGAAATACTGCCCATGAAATACGAATATAAATTACATTTTGTCTTTGCTTTAAAATTATTCATATTGAAATGTCTATATTACAGAAATATTGGCTTTGGATGGGAAATTGTGGTCAAAAAATGGTGAACTATTTCCTGCCTATAATTTGTATCAATATGGGCAAAATATAAACACCCCGTTATATTGGGGTAATGTTGCATGCCAGATGCCAGTATTGCCAATGTATTTTTGTTTAAAAATATTGTTACCAATATATTATTGTTTAAAATTATGTTACAAATATATTATTGTTAAAAATTATGTTACCACTACATTATTGTTTAAAAGTATGTTACCAATATATTATTGTTAAAAATTATGTTACCACTATATTATTTTTAAATATTATGTTCATTAAAAAGGGATGCTGAATTGAATGAATATTGATTTCTGCCGATTCTGAAAATGTGACAACGGAATACTCGAAGAGTCAAGGAAGTATAAAATTGGTTTTGGATTTGTGTTAGACTCTAAGAAAGATAGTGACGTGAGTACTCACAGAAATGGCATCGATTCAAATTAAAATGTAAATTTTCAACCAAAAGTTTCGTTACTTAAGCAGACGCTGAAAGGTGAAATATAATATTTCGAAAAAACTCCTCTTTTTTTTACATTAATAAAAAAAAATCTTTTGAAACAGAAATTTTATTTTAAAAATGAAATGAAGAAAATTTAAAATGACTATTACGTAAAATCGAGACAATTATTTGTACAAATTTTCTAGTTCAAAGAATGTATTTGTGGTTAAAAAGAAAAAAACAGGAGGTTGACAAGTATGCCTGCATAGTTCTGTCCAGTAATTAACTTTTTTTTTTTTCCAGCTTGGAGCCACTGTTCGCGTCGATGGTGGCGATCCCTTAAATCCTATCACTCGAGAAATAGCTGTGACAGTATCGCCGCTCATGACGTTCATAGAAGCTATGAGACAAGTGGAAAGGAAGTATCAAAATGTACTTGGACTGAGCGACGACACCGAAGTCATTACTTTTGCTCATTCTGCCGATGTGGATTGCTACATTATCAACAGCATAGCTGATAGAGCTCACAACGAGCAATCCGGATGGCAAGTAACAGTAACAGACCGAGATAATCAGGTGATACAAACATTCCATTCACTCGTAAATGGTATTTTAAATTGCATGCTTGAGAAATATTTGGCACAATGCACTGAGAAAAATCAAAATCACACCTTCAAATCGGAGTCAATCGGTGTTTTCATTTTGTTATGAAACTTTTTGTTTCAAATATAAACGACCCAATGCCTTCAATTCTGAAATACTCGAAACAAAGCATATTCATATTCATTTTTGAAACATGGACATACTCAAAAATGATTAGAATCAGTTCAAACTCATTTTTGAAACATGGACATACTCAAAACTGAGCACATAGAGGTCAGTTCACACTCATTTTTGGAACATGGACATACTTAAATAGAAGCGCACGATGTTTTATTTTTGAGTGTGTGCCTGTTTTCAGAAATGCGTATAGACATGTTTCACACTTGAGCCATTTTGACTATGCGACCTACTCAGATTTGAGTGGTTTTTGCTCAGTTTTGAAAATGTCGTTTTTAGAGTGGGAAATCGAACACCGGATCTCCCGTTTTGAAACTGACGACGCTGCTTCTTTTTCCTACACTGTAAAACAAATTCCATATCTATATGGAGAATTTTATGTGAAATTTCTGTCGTTTAACGGAAATTTTATACTTTGAGTGGGAACCGAAATTTTTTCCAGAATAAACAGAGCATTTATACTTACTCGTTGAATGTTTAAAACGAAATTGTTCCTTCCGCGACAAACAAACTGAAATGTTCCTTTTCAATTGAACGAAAACGGAAAAATTCCAGTTAAATTTTCGTAATTGGTGATTTGGTCGTTGGATGTGGCCAGTTGGTGGAGGAGGTAAAGCATTCATCCTCTAAAGACGAGTACCGAGATTCGAATCCGGAGGAAGCCAAGACGATCAAAATGGGTGTGATAATGTATTAATATTTTAATTATTTTTTTTAATATTGCGCTATTGCTCAGATATTTATTTCTAAAAACAGAAATTTCCCGTCTTGAATAACGGAAAAATTCCATCTTGAAAACGGGGAATACCGAATAAACGGGGAATAGACGGCAACTTTGCTGCCAGTACGTTTTCCGTTTTTTCACGATTTTTTTTTTTTACAGTGTATAGAATCAGTCTAAAAATAGTTTGAAAACTGCTTAAATACCTTATCCGTCGGCCGATTTGTACGAAAATCTACACAGCTCTTGCGACAGTGGTCTATAAACCTATTAGCCTAACAGGAGCTGAAAGTACCATTTGAGAGTTATCGTGTTCATATGTCTACAATATACTTTCTTTACACCATGTGTTCGGAAAGTAAAAACATTGTAGTAAAGTAGTATTTGTTAGAGAAAATCTTACGCTGTGTTTCGAATTTTGTAAAAAAACACGATGACCCGGAGGGTTAATGTGTGAAAAATAGATGATGCTAGGAAGTGATAGATCATGGTATGAGCGAGAAAAACCATACGGGATCATCCTAGTGAGCCCTTATTGATGCGTGCGTTTTGTTAGTGAGCGGGAATTTGATGACTGAACAAAGTTGCCACTACTGGAGCAGAGAAAGGCGTACTATTAATCCTAGCAGCCTACAATCTGAAGAAACTTCTCCTATGGTATTCAATACCATCGCGTGTTCGATAAGAAAAGTGGGCCAAAAATACTACGCGATGATATTGTATGCAATATGTGAAATTTTCGTGGTAATATTTTTTGTCCAGAAAGCAAATTTAAGTCTCCATTCACTGCCAAAATCCATGGATCAGCACCGGCTTGTTATGAGGATCACGTGAACCATGTATGATTTTCTCACTCATGCCTAACACCACCTGTACCTCATTTAAAACATTATACCCTCTGTGATTGTAATTTATTTAATTCGAAAATCAGACTTTTACTGATTAGAAAACAATAGTAGCAACGGTAATATTTAATGTCCAAATCCTAATGAGGACGAGATGCATCTGCTAGCACTTGAAAATCATCAGAATTATAATTATACTGACAGTAATCATCGTGTTCTGTAGCGCCCTATAATTGCGAGGAGCCAAATTTCGCAGAATGATTAATCAAGACGGGGGACGAACGCTTCCGCTAACAAACAGCGCCAAATATCCCCTTGCGGTGACTTTTGAAACTAGAATTTTTTTTTCGCGGAATTCTTCTTGTTTAACCATCCTACAAAATTTGGCTCCATTCTGAAGTGCAGAACACGTTGAATACTGTCAGTTTAATTATGGCCAACCTTGTATAGTAAGATTTTCACGCATTTTAAGAGTATGAGCTAGAAAAGCAGGGTCACGGCTGATACGAGTAAAACATCTCTTCATTTCAATGTTATTTTCGGTTAAAACTATGATAGAAATAGAAAAGAGATATTTCTACATTGTCTGTAAAATGTAGTAGATTATTACAGAATTTCAACCTTTAATGAGACCCTCCAGCCAAGAAAATGCAAAGGAATGACTTGAGATCCTTAAAGAATGAAAGAAAGAAGGAAGACTAAGGACACTTCAAACACCGCCCCTTTTTAAGATTGACAACTAAGCCATGGAAAATCAGAAACATGGAGGAAAACCTTTACTTTCACTTTCTTTAACCCTTTCGCACTGACCGTCCTTTCCACCCTTTTAATTTTTTAGGCACCAGTTTCTCTAACTATAATTTTTCGAAATTTCCAATTAAATTTCCAGCAGGAACTGAAACTGCGCGTAAATTTAATAACACTGACAAAGGATGTGAATTGTGCGCTATACCAGGGTATCTGGTTTCGAACCCCGGTCTGGACGCATTTTTCACTCTGTTGGTTATGCGTTGTTTAGCAAAGTGAAAATTAATTCACATCCTTTGTCAGTGTTATAATTTTTCGTCTTATAGAATCTCTGAAATTATGTAATTAGATAAGGGAAACTGTTCAAATTCAAGGAGTTTGTGCATCCTATACGGCACATCTACATGCCGCTCGTCGCGAATGGTAAATCCGGTCTCTGGGCTATAGTAACCAGTCTTTTCATGTCTCTTATTGCACTGTTAAACTGAAAAGGATATGTGAAATCAATGACTCGACAACTGGAATGACTATTGCAATGTTAGCCGAGTTTTTGAGGAAAATGGAAGTGATGAGTTGCATTACTGTACGTTGTTCATGTCCTTTTTAATTACCAATAGTTAAAGCAATTAAAAGTAGTAGTTAGAATTAGTTTACTTATGTGTGCGTTTTTAAGATTTTTATTATAGTCACGGGTATTACCAGTAACGGTTAATAAGAGAACTTTTATAATTTCATTGCATCTCGCATTAACGATTTCAACTATATAAAATTCAAGCTATATCAAAATTTTGTATTTCATTCATGTTCTGCATTTTAAAGGAGATGTCATCCTTTTTGCTATAAGACCGAGAAATGATGCAAGAGTGTGGATTTTTCTAATTAAAACGTCATATTATTACTTTAGATAACAATGGACGACACGCATTTCTAACGTCGTTCAACTTCACGATGTCGCTTTTCTTTCATATAGCTAATCAGGGACCGCTTTTGTTCCTCAAAAACATTAGCAAGAGCCAAACAAATACCGATAATTCCCCACAAATACTGAGGTAGCTGTCATAATAGTGGAATTTTTTTAAATAAAAAAATGTGTGATGCCTGTAAAAAAAAAAAAGAAAAAAATATATATATACATATATATATATATCCACTATATATATATATATATTCAGTGTTATTTACGGAATAGGATATTTAAAAAAACAACGTACAAGCATTTCGCTTGATGCATGCTTTTTTTTTTTTTTTTTTTTTTTCTTTCGTAATAAGGAAAGGCCAAATTAAATATAAATGATTTATGGTGATTATTTGCTTAAAAATAGCGAATAAATTACATGTATTTTTGGTAGCTAGTGGTAATTAATTTAAAACAAAGTTTTCGGATCCCTGTGCTTTGGTAAATACATTATTTGTCCACCGAATTTTTCGAAAAACAATACATTTATTTGAGATTATATAAGTTGTAAAACACTTTAAAAAATACACACACACACACACACACACATATATATATATATATATATATATATATAAGTAATAAGAAAATACAAATATAATTTTTTTGGCACCTTTCCAACGTAGTATTTATTTTTGTTTTCCTAAGAAATTAAGGGGGGTAGGTAGGTGTTTAGGGATCAGTAAACAAAAAATGCAGGCCCTCTGTTTGTTCCATAGAAATTATGATTTAGTGTTAAGAAACATTCGTATTTCAGAAATAAATTTATCGGGATCTCTTCTTAATAAATAATTAAAATGGGGGGAGCTTACTTTTAAAATATTACATAGCAGACTAGCGATTTAACGACTTTACGGAACCTCGGAAAATAGGTTGGGTTGATTATTGACGGCCAATTATCTACACTAGGGATATAGGCCCGGGGGGAGTGCCCTTCGTGGGGGTCTTTCTAATAATCCGTATTTACGCATGGATAAATCCACGGCTCGAAGAAAACCACGAAAACTCCGAACGATTAGGCCGACGGGCGCGATTGGGATCGAACCCAGCACCTCCCGTCTACCAGCTTCGAGAGCACAACCTCTCAGCCACTGGTGGGGCCCTCGGAAAATAGGACGTTAAATCGAATGGTCGTTAAATCAAAAGTTACTAATATGGGTTGTTCTTAATGCAGTTCAAAAATACATAACATTCTAAGGTAATAAAAAACTATTGATTTATATAAATTTTTAGAACATATTTGTAGTAATTTAAATGTCTAATTTTTAGAATTAAAAAATGCATAAAAATTATGGAATAATTTTATAAGAATTAATTTAAACATTTTACAAAATTAACACATTGAGGACGGTTGGTTTTCGTCTTTTAAACAGGAACCTCTGCCTATGTGCGTTTCATTTGCATGTCACATTATTTAACAAAAATATTTTTTTCACTTTGTGTTTATATTATAAATGAATGTATATAATAATGATATTGTCTCTAATCGAACTATTTATAGGCACAGTTACTCTAATTGTAAAAATATGATTTTTTTTTTTTAGAAATAATGTAACGTATAAAACGCAAAACTACCGCCCATGGGCGGAATTACAGATGTCCAAAAGACGTGAATTCACGTCTCCCATCCCCAATGAGTTAAAAATGACTTACATTAGTTAATCAACATTTTTGAAAGAATAGTGCTTCAAATGGTGACTGGAAACTTCCAGAATGCCGCTTTCGGGGTCGTTGATCATCTGAAAGTATAGTCGTTAGAGGTTTCTTCCCTTCCAAAAAAGTTCCGTAGAATCTTGGTGACATCCTTTGCATCTTTTGATGTGGGAGGTGTTTTTGGAACAGCGTCAATTTCCTCGTCGGAAGAATTACTTTAAATGTCCTTTTTAGGTTTGAGAAGACCGTAGATTAAGTCATCTTCAGAAAATCCCCCCCCCCCCCCTCAGTTTCTAAATTATCGTCAACGACAACATTATCCTCAAATGTGAGATTTTCTTGCAAAACAACATGTTTCCGTAAATGCTTGCAGTAGATGCTTGGAATCTTCAGTTTCAATGTTCAGTTTTTTGGACCTCTTGGCAGCAGGTTCAGTTTCCCAAGTTTGTTTCTTTAAAATCTCGCATGATGAAAATGATACCTATGTTCATTTTCCGATAAATTAATTACATCTTGGCATCTTTCAATCTTGAATATCAAGACGGCAGTTTTGTTTCCTTTCCTGCCCTGTCATGTCTACAAATTCGGTTGAAAACGCCAACGTTAACAGCATTTTCTGAGAAACTTTGTCTTTACCCCCCCCCCCCCAAAAAAAAAAAAAAAGTTCTTCGATTCCATAGCTTTTTAAGAAGCGCTTTTGTGGTTTTTGAAAACGAATAACAGGGGAGATTTGGGGTGGGGGGGGGGGAGCTATTTTTTACTGGCGACTAGAATTTTTTGCTGGATACCAGATTTTATGAAATTTGTAAAACCCTGGTCACTTCAATTTTTGAGCTATCGATTTCGCATAGTCTTCCTTTTAAACAGCACAACATGAAAAGGCTGGTTAATATAACCCAGAGTCCGGATTTAAAGAAACAAATAACTGTTTTATTCTATGCTTATAAACAGGCTAAATCTGACAAAGGGGTGGTATTTGAAACATCTTTATTCCTCTATTCTTTCTTTCATTCTTTCAAGACCTCAGGACGTCCCTTTGTATTTTCTTGGGTGAATGGATGGGTGGGATCTCCTTGAAGATTGACATTCTGACTGGTAAAACTGATAAATTAGTACTTTTTGACAGACAGTTGTAATGTAGAAATATTGGGTGCGCCATAAATTTGTTAAAACTTTAAAAATTCATTAAAAAGGAACAAATGAAGATAAAATATTGCGGTTTGCAAGAATGGGATTAGAGGGAGATCGGATTTTTTTATAACAAAAAAAAGTGCGATTCAAAAAATTACCGGTAGATGTTGCTGGCATGCATATTATGAAATGCAAACGAGAAAATATTGCTTTAAAATGAACCCTGCCGCCATAGCGCTCTGACGTGTTTTCACAAGCTCCCATGTTTTATCAAGTTATTTTTGGTAATTATGCATATTTATACATTAATCTTTGTACAGTCCTATTACTAATACTTGCATTAACACTTCTAGTTGGTTTTTAGTAAATTTAGTTGTTTATTTTCCATGATTTGAGGACTTAGTTTTTTCTCGCCGGTTATCGGAGCACGCTTCGTTACCGGATAACATTCTGTCTCTATTTTGTAATATTAACAGCATAATCTTTTTTAATAATTATAAATTAATGTTTAAGGGTACTTACCTTGTCTTTGTAGTGAAGTATTTAACTGTTAGAAGCTTGTTTCTTTGCTTTTTAACCTTATTTTGTATTTTCGTTGTAATGGCGGCTTATTTTCAAATTGTTGACATGATGGCAGAGTTGTGTTGAGGTGTAAGCAGCTGATTCTTGTGGTTTCTGTTGTAATATTTTTCTGATTCGTTGTTTTGTACTACGTCATATGCGTCGTGTATTTGGATAGCTGTGTAATTTTGGCCGTGTGATTTTAGTGAATGTGATGTTTCTATGGTTACGAATTATTATTTTTTGTAGAGATTAGTAAATTGGTTCACGTGTTGTATGACTGTAATTTGTATTAAAGTGCTTTGAGTTATAAGGGTAGTTTGATTTTGTTTATTGTTGGTTGAACTGTAGTCATGATCACGTGTCCAGGGAGTTGAGTTGTTTTGTTTACTTTATTTGGTTGCTAGGGCTTGCTAGAAGTTTATGCGTATATACTATTCACTTGTAATTGGATCACCGGTATCTGATTATATTTCTTCGACCATCGTGCTTCCTTACTATAGATGAAAGTTTGTTCAAATTGTCATCGCCCCCTGGAGATTAGTTGATTAATTGAGGATTTTGGTTATTTGTGGGGTTTTCTTAATTGGAGAGTTAATCTGTATTGTCTTTTTCATTGAGAATCGATCTATTTTAGTTATACGGGATTTTGGTGTGTGGGGTTGTTGTCAGTGGGAATAAGTGTTATTTTGGTTTTGTTGTGATTTTGTTGGTACAATATTGGAACATGGAGGAAATCGATAAATTTTTGCAGGAGACGAGGGCTTTGGATTATCCAGTTGCTGTTATGCGTATTCTGACAAAAATCCGTAACGAATTGGAATTTAAGAGATCTAATAAGACTGCGTTAAGCTTGCCTTCTATTGCAAAGTATAAACATATGTTTGATTTTATTTCGGAGAACACGGTCGCAATCTTTAAGGAAAACATACAGTTGAAAATAAAATTAGAGGAATCGGAAAGACAGAGACAAGAATATTTTTCCATGGTGAAAAACATGTCTAAGAAATTGCCGGATACGCCAGAGGTTGTAAATCAAGATGAAAAGACGAAAGATATAGAGTTAGAGGATTTTCCAGCAATTTGTACTCCATGTGACGGAGAGACAGAGCCAGAGGATATCAAGGATGATGTCCGAGAGGTCTTGTATTCGTTGAGAGATTCCGTGTCTCATCCGCGCGATGTAGTTACTACAAAGGATAATCAAGTGGTCTTGAAATTTAGATCATATTGGGAGGCGGAGAAAATGCGTGATGCATTGTCTGATGATGAGCAATTTAGGAAGAAGGCTTCGGAGATGTCTAATAGGGGAAGAGAGAAGATTATGATATTAAGTGTTGATCCAGGATTTGATGATGCATCTATGCTTATTGAAATGGTTGAAGCGGTGGTGGACGCGGAGCTCTAGGCGGAGTCGGACGGTGTGGACCTACGGTGTCTGCGGGATGTGACTTTGGAACCATCAGTGAGAAAGGCATTGGAGGGTCATAGGAGAAAGCGGAGAGGTGAAATTCGAGTTTTGAAGAGAATAAAGACAAAAGCTGGAAATATTAATTACCTACTGGACGTCGACAGGACAGCTAAGGAAATTTTGTTAAAGATAGGTAGAATTTATATAGATCTCGTTCGCTATAGGGTAGTCCGGTTTGTGTCCATTGTCAGGTGTTTTAAGTGCCAGGCATATGGCTACATGTCCGGACAATGCCCGGGCGCTCAGACATGTGTCAGATGTTCAGGAACCCATCTCTCTAAGGATTGTAAATCTTCTTCTTTGCGTTGCTCAAACTGTTTCTTAAAGGATTCGACTATAGACAGCTCGCATTCGGCGAATTCGGTGGATTGTCCAATGGGCTTTATTGGGAATCTGGGTTCGAGATTGTAAAATACCACCAACACGTGATGTTGGTGGTATTTTACCATCGGAATTTCCAATTGAATGTATGCATGCGATACATAGACAAACAAATATAAACACAGCAGGGAGGTCACATGATGGTGGCTTATGACGTCACGCCAATAAAGCCCATTTATTTAGAATATAGACAGAAAATGATGTCATTGCAATGATGTCATTGTGGATTTTTGTTGTTCAGGTGTGTTTGAATGCACGGTTTGTGGATTGGTTTATTCTGGCTTGCTTGCTTGGTTTTGCTGTAGCTGTGAGGTGTCTTTGAATTTATTTTGGTGTTTTTATGTTGGAATTGTTAGTACTTTTATTATTTTGTTAAATTTTCACTAACCTGGATTGTACAGAATTAATGTGTATATGTTTACCATTATGTTACCACTACGCTAGATTTAAATAATTTGTAAAGTATTTTGTTGCATTGCATCTCCACTTCTGCATTTCTGCCAAGTTATTGTCAAGTTATATGTGGTACTTTCTGAAATAGGATAATTTGTGGTATTTTAGTTTTATGCATCTGACACTTGCCTGATCTTGGCCGAATTCTACTGGACTTGTATTACCTATTATCTGTTTCTACCTTGGCTCCTAGTTGATTATTGTGACTAAATCATTGCTTTATCTCTAACAGTCACTTTATATTATTCATCACTGGAGTGTGGCTTTCTGGATCTTTGGAGTGTGGAGATCTTTATTATTGTGGTTATGCCATTGGAATATAATAAACTCTGATATACAAGATATCAGCTGTGAAATTGAACGGGTTGCGACAGTGAAGCATTATTTGCGTTACTTATGACTGGAGCATTAAAACTAATTTAGTGTGGATTATTGAAATGTTCATCTGATCTTGGCCGAATTTGTCGGTCTTTTATTTAGCCGCCATATATTTTTAGTTGTGGTGTTTCCTGTTTTTTATATCAGGAAGTTAACTTCATTTTGTGGTTGTGCCATCCGGATACGCTAATATATGATTTACGTTACATTGTTTGAGAAAAACGGATTAACAAAGGACAGTGATTCAACATCTTTGTAATACTTGTGCTTGGGATGGCTCCACAGTTTTCTTTAAGTGTTGTTTTCCAGGTCTACACTGATTAACACAGATCAGAACATTGGTGACTATTTTGAGGTCTGAACTAAGTTATACATTGTGAAAGGACAGAAATTAAATATTCAGTTCTTTGAACTGGGACAAACAATTACCTGGAAGATGGAGGTGTTTTCTTAATCTGCAGGTGCTTTGATTTTAATTTTTCTTACTAAGTAATATGGAGCAGAATTTATGCTTTTAATGATCAAGTTGTTCAATGGTTTGAACTTATCTTTTGCAGTTTGAACTCTTTCTTGGTTTATTCTATTTTATTTGTTTGTTATATTGTGCTGTAATTAACTGTAATTTATTTATGTTGGACTTTTTTAACTCTAGTGGTCCTTAAATTATGTATTTATTTTGATTTATCGTATTAGTAGTTTGTATGTGTTATTGTAATATTTGAGTTGTAGTTATTTGCATTCATTTATTTTGTAAATGCCGATAGTTTAGGGGGCTTGTGATACTTAAGTTGGTTGGTGCGCTGGGGTGCTTTCCGCCGGAGGTAAAAAAGCCGTATACCGATGAGGTTGGCTCTCCAGTTGGGTGATAATAGTAATAATAATAATAAGTAAAAGCATCTTAATAAAAAAAAAACTTGTTAACAAAATCGAAAACGTAAAAAAGCGCCTAGTTCGATCTCAGCTATACAATGCAAAAAAAAAAAGTCATTTAAAAATATTGAAATGCAAACGAGATATTGTAAGAACTTTCTCCCATAAGATTAACATTAGCAAGCAGGTGTTTTCGCGTGAGTGAAGTAGCCTCTTAATAGTAAATAGTTTTATTCATGCTTGTATTAAACAACTTCGACTGTAATTAATATCTAAACTTTTAGCTTAGTAATTATTTTCCCTTGCATGTATTTTTCCTTCTTCTCAAAAATCTTTCTTTATTGAAATTCTAAATATTCGTATATTTTTTTGCAGGTTGTCTATGATAGCTTCTGTTTACCAGGTAACAACGAAGTTTTGATAAAACCAGGCTCAGAGATTTCATTATCCTACGTTCCTATCTAGTCATTCATTGGCTGTTATCGATCCACCCTATCATTTGAGAAAATTCGGCAAGAAATTATTCTGAAACAATTCCTGATCTATTGCTCAAGGACATTTTTGGTGTAGAACAGTCTTTCGGAGAAAATATAATAAACCTGTTTGTATAATTTCCTATTTTTACTATCCATATGTAAATATATCATTTGTTGCATATTATATCGTTCTTAAATTATGTATGTTATGTATGTTAGCAGTGTAAATAAATATAAATATATATATATACATATGATTTTATTTATTTGTCGATATCGCAACACATCTAAAAAAATATATTCTAACGATTTTTCTTTTAATAAGGAAAGAATTTAATGACCTTTAAACATTGAAGCGTGCAGAATTAATAATTTGTAAAATGCAAAAAATCGAAACTTGAAAAACAGATTTTAGATACTGTGTTGCAAAACTGATTGACCAGGCGGAATGAGCTGTGATTTTGGATTCGCATATTTGAAACATTTAAAAATTGATTTTTGTTAAAAAGAATTCATAGGTTAAAATTCACACATTTCTTGAAAATTAATTTAGAAAACAGAAAAATATTTAAAGCCTATACTTTTTTTTGTTTATACAGAAACGTGCCTTAAAAGTTTAATATGTATATTTTTTTAAACAAAAAATTTCAGGTAAGATGAGGCTGCTAAAAGTTGATATATGTGCATATAACAATTGATTGCATTTGTGATTAGAGCAATGGACATGCCTTTATTGTCTCATATGGTTCGCTTAACATTCAAATTAATAAAATACAATCCCCCCCCCCCCAAAGGAAACACCCGCATACATTTTAATCACCAAATTATTCCACAAAAGATGGAAATAGCCATTTGACTGGAAATCACCTCTTCTTTGAAATTATGGTACAGAAATAGGATAAGGGGTCGTCTTCATACCAAAATTGTACCAAACTCTTAAATTTTCCATATCAAAACCTAATTTTTATATCTTATTTGGGCTTTTACGGTAAATTTTACGTTGCGATACCAGATGGGAAGTCATTTGGTCAAGTAGTTTAGAAATTGTGAAGGTTTAAAACTTGGAACTCCTATTGTTAGTTTCATTTGTAATCGTTGCAAAACTGATTGTAATGCAAGTAGTTTTTTATGCATAACTCAAAAACTACTGGATGTGGAATGAGCCAGAATTTTGGATTCGCATATTTGAAGCTTTTAAAAATTGATTTCTGTTAAAAAATTCATAGGTTACAGTTCATATATTTTTTTTAAATATAATTTAGAAAATATATGTATTTTGAAACGGACTTTCGAAAAAAATATGATTTTCAACCTATACTTAAAAAAAAAAAAAATAGAAATCGATTTCTAGAAGCTTCAAATATTCGAATACAAAATTATAGCTTATTCTCCCAGTAGTTCTTGAGTTATGCTTAAAAAAACTACCCGCATTACAATTTGTTTTGGCAACGATTACAAATGAATTTAACATTAGGAGTTCCAAACTTTAAACCTTCATAATTCCTATACTACTTGAACGAATGACTTCCCATTTGGTATCATAAGGTAAAATTTACTGAAAAAAGACAAATAGGATGTCAAAATTAGGTGTCTGTATTAAAAATTTCAGAGTTTGGTACAATTTCAACCTGAAGACGACCCCTAAGGCCATTTTTCTAACATACTTTTAAGGGAGATCCGTAAGAAACCCCCCCCCCCCCCAAATTTTTATTATTGATTTGAAAGTAATGAATTTTGGTATACAATTTAAGAATCTTTTTGTAAGGAATAATCAGCAAAAAAATCCACTTTTTATTAAAAAGTATATTTTTTATGGGGATTTTTATGATTTTTTGGTCGAAATATACACTTTTTAAAAATACTAATCCTCATTCAATTTTCAATATTTTAGTATAGCTAAAATTTCTTAAATAGTGTTATGGTATATGAAAAGACCGAGGGAGAGATATTTTTAATGATGTTGAAAAAAAACCAATTATATAAATTACACATGGTAAATTTCCTTAAAATCGTAATAATTTTCATGTTTACCAATTTATGTAAAATTTTCAGAAACATTTAAAAAATATATCTCTCTCTCTACGTTTTTTGCAAATTTTTTCAAGATTCTAAAAATATAAACACTTTGTTTCTAAATTATTTTACCACTGAGCCTTAGTACTTTTAACTTAGGCAAAATATGAAAAAAGTCATTTTCAGGAAAACGTATTTAAAGTATAAAATACAAGAAAAATTAGTAAAAAAAAACTTCCTTCATGTTGAAACTATTTTTTTATATTAATTTCTACTATATAAAGACTATTTTTTAAGAAAAACTTTTTATATTGAACACAATAGAGAAAAAAATTTAGCCAGTTTTGTCTTCGAAGAAAATTCCTCGATTTTCATCGAATACAATTCATCGAGCTGTCAAAATATATATTTTTTAAAAATATTAATCCTCATTCAGTTTTCAATATTTTAGTATAGCTAAAATTTCTTAAATAGTGTTATGGTATATGGAAAAGTGTATGGGATATGTAAAAAGTTCCCAAATTGAATTAATATCAACAATAATATATTGAGGATGTTAAATTTTCATTTTGTCCTTTAGTACTTTCAATTTATGTATCAAAAACAAGATTATGTAATCTTATGTATTTTTTTTCGTACTTTTATCAGTATTAACAGATAAGTTAGAAACACTGGATATACTTTTTTCGGGAACTTGAATAGGCAAACTTTCTGCTTTCCATCTTTTAGAGTTCATCTCTGTCAGACGCTGTTTACATTTCTTCGTACGGGGCATTTCAGTCTATTATTTTAAAATAAACTTGTAAAATATTAAACTTGAATTGATAATGTAAAATATACACGTGCAAACACTAATTTAAGTGAAAGAATGCGATATATACAACCAAAAACACAAGAGATCTATCATTATAGAATCAAATCGAAAGGCGTAAAATGTAAACAAACATGATTGCGTACGATTTAACAGTTAACGGTTACGGAGAATTTACAACAGAGAAATGTATTCTTCTTTGGTTAATCATACTAAAAATAAAATTTTATTAACTGTACCTAACTTTGTTTAATAGTGTAATATAAAAGTAAACAAAGATGTATGAGCTTTTTAAATAGCCGCTAGCCCTTTAAACTCTGGTGAATACAATTAAAAAAGCTCATTTACTACCTGTTCCAAGTGTCCCCAAGTTCTGAAATTTTGCATGGATATTCGCAAATATGTATATTATTGTTTTCTGAGATAATTTTTTTTTTTTTTTTAACTTTTGAGGATCTTTTGCTGAAAATGAGGTACGGGTCTCCCTTATAGAAGACATAATTCCACTCGAATGGCTATTTCCGTATTTTCTGGGACAATTTGGTGATGAAAATACACGTTGTTCTCCCTTTTTTTCCCTGTCGGAATATGCATTATTAAATTTATTTTACTAAATGAAATATTCTGTTTTGATTCAAAACTTTACTAAGTTTATTATTGGTAGCCACGGCGGTTTCCTTGTTTCTTTTAACATGATTTTATATTTCACCACTAGAGGTGGTAACAACCACTTGATATAGCGAGCTTAATACACAACAGGTCAAATAGGTGGTGGGGCCCACCGTGGCTGAGTGCTAAGGCATCACACCGCTAATCACTTGCGAGTGTAGGTGGGAGCGGGTTCGAATCCCGCTGGCTCCGTTGCACACTCTTTTTGGAGCTGCCGGCTGTATTTCTGTGTGCTGTAAATTTCATTGTGTGTGTGCTATATCGTCCCTGTATATATTGATGATGACTTATAAGCGGGGGCTTGACGCCAAGCACACAAGTCAGATGTATGTTAATAAAATGTCAAATGTCAAATAGGTGGTAAAACTGCAATTAGCGTATAATGAAAAATTATATTCCATGTCCATTAGTATGGAAACAAGGCCTGAAAGGTTTAAGTACGATTTTTTACCAAGAAAATGTGTTATAGATTCCTAATATTCATAAAAATAAATTATCAAAAATGATGTTTGTATCGTAGTCTATTGCGCTGATTTATTAAAAGCAGTGTGCTTACGACACCTACGGGATTTATTAATAACGCTGATTTATTAAAAGCAGGGTGCATTAGTGCATACGATGACCTACGACAGTTTTTAAATAGATCTTTCGCCTTATTTAGTCGTAGAAATATATTTCAAATTCTATGATTAAACAAGGTGATTACAAAATCTGCGACTTAAATATTAAATAGAAACTTTTTATAATTTGAAAGAGTGGTGCCAAGTTTAAGCATTTTGTAGTTCTAAAAAATCCAATTGACAAAAAATATATATTCTATTAAAAACTGGTAACTGAAGAATAAAATAAACATGTTGAAAGAAGAAAATTTCTTATCCATTTTGTTTAAAAATATAGTTTTTTCCTTTTACTTATATAAAATATATGCTATGAGCAGGGCTCGACTATGGCGTTTGGAGGTCCTGAGCACAAACCTGGCACGAGGGCCCTCATTTGTGTTATACTATGTAGCCATGTGAGATCATTTTCATGCCTGTTATCTCCTGCATAACTTTTAAATGTAGTCAGACATTTTTAATGCCATTAACCAGACACTTTAAGAAAGAGTAACAGAATGTTAGCTTTATATAAATAATAATACAAATATGCAGTGACAGAATACAATAAAACTAATACTAAAACAGGAGTAAATGCATTTTAGGTCCTATACTTACAAGGGGGGTTTCTGACGCAACCTGATGGGGGCAGGGTGAGATGATCCCCCCCCTAGCAACTTTCTGTGCCCCCGCTAGACTTTAGAATCTTTTAATAGTAATATCGCATCTATATTGCATTTAAAAGTTTTAGAACTTTGTAATCAAAAGTTTTATGTTAAGGGGTCACTTTTCTTCCACTTCTGCCTATAATTTTACATCATTAAAATAGAGCGAAAAAGATAAGCTGTTAATAAGACCCATCAAAAAAATTCAAAGCTCCCCTCTGATTTTTCCAGCTGGTTATGGCCCTGTTCCGAGGTCGAAAATAGAGAATGCGGTGAACCCTTTATGTATCGATAGAGTTAACTTTTTGCGAGAGCCCCCGCTCTTTCTAACCCATAGTGGTATTATCAGACATAATATATGTAAACGCTTGAAAATTTAGTTAATAATTTTTAAACTTATCTTATCTGTAGAATTATTTTTTCTTGGGGGTAGGGGGTACATACGTATTACTTATGTTTTAAGAATGTGTAGCATTAATTCATGTTTATTTTACACCGCATTTGAAATTGTCAAATTATTTTGTTATAAAGAGATTTTAATGTTATAAAAAGTAGTTATAATGTTTATAAAAATAGTTGTAATGTTTATAAAAATAGTTGTAATGTTTATAAAAATAGTTGTAAAATATAACTTATGTGCAGAATGAATCTCAGTTTTTCATTTGCATTTTTTTTCCTTTTTTCATTTAGTAATAGTATGTTCATGCATAGTTCTCGTATGCTTTGTAAAAGGATGATAATCTAAAATTAAGGCCTTTTTTTTTTTCTTTTTTTTTTTTTTTTTTGCACGGGGTTTAAACTTTTGGTCATTGGGCCCTGAACACAGCAAGTAGAGCTCTGCACGGGCCTAAATTTCAAGGTCTGGGCTAGGCCCGACCCATACAAAATATTTATTGGCGTTGCCCAACTCGGTATAAAAGCTAATATTTCGGTCCGAGCTCGGCCCGAGCTGGCTCGTAAAAAAATATTGGCCCGGCCCAGTATAAAAGCTAAACATTCGACCCAAGCCCGGCCCAGCTTCATACAAAAAATTTATTGGCCCAGCCCGGTAGAAAAGCTAAACATTCAGCCCGTCCCACTGAATTTCTACAAAACATGCCGATGTTTATCGCTATTAAATTATAGCACTGTTAAAACACTCTGAGCATCTGAAGGCCTTCCTGCATTTTCATAAAAATGTTCCTAAAACTAATATTAAATTAATTTTTTTTTCCCTGTTTGTTTCTAAAATGCACTTCATATCTCTTTATTTTGCATACATCTTAAAATACAATTTTGTAAAAAATATTTTTGCCTACAGCTTATTTAAGTTGATTTTGGGAAACGGAAAAATACGGACAAACCGCTTAGAGGGTTAAAAATGGTAAGGTATGTAAGATATCAGTAACAGATACACTATACCGTAAATACCGTAAAAATAGAAGTTAGAAATTTGTGGTATGTTATATTTCTTTAACGAAACAGTTCTCTGCTATATTTAAATTTAATTTGATTTTAATTTTAATTTAATTTAAATAAATTACAGAGACAATTTTTTCTTTAATTTATCTTTGTAGAGTTTCAAGATAATGTTTGAAATCATCTTTTTTTTTAAACTACCATATGCTTGCCGGCAGAGTGTGGACATTGCCCCTCCCTGGATTTTGAATTTTAATTATTCTGAGATTCTCAACCCTTTGCCATTCTAGCCTTTGCAGTAAGCATGCGAGCTGCTTCATTTCATTTCGAGTCGACAAAGAATATCTTTTACTAAGATTTCAAACAACTATATGCTATGTGTATTTTGGTTTTTCACAAATACCTACTTTACTGCGATAAGTACTAATTTGTTTAACCCATTCAAGGGCAGAGCGATTCTGTTGCTAAAATACTGAAATAATTCAATGTTACCTGAATTTACGATCAAATTGATTTGAATATCAACAAATGCTTTTCATCACGTACATTATAAAGGCAAAATTTTATTCAACATTTCTGGCGCGATATTGACAATTGGAGATTAAAATTAAGTGGTAGAACTAATATACCACCGCTCTTTAAAGGGTTAAAAGGGACATTTTACATGAATCTAGCTGTAAATGAAGTTTTTAGTAGCTGCGTTTCAAATGGACTGCGAACAAGCTCCCTCGTGACGAACGTAGACTCTCTTTTTCTTCCGACAGGAATCCACTCTCATTTGGCACTCGCTGTTGTAGGTGAAACCGTCATTTCCACATATTGGATTGTAGTGTTCTTTGCAAGTAGTTGGACATCGACACAGGGCTCGACGACCTTCTTCGTGGCAGTCTCCATTAAACTTACAGTACTTCTTTTCACATGGTTCTGAAAAATTAAAAATATATATTAACAAGGTCACGGATGGCTGCTGCTTATATATTGCTGCAGTATTGTTTATTTGCCTCGATTGCGGGAATTTTTTGTTTGTACCTCACCAGCGGTGTCCTACCAGGTTGTATCCCCAACCCGACCCCGAAAATTCTTCTAAAAGTCAATCCCAAAACCGACATATTTCAACCCCAACCCGAAGTGAAAGAAAATTAATCCATATTTTAATGCAATTAAGGAAAAGTCGTCAACAATTATGTCTTTAATATCATTCATATATCAATTTAAAAACGCATACCACAATTGAAAATTATTTTGTGTGTCCCTGTAAGTGAATGATAAAACTGAGCTGCGCCGACAGGCACGTAAACCGCCGCTCCCAAGTTCTGAGGAACTTTTAACGAGCACGACCAGGAGAGTTCCTGTATGCTCTACGACCGGTGGGGGCCCCGCCACCTGCAGACCACCCTCATTGAACCCAAGTGAAAGGACGACATAGATACTATTCACACAATATCCTATAGTAAGCATCTTTTAGTGCACCTCAGTGATGTATATCAATTTTAATATATCTGAAATCGTCATTAAAATACCCTGCAAACGACCCCCCTCCCTCCACGCACACACACCGTAAATGAAACAGAATTTTTTAGGGGGTCCCTGTAAATGAACTATAAATGATGCAACACACTTCATTTTAGGTAGATTCCGTAAGAAA
This sequence comes from Maratus michaelseni, assembly GCA_963931845.1. Taxonomy (NCBI): domain Eukaryota; kingdom Metazoa; phylum Arthropoda; class Arachnida; order Araneae; family Salticidae; genus Maratus; species Maratus michaelseni. The sequence continues at coordinate 20,517,059 of OZ007586.1, forward strand.
TACTACCTATTGCATTCTCCCCTAAGTTGGAATTTTTGAAAAATTTTTGCAGATCTACGCCGATTATGACTCCCAGAACCCAAAACCCAAAACCACCTTCAGTTCAAAATTTTATCTATCTATCTATCTATCTATCTATTCATCTATCTATGTCACTTTTTTATGGACACGATAACTCCAATAATTCTGCATAAATCTCTTCCAAACTCATACATAAAATCAAGAGGCATAAAATCTCGGTCAAGTTCGTTAATGGGAAAAATCGAACCAAGGGGGGGGGGGGATAGGGGGCTTTTTGTGAAAACAGAAAAAAGCCATAATTTCTGAATTATGATACGTATCGAATTCGTTTAAAGTTATTATTACTTCTAGGAAAAGGGCCGAAAATTTTTTGATATCATTAAAAATGGCCCCAAGGGGGAGAGGGGGGTTTTAGAAGAAAAAAATTCATAACTTTGTCCATTCACAAGATATCAAATCCGCTTAATTTATTATAAATCCTCTTAATATTATCTGAAACTTTTGTATTGACAAGTTTTTTTATAGGACCAACACTTATAGCAAAAAAAAAAAAATTCTAAAAACCATTTCCGGCTCCGCCTGCAAACAAGTTAGGTTTCGAAGTGGGTGGTTCATCGGTTCCGCATCATGGCAAAAGGTCATTTCTTCCGTAATTCCCAACAAACAGGCACCCCACGATCTGCGTCTTCGAAATCTACCCGTGCCTGTAGGCCGAGCCGTCAGGGATTTTTTTAGTATCGAATATGCCACGGTAAATCGCAATTTCATATATCAATTTCGTGGCAGAGTATACTTACGCGAGTTAGAGCACGGACAAACGGCCAGCCAAGCAGACCAAATTCATAAAAACTTTTTAACTATGTTGAAAAGTGTTAAGAACTGTATTGGAAAGTGTTAAAAAGTTAACACTGCCGCTGCCGGTATTGAATCTATTGTGTCTTTATCACTTTCTCGATTTATCCTGCAAAAACTATTGCATATAAAATTGGTAGTTTTATAAAGAACTAGCTGACCCGCCCGGCGTTGCCCGAGCCCTTGTAAGAAACTTAAATCTCTTAAAAAACGGAACTCTGGCCACGGTCTAAGATGGCTTCGGAACCGTATACCCGGCATGCTCGTACGCTCTAGAAAATCTTTTATTTCCCCCTACCACCGCCAGGGGAGCATTCTGTTCTAAACAAACCTCTTTCCGAACGAACTTCTGAGACAGGTCCCCGCTGCCTACGTTACTGTATAGTAGGCGCAAAATTGAGCTGGTTTCGAGAAGATTGGAACATAATTAGCCCAGTTATTGCAATAAGGCACAGTTAGAGAAAATAACCTTGAGTGAGGTGCCGAGGGGAGGGGATGTTCGAGTGTCCTTCAGAAAATGACTAATTAGGAGGCCCACTATGCATGCAAAAAAATTCGTTCGTTTTGTTAAGCTAGGAACTTAATTACAAAGTTGGCTTAAACTCTTATTTGTAAATAGTGGTAACCGCTACTCATAAATTTAATTTAATGTTATTAAGGGTGACTATTAAGTTAAATATAATGTTTGGAATCACTTGCGTTGAAATCGGAAAGATAGTTGCTGAGATATGGAAACGGAGCAGAGTTAGAGAAAAATCCGTGCAAGAGGGGCCGTAGGGGGGGGCGGGTGTTCAAGTGCCCTTCAGCAAATGACTAATTAGGAGGACCACTATGCATCTTTCAAAATTCGTTCGTTTGCTTAAGCTAGGAACGTAATTACAAATTTGGCTTAAACTATTATTCGGAAATAGTGGTAACCGCTACTCATAAATTTAGTTTAATTTTATAAAGAGTGACTATTAAGTTAATTATAATGTTGGAACCACTTGCGTTGAAATCGGAAAAATAGTTGCTGAGATATGGAAACGGAGCATAGTTAGAGAAAAAACCTTGAAGGAGGTCCCGGGGTGGAGGGGATGTTCAAGTGCCCTTCAGCAAATGACTAATTAGGAGGACCACTATGCATCTTTCAAAATTCGTTCGTTTGCTTAAGCTTTGAACTTCATTACAAATTTGGCTTAAACTATTATTCGTAAATAGTGGTAACCGCTACTCATAAATTTAGTTTAATGTTATAAAGGGTGACTATTAAATTAATTATAATGTTTGAAATCACTTGCGTTGAAATCGGAAAGATAGTTGCTGAGATATGGAAACGGAGCAGAGTTAGAGAAAAAACCTTGAAGGACGGGCCGGGAGGGGTGCGGGGGTTGTTCAAGTGGCCTTCAGCAAATAACTAATTAGGAGGGTCACAATACATCTTTAATGATTGATTTATTTGGTTAAGCTAGGAACTTAATTTGAAATTTGGCTTACACTATTATTCGGAAATTCTGGTAACTGCTTTCTAGAAATACACCTTGAAGCTTAAATGCAATTAGACCCTTGCCCCTCTTTATTCCCGCAAACACAAAAAAGAATCTGTTAAATAAAGTTTTAATCTCCATCATAATAATAAATGTCATGTAAAAAAAAGTAATAACACTTAAACCCGACTAATTGTCATGAAGAAAAATGTGCCTGGAAAATATTTCAATCAATGAGACGTATGTGTAATTTGTCATGTACAGGTGGCGCGACATTCGCATGGCTCCTCTACGCTGATAACTTCAATCCATATTGACACTATTTAGTTAGAAATCCTTATTTATGCATCGCTACTCTGGTTTATTTAATTACTTCTGTGAAGAATCGATGCAACCAACCAGTGAACCAATCAACCCAAGAGAATAAAAGCGTATTTTTAATGAGAGTTCTTTGTGCATTTTGATTAATATTTCAGAAAGTAATTAAAATATTAAAATTCTGAATCTCAGGTATACCAGGAGAGGGTTTGGACTACCTAAATCTAAATTTACAGACTTCTAGGTGCGCTAAATTTTCCTAGCTATCGCCGTCAGACACACACACACACACAGAGCAAAACTTTCTTTTATTAGTATAGATTGCAAGATAAGCATGCTGAAGCAGGTTTTTTAATCAAAGAATTGTTTTAAGCACTATTTAATGTTGAAGTTGGTCAAGATAGTTCAATCACGTCAGTTTTATAAGATCAAAAACTACACATAGCAATGTAATAATCCTTTTGCAAGCATGTATTTGGCTAGATTCTGACGAGATTCATTTTAATATTTTAAAATGATTTTTTTTCTTTTGTATAAGGATTGCTGAGGTCGATCTCTAACCGAGTAGGATTTTACTTCTTCATGTTTACAGTTTATTTAAAAAAAAAAGTTATTTTTACCTTCAGAACCGGTTACTAAATTTAATATGTCTTCGGACAAACTGAGATGCACAGGACAGAGGCAATATTTTTGAATAGGATAGAGGCAAATGAGGCTACTATTAATGAGGCTACTTGCACTTTCGGAGCCGATTACAAAAGTGAATGTAACCTTATTTAAAAAAAAAACTGCCACCAAAGTCGAAAAAATAAAAACTAGAACGGTCCTATGCAAAAAATAACTGAAAAATATTAAAATGCAAGCGAGAAATTTGAAAAGAAACGCTCCCATAGGATAAACATTAACTTGAACGTTTCTTCTTGTGACTTAAGCACAGAAATTAACAAGTATCAATAATATTTGTTTCAACCTTGCTATCGTGACAGTCTCAAAATGAGACATGTAATATTAATAAGTACTTCGGCTAATTAAAAAAAAAATATTTTTCAGAATGAAATTGTATCAACTGCTTCTCAGATCTGAACAAAAAGATCAAAATAAGTTTTTGACCCCCTTCCCCCAAAAAAATCTAAAATGGCGCCTCTGCATTTGGCAGTGTAGCGGACTGCAAAATCTTAATTTTTGGTTATTTCATAAACTTTAAATTGCTAGAATTAATTAATATATTCCGCATAAAACAATTACTCGCAATGACACAATTTAATCTGTGATATCAAGTAGAGACATTTTTTTGGACAGACGATTTTTTAGTGCCGGAAAACTCCGAAATTTCATAAAATTCAATGTATCATGACTCGGTAAGTTTAGGTTGTGGAGGAATGGAATTTTAACTTTTAACTCTCATAGCATTGAGAAAACGTTTCGGAGTACTAGGGGACTCTGCCCCCTATGAGTTACGATCGCCCATTTCCGTCCAGACAATTTCCGCCTCTAAAAACACGCAAATTTGCAGGTTTACAAAAAGAAAAAAAACCCTCTGCAAATGTAAAAACTCGAATACATTTCAAAATAAATTAAAAACATTGAAAGGAACTATGATCGGACAAGTTTGTGTAAATTACGCCATTTCCTTTAATCGTAATAAAATATTTCTGTTTTCTTGACGTTTCATTTTAAATACGACGACATTTTTCTCACCAGCCGAAGCTTTAACGCCCTTGATTTATCAATGCAATTCTACATGATCTGCCGGATATCGCAAAACTTTCCCATATAAAAACAATAGAATGAATGTTCAAAAATAATGTATTGATATCAAAATATATTTACTCTTGCTCAGTTTCTTTTTAAGTTATGGCAAAAGGAAAAGAAATATTAATTAATTATATTGAAATATATGTATATATATATATATATATATATATACACAGGGTGATTATAAAAAAACTATCCCGATATATGAGCTCATAACTGTCATACCGTTCACAGAAACTGAATGACATTCTGGCCTAAAGTATTTTGAGGTATGCGCTCAAGAATCCCGTGAAAAACAACAGTTACATTCTAACAGTTACGGTTACAGTGACAAAATTTCGAAAATTTCAAATGGCAACACCTACTTTTTTTATTGGAATGTGATCTTCGCAGTGAAAAACCATAAAAAGCGTTGGAACGGTACCTGTAGCACGAAAATCGCCGGCGCTAGACAGACTAAGAAGAAAAGTGAAAACAACCAATAAAGGACAGAGAAGCAACAGAAAGTAAAACATTTTATTGTTCAGTGCTATCCACCATCTGCCGCATGTAAAGTGTCGTCGTGTGTAAAATGGAAAATGTATCAAACACAATAAAATGTTTTGTTTTCTGTTGCTTCTCTGTCCTTATTGGTTGTTTTCACTATTCTTCTTAGTCTGTCTAGCGCCGGCGATTTTCGTGCTACAGGTACCGTTCCAACGCTTTTTATGGTTTTTCACTATGAACATACATCACATTCCAATAAAAAAAAAAGTAGGTATTGCCATTTGAAATTTTCGAAATTTTGTCACTGTAACCGTAACTGTTAGAATTTAACTGTTGTCTTTCATATGATTCTTGAGCGCATACCTCAAAATACTTTAAACCAAAGTTTCATTCAGTTTCTGTGAACGGTATGATAGTTAGGGGCTCATATATCGGGATAGTTTTTTTTTTATAATCACCCTGTATATGTTTGAAATAATCTTTAAAATGAAAATAAGTTATGTATATAACTTATTTTGATAAAAAATACTATATCGTTAGAGAGTCAAGAAGAAAACTTTTCTTCTACACGTTATAATATCGTTTTAAATATGAGGTAATATTCACCATCAAATGATTTTCGCACGTAATAATGGACTGACACCAGAATTTTAAAACGAATTGATTTGTAAATAAAAACTTGCTTATTTTCCGATACTTAATAAAAGGAAAATTTTAATTAAATATTCTTGGTGTCGTTTGTCACTTTTGGAATTAAAATTAGGTGTCCTTTTTTGTGGACACCGCCCGTTAAAGGGTTAAACGGTGAAGTTTTGTTAAAGTATTTTGGAAGTGATGGAAACTGTTTCATAATCTATGCTTGCCGCATGATTTTTAGTCCTTGTTTTTTTTAATATGATCTATGTGATGACTGGCACATTTAGAAATATCAAATTCCTTGCTGCCCCCACTTTAGCATTTCCCTAATGGCTCCCCTATTAAATGTTCTTTCTGTTGCTATCGTATTACTTGGCCAGACAGTTATTATTTTCACACTTTCAGTATTGCATCAGGGAAATAATTAATCACATGCAGGTCTAAAAATTACCGTAATTTCCTGCCTATAATCCGCGTATCAAACAATCATGTTTAGACACAGAAAATTTATTTAATAATTTAAGTCAAATATTGACTGCGATCCAGGAAGTTACATTTTATAAAATAAATTTCTGTGTCGAAACATGATTGTTTGATCCGTGGATTATACGCTGGAAATTACGGTTGTAAATAAATCATCTCGATTATCAAGTTTTGAAATCACATTACCTTCCACTACGGGAGCTCTTCTTCTGTAAGGCACGCCTAGAAATAAAAGGAAAAGGTTCGTATTAAATAGCATTTAAGAAACATTTTTTTTTCTGAAAATATTCAAAACATTTCACATTGTCCAAAGATGTTGAATTCACTGTAATTAATGTACAATCTTTTTCCGTGTATATAATATTTAAAATAACAAAATAATTTTTTCTATTAGATAATATTGTACTTGAAGAATAAATATCTTCACCTCAATGCATCCATGCTTATTTTAGAGCGTGACTCTGTCAACACGAGTGTAATTTATATCATTGCTTGCATCACTTAAGTTTCTATCGCACGACCTGAAATACAGGGTGATTATAAAAAAACTATCCCGACATTTGGGCCCCTAACTATCATACCATTCACAGAAACTAAATGAAATTTTGGCAAAAGGTATTTTGAGATATGCGCTCAAGAATGATATGGAAAATAACAGTGTCACTCAAACAATTACGGTTACAGTGAGAAAATTTCGAAAAATCAAATGGCAACACCCAGTTTTTTGTATTGGAATGTGATCTCCATTGTGAAAAACCCTAAATAGCGTTGGAACGGCAACTGTAGCATGAAAATCACCGGAACTAGGCAAGGGAAAAGTAAAAAGGACCAGAGCATTAATTTTCGTTTCATTTACGTCACACGTCACACCGTTCCTTTGACTGATATCCCAGCCTGATTAGTTCTCCACAAAACGAGAAGAAGAAACCAAGAAACGCAAATTTCGGGTTCTACGTAAGACACAGTCATGACTGACTTCGTCACGCTAGGTGAAAGAAAAGACACGGCAAAATGCGAGCCGCGTATGTTCCTTTCTGCCATTCCGAACAAGATGCCACTTTCAGGGAAAGAACGTGGGGAAATCGTAAAGATTTATTACCTGAATGGACAAAATGCCGCAGAGACATTGCGTGTTTACCACAGAAACCATGGATTACAGCGAGGCCCGTGCACTGTCAAAGGTGTACGGGACTTGATTCGTAAATTTGAAGAAACTGGTTGCATATGCGATCGACCTCGGTCTGGACGACCTTCCGTTCCTGTGGAAGCTGTTGCAGAAGCCCATCAGACGATAAGCACAGTTCGTCCCGCAACTGCACGCGGTGTTTCACGTGTTCTGGATCTGCCGAATTCAACTGTACGCAAGATTCTGCGCTCTGTTCTAAACATGTTTCCGTATCGATTCCAACGTGTCAAGATGTTGGAAGCGGGAGACTATCAATTACGACTGGATTTTGCAAATCAATTCCTTATCCGGTACGATGAAGATAGCAGCTGGCCTTTACGCATTCTGTGGACAGATGAGGCGCATTTCTCGTTAACTGGTAACGTGAATTCGAAAAATTGTGTGCACTGGGCAGATAATAATCCACACGATGTGCATTCACGTCCATTACACGAGGAAAAAGTGACTGTGTGGTGTGGTATAACGAGTACGTTCATCCTCGGCCCTTACTTTTTTGAAGAGGTTACTGCCGGTGATCTGCAAACGTGTACAGTAACGAGTGCTCGCTATCTGGACATGTTAACTCATTACGCGATTCCTGCAAAGCATTGCAACGGCAAAATGCTCTATCTGAAGCTGTGAGGATGCAAGATGGTGCTCCTCCACATGTCGGATCTTCAGTCAAACGTGTCTTAACTCAACAGTTTGGTGACAGAGTTATCTCCCGTCATTTCCCGTTTCCGTGGCCACCAAGGTCTCCTGATCTGACACCAATGGATTTCTGGCTGTGGGGATATCTGAAATCCAAAGTGTATCAGTTTCGTCCTCAAACTGCATCTGATTTGAAAGATGTCATCAGAACTGCGATTCAAGAGATTCCTATTGCCATGATACGTGCTGTAGTGCTATCCACCATCAGCCGCACGCAAAGTGTTATCGTGTCTGAAGGAGGTCATGTGGAAAATTTGTGAAACACAATAAAATGCTTTATTTTATGCTGCTTCTCTGTCCTTATTGGTTGTCCTCACTTTTAGCCTATCTATCGCCGGTGATTTTCATGCTACAGTTGCCATTCCAACGCTATTTAGGGTTTTTCACAATGGAGATCACATTCCAATACAAAAAACTTCGTGTTGCCATTTGATTTTTCGAAATTTTCTCACTGTAACCGTAACTGTTTGAGTGACACTGTTGTTTTCCATATCATTCTTGAGCGCATAACTCAAAATACCTTTTGCCAAAATTTCATTCAGTTTCTGTGAATGGTATGATAGTTAGGGGCCCAAATGTCGGGATAGTTTTTTTATAATCACCCTGTATATGCTATTGCTTCGCGTATGTTTCAACTAGGGTGCTTTTATATGAGAGTGGCAATGTACTGCTCAGACAGACGTTTTTGTCCAAACTTTGGCAAACCTACATACCAGAACTTGGCGATACTCGTCTTGACGAGTTCAATTATACGAGTGAGACAAGTCAAGAAGGATTAGCTTGGCGATAATGTCATAGGGTCGTCAAAATGCTGGGCAATAATGTCATAGGGTCGTCAAAATGCTTGGCGATAATGGCATAGGGTCGTCAAAATGTTTGGCGATTCGATTTTATCCAGAATCGTTTCTACAAATCAAATTTTTTATCCTGTATGTCGCTACTCTTATATCGAAGCACCCTAGTTTCAACCGGCTCTTTCGGGCTACAAATAGGTAGATTTTCAACACTGAACGGAATCTGTCAATGTAAGGAACATGCACAACGTTTGACGAATGTCGCTTTAAAAAATAGTAGAAATCCCAAGAACTGAGAACGACTCATTTTAAAGCGCTCTGATGGGTAGAATTCGGGCTTGTTTGTATGTTTGTTTATTGAATATATACATCAGACTTGTGTGCTTGTGAATTCGGGCTGATATCTATCGTAGGAGATACAAACAAGAAGTTCATCATTGATGGAGTTACGAAAGGAAGACTATCACACAGTGTATTTTCGGCAGTTTTCTTCTTGATGAACTTGTTTAATACGAAATATCTTATATTGCCTATGATAGGATAGTACGTGTGATCGGAATACCGTGTGAGGGAGGGTTTGGCTCTTCATATATCTTAAGGTATCTGTAGGGGAGGGGCTGAGGCTGTCTTTTGATATCGTTATCATTTTTTATCCAACCAAAATGTTCTTCTTTTTTTTTTCTTTTTAACACTTTCCAACATAGTTGAAAAGTGTTTATGAATTGGGTTCGTCTGTCTGCCTGTCTGTCCGTCAATGCTCTAACTCGTATAAATATATTCACATTGCCATGCAATTGATATTAATGTTATTCATGTTTACTATGGCTTGCTCGGTATTGAAAATAAAGTACGTAGCATTTAGATTTCGTGTACAGGGGCACTCAAAAAAATGCCGTTACATTATGTTCTATGTGGAAAATTCCATTGCAGTGTATTTTAATGATGTTACACTATTTCAAATATAATGAAATTGGTATGCATAGCTGAAGTGCATTACAAGATGTTTGCTGTTGAATATGGCACGTGTAGCACTTATAATTAGTTTTTTGTATAGACTCAAAAGAAATCAGTTTTATTAATATCTAAGGAGAAAATCGTTTGCGGTGCATTTTAATCTTGTGACACCATTACAAACATATTGAATTTGATATCATTTTCTAAGGTGCACTAAAACATGCTTTCAGTAGAATATGGAGTATGAAGCATTTACAGGGCCACACAAAAGTATTCGGTTACATAATGGTTTACGGGGGGAAAATGTTTGCAGCGTATTAAAACTATGTTACCTATTTGAAATATAATGAAATTGATACGCATTACTGAGATTTACTACAAAATACTTGTTGTATAATATGATGTGCTTAGTAGGGGAGACTGGTACACACTGGACCTATGGACACAGTGGACCACCCCCCTAATATTTTATTTATTAAAATTTTTTTGAAGTTTCTCTTCTATCCTAATAGAAAACAGCACTGCATTGATTATTTATAGCCTTCTGAAAATATGTTTAGCTCAGATTGAACTATTTTATCCGGATGGGTTGTTTCGAGCTTCTAAAACTAAAATTTTTCATCATCTTATTTTTATTTTTTTAGTAATTAAAGGTTGTAGATAAATAAGATAAAACAGCTTTTTTGCAAAGCTAAAATACTTGTTTTTATTTAACTTTAAAGTTAATATGTTTAAAAGAAAGCTATAAACACTATTAATATGACTATTTATTGAACTTCAGCATGGGACACAGTGGACCATCTACTGCTGGGGCACAGTGTATTCCACAATCCACTCTGCTCCTGTAATACAGAATGTTCAAAATATTTAATAACTAGCTGTTACCCGTGACTTCGTTCACGCAACATTAAAAGACGAATAAATACATTAATTAAGCAAAATATTTCACTGCCGATAATTAAAGACGTTAATAACTAACTATTTAATAAAATACTTTTTTTACATTTCATAGGAGACAATAGGTTATTTTTTGTTATAGGGACCTTGACATAACTCAGTCTTAAAAAAGTGAAATTTTGTGCCAAATAATCGCGAAAATGAAATTGCAACCAATGCAAAAAGGAGGGCCAAATAAAATCCTGTAAATAGACGAATTGGGTAAAAACAAATGTCAATTTTACCTAATAGACAATTTTACTTTTAACGCTTTCGTGAAACGTTTTAACAGCCATCCTTCAAAAAAAAACATTAATTGGAAATAGTATATGATTTTTCTTTAAATTCAATTCTGCCTCCTTGGTTTAATGTATACAGCTGAAACAAATCTTGTTTTCTAAATGACAGTATGTTGACAGGCAATTTTTGTTCTCCAGAATAAATTGATTCATGAAGTTTGAATATGTGAAAATATGTTTTAATTTTTCGGATAATTTACTGAAATCAAGATTTTGTTTTCACCATCTATTCAAAGTGTATAAATAAATTCTGTTTTTCAGTTTTAATGAGAAAATGGTGTAAAAAATATACTGATCTGTTTTACTTAGTTGTGAAATACAAACACACGGTCAGATTTTAATATAATAGATTCGTGATTTTTTGTTATAAATATGGCGTGAAATTCATCTACTTTTTATACTTACTGATCCTTGTATTATTAATGTAAGGAATTTATTCACACTCATTTGAAAACATATTGGAAAATTCCCGTTTTATTTCAAATATGACGTCTCTTTTTCTCCAGAGAAATCCCACACTGTAAAAAATGACCGATGTTTCTTATTTTATGAAAATATGCTATAACCACGAACGAAAATATAATATAATCTTCTGAGTTATCCGAAATTTCAAATAGCATGTTACATCGTCTTTTGAATCCCCAGAAAGAATACATCTTCAAAATTTAAAGAATAATTTATAAAAACAAATTATTTTTAGCTGCCCGAATTTTTCAGAAACGTTTCCGAAGAGTTTTTATAGTGTACTAGCTTACCCGCCCGGCGTTGCCCGTGCCAACAACCTTAAATGTACCTGAAATCAGTGTTGAACATTTTTTTTATTTTTAAACAAATCTAATGTTGGGGGCCCCACTACCTTAGACAGCAAACACTGGGCGTGCCATACACACTCCCATATATTACCGTAAGTCGAGTCGAAAGAGCCATACCCCTTCATAATCCAGCCCATAGAACCAGAGATAGAAAGCACCCCTGGTGGTGAAAATCGAAAAGCTCTATCTATGTAGAGTCGAATGAGCCATACCCCATCGTGATCCAGTCTATAGAAACAGATATAGGAAAGCACCCCTTGTGGTGAAAATCCGAACTAAAATCAGTCAGCTCTATCGATGTCAAGTGGAAAGAGCCATACCCCATTGTGATCCAGCCCATAGAAACAGAGATAGGAAAGCACCCCTTGGTGGTGAAATTCAGAACTAAAATAGGTAAGCTCTATTGATGTTGTGTCGAATGAGCCAAACCGTGTCGTGATGTGACCCATAGAACCCGAGTTAGCTGCAAAATCCTTTAGTTACACCTTCCACCGCCAGGGGGCACAATATGTTCTATACGAACATAACTGAATTCATTAAGGTTATCGATGTCGAGTCGAATGAGGCATACCCCGTCATGATCCAGCCCATAGAACCAAAGATACGAAAGCGCCCCCTGTGGTGAAAATCCGAACTAAAATCAGTAAGCTCTATTGATGTCGGGTGGAAAGAGCCATACTGTAATGACTTAACGAACTCCAGTGATCTAAGGGGATGATTAACATCCAGCACTTTTTATTAGGCATCGTTGATACACAAGTTAAAATAAGATGAACAATTAAAAAACATTACACTCTGCCATCAAAACCCCAGCGTACACAACCATCATATACTGTTCACGCGCACACATCATTTTCCGCTCACCATCGTCTGTTCAACTCTCTCTGCATCTCCTTAGCTTAGCTCGGTTCACTTCTTTTTGACCTGCCAACTAACATCTCTTGCAGTCTCTTTGCATATCGAAAACTGTCCTTTCGATTCGATTACATGGCTTACACGGTAGTCAACCTCCGAAGCTAGGCGACAAAACCATGGACAAAAACTGGACAACTCTAGGCCAGCAACTCACGAGTCAGGCTAGGCCATAGATTTCTTCGATCGTTACACTGCTCTCATTGGCTGGCTGCTTCGTTGCTGAGGCTATTTCATGGGAGGAGCTTGAAATAGCCTCGAACCCAAAATTCCATATACACGTTTTAATTTTTTTTTAAAAATCTAAATTAAAATTTAAAAATCCGGCCGCGAGGTATACTATCCGGTGACAACATCTACACATGACAAAAATTTCTGAGTCCTAGGTGTTATAATTACGGAGAAATCCGCGGGCAGGCAGACAGACACTTACTCTTTTATAGAGATAGAGATAGTAAGAAATATTTTGTTTTGTATTTACTGCCTATTGATAAATATCTGTAGTCTAATGGGTGATGATTCTATTCAAGTAAGATTCATGAGACACAAATTGAGTGGAAATCAGTTTATTCTTCCCGAAACTGTAGATGAATCTGTTGTTGATGTCAATGATTTCATAATGTTGCTCCCAGACCCAAAAGTCTTTCAGGAAAATTCCAGGCTCAATCTTACTCATAAGTATTTTGGAATTTCATTTGCAAATTTTTTGTATTTCTTTTTTTGTATTTAAATAATAACTTCAATTAAATTGCAATTGTTCCTGTATTAATCTGTTATTTCAAAATATAATAAGTTTTTTTTTTTTTTTTTTTTTTTTTTTTTTTCAAAATGTTACTTGTAAATTTATGTTATTTTACGGGTAAAGGGGAAATAAGAAAGAATTAGATTAACGAAAAATAGATTTATATTGTATTTCAGATAATACCTAATACCGGTCTACTGTGCCCCACTTCTGGGGCACACTGGTCCACTTTACGGGTGCATAATAAAAGATTTTTTTTTTTTTTTTAAACGTATTGAAAACTATGTTCTGAGAAAATTATGATGAATGTATAAAGGTTTAAGGAATATTAAAAAATATTTTCATGCAGATAGGTTTGTTCGTTAAAGAGAAAAAAAAATTAACTGAAAAAGTGGTCCACTGTGTACCAGTCTCCCCTATTTATCGTTCATTTACAGGTACACACATAAGATTTCGGATACAGTACTGTATACGAAGTATTACCTATAAGAGATAATTGTTGGAAGTGCGCTTTCAGTTATAGGTATATGCGTTTAACTAAATGTTTACATACTATGTGGGTATGTATAAATTGCTATAGATCATATACAGGGCTACACAAAAGAATTCGTAAGATCGTAAGCATTACTATGTATCAGCCTAATTTGCTTAAAGGTATTTTTTAATCGAGTTATACATTTTGAGCGTCAAATATATTTAACTAAGATATGTTTGTTTAATACAAATAAAATCATATAAAAGGCCACGTAAAGAAGTAGATACAGGGCCACCTATGAATGACAATTTCTGGGAAGTGTGATTTCAGTAGTTTTCAGCGTGTTTTGCCTGAATTAAACTTTAGCTTAATATGTAGCGTGTATAAAAATCTTAAGGTAGTATACAGGGCTGTACGAAATAATTCAAATGTGTTTCCGTTTATTGGTATAGATTAATGAAAGTGAATTTTCAACTGCGTTTATGCGTTTTCTTGTTAAACTGAATTGTAGTAAAATATACAGAATGTAAACAAATCTATAGATTATATATAGGGATGCACAAAAGAATGGGAGTACTTTTATAGCTATGGATTGTAATTGCTTAAATCTGGTTTTCAAATTGGTTTTGCGTATTCTAAAATGTTTACTTAGGTATCTTATTGACCTTATTAAACAGCGAAGTTTTTTGAAAGTATTCTGTTAGTGTTGGAAAAGTGTTTCATAATCTATGCTTAATGCACGATTTTCCTTTCTTGTTTTCTTTTATCTTCTAACTTACATCAAAATAGTCTTCTTTTTTTTTTTTTTAAGGGGGGGGGGGTGTCATTTATTTTTATAAAAATATACAAAGTGATTATTAAAACCAGTAAATAATTATAAAATCATTTCATTCCACAATATAGAATACCCCAACATTCGGCAAACCTATTTTGCCCTAGGCGCATATAATCTGCTGTTGGAAAAACCAGGAGCGAAGTATATTTTAATGATACTTATTGTGTTTACGAGTATAAAGAAAAACTAAAGAATATTGTCCATCTGTGTAGATAAGAAGTAATCTGCTTGAGACAAGTGTAAGAAGGCAATATTACTTTTGAAGGCATTATGTATCAAGAAGCTATTATTAAATACTTTTAAATAGTATCTATCATTTTTAGGTGTTATTTGATATAAAGTAATTTCATGTATGATAGTGATATTTTATTGACATCTTCTCTTCATTTGAATCAGTAAATTATGCAAATAATGAATGTATTACCCTATCTGTATATCACCGCAAACTTAAACAAGAACGAAAAATCATGCGTCAAGCATAGATAATGAAACACTTTCCAACACAGACAGAAAACTGTAACGAAACTTCACCGTTAAATAAGGTGAAAGAAGATATGTAAGTAAACAGTTTAGAAAACATATAACACATTAAAAAATAGAGTTTTCGAAATTACCTTCCAGTGTCTAAAAAGTAATCGAATGATTTTGCGCAGCCCTGTATAGGATAGGATCAATAGATGTGGATATATAGTATGATAAAATTTAGTTCGGTTAGAATATTCACATTTAGCAATTTTCGCCAATCGATCGAAATGCACTCGAAATATTTTGTTCAGCTCTGTATATTTATCTCAAGATTTTTGTACACACCCCATATTAAGCTAAAAGGCAACTTAAAACTCACTCGCAGCAATTACCAACCATAAACAACACTGTATATTTTTCTTTGTATAGCCCTGTATATGAATTTATTTATATTCCACAAAATCTTCTAGTAGTCTATTAAATATAGTTAAGGCATGTTCTTAAGGTGGTTCTCAAATTCCCTGCCCAACAACGCGAAATTTTCTGACTAATTTTTAAACGTAAAGGCATCAAATTGCTAGACTTGCTATTGAAGAGATTTCGAATCGAATAGCGTTTTTCTGTTTTTGATAAATAACTTATCCGGTTATAAGCTATCCTTGTCACGTGAAGACAAGTTTTTCCCCTTTCTCGCGCTGCGGGAATTCGGTTCAAAACACCCACTTTGACAGTCTTTTCTGAAATATCTTCTGCTTTTACCAAAAAATGGACAACGCCATTCGATTACGTAGTTTCTGATTAAGAACACCTGCGAATTTCATGCGTTTACAAACAAAAATGAATTCCGAAATGTGTCAGAAAGTAGTTCCTTTGGATTTCAGAACAGACTTAAATCTTTTCCCAACGATCTTTTCTACTGCATTTTTATTGTAATCCTTTTATTTCATTAGGCATCATTTATCTACGAAAGAATTCATTTTATCTAGTTTTGATACTCTTTTCATGATTTCCTCGTATACTCTTCTAAGGCAAGCAGCGAAATGATATTAAAAAAAAATCCCTGACGGCTCGGCCTACAGGCACAGGTAGATTTCGAAGACGCAGACCGTAGGGCGCCAGTTTATTGGGAATTGCATAAAAATGACCTTTTTGCCATTATGCGGCAGCTGGGACCGCCCACTTCGAAATCTACCTGTGTCTGTAAGCGGAGTCAGCAGGGATTTTTTTTGTATAAGGGTCGGTCCTGTAAAAAACTTGTCAGTATATTGTAGATAATGTTAAGAGGATTTATAATAAATTTCAGCGGATTTGATATCTTGTTAATTGAGAAAGTTATGGATTTTTTTCTTCTAAAACCCCTATTTCCCCCTCGCTTGAGGCCATTTTTAATGATATCAAAAATCTGTCCTACATAAATTTTCGGCCCTTTTCCTAGAAGTAATGATAACTTTAAACGGATTCGATACGTATCATAATTAATAAATTATGGGGGGGGGTTCTGTTTTCACAAAAAGCCCCCCCCCCCTTGGTCGATTTTGCCCGTTAACGAACTTGACCGAGATTATATGCCCCTTGATTTTATGTATCAATTTGGAAGAGATTTGTGCAGAATTATTGGAGTTATTGTGTCCATAAAAAAGTGAAATAGATAGATAGATAAAGTTTTGAACTGGGGGTCATGATCGGCGTAGATCTTCAAAAATGTTCTTGAAATTCCAACATAGATCGTCAAGTGGGGGTATAAGCAACACATCCTTCCATTTTGTAGGATGTATTGGTATATAAATTTCTTAATTAAAAAACTCCTACTACCCTGAATTTTTTCATAATTGTATTTTCAGTAGATTCGGAAATAGGAGGGGAGGGACATATTTTCGACGATATCTCTGAAAATAAAATTAAAACAAGTATATTTTTAAGTTTTGTGTTACGAGATCTTTCGAACGATACCGTATACGATATATATATAGAAATAGAAATAGAATATAATTTTTTTTTCAAGTAACTTAATTAACATCTCTGCTAATTACCGACATTTTTTTCGAAAATTATTATCAACTGTCCTTGGATGATTCTGCGTCGATTAAGTAAATTGAGCGCCACTCAACTCCCCCGCTGACTGGCCGAAAAGTAAAGTTTGTGTATAACGGAGAAATGCGTTTTTCTCAAAAACTATGTGACCTAGAAAAATCGCTTTAGTTTTCCTGCAAGGTTTAAATATACTACCGCTCATTTTTTCATAATTTTAGTTTCAGTCGATTCGGAAATAGAGAGGGAGGGGACCTATTTTTTCAGTTCATTTTCGACTATATATAATACCTAAAATGAAACACATATATTTTTGATATACGAGATGTTTTATACGATATATATATTTTGTTAAGTAACTTAATTAGCCCTCCCCCCTAAATTTTTCCTAAACATATTTATGATAGGCTAATAATCTGAAAATAGGAGGGTCAATTAGGCTTGATAACGTTTCTAAGTTTGAACTTTCCATCTCCCATAACGAGAAAAAGGGCTCTGACAAACGGATAGACAGACACACGAGTAATCTTATAATAGTTCCGTTTTTGCTTAGTACGGAACCCTAATAATGCAACTTTAGGACGCTAAACCTCATTTGAAAGTAAATCGTATATAATAATGAAATACTGGATTCAATGTTAAAGTGTCGATGTTAATATTTAAAATCTTGATATAACTTGACTTCAAATTTTTGCGGCATATACTTAGCATTGCACATTCCCCTCTCACAAAAAGCGGGACAAGGCTTCTAAATCGGGACATAAAGATATAGTAAATTCTATAAAAACGGAATCTGTCTATAACGGAATACTGTTTTAAATGTAAGAAATTCATGGTCGCTATAGGGAAGGAATACCGTAGACTTATACTTGGTAAGACGAAAACCTAATCTAAAACGGAATCTTTCTCCGGTCACTTTAAATTTCGTCTTAGTAGCTTTTAAAGTCCTAAATAAACACAATAATTAATCTTATACAGTAAAATCTGTGGAAGCAGAATCGCTAAGTAACGAAACAAATTCCGTTTTCTACAGGTGTGTGATTGTACAAATCTAATTGTGTGGTATTCCTTTCGTATGGACTATGCAATTTTTACGTTTAAGACAGGATTCCGTTATAAACAAATTCCGTTTTCACAGGTTTTTATTAAACAAAGTACAATAAAATCCTGTACAAGCAAAATCGATAGAGATTGGTAAAATATTCCGTTTTAGGCAGGTTTTCGTCTTAGAAGGTTGATTTGCACGGTTTTTCTTTCGGCAGAATCATAAAAACAATTCCGTTATAGACAGGTTATGTTTTCACAGGTTTTACTGTATTAGTTCTATTCAATGCAGACGTTTATTGCATAATGTATATTGCATAGTATACGAAAATAAATTTAAAAGAATTTGTGCATCCCCAAAAAACGGGACCTTTCGCGTCCCGCGCAGTGGTTACACGGGACGGGTCTTGGGACTCTTGAAAATTGAGACGTCCCGCGTAAATCGGAACACCTAAGGCATACCTGATATCTTCTCGTGGCGCACCAATGTACCGCGTCACACCAGTTGAAGACCACGGGTATAGTATAAGGTAATGAAAAATATTTTCGTTAGTCGAAATACTCAAATAATATCTAGTTAACCTAATTTAATTCTGTTATGTTTGAAAAAAATAGACACAGTATATTTTTTAAGTTCTTCAAATGAGTTCATTTACTCTTCGGCTCGCAATGCGACGACATTTCAAACTTTATATGGAACTCCTTTATGCTATAAACAGAATAACATATAGGGCATATCAATACATGCAACAGCGTGCAATTGTTCGTACAATATTTAATAATAATAATAATAAATTCTTTTTTGAACATATTTAAGTAAACAATTCACCAGAACAAAATATTTTGTTAAATTCAACATAATAAACAAGCATAAATTACTAAATAAATGACTCTCTTACTATTAGGCAAAGTTTGTTTACGTACCTTAATATTTTGATAAAAAGAAGTTTGTATATTATTATTATTTGTTGCTTCTTTAATGAAAAAAATCCAAACATGAAGTAAAAAAAAATACTTCGAAAAAGAAATTTTTTTTCTGCTGAATATCGAAACTGAATCAGTCTGTGCATCCCTTTAAAAGTTGATTTTTCCATATACAGTGGAAACTATACTTATAACGAAGCTGGAGATATGTGAAAAGTATTCATAGCCGGTTCCCTTACAACCTGGATTGGAAACAAAATTTTAAAAGTTCGATTTATCCAATATTTCGGTATAACCGGGCACGTATCATCCGGGTTCTACTGAAATACCTTATAAGTCAGTTAGTATATTTTACTCACTAGCTCGGAAAATTTTCGAGAAATGTTTTAAAATAGTACAGAATTATTCAAGCTTTCGTGTATATTTTTTTGATAGCGATCCCCTTTGCGACGAGCTTCCTTTACAGAATTTTTTAATCATTTATCACCGGTTTTTTAAAATAGAAATTTTTGCCTTATTGAATCGCAGAAATGATTTGCTTAAGTAAGCAAAATTTTTGATTAAAAATTCCTGATAGGAATAATCAAGGATTCTGAGCACTGTATGCGTCACATATACGTGACACTCGTCGGGAAGGGGTTAAAGGTGGCGAGACTTGGGACCTAACTATCGAAATTTCAAGCACTGGAAAAAGAAAAACATTTTGGACCCTAAGTGTAGATTAACTTTTTTACAAAAATGAATATAAAACTGCACTACTATTATTCGATGATTAAATATAAATGAAAAAAAAAAATAAGAATTGCATTATTTTTAGCGTAAATATTTCTTTCTAAAAAATGAATTTTATAAATAAAACAAATATCTAAACTAATATTACTCTCTTAAAGAAACTCTAAAGAAAATTTGATATAAAATTAAAACACCTGTGTAAAATTTCACAGCATATATAAATAAGAAATTTTGTGCTCACTTTGAAAAAAAAAATCAATGTTTGATTTGAAAAGAAAAAAATAACATTCATAAAAGAAAACCTGCATAAAATATTAAAACACACATACATGTTACGGGAATACTAATTCACTTACAAAATGGCATCACTGGCAATCATAGTTTACATAATTACTACTGAAGACCAGATATTTTAGGTCTCCTGAAATGTATACGCTCCGGCCAGTTGCACTACATGCCGTGCCAGTAATAACGCTGGGACCCCTTAAATATATATATATATTTATAATACTTACCTTTCACGGTCGCTGTGATTTTATCCAAGTTTGGCAAATTGACTTGTATCACACTCGAATTGAGCCTGAATCTCCCAGTTTGTAGTTGACTGAGAAGAAATATTTTGGAATCCTTCGCAAAAGCTTGGCTCGAACAAATATCTTTATTTCCAAACCCTTCAATGATCAAAGTTTCACCAGCTTTAATATAATCTCCTTTCACTACTCTTTTAACTAGCACTTCCCCGCTGTACAAATCTCCCAGACCACTGTACAGTCGCTTTACTGTTCCTGTCAAAACAACATCAGCTGATCCTTCTCTAACTTTCAATCTTTCTTCGAGACATTCTCGGTATCGACGTCTTCGACAATGAACGAAACAGGATAAAAATAATAGTGTCCCTAAAATCCCGAATAATATTTTTGGCTGCATATCGAAAAAGTTCAACTTAGGGGAACTTCTTACAGTGCACCAACAGGTCTGAATAATTTTAAGTAGGTCGTATCGACAAGAGGAAGTTCAGATCCCTCCTACGATTTTGAGGCGTCACTAGTTGACCGTGTATGGCAGTTTCTTAGAAGTATCTGTTTAACTGTAACACCTGTTGGAATAACTGTTAATTTCACGATTTCCTTACAAGAAAATAGTATCAAAATTACGGAATTAGTTACAGTATATCGAAACTTACTATCTAAGACCTCTATGTTCCTTTTTTAATCTTTCTAGAAATGTATGCTCATCTTATAATAGTTTTTGAATTTGGAAGCCATCTAAAAAATAAACAGAATAGCAACCTGATAATCAAATCATTATTAAATTAATATTAATAATCGTTATTAAAACAATAATGATGATGAATCTGTGAATGCATAAATACTAGTGAATTTTTTCTTTATATATTTTGGAAAATAGTCAAGTTTTAAGTAGTCCTATCATCTTAATTTTGATTTTTTTTTTCAGATAATATATTAGTGTATACAGTGGCGTCTCGTGACTGGCTTTATTTGGGGCACTAAATGCATGGCTGCTAAATTTATTATTTTCTTACCAGTATTATTAAAAATGAATACTTTATTTTATTTACTGTCAAAGTTCTGCCATTAAACAAAAAAAAAATTTCTTGTAAAAAATAATGGTATGAAATGAATATATGTAAATATGGGCATGCATTTAGTGCCCCAAGAAAAGACAGTCACGAGACGCCCCTGAGTGTATATAATAATACAATTATGAATATTAGACGGAAAAATGGATTTAAAGGTAAAGTTTAAGTATCTTCCTAAGCAAAATCAAATTAACCTTTAGCTGCGTGACGGCTCTTGGTTTTTTTTTATATAGGGGCTCATAATACATATATTCCGAAAATAAGATCAGACACTATGACTTAATGCACAGGTTTAAATGCATTTGAGTTTTTAAAAGTGAATTAAAACAATCCAACAAAAAGAAATAAGCGCTTAAAAAATGCATATTTTACTTTCTATGTACAATCAAACAAATAAAAAAAAAAAAAAAATTAACTAACTGAATATAACTAATTGAAGCCAAGAGATATTTCGGATAAAACAGCAATCAAGAATGAGACAGTGAAAAATGTCAGCTCCCGCACAGAAGGCTGTGTGAACAGTGTTGAATTCAAAGAGTGGCCCGGGGAGGCATTTACTCGGAGCATTGACACCCCCCCCCCCCCGGCAGATTTGATATTTTATGCTTTTAATGGTTAAAAAGTGCAATTTCCCCCTCGGAACTCTATACTGCTCCACCGGAGCCACAGAAATACCTCCCGGAGAAAAGTTTCTGAATTGAACACTGTGTGCGAATGGAAAGATGGGAGCGGTGCCTACGTGCGATCTTGGAAAGACCGGCCACTCTCTGCTGATAATTTTCGAAATTTACATTATTAGAGTAACGTTTTGTCATGCACATATTTAAAAGAGGTTTGTGGAGGGAGTCGTACTTAAATTGAATTTGGAAATTGACTAAAAAATGGAAATGTGATTAATATTATTTAATTTATTTCTCCGTTTTTGTTTGGGGGTTCACGTGCTCATGTGTTCCAATAGAGGAGCCGCCACTGCTTTTTTTTCAGTTTTCACAATTTAAAGGAGTCCGGGACACAAAAATCTTCAAATTTTTGAAAAATATTTTATTGTTTTAAAAAATTCTCTGTTTTTATCCGCTTTAAATGACGTTTAAATCACATATCTATATTAATTAGAACATGATATATTAATTTTTTGTTTTCAAAATCTAGCTTCCAAGTAGTGGTTGTCATGGAAACGTTTTTGCGTTTTTCTGCATGACGGGTTTTTTTACGGGTTCTCGTCTTCAAATCGTTATAAATCAAGAACCGTTAAAGATAATTGGTTCAAACATGGAACATATCTTTTTTCAGTTATTTTACTTTAATCCCTCCCGGATTCAGCAAATTTGAAAAAAATATTTACTTTTGAAAATATGATTTTTTTAAAATAAATTACATCTTTTTTTTTCAAATTTTTACTTTAAATATTTTTAATTTTTTAAAATTAATATTTAAAAAAATACTGAATCAAAATTAAAGCTTATATCTTCCTGTTTAATTAAATGAAAAAAAAATGTAATTTGACGAATAATATTTCGAGTTATAACGATTTTAAATTACCCCACAACTTAAAAAAAAAATTTAATTTATCTTTTTTTTAAAACTTTATGAGAAGTTTTATGATATGATTTCGTTTATAAATTATATGGTTAACCATCACAGAAAAAACTTAAAATTATAATTCAATAAATAAAAATGTTTTTAAAATGTGTTCCAGACCCCCTTAACTTGTAATTTTCAATTTATGTTTCCTTGTGAAATTTTGATGTGCTTTGCGGGCTTAGTACTATCGCTAGAGATTTGTGAATAGGTGAATTTTAATTAGAAAAATGCTGTATACAAATGCTAATACAGAATTAGCATCCTATGAATAAATCGAGCCCTTTAATCAACTTTCGGTCTCAGAGCATGTGCATAGAGATGTATGGGCTCATGGGGCTCAAGCCCCACGAATAATTTCTAAAATGGAAAATCTCCTCCCCCTCTAATATAAAAAAAAGGTTTTAGTTTTTGACTTTCTAAAATTTTATGGAATTTTTAATGTGCCATTTTTCGGCAGATAATTTTTTTCCCTTGAATTTTGCCATTTTTTCCTCTTTTTCTTTTGTTACGGGGATTAACAACATTAAGAATATCTTTTCCTTTTATGTTCTATTTTTGTTTTAATAAAAAGTAAAATGCTAAATGTTTGAACTTTAGTAGCGGGAATGGTATGTACAAAATGAAAATAGTGAAAAAAATCCATATCCCTCGCCCTCCTCCCCCCCTCCCCCCCAAAAAAAAAAATACTTCGAAGTCAATTTTTGTTGCGATTTTATAGTAAATGATTCGCGAATAACGGGAGTATATAATTTTATAAACAGATGTGTACTCGAATTTTTACATTGTCTTAACATTTTATTTAACTTGTATTTTATTTATCAATTTCCGATTTTGTTTAATTTCTTGGAAGTTAAAAAAGCAACATTAAATTGCTTATCGATCTCGTTTATACGCAGACACGCGTATTTGTGTAAAAAAGAGTTATTTTCAAGTTGAGCCACACCAATAATTTTCGAAACTCTACGCCTATGTCTCAGAGTCTGCTCATAGTAGATATGCGACAATTTCTGCGACAGTAGTTAGGGGTTAAAGTAAAAGTAAAATAGTTTTCTAAGCAAAGCACGAACTAATTAGATTAGTTTCACTCTGCATACCAGTTTAATAAAGTTATTATTTGAAGAGGCGTATACAAATATTGTGTTAGCCGATTTCTTTAAACGGATCCTTTGAGTATTTCTTTATTATTTCTGTGTTTTATAAAATCTTTTGAAATATTATTAAATGGTTTTATGAGAAAAATGATTTAATCCAAGATATAATAGTGGATTGAAAAATTCTCGTTTTAAATGAAATTCTTTGACATTTCTGAAAATGTATATGCGGAAGATTTACTGGATAACAGGGCTGGCTCGATGATGTAAGGTAGAATCCTTCATCGGGCGGCAGGTAACCCGATTTTACCCGGCTCAACACGCGCTGCCGTTCGGGTTGAGTCGAGTCGATGCTAATTTTATTGTCGTTTCGGATCGGGTTAACTTTAATTGTTTCGGGTTCGGGTTGGAAATTGACTCTTGTGCGTCGTATTCACGTTAACCCGACTTTTCAAAAACGTCTGAAATATTTTTTCAGATGAAAAAAAAAATGTATTTGAACATTAGTGAGTATATATGCTTATTTTTCAACACGAAAGATAAAATTGATATTAGAGATATAATTGTGGACTATTTTCCCAAAAATATATTAAAAAATATGGATTGATTTTCTTCCATTTCGGGTTAGGTTTAACCCATTTTAGGCCAAGCATAGAAATTTTATAAAATGTGGTATTATTTGCATTGAAATTTGCTTAAATTACATTCATTAAGACACCAAAAAAGTTTCGTGCATGAAAAATAATATTTTATTTAATTTGACGTTACCATTATTAATTTATTATTATTAATTTACCATTAAATTTAAATAAAAAATTTTAATATTCTCTTCTAATTTTCTTATGGCATTTGTTTTATTTTAATTTTATTTACAGAACTTGCAACTTTACTCCATTATAAAAACATATGATTAATCTCAAGTGGAATAATTATACATTTTCAAAAAGTCGAATTTGTCAATAACCGTTTCAAGTAAAAAAACAGCGTATTTTGAAACTTTCTCAACAGAAATTGATTACTTCAATTGAATTACTAATATTTTATAGATGTCTCCAGAACCCTTAAAAATAGCAGAAAAATAAAATTAGCGAAAAATATACATCATAGTGTTAATAAAAAAATATTTATTGAAATGGTGCGTTTACGCACCTTTGGCCGAAAATGGGTTAAATATTGCGAGTTCGGGTAAACTTTGAATAGAATTTTTGGGTTCGGATCGTGTATACATCACCCACGCAAAACGCTTCATGTAGGGTGACTTTAAGCTCTTTATTTTATTCGCGCTGGAAAAGAACTATATAAACGAATGGAAAAATCTAAAAGAATAAATATCTGAATAAACATTCTGTATTAACAGAACAGATAGAATCCGAAGATAAAACTATTAGAGTTATAGACATACAATTTAAATATATGTTTACAATTACACTTCGAAATTTCTGAAGATGTTCTTCTCAAATTTAATAAATTAAATTTCGGAATAGATAAGATATTTAAAGAAACAAGTTGAGTGCAGGAAAGTGAACGCTGCTTTATTTAGATAAATTTTCAGACTTTTATTTAAGAAAGAAAAAATATCCAAAGTGAAATATTTGAAAAGTGAAAATAACTTTTGATTATTTCGTTCTAGAAAGTAAAAAGGAAATAAGTGGAAAATATTCTTAACTGGAACTTCTTTCAATGCATTTTTGTTGTTTACAAAAAACCACTATTACCCATACATGAGTGAAAAATATGGAACTTTTTCAGTTTCAATAATCCAAACTTGAAAAGAAAGATTTTTTAAAAACCGAATAAAAATTAGAAAAATAAAGACCCCAATATTTATTTTCTGATTTTTTATCCTTTAAATTAGAGGCGAATCCAGACTCTCATTTAGATGGGGAGGAGGAGGAGGGGGGGGGGGGGGTCACATGTCTTCATTAACAAATTTCATATCTTAAATCCAAATTCATTTCAAAATTCCCAAACGTATGAAATTATCATATAATAAATGTATAAAATTTGCAAATTCAGTTCAAATACCAAGAACTGATACGTGATATCCCTTCAGAGTCCCCCCCCCCTTTTTTTTTAAAGCAAAGAGAATCTTAAAGAAAAAATGTTCTCAAAGTTTGTATTTTAAGCCAACTTTCTGGACTCGACAGCCATGAAAATGTTATCTTCAAAGAACAGTTGGGTACAATTCAAGATGAACCACATTTATAAGGAACATGAAAAATGTTGTTCGATTCTTTGGTACTTAAACAATAATGTCTACAATTTTTATACAGTTCTGTGTTAAAATAACTCCGTGAATGTATAAAACATATTAGCATTTTTAAGAGGGAGCAAAAAAATGTTTTTCGTTTGGAGGGATCATGAGCCCCCCCCCCCCCCCCTCCCATTGGATCCGCGCTTAAATGCTCACAGTCTGCTGTTTTAAATTTTTACAGTTTAACTGCAGATATTAGTGAAATTTTGTTTCGTTTGGAACTCTAATACTATCGATAGGGACTTCTGAATAGGTGCATTTTGTTTATAAAAATCTTGCACAAAAAATTGGCATATAAACAGTATCCTATGAGCTACTTAATGGAGTGTTTTATTTTTTTTTTCGATCAAGCAGTTTTAGACACCTTTCACAGTAGCTATGCAACAATTTTTGCGACAGAAGTTAAGGATTAAGAATTTTTATTTAAAAAAATAATTAAAATAAGGAATGATTTCGCCAGTTTCACAGGTAGAGATTGAGATTTTAAATCAAACATGGATGAAAGGGGCGTTTTTTTCTTGCAGAGTAAGACCGTTACAGATTTATGTTTACTTAAAAAAATATGCTTTTGTTTTTAAATTTTGTTTTCGAATTAAACACACAGATTTTCAAAAAATAATTAAAGGCCCTATATGGAAGAAACCCACGAAAATAAAGAAATAAATTGCATTGAAGTACTCTTTTTTTTAATTTAAAATCCGATAATACATTTTGTAAAATAGGAAAAAAAAATCTAAAAAAAAAAATGTATTTATTTCATTTTACTTTGCTTCATAAAGTAAATAAACGTATTTTTCACATAGCTTTTATTTTTCGTTGAAACGAAGTTTTCCTTAATTTTGGAATCTATAGATGGCAGCAGTAGAAAAATCTTTTCCTTTCCGCTTTTCTAACTAAAAAGGGAAACGAAAATTAAAAGAGAAGAAAATGTCGTTAATTCTATGTATAAAACTATTAAATCAGTTCATTAAAATAAAAACAAGGCAGAAAATTGTTTAGTTTGCGATAGATTAGTTTTATTATTATGTAGCAAAAAAGAAAAATTTTCACTAGCAGAGCCCGATTAACTTCTGAAACTAGGAGAATCACACTCTAACTTTTGGGCCCCTTTTCATTCGGGGAAATTTTACGAAATTCTACAGAAAAACTCATCAATCATAGAACTATTATTCCGGTGCGTGACATTGCCGTGTTCACACAAATTTCATTTAACAGCTTTTTCTTATGCTCCCTGTATATACTTCAAATAGCGTATGTTTACAGAATATGTAGTTCTTGTATGTTCAGTTACGCGGGTTATGCCATATGATTGGTTAATAGCCTATTGATCACACTCACATTTCCCGGTTAGATAATTTTCTGCAAGCACAAGCAGTGTGGATATTCTCTTGTATTGGGCAAACTTTCCCCTCCAAAAAATAAAATAAAATAAAATAAAATGCAATGTAAAAAATAAAAATGACATTTAGAGACCCCATTTTACAGTCATTTTGGGGTCCCTCTTAAATTTTAGAGGAGAAGCTCATGATTCATGTGTCTTTTGGATAATCAAGCCCTGTTCATAACTGCCGTCAGTTAAGTTCAATCACGCTTCATTAGCGATCTCAAAAGAAAAACCTTGAACGTTTGTGAAATAGGACGAAAATCGTAAATGAAAGTCTTATTGATGATAAAGCCCTTCTCGATGAAATATAATGGAATTTTCTATAGGTGCGGTAAGTGTGTTTATTTATTTTTGGAAATATGGGGTGGTATTTTATTACGGATGTTTATTAAGAGACTGATTTCTTTAGGGGCGGCTTTAGTAGCCATGGCACCCTATACGAGATTTTTTTCAGCACCCCTACGAATGGTATCTTCTGAAGAAACTATTAAACTTTAACCAACTATTTTGCCCCTGACTATCTTCGTCCCTGAGTTTTTAGAGAGCCGATTTCGTCCTTTTCATCCAGCCCTGGATAACTGCATAGAATCGAGGGAATTCAGTGTTGATTTCAGACATTTTTCTTCAGGAGGGAATTCTACAGCCCCGGAGGGAACACTGCGAAGTTCCCGGTGGGAATTGCACTACTATACCATTAATAAGCACAAAATCCCAAATATTCCGAGGGAATTTTGATGCTCCGGGGGTGAAATCCCCCCCCCCAGATTTCAACACTGCTCTAACTGAAGGCCTCATCATGAGATGGGGGGGGGGGTGGCAAAAGTTATGGGTTTTTTTTCTTTTAGTTGTTCGAATACTAAATGAATTAACCGATTCTATTAATTCTAAACTTAGTAAACTGCCAAAAAAAAAATGTTTTGGAGAATTCATACATTAATTGATGAATTCTTTAAAAAGAAGACAATAAATATCCTCTTTAAATAGAAGACATTTCTATTTAAAGAGAAAACAATTCTTCTAATCATTGATACATCTAAAAGTCTCATCATTAACCTCAGAAAGCCATGAATGGATTAGCACATGGCTAATGGAATTAACGCACGAGAAATACCTTTTTAATCTTTAATTAGTCTTCAAACCAAAGGCTAATTACAGATTAAAAATGCATATGTAATTGCTTTCGAAGAGGTTGCCCTGTTCAAATCAATTCAGTAAGACTTGTCACAGTGTCGGACTTTTTTAGGCAAAAGATAAAATGGTTCAAGTTTTCTTTGAAGTATTTTTTGCTGTAAAAATTCCGACCCATTGTCAAATCTTATGCTGCAAATCGCATTCCGATACGATAACTCGTTAATTTTAACTTTTTTTTTTTTGGTGCTAAAAAGCAGTTTTCGACAAGTCAGTAAATTTTTTTAAAATGGGTTTTTGAATTGTGAACGAACTAAGAGGGGCACTCCGTACTTTCGCTTCATTAACGCCTAAAACTAGACAATCGTAAATTTTTGTATCGTTTCATAAATTTAATTACCAAAGATTTTGAAATGAAAATGACTATTCATTTCCGTTTTTCCAAAAACAAATCCGTGAACGTTTAAGAAAAATAGATTTTTGAGTAATAACACAAATTAAATAGAACAGTCAAATTTTTAAATCCCTCTAACAACTTTCTAGTTATTTGTGGATTGTTCTTGAGCAATTAGGGGATATATGTTCGAAATCATTTTATAAGCGGTACATGGTATAAACAATACTACTACATTGTACAAAAAAAGAGACAAATGTTTCTTAATAAAGCTCTTATCTTTCTTAAGTTTTACGAAAATATAATATAAACTCTTCCAAGTTACCCGCGATTCCGGAAAGCTTTCTTTTATCTTTAAAAGTGTCTGCAACCAATAGCGATTTCCGAGATTTAAGGAAGAATTTCTGAAACAAAAGTTTCTTTTATTGCCTCTCATTTTCGGAAACGGTTGCAAGAAAGAGTATCAATTCTCAAGTAAACATTTTGCTGCATAACATAATTTATACTGGGGAAGGGGGGAGAGGTATTGCAAAATTCCACTTTATTTTTCATTATCCTCATCACAAATGACTGAAAAAGAATATTACCTATTATAGAAAAGGCTTGTAATATGTTTTCATTTTGTGTTTATCAGCATAAAAAAAAAAAATTAAATAAAGGCAGTGGGTCAAACTTCCCGTATGGTCAAGCATCCCCAGCTCCTCCTATATTATGGTGTTACAAGAAAAGTTCGATATATTTTAAATGAAATCGCCCACTTTTACTTTTTTCTATCTTTAAAAGAAAAAAAATATTGCTTTCATGAAAAAATTCGACTTCCTGTTTTCAACGGATGGATGCGTTTCAGAAGGTCCTGAACACAGTTTGACTGTTTTTTAGAAAATCTGTGTCTGTGTGTTTTCTGTGTGTATTGATGAAATTCCGTTGTATTAGTTCTTGAGATATAGTATTTTGAAAATTGTGAAAAATTCAGCATATCAGCGCCACCTGTTGGCGACATATACATACTAAAACCTAATCAAAACCAGTTTATGTCAAGGTCTAAATGAATCTGATGTTTTATTAAATCCCGTGCAGCAGTTCGTGAGTTGGAGCGCCCACAAAATGTGTGTCTCATTACAAACAGTGTCTATGAAACAGACACAGAGACAGACTCACGGACAGACATTTTTCTAAAAACAGTCAAATCGTGTTTAGGACCTTCTGAAAAGTATAAATCCGTAAAAACATATAAATGTATGTAGAAGAAAATTAAAAACTGAGAATTTTAGCTTGAAAACTGCCAATAAAAGAGTTAAACAATTAATACATACTTAAGGCCTTGTTAAACCGGCACTCACTTAAAACATCCTCACAACGATAACGCCAGTTTCTTAAAGTCTGGGACAAAGTGATTAGAAAATAGTTTTAATAAACCGTCACTCGAAAAATATGAAACCCTGTCAAACCTCCTTTTTTTCCCCTCGTCAGTCAATGACTGAAAAATGATAGAAGAAACATAAATTTATGATAAGGAATTAAGTGAAAACGAAATCGTAAAAGAGAAACCAACAATGCCCAAATTCCAAGAAACTGTTGCTGTATTATATACCTTTTGTGGCTTTTTTTATTGCTTCTGAAAAACCGAAGAAGAGACTTTTGCAATGGTAATGAAATCTATATTTTTCTATAAAAACGGTTTTTGTCTGTGTCTGTCTGTTTGTGCAAGAAGACTAGGGAAAACAAGCGCACGTAGAGGTCGGAAAATTCGGATCCAAATGCACTTGATTGAGGCTCAGATTTTTCATTTTTTGATAATTAGTCGAAATGTTAATTAAAAACCCTAATGAAGGAGCTTTCGGCAGTTCACCGACAATCCTCGATTCTTTAAACAGACGAAGGGAAAACGTTCCTTTTTTTTTCTTCTGCATTTTCAAATCGCAATCCCGCCTGAAGTTACCTCACCCCCCCCCCCCCCCAAAAAAAAAAACAAAAAAAAAAAATCGCTGTACTTTTCTTGTTCAAATGGTATCTTTCGTTAAAAAAAATATTAATAGGGTACTATTTCAAAAAACAGTTTTTCAGGAGCTCGACTCCATGTTAGTTTTGACGTTTTCCCGGTTTTTAGGTAGATTTCGTAAGAAATACTACCTATTACATTCTCCCCTAAGTTGGAATTTTTGAAAAAATTTTGCATATCTACGCCGATCATGACTCCCAGAACCCAAAACAACCCTCAGTTCAAAACTTTATCTATCTATCTATCTATCTATGTAACTTTTTTATGGACACGATAACTCGAATAATTCTTCACAAATCTCTTCCAAACGAATACATAAAATCAAGGGGCATAAAATCTCGGTCAAGTTCGTTAATGGGCAATATCGAACCAGGGGGGGGGGAAATGGGGGGCTTTATGTGAAAACAGAAAAAAACCCCATAACGTGTTAATTATGATACGTATCGAATCCGTTTAAAGTTATCATTACTTCTAGGAAAAGTGCCAAAAATTTATGTATAACAGATTTTTGATATCATTAAAAATGGCCCCCAGGGGGGTAAAAAAGGGGGGTTTTAGAAGAAAAAAATTCATAACTTCGTCAATTTACAAGATATCAAGTCCGCTTAAATTTATTATAAATCGTCTTACTATTATCTAAAACTTTTATATTGACAAGTTTTTTATAGGACCAACCCTTATAGCAAAAAAAAAAAAAAATTAAAAACAAAAAAATCCCAGCCTTCGAGCAAGTTAGATTTCGAAGTGGGCGGTTCCTTATGGAACCCAACTGCGGCATCATAGCAAAAAGGTCATTTCTTCCTCAGTTCCCAACAAACAGGCGCCCCACGGTCTGCGTCTTCGAAATCTACCTGTGCCTGTAGGTCGAGCCGTCAGGGATTTTTTTTTCTGCAGTTTTAATCTGCCATCCGTTAGTCAAGGGTGGACCAAAAAAAATACCCACTTATTCAGCGTACCTTTTCGTTTCTAATGGTTTCTTAAATAATAATAATAATAATATTTACTATTTAAAAAAAAAAAAAAAATTCTGAAGTTCGATTTCATGTTGGTTTTCATGTTTTCCATTTTTTTTTCTGCATTTTGACGCTGCCATCCTGGTTTCACGGATGGATATACAATAATAATAAATAAATAAATAAATAAATAAAATACCACTTATTTAGATTACCTTTCCGGTTGTAACGGTATCTTTGATTAAAAATATTACTATTTACTATTTCAAAAAATATATGTATTTGGAGTTCGATTTAGTGCTAGTTTTCATCTTTTCCGTCTTTTCTCTGCAGTTTTACAATGCCATACATTTTTTCTAGAAAGAAATACAAAAAACTTATTCAGGGTATTTATCCAGATTTCTCTCTTTAGGATACCTTTCTGGTTGTAACGGTATCTTTGATAAACAATATATATTAGTATTTACTATTTAAAAAATACATTTTTTTCTATAGGTCAATTATATATATAAACCCTTCATCGAACGCTACACTGTTAAAAATTTGGAGCAAGGTTGCACCAATTTTTGGTGCTGCAGTAGCTGCCACCATAAGATGGTGAAACGTTTCTCCAAAATTTGGTGCTAAGGTTGCACCATAAATTGGTGCAACATTTCCCCATAAATTGGTGCAACATTTCCTCAATATTTGGTGCTAAAGTTGCACCATAAATTGGCGAAACGTTTTCTCAATATTTGGTGTAAGGTTGAACCATATATTGGTGAATTTTTTAGGGGTAATTGTGTGAATTGGTTTTTTTAAAGATGTTTTCATTGTTTCAATAAACTTTAAAATTGGTATTTACTGCTTCTCTGATTGATCTTTGTTTGAAGATTACTTGCGTGTGTTATACAAGATCAGAAACCTGGTTTATTTAGCAAATTTTAATATATTTTAATTTAATTTTTCAATTTGAAGCACTCATAACACCATCGTAATATTTACATGATTTACTCCTTAATTCCTGATTAACGTACATAAAAACTACGATGTTGTTATGAGCGCTTTATATCGTAAAAAAAAGCAAAGTAATGTAATTGAAATACATTATAATTTGCTGAATAAACCAAGTTTCTGATCTTGTAAAACACGCACTAGATATCTTAGAAAAAAAAAACAATCAGAGAAGCAGTAAATATCAATCCTAGAGTATATTGAAACAATGAAAACATCTTTAAAAAAGAATCAATTACCTTATAACGCGAAGGGTGGGAATGCTTTTTAGGTGCGTTCGTAATTATATAAATACGTAGCACCTATAGTCGTCGTTTGGTCCGTCCGTCTGTCTGTCCGCATATAACAACGCAAAAACTACCCAACCAAATGGTTTGCAATTTAAAATATATTATCTTTGCAGAATTTTGTCGAGACATTTCAAATTTTATTAAAATCGAATCAAAACTTTAGGAGATATTAATAAAAACTAGGGGGCTCAGCCCCCTACTCGCTAACGCTCGCCAACCCCCGTGAATTGCAAAGCAATTCATATTAAGACCGCTACGCGGTCCCAAACAATTCTAGCCGGAATAAGTACTACCATAAATCATTTTAACATATGAAACTGACAATTTTTTTTTATTTAAAAAAAGTAATTGAAAACTTCGTTGAAAATACAATTAAAAATGCATTTATATTGGTGCTACCAATGGACATAAATAATTTAAATACTATGAAAAAAGATCTCGGAAAAACAATTAGTTTAAAACTCATTGCTTCTATAATATGAAAAAGAAATTATTTTTTACTTCTTCAAGACAGTAACAGATGGCAGCACGTGCAATCTAAACAGTTGATATTTTCATTCTCTCCAGTTTTTGTGCAAGAGAAATTCGTAAATAAATTCTAAATAAGAGTTGAGAATTTATTTGGAATTTACGATATTACTCATAATTAAAATGAGGAATCATCTCAAACGCTTTGGATTACGTACATGTTATTTTATTTTTAATAATTGCTAGTTTAAGATTCACTGCTGTCACAATGGCCGCCATATTGGAGCTGGAAACTACGATTGTTGCCATCGGTAAGCTAGAAATTCAGCCTTATTTCCGCGCCACGTAAGAGAAATATATATATAGATATTTATTAAGAAATTTGAATTTTTTTTTTTTTAAATCGGTGCTTTTTTGTTATAGGAGCTTCCGATGGATGTTAAATCGTCAAGCGACCGAGATGCTTATTTTATGACAGAAATGAATCTGCAGACGATATAATTCATTTCACAGAATTAGAAATCAGAAAAGATCTGAATATTTATATAACTAGCTGATACATATATATCTGAATATTTATATAACTAGTTAAGATATTTGTATGAACAGTGTCATAAAATATATACTTAACTAGCTGTTTAACCCGTTCTACGCACGGGATATCATGAATTTAATTCTAAAACGTGTGTACGAACGTTTGTAACGTTTGACGTACAATTTCCAACTTGTTTAAGTGTATGATTAGTCATTCTTTATTTAAATATTTTTTTTATATGTATGTGGATCTGTACATCAAATTTTGCTGGCAAATGAATATTATTACGATGCTTATTTATGGAAGAACACGATAAGTCATATTTAATTTTAATATTTTATGCGTATAGATTACGTATCTTGATGCGAATACGAGCTATTTAATTCATTGTTTACTATTTTTTCTAAAAAGTTCACGAAGCCTTTTCAAATTTATGTATGACTGTTATCTATCAAAATTTACCTTTTTAAGTTTATTTTTTTTCATAAAATAAGAAAAAAATAGAAAATGGAAAAAAAAGAAGGCAATAAAAACAGAAAATTCATACAGAAATGAACAGAATGACTGCATAAGTACTATTTTTCACTGTTTGGAAAACATTTTGAATATAACGTGAATTCTAAACTAATTAAAGCTTAATTTATCATTAAAAAATATTCAGTCTTACATAAGTAAGTATAAACTTTTTTAAAATGAATGTTTTAAAATTTCTCAATCTTGAAAATATAAAAAAGTAAACAATATCGCAGAAAAATGCATACATACAATTAAACAAATTCTACTCAGCTTCGAGTTTCGAAATATATTAACAACACAATTTTTTGTCAGTTAATTCTTTATCTTCAGCTTATAATCAATTATAAAATAAACACAGCGTAAACCGAAAATCACCATGCAGTTTTTCTTGTTTATCTAATTATTCTTGCGATACTGCATGACGACGAATACGAAAAGAAAAAAAAGCACCTGGTAGGAAAACGAAATCTCAGGATATGACTCATCAAGTTTTTAATCCCTGCATATTATGGAAGTCTTTAATGTAAATGTTAATCGAAATAGTTATCAGAATAAATGGATGAAATTTGTTACACTGAATTTAACAAAGAGAGTGGGGGGGGGGGGGGGGAGGAAAATGACTAAAATTATATTCTTTTGAGAAAATTTGCACATTGAAATAACGGAATGAGGCAAATTTGGAAAACATAACTAAATAAGAGAGAAATAATTACTGAAATAAATTAATATATGATGCGATATCATAAGCTCATATATTCACAAGATACAAAATCTACAATAATAAAAGATTAAAACTAAAAATATCCTACCATGTCATTCCATAAATAATCCTAGTAATTATCTTGCCAACAATGGCGGCTACGAAAATTTTGTTTCCTTTCTCTTCTGCTTATCTCATAAAGACGCTGTAGAGATGCGCAGAAATCAGCGATTCTGATTCGCTGTTAGGTTGCACCACTTCGTGGTGCAAATAAGGCAATTTTGGAGGTTGCACCATTTCGTGGTGCTTTTAAAAATTAAGAAATACCATTTTTTGGTGCTTTTCCTTAGTTTACTCCATAGATTGGTGCAGCTTTGAACGGAAATTTTTAACAGTGTATATTTGACCCGGGCGCGTTTTAATAGCAAGGGACTTTCGTTTCTGCGCATGTCTATAGGGAAACTTCTACCTGCATTTCTGCCTTTCACGTTTTAAAAGGAGGGGGACAGATTGAGCTGGGATTTTTTTTTTTTTTTTTTTTTTTTTTTACCGCTGTGCTAAAAATGTGATACTTCTGTACTCCAGAGGCAATTGTCCGATTTCGATGTTTTGTTTTACCAGTTTTCTTTGTTTAAAGAGAGGAAAGTCACTGTTACATAGCTTTCTTGTTCTTTTTCGCATGGTTGAGTATTTTTTTCAACACGTGAATAGAGAAAGATATGCGTGCTGGGGCACATAATTACATTGATTCCACTAGAGATATCACTGTATAATCTAGGTTCGTAATTGAACGATTTTGAAGGGCCAGGCACGCCCAGTGTACGCTGCCGAAGGCAGTGTTGCTCCAAACTGTAGCTTTGGTTGGATAAATTTTCGTTTAAAAATATGAAATCATACAAATTCGAGGTTCCTTTGCCAAAAAATAAACCGAGATGTGCGTAGCCAAAGGTGCCCCCCCCCCTCTACTATTTAAATATCCAATCCCTCTACTATTTCTATCCAAATAAACTCTAGGTTTATTTGGAAACATTTTCGTTTAAAAATAGGGATAGACTTTTTATGCATAGATTTTGGTTATAAAATCTTCTAAATTCGAGGGTGAAGGCAGTGCCCCCCCCCTCCCCAACACCAAATCTTTTCCTGAGGAAAAAAACAGTCTGAATTCAAAACTGAATTTAGATTTATTTAAGGTTATTATCCTGTACCGGACAACGCCGGACGGGTTAGCTAGTTAGAAAAAAAATGGATCAACAAAATCACAAAGAAATCTGACTTTTTTAGATAATGTTTGCTTTATTTGCTGAATACTCATACATTGTAATACATAATTTTTCATTTAATAACTGCTGTAAATTAAATATTTTGTAGTAGTGATTTCTACACGAATCTTCTCCGTTTAATGTTTTTGTTTCTTTGTAAGTGCCCTCTTACATCTATTAGAAAGTAAACTAATGTATTTGTTCGTAAATAAATTTCAAACTCGTGTTCACTAAAAAAAAATTAAAATAACCAACAAACACAACAAAAACAACCTACTATTAAAAAAAAAAAAGTAATTCACAGCACATACCTTTCACCCTGCCTTACACCTAGGTGCCAAAGGGTGACAATTGAACGAAATTTCTTTGTATCTTGTTGTAACACACTTTTTTCAAAACGAGCTCGACGTAAATTTATGGTTACATGATATTTGCATTTAGAGAAGAAAAAAAAAAAAAGCAGTCTCGTGCGTGGAGAAAAGAATTATTTTAACAATGTCCTTCCTTGCAACAACTTAATACGTCATCGTCTTTTGTACATCTTATTTTCATTTATTTGCTAATTTGTTTGAGTAGTAGCCGTTTTCTGGCGCGATCAAGTCATGGTGATGTCGTAATCATGTCTCCAACTATCCAGAATCGCCTTTGATGGTTTCAAATTTACGGATTTTTAGGAAATATTTGAAAATGTAACCCGAAAAAAAAAAAAAAAGGTATATATGTTTTTTATTTAAATGTCTCGCTCACTTGAACAACCACCTATTTATACCTTTTCCAAAACGAAGTTTCTATTAATCTGAAAAATGT
This sequence comes from Maratus michaelseni, assembly GCA_963931845.1. Lineage (NCBI taxonomy): Eukaryota > Metazoa > Arthropoda > Arachnida > Araneae > Salticidae > Maratus > Maratus michaelseni. The sequence goes on from OZ007586.1 coordinate 20,554,856, forward strand.
TTCTGAATTCGGTTTGTCTGTCTGTTCAATACAGTTGGATTGCCATGTAATTGAGGTTGACCCTAGCATGTTCGGCATTGAAAATGAAGTGTGTAAGCATTTATGGTTAGATGACAGGGGCAATCAAAAGTATTCCGGAGTATTTAAAAGTCAATGGAGAAAAAATTGTTTTCAGTGAATTTTAATAATGTTGCACTATTTCAATCTTAACAAAATGGATATACGTCTCTGAGGTAGACGACATATTTTCTATAGAGTATAGAATAAGTAGCAATTATTGTTTGTTTGCAGGGACACTCAAATGTATTTTTTACATTACGGACAATGGGTAAAAATCGCTTGCAGTATATTTTAATGATGTTTCAAACATAAGGAAATTGATATGCATCACTGAGGTAGCTGGCAACTTGATTTAGATAGAGTATAGAGTAGAGTAAGTAGCATTTATAGTTCGTTTACAGGAACACACAAAAGTATTCCATTGCAGTAATATCTATGGGAGAAAATCGTTTACAGTGTATTTTAATGGAATGGATATACATTACTCAGGTGCACTACAGCATGTTTTCTGTAGATTTATTGAGTGCGTAGGGAGAAAAAAAATGAGAGACACTCAAAATATTTCGGTTACAGAACTGACTATAAGCCATAACTGCTCGATTTGATTTTTAAGCTGTGATATGCATTTAAAATGTTTATTTAAAAAATATTATGAGGTGTGTATTTCATATACAGGGTTGCATCCTATAAAATTCGCGCACATAACCGGCTATGGACAGCCATTCCTGAAAATGAAATTTTACCACATTGTGGTTATAGTTTAATGTTTATTTAGATATCCTATTTCATTGTACGAACAAAAATGACATTCCTTAACGATAGTATTGGAAAGTGTTCCACAATCTATTCCGTGATGCATGATTTTTCGTTCTTGTTCTTGATGTTTAAGCGATCTGCGGTAGCAGAGATTGAGCGGTATCACTAGGGAGTACTGTTGCCAGGTGCCCTGATTTACGCGGGACACCCTGATTTTCAGGAGTTTCAAGACCTGTTCCGCGTAACCACTGCGCTACACTACTCTACTGTGTGGCTCTGATTAGAAAAACCCTGAGTAGGTTTCCTGTTTTCGAAGGTTCCAAAACATGTAAGGAGGGAACATCGTCCGTAGGACCGGAAGGACAAAATATACTGCGATAATTCTCGGGTATGACCGATTGAACGGGAGAAAATTGGCATGAAAAGAAAATGCCGGACTTCCCTAAAATAAAGTCTTCTGACCAGTCACCCTGGTAGAGACCGGTTTCAGAGTCTTAACTCATTAATGCCGGTTGGTACGACAATGTATCATTTAAGTGATATGAAACTTTTAAATATGAACACCAGTATCTTAGTAAGGAAAAAAAAAAAATCATATTATCTAATGTGAAACTTTCAGAGATTCAATCAGTTAAAATAACAGTATGGGAAAACTGGTGTCAATTAGTATCAAAGTATTAAAAGAAGTGTAAAATAAGTCGTCTTTAATGGGTTAACTCAGCCACACGGTACTCTGGTCGGCGCGTAAAATTTAACGAAAATCTCTTTCCAACACAGTTAAAAAATGTTTATGAATTCGGTTTGTCTGACTGTTTGTCTGCCTGTCTGTCTGTCGTATCGTCTGTCCGTGCTCTAACTCGCGTAAATGAACTCGGATTGCCTTGAAATGGATGTATGTTATTGGGGTTTACTATGAGATGTTTGGTATTGAAAATGAAGTTTGTAGCATTTATGTTTTTTTTTACAGGGACACTCAAGACCGTTACATCACGCTTCTATGGAGAAAAATCGTTTGCGGTGTATTTTAAAGATGTTACGCTATTTTAAACATAATTCAAATCGATACATATCACTGAGGTGCACTTATAAGGCACTTGCTGTAGAATAGGCTGTGCATAGAATGTATCGTTCATTGATAAGGGCACTCATAAGAATTGCATTCCATTACGGTCTATGGGAAAATATCGTTTGCAGCCTATTTTAATGATGTTTCACTATTTTATACATATTCAAATTGATACACATCACTGAGGTGTTTACTGTAGAATAAGGCATGCATGGAATGTATCTTTCATTGACAGGGATACTCAAAAGAATTTGGTTACAGTACTGTCAATGCACAATAATTGCTGGTAGCACGTTTTCAGTTGTGGTACGCGTTTTTAAATGTAACTAATAGTTGCATATTAATGGGTGCCTATACATCCTATAGATCCTATACAGGGTTACTCAAAAGTTCTCACGCACATTTCCGTTTATTGACGGAAATTGCTGAAGGGGAATTTCCAATTGCGCTATGTATTTCCTAGCTGAAGTACATTTTAGCATACTGTGTATAGTATACGTCTCGGCACTCCTGAGCCCACTGGTCGATGTCTTAAACTTATTGAATTTACCTTTAAACATTTCCGGTGGGATATCATTCGTGATCGGGTCTATTACCGTTCCGGGCAGTGTTGAAGGAAGGGACCGCCCCGCCAGTTCCGCCTGTTCCTCGAGTGGTGAACGTCGACCAACGCCATTCGTGGAACAGGCTTAACCACGTCACCTTCCTTCAACACTGACCGGAACGGTAAAAGCCCCGATCACAAAAGATCTTACCGGAAACATTTAAAAGATATTTTCGTTAAGTTAAAGACATCGACCAGCGGTTTCCGGGAGAACCGGTGCGTTTTGTACATTGTCGCAGTTTTTTACCACCGGGTTTATTTATTTCATTTATACTTTTCAATTGCTAAATTTGTATTCCTCGTATACAAAAATTCTTTTGAAACGGTATCATAATTAACAAGAATTCATAAATCAAATGCTTTACATTTTGAACCTTTTTTATTGCAGCATTTGCTTATAATAATGGCAAATAACACATGATAGTACATCCATTACTTCAAATTGAATGAAAAACAGAACAAAAAATGAAAAGCTCAGAGATTCCATTTTAGGTAGATTTCGTAAGAAATGCTACCTATTACATTCTCACCTAAGTTGGAATTTCTGAAAAATTTTTGCAGATCTACGCCGATTATGACTCCCAGAACCCAAAACCACCCCCCAGTTCAAAACTTTATATATCTATCTATCTATCTATATAAAGATTCTCACTTTTTTATGGACACGATAACTGGAAAAATTCTGCACAAATCTCTTCCAAACTGATACATAAAATCAAGGGGCATAAAATCTCGGTCAAGTTCGTTAATGGGCAAAATCGAACCAAGGCGGGGGGGGGGGAATGGGGGAGGGCTTTTTGTGAAAACAGAAAAAAACCCATAATTTCTTAATTAGGCTACGTATCGAATCCGTTTAAAGTTATTATTACTTCTAGAAAAAAGGCCGAAAAATTATGTATGACAGATTTTTGATATCATTAAAAATGGCCCCAAGGGGGAAAAAAGGGGGGGGGGTTAGAAGAAAACAATCATAACTTCGTCCATTCACAAGATATCAAATCCGCTTAAATTTGTTATTAATCCTCTTAATATTATCTAAAACTTTTATATTGACAAGTTTTTTATAGGACCAACCCTTATAGCAAAAAAAATTAAAAACAAAAAAATCCCTGCCGGCTGCGGCTGCAATCAAGTTAGGTTTCGAAGTGGGCGGTTCCCATCTGCCGTATCATGGCAAAAAGGTCATTTCTTCCGCAATTCCCTACAAACAGGCACCCCATGGTCTGCATCTTCGAAATCTACCTGTGCCTGTAGGCCGAGCCGTCAGGGATTTTTTTCTATGTGCGTGCGTAATTCTGAATTTGTAGTTGGTCTCCCAAAAAGCTCCCGGTTACACATTAGTGCATGTGTATCGCATCTCCCTATCTCGCTTGGTGAAGGATAGTTTTTCCGTTTAAATTATTCATCTCTTAATTTCACAAGTTTCATTTTGAATTTATTAATTTGGAGAACGAACACCATTTCTGTTTACTTACATAATCTTTTTGCGCGTGCCCAGAGCACGCTTTGATGTCTCCCTTTCGCTGACATAAAGATGGAAAAGAGCGATATAACTGGAATTTTAAGGCCATATAGAGCGCTGATAGCGTATTAGTTTCATTAAAAATTTGCTTTTCACTTTAATCAGCAATCTTTCGGTAAAATTTTTGAAAGATAACGTAGTAAAAGGGTTGGGGGAAAATTCCAAATTGCTGTTCTAAGTAACTGTTGCTTAGAACTGTCTTCTTGCTATCTCAAAAGCAATAAAAGCCAAAAAAAAAAATGTTTGATGACAGCGTTAACAGCGTATTACCATTATCTTTCAGACAAATTTGGTTTTTATTCTAATCCGTGAAATTTCCTGATAAAAATTTTCATTGATAATGTTGTAAAGGCGCGAAAGGGAGGGAGAGAAGAGTAGATTCCCTTATGCTAAGAAAGGAAATTTAAGTAGCCGGTGTTGTGTCTTATCACAACTAAAGAAAGTATTAACAAGATTAAAAATTAATTAAATTATTCATTAACACCACTGAAGAAAAGTTAAGACTGAAAATCCAAGTTACCCCAAATTAGAATAATAACTTAAGAATTAAAATATTAAAAGGTCTTCCTACATAAGAAAATATTACATTTAAGAATATAATAAGAGAAATTTACAACCAGACTAAATTTTTAGGATAGATAATTAAAAAGATTTTACTGGAAGAAGAAGGAGCTGCGTTGTGAAAAACTCCTGAATTTAGAATAAGGAAGTCAATTAATTAAGAAGAAAATCCCAGATACAATAACCCAAGCCATGGTCAATGAATTTTATCCTTGCTAATTCAACATCATCTTCATGTTGGCCAAAATTAATAAAACTGCTTAAAATTTAATTAAAGATTAATTTACTAATCATAATGTAACAATTGAATTTTGAATAAGAGATGAAAATGGCAGGCCCTCATGAAGATGATCTTAAATCCCTAATGGTAGAAATAATAACAGAGATAGGCACTGCAGGAATGACTCAAAAAAAAAAAAAAAACATAATTAAATGGGATTTATTCAGTTAATGTCATGATCTTTACATGCTGTTACTTAAAAATTTAATAAACATTCGTTTTTTGGGTAGATTAACATTAGAAATGTATTATATTAAATATTAACTGTAAACATTATAAAATTTTACACATGATTACAATTTCTCATGTAAGTAGATGAATATTCTCCTTATATTATTTGACAAGACATTTGTAAATGATATTCATTTTTTTTTCTTATTTAATTTTAACAAAATAGAACTTTACTTTTACTCATTATAAAAAAAATAACACCCTTTAATTACAAAAAATATTGAGATATGAGCTACGGAGCACTTTTAAATTTGCAACACATTGTGTTACATAAAAAAATTGACCAATAAAAATAAAATAAAAGGAGTAAGATTAATTAAAAATAAAGAAAGATTGAATTAGCTGTATCATGCTGAACAGCTAATATAAAAAAAAAGGAAAAAGAAAAAAAAAAACTTAAGTCGATGGGCCCATCAATTTGCTTTCTTCATCATCTCAACCCCCCCCCCCCCAAGGGGGATACCTTCTTTAGGTATTCAAGGGCTTCGCAACCCCGGGCACCTGAGCGATCTTTCTCTTTTCGTTTTTCCTCTCCATTCTCTTATCTAATCTTTCTTCTTTGTTTCACTCTCATTGTGGTTTCCTCTTCTGAGGTGAGGGAGATTTTGCATGAGCCGATATCATTCTGTTTATATCGACTCATGGAGAATTGTAAACCACCCATGCGTTTGCCGTGCGTGGCGACCCGTGTCCCTGGAAAGGGGGATCCTGGCAGTTGAGGGAAACCAACACACTGCTTTGGCCTCTGCTTCAGGTAGACGGGAGGTGCATATTGGTCCCGTATGCATCAATCGGCTGGTCAGCTGACTTGTCTGTCACTGGCTCGGGATCAAGTGAGCGGGCACATACTAGTCATTTCGTTAAAGGTGGAAACTGAAATAGGTGTGTCTTGTGAACGTATAGGCCCTGGTTAGCACTAGTGCACGAATGTGCATTCCCTTGTTGGGCTCGGTAGTGGGTGGTGCGTCCGGGGGTCTGATTTTTTTTTCTCTTTCTAATATGGATGGAAATACTTCAAATACTACTATTTCTCTCCCATGTGGAGAGCAACAAACTGTGCATAATGTTTCATTCACACGTTTTTTTGTAGTTCATCGCACTGATAGTCTCTCAAATAGTTCTTTTAAGAGAACTTCTCCATTTCTTATTGCAAAAACATTTCAGTCAATTTTTGGCGATGGTCATTCACTTAAAAAAAATGCAGTCTGGGGATTTGCTGGTGGAGGTTTCTTCAGCGAGTCACTCAGAATTTCTCTCAAATTGCAAAGAAATAGGTTCTTTTTCTGTTTCTGTTCAGGCCCATCAAACTCTCAACTCAAGCCGTGGTGTAATATCAGAACCAGATCTTTTACTCTCTACGAAAGATGAACTCTTGTCTAATTTAAAAGATCAAAATGTTATAGACGTACGCCGTATCACTATTCGTCGTAATGAGCAAGTACTTCCTACAAAGCACATTATTCTGACATTCAATAGCCCTACTCTACCAACTAGAGTTAGAGCTGCATACCTGAGTTGCCCCGTCCGGCCATATATTCCTAACCCTCTCCGTTGTTTTAAGTGCGAGCGTTATGGCCACAGTAAAAATACCTGTCGTGGATCTGTTACATGTGCAAGATGTTCAGAAGCCGGCCATGAGAGTAACTCATGTGAAAAATCCGAACTCTGTATAAACTGCAAGGGTGACCATGCAGCATATTCTCGCTCTTGCCCAAACTGGATACGTGAGAAAGAAATTCTTACCATCAAAATCACTCAGAAACTTTCTTATCCTGAAGCTCGAAAATTGGTTGAATCTAGAACACCATCTGTAGGAGTCTCTTATTCTAGTCTATTCAAGCAACAATCAAAATCCGTAAGACATATAAGCACACAAACTGAATTCTCTTTACCACCAAATGATTCATCTGTTACACTAACCAGCACTATGAAGAAAAAAACCCGTAGTATTGGTGCTTCCGCTAGAATAAGACCTATGCCTGCACTAAAACTTTTGCCACCATCATCCGAACCTGTAAAAATAGAATATTATAATAGTCAATCTAGCCAGTTCATTAAAGAGGATACAGGTCAAACCTCTTTTTCATCTGCAAACAATTCGAAAAAACCTGTTTCCCCAACACAAAAAGCAAAACCCAAATCATGTACACAGAATGAGAGAAAGAAAACCTCAACCCAAGCCTCTTCACAGTGGAAAACTGTGAAGGGCAAAAACAACAAGAAATTTTGTCTTGACACACCGCTTCCTACTACAAAGGATTCCTACTACAAAGGATTCCAAACAGCTACTGCACTATGCAGAGGTAGATATGGAATCGGAGACCTACAGTTCAGACTCAAATGATGATAATGCTGATAATACTGTTTTTGAGGTATTCGAACCTACGTAATTTTAAATATATTTCTGCTTGAAACTTTGAGCATTTTACCAATTTTTTTAAAGATTTTCTATTTTAATTGTGAAAGCTTGTGTTTATATCTTTTAGACATTGTGTTATATTTTCATTGAATGATTTTAATTATACATTTATCATCATATCACTTTTTTCATGTAAATATGTTATTTTCATTCATTTTGTTTTATGATAAAGTTTTAAGTCATTTTTAAATTTTAATTTGGTGTTCTTATTCTAATCTTTTTTTCGCGCTATTTGATTTATACACTGTACGACTATATCTGGATGGGTAAACCCATCCAGATGATTATCTCATTAAGCTTAGTTACTTTTTTAGCTTTTATATTTCAATTTGACGTATGTCATTTAATCTTTTTTGGCGCAGCATGTCCCTAAAGAGACTTTGTGCCATAAAACCCTAATCAACCAACCAACCAACCATCATCTCAACCAGACGTCCTTGTCGCTGGCTCCTGAGAGAATGCTTATTCCATGCTCCCGCGGAATCTGCCTGCATCTCTTTGACAATCGTATACTGCCGCACTAAAAATATAGTGCGGAACCAAAACGATATGATAAAATTAAATCTTCTTTTTAAAAGGTTATAATGTGCATAAATTTGCACATCAAGAAGTTTACTGTTTCTTTATAACGATGATTGATGATAATCTTAGTTGAATTTAATTTTTTTTCTTTTTAATTTATCTGTTGAAAAAGCATAACCTTCCGCGGAGCATGACGTCAAACCTCTTTTACAAAGCGGCGTCCCCACGTGACCTTCCGATCATTTTGGCGGGAGATGCCGTATCGATGTTACGATCGTTGCCACATGGTCTTAATAGTGCAAAATTGAAGAAAGATAAATGTCAGGATAGAAAAGCAAAAATATAAAAAGGAATTTTAATGTTAATTAAAGTTAAATAATTTAATAAAAATACCTAAAATAAAATAATAACTCCTGTAGCTCAAATTCGAAACAAAACACTGCAGTAGCTCAAAATTAACTTCTATATAATTATACAATTATGTATATCTATCATTTGTAAAAATAACTATATAAACAATATTAAAATCACAATTAGTTAATTATAAGTGAAATATTTGATAATCCACAGAATGAATTTCAACCTGCGCAGCACCAAACACCCAACCTCCAACCAACCAACCGATTACAATATCGCGTACACAGAAATTTTATTTTGATTTAAACCTGATAGGTAGTGTGAAAAACCATTAAAAATTTTGTGCCAAAGATTAAATAAAACAATTTAAAAGCATAATGAATTTAAGTTTTACTGCAAAATAAACTGTGACCGCTAACCCTAACCGCCGATGCCGCGAAAATGTAAACAAACCGGACCGAAGTCGCGCTTTGTAAACAAACGAGATCGAAAAGCGATCTTGAATAAAAACAAACCCTAATTTAAGATTTAGCAAAAATACGATTTTAAAACTAAGATTAAAGAATTTTGTAAAATAAAAATGTGTTGTTTGCGACACAACACCGGCACTAAACAACCAGGACCACCTACTAATGCGAAACGAGATTTATATTCGTTAGACCGTAATATTAAATTAATACACTTACATTGATATAACCAAGTATCTGTGCAGACTTTTTTCACAAGGTCCTGTTTTTGTGAAATTGTGAAAAGTATTTTATATTTGTGAAAAAATTAATTATATTTTTGTGAATTTGAAATGACCGTTATATTCAGGTTCTTGTTTATAAATTTTTAACAAGATCCTTTATATATGTAAAAGCTAGATCATATGTTCTTTTGAGGCTTCAGTTGTTTTGTGTCAGATCACATTTTATTTGTAAATGAAATTTGTAAAAGGTTCAGTTCAGAGATGGGGGGGGGGGGGGGGGGAGAGAGAATGTGAAAGGCCTATTTTTAAGACAAAGAATTTTGTGGTTGGTTGATTTTATGACGACCAATTATCAACACGAGGGATATAGGCCCTGGGGAGAGTGCCCTCCGTGGGGGTCTTTCTAAGGGATCCTAACCCGTATCTACGGCAAGGTTCGAAGAAAACCACTGAAAACTCCGAACGGAGGTTGACGACGCGACAGGGGGTTTGAACCCAGCACCTCCCGTCTACCAGCTTTGAGAGCAGAACCTCTCAGCCACTGGTGGCTGAATTTTGTGATGGGAAGAAGAATTTTGATGATGGACCCTGTTTTAAAGTAAAATAGCTTTGTGAATGTTGCTGTTTTAATATGAAAAAAAAAATGCGAAGGGTCCTTTAAAGGACCCAATTTCTTCCCAAACAGATCCCTGATAACTTAAAATCAAACAAGGCGTTAAGGACACAACTTAGAATGAAATAAAGCGTTAAGGGCACTATTTTGATTTGACCATTTCAAAATTTCGAATCTCTTTCTTTCTTTCCCCATGACTTCTTTCTTTCCCCTTTACGCATGACCACTCGAAAATTCTTTTATTCATTAGAAATCGATATAGAGAGTGAAAAAGAGCTATAGGAAGTAGAGCGGGCCCCAGTGGATAAAAAGTAATGAAATTTTTAAATGTTTTTATTTTTTTTTAAGAACAGTATTTTTTAAATTTGTGGACACGCTAGCTCCACCAATTTTTAATCAATCAACTTAATCCTTTTGAAAATTAATCGTCACATATTTTTCTAGTGAAATACGTAGGATTTTTGTCGAAATATTCATATCTCGCTTTTCTGTGTAACTTCAAATAGCAGAATTTTTGATCGAAAATTTACATTTTAATTTGATACACTCTAAATAAGAAAGAGTGACTATTCCCTCCGGAGGAGTGGATATTCACTCTATCGCAGAGTCAAAATTTGCCCAACCTCTTTAGAGTGACTATTCACTCTAGGAAAAAGTGAAATTGTTCACTCTCTGAAAGAGTGAATACTCACTCCCAAGAAGTGAATATTCACTCTAAACAGAGGTGGATACTCACTCTTTCAGAAGAGTGACTATCCACTCTTGCAAAAAGAGTGGGTTTTTTCACCCTGATAGGAGTGAATAGTCACTCTTTCATAGGAGTGGCTATCCACTCTTTCATAGGAGTGACTATTCACTTTTGCAAAAGGAATGGATTTCTCACTCCTGACAGGAGTGAATAGCCACTCTTTCATAGGAGTGAATGTTCACTTTTTATGGAGTGAATTATTTTTTTTATGTTTCTTTTATGGGCATTTTAAAAGAATCATATATTTTAGAGCATGCAATGAAAATAGACACAAGCGTGGTTAACATTTGAATAAAATACTTTATTCGCAATATTTATTTAATTCATAGTTAGTAACAGTAATTGAACTATTAAGGAAAAAATCAATTAGAGTTACATAATGAATTAAATTAGATTACTGACAGAAATAAACTAAAATATTTTATTCCAAGCTTATCACTATCGTGTTTGCTTTCATTGTATGCCTTATAAAGATATGATAGTTTTAAAATGCCCATAAGGACAAGTAATTAACCAAAATCTTAATCAGTTAATATTATTGCTTTCTTTTTCAAATACCCATTAAGTTGTATTTAGTATTTTAATAATTCCTGTGATGTATGTTATTTTTTTTTCATGTGTAATAAAAATTAAATCTTTAGATCTCTGTATTAATTGCTAATGAATTTAAATCGAATCAAACATTATTGTTTACTGTATTTTAGTTTTTTTTTTAAAGTTTTATTAATAACTATTTAATATGGATATTCTATGACTAACAATGTGTGATTTCACTTTAATTTTTGTTTTAAACATAAACTCTTATCTTTTGACCGTACTTTTCAGTAAATTAGCGCTATTTTGCAAAGTCCTATTATTCTAAAATCATACATATTATTTCTGTTGTAAACATCCCTTTTTCTATGAATTTAAAAAACACACAACAACAAATGAGGTAACCTCCTTCGAAAGGTTTTTGAAGCAGCTTCTGACATAGTACTACACCCCCCCCCCCCCATTTCGTTAAAACATGATTTTTGATTAATTCACTATAAACTGAAATGTCTGAAACGGTTGATTAAAAAATGAGACACTTTAAAGTGTCTTAAAAATTTAAGACACTTAAAAGTGTCTGAATTTCAGACACTCAAAACGTCTGAATTGCGGCCATTTTTGTGCTCTGATTTGTAAGCAATAGGCAGCCATTTCTGACCACACTTTATTTTTAAGCATTAAATACAGCTATGTTTGATCATGTGAATCCTGAATAAATGGGAAAATATTTTACCATAAAGCAGGGCTGGGGTTTGTTCCAAAAGCAGAAACTGTTTAAAGCATGATAAAACTGGGTCATGGCACCCTTCCCCGATTTTAGGGGGCCACAAATTTGGTATGCAATTTTCGCAAAGCTGATATTTTTAATCTCTTTCAACTTTATACTGATTATAATCAATATTTTGAACTTTTAGAGTAAGATAAGTTTAAAAACAAAAAATATATTTATCTAAATACAATAAAACGTCTTAATAATAGACACCGCATCATTGCAGAATTTGTCTGCTATTTGGAGAAAGCGGACTCTTCCGAATAACAGACAAATTCCGTCGTCCTGGTTGTTCGCTATTGAAAGGTTTTACTGTATTTAGATAAATATATTTTTGTTTTTAAACTTATCCTACTCTAACAGTTCAAACTATTGATTATAATCAGTAAAAATGTCGAAATAGATATAAAATATCAGCTTTACGAAAATTGCATACTAAATTTGAGAACTCCTAAAATCAGAGGGGCCGTGACTACGGCCCAGTTTACCAATTTTATAATCAAGTCTTGCTTATGGAAGAAAACCAATCTTGCTTTATGGCCAAATACGTATATGTATTCTAAAGAATAGAAAGTATTTAATTTTTTGTCATAGTATAGAAGATGTGCACTAAAACAATTCGAGGGACAGTGGCTACCATCCCCTCTCCCTTCTCCCGCCCTCTTCACATACTATTGCAAAAAATTAAACACATTCGATTAATGAACATATAAAAATATATGTTTTTTTTATATAATATTTTTTGTCTTCAACATCATTCTACGCTAAAAGTATATACAATATTGATTTTAAAAAATTCTGCACCGCCCGATTACACGAATGAAGTCGTTGAACACTGTTGTGGGCAACGGGTTCATTCGCGGCGCATATTAATGTGGCCAATTTAAAAAAAAAAAAAAAAATCATTTTAGAATGAAAATTCAACATTGCAATATTAGATTAAAAGTGTAACTTTGTTTTAGAAGAACAATGCAACTTTTCATCAAAATTAGTTATTTATCATTCAAAGAAACATTTTTCAGATAGATAATTAATAGAAAAATACTTCTGCTGAATTGTTTTAAAGAATCCTCAAATTAAAATTGATATAAAATAAATATTTTGTACCTTATAGTTCCTTTTCTTCGTAGAAAGTTTCTTTCCTTGCAGTATATGCTTTGAATTGTTTTAAGGCTTGAATAGAACAGTTCAATATTGATAATAAAAAAAAAAAATAATAGAAAAATCTAGCTTTTTTCAATCTCTGAATGTTTTATATTTTTATTTAAATACTAACATATATAAAAACCAGGTTTATGTTATGGGAAACTTTATATATGTGTAATATATATATATATATATAAAAGAAAAAAAGATTTTTTTTTTAATGTAAAAATATATTAAAATTTACTGAAAAACCTACATTTTTCAGTCTATAGTTAAAAAAAAGACCTAATTTTATTACAACAATAAAAACCGCTTAGAAAAATATTTGGACCAAAAATATCCGAAAATGTAAATATATAAAAGTCTAGAATTTTCTATTTTCTATTTTTAACTTTTTTACTAATAATAATAATAAAAAAATATATTAAAATTTGTTTTCAATATCTCAATTTTGCAAAACCGAAAGTTAAAGTTTTGAGCTATAAATCAAAGTAAATTATGATATATTTGTTTACTTATTTTATAGGAAATCAAATTACAGCTGTGAAAAATATATTTATAATAAAATTAACTATTAAAAAAAGTGTAAATTTGAAAACTGATTTTATTAATAATAATCACGAAGTCGCAATAATTTGATTCTTTTAATTGTCATTTGTATAGTTTAGAGGGCATAAATGGGTTATGCATTACAATTAAAATTTGCTTTTAAACCAAGTAATATTATGTGGTACTTCCAATATATATATATATATATATATATATATATATATATATATATGGACCGCCTTCCAGTAATGGGCCACCTTCAATGTTTTTGGTTTATAAAAAAATAACCAATAAAAATTCAACTTTTTTTATTTCATTAATATGCTCTCTTTAAATTCTAGTTTTAAATACAATCATAATATCAATTATCTATTACTTTTTGGGGGGTGTCCATTACTGGAATTTAGGGTGTTTTGATTATTTCTGTTATTTACAATTAAATTTCGATTCACATTGGGAAATGTGACTATGAGCATGGTTAAATATTGTGACTATATAAAATTTGGGAACAGATGTGTTACACTCACGCTAAAATGTAAACAAAAGATTGGCGACTGTTTGGTTGGCGCGATTTCCAAGACTGCGCCAAGCTACTATTTTCCGTTGCCATTTTGGAAACATAAAAAACAGAACATTTATAAATAACGTATTCGAAAACACAGAAAATCGTATTTCTACACAACAATTAAAATAAACCAAAAATACATTTTTTACAACATAAATTTAATGGAAAATGTTAATTACGTCATTTCAATCTTTTAAAGTGCACTACTATATTACAGTAATCCTTCGCTGATGCTAATTTTAATTTCACACAAACTTTTAGTTAAAATCATTACGTCATTTCAATCTTTTAAAGTGCCCTACTATATCAGTGTAAACATTCGATTATTTAGTTTCTAATTTCATGACGAACACAACATTTATAAATAATGACGTATAAGTAAAACCAGAAAGTAAATATCAAAATAAACGAAAAATAATTTTTTTAACATAAATTTAATAGAAAATACGGCTATGGTTCTATAATACGCGACTTTGCAACCAATAACGTGCAATAGAACGTTCTTCTACAACCAATCACGTTTTCTCTACTTTTCATCATCAATGACGTAATACAGACATGCGCAAACATTTCCCTTAACATCCACGCAAATACAGATTACAATAACAAATTTCAACACCAGTAGCCAGTAACTAAATACAAGCTTAATAGCCGGGTTGCCATAAAAGAAAAAACGGTCCCCAAAGTTTGGCGACTTTTTTCTTTTTTTTTTAACCGATTTTTTTTTTTTTTTTTTTTTTTAGCGTGAGTGTAAAGCATCTAAGCCTTAAATTCTTTAACATGAAAAAATAAATAAATAAATAAATTAAACTACAGCATTTATTCTTCAGCATAAGATTTGATAACTGTCTATTATTGCCTTTTTTAGAAAGGCATATTTTAAACTGAGCAATTTTTTTATATATAATATTACTGTTATTTTTACAGTCATAGTAACAACATATAATCACATGAAAAAAAATGCATTTCTGAACCTTTTTTTTTTTTCAAGGGTGAGTGGCAAAAATATAATATGAAAAATGTTGATTAGTTTGTGTTTGAATACATAAGCAATAAAATCAATGCTGTGAGTTAATCAATTAATGCAGATTCGTTACATTAAAAGCTTTTATTGATAAAGTGTAGCTGTAAAGAAATATCAAACAAATTTGTTAATTTTGAAAAATATATGAATTTAGTTCAAAATCATAAAAAGAATACGCAAATCTTTTCACATTAAAAAATATTTATTGGAGATGAAACTATACAAATATGATAAATATACATTTTTCTTATAAATTTCATTTATATCGTAATTAAAAAATATTACATATGTAATTAAACTCAAACAAAAGTTTCATTTGGAAACGAAAATTAATCGTTGTTTTCAATCGTACTTACCTTTGATAATTAGGTAATATCCAAAATCGTAAATAAATTTGAAAATCGATAATTCACACATTAAATAAGCCAGTTCCACACTTCTGGCAAAACATAAAAAAAAAAAAAAACACTGTTTTGCAATGCGAGTTGTTGAAAAAAAAATTATCATTGAGAAACAAATCAGGCATCGTAAATTCGTTTTGAAAAGGAACAAAAAAAAAAAAAAAAAAAAAAAAAAAAAAAAATCCGACTTCAACAAAAAACTCACCAGTCGGATTTTATAAAAATAATATTGAAAACACCAATCACCGTCTTGGTGATGAACGGATCATTCACAAAATTTAATTTACATTCCACAAGCAAGCAAGCATGACCTACTGTTGTATTTCACGATCTTTTTTTTTATATTTCAAAAGCCGAAATGAATTTGAAGAAGTACAAAAATCTTAATTAAAAATCTTTTTCTTTGTAAAAATTGCTCTCTTGTAGTCGACAACAATAGGAGTTGATGCAAATACAAAGCAAAAAACATAATATCACGGGAATTTTCACTGTAAAAATTAGGAACTTATCGTCAAGCTACGTACTAAATCGTTGAATAAACATTTCAAATAGAAATAAGTATTAACGCGTCAGCCAATTACAATCAGTCACCTCCTAACAAAGAACAGAAGACAGACGTCTGTAGAAACAAAATATTTTACGTCAGCATTATGTTGCGATATCACTGACTCAACTGACTAATTAAAGCTTTTATCAGCGGGATACAAACTTTTACATTTCATTTCATTTATATGAAAGTTTCGCTCTGTGTGTCTGTGTGTCTGTTGGCGATGGCTAGGAAAATATGGCCCACCTAGAAGGCTGGAAATTTAGATTTAGGTGGTACAAACCCTCTCCAGTTGCAACATTACTTCAGAATTTTAATATTTTAATTACTTTCTGAAATATTAATTAAAATTCACAAAGAACTCTCATTAAAAATACGCTTTTATTCTCTTGGGTTGGTTGCATCGATTCTTCACAGAAGTAATTAAATAAACCAGAGTAGCGATGCATATATAAGGATTTCTAACTAAATAGTGTCAACATGGATTGAAGATATCAACGTAGAGGAGCCATGCGATTGTCGCGCCACCTGTGCATGACAAATTACACATACGTCCCACTGATTGAAATATTTTGCAGGCATATTTTTCTTCAAGACAATTAGTCGGGTTTAAGTTTTTTTTTTCTTTTTTACATGACATTTATTATTATGATGGAGATTAAAACTTTATTTAACAGATTGTTTTTTATATTTGCGGGAATGAAGAGGGGCAAGGGTCTAATTACATTTAAGCTTCAAGGTGTATTTCTAGAAAGCAGTTACCAGAATTTCCGAATAATAGTGTCAGCCAAATTTCAAATTAAATTCCTAGCTTAACCAAATGAATCAATCATTACAGATGTATTGTCATTGTGATCCTCCTAATTAGTTATTTGCTGAAGGCCACTTGAACACACCCCCCCCCCCACCCCTCCCGGCCCGTCTTTCAAGGTTTTTTCTCTAACTCTGCTCTGTTTCCATATCTCAGCAACTATTTTTCCGATTTCAACGCAAGTGGTTCCAAACATTATAATTAACTTAATTGTCACTCTTTATAACATTAAACTAAATTTATGAGTAGCGGTTACCACTATTTCCGAATAATAGTTTAAGCCAAATTTGTAATTACATTCCTAGCTTAAGCAAACGAACGAATTTTGAAAGATGCATAGTGGTCCTTCTAATTAGTCATTTGCCGAAGGACACTTGAACAACCCCTTCCCCCCCGGCCCGTCCTTCAAGGTTTTTTCTCTAACTCTGCTCCATTTCCATATCTCAGCGACTATCTTTCCGATTTCAACACAAGTTATTCCAAACATTATAATTAACTTAATTGTCACTCTTTATAACATTAAACTAAAATTATGAGTAGCGGTTACCACTATTTACGAAAAATAGTTTAAGCCAAATTTGCAATTAAGTTCAAAGCTTAAGCAAACGAACGATTTTTGAAAGATGCATAGTGGTCCTCCTAATTAGTCATTTGCTGAAGGACACTTGAACAACCCCTCCCCCCGGCACTCCTTTCAAGGTTTTTTTCTCTAACTATGCTCCGTTTTCATATCTGAGCAACTATTTTTCCGATTTCAACACAAGTGATTCCAAACATTATAATTAACTTAAATGTCACTCTTTATAACATTAAACTAAATTTATGAGTAGTGGTTACCACTATTTCCGAATAATTGGGTAAGCCAAATTTGTAATTAAGTTCCTAGCTTAAGCAAACGAACGAATTTCGAAAGATGCATAGTGCTCCTCTTAATTAGTCATTTGCTGAAGGGTACTTGAACAACCCTCCCCTCCCCCGGCCCCTCATTCAAGGTTTTTCTCTAACTATGCCCCGTTTCTATATATCAGCAACTATCTTTCCGATTTCAACGCAAGTGATTCCAAACATTATATTTAACTTAATAGTCACCCTTTATAACATTAAATTAAATTTATGAGTAGCGGTTACCACTATTTACAAATAAGAGTTTAAGCCAACTTTGTAATTAAATTCCTAGCTTAACAAAACGAACGAATATTTATGCATGCATAGTGGGCCTCCTAATTAGTCATTTTCTGAAGGGCACTCGAACATCTCCTCCCTTCGGCACCTCACTCAAGGTTATTTTTTCTAACTGTGCCCTATTGCAATAACTGGGCTAATAATGTTCCAATCTTCTCGAAACCAGCTCAATTTTGTAGTGCGCCTACTATACAGTAACGTAGGCAGCGGGGACCTGTCTCAGAAGTTCGTTCGGAAAGAGGTTTGTTTAGAACAGAATGCTCCCGTGGCGGTGGTAGGGGGAAATAAAAGATTTTCTAGAGCGTACGAGCATGCCGGGTATACGGTTCCGAAGCCATCGTAGACCGTGGCCAGAGTTCCGTTTTTTAAGAGATTTAAGTTTATTACAAGGGCTCGGGCAACGCCGGGCGGGTCAGCTAGTATATATATATATATATTGTAATGGGTTAAATTTATCAATTATTCGAATATAATTATTACAGTTGTTATACTTTAAGAGAGAGGGATTTTATCGTAAAACATACAAATAATATATAGAATTTTGAAGAATTTAAAAGCAATTTTCAAACTTCAGATTTTTGCTTTAGCTGTAGAAAATCCAAAATATTATGCCCCATTAACTTTTGAAGCCCTTTATAGCTTAAACTATATTTTCATACATTTTAAAAATTAGAATGGTCACTATTTTGTATTTACATCTTTGAAATTATTGTTGTCAAACATTATGTAGACTTCTCAGACTCAGTGTCACATCATAATTTGAATTTTGCGATCGCTTATGGAAGTTTTGAATCCCGGTTCTGTTTAAAATATCAGCTAAAAATTATTAATTAAAAAATATGACATTAAATTACTTTTAAAAATGATAAAACTTATTATTCCCCAGCGAATTTATAATAATTAAACACCAAGAAAATAAAGGGACTAATTTTTTTTCGTCGAGGGGGGGGGGGGGGTGTCTGTACCCTGAATCCACGGTCGAAGTCAATTTTAAATTTTATTTCCCCTGTTCATGTGTTTGAAATTTATCTGAGGCGCTCAGGGGGACTGAAACCCTCTAAAAAAATAAATAAATATACTATTCCAATTCTCCGATTTAACAACAACAAAAAAAAAATGGTAGAAGCTATTTTTGAATATTTAATGCTTCTAAATTGTTAAAATTTTGTATTGTCTTTTTATACCGGTATGTTTAAAAATTGTTCTGCCCTAAGAGTTCTGGCACAAAATTTTTCGTTTGTTTCATATTTGTAGTCTGCATTGCACAAAAGCTGACTAGACAGTGAACCACAGATACAGCTGTTCGAAAGTAATGCACCCCCCTATGTTTTTTTTCTGCCAGCACTCATATCTCTTAGTATTTCAAGCTGTATATCTCAATATTTTCAAAGATTTAGGTGGAGGAGGAGGCAAGCCTTCACTGCACCCCTCCCGCGTACACCCACGAATGTAAGTAATTTTTGGAGAATTTTATGTTTTGTGAAAGCAAATTCTTTAAATACTTAATAAACCAAAAATAACTGAGTAAACGAACTTGTAAAATTTAAACACGCGTTATATATTCTATCCAAACTCATTTTATAAAGCACCAAATTTAGTGGAGAGGAAAGTATTTTAAATTCGTTTTATCTGTTTTAAAACAATATCTGATGTTGCTGGAATATCTAAAGATACAATTGTAACTCAGTCATTATACATATGTTACAATTCTATCACTTAAATGTCTGAATTTCTAAATGTCTTAATTTCAGACATTTCATCATTATTCAGACATGTTTCTCAGTTCGTTTATACAATGATCTTTGTAAGACACTTGTCCCGCAGTGGCGCGGACGGTAAAGCTCGGTTCTCGTAAGATCACCGAAAGCCAAGCAGCATCGAACGCGGTAACTGGTTGGGAGGGTGCATCGTCTATACTCTCTCGCCTGCCTTTGTTGTGGGACCGTGTACGTTAATGGGAGCTGGTGCACGTTAAATCTGTTCTTGGCTCCAAAATCCTCCAAGTTCTATATAAGCGTTACCTCTGGGGGTGCCAATCCAGATGCCGGTCTATCATCTGGAATTGGTTCAAAATTAGGAAACCTGGGGGGATAGTACAATAGACCTCTGGTCGCGGTGCTTGGGCTTTCGAGCCCCCCCCCCCCCCAGTAATACAGTAGTAAGACACTTAGGTGTCTTAAATTACACATATGTCTCTGAATTTAAGACGCCTCTATTTGCAGTGATATTGCTATTAAAATTGTAATCGGCATTGTTTTTCTAAATGAAATGCAAGATTTTTCCTCAAATTAGTGTTGCCATAAAAATTAAATAACCGCATTATATAGTGCTGAACAATGATTAAAAAAAATAAATAGTAGTACAAAAAAGATAAAATATCAATTCTCCACATAGGTTTATTTTATATTTATGGTTAAAAAGCAAAATTGGATATGAAATGTTTAAAAAAAAAAAAGACACCATCGATAGGTCAAAGCAGTGGTATTTCACATGTATAACAAAAGGTATGCTTTGTTATATTCAATTTTATTTTAAGTGCATTCAATTTTTTTTCATGTTTTCCGAGAAGCGGATGGATATTTTGTGAATTGACGAAGTTATGATTTTTTTTCTTCTTAAATTCCTATCCCCCCCCTCCATTGAGGCCATTTTTAATGATATCAAAAATCTGTCATACATAAATTTTCGGCCCTTTTCCTTGAAGTAATAATAACTTTAAACGGATTTGATACGTATCATAATTAAGAAGTTATGGGTTTTTTTCTGTTTTCACAACACATCCCCCCCACCATTTCGATTTTGCCCATTAACGAACTTGACCGAGATTTTATGTCCCTTGATTATATGTATCAGTTTGGAAGAGATTTGTGCAGAATTATTGAAGTTATCGTGTCCATAAAAAAATCATATAGCTATATAGACAGACAGATAGATAGATAGATAAAGTTTTGAACTGGGGGGGTGGTTTGGGGTTCTAGGGTCATGATCGGAGTAGATCTGCAAAACTTTTCAGCAATTCCGACATAGGAGAGAATGTAATAGGTAGTATTTCTTACGAAATCTACCTAAAAAGAAAAAGAAAAAATGATAATTTCGTTTCTCTCAATAAATAAAAATGGACAAAATCATATAAAGTCAGGCTTTCACTCTTCAACGGAGTGGAATATTTCACTTTTATCAAAGGAGTGAGACAGTCACTCTCGACAACGGAGTGACATATTTCGCTCCTTTCTAGGGAGTGAAAAATTCCACTCTTTAAAGAGTGTATTTTTATAAAATTCACTTCAAAAAGAGTGAAAATGCCTCTCACTCTTCCAAAGAGTCAACTTCTCACTCCTCCCAATTTTAGAGTGTATAATGCCATTTCACTCAAAACGCATATTTTTTAAAAAGGCTACGTATTTTACTAGCTTTAGGACTAATTTTTTTTTTCTCATTCTTCTAGGTTAAGTGTACGAGGAGTGATCGTGTCCACCGTTTGACACGCTTTTTTTTTTTCGAGGCGCTCTTATCCATTAATTGTCAGTCCGCCATGTTTTGTATAACAACTAAACAAAATTGCAGTTTCCTACTTTAATTTATGTATGGTAATTTAGAATCAGTGTATTTTTATAAACACTTCGAATTTCTTAAAAGAAGAAAAAAAAATCCTGTAAAAACCAATTTCATTAGCATTAAGTTAACAATTCTCATTTTTAAAACATCTTCCGGACGTCAAACAGGTGTTAACCCTTAACACCCTATCGATGAGCGTCAGTTACACTTTTATTATTTCTTTCTTTATTTATTTTTTGGCACCACTTTTTCAGAAAAGAAGTTTGTATATTACTTAATCGCTGAAATTCTGTGATTATGTAAGGCGCAGTTACCTGGACAAAACTGTGTATCCAAATGGATATATTTTGCACTCCTTATACATCACAAACGAGTAAATAACTAATTTTATTATTGCTAGTTTTAAAACAAAATTATTGCTTTTCAGTTTCATCAGTAAATGTCATGCTAAAATTCTTGAAAAATGAACCCACTAAAGAGGGAGAAAAAACGTACACTGTCTGAAGATAAGCGGAAAAATTGAAGTTCTTACATTAGAGTCCTTCACCGGTTGCCCGAGTCAAACCCAACACAACCCCCCCTCCTCCCCCCCCCCCAAAAAAAAAAACCCGTCAACATGAAATCGGACTTGAGACCAAAATACTTTTAAACCCACATTCTTGGAATGGAAGGAAATGATTCCATGTTTTAATACAATTATTCATAATTGTATTAAAATATGGAATCGTTTCATGATATTAGAGATATATAGCTGTTAGACCATTCATTTTTTTTTTCAAAAAATGAATGGTCTAACAGCTATCTCTAATATCAATTTTATCTTTTATGTTGATAAAGGAACATATAATATGATCGTTAATGTATAACTCGAATATATAGTTTTTTTATCTGAAAAAAATATTCTAAATTTTTTCTTGAAAAATCGGGTCATCCCGATCCGCAAGTATCTAATCTCAATCCAAATCCAACACCGACCCACAGAGTCGAATCTCAACCCGCAAGAGGCGATTTTCAACCCGAATCAATTAAAGTCAACCTAACCCACAACAACAACAACAACAACAACAAAAAAAATAGCATCT
Organism: Maratus michaelseni; assembly: GCA_963931845.1. Lineage (NCBI taxonomy): Eukaryota > Metazoa > Arthropoda > Arachnida > Araneae > Salticidae > Maratus > Maratus michaelseni. The sequence continues at coordinate 20,577,451 of OZ007586.1, forward strand.
ATCTGACCCTAACCGTGGGTCAAGCCGGGTGTGGGAGAAATTGGGTTAACCGACCCGATGCAGGATGCTATCCTGCGTTATCTAGATAAAAACTAGCATTAAAGATAAAAAGAAGCGAAAGTGATAGTCATTTAGGCGTATTATTGAATGAATAGACTAATATGTTTTGTCGTTTTTTTCGCCGCTCAGTTGGCGAAAATCGAAAAATCCTGACCAGAAGTGAAAAAATTAAACTTAAAATTTTACCGTTTCTTGTTTCGGGTACTTGAAAACATACTCAAATCGCCACCGAAAAAAATTGTCCCACAATCACCTAGCTTTAAGGTTACTGCCAGCTATCTCCTGCTGTGAAATTTTTTTCTTAAAACACATCAGCTTTATTCTTGCCCATAAAATATGATTACCTCTGTTCACAAATAATGAGTTGTCTTTGAACGTCATATAATTTTTTTCCCGGGGGTGGTGGTGGTTGGGGGGAGGGGGAATAGGGAGTTTACTACACGGGGAAATAATCTCAACACTTAGGATGCAATATTAATAATTGTTGTGTAAACAAAAAAAAATGCGAAGATTTTTCATTATCTGAAAAGGAAGAAGTGGGGTGTGGGGAGGCAGAGGTAAGTTAGTAACAGAAAAAATATGATGTCAATTTTCCAGTTTTTACCCATCAACACTAAATTTTGATATTTTACTAAGGATTTTTTTTAAAAATGCTTTATTTTTCAAGGGGAAGCCTTCAAGGCTGGTGTGGTGTGTGTGGGGGGGGGGAGAGGGGGTATTACAGGTTATTACAAATATTAACAATATAATAATTTTCAATAGGGGTTGGGGGATATGGTAGATTCTTTCTCAACAACATATTTATAATTCATGGCAATATGTGTAATTTTAACGCTATAACCGGCTGGCCCGTGTTTTTCGTTAGTAGAAATCATATTAAAACTAGTATATAACCCCGTCAAAAATGACAGATTGTTGATCTGCGTTTCTCTTTCATAAGACTTCATACAAACAAACAGCATGAAGATTTTATTATTGAAAGGTTTGTACTGTAGAAAAGTACATTTTTAAAATGACAATTGATTTTTACAAATAAAAATGATGAGGATATATATATTTTTTTTTTACTCAGTATTGAATTTCGGAAGTAGTTCAAGATTGGACAAAGCATTCAAATTAAATATTAACAAATAATCCATGTGCGAAAGTTTTTGTAAAAAAGTGTTATCAATGAGTTTCTAAGCACATTGACTCACCACATAATTCATTGTTTGATTACATAAGCAAAATTAAATGCAAATTACGCTGTACTATGTATTCCTTATATTTTAATTACGTTTGATCAGAAAGAATAATTTTACAGTATATGACCCCTTATCCGGAATTACAAAAACCCGAAGTCAGCAAAAAAATTTCGAAAATTTTCTAAATTTGTAAATTTTTACTAAAATTTTAGAATTTTTGAAATTTTTCGAAAATTTTACCGATTTCTAATTTTTTTCAGTCTATTGTGTTTCAGTGTGTAATCACTAAAATATTGTTACTTCGGTAGCAGGTGAACACGTCCCCCCCCCTCCCTCCCTTCTTCCCGAAATTAGAAACAAATCATTTTTCTCTCAAATTTTAGTTTAAAATTAATTTATATTACGATTCGTTTGAAACAAAAAATAGTTATATATTTATTTCATCAAGGGTGATTCTGTTCCGAATTTTCCTAAAAATTTAAGGCATTCGGTTTCGAAAATTTTAGTCTTCAGTCCAAAGATTCGAACATAACGAAATCTCGAATTTTGAATGATCGTCGCCGAAAAAAACAATTATGTCTATCGTTCGAAGAAAAAGTAGACAATTTCTTCAAAGGATTGCGGAAACAACTTGAATTTTGTCAAAGGATTGAAAAAACGCAAATTTCGTCGCAGAATTGCGAAAAAACGCTAATTTTGTTAACAAATCGCAGAAAATACGCGATTTCCGACAAAGGCTTGCGAAGAAAACGCTAATTTCTTCCAAGGACTCCGAAAAAATGTAAAATTTCTTCAAGGGATCACAAAAAAAAACAAATTTGGTTAAAGGATCGAAAAAAAAAAAACGTGAGTTTCTTCAAATCTCGGAAAAACATGAATTTCTCCAAAAGATCGCGAAACAAAAACACAAATTTCTTCAAAGCACTGCAAAAAAATTTCCAATTTCGTTAAGGGATCGCGAAAAAAGTGGAATTTCGTCAAAGGATCGAAGGAAAAAAAAACACAAATTTTGTCGAAAGATTACAGAAAAAATGTGAATTCCGTCAAAAAATCGCGAAAAAAAGAACCCCGCTCATTTCGTCAAAGAATCTCAGAAAAAAACTCGAATTTTGTCAAAGTATCGTAAATAAAAGGTAAATTTCGTCAAAGAATAGCAAAAAACGCAAATTTCCTCAAAGAATCGCAGAAAAATGCAAATTTCTTCAAAGGATCGCAAAAAGAAATCGCAAATTTTGTAAAAGAATAGCAGAAAAAAATGCAAATTTTCTCAAAGAATCACGAAAAAAAAAAAACAAGAATTTTGTCAAATAATCGTGAACTTCGGGAGGACCCAAAATCCGGAAAATTCCAAAACTCGGAAAGCCTTTGGTCCAGAGGATTTCGCATAATAGATCCTGTACTGTATTTAAGATGGAAGCAAAATTTCAAAATACGACAGTAGATGGCGCCAATGTACTGGATTGATCACTCAAATTCTCCGTACGAAAGAATTCACCGCTATTTCTGAAAAGAAAAGTGCTGACAGAAAAAAATATATACAGAAATGTTGATATACGTGCTTTATATGAAATAGTTTTTGAAGGTTTTAAACAAAATTAAAATATTTAAAAGCTGTAATATGCTTTTACAAATATTTTAACAGCAGAATCGGATGAAGCATAGCTTTTTCATTAAGCCTAACATGGCGTTTAACTATGGTAGATTCGCAGATCAGAGTGGTCGAGTCCGGAGCCGTTACAGACACTTTCTTGCCTTCGGATTTTTATAGAAATCATATTAAAATGTCTGTAGGGAAAGATATTTTTAATAGAATTATGTTTTGAAAAGTATATTGAATGAAGGGATATAAAAGACATAGCATCAAACCGCGATATATATATATATTATCCTGGTATGCTCAATAACTGATAATTGTTGGCAAATGTCTGGTTTTGCATTTAAAAGACTTCTGTATTTCGTTTTAGTGGCTGCGTAAGCAGATAATCCCGCCTCGCTGAGATATGTCGTTAAGAAATGCAGCAAAAGTAATTTTGTTTTCTTAGACAAGATTTTGAATTCATGTGTCAAATGACGCCAAAACTATGCTAGACTTTAGTTTTGAAATGTGATTTTAGTTTGCGGAGAGATGTCATATCAATGGCCTCCTTGTATTCTGGCGAGTTGAAGCTGGGTGTTTTTCTATGGACGCTGAAGTCTGGTGTTACGTTCATTCAAAAACTTTTTTATGAGTAAAACAGTACACATGTTTCTTTTTCACGCCCACATTAACCAGTACATGTTTCCTCTTAAAAGAATGCACTGTAATCTTTGCACCAAAAAGTGCGACAGATATACCTTGCAATGATAGATTAATTTCGTTTAATTTCCTAAAAATTCCAGCCAAATTACGCCAGTTTACACACCAAGTCTTCATTGTTTAAAACCATCGCCAGTTGAGTGTCATGGTTAATCAAAAATGATACTGTACTCCTGACCAAAGTTATAAATCACCATCATCCGTTTTCAATCCACTGCTGGATGTAAGTATCCCCCAGATTTTTCAATTGTTTCCTGTCTAGTGCTTTAGTCATCCAATTAACACCAGCCACTTTTCTGATTTCGTCACTCTATCTTACTTGAGGTCGTCTTCTTACTCGTTTTATATCTCTGGGATACCACTGTAGGGTGTTTGTGCTCCATCTATTGTCTTGTCTTATCTTCTTGCAATGTGCCCAGCCCATTTCCATTTTAGTTGTTTAATTCTCTCAATGATGTCAAAAACTTTCGTCTAACTTCTTATCCAAATTACTAAAGTTATAAGTATATACTAACCATGCAAAGAATCGTAAACTTTATACAACTCGAAGAAAAAGTAGACAATTTCTTCAAAGGATTGCGGAAACAACTTGAATTTTGTCAAAGGGTTGAAAAAACGCAAATTTCGTCGCAGAATTGCGAAAAAACGCTAATTTTGTTAACAAATCGCAGAAAATACGCGATTTCCGACAAAGGCTTGCGAAGAAAACGCTAATTTCTTCCAAGGACTCCGAAAAAATGTAAAATTTCTTCAAGGGATCACAAAAAAAAAAAAATTTGGTTAAAGGATCGAAAAAAAAAAAAAACGTGAGTTTCTTCAAATCTCGGAAAAACATGAATTTCTCCAAAAGATCGCGAAACAAAAACACAAATTTCTTCAAAGTATTAGTAAGCATTATATAATATGTATTTTGCCTTGCTCATTATTATAAAATACAATATTTAAAAAAATATATAGGAAATATTACAATTTTTTAATGATCATAATTATAAGGAAACTCCTAGGTTCGAATAGATATAATTTTAATAATAAATGTAAGCCCATCTATTTTAGGGACACTCAGCGACTCAGGCATACGAATCGACATGCTTATTTTTACAATTATGATATGGATATAAGTTACCTAGAAATATGAGAATCTGCCCATTTATTAACGTAATGATCCGAACTGCTGGTTCGTCTTGCCTTTTAAATAGGACATCTTTTTTCTTCAAATTATCATTTGAAACCTAAATCGATGCCTAAAAATTGATCTCGCATTATTATGAAAATAATTGGCTTTATCTTTCACAGCCCCGAATACAAAATAAAGCAAATACAAGGCTTTTTTTTAAAAAAAAAAACCTTTTTATATTATAAAGGGAGCTCTATTTTAATTTTATAAAAGCCTCTTAAATTAATGTTTGCACCAGAAATTTTGTACATTAGGTATAACTCAAGCGTATTATTGTAAGTAATTTCAATTATTGATGGTGATTTTCGTAACAATAAAATTCTTATACATTTTGAAACCCCGCTTGCCATGTGTTGATTTTTTTTTTAAGTTTATTTATTTTCTTGGAGAGTCGCGGAGCACTGGTTGCGAACCGCTGATTTAGATTATAAAGTCTTTTAAGCAATAAAATCTAATCATACAAGTCGAAATTAAATACAGTATATATAAACCTGGGAGAAAAAATCGCGTATAAATAAATTAATTAAAAAAATCTTATATTAAAAAAGTTATATATATCTTTTTTGATGAGTTTTTAATTAATATCTCGGCTAATTAGGAAAAAATTAAATGGGTCTCGGGTGCACCAGGACCTTCCTTTGACTATCCTCATCTAAATTTTCAGACTTCTACGTGCGGTAGATTTCGCTAGCCATCCCAGACAGACGCACACGCAGAGCGAGACTTTCTTTTATTAGTATAGATAGATTATGAAACTATTTTTAGGGAAAAGTATAATCGATCATTTTGAGTTTGACACATATACGTGTTAAATATTTATGAGTAAAAGTTCAACCCCCAAACAAAACACCACTACCGCCCTCAGTTTAAGGTGGAGAATTAAGGTGGAAAAGGTTAGAACAAGTATGTTATTCATTCGTACCGTGAAGCATACCGTTTCCAAGATCATGGTTGCGAAACAGTTACATCTAAAAAATCTCGGAGAAATTCCGAATACTTTGCAAAGAAAAGTATTGTGTTTCCTCAATTACTTATGGGGTTACGATTTTTTTAATCGTGTCCAACCTTTTTCGATGACCCTGTAGCCTGTATATAATGCAAAACTTTTCACCAAGAAAACATTCAAAATACTGAACCAGTTTGAACCAAATTGGCACAGTGTTGATCTTGTAAATATCTTTGACTTCATTAATCGAGAAGATTAGGTATTTCTTTCGACCTTTTAAAAATTCGTATAACATTACGGTCAATAGGTCTACATTTTCAGTTTATTATTAATAATGTTAAAGTTCTAATTAAAGTTTTTAGCACAGCTGAAATTACACTGGAAATTAATGAATATAACAAAGAATGTGAATTATTACTTACTACACAGCGCACAACCAACATAGTGAAGTCCAGACCGGTGATCAAACCCGGCATCCAGTTTAGCATTTTTCTCACTCAGTGAGAAATGCTATAGACTGGATGTTGTCCGGATAGCTCAAGTGGTAGAGCATTGGTGCGTGATATCAAAGGGTTGCTGGTTCGATCCCCGGTCTGGACATTTTTTCACTCCATTGGTTGTACACTGTGTAGTAAGTGATAATTCACATCCTTTGTTAAAGTTCTTCGTTTGTAATAAAATTTTTAGAAGTAGTTTACTTTGTTAGGCGATACATATTAAAAATTTTCGATTAATTTATTCAATGGTTTGGTTTCGAACCCCGTTTGAGCATAGGAGATTTATTATAATCTATGGACGATTTTTAAACTATGATTTCAACCATTTTTTAAAATTTTTTATATGATTTCAACCATTACCCCATATCCATTCGATTACATTTGATTGAAAGTTTCCCTACAAATTACCTTTCTCGCCAAAATAGCGCACTTAGGTGTAAGGCCAGGTATGCATTTAAAACGAAAGAAAGGAAATCAATCTACTCTTCCAAATGAGTCGGAAACTTTTTAAAAATATATAAACGTATCCCCCCTTCCTTCAAATTAAAAAACTGACGTGGAAGGTTTATTTGTCATATCGCTATCGACGATGCTTAGCGTATTTTTCTTTGATTCTCTTTTCTCTTAGAGTTTTTATTTAGATTATGTGCCGACTACCATTTTATTAAAAACGTTATAAAATTCATTTAACACGTCTATTATTTAATAATAGCATAAATTATGATTATGTTAAATATTTATTATGATTAGAAAGCATTGTTATTACTTATTAAAAAAATTGTGTAACATTTTTTTAAAATTGAAATACGTGGAATGAAAAGTTTTCCTGTAAAGAACTCTAGTGCAGGAACGGCGAATCTATGGCACGTGGTAGAATATTTTTGGTAAGGTGTCTATTGAAGTTTTAAATCAAAATACAGTGAAATGACACAAAATAAACAAGCTGAGCCTGTCTAAACAAGTATTTGTTTAGGAAGAAATTGGGTGCTTTTAAAGGACCCTTCACAACTCTTTTTATTTGAAAACAGGATTCTTCACAAAATTTTTCATTTCAAAACAGGATCCTTCACAAAACTTTTCGACTTTTCACAAAATTCTTTGTCATAAAAGTAGATCTTTTCACAAAATTTCCCTCTCCAAACTGAACCTTTCACAAACTTAATCATTTAAAACTAAAATCTGACAGTCACTTTTGCATATATAAAGAAAGTATGTATAGTTAGTTTGCATACATATATCTTCTTAAAAATGTATAAACAAGAACCTGATTATGACGTTCATTTCAAATGCACAAAATTACGACTAAGATTTTTCACCAATGTAAAAAGCTGTTCACAATTTCACAAAGACCCTGGAGAAAAGTCTGGACAGACCCCTGCTAAAGATTTTTTGATTAAAAAAGAGAAAAAAAAAACTAGTTCCATATGCACTGTAAAACATTTGTGTAAGTTTACCATGGTTTATCTGTGTAACATTACACAAATTCTGGAGTAACCCCTTCTGATTATTTAAAAACACACATCGCCGGTGAAACGTTTCACAGTGCTGTGTGAAGATACCGTTCTCCGGAATAACGGATGACGTAAATTCCAAACGCATGCGCAATGATAAATATTCTCACACGTGACAGGCGGGAAATGAAGAAACGAGGCAGAAACAAATGCGATAACGTGAAGGAAAGGACGCTGTTGCAAGTTACTAGTCGCCATTTCAGGAAGAAACTTAAATATTAAGTAAGTTGTCATTTTCTTAATATTTTTTATGCAAAATATAGAGTATTTTAAGGGCCTGATTAATGCACGGGCCTCGGCCCTGGGCCCACAAATTATGTGGCTGATTATTTTTTTTCCTTAATCAAATACTTTTCAAATAATATTGTTTATAATATATATATTGTTTTCAAATAATTTGTTATATCTCCCCCCCCCCCTGTGTGACGTCGGGCTTCCCCTATATGTAAGTCCTAAGCGGGCGGGCCCTTGATTACCAGACTTTTAGGGAAAACACAATTTTTATGATTTTGGATAAGGCGAGTTTTGAAAAAGACGTCTTTATTTATTCTGCAACATAAACTGTGGATCATAGATGTTTGTGAATTATACAAATGCTTATTTGAGAAAGTGGACGGTAATTCATTTTCTTGATTATTCTTGTAGGTTAATTTTTTTTTTGTAAACTTGAAACTTTCACCCAAACAACTTTGTCAACTCATCAAATAAACCTACTTTTTTTTTTTTTAAAGTGTCGCCGGGAATGGGGAGGTAGGGGGGGATGTTCCGAAGTTCCACTGTTTTTCAGGGAAAATCTTAATGAACATGCTAAGAGCTAGCTTCACTTAATAAATTTATATATTCTATATTTTCTTTCAAAATTTGGATGTGTTTGTTTTGGTAACTGAATTTTATATACTCACGGCCATTTACAAAATTTATTTTTAAAGTTTTAAGACCAATGTACATTATTATTATAAATAAAAATTTAATTGTAAATAACAGAAAAAATATGAATCGAACTTTAATTGTAAATAACAGAAAAATATCAAAATTCCAGTAATTGACACCCCACAAAAAAGAAAATAAATATAATTGTTTTTATGACTGTATTTAGTACCAGAATTTAATGAAAACATTCTAATAAAAAAAATAGTTATATTAAAGTAAATTTACCAATTATGATATCAATGATTATCACAATATCAGTATTTTAATTATTTTAGATAGATGTTTTAAAATACTAAATATCAGGGAATTACAGTTGTCAAATTGAGAGAGAGTGGGGGGGGGGGGGGGGTGATAACAAAAAAAATCTGAACAAAAAAAGTTTTGGAATAGTTTTACATAGATTCGTATAATTCCCACTATTTTTAACAGTTAAATTCCCCGAAACTACTTGATATATTATTTGTTGTAATTAGTATTACAAATATAAAAGAAATTTTTCTGCGGATTGAATTTTTTAAATAATAAGTAAAATAATTTTTAAAAAAATTGTAGAATTAACGTTCGAGGCCACTGATCTGCAGATTTACTAGTTTCATTGCTACTATAAATTTAATTAAAATTATTATTATTATTATTATTATTATTATTTTTTTTTTTTTTTTTTTTTTGGTCGGAGGTGAATAAGCAAACATTTAAGACCTGTCCTGGCCACAGATTGTCATTATTTCTTATGGTCAGTGGTTGAGAAAAACTATTTTTTGTAGCAAACTATCACTACACATACCTTTCAGGTTAAGAGCTCTGAATCTTTCGCACTTCTGCAGATGTCTGTTTTTTTTTTTTTTTTTTTTTTTAAGAAAATCTACCCCCTCCCCTCCCCCCCCCTTCAGCAGCACACAAAATTTAAATTTTTTATTGTAATAATCAGTCATCTAAAATCAGTGGTCGCCAACCTTTGGAATCTCACAGACCAGTAAATTTATAATTTTTAGTTCTGCGGATCACCATGATGATATTTTGTGGAACATAAAATAGTACTTGTGTACTATAACGGTCAGAGAACTGCCATTTTTTTAAGAAATAAAATGTATCTGTTTAATATCTAACAAAATTCTTATTTAATCGCAACATAAATCTTTAAAGGTTATTTAATTGTAATAAAATTTGTTTACTTGTTACAATTTAATTGAAGCTTATCTAAGTATTGCATATTTAGTGTAGGGGAGACCGGTACACACTAGACCTATGGACACAGTGGACTACCCCCTAATTATTTATTTATTAAAAAAAAATTTAAGCTTCTCTTCTATCCTAATAGACAACAGCACTGCACTGATTATTTATGGCCTTCAGAAAATATGTTTAGCTCAGATTGAAATATTTTATCCTGATGGGTTGTTCTGAGCTTCTAAAAATAAAATTTTTCATTATCATATTTTATTTTTTTAGTAATTAAAGGTTGTAGATAAATAAGGTAAAACAGCCTTTTTGCAAAGCTCAGATACTTCTTTTTTATTTAACTTTAAAGTTAATATGTTTAAAAGAAAGCTATAAACAAATATTAATATGATTATTTATTGAACTTCAATATGAGGCACAATGTACCACCCACTCCTGGGGCATAGTGGTCCACAATCCACTCTGCTCCTGTAATGCAGAATGTTCAAAATATTTAATAATTGCTTATTTTCTATTAAGAAATATTGTTTTAAAGTAGTATTTAACTGTAAAATAAAGTAAACAAATAAAAATAACAATTTATTTAACATAGTAAGAAATATTTTGTTTTGTATTTACTGTCTTTGATAAATATAACTGTAGTCTAATTGGTGATAATTATATTCAAGTAAAATTCAATGCAAATGAGATGCAAATTGAATGGAAATCAGTTTATTTTCCCCGAAACTGTAGATGAATCTGCTGTTGATGTCAAGGATATTATAATGTTGCTCCCTCACCCAAAAGTATTTCAGGAAAATTCCATGCTCAATCTTACTCATAATCATAAGTATTTTGGAATTTCATTTGCAAATTTTAATGTGTGCTGATTTTTTTTGTACTTAAGTAATAACTTCAACTAAATTGCAATTGTTCCTGTATTAATCTGTTATTATTTTCAAAATATAATTATTCTTGTTTTTGTTTCAAAATGTTACTTGTAAATTTATATTATTATTATGTTATTTTGCGGGCAAAGGGGAAATAAAAAAGAATTAGATTAATGAAAAATAGATTTATATTGTATTTCAGATAATACCTAACAGCGGTCCACTGTGCCCCGGTGGGTGGGCGGTCCGCTTTATGGGTGCATATAAAAAAAAAAATTAAAAATGTATTGAAAACTACGTTTTGAGAAAATTATGCTGAATGTATAAAGGTTTAAAGAATATTCAAAAATATTTTCATGCAGATCAGTTTACCTGTTACAGAGAAGAAAAAAAATTAACTGAAAAAGTGGTCCACTGTGTACCAGTCTCCCCTAATATTTGCAGAGTTTCCCCCAGGTTTAAAAAAAGGCAGGGTGCTGCTGGTGAGAAAAGGGCACTATTTTATTCTTAAGGGCACTTTTTGGATTCTTAAAGGCACTTTTTTTTAATTGTTAAAAGGTATTATTTTGAACTAAAATAACTTCTTTAAAAACACCATAATTTTTTTTTTTTTTTTTTTTTTTTTTTTTTTTAATGCGCTAGGCCTTTCGAAAGATCTAGTTCTTTCCAAGGAGGGTGCTAATTATTTTATGAGGGGCAAGAAGGGTGCTATTTTGTAAAGAAAAGGGCAGGCAGGGTGCAGCACCCTTCTGAAACTGTCTGGGAGAAACTCTGATATTTGCTCTAGTTTGTTTTCAAATAATCTGATTGGTTTTGGCTCGAATGATGTTGCTGAAAAACAGAAAGTGGTCAAGTTACTATTTTATTTGCTGTGACAAATAAAAAGTCTTGTTGCACAAATGTGTTTTTGAAAACTAAATTAAAATGTTCATTGCTTTTTTTCAGCAATGGGTGCTCATTTTTTATTTAGCATAATAAGAAACAAATAATATTTGGTAAACGTAATTATTATAGCCTGTTATTATTTAAAATTTCAAAACTAAACATATCTTAAGATTCATAAATATAAGAATTTCTTGGAATAATATATTTGTTTTAATATAATTAAAATAAAAAATCAAATATATATTCAAATGTAAACAATAAAATTGAAAGTAAAGATATTGAAACAAAAAAGGCAGCAAGAAACTTTTTTTAAACCATTTTTTACAGAAAGTTACTGCTATTTCTTTAAACATTAATTCAATGAAAATTTCAGTTTAATCCTTGCTTCTCCTGGAACCATAAATTAAACGATAATTAAATCAACAGTTTAAAAATATATATAGTACAGTAGATTCCCTCAAATCTGCATAACTTGAAACCAAAGATTGTGCAGATTTTAGAATTTTGCGGATTTCTGGTCACTGTTTTGTTTACATTTTTTAAACAGTCATTTGAATGTAATAATGCACTGTAAATTATAATGAATGCTTACAATAAAGTAAAATATTAAAATAATTAAGTAAAGTAAGAAAATTTAAAACATGATTAAAATTTTAAAGGTAAAGGTCAAGTACACAATAATACATAACTAAAAATAGGCATAATAACGATGAGATTTTTTTTCTTTTAATTATTCAATGAAACTTGCCTGATAAAGTTACACTAATAATTTACATAAAAATCATAAAATAAAAGTTTTATTTCATGCTTAGGCAAACTTAATATCCAAAAGTTCTCGATTAATACATTAATTTATTTGGTAAAAAGATCACAATCACCACTGAGAACAGCACTGTCTTGAATTTTTTTTTCAGAAATAAAGTTATACTTCCTTGATGAGAAAGCATGTTCAGCCAATTAATAAGAATTACATATTAAAATGTACATGGAATGATATAATCATTTAAAAAATCCTGAATTTTTTCCCTACATCTCAACTGTAAGTTTCATTGTTTTCATTTGTAATGATGTGCAGATTTTAGGGAGTCTACTGTATTCAATTTTATCGAAGCAGTCTTTCATTTCTGAACAAGGAATGTCATATTTTTCATTACTTGCTAGATACAATTTCCAAACAGAAATCTAAATTACTGAAATATACAACTAATACATCAATGTTTCATAAAATAAAAACTAATCATTGGTCAATGTGTATTTTGATTTGTGTATTTAAATGTAACACATATGCAAAAGAGAAATAATAACAAATAATTAACAATAATCTTCAAAATTGTATAATTTACATGACTTTTAATCCCAAACTTTGGAGATTAGAGGGAATGGAATTGATTTATATAAATAGACCCTTTCTAACTACTATTAAATACTTTAATTTTTAAAAATGAAAGTACATTGTGAAAATATTTGCATAATTTATTATATAAAATTACCCTATATAAATAATATTCAGATTTTTATATTGTTTTAATGTTAGTCTCATTCTAAGTCTTTTTTTCTATGGAACAACATGTTGTAGCAAAACACTAGTTTGGATGCTTTCTGTTCTTCAAGTTTGTTTTGCAATTAGGAGTGGATAAATCCAAAATTGGAAAATATCGCACAATTGATGCTGAACTGCATGGACTGGAAACTGGAATGCAACTCCATGAGCTGTATAAATTAACTTGTTATATTGGTTTTTTAAGCTTTCCCACCTACCATTGCAGGTACAGCTTAATAGAATCCAAACAAAGAAAAAATGGTACTTTTCGGTTAGCCGGGTGCCAATGATTTATGTACATATATAAATAAATAAATATATATGTAAGTATATATATAATATATTTTCATACATATAAGTGTATATATATATATATATAAATAAATAAATATGTAAGTATATATATAATATATTTTCATACATATAAGTGTGTATATATATATATATATATATATATATATATATATATATATATATATATATATATGTGTGTGTGTGTGTATATACATATATTTTCGGTTAGCCGGGTGCCAATGATTTATGTACATATATAAATAAATAAATATATATGTAAGTATATATATAATATATTTTCATACATATAAGTGTATATATATATATATATATATATATAAATAAATATGTAAGTATATATATAATATATTTTCATACATATAAGTGTGTATATATATATATATGTGTGTGTATATATACATGTATATGTATGACTGGTGCCCGGCTAACCGAAAAGTACCGAAAAAAGGCTACCTGTTCTTTGCTTGCAAATGCACATTCTACAAACTAAGGATTAAGGCTAGGCTTACAGCTACAAACGTGAAATAACATGCTCAAAAAAGAAGGGGTGCAGGGACTTTTTTATAATTTATAAAAATAAAATTTAACATAAACATTGTTCTAAATGATTGAACTGAATTTAACATAATAAAATTGAAGATATTAGATATGTAAATATTGAAAATAACAAACCATCTTCTTTTAAGTTATTGATTTAAAGAATGTTTAATTATATTGGTTTCATATTATAATTCATTTAATTACTCAGAGAACATTTGTGTTGCATATGTACAAAAACAAACATTTAGAAATTAAAAATCTAGGTAACTTATGATCAGTCATTGAATAATGGCCACTTTAGCTTTACACAACCTCTTTTTTTTTTTATAAACATAAATTAGATAAGGGATTAGATTTTAACATAAATTAGATTGCGTTTTTTTCTGTGGCTTTATAGCTCAGCATGTGTCTTTACTATTTTAAAAACTAATGATAAATTATTTAATCTTTTTCAGCTGGATATAAGTTGCTTCATTCATGGAGAAGGAAATTCAAGAGGGACTGCATATTTAATTCTTTGCATAATCAAGAAACTGATGCAGCCAGAAAGAGCTACATGAAGTGCAATAACAATGGTATTTTTAAATTGATTTGCATATGTCTGTGTTAAATATTTGTTTAGCATTGTTATATGTGACATATTACATGTTGCTACATTGCATGACACTACCTTCATAATTCTAATTAGGCACTATAAATTACATAGACTGTGATTTAAATATATATATATATGCATATATATATATATATATATATATGCATATATAAATAAATGTTTGAAGTGTGTTTTGATTTTTATAGTGCGAAATAATCTTACAAATTCAGATTTTCTTTCATATGTACTTTTGTCTGGCAAAATCAAAATAAGAATATTGTTTTTCTGATATTCCTCGCTATCATGATTGCTTAGCTTATACATTTTTTTTTTAAAACCGTATCTTGCCCAACTTTATCTTCTGACTGACTGTACATGATTTAAGATTTAATTAATATTCAAGTTTTGTTGTACATGTATTTATATTAAATAAATTACTTTACACTTTAAATTCCTGAGTTTTTTTTTTTTTTTAAACCCATTTAAACACTATTGTTTTTATGCGTTTGTTTTACAATTGTGGCCACTGGATTTTTTGGGTTTAGAAGCCAGTGACTCCTTCCAAATTTTGGAAACCCAAATTTGGGATGCACCTATAATGCCCAGCCAGTAGTGCTGCAATCGACAGAATATTTTCCAACTTCTCTTTTGTCCACTCAAAAATTCGAAATAGGTTGACAATAAGTAATGTTTCCGAACTTGTTTTTTGGTATGGAATGCTGAAAAAATAATTATTTTGTAATGATGATGATGGTGATGAAAGTGCCGCTTAATGTTGAATGTGTAATTTCTTATGTTATTAAAATATTTAATTTTTTAAAAGAAATTTAAGATTTCACTTATTTGAACACAATATATTAATACATGTACTCACTACTATTGCTTATATTTTGCATCTCTGAATTATTGCATTATGCTGATTGATAGGTTGATACATCTTATTTTAAAACTAGAAGTGTTTATAATTTCTGTAGATTTTGCAATATTGTTAATTTATTGCAGCATAAAAATCAGACTAACAATAGCTTTTTTTCAATTAATTTTTTTTTTTTTTTTTTATGGTGAAATTAATAATTTCTCAGTTATTTAGAGTATATTAAGTTACCATCATAATGCATTGTACTACTATTCTGTGATTGTTAATTTAAGATAAGTAAAAGAAATAAAACATGCATTTATAATTTTTTTAATTTATGATTTTTGGCCAGGACGGTTTTTACCGCAGTTTTTTCCACCTGCAGCACAAACTTACCAACCCTGAACTAAATAATAAATAAAAAAAATTAAGTTTAAAGTAATCAAATTGTATTACAATAGCTTATAAATTATCAAATTTATAAAGATTAAATTAATGGTAAATAAAGTAACATACATAACCTAAAGAAAAACCTAGTATTGCAAAATTAAAATTGACTTTTCAACGTTTCTCGATTGTTACTTATTAAATTAGCTCACATGTTTATGTTAATGGAAGTTCATGGAAATTGGATACTTTTCTTAAAGGTTCAAATCAAGCTGTAATATGTATTTTCTAACAATAATACATCAAAAACAATATCAATACATTATTATATATTATTTTTTTTAATAGTGGTGTACCGAGTAGTGCTTTGGCCGCGTACCGAGTGAATACCGAGTAATTGTGTTTCAGAAAGAATCACTGATTCGAACATGAAGTGTGCTTAGTGGTAACACTTCTATGTGTGTGTGTGTGTTTATATATATATACCTATTTATAAACATGCATCTTGAGCATATAATTTAATCATATTTTATAAAATTAACTTCAATTTTTGAAATTTTATTTATTGTGGACCTTTTAAAGACAATTTTTGTATATTCAAAAATTTTAAAACAGTAACATTATTTAAAATTTATATATATAAAAAGAATTGATATATAAAAAGTTCAATTAACCAATATGAAATTAAAACTGATTATTCAACACAACTTTACCCATTTGTCATTTTGATACCTGAAATCTGTCTATCAAAAATGGTTTTTGCTTGCTGTAACAATACCTTTGAATAATGCAAAAGTTTCATATTTTTTAAAAGTAGCTTATTTTCTTTTGATTAAAAAAATTGGGTACTTTTGTGTAATAGCAGCCCCTGAGGATGAATCGCCAAGCGACCAAGATTTATCGCCAAATTATAAAGCATGTATGACATAATATGATATATTTTTACGTTAAATCATTACTTTTGTGATGTATATGGCCAAGTTATTAGTCATATATAACACATATATGATGTATACATATAACATGTGCATAAGTTGTATAGGATGTATATATATGGCATATAAAACGTAAATAATATGTATGTAATGACGTATAATGGGTGTTTGGAATAATATGTGTATATATGATGCATATATAAGCTTTTCGATGATCTTGGCGAAATCAGAGCTGAAACCTTGGCATAATTGTAATTGTGGAGGCCGCTATAACACGAAAACATCAAAAAAGGGGGCGGGGCTTTACAGTTTCTTTTCTTTTCTCTTTTGTGTGTGTTTGTAATGTACAGCTAAAATGCTATTTTATAAGTGCTCGCAGTGAACCCATTTTTTCTGAAGCACACTGCAAAAAAAAAATTGTTGTTTTACAGTATAAAACTGGCATCCCAGCTAAGCAGTAATACGCTGCCGTGCAAGCAGTAATACACTATCGTGCATGCGCGGTAACGTATTACTACTTGCACGGCAGCGTATTACTGCTTATTTTACTGTTTAATACTGTTAATTTTATGGTATAATACTGGCAGCTGGGGTGCCAGTTTTAATACTGTAAAATCAACAATTATTTTTTGCAGTGCAGGCCAAATTTACATCAATAAAAGAAATGCCCTATCTCCTGAAAATGTAGAAAGATTGTAGTGTTTTTGTACCATAATTTGTCATACAGCAAATTTAATTACCGTATATACTCATGTATAAGTCGAAGAATTTTAGACAAAATTTGGGAGCTGAAAATGGCGGGTCGACTTATACACGAGTAAGTAGAAAAAAAAAAAAATAGCGGAGTGAAATACCGGAGTCATATGTTTTTCGCAGATAGTTGGTGAATGTGCAAGTCTTTTAATTAATCACATATGGGTCTAGGTTGGAGAGACAGATAAAAGCAGACAATGGTGATTGATAAAAAAAAAAGCTCAACAATAATGCTTCTGTAATTGTTCTGCACTCATTTTCTCTTGGGATAGAATTCCCTTCAATACAGGGGCATTCCTTTCAACATTTTAATCACCTTTTCAAAAAGAGTTCAACTTGAGAATGCTACTAGATTTCTCTCCTAAAAGTCCTACAATACAAAGAAGTACTATATTTTAGCAGTTTAAGAAGTTGTTTACCTTGTAAATAAGGCTTGAATAGATTAAGAAGAAAAAAAAAGTAAGTAATCATTAAATTGATGTGAATAGCTTTCAAAATAGTTTAAGCTTCTTTAGTTATACATAATTATACAATTTTAAAATGTTGAATTAAAAAAAAAAAAAAAAAAAAAAAAAAAGAAGTCTGATTAGAAACGTAAAAAAAAAAAAAAAAAAAATACTAATACTAATTTAATGAATGGTTTTTCTTTAAATCCTGGATTACAAATCATTTTTGAACATACTGCCAGAAATGTGATTCGACTTTTACACGAAAATTCAATTTTTTCCAAAATTTTGCGTAAGAATTGGGGGGGGGGGGGTCGACTTATACACGAGTATATACGGTATTATTTTTTTTAATTGCATTTATTGTATTTTCTGTTTCTGCACACTGCTTCTTTATCCAAAATCAGTCTTTTCCTACAGTTTTAAAAATGACTTTTTTCTTTTTTTTAAATATAAACTAAACTTTAATTTACATTAATTTTGCAGGGGGGGGGGGGTTCTTACCTTTTGCTATGTTTTATAGATAAATTTTTATGTACCGAGTAAATAGTTTTATGAATTAGGGCATATATTATACATTTATATTCAAATACCTTTTTATAGATCACATATAAATTAATTTGTCTTCAAATATGCTTAAAAAATGAAATTCTTGCAACTACTCGGAATTGGCCGAGTACAGAGTATATACAGAGTACTCGGTACGGCTCTAATTTTTAACTCAAACTGATTGATAAAAATATTATATGAATTGACATTTTTCCAACTGAGTGAAAATACGTCCAGGCCGAGAGTCGAAATCAAGACCTTTTGGATAAATTGTCTGTGTTGAGCTACCTGGGCCGATAGCCAGCAGACACATTTCACTTAGATAACCTGATTGGCGATTATGTTAGCATCCATTTTTAATTAAGTTCCATTACCTGTAGTTTATTCTGTTGAATTCAGAACAGATGTTATTGCCAACAGTTGTCTGTCCAGGTAGCTCAATAGGCAGAGCGTTGTCAATTTAAGTGAAAGGTTTCAAGTTTGACTCTCAACCTGAACACATTTTAGTCAGGAATTTACTCTAGTAATAGAATTTTTTTAAAAACAGGTATTAGAATTTGTGTGAATTTGTAGATATGATCAAGTATTAAATATTAATTATTTTCTTATAAATTTCTCCCTAGGGTGAATATACTACTTCTCAACAGAAGAGACCTGTTCCAAGTTTTTTAAAATGGCCGTCTGTTTTGACCAATTGTATATAATTTTTAATTAGACTGTGCAACTATTTTATTAGATTTTATATTGCATTTAAAATTTTATTGCATCTACAGTAAATTTAATAAATTATATTTTATTTATATGTCTTATATTTTTATTTTCCCATCTATTGTGTTTTATTTCTTTTAAAGTATTTAAGCTCTTAGGCATCAGTAATGACAATAATTTTTATGTTCTCTCTTTTGATATAATTTTTGAAGGATAAAAGAAAACATGGGACAAAATGGTAAAATAAACATTAAATGCTGGGAGTATATATATATATATATATATATAAACTATTTGACATCCAGCACAAATTTATTAAATGTGACCACTGATACACCAATTCACTGTTATGTTTTATATCCCCCCCCCCACCCTTTTTTTTTAGATTAAATCAACCACAAATCATTTTTAATATGTTGATGAATTATTTTTATGCTTCTTAGCTTTAAAAATTATGTATAAAATAAACAAATCAAAACTTTGTAAGTTATCATTTGACGACGGGAGAAATAGTATTAAATACTGTAACCTTCTCTTCTGTCTAATGTGAAATTAATTAGGACTAAGAACATTTTCCGTCATATTATTTTACCTTCAGCAAAGTTTACTCTACGTCTATAAATTCACTGGGACTTGAAAATCTTTCTGCGGTAGACAGAGTTTACTGTAAATGTATAATTATAAAATGTATTTATTTACACGCCATATAATGAATATTTCCAACTGAAAGAGAGAGAGAGAGTTAATAAAATGAGGTATGAAAATTATTTAATTTAAGTAGATGGTTGATATAAAGGGATTTTTTATGATAGAAGAGTAAAAATAAGATGTTAAGATATAACCTCTTAAACTTATTTTTTGATTAAATCTTAAACTGGAAAACATTAATTTGTAATCTAAAAGAAAAAAAAGTTTTATAAATGTAAAGTTGTGAAAATAAATGTATATCATAAGATTTTTTACTTTTGTTATTTATATGTCTAATTTCTTTTATTCAAGCTGTTCCTCTTATTGTTATCCCATACCAAGTTCTTAAGCAGCTTTAAAAGTATATTTCTAATTGCAAAAATGTTTCAAAATGTTCTTTATCATATTAAAAACTTTACTTTTATTAAATACTTCTTTTTTTTTTTTTTTAAACATTAAAAATTTAAATTTTTTGTGTGCTCCTTGCATTCTAGAGTTATATGTAGAAAATTTTCCTTCATTTCTTTACAAGTAAAAACAAAATTCTTTCCTTTACGGCAAAATCCTACTGACTTTTTCTATTCTTTTAATTTTCAGTATTTTTCTATACAAGAGTCTTTGTTTTTAGAACCTGTAAACACTGAATATTCATAAAATTCAAAGTATCCTAATTCTGTTAGTTTTGTCATAAAAGAAAAAAAAATAATTAAGAGGGACACCCTGTATAAGTATTAATTTATTGACTTGGGTTATATTGGAAATGAGATGTACAATAAAAACATGTACCACCATCTTTAGAGGCACAGAATATATTTTTACATAAGAAGCACTATCATATAAATTGAAAGGCACAATGTGCCTCTTAATCTCAAAGGCAAATGTGTCTCTGAATATTCAGGGGCGCAAACATTCCAAATGTACCTTTTATATCAGAGACACAGTTTTAAGAGTATAATTTAGCTGTTAACAGCATTCCTACATTTGTGTGGCATAAAGCAAATTATGAGCACCATATTTGCTTTTATGCTTTTTGTTTTGAATATTGTCTGTACTGCGCCAAGAACTACAAGTCAAGAATATTAAGCAAGTGTTAATATTTTTTTTTTATCAAATTTTAAATCATCATGTAGTTTTTAAACCTTATGTGTTAATTGTATTATGTACTGTGGAGTTTAGCAGTTATTTACGATTTCATATTACTTTTTTTCATTGCCATTATCAAGTTAAATTTTTCTCCACTCCCTTTAAATAATTAAATATCAAATACAACATTTTATATTTATAAGTAATAGTTATAAATCTGTGTTAATATTTGTTTGTCTTGAAAAATGTCTGATTAAGTGGCCCCAAATTTAATATTGTATGACCATTAAAACTTCCTAAGTTTAATTTAAGCATGATCACAAGTAAATTTAACAAAGTGGTGATCCATGGCAATCATATATATTATTTCTGTTGTCAACATCCCTTTTTCTATGAATTTACGAAGCGCAGAACAATGAATGAAGTATCATTCAAAAGGTTTTAAAAGCAGCTTCTGACATATACACTTACATTTTCCTAAAACATCTTTCTTGATTAAAAATTGCTGTTAATTAAAAATTAAATTGGCATTGTTTTCATAAATGAAACGATAGGTTTTCTTCAAATTGTCTTGCCACAAAAATTAAATTCCGGAGTATATCACACTCACAATGATTATCTTTTTTATACTATTTATATTTTTATAAAGTGTGACATCTCTGCACATGTTTATTTTATATTTATGATAAAAAAGCAAAATTCGAATTTCAATGTTTAGGAGAAAAAAATACCATAGATTGTCCATGTTGTACCTTTTTTAAGCGAATGATGTCATCTAATGCAGTTTACGATTATTTTGTTTTTCTCGCGCATGCTTTTTTGTAAGTTTGATGGAATGAGTTGATATTCTGGCTTGACTAATCTTATGGAATAGATATCGCAGACGCTCCAGGGTTGCTTAAAAATTTTTTGTGGTGCTATTTTGGGAAGAAAATCTCATTTTCGAATAATTGTTAGACGGCCTATAAAATTGTATTATAATTTTATTTTAAAACACGCACATTTAATTTTATTATTACACAGTTTTATTTAAAACACATTATTTTTAATACACGTGTATTTAATTTTATTTAGTAATTATTTTAAATTTATTTACATACACATTTCATTTTGTTATAAAATACCATGTTGTCATATGATGCAAAAGTCACCAGGTTACCACACCAAGCAAAAAATCACCATTTTGGTGCCAAAAAGAAACCCCGGTGCATCCGTGACATCTGTACCACTATGGTTTTGTTTCATTAGAAGTTTAAATCTATAAATAAAAAGTTTAGATTGCAGTGCAAAATTCTTGCATGAGTTCACTTTTTTTTTTTTTTTTTTTTTTTTTTTTTTTTTAAGCTATGCTAAATACACAATAGCTGAATATAAATGTTTGACAATAAAATTTCCTAATGTACCTAATATATTTTACTGTATTTTTTTCATATTTTTTAAGAATAATTATTAAATTATTAAAATCTGTTTAAACAAAGATTTGAAGATTAAATGTAATAGTCAGCAAGAATAAAATATAATTACTTGAAAATAATATTTGAGTAAACGTGGGGTACTATAGTCTTTAAAAGATATAGTCTTTATCAACTCTATTCCATTTAAATGTGGGTTTATAAGCATTTTAAGCATCGACACAAGGCCTGAATATTATATTCATATATAAAATATCACAAAACTATGTACGTGATAAATAACAATTATGATTTCCCTATTCGACATAGTAGTCAAAGTAACCCCAATTGATCTTTCTAATGTTAAAAGCAAATCTATTGCTTGTGGTAAGAATAATATTCTATCAATATTCTAAGAAATTTAAAAAATGAGAGACAAAAATTAGTACAAATCTGTATCTTAATTTTCTTTTAATATGACAAATGAAAGAAATCATAAAAGCTGGTGTCATAACACATTTAATTTGGTAGTTTATCTCATAAGAAAGTCATAATTTTGTTTCAAATCAAGATCCCGAGAAGAAGGATTCTAAATATTGAGAAAATTCCAGAAGTTGCTGAGAAAATTATTCAGCTATTTATTATTGGAATCTCATCGAAATTGAGCTAATTGTCTTATATTTCAAATATGAATAATTTTTGGAGGTACGATTTTAACTTTAAAATTTTACTGTAATGTTTTAATAAAAGCAATAAGTTATGAAGCTGTACACTAATAAACATTTAAAATAAATTCATAAATACTGTATCCAGCATTTTGGATGATTGTGCAATGTTAAAAATAATAGGCACTAAATGTGTCAAGAAAGGTATTTAAATTTATCAAAATTGGATGTTGAATTCATCCTAAAACAGGTATTTAAAGGCGCCCAAATTGAGTATTCATGTGTTCTAAAATAGATATTTAAGATTGTGCAAAATAGGTGTTAGCATGGCCAAAATGGGTACTTAGTGGTATTCATATTGGGTGTATAACCAAATTGGATATTAAATACTGCCTAAAATGGATTCTCAGTATTCACTGAAACATTTGGTGTAACGTTACTCCATAAAACTGGAGGCAGCATTGCTGCCTCCAATCTTACGGTGGTATTTAACTGATATAACTGGTGTAACATTACACAGCTCTTGTGTAAGTTTACACCATAATATTGTGAAACATATCACAATTTCTGTGTAACGTTACACCACAATTGCGTGTAAGCTTTCACAGTAATTGTGTGTAAGGTTACACCACAATTGTGTGTAAGCTTTCACAGTAATTGTGTGTAAGGTTACACCACAATTACTGTGAAAGCATACACGCAATTGTGATGTAACCTTACACACAATTGTGGTGTAACCTTACACACAATTACTGTGAAAGCTTACACGCAATTGTGGTGTAACCTTACACACAATTACTGTGGAAGCTTACACGCAATTGTGGTGTAACCTTACACACAATTACTGTGAAAGCTTACACGCAATTATGGTGTAACCTTACGCGCAATTGTGGTGTAACCTTACACAGAAATTGTGATATGTTCCACAATATTATGGTGTAAACTTACACAATAGCTGTGTAATGTTACACCAGTTATATCAGTTAAATACCACCGTAAAACTGGAGGCAGCAATGCTGCCTCCAGTTTTATGGAGTAACGTTACACCAAATGTTTTACAGTGTGGGCTCAAAAACTATGAAATTAAAAGATTTCGAAATTATTGAAATAAAAAGATTACCAACCATTATAAGGAAAACTGGCAATGATTAAATTTTGGCAACTTCGAATGAAATCCTAGACTTGTAGAGCGTTTTAAGGCTATTCTTCACATTTCTGAATTCATTTTTGTTTGGAAACTCATGAAATGGGCAGATGTTCTTATTTAGAAACTGTGTAAATTCATTGGTGTTTGTCCATTTTTGGTAAAGACAGATGATATTTCAGAAAGTACTGTCAAAGTGATGTTTTGAATCTATATTTAATACTTGGAAAATTTTCCATAGAAAAATTTTCACGCCTTGCATTCATAATATTTCAAATTTTAATTGCTTAAAAGGCGTAAAGCCAACATAGTGAAAAAGTATCCAAGCCGGGACTCGAACCCGGGTCATCAGTATAGCGCACTGACGTTCTAGCAACTGAACCACTTGGGAACGATACTCAGAGCCTGGCACTTTCTCACTATAATGATGTTTTGAACCGAATTTTCAGACGCGACAGCGCGAGTAAGGAGGAAAACGTGTAACAATTGCTTATAACTCGATAAAGTAATTAATTTATCACCAAATGGAAAACACCATTTGATTCCAAATCGTTTCAATAGTCGGGTCAGCCAATTTTATGCCTTTGCGTTTAAAAATGAGTCAGAAAACCTATCAAAGTTTCGCGTTGCTGAGCAAGGAATTTGAGAACCGCCTTAAAGATTCTAGGGATTGTCATTTCGACCATTTTTCTCTCTGCCTACGCCTGCGAATGGATTATTTTCGGAAAATAATGATTAGAACTCGAGTTGAAACCGCTTCTCAGCTGACTCCAGTTCACATTGCATTCTATTAAAAGTATGAAGACGATAGCAATTATTTCTCATTCAAGATGCAACAACAGGAATCACATTTATTATCCAAAATATAATTGTTACTATAATTATTATAGTATAATAACATGTAGGAAGAGTAGGGTAAAACCGAGTAATCTGTTTTCTCGCTGATGGGTGCTGCTATGTGGACAGCACCCGTCTTAACCGATATCCCTCAGCGTCCACTATAGCAGTGTGCCATCGGCTTTTGAAATGAGTTAATCTCTGTGTCCGTGCAGAACTGTTGGAAACAAATTCACCGCAAAAGTTTTAATTTGTTGCCGTCTTGCCTTGCTTTTGAAATAAATTCAGCCAGACGGATCGATTTTGGTATAAGTAAACCAATTTTTTCTATAGTTTTCACACGATATTTTGATATTAAGTAGAAGTGTGTACGCAATGTTATCATATAATGGTTTTCTCAGCTTTTACTTCTCATATCCACTGTACTCTTCATGTGCTCACTCTTTACAGACTAAAATTGCATCAATCTTTCACCACTTGTTGAGTGAAGAAACAATTTTTTATAGAATTTAATCTAAAAAACAATGGTACCCAGTTTTGCCCCAACAGACGAACAAAAATCAACATGGTCGTTCTCCTAAACAGCTGAACGTTTAGGAAGAAACTCGGTGCTTTAAAGGACCCTTCAGAACTCTTCATTTCAAAACAGGACCATTCACAAAATTTTCCATTTCAAAACAGGACCCTTCACAAAATTTTCCATTTCAAAACAGGACCCTTCACAAAATTTTCCATTTCAAAACAGGACCTTTCACAACACTTTTCACCTTAACACAGGACTCACAAACAGGCACATTGGTTTTTTACATTGAATTCTGCAAAAAATTGTTTCTTCACCCAACAAGTGGTGAAGGATGGATACAATTTTAGTCTGCAAAGAGTGGATACATGAAGAGTGCAGCGGATAGGAGAAGTAAAAGCTGAGAAAGCCATTATAGGACAACATTAAAAATTACTTGAAAACCTGAAAAAAAAGTTACTGACCTTAAAGAATGTATACATGTTTGATTCAAAATGTATTACAATAAAGCTTTTTGTTAGTGGAAGTGTAAAAACTTAATTTCTGATTAGTACCCGGTTTTACCCTGTCACCAAAATTTGGAGCTGTTTCAGGCGGTCCTAGAAAACGCCTTTTCCTAAGTAAGAGAAGAATTTTTCTGTTAACTGGTGTGGTTTTTCAATAGCCCAGATGTCCCCAAGTACTTTTGTGGGGTGTTCCGATTTTTCCGCCCTTCTAGATTTTCGTCAACGAAGGAAAACCGTTATGTACCTGGCTTTACCCTACTTTCCCCTATGTTTATATTATATATTTTTCAATCCCAAGTAAATAAAATTATTTTTATTTATTGTGTTTTGACCCATTAAATATTTTTGATTAATGGTACATCATGGTCACATAAAATATTTTTTGGTAAAATTTGGCACGCAGATGTGAAAAGGTTCGTCCTCCCTCCTCTAGTGTTATTTATGTATATATTTTTGTATTTTTCAAGATTTTCTAAACAAAAAAAAAATTGAGTAATGCTTTAAGGTTGTGTTCCCCAATCCAAAGCAGCTGACACATTTCTGAATTCACTGTTGTTCGGAATCACATGAAATTGACAGGTTTTCTTACTCGGAAACTATGTAATCGAATGTAGTTTTCCATTTTTTTAGTAAAGGCAGAAGATCTTTCAGGATATAGGGGAACTGGGGGATGAATGGGACAAGGAATGGATGGAACATTCTCAATATTTCAGGCAATAAACATTTTTTTTAGTTGCTTCCTATATCGTCATAGATGACACTATCATAGTATGCTTCAGAACCCAAAGCAAGACCACATGGCTCTTTTCAATTTCCTTCAAAGTTGCATTTCCTGAAAACTTTGTTTGAAAGTAATTTTTTTTTTATATTTGAAGTTGTTTACATATTTTATGCATTATAAACAATTAAGATATGTTATAGTTATTTATTTCAAGGCTCAATATTGGTAATTAAAATGAATGAATATTAACCATTGTGACAAAATAATTTCTGAGACAAAATGGCTGACAATTGAATATATGCGTCGTGGGGATGAATGGGACTGCTTCATTCATCCCTAGAGGATACTGAAATTGTTTTTTATTAACTAAACAATATTATATAAGTTGATAAATGAATAATTTATGTTAATTACTCTTTTAACATTTCCTCCTCATTGTAGCCACCGTCGTCTTCAGCCATTGGATGTTTCTGTTTATGGGCCTTTAAAGGCAAAGATGAGATCAGTCTAAGATGATTGCCTGACAAATAATCTTGGAGAGCATATTACAATTTATAACCTCTCATCTTTTGCCAAGTAGGCATTTCTGTCAGCTTTTAGTACACTGTAAAAAAAAATTCGGAAAAGTTTCCGGTAGGAATAGGATTTCCAGTTGCCCGTATAGGACAGGAAACTTTTCCGAACCAACACGGAAAAAAAAACGAAAAAAAAAAACGAAAGTTTTTTCTTTCCGTAAGGAAACTTTTCCTGTTTGATTCAGAAACTAATCTTTAGACACAGAATAAATTCCTGGGTCTTACGGAAATCTTTCCATTCACATAAAGAAACGTTTTGGTAGAACGGTAGAATAGACAGAAAGTATTCCGTTTTAAAAAGGAAAACTTTCCATTCACACTAAGAAATGTCTTGGTATAACGTAGAATAGACAGAAAGTATTCCGTTTTAAAAAGGAAAACTTTCCATTCACACTAAGAAATGTCTTGGTAGAACGGTAGAATAGACAGAAAGTATTCCGTTTTAAAAAGGAAACTTTTCCGAATCAGTCAGTAAACTAATCATGAAAAAATTAAAAATTCCTGTGTAGAATAGAAACTTTTTCTTTGCTTTACGGAATTTTTTTTCATTATGATCGGAAAATTTTCTGCATTGTAAAGAAACTTTTGTTTTAAAGCGTAAGAACATTAACAGATGAAAATATTGCTTTTGGACACTGTTTTGATATCCTTTTATCTCAATTAAATATTATTAAGAACTTTTTTGAATACATACACACATTTTAAGTATTTGTTATCATAAAATGCATTACATGTAATGCATTTTATGATAACAAAATACTTAAAATGTATGTATGTATTCAAAAAAGTTCTTAATAATATTTAACTGAGATAAAAGGAAATCAAAACAGTGTCCAAAAGCAATATTTTCATCTGTTATTGGTCCTACTCTTTATAACAAAAGTTTCTTTACAATACAGAATCAGCTTGAAATTTTATTTATTTGTTACAAGTATACTGATACGTTTAGCTCATGGGTATTTACATTTTTTTTAAATAAGTATTTTATACAAGGAATGCTAGAGAAGTATCTTTATAAACAAGAAGAAGTAATTCTCGTAAAAGAAAAGTGTATAA
This sequence comes from Maratus michaelseni, assembly GCA_963931845.1. NCBI lineage: Eukaryota > Metazoa > Arthropoda > Arachnida > Araneae > Salticidae > Maratus > Maratus michaelseni. The sequence continues at coordinate 20,605,791 of OZ007586.1, forward strand.
ATAAATAAAAAGTACACAATGAAATGGATTTTATGTTCATAAAATACATAATATACTTTTATTTTCTTTAGAATATGTGTATATGTTTCCTAGAAAAAAAAAAAAAAAAACTTAATATATTTTAAGCGATATAAAAGAAAATCCAAATAGTGTCCAAAACAAACCTTTTCATCTGTTGTCTGTATAGCAAAGTGGACTGTACAGAGATGCCAGCTTATTAGTGCCAGAATATACATAGGTGTAGCCAGTGGTGAAGTGTGTGCGGGAGATAATTGCCCCAGGCACTAAATATTTAGGTGATGCCAAAAACTGTTAAGTAAGATATTAAAAACGGAACAAAATATTTTCAATTTGGACTGGATATTTAAAACCCACACTTATGTTATTGGGTGTAGCACAAGTGTATGACATGTTGCATGCGTATGAAGTGTATGCAACTAACATTGAAGTTTTATTGGTACTGGAAAGACTTTCTATTGCTGTATATCCAAAACAAAGGACATACAAAACATTTTTTAATCACAATAGTGACCTCCTTAAAAAACTAGAACTTCTTTTAATTTACGCCTTTAAAACAAGCTTATGGGGTCGTTTTCGTTCTTAAGTTACACAGAACTCCAAACTTTTCAATATGTACATCTAACTTTGACATTATATTTGCCTCTTTCGGTAACTTTTTCTCAAAGATACCAAAAGGGAAGTCACTTGGTCAAAATGTTTAAGAATTATGAAGTTTAAAGTTTGGAACTCCTAATGTTAAACAGCTGGTGGAGTTTTTTTATATAATTCAATACTTGACGTAATAATTTTATATTCGTATATTTTATTTGAAGCTTTTCGAAATCTATTTCGGTTAAAAAATTATAGATTATGGTTTATTTTATGGTTTAATTTATTAAAAAAATGTATTTTTAAATTAATTAAAAAATTAATTTTAATAGAAATAGATTTCTAAAAACTTCAAATATGCAAATCAAAAATCACAGCTGATTCCGCTAAGTAGTTTTTAAGTTATGCTTAAAACACTACCCACATTACAGTCTGATTTGCAACGATTACAGATTAGGAGTTACAAACTTTAAATTTTCATAATTTCAAAAACTACTTGACTGAGTGAATTCCAGTTTGTTATCATAGGGCAATATTTACTGAAAAAAACAAACATGATGCCCCAATTAGATGTATCTATTGAATTTGCTACAATTTCGGCATGAATATGACCCTCTAAGCTTATTTTTTTCAACATTAAATTAAAAAAGACAGTTTCCAGAAGAATAACTTTGTTTTTTACCGTGACAGTTTGGAGATTAAATCTTCTTTTTTGTCCCCAAATACACCCTGCACATATGATATTTCAAATTTGTCACTTTTTATACCCAATTTGTGTCACAGAGACACTTTCCAATTAGGAACATTGCTGCACCTAACTATTATAACCCAATTTGGATGCTTTTCTGCTCTATTACACACACACACACAAAAAAAAAAAAATCCAGAAACTATTTTATAAATTTTGAAAATTTATATAGAGCAGCATTGAAACTTTAATTTTTTTATATTTTATGTGGAAGGTAATTTTTTTCACCTGTCTAAATTAAAAACGCCATAAAATAATAATAATAATAAAGTAAATCTAAAAACTTTTGAAGTCATGTAAATTATAAGAATATACAGAATTCAGCTAACCCTAATAAATACGTTGATGATAAACAATTTTCAGAAGCCATACAATTTGAAAATGTACAAGACTTTGAACTTAAAGCTCAACTGAAAATTACATAACAAAAAGGCTCAGTAAATGAAAATCATTTTTTGTTAAAATTTAAATCAGCTATTTTTTTTTTAAATTCAAAATACAATTTTAAAATTACGCGTTTTAAAGTAAAATAACCTTACTAAATCATTAAAATTAATAATTAGAAAAGCTCATTTAAATTTATTTGAAATTAAAAATATATAGAGAAATTCATTCACTTGTTTAATTTGAAATATTTTAATCATATAAACAGTTAAAAATATAGTTAAAAAATGGAGCAACAGAAAATGATATAATTTGAACATGTGAATTCTCTTTTACTTTTGAAAACATGAAATAAAGTAAACAAATTGTCTTGTGTTATATGTCACTTATTTACACTAACTGCAATTTAACAATATACTTTTTATTGACCTATTCTGTATAAAATATATACCACCTTAAATTACCCCTTTGATAAAATAAAAAGCATATAAACTCTTCATTACTAAAAGCTAAATATTTTTGTTTTGACCAAATTTCTCGATTAAAAATCTTAAAATATAAAAGATAATGTAAGAATTTTATTCAGAAAAAAAAAATGAAATTTTAAGCATTTTATTCTAGATCTGGATTATATACAGTATTCCTTTAAACATACCTATTCCAGATTATATACACTATACTCTGAAATACATACACTAATTCATTTAATGAAGTTGGAGCATATATTAAAAATACTTAAGATAATTATGATTATCTGGGTATAAATTTCAATGGATCTGAAAAAATTATTCTTTGTTATTAAAATGTTTGAAAAGAAACACCAATTTTCCAGCTTTATGAGTTCTTTACAAGCGATTACAGAGTTTGCAATGAATTAAAGTTTGATTTTTTTAAAATTTAAAATAAAAGAAACTTTTAAATCAGGTGTTTGATTTTTTAAAGATTTTAAAACTTTAGTTGTTTATTAGTTTACATTTATAAGTAATTAAAATTATATTAAAAAATATATATAAACATTTCAGAGTATTACTAACCATGGAATCTTTATTTTCCGAGTCTTTCCATAAATAAATTACATTGGAATATCGAACCATTTGTTATTTACATGTGCACAATGAAGTCATGAGATATCAACATAAATAACAATAAATATACTTTTGATTGACCTATATTTATAATTTATTCTAACGTTTTACAAATCCTCGCAGAAACTCTCCATGTTTTTGTATTAAAAAATTCACATAAGATTTGTACATATTTTTTTAACAAATAAATTTATGCTTTAATCTTTTAACATTTCTCAGTTGAGATTCTCTATTTTTAAATTAGAATTTTTATTTTTAAGTGTGATATTTGATTTAAATAAAATTCAAAAAGCAAGAATTTTGAGTGTTGTCTCCCCCAGTCCTTAAATTTACAATGTATTGTTGTAAAAAATAATATTTATAATGAAATATCTTAACCTAAATTTGAAAAAAAAAGTGTATTTAAATAAATCAGTTGATTTAAATCAGGATTGAAATCCAGTTGATTTAAATCAATGAACTCTGATTAAAAATTGTTAGACTACACAAGTGTTATTTAGCAATTATTTAATTTAAATTGAGATTATAGTGCTGAAATATAATTTCAATTATTGATCTAAATATTTTAAGATTTCTGAACTTTCTGTATTATAACTGATTAGATAACGTTGAAGAAATTGGCAATGAAACTATGCTTAGATTTCAAAAGATACCAAAATTTACCAATTGCTGTAAAAAAAAGTAATTAAAAAAAATTTCTTTCCAAAATCATGTACTTGCATACAATATTTTAACAAAAGATTATATTGAAGTAAACGTTATAACACCAATCTGGTGAATCAGCTAAATAAACTTATCAAAAGCCAATTTGATAACTTAAAACCTGCATTTTATTTTGAAGAAATAAAATAAGGACTTGTGAATAATACTTATAAACTCTTTACAAATGAAAAAAGCAAAAATATGGAATATATAAGCACTTACTTACAGGGAAGTCCAGTTGCCAGTAAATATATATATATATTAAATATAAATTAAAGTAAATATACTTTTTAAAAATATTTAAAAATTAAGGAAATTTTAAAAAATGTACACTACCAGTATTGGACATCTGTTTCCTGCTGGTGAAAGCTATATTTTGATAATTGTATAAGGGAATTTATCACCTCTTTAAAATTTCCGTAGGTTACCATGGGATTTCACAATCAGCATTAAAGGGGGAAAAATGATGCCACAGGAATATAGTAGAAAAACGTGATAATTTTACAAAATGTAACAAATAGAGATTTAGCAGACTATCAAATATTCGGCTAAGTACTAACTTTTTAAAAAGTATATTGATTACAATTTTTTTTATCATGATTAATAACAAAGAAATAAATGTTTGTGAGTCTTTTATTCCTCAATGGCAGATCACTTAATAGCAGAATATTAAAAATTGCAAATAATTCAGAAAAAAATATCTATAAAATAAGAGTGAATTCAATAAAAAATCGGTCTTAGCAAATATGTATGTGCTATTTTTTTTTTTTTTTTACTTAAACTTATTAAAATAAATCAAGTGCATTTAATTTACACAAACATTAAATTGCACATATTGACTAAATACCATTTTTAAAAAAATTTATAAATTACTCGATTTTTTCTGGCTAACAACAAAAGACAGAAAAAATAAAACAAACATTTATACTGAAAAATAAAATTTATTTTCAAAAAAAACTATAAATCAAAATGTTTTAATAAAACAAATTACAGCACTGTATTTATGCTATGTATGCTATTGGTTTTTATTCCTTTAGAATTGATGAAGTTAGTAAAAAAAGCCTGCCTAGATTCCGGACTGATAACAGCCTTAATTAAACACCCAGTAGGATGCTACAGCAACGAAATTGACTCAGTTGAACATTTCTCCGAAAAAACTGTCACACCATCAACATACGAAAACACCTTGACGTCCTTTCTAACATCCTCATTCTCTATTAGGCAAGGATGATCTGTTCTAGCTGGAAGGCGACATTGATCACTGCAGTATTATCCTGCAATAATAATAACAGTAATAATATTAATTTTTTTATTGTACTAATTGCTAGTGACCATGTATATTTAAAAAGATAAAAAACAGCACAAGAGCAAAGAATGATTAAGGGGACACTTCGTCTTCAGCGATAAGTATTTTTAAGAACAAAATATTTGAAAATTTTCCTTTGAATAAAGAATTCAAAATTCATAAAAATTTTAAAAAATTTAAAAATTAAGGAAATTTTTAAAAATGTACTCTACCAGCATTGGACATCTGTTTCCTGCTGGTGAAAGCTATATTTTGATAATTGTATAACGGAATTTATCATTTCTTTAAAATTTACATAGGTTACTATGGGATTTCACAATCAGCATTAAAAGAAAAAAAAAATGGTGCCACAGGAATATAGTAGTGAAATATAACAATAATTTTACGATATGTAACAAATAGTGATTTAGCAGATTATCAAATATTCGGCTGGATACTAACTTTTTAAAAAGTATATTAATTAAAAAAAATTTTATATATTAAATTGGAAATAAAATAATAAAAAGAAAAGTGCTCAGTCAAACTGATGGCATTGAGCTCACAGGCTATTCACACTATTTGCATATTATACTCTTATTTCAAAGAAAAAACACATTTATATAAATTAAAAGGGGGGTCATTAGCTCCCCTATTTACGTCCTTTATACTTAACCAATAAACGTCCAAATCTAATCAGGGAAGCGCCTTATCAAAATAAACCGGTATACAACATTTGAAGCAAATTGGATGATAATTCGGCATGAAAAAACTATTTATCTAAATTAAAATGGACAATTAGTCTCCGTTCCCCCTTTATACTTAACCAACAGACCCCTCCCCCCCCCCCAAAAAAAAAAAACGAATCAGGGAAGCATCTTATCAGAATTAACCTATATAAAAATTTAAAGCAAATCGGTTAATTCTGCATGAAAAACCCATTTATCTAAATAAAGGGGAGGGAATTCGTCCCCTCCTTTATACTTAACAAATGAACCCCCAAAACTAATGCGGGAAGCGACTTATCACAATGAACTTATGTACAAAATATGAAGCAAATTGTGCAATTTTGCATGTAAAACCCACTTATTTAATTTAGGGGGACTAGCCCCTGTTCCCCCTTTATATTTAACCATTGAACCCCCAAAACTGATCAGGGAAGCGCCTTATCAGAAACAACCTATATACAAAATTTTAAGCAAATCGGATAATTCTGCATGAAAAACCCATTACATAAATTAAGGGGGGATTAGTCCCATTTCGCTCCCTTTATACTTTACCATTGAACCCCCAAAACTAATCAAGGAAGCACCTTATCAGAATGAACCTTTTATAAAAAAAAATTGAAACAATTGGATAATTCTGCTTTAAAAAATCATTTTTCTCAATTGAGAGGGGGGGGGGGGAATTAGTCCCTGTTCTCCCCTTTATACTTCACCAATGTACCTACATACAAAATTTGAAGCAAGTTAGATAATTCTGCATGAAAAACCCATTTATCTAAATTAAGGGTAGGATTGGCCCCCGTTCCCCCCCGTTTATACTTTACCATTGAACTCCCAAAACTAATCAGGGAAGCGACTTATCACAATGAACTTATGTACAAAATACGAAGCAATTTGGGTAATTTTGCATGAAAAACCCATTTCTTTATTTTAGAGGGGAGGGGATTAGCCCCTGTTCCCCCCTTATATTTAACCATTGAACCCCCAAAACTGATCCGGGGAAGCGCCTTATCACAATGAACCTATATACAAAATTTGAAGCAAATCAGATAATTCTGCATAAAAAACTTATTTATCTAAAGGGGGAGGAATAATCACCGTTCCCATCTTTATACTTAACCAATGAACCCCCAAAACTAATGAAGGAAGCGCCTTATCACAATGTAGCTCTATAAAAAATATGAAGAAAATTGGGAAATTTTGCATGAAAAAAACATTTATTTAATTTAGGGGGGAGATTAGCCCCTGTTCCTCTTTTATATTTAACCATTGAACCCCCAGAACTGATCAGGGAAGCGCCTTATCGGAATGAACCTATATACAAAATTTGAAACAAATCGGATATTTCTGCATAAAAAACTTATTTATCTAAAGGGGGAGGAATAATCACCGTTCCCATCTTTATACTTAACCAATGAACCCCCAAAACTAATGAAGGAAGCGCCTTATCACAATGTAGCTGTATAAAAAATATGAAGAAAATTGGGAAATTTTGCATGAAAAACCCATTTATTTAATTTAGGGGGGAGATTAGCCCCTGTTCCTCTTTTATATTTAACCATTGAACCCCCAGAACTGATCAGGGAAGCGCCTTATCAGAATGAACATATATACAAAATTTGAAACAAATCGGATATTTCTGCATGAAAAACCCATTATCTAAATTAAGGGGGGATTAGCCCCCCCAGTTCCACCATGTATACTTAACCAATGAACCCCCAAAGATAATCAGGGAAGCGCCTTATCAGAATGAACCTATATACAATATTTGAAACAAATCGGATATTTCTGCATGAAAAACACATTATCTAAATTAAGGGGGGGGGGGAATTAGCCCCCAATTCCCTCCTGTAAACTTAACAAATGAACCCCCAAAACTGATCAGGGAAGCGCCTTATCAGAATGAACCTATATAGAATATTTGAAACAAATCGGATAATTCTGCATGAAAAACCCATTATCTAAATTAAGGGGGGATTACCCCCCCCCCCCCGTTCCACCCTGTATACTTAACCAATGAACCCTCAAAGATAATCAGGGAAGCGCCTTATCAGAATGAACCTATATACAATATTTGAAACAAATCGGATATTTCTGCATGAAAAACACATTATCTAAATTAAGGGGGGAGGGGATTAGCCCCCAGTTCCCTCATGTAAACTTAACAAATGAACCCCCAAAACTGATGAGGGAAGTGCCTAATCAGAATGAAACTATGTATAAAATTTGAAACAAAACGGATAATTCTGCATGAAAAACCCATTTATATAAATTAAGTGGGCATCAGCCCCCCCGTTCCCCCTCCCCCTTTTATACTTAGCAATTTAACCCCCAAAACTAATCAAGGAATCGGCTTATCAGAATGAACATATACATATAAAATTTGAAAATTTAAAATCGGATAATTCTGCATGAAAAACCTATTTATGTAAATTAAGCGGGGGGAGGGGTCCGGCTTTGATAACCTGTGAGCTAAAAAAATATTCTATTACAATGATATTTCGGGTTCTGTGAACTCCAAAAATAGCAGAATTTTCAGAACATTTATGATTTATATGTTGACATTATGACTCATTTGAACATTTTTTTATTTCTTGAAATTTGCACAGTATTAACACGTGCATTTAAATACATGACAAGATTTAGTTAAATGAAAGCACAAATATAAATAAAATCGAATTAGATATATTTTTTTTTTTTTGTTAGAAACCCACATACATGATAATTTTTATATAAATTAGGATGAAAAACAATACAGAAATGTAACAAAAGCTATTACAGGTTTTCTTTTTCTTTCTTTCTTTCTTTTTTTAATTTTTAAATGAAGAATTGAAGCTTTATATTTTAAAAATAAATCCCCCCCCCCCGCACCTCTACTGACAAAAATTCCCTGTTTGCTTTTTTTATTCTGTTTATTTTAAATTATTAGAAAAGATTAAAAGTCATTTTTTATTTTCAAAATAATGTGAGAAAAAAAAAATTCTCAATTAAATTTGAATATACAGGGTGGGGCAGTTGAAAGCTTCTGTATGCAAGCTTTTACAGCATGAATATAGGTAAAATCAACCTCAAGGTATTAAGCATATTCAACTTTACGTTTTTCACAACTAAAATATTGTCTGATATTAAAAGACTATTGAAATTTATTTTACCATATACCATTATAAATTTCGTTATAGCACCCTGACATACCTTTCTCAATTTTTTTATCAACATTATAGAATTTAAAGGATATTCCTTTTTAATTGAATTTTAATACACTACAAATAATAAAATGTTAAATTGATTCTATAATAATGTAGTACCTGAAAAAAAAGACAATATATGATTCTGATATGGCATCGAACACAGAAAAAATCTCATGAATTTATTTTAAGATCATAGGTATGTTATTGATATCTTCAGTGTTGAATTCAGGCATTTTTCTCCGAGAGGGATTTCTGTCGCTCCGGGGGGGGGGGCATATTATAGAGTTCCGAGGGGGGGGATTGCACTTTTTGACCATTAAATCATAAAATCCGAAATCTTCAGAGGGGGTGGCCATTTCAATGCTCCGGGAGAGAGGAATGCCCCCCCACCCTCCCCCGGCTATCTCCTGAATTCAACACTGGATGCCTTACAGAATTAAGTAAATAAACAAATACCTGAATTTAGAATAAGTTAAAAACTATTTAAAAAGCAGTCTACAAAAATTGAGTTTTCATTAAGATAATATCTAAGTTAGAAATTTCTGGCACATCAAAATATGTTTTTGATTGGGGATATTTTTCTCATAAAAAATAAACTGAGCGAGAAATAAGATAATATGCATTTTATTTCAGGCTACGCAGCTCCTTAAACATGTTATTCGGTTTGATAATCATGCACTATAAATATATGGACATATCAAATCCCAAATATTAAAAATCACATAAATTTTAGTACTTACCATTGCGAAGTTAGAACTACGTAGAACAATTGTCCAATATTTAACAACATGGCGTACATCTTCATCGAAAATCTCGATTCTGTTCTGTTATCAATCACGTGACGCAAGCCTTTCATTACGTCAGCAGAGAGCGAGACTGCGCAGTAAGTCCGGTGAATGCTGTTTTCCATCCTTTCGGAAACTAATACGATATAAAAAGATTATTTTTATGACTGTAGGAAAACTTTCTGTTGTGATTCGGAAAAAATATTTTATCGGTTGTTTTCCGTATCGTAAAGGAAATTTATCTTTTACAAAACGGAAAAGGGTTGGAAATTTTTTACAGTGTAGCAACATAAACATAACCAGTGGTTTTAGGAAAACTGCCATTTTCCTTTTTAACAGCAATACATTCACTGAAACTGATTTTATACCAGCTTATGCGACTGACAGACCACATTTAGAACATTTTAGACAGACCACATTTATTGTGTTACTGATATTTGCACATCCGTGCAACTTTAACTTTGTAATTCATTAAGATTTCAGTTAAAATATATAATATAAATTACAGTTTTTTAATGCATAATTAACTGTGTTTTCACTTCTTAGATTACTAACACTGATATATAACAGCGATATAAGATCATATATTACAAATATAATTACATATAAGTTTATAATTATAAATTTTAATTTGGTATCATTGAATATCGAGAGGAAAATATCTGTGTCCCATCTATCCCTGCTGTGGGGATGATTGGGACAAAGAGGAACTTTTTTTTTTTTAATTTCATAATATATTTCTGTATAATGACAATCTTGAATAAATACTGTGCAAAGATGTAGACAAACACCTAATGTATGAAATGCGATATATAATATTAATAATAACTTAAATAAAATATTTAAAATAAATATTTTTGTGAAAATGTCCCATTCATCCCCTATCTCTCCTACTGTCAAAGTGGCTGTTTAGAACCGAACTTCTGACACCGCAGCCGGAGAAAGGAGAAAAGGTGTCACATGTCAAGATTCGCATATAACTCGATAAGTTATTTATTTATCAAAAAATGGTAAACGCTATTCGATTCGAAATCGCTTCAATAGTCGGTTATTTAATAAATTGAAAAAAAAATCCAGTCATTATGTATCGCATATAACTCTATTATAAAATCATGTCAAACATTTTATTTAAATATCATTTTCAAAATATCCCAATTAGTAAGAAATTTGAATATATTATTGAGGTAGATATTGTAGTTGCCGTCTGAAATATCGTTATTCCGCAGAGACTTGGTTTTTACTAAACTGCAGCAAAAATAGAATATATTATAATCTCCAACTGTTAATGTTTGAGTAATGTTTAATCCTATTCCATTGTTACGGGTGTTGATACTCATAAACCCCGCACTTAAAGGAATATAAAATGTATTGGACCCTTTATGTCCAATACATTTTTCCATATTTTTATTCAAGCAAGTTTCATTTAACTTGATGCGTAGTATCAATTTTCTCAAATATCATTTTCATATTTAAAAGAATAGTTTTTACGTGTTATAATATTAAATAAATTAAAATATATTAAAATAAATAATGCATTTATTATTTTTAAAAGAAAATAGATTTTATACGACCTATCAAATATTTTTACATCCAAAAGAAGATTGAAAACCTCCAAACTCTTATAATAAATATCAGCTGGACCCCAATGCATCTTGAACAAAAGAATGCTTAAATTTGGAACAGAGCCAAAAGGTAACAAATAAATACATAAAAAAAAAAACAGATACAAAGGGTTCCAAGATCACGTGATCAATCAAATAATCAAATAAAAGTAAAAAGAATGTCAGACGCTATGGAAGCTGAAAGTTCTCTGTCCCCCCCCCTCCTCCCCCCGGAGTTCGTAAGCTGTTTGGTTACGTTACGCAATCAGAAAGGACGAAGCATTCTTTTAAGAGAGAAGCGCTCCGTTTAAAAAAGGAATTCATATTAGGAGTATACAGTATACTCGTGAGCGCAAAGCCTGGATTTTTTATTTTAAATAACTAATTTCCTTTTTTAGGCAATGATTCTAGGGGAAATTTATTCTCTCCAAGTGACTTAAAATAAAAGACAATATTTTATTCCGTTTTCCTCTTACGTTCGTTTGTTTAAAAAATGTGTTAAAGTGGGGGGGGGGGGGGGGCGCTGGTGGGTAAAAACAAAAAAAATCTTTCTCTACTCTCCATTTTGAAAAACGCCGGTAGAAGCTTACCTTCGTATTTTTTTATTATTTATTATTTATTATTTTTTACATTGATATGTTTAAAATAGTCTTGTAGAAAAGTGTGGGGGGGGGGGGGGGGAGCTAGTTCACTTAGAGGTCTGCAACGGGCCCGGACCAATTATCATTCAAGAGCCAGATTTTTTTTTTCCGGACAAGCCGGGCCTGGATATTTTTCTTAGACGTCTGCATGGTACGAAATTCTCAGACCCGGTCCCGACTCAGCCCGTATGGAAACCGTTGGCCCGGCCTCAGTAAAAATCGGTAAAATGAGGCCGGGCACAACAATTTTTTGCAAAAAATGCATATATTTTTAAATGGTTATTATTCTACAATTAAAATTATTTTTAAAGAATAGTATTACATACATTAAGCATTTAGGTAAAACCAATTAAAGTGCAGCGAAACCGGTGAAACAGAACCGGTCTGTGACAAAAACCTGTCTTAAACGGAAGAATGCGTGAATGCGTGCAAAATGAATATAATAAGCCATGCGAACACTTGCAACAGACGTAGAATGGAACCTGTCTATAATGGATTTTTCTTCTCTTACTGAATCTTTATTTGAATGTAGTTATCTGAAAATTCAGGGAGGGGCAATTGTTTTCGGCTCAATGTTCAATACAGGCATTTTTCTCCGGGAGGGATTTCTATAGTACCGGAGGTGGGGTTGGGGGGAGGGGGCATTATTCGGTTCCGATGGAAGTTGCACTTTTTGAACATTAAAATACATAAAATCCTCAAACCTTCGAGGAGGAAATTTCAAGGGTACAAGGGGGCGGGGCCCCCTTGCCCACGCCACCCCCAGAATTCAACATTATTTCGATCTGCATACGGATGCCAATGCAATTAAATCTACACACACAGGCAACCCTGTGTCCGGTTTATTTTTGGGGATTCTTTACACAAAAGTATAGGTCCAGCAAAAGCTGTGCACTAGGTCCAGTAAAACCTGTTTAAAACGGAATCCTGTCGTTAACGGAAAATTTTCCTATTCCTGACCGTCAGGGATCAGAGGAAAATGTTATCCCATTGGAACCATGAAATTTGTTCCAAAATACAGGATTTTCTTTATAGATATAGAATGTTATAACCTATAGAGATCAAATCTTTAAAAATTAAAGACACAGTTTTTTTTTTTTTTTTAAGGTTCTCAAATGACCCGCTCAACAACGCGAAATTTTCTGACACATTTTCTGATTCGTTTTTAAACGCAAAGGCTTGCCGGACTAAGGAATCGATTTTGAATCGAAATGAGTTTCCCATTTTTTAAATAAATAAATTACTTATCGAGTTACAAGCGATTCGTGTCACGTGACGACGCGTTTTCCACCTTTCTCGCGCTGCGACGTCGGAAATTTGGTTCAAAACGCCGACTTTGACAGTATTTTCTGAAAGATCTTCTACCTTTACCTAAAAATGGAAAATGCCTTTCGATTCCAAAGTTTCTGAATAACAATATCTGCCAATTTCATGCATTTCCAAACAAATGTAAACTAAAAAATATGTCCTAAAGTAGCCAGTTTGGATTTGAGAAGAATTTTTCAATATTTTAAAACTTAAAACAGAGTAAGAAATAGCAAGATATACGTATGAACATTAAAAAAAAATTGTACATTCTAAAATATCGGGCAATAGTTACGTGGGACATGTCTTTTAATTTGAAAAATCGGGATACCTACTAGAACTATCCAGTTCCGTTACAACGCGAATGAGCCGTTTAAAAGGAAAGTGCTGAAAGTCGCTAAACAAACAAAAAAAGGCTAAAAGCGTGGGAACCAATTTAGAATCGAATGGCGGTTTCCATTTTTCGATAAATTACTTACCTATCGAGTTATAAGCAATTCGCGTCACGTGACGGCAGATTTCTCTCCTTTACCGCGCTATCACGTCCGGAAATTAGACTAGTGTTGCCAGGTGTCCCAATTTACGCGGGACGTCCCGATTTTCAGGAGACCTGTCCCGCGGGACGCCAAAATGATGCAATTTTCAATGATGCACAAATTCTTTTAACTTTCTTATCGTACCATGTTACTCGTCTAGCTGAAATTAATACAGTAAAACCTGCAAAAACAGAACCTGTCTATAACGTTTTTTTTTTTTCATCATTCCGCCAAAAAATACCGTACAAATCTACCCGGTAAGACGGAATATTTTCCGGACCCTATCGATTCTGTTTTTAGAGGTTTTATTGTATTTTGTTTAGTAAAACCTGTGAAAATAAAACTTGTTTATAACAGAATCCTGTCTTAAACGTAAAAATTTCATTGTTCTCAAATTCTGTGCTTTAACAACGCAAAACGTTCTGACACATTTTTAAACATAAAATTGGAAGGACTGACTATTGAAGCAATTTTGAATCGAATGGTGTTTTCCATTTTTTGATAAATAAATACTTATCGAGTTATAAGCTATTCGTGTCACGTGACGATAGGTTTCTGTCCTTCACCGTGCTGCGGTATCCGGAAATTAGGTTCAAAACGCTAACTTTGGAAACGCCCATATTTTCGGAAAGATTTTCTGCCTTTACCAAAAATGGGAAAACGTTATTCGATTACATACTTTCTGAATAAGAACACCTGCCTCTTTTGAGCGTTTCCAAATAAAAATGAGAAATGTGTCATAAAGTACCCCCTTTGAATTTGAAAACAGCCTTAATACAGTTAAACATGTGAAGACAGAATCTGTCTATAACGGAAGTTTTTAATGGTCCCTTCGAAAGGAAATCTTATAAATCTATTAGCTTAGACGGAAAACTGTCTAAAACGGATTTGTTGTTGTAGCTCATAGCGATTTTGTTTTTACAGGTTTTACTGTAGTTTGTTCAGTAAACTTGTGAAACCGACTTTGTGAACCGAACGGAAATTAGTAAAAATTTCATTCTCCCAGCGATATAGATTTTACTGCATAAGATTGCTGCGTTTATTTAGTACTAGCTGACGCGCGCGGCGTTGCCCGAGCCCGTGTAATAATAAACTGAAATCTTTTAAAAAACGAAACTCTGGCCAAGGTTTCCGATGGCTTCGACACCGTATACCGGGCACGCTCGCACGCTCCGGAAAATCTTTTATTTCTCCCTTCCACCGCCAGGGGAGAAATCTCTTTCGGAAAGAACCTCTGAGACAGGTTAACGTTGTCTACGGTACTGTATAGTAGTGCGACAAAATCGAGCTGGTTTCGAGAATATGGGAACATTATAAGCCGAGTTATTGAAATAAGGCACAGTTAGAGAAAATAATCATGAGTGAGGTGCCAGGTGAAGAGGATGTTCAAGTGTCTTTCAGAAAATGACTAATTATTAGGACTACGATGCATCTTTAAAAATTCGTTCGTTTAGTTAAGCTAGAAACTTAATTACAAATTTGGCTTAAACTATTATTCGGAAATAGAGGTAGCCTCTACTCATAAATTTAGTTTAATGTTATAAAGGGTGTCTATTAAGTTAATTATAATGTTTGGAATCACTTGCGTTCAAATCGGAAAGATAGTTGCTGATATATGGAAACGGGGCATAGTTATATAGGTAAAAAACCTTGAAGGAGGGTTCGTGGGGGATTCTGCCCGAATTTAGCTAAAATCTCCTGTGGTGTAAATCTCTCCATCATTATCAATCAAGTACTTTTCCTGCGATGAATTTTAGTATTAAAAATACCAAACCGCCATTTTGATGCTTAGAAGCTTACGTATTTGTAACCGGTGTCAGGGAAACTGACCCCCCGTAAACATAATCCATTAGCAAAAGCAAACAGGAAATGAACAGCCATTAAATAGGTGAACGTTTCAAATCAACAATTAATCTTTTCTCCCTTTTTTTTTTCCTTCTTGTAAAAAGGATTTCGCATTTCTCTAACTATTTATATAAAGAATTATAAAAAAAAAAAAAAAAAAGCTGAAACACTGGTTTGCTTTCTTTTTGAAGTAAAATACGGTTAAAATTTTTCAACATACAAATAGTCAATTACATAAAATAAATTAACGTTTTATTTATTACAAATATTTTTCAGTCTCAACAATGCTAAACTGAAGAAAAACTGGAACGAAAACTCGTGCATGGGTTATAGATTATGAAACATTTTCCAACATTATTTGAATGCAATTAAGAAATTTCCTTCTTTCATATAATGTAATGAGACATCCAAATAAACAATTTAAAAACACAGAACGCAGTTAAAAATCCATTTTCAAGAATTGCTGTCCATAGCAGTTAATGTATGAGAATCCCTTCGTGTAAACCTGTATATGATCTAACAGAATTTTAAACATACTACATAATGAAACTAAAATTTCAATGAGCTAGAAAACGTATAGAGCAACTAAAAAAGTTTTTTTTTTTTTTTTTTTTTTTTTTTTTTTTTTTTTTTTAAAGAGAAAAGCTACTTATACTAGATGATTATGTATCAGTATTCTTTAGAGCAGCCATGTGTATGAATGATACAGCAAAATATAGTTGAGCTAAAAAAACATGTAAACTGGTTAAAAGTGCATTTTCAGAAAACCTTTCAATATTTATTTATTTTATTTTTTTTTTTTGGGGGGGGGGGGAGTAACCTGTATCTTATACGTTTTAGACACATCACGTAATGTACTAATATTTAATTCTTGAAAACTAAAAATGCACCTACAGCAATTACAATCCATAAGTGGAAATATATCTAAATTATTTTACGCAGCCATATGAATTTATTTCTATTCTACAAGAACCTTTTAACATAATAAAATATAGTTCAGCTGGAAATGCTTAACACAGTTAAAAACACACTTGGGGAATTCACTCCCATAAACTGAAATGCTTATGATTTCTTTCGTGCAGCTCTGCATATGATATATAGAATTCATACTCACCACGTAATGCACTAAAATTTTGTTACATTTAAAAATGCATACAAGAGCTGAAAACGCACATCCAACAATTATGCTTCATAGTTCTATAAACGAATTACATGTATGCTACTTACTTCATACTCTATAATAGAAAGCATACTGTTGCCCACGTCAGGGACACATACCAATTCCATCATATTTGATGTTTCATAACATCACTAAAATGCACTGCAAATGATTTTTTTCCACAGACCATAATGTAATCGAAAACTTTTGTCTATCCCTGTAAACGAGCTATAACAGCTACCTACCTCATTTTGAATATCAATAGGGAATATGTAGCGTCGAAAACGTATATTTAAATCGTGGAAATTCAAGTCTATTTACGAGAGTCAGAGTGTGGACAAACCGCTACAAAGATGGAGGGACAAAGATAAGTCATAAATACTTTTAAATTATGTTGAAAAGTGTTAAAAACTATATTGATTATATTTCTTTTTAAAACTTTATATTATCAAACATTACCTAATGTTTCTTGAAACACAATATTGTGAGTTTTATTAACAAGATAAGTTAATTTTTTCATAAAACAGCTTAATTTGGTTTCCAAAAACAGTTACCGTATATACTCGTGTATAAGTCGACCCCCCAAAATCTTACGCAAAATTTTGGAAAAAAATTTAATTTTCGTGTATAAGTCGAACCACATTTTTGGTAGTATGTTGAAAAATAATTTGCAATCGAGGATGAAAAAATAATAATAATAAATTTTCATTAAATTAGTAAACTTTTTACGTTTCTAATCAGACTTCATCTTTTTGAAAGCTTTTCACATCAATTTAATGATTACTTGCTTTTTTTTTTTTTTTTTTGAAAAATCTATTCAAGTCTTATTTACAAGGGTAAACAACTTTTTAAACTGCTATAATCTAGTACTTTTTTGTATTGTAGTACTCTTAGGAGAGAAATCTAGAAGCAATCTCAAGTTAAACTCTTTTTTAAAAAGGGATTAAAATGTTGAAAGGGATGCCCCTGTATGGAAGGGAATTCTATCCCAAGAGAAAATGAGTGCAGAACAATTACAGAAACATTATTGTTGAGATTTTTTTTTATCAATCACCATTGTCCGCTTTTATCTGTCTCTCTAACCTAGACCCACATGTGATTAATTAAAAGACTTGCACATTCACCAATTATCTGTGAAATAAATATGACTCCGGTATTTCACTGCAGTATTTTTTTTTTTTTTTTTACTTACTCGTGTATAAGTCGACCCCCCATTTTCAGCTTCCAAATTTTGTCTAAAATTCTTCGACTTATACATGAGTATATACTACTTCATAAGCTTTAAATCTAAACAGTTTCAAGTATTATTTGGTTTAGTAAGCAACATAAAAAAAAATACATACTATACCAAGACTTTCATGCTTTAACAAATTAAATTACATTTAAATAATTGTAATAAAAAAATAATAAGAAGAAATTAATTTTTTACAAATTTTTCATTAAATTTCTAAATAATTTAAAAATAATGATTATCATAAGGCAGTTCTCAAAAAAATATTTTCCCGCTCAACAAACGCAAAACTTGTGACACATCTACCGACATATTTTACATACTTGCATAATGATATTTGCAAGTATGTTTATTAAAATGGTTTGTAATCAAACAGTTTTTATAATTTTCCGATAACTGAATTACATCTTGAGCTATTATTGTCTCAGGACGGGCAGTTTGTTTTCGTTCCTGCGCTGTCGCATCCCAAAATTCAGTTAAAAATACCCACTTTGGCAGCATTATCTGAAAAATCTTTTACCTTTATCGAAATGAAAAACAAGTTAGATTAGATAGTTACTTAATAAGAGCACTTGCCAGTTTGATATTGCGAACAAAAATTAATTAAAAAATGCTTCCGAAAGAATCTAGTTTGGATTTGAGAACAGCCTTAATAAAAATCATGTTCCTAAAAGTACACATATATATATATTCGTTTTGATGTATTTCAATTATTATTTAGAAATATAAGATACGTTTTCCGTAAATTGGGCGACCTTTCTTGATATTTTCCGTTAATATTGCATTTGACAAGTATAACTTTGATACTTATTCCTTGTGTTTCATATGGATATCTATTTATTTTTAGACAATGAAGAAGTTAACATACTTGAGAAATATGGAAGGAGTTGAAAGTAGAAATTATTTGTATCCTATAATTTAAAGCACTTAAAATACTAAAAAAAAAAGTGTGTGTGTGTGTGTGTGTGTGTTGGGGGGGGGGATACTGTAATCAGTTGTTCTAAAATATTGGTTTTATTTAAAAAAAAAAAAAAAAAAAAAAAAAAAAAAACCGGGGAGGGGGATAATACTGTAATTAGAGTTGTTCTAAAAAATTGTTTTATTAAGAAGAAAGAAAAAGAAGAAAAGTTGATTTAAGTTATATCGAGCATAAAGTATGAGGTACTTTCTAATAATTAGCAGTATATGAATTACAACTCTTAGACCGGATTCTGTTACTATTAAAATATTACACTCTTCTTAATACCATTATTATGCGCGAAACAATTCTGATAATAGCTATTTGTAAACTGATATAAGGTAAAGCCAGGAGAGATGGCGCGGTCGGAGAGATTGCGCTCATAGAGGTTCGGGGGGAAGGAGTAGAGTGAGAGTGCCGCGACTCCAGGTGGTTGTTCAACAACAGTAGTGGAGTGTCTACTTGAAAGTACACGTTGATTGCTTTGAGCGTCTAAGATAAAGTATTGCTATTTTGTTTTGTTTTCCCAAAGTAAATGCTTGAATTTTCATAGCTATTCATCAGAATTTCTGTACAATATCAATAGTACAAAATATTTTTAACTTAAACGATTTCTCATAAGCTACTAATCTATACTAACAATGTAAACATCAACGGTTCATTTTAGTAGCGGCCATGTTTAAATAAAAGGCCACGCAATCTCTCCTACCAAAATTGGAGAGTTTGCGCATCTGCTATTTAGGAGAGATGGCGCATTGTTCCCATTAGTTTCCATACTAGGAGAGATTACGCAGCTTATTGGTAAATTTGCATAAAAAATGAAAATGGACTAATTTTACGTTAAACGTGTTATTAAGTTGCATAATTTTATTTTGTAATCTTATCTGGACTTGCTTTTTGAAATTCTTTAATTTTTTCCCCTTTAATTAAAATTTTTTAATCGTTTTTAAAATTATTTCTTTTTTCTGATTCTTTAAGCATTAGGTTGAAATATTCACTCCCAATACAATAAAATTTGTGCACAAAAACCTTACAGCAATGTCATTTAAGTGTAATTATTATTGTTAACAATTTAATTGTAGTTATTATTAGTAACAATCTCTCTTACCCATGTGCGCAATCACACCAACCCTGTAAGGAGAGATTGCGCAAAATAACTTTCTTGGTTTTATTACAACTGTTCTATTAAATTGCAACATAACAACAAAATAGCAATGGAAATGCATAAAAAACAAATGAAGTAAAAAATATTCATGGATAGTTTTGCAAAAAATTAATATTTAAATTTTTTATTGCTATTCTTTTGAATTTTGCGCAGACTATCCTAGCTTTACCTTTTCAGTAATATATTAGTATATGCTACTTTTTTTTTTTAATTTTTTTTCAAATGCTTTGCCCTAGAATTTGACAGTGTCCTAGACGTTGACATAAATTGTTGCTGATTAGGTGTTGGGGCATACCGCCCAACAGGTGGCGCTGCTGTGCTGTATTTTTCACGATTTTCAAGATAGTTATACCTCAAGAACTAATGCATGGAGTTTCCTTAAACTTCAGATTCAGTTAGACGTTGACATAAGTCGTTGCTTATTAGGATTTGGTTTAAATCTCCCCACAGGGGCGTTGCTATGTTGCATTTTTCAGGATTTTCACCATTTTAGCAATAGTCATATATCATGAATTAATGCACAGAAATTAATAGAATTTTAGATTCAGTTAGACCTTGATATAAATTGGTGCTGATTCGTTTTTGGTTTTAATTCCCCAACAAGGGGGCGCTGCTATTCTGCGTTTTTCACGATTTCCACAATAGCTCTATCTCAAAAACTAATGCATGGAGTTTCATGAAACTTCAGATTAAATCTGCATGTATGACATAGGTTGTTTCTGATTAGGTTTAGGTGTACATAGCTCAACAGGTGGCGCTGCTGTGCTGCATTTTTCCGGATTTACAGGACTTTAGCGAAAGTCTTATCTCAAGTATTAATGCATGGATTTTCATCAAACTTCAGATTCAGTTAGACCTTGACATAAGTTGGTGCTGATTAGGTTTTCGTGTAAATCCTATAATAGGTGGCACTGCTATGCTGTATTTTTTGGTTCTAAAATGCCTGATTGAAAATAATACGGTTTTTGAAATATTAACATGTATGAGATAGAAGAAAATTTTTTGGATTGGCACATCCGACTAGTTATTTTTAGAAATATGGATTTGGCAGGTTAAATTACTCAGAAGTATGAAATCGAATAGCGTGTTCCATTTCTCTACAAAAAAAAATGAACTTTCAGAACATGTTATCAAATTTGGGATTTTGAGCCAAAATTTTCGAATGTGGCAGTCCGAGAAAGATTGTCATGAGACAGCCCTCACTTATAACTGAAGATGTTATACATATATCGGAAAATGTAAAATACTTTTCGATTTAAAATCACTTCAACAGTCATGACTGGCGATTTTATGTTTATGCGTATAAAAATTATCTGGAAAATGTGTCAAAGTTTCGCGTTGTCGCCCGGGGAATATATATTTTTTGATAAACGAAGGCTAATAGGATAAAGGAATACGCCTTTATTTCTTTTGATAAAAGAAAACACCACTTTGACAGGTTCAAAATTACGATTTTTTTTCTTTTGACACTTAAAATACTCCTTGTGCATACGAAAATTGTATTTTTACTTTCTTCTATCTTTAGAACAAGAAAGTATTGGATTCATGAAAATTTTCGACTTCCGGTTTTCAACCGATCTATATGTTTTAAAAGATCTTGAACACGATTTGACTGTTTGTAGAAAATGTCTGTCTGTATGTGACAAAAATTTTGTGGGCGCTCTATCTCACGAACTAATGCGCAGAATTTAATAAAACTTTAGATTCAGTTAGACCTTGATATAAAATTATGCTGATTAGGGTTTTGTGTATATCGACCTACAGGTGACGCTGCTATGCGATAATTTTCATTATTTCCGCCATAGCTCTATCTCAATAACTAATGCGCGGATTTTCAGCACACTTCAGATTCAGTTAGACGTTGACATAAGTTGTTCCTGATTAGGTTTTGGTACATACCGCCCGACAGGCATCGCTGCTATGCTGTATCATTCTTGATTTTCAAGATAGATATATCTCAAGCACTAATGCACCGATTTTCACCAAACTCCAGATTCAGTTAGACGTTGACATAAGTCGTCGCTTATTAGATATTGGTGTAAATCTACTTACAGGTGGCGCTGCTATGCTGCATTTTGCACGATTTCCCCCCAATACTTCTATCGCAAGAACTAATGCATGGATTTTCATCAAACTGAAATTCAGTTATCTGTTGTTGCTGATTAGGTTTTCGTGTAAATAGCCCAAAACACGTGGCGCGCTTTTCAGGATTTACACGATTTTAGCGATAGTCCTATCTCAAGAATTAATGCACGAATTTCATATTCTGTTATTCTGAAGTATTGGCGAATCTGACTAGTTTTAGTTAGAAAATGATATCGAAAGTGAAAGGGTATAGTTGGAGTTAAAGTGCGGGAGTGCTTTAAAAGCGTTTTTTTTTTGTTTGTTTGTTCGTTTTTTTTTTCCTTCAGAATAGAATTTTTAAAATCGGTGGACACCTTATTTATTATATATAAAAAAAAAAGGTATGTATTATGTGGTATAGAATGGTAAAATAATTTTTGATCAAATTTAAAGGTTGAAACGCGACGTTTCTCCAGTCCGGTTGATCTTTCGCTGCAGGTCGGATTCATTGTTATACTGCAAATTCTTAAACACAAAAATAAACACATTTAAGAACACTTTTTTGTCACCAAATTAACAACACAATTTTTGTGTTGTGATTGTATTCTTAATGTGTTGCTATCTAGAAATGTGTTCTAAAAATAGTGTTGTTAGTAGTGTTGCAAATAGTGTTGATGAAAATGTGTTCTTGTACTAGTGTTGTGTTGTACAACACTTTGTCACCAAATTAACAACACATTGTAAACACCACACACATTTAGCACACTATAAAACAACTTATTTAAAACGTTTTCAAAACTCTTTCTACAGGGTGCCTGAAAATTACAGAGTTTTATAAATGAAATAAGAGACAGTTTGCTTTATAGAAAAAAAAATAGTCGGAGATCACTGAGTGAGTTTATTAATTTTTACCAATAAATATCAATAAATGAATTTCTGGAAAAGTTATGAAATTTGTTTTTCTTAGGCATCATCTATATACTCTCTCTTCTATAATTGTAGAATAATTTATTTTATTTAATATATGAAACCTGGAAGATGTATAAAAAAATTACACAAAAATCTATTTAATAAAACAGGCTCCTTCACAAAAATAAATTTAATAAAATGGTCCCTTCAGAAAAATCCATTTGATAAAATGCACCCTTCACAAAATTCCTTTTAATAAAACAAGACCCTTCAAAAAATTCCTTTTATTTTTCTTCCTTACTATTTTTATTAATTATTTATTATTTTGTTATGTTTTAAAATGTGTAATTTGTAAACAATCAAAAGTTCACCAGAAGGGAAAACTTTAGCAAATAGGACTTTAAAAAGGTTTTTGCTATGTTAATAAATGTTTGATTCGAAAGATTGTTTACAAATTACACATTTTAAAACATAACAAAATAATAAATAATTAATAAAAATAGTAAGTTTTATGGAACAGAATTTTGTGAAAGGGCCTATTTTATTAAAAGAAATTTTCTGAAAAGTCCTGTTTTATTAAACGGGATTTTGTGAAGGGTTCTAGTTTATCAAATAGATTTTACTGAAGGGGCCCAATTTATTAAATTGATTTTTGTGAAGGAGCTCTGAATAGGCCCCAAACTTTGCCTGGATCAACCCTTGACATGAGATGATCAACTTTTAACTTTGTATAAATTTCAGCAGAGAAAATGAAGTATTGATCAGTTTATTGCAGCTAAATTTAAACATTGCATTATAATTATATATGTATAGCCTTCCCCCCCCCTTTTTTAAAGTATAAGAATTTTCAAACTCTTTTCAATACAATTGCTAGACAGGGGGGAGGTGGGGGCATTTTGTGAAAAATATAATAAATTTCATAAAAATTACCTTTATTTTTCACAAAATGCCCCCCCTCCCCCCACCCCCCCAAAAAAAACTTTAAATAAAATAAAATAAAAAGCCTCCTGCAAGTCCTTTTACTTGCAACTAAATTTGGTAATAAATGTTTTCAACTTGTAACTCCCAGCCTAAATTGTGAATAGATACTTTCAGCTTAAAAATAAAAAAATTTGTTACCTTCAAAACTGGTTAGTATTTATTACCATTTTTACTATCATTGTTATTTTAAGTTATATGTAGTACAGATATATTTATTTCTCATTATTATTTTAATATGGAAAAAAAATCTTTTAGCTATGCAAGTTAACTATATTTTCATAAATCACTCAATCATCTAAGACAAATCTTACATCCAATCACACTGTGAAATGTTCCAGTGATTTATTATTATTAATATGTTATAGTACAGGAGACTCACAAAACATTTTTCAAGATAAGACACATGTATAAATGTCAAAATATCAATTCAGGAATTACGATTTATTTATTTTGTTAATAATTCATAATGTATAATGAAGAATATTTTTAGTTCATTTCATGATCAAGCACAAGCTCTAAAAATTTCGATAGTAAAAAGTATTTAATTAATAAATATATTTGCAGAAATTTATATTTTATCAAATTTACTATTTCTTATGTATACATATTATCAAATCAACTAATTTAAAATTGTCAAATACTCAAGTTAATACGTTTCAATTTAGTAAAAATCAATTCTCGGTAAAACTTGTAAATTCTTCAATTGTTTATAAATAGTTTGTTTAAATTTCAGAAAAATAAGAAAATAAATCAAATATAACAACATATGTTTCAACTTTTTTTTTTTATTAAAACGCATCATTAAATTTATTTATGGATGTTAAGCAAAAACTACTGTGCGAGAAAATTCATTAGATAAAAATAGGAATAAAATGAAATTATTATAAGCTCTGCATAAATAATTTAAAATACAAGCAAATAGATGAGGCGATATCATTGTACTTTCACGAGATAATAATCTGAACATTCGACATCAATATTATGACTTAAAATGTCTTATCTTGAAATTAATGTATTGAGCCATTTCTAATACAACATATAAAAATTTATTTAATAATAAAACATGATATAAAAACACACTGAAACATTTCACATACCTGTATTTAAAGTGTATTCCCATAAAGTGTATTCCTGTATATTTCCATCGTTTATTTATTTGCCATAAATGGCGTTATTTAGTTTTTAAATGGCGCACGTGGCACGCGAGTGCGATACACTAGAATCCAACGGCAGCCATTACAATTCTTACTTGTACAATCTTCCTCTCCCGTCCCTTGTGACGGCGAAGTGAAAATGAGGGAAAACGCATCACAGCGCATGCGCAAACACCAGATACACT
This sequence comes from Maratus michaelseni, assembly GCA_963931845.1. Taxonomy (NCBI): domain Eukaryota; kingdom Metazoa; phylum Arthropoda; class Arachnida; order Araneae; family Salticidae; genus Maratus; species Maratus michaelseni. Next base: position 20,631,033 of record OZ007586.1, read on the forward strand.
CTGGGCGTCAATACTTATGTGTTTCAAAAGTGTTGCATAAAGCGTTTAAAATCTCAATGTGCTCTTAAAATAAGACGACAACACAATCTAAACACATTTTCTTCTCTGGTAATTTTTAACAACACTTTTTGCACAGTCTTTTACCTAGCACAACGCATTCGCAACACATTCACAACATAATCCATACGATTTTAGTTAGAAGTGCTTATTATTACGTTCAGGTAGCGTTGCAAAAGTGTTTTACGAATTTGCAGTGTAGAAAATTGTTCGTTTGAATTTGAGACCAACCTTAATCAAATTAGGTAATTACACTTATTACAGTTAACAACCTTGCATAGAGTTATTAAAAGTTCTGGTATATATTCTTTCCCGCGTGACACGAAAAAAGAACACTATGGTTTAGATTGGATAAGACACTAATTTTGTTGCTTTTGGATGAGATTTGGTTGGTTAATTAAATTGTAACACGCGTAGTATATTGAAGCGAATAATGAAACATTATGGGTTGGGTTGGGTTGATTATTGACGGCCAATTATCTACACTAGGGATATAGGCCCGGGGGGAGTGCCCTTCGTGGGGGTCTTTCTAAGGGAACCTAATCCGTATTTACGCATGGATAAATCCACGGCTCGAAGAAAACCACGAAAACTCCGAACGTTTAGGGCGACGGGCGCGATTGGGATCGAACCCAGCACCTCCCGTCTACCAGCTTCGAGAGCACAACCTCTCAGCCACTGGTGGGGCTTGAAACATTATGGTGTGTAATGATTTTGTATTCAGGAAAGCGCGATATAAGGAGAGACTACTTTATTTTCCTATTTTTAATGTGTCAGTCCCTAAAAAAATATATACAGGATTCCCCGGCTACACTTTTTTTATTCAGATTTCTCGATTAGCACCACTTGTTTTATTCATATTGCTCGATTAGCACCGCTTTTTTAAAATAAGATTATTCGCCTTGTTTTCATCCTATTTAATCTGTCATTAAATAAGGCGAATTTTACTATTTCAAAAAATTGGTGGCAATCAAGAAATATGAATTTAAAAAATAGTAGCGAACTGGTAACACTGAGCCCGTTCACACTTCAAAAATTCATAAAAAATAAATAAATTGTCGTATCGGTTACGGGTTGGCACCATAGACTTATTGAAACGTTGAAATTTTGTGGTAAAAGAAAAAAATGCATAGTAATGGCAATACAGTAATAGTAATACAGCATGCATAGTAATACAGTAAAACTTGTCAAAACGGAACCCGTCTATAACAGAATCTTGCCTCAAACTCATTTTTTTTTTTTGGTCTCAGTAAAATGAATACAATTGCAATTCACCGTGTACTAAGATATAAATCTGGTTTAAAAAGTAAAAGTCATTTTTTTAGAGTCCCATGCTATTCCACATTTTGCTTAATATAACTTCCTTTGAAATCGGCTAATAAACGATGTCATTTGAATGTGCAAGATAAGTTTTTACCTGCCCCCCCCCCTGCTAAAAAAAACATGTAAAAAGGATTTTTAAAAAAAGCAGTAAGTTTTAGGAATTATTTGAGAAAAATTTTACAATTAGATATAATTTTTAGTTATCATTACCACCTCCCTCACCACTGTAGAACACCTGCCTCTTTTGAGCGTTATTTCCAAATAAAAATGAGAAATGTGTCATAAAGTACCCCCTTTGAATTTGAAAACAGCCTTAATACATAAACTTGTGAAGACAGAATCTGTCTATAACGGAAGTTTTTAATGGTCCCTTCGAAAGGAAATCTTATAAATCTATTAGCTTGGACGGAAAACTGTCTAAAACGGATTTGTTGTTGTAGCTCATAGCGATTTTGTTTTTACAGGTTTTACTGTAGTTTGTTCAGTAAACTTGTGAAACCGACTTTGTGAACCGAACGGAAATTAGTAAACATTTCATTCTCCCAGCGATATAGATTTTACTGCATAAGATTGCTGCGTTTATTTAGTACTAGCTGACTCGCGCGGCGTTGCCCGAGCCCGTGTAATAAACTGAAATATTTTAAAAACCGAAACTCTGGCCAAGGTTTCCGATGGCTTCGACACCGTATACTGGGCACGCTCGCACGCTCCAGAAAATCTTTTATTTCACCCTTCCACCGCCAGGGGAGAAACCTCTTTCGGAAAGAACCTCTGAGACAGGTTAACGTTGGCTACGGTACTGTATAGTAGGCGTGCGACAAAATCGAGCTGGTTTCGAGAATATGAGAACATTATAAGCCGAGTTATTGAAATAAGGCACAGTTAGAGAAAATAATCATGAGTGAGGTGCCAGGTGAAGAGGATGTTCAAGTGTCTTTCAGAAAATGACTAATTATTAGGACTACGATGCATCTTTAAAAATTCGTTCGTTTGGTTAAGCTAGAAACTTAATTACAAATTTGGCTTAAACTATTATTCGGAAATAGTGGTAGCCTCTACTCATAAATTTAGTTTAATGTTATAAAGGGTGTCTATTAAGTTAATTATAATGTTTGGAATCACTTGCGTTCAAATCGGAAAGATAGTTGCTGATATATGGAAACGGGGCATAGTTAGGTAAAAAACATTGAAGGAGGGTTCGTGGGAGGGGGGGGGGGGAAAGGAGATGTTCAAGTTCCGTTCAGCAAATGACTAATTAGGACAACCGCTATGTATCTTTAAAAATTCGTTCGTTTGGTTAAGCTAGGAACTTAATTAGAAATTTGGCTTAAACTATTATTCAGAAATAGTGGTAACCGCTACTCATAAATTTAGTTTAATGTTATAAAGGGTAACTATTAAGTTAATTATAATGTTTGGAATCACTTGTATTGAAATCGGAAAGATAGTTGCTGAGATATGGAAACGGGAAATAGTTAGAGAAAACTTTGAAGGAGGACCCCGGAGGGGGGGGGGGGGGATGGCGAATGTTCAAGTGACCTTCAGCAAATAACTAATTAGGAGGATCACTATACATCTTTAGAGATTGATTCATTTGGTTAAGCTAGGAACTTACTTTGAAATTTGGCTTAGGCTATTATTCGGAAATACTGGTAATTGCTTTTTAGAAATACACCTTGAAGCAATGAATGCTGAGTTTTACGATAATTGAGTAAAAATGGAACTAAATGAAGAAGTTCGGAACATTATTACTGAGATATTACTGAGAAACTGAGATTTAAAATAGCGGTATTCTGTATATAAAACAACAATTAAACGCTACGGGTTAAAATTGTTAAATGTAATTAGATCCCTACCCCTCGCCATTCCCGCAAATATATAACAAATAATCTGTTAAATAAAGTTTTCTGTAATAGTAGTCTCTATCATAATGTCCTGTTTTAAAAAAACCTTTTACCCATATAATTATAATGAATAAAAACGTGCCTGTAAATATCTTAAACAGGTGGCGTTTATGTAATTTGCCGTGAGTAGATGGCGCTGTATTAGCTTGGCTATATGCAGGTAACTACAATCAATGTTGGCACTATTTCGTTATAAGTCCTTATCTATGCATCGTTACTCTGATTTATTTAATGTGTTCTGAGAAGATATTCTACACAACCAACCAACCGATGAAAAAAAAGCGTATTTTTAATGAGAGTTCTTTGTGCATTTTAATTAATATTTCAGAAAGTAATTAAAATATTAAAATTCTGACACAATGTTGCACCAGGAGAGGGTTTGGACTATCTATATCTAAATTTCCAGCCTTCTAGGTAGGCTAGATTTTCCTAGCCATCGCCAACAGACACACACACAGAGCGAAACTTTCTTTTATTAGTATAGATAGTACAACCTACAAAGAAGAAATCACAAGAGATCGAAAAAAAAATATTCTGTTTTAAACAGGTTTCCGTCTTATCTGGTATAATGGTACTCTATCCTTATAGTAGGGACACTGAATCTTTGACGTTTAAAACCAGATTTCTTTGCGGGCAAGTTCCGTTTTGATAGGGTTTACTGTTTTTGTATGTCCCGAGATTTTTCCCTGTCCCGTTTTTTTGGACACTGGACGAGGCAACACTCATCTAGACACATCTATACATAATCTATACGTAAGCATAAATAACCCTATAAGCGAAAGTTGTACGAAAATGTCTCGCAAAGTAATTACTCCATAGGAAAACACTGTAATCGCACCCAAAAAATCCCTGTTTTTGCGCATATTCTTGATTAAAATTATTATACTTAACGTGCATTAACTGCTTTGTGGTAACATGTACATATTCCTTGTAAAAAATCCTTAAAAATGATACCAGTTGCTTGCATTTCGGTGAAGTATTAGCAGCGTTCTGATTACTTATTTAATAGCAACTAATCTAATGTCTTACACAATTTTGCCGTTTAATGCTTCAAATAAAAACTTTTTTAAATATTCTTGATTACGCAATTTTGCATCAAAAACTGAAGCTGAAAAAAAAAAAAAAAAAAAAAAGAAAAGAAAAGAATGATCTTGCACCACATCTGCAGCGCCTGTGTTCCTCCCCCCCCCCCTCCAATCAACAAAATTCTTCCCCTCCCCTCACCCTGAAATCGAAGGAATTACAAATGAAATAATCAACTGTCACCGGTAACAGTTCAGAATAAATTTTTGTGTACTATAAATAGGTGAAATGGCCTTTAATATTAATAGGGAGGTTTACCTTCGGAGACCGGCTATAGGATCAACGTTGGTAGATCTCCCTCTTTTGCTTTCATCAATTTAATTTCCTACTAGGGTAATGAATTATGAATACAAAAGTCCATCATTAATAGGGTGTAGACAACAAGCATTATTTATGTATATAATTTATTTATTAAAACAGAAATCCGGGGGTGCCTCTCTCCAACCAGACACTGGATATTTTTTTCATAACTTTACCATTATTTGTGATAAGTTGGGAATTTTCATTAACGTAGGTGTGTGTGTGTGTGGGGGGGATTAGTATTATTTTATTGTAATGTAATTTTAAGTTAATTTTTTAAATTATGATATATAATTTAAAATAATTATGATATATAAATATATTAATAATATATCATAATTATTTTTAAAATTGCATGAGTATGATATAAATTAAAAATATTTTCTCCAGTTTGAAAAGGATTTTTATTAATATCTAAGGAAATCGAATAGAATATATCGATAGACTTATGACCGTGAAACTCGTACCTGTCTCTAACGGAGTCCTGCTTTAAACAGAAAATTTTCATGGTCCCGGCGAGAAGAATAGGAGGTGGAAATTTTCGTGAATTGGGACGGAGTGAGTGTGTGTGTGTGTGTGTGGGGGGGGGGGGGGGGGGTGTATATTTTCAACCCTCCGAGGAAGATATTTTTTAAGCATTTAAATTTAAAAAGCGAAGCGCAAATGAAAATTATGTTCCACGGGCGGGGAGGGGAGGGGATGTGAGGGATGCAAAGTGCCCCTGTAATTTTGGGAGGGATTTGCATCTCCAGACTAGGATTAAGCAGAAAATCTGAAATCGTTCGGGGGTGGGCCATCTCCTTTGGGAATCCCCCTTTTCCATGATTTAATCGCAGGATAGCAATACATATATGGCAATACGATGCACCTACTTATCAGAGTGACAGTTGTAAAGCGCCTAGGATAGTATAGTCCACATTATAAAGAAATATTACTAAACATGTACAAAACATATAGTCAATTTAGTATTACATTTGCGTATCTCAAAATATTTCCAGTGGAAGGAACAAAAAAACCTTAATGATGCCCGCAATACAAAAGCATGCAAGCATAAAAAATTTGAAGGCAAAGCAGCCATTAATATATGGATTTTTATTTCTTTAAAAACTAATAGCAATCGCAAGAGAACTGTGAGAACTTCCTAAGAAATTCGTGCCATGGGCACCCTCAAGGAGAAGGGGGGGAGGGACATTTGCCTCTATTTGGATCTACAAATGTAATTAGCTTTTTTTTTTTGATTACGCAAAAATAACACAATTCATTCCTCTCATATGGTTTAAAATAATTAAACATTACGAGAAAAAGAAATGTCCAGCGTGAAAGACAAAGACACTGTTTTTACGTGTAAGGCCGATTTTAGTTCTGTTTTACTACTTCTTGCGTTCTTTTGTTAGAAAAAATAGCTGAATCCCCCCCCCCCATCCATCGGCTAACGATATTTAATCCAGGCATCTCTCCGGGAGGGTTTGTGTGTGTCTGGGGGGGGGGGGGGGGATATCGTGATATTTCGGAGGTGATTCTATTTCACGGAGAAGGAAAATTGTACAAAAATAGATTTTTTCTGTCAGATTCACAAACTCATATTTACTTTCTTCTATCTTTAGAAGAAGAAAGTATTGCAGTCATGAAAATTTTCGACTTACGGCTTTCGACAAATTTATACGTTTTAGAAGGGTTCTCATCTCGATATAGCTGTTTTTAGAAAATGTCTGTCTGTCTGTATGTGACAAAAATTTTGTGGGCGATCTATCTCAAGATCTAATGCACGAAATAGAATAAAATTTTATATTCAGTTACACCAATTTAATCAAACATCAGATTCAGTTACACCTTGACATAAGTTGTGGCTGATTAAGTTTTGGTGCATACCACCCAACAGGTGGCGCTGCTATGCTGCAATATTCACGATTTTCAAGATACTTATATCTCAAGAACTAATGCAGGGATTTTCACAAAACTTCAGATTCAGTTAGATGTTGACATAAGTCGTTGCTTATTAGGTTTTGGTGTAAATCTCCCAACAGGTGGCACTGCTATGCTGCATTTATCAGGATTTACACGATTTTTGCGATAGTCATAAAAAGAAAAAATGCACAGAATTTAATAAAATTTTAGATTCAGTTAGACCTTGTTATAAATTGGTGCTGATTCGCTATTGGTGTACATAGCCCAACAGATGGCGCTGCTATGCTGCATTTATCAGGACTTACACGATTTTAGCGATAGTCATAAAAAGAAATAATGCACAGAATTTAATAAAACTTTTGATTCAGTTAGACCTTGGTATAAAATGGTGCTGATTCGTTTTTGGTGTTAATCGCTCAACAGGTGGCGCTGCTATACTACATTTTTCACGATTTCCGCAATAGCTCTATATGAATAACTAATGGACGGATTTTCATCAAACTTCACATTCAGTTAGACGTTGGCATAAGTTGTTGCTACTTAGGTTTAGGTGTACATAGCCCAACAGATGGCGCTGCTATGCTGAATTTTTCAGGATTTACAGGATTTTAGCGATAGTCGTATCTCAAGAACTAATTCACGGATTTTCATCAAACTTCACATTCAGTTAGACGTTGACATAAGTTGTTGCTACTTACGTTTAGGTGTACATAGCCCAACAGATGTCACTGCTATGCTGCATTTTTCAGGATTTACAGGATTTTAGCGGTAATCTTATCTCAAATATTAATGTATGGAATTTCATCAAACTTCAGATTTAGTTAGACCTTGACATAAGTTGTGTGGCTAATTAAGTTTTGATGCATACCACCCAACAGGTGGCGCTGCTATGCTGCAATATTCACGATTTTCAAGATAGTTATATCTCAAGAACTAATGCAGGGATTTTCACCAAACTTCAGATTCAGTTAGACGTTGACATAAGCCGTTGATTATTATGTTTTGGTGTAAATCTCCATACAGGTGGCGCTGCTATGCTGCATTTATCAGGATTTACACGATTTTAGAGATAGTCAGAAGAAGAAATAATGCACAGAATTTAATAAAATTTTACATTAAGTTAGACCGTGGTATAAATTGATGCTGATTCGTTTTTGGTGTTTATCCCCCAACAGAGGTGGCGCTGCTATGCTGCGTTTTTCACTAGTTCCGCAATAGCTCTATCTCAAGAACTAACGTACGGATTTTCTTTAAACTTCAGATTCAGTTAGACGTTTACATAAATTGTTGCTGATTAGGTGTTGGGGCATACCGCCCAACAGGTGGCGCTGCTGTGCTGTATTTTTTCACGATTTTCAAGATAGTTATATCTCAAGAACTAATGCATGGATTTTCCTTAAACTTCAGATTCAGTTAGACGTTGACATAAGTCGTTGCTTATTAGGATTTGGTTTAAATCTCCCCACAGGGGCGCTGCTATGTTGCATTTTTCAGGATTTTCACCATTTTAGCAATAGTCATATCTCATGAATTAATGCACAGAAATTAATAGAATTTTAGATTCAGTTAGACCTTGGTATAAATTGGTGCTGATTCGTTTTTGGTTTTAATTCCCCAACAAGGGGGCGCTGCTATTCTGCGTTTTTCACGATTTCCACAATAGCTCTATCTCAAAAACTAATGCATGGAGTTTCATGAAACTTCAGATTAAATCTGCATGTATGACATAGGTTGTTTCTGATTAGGTTTAGGTGTACATAGCTCAACAGGTGGCGCTGCTGTGCTGCATTTTTCCGGATTTACAGGACTTTAGCGAAAGTATTATCTCAAGTATTAATGCATGGATTTTCATCAAACTTCAGATTCAGTTAGACCTTGACATAAGTTGGTGCTGATTAGGTTTTCGTGTAAATCCTATAATAGGTGGCACTGCTATGCTGTATTTTTTGGTTCTAAAATGCCTGATTGAAAATAATACGGTTTTTGAAATATTAACATGTATGAGATAGAAGAAAATTTTTTGGATTGGCACATCCGACTAGTTATTTTTAGAAATATGGATTTGGCAGGTTAAATTACTCAGAAGTATGAAATCGAATAGCGTGTTCCATTTCTCTACAAAAAAAATGAACTTTCAGAACATGTTATCAAATTTGGGATTTTGAGCCAAAATTTTCGAATGTGGCAGTCCGAGAAAGATTGTCATGAGACAGCCCTCACTTATAACTGAAGATGTTATACATATATCGGAAAATGTAAAATACTTTTCGATTTAAAATCACTTCAACAGTCATGACTGTCGATTTTATGTTTATGCGTATAAAAATTATCTGGAAAATGTGTCAGAGTTTCGCGTTGTCGCCCGGGGAATATATATTTTTTGATAAACGAAGGCTAATAGGATAAAGGAATACGCCTTTATTTCTTTTGATAAAAGAAAACACCACTTTGACAGGTTCAAAATTACGATTTTTTTTCTTTTGACACTTAAAATACTCCTTGTGCATACGAAAATTGTATTTTTACTTTCTTCTATCTTTAGAACAAGAAAGTATTGGATTCATGAAAATTTTCGACTTCCGGTTTTCAACCGATCTATATGTTTTAAAAGATCTTGAACACGATTTGACTGTTTGTAGAAAATGTCTGTCTGTATGTGACAAAAATTTTGTGGGCGCTCTATCTCACGAACTAATGCGCAGAATTTAATAAAACTTTAGATTCAGTTAGACCTTGATATAAAATTATGCTGATTAGGGTTTTGTGTATATCGACCTACAGGTGACGCTGCTATGCGATAATTTTCATTATTTCCGCCATAGCTCTATCTCAATAACTAATGCGCGGATTTTCAGCACACTTCAGATTCAGTTAGACGTTGACATAAGTTGTTCCTGATTAGGTTTTGGTACATACCGCCCGACAGGCATCGCTGCTATGCTGTATCATTCTTGATTTTCAAGATAGATATATCTCAAGCACTAATGCACCGATTTTCACCGAACTTCAGATTCAGTTAGACGTTGACATAAGTCGTCGCTTATTAGATATTGGTGTAAATCTACCTACAGGTGGCGCTGCTATGCTGCATTTTGCACGATTTCCCCCCAATACTTCTATCGCAAGAACTAATGCATGGATTTTCATCAAACTGAAATTCAGTTATCTGTTGTTGCTGATTAGGTTTTCGTGTAAATAGCCCAAAACACGTGGCGCGCTTTTCAGGATTTACACGATTTCAGCGATAGTCCTATCTCAAGAATTAATGCACGAATTTCATATTCTGTTATTCTGAAATATTGGCGAATCTGACTAGTTTTAGTTAGAAAATGATATCGAAAGTGAAAGGGTATAGTTGGAGTTAAAGTGCGGGAGTGCTTTAAAAGCGTTTTTTTTTTGTTTGTTCGTTCGTTTTTTTTTTTTCCTCAGAATAGAATTTTTAAAATCGGTGGACACCTTATTTATTATAAAAAAAAAAGGTATGTATTATGTGGTATAGAATGGTAAAATAATTTTTGATCAAATTTAAAGGTTGAAACGCGACGTTTCTCCAGTCCGGTTGATTTTTCGCTGCAGGTCGGATTCATTGTTAGAAAATTGTTCGTTTGAATTTGAGACCAACCTTAATCAAATTAGGTAATTACACTTATTACAGTTAACAACCTTGCATAGAGTTATTAAAAGTTCTGGTATATATTCTTTCCCGCGTGACACGAAAAAAGAACACTGTGGTTTAGATTGGATAAGACACTAATTTTGTTGCTTTTGGATGAGATTTGGTTGGTTAATTAAATTGTAACACGCGTAGTATATTGAAGCGAATAATGAAACATTATGGTGTGTAATGATTTTGTATTCAGGAAAGCGCGATATAAGGAGAGACTACTTTATTTTCCTATTTTTAATGTGTCAGTCCCTAAAAAATATATACAGGATTCCCCGGCTACACTTTTTTTATTCAGATTTCTCGATTAGCACCACTTGTTTTATTCATATTGCTCGATTAGCACCGCTTTTTTAAAATAAGATTATTCGCCTTGTTTTCATCCTATTTAATCTGTCATTAAATAAGGCGAATTTTACTATTTCAAAAAATTGGTGGCAATCAAGAAATATGAATTTAAAAAATAGTAGCGAACTGGTAACACTGAGCCCGTTCACACTTCAAAAATTCATAAAAAATAAATAAATTGTCGTATCGGTTACGGGTTGGCACCATAGACTTATTAAAACGTTGAAATTTTGTGGTAAAAGAAAAAAATGCATAGTAATGGCAATACAGTAATAGTAATACAGCATGCATAGTAATACAGTAAAACTTGTCAAAACGGAACCCGTCTATAACAGAATCTTGCCTCAAACTCATTTTTTTTTTTTTTTTGGTCTCAGTAAAATGAATACAATTGCAATTCACCGTGTACTAAGATATAAATCTGGTTTAAAAAGTAAAAGTCATTTTTTTAGAGTCCCATGCTATTCCACATTTTGCTTAATATAACTTCCTTTGAAATCGGCTAATAAACGATGTCATTTGAATGTGCAAGATAAGTTTTTACCTGCCCCCCCCCCCCCCTGCTAAAAAAAAACATGTAAAAAGGATTTTAAAAAAAAGCAGTAAGTTTTAGGAATTATTTGAGAAAAATTTTACAATTAGATATAATTTTTAGTTAACATTACCACCTCCCTCACCACTGTAGAACATCTGCCTCTTTTGAGCGTTTCCAAATAAAAATGAGAAATGTGTCATAAAGTACCCCCTTTGAATTTGAAAACAGCCTTAATACAGTTAAACATGTGAAGACAGAATCTGTCTATAACGGAAGTTTTTAATGGTCCCTTCGAAAGGAAATCTTATAAATCTATTAGCTTAGACGGAAAACTGTCTAAAACGGATTTGTTGTTGTAGCTCATAGCGATTTTGTTTTTACAGGTTTTACTGTAGTTTGTTCAGTAAACTTGTGAAACCGACTTTGTGAACCGAACGGAAATTAGTAAACATTTCATTCTCCCAGCGATATAGATTTTACTGCATAAGATTGCTGCGTTTATTTAGTACTAGCTGACTCGCGCGGCGTTGCCCGAGCCCGTGTAATAAACTGAAATCTTTTAAAAACCGAAACTCTGGCCAAGGTTTCCGATGGCTTCGACACCGTATACCGGGCACGCTCGCACGCTCCGGAAAATCTTTTACTTCCCCCTTCCACCGCCAGGGGAGAAACCTCTTTCGGAAAGAACCTCTGAGACAGGTTAACGTTGTCTAAGGTACTGTATAGTAGGCGTGCGACAAAATCGAGATGGTTTCGAGAATATGGGAACATTATAAGCCGAGTTCAGGGAGATATAAATAGATTAGGAGAATTTTCCCCTATGGCATCTTCCTTGCAAACTTGAGCCTAACGCCGAAGTGGCCGCATGCGGCGCTGCGATCTTTACCCGCGTCAAAATAACATTGTTTGCTATAGGAGTGCATTATTATTTCTTTTATAAAATATTAATTTTGCATTATATTTTAATATGGCTCAGAACTGTTTTGTATATGGATGTCACACAGGCTATAGGAAAGTCGAAAGACGGAATAAAGAACTGGGTATAAGAAAAATTGTCAAACAAAAAGATTATGAAACTTTTCCCAACACGTTCAGAATACTGTAATAAAACTTCCCTTTTTACAAAGGTAAAAAAATTATGTCTAAGTACACAATTTGTAAAATGCATAGCATATTTGAACCCTAATTTCATCAATTACGATCTACAGTCAGAAAAATATCTGAAATCTTCTGTGCATCCCTGTATGATATAAATAGATTTTTTTATATACTGTAAAAAATGCCAAAAATTTAGTTCAGATAGGAAACACAGAGTTAAAAATTATTTTTTCACCAATTCAAAAAATGAATCCACCCTTTCCGGAGAACAAAAAGGGGGGAGGGGGGCAACAGATAAATTAACTTAATAAAATGGCCTTTGTGCGACTTTTTGGAATTAAACATATATATATATATATATATATATATATATATATATAGGTTTTTTTTTTTTTTAATCTAAGATGAATGTTGTGATTTTTAAATGTTTATAGCCGAGTAATTCTTGAAATTATACTTTTAGCTCGTTAATGTGCCCGCCGGTTCTGTATGTACGTATGTACGTAACGCGATAACTCTTGATAGAAATATCCGTTTTGCCTCACATTTTGGTTATAGTTTTGGTTTTTATATTCCCTGATTAGTTCTGGGGGTTCATTGGTTAATTATAAAGGGGGGAACGGGGGACTAATCCCCCCCCTTAATTTATATAAATGGATTTTTCATGCAGAATTATCCGATTTGATTAAAATTTTGCTTATAAGTAAATTGGGATAAGGCGCTTCCCTCATTAATTTTGAGGGTTCATTGGATACGTATAAAGGGGGAGAACGGGGGCTAACCCCCCCCCCCTTAATTTAGATAAATGTGTTTTTCATGCCAAATTATCCGATTTGATTAAAATTTTGTTTACAGATTCATTGTTATAAGGTACTTCCCTGATTAGTTTTGGGGGGTTCATTGGTTAAGTATAAAGGGGGGATTAATCCCTCCCTTAATTTATATAAACGAGTTTTTCATGCATAATTATCCGATTTGATTAAAATTTTGTTTATAGGCACATTGGGATAAGGCGCTTCCCTGATTAGTTTTGGGAGTTCATTGGTTACGTATAAAGGGGGGGATGGGGGGGAATCCCCCCTTAATTTAGATAAATATGTTTATCATGCCAAATTATCCGATATGATTAACATTTCGTTTATAGGTTCATTGTTATAAGGCGCTTCCCTGATTAGTTTTGGGGGTTCATTGGTTAAGTATAAAGGGGGAACGGGGGGGGTTAATTCCCCCCTTAATTTAGATAAATGGGTTTTTCATGCAGAATTACCCAATTTGCTTCAAATTTTGTATACAGATTCATTGTGGTAAGACCAAGACGCTTCCCTGATTAGTTTTGGCGGTTCATTGGTTAAGTATAAAGGGGGGAAACGGCGGGCCAATCCCCCCCTCTTCATTTATTGTCGATCTCTTTATTTTTCGAGGGATATTATTCTTTGAAATAAGAGTATAATATACAATTAGTGTGAATAGCCTGTGAGCTCAATAGCATCAGTTTAACTGGGCACTTTTCTTTTTTTTTCTTGTATTTGTCTTTGTTAAATAAATGTTTGTTTCTTAAATAAAGATATATAATTTTTCTTGTGTAATCGTTATTTAAATATACACACATAGGCACAAAAGTTTTTTAATTTATCAAAATATCTTGATCATATGCAATAAATACATAGACAATCAAGTTATGTTTTAATTTTTAAAAAAAGTATATTTCAAATAGGAAGTTATTGACAACAAGTCTTAAATGTAGAAAATGATTCATATTATACATGTGTATTAATTTACAGAAAAAGCTAGTTGTATTTGTATTTATATTACATTTAATATAAGAATAAAATTACAATAATCCAGCAATATATGAAACACTATTTCTCTTTTCCAGGGTCCCCTTTCCTTTATTGTTACAAAAATTTGAGCGTTTTCAATGTCTCAAAGTATAGATGGGAGTATGTAAATAAATATTTAGATAAATATATTTATTATTATCCTATTCTAATAGTATAAAATATCAGCTCTAACTGAAAATTACATGCTAAATTTGGGGGGGGGGGGGGCGAGGGCCCAATTAGCGTGCAATGACCCAATTGCTACAAGTTTCAAATTTATTTTACATTTGCAGTCGGCATATATACTTTTTAAATCTAGCACTGTCTTACTCTCGTTAAATAGTTTGAGTACAATAAAATTAATGCTAATAAAAATTACCTTATTCCAATACTTGTTTTGAATAGGAATTGATATATTTTGCTCATTTTAAATAAGAAACAGAAATATATATATATATATATATATATATATATATATAATAATTTTTAGTTATTTACAGTTTGTAAAATTTATTTTGAATATTTAACGAATTCTTAAACTGAATAATCCTGGTTTTCATATTTTATTTATTTTAAAAAATAAATAAAAGCATATAAAATCATCGCATCATTTATTTTAATTAAAAAAAAAGTTATTCTATAAAATATTTACGAGAATTACGTGATAAATCCCGGATATCAAAGTACAATAAAATTTAAAAGAAAAAAAAAAGATATATCTGAGTTCCAGGCTTGTTTTGAAAAAGAATGAATATTTTTTGTTCCTTTTACTTACCCATCATACGTAGTATAGGGTAAGTCTTGCAATCGTTTTGAAAATCGAAAAAAAATTTTTGACGGATTTACACGTTTCAGACACTGGAGATTCCGAAAAACATATTTTTAGAAAAAAAAAATCCGTCCGTCTGTGTGTCTGTGTGTCTGTGTGTCTGTAAACGCTCTATCTCCCGAAAAAATTGAGATAGAGACTTGCAATTTGGTATGTACTTAGTATGTAATAATGGGAAGAAGCCTATTTCATTTCAATAACCTCGATTAACCGGAACATTTTTTTTCGGACTCTCGAAATATTCGTTCTGATGAAAGGTATATAAAATTTTTCGAAATTGTTTATTTTAAGAAATGAATATAAAAGACAATAAAAAAACATAAATTTTGAATAAAGCATGAAGTCGATCGGATAATGAGTTGCCGAGATATTTGGAATCCTATTTCCCACACTCTTCGATTTTTCATGACCCTGTATTTCATCCAAATTTCACTTCAAAGATATATTTTAATTGGAAATTTGACGCTTAATCAGATGCAATAAATCGCTAGTTAATGGGATTATTATTTTTGGAGTTATAAGGAAAAACCTCTTTCAAGCAATTCAGTAATCGAGCCTTTAAAGTTTGTGACGTCATCCAGCCACGATTTTATTTGAATTGCAATGCATTTTATAAGTAGTTTACACATTTTTATTTTAATATTTTACATTATGCATATCCATGATGGGTAAGTATTACGGTGGCCCCCAACGACTAGTTTAATAATACAGTGGGAAAAAAAATATATTATTTACAGTTTGTAAAATTTAATATAAAAATATTTTACAAACTCTTAAAATAGTTCGTTTTCTGTTCTGTTAATTAAAAAACTCGTAAGAAAACATAACAGAATTTCTTTTTAAATGCACCTCAAGGAAAAAAAAAAAAAGTTTTCGATTTGCTGAACTTCGATTATTGACAATAGATGGCGCTCCGGCCAGTACACGAGATTTCGCGCATTAACAAACTTCATTTCGGAGTCAAAAACTTAACACAGCGTTCCCCTACCTGAGGTATTCTATTACCATGGCCGAGTTATTGAAATAAGGCACAGTTAGAGAAAATAATCATGAGTGAGGTGCCAGGTGAAGAGGATGTTCAAGTGTCTTTCAGAAAATGACTAATTATTAGGACTACGATGCATCTTTAAAAATTCGTTCGTTTGGTTAAGCTAGAAACTTAATTACAAATTTGGCTTAAACTATTATTCGGAAATAGTGGTAGCCTCTATTCATAAATTTAGTTTAATGTTATAAAGGGTGTCTATTAAGTTAATTATAATGTTTGGAATCACTTGCGTTCAAATCGGAAAGATAGTTGCTGATATATGGAAACGGGGCATAGTTAGGTAAAAAACATTGAAGGAGGGTTCGTGGGAGGGGGGGGGGAAGGAGATGTTCAAGTTCCGTTCAGCAAATGACTAATTAGGACAACCGCTATGTATCTTTAAAAATTCGTTCGTTTGGTTAAGCTAGGAACTTAATTAGAAATTTGGCTTAAACTATTATTCAGAAATAGTGGTAACCGCTACTCATAAATTTAGTTTAATGTTATAAAGGGTAACTATTAAGTTAATTATAATGTTTGGAATCACTTGTATTGAAATCGGAAAGATAGTTGCTGAGATATGGAAACGGGAAATAGTTAGAGAAAACTTTGAAGGAGGACCCCGGAGGGGGGGGGGGGGGGATGGCGAATGTTCAAGTGACCTTCAGCAAATAACTAATTAGGAGGATCACTATACATCTTTAGAGATTGATTCATTTGGTTAAGCTAGGAACTTACTTTGAAATTTGGCTTAGGCTATTATTCGGAAATACTGGTAATTGCTTTTTAGAAATACACCTTGAAGCAATGAATGCTGAGTTTTACGATAATTTAGTAAAAATGGAACTAAATGAAGAAGTTCGGAACATTATTACTGAGATATTACTGAGAAACTGAGATTTAAAATAGCGGTATTCTGTATATAAAACAACAATTAAACGCTACGGGTTAAAATTGTTAAATGTAATTAGATCCCTACCCCTCGCCATTCCCGCAAATATATAACAAATAATCTGTTAAATAAAGTTTTCTGTAATAGTAGTCTCTATCATAATGTCCTGTTTTAAAAAAACCTTTTACCCATATAATTATAATGAATAAAAACGTGCCTGTAAATATCTTAAACAGGTGGCGTTTATGTAATTTGCCGTGAGTAGATGGCGCTGTATTAACTTGGCTATATGCAGGTAACTACAATCAATGTTGGCACTATTTCGTTATAAGTCCTTATCTATGCATCGTTACTCTGATTTATTTAATGTGTTCTGAGAAGATATTCTACACAACCAACCAACCGATGAAAAAAAAGCGTATTTTTAATGAGAGTTCTTTGTGCATTTTAATTAATATTTCAGAAAGTAATTAAAATATTAAAATTCTGACACAATGTTGCACCAGGAGAGGGTTTGGACTATCTATATCTAAATTTCCAGCCTTCTAGGTAGGCTAGATTTTCCTAGCCATCGCCAACAGACACACACACAGAGCGAAACTTTCTTTTATTAGTATAGATAGTACAACCTACAAAGAAGAAATCACAAGAGATCGAAAAAAAAATATTCTGTTTTAAACAGGTTTCCGTCTTATCTGGTATAATGGTACTCTATCCTTATAGTAGGGACACTGAATCTTTGACGTTTAAAACCAGATTTCTTTGCGGGCAAGTTCCGTTTTGATAGGGTTTACTGTTTTTGTATGTCCCGAGATTTTTCCCTGTCCCGTTTTTTTGGACACTGGACGAGGCAACACTCATCTAGACACATCTATACATAATCTATACGTAAGCATAAATAACCCTATAAGCGAAAGTTGTACGAAAATGTCTCGCAAAGTAATTACTCCATAGGAAAACACTGTAATCGCACCCAAAAAATCCCTGTTTTTGCGCATATTCTTGATTAAAATTATTATACTTAACGTGCATTAACTGCTTTGTGGTAACATGTACATATTCCTTGTAAAAAATCCTTTAAAATGATACCAGTTGCTTGCATTTCGGTGAAGTATTAGCAGCGTTCTGATTACTTATTTAATAGCAACTAATCTAATGTCTTACACAATTTTGCCGTTTAATGCTTCAAATAAAAACTTTTTAAAATATTCTTGATTACGCAATTTTGCATCAAAAACTGAAGCTGAAAAAAAAAAAAAAAAAAAAAAGAAAGAAAAGAAAAGAATGATCTTGCACCACATTTGCAGCGCCTGTGTTCCTCTCCCCCCCCCCCCCTCCAATCAACAAAATTCTTCCTCTCCCCTCACCCTGAAATCGAAGGAATTACAAATGAAATAATCAACTGTCACCGGTAACAGTTCAGAATAAATTTTTGTGTACTATAAATAGCTGAAATGGCCTTTAATATTAATAGGGAGGTTTACCTTCGGAGACCGGCTATAGGATCAACGTTGGTAGATCTCCCTCTTTTGCTTTCTTCAATTTAATTTCCTACTAGGGTAATGAATTATGAATACAAAAGTCCATCATTAATACGGTGTAGACAACAAGCATTATTTATGTATATAATTTATTTATTAAAACAGAAATCCGGGGGTGCCTCTCCAACCAGACACTGGATATTTTTTTCATAACTTTACCATTATTTGTGATAAGTTGGGAATTTTCATTAACGTAGGTGTGTGTGTGTGTGGGGGGGGATTAGTATTATTTTATTGTAATGTAATTTTAAGTTAATTTTTTAAATTATGATATATAATTTAAAATAATTATGATATATAAATATATTAATAATATATCATAATTATTTTTAAAATTGCATGAGTATGATATAAATTAAAAATATTTTCTCCAGTTTGAAAAGGATTTTTATTAATATCTAAGGAAATCGAATAGAATATATCGATAGACTTATGACCGTGAAACTCGTACCTGTCTCTAACGGAGTCCTGCTTTAAACAGAAAATTTTCATGGTCCCGGCGAGAAGAATAGGAGGTGGAAATTTTCGTGAATTGGGACGGAGTGAGTGTGTGTGTGTGTGTGGGGGGGGGGGGGGGGTGTATATTTTCAACCCTCCGAGGAAGATATTTTTTAAGCATTTAAATTTAAAAAGCGAAGCGCAAATGAAAATTATGTTCCACGGGCGGGGAGGGGAGGGGATGTGAGGGATGCAAAGTGCCCCTGTAATTTTGGGAGGGATTTGCATCTCTAGACTAGGATTAAGCAGAAAATCTGAAATCGTTCGGGGGTGGGCCATCTCCTTTGGGAATCCCCCTTTTCCATGATTTAATCGCAGGATAGCAATACATATATGGCAATACGATGCACCTACTTATCAGAGTGACAGTTGTAAAGCGCCTAGGATAGTATAGTCCACATTATAAAGAAATATTACTAAACATGTACAAACCATATAGTCAATTTAGTATTACATTTGCGTATCTCAAAATATTTCCAGTGGAAGGAACAAAAAAACCTTAATGATGCCCGCAATACAAAAGCATGCAAGCATAAAAAATTTGAAGGCAAAGCAGCCATTAATATATGGATTTTTATTTCTTTAAAAACTAATAGCAATCGCAAGAGAACTGTGAGAACTTCCTAAGAAATTCGTGCCATGGGCACCCTCAAGGAGAAGGGGGGGAGGGACATTTGCCTCTATTTGGATCTACAAATGTAATTAGCTTTTTTTTTTTGATTACGCAAAAATAACACAATTCATTCCTCTCATATGGTTTAAAATAATTAAACATTACGAGAAAAAGAAATGTCCAGCGTGAAAGACAAAGACACTGTTTTTACGTGTAAGGCCGATTTTAGTTCTGTTTTACTACTTCTTGCGTTCTTTTGTTAGAAAAAATAGCTGAATGCCCCCCCCCCCATCCATCGGCTAACGATATTTAATCCAGGCATCTCTCCGGGAGGGTTTGTGTGTGTCTGGGGGGGGGGGGGGATATCGTGATATTTCGGAGGTGATTCTATTTCACGGAGAAGGAAAATTGTACAAAAATAGATTTTTTCTGTCAGATTCACAAACTCATATTTACTTTTTTCTATCTTTAGAAGAAGAAAGTATTGCAGTCATGAAAATTTTCGACTTACGGCTTTCGACAAATTTATACGTTTTAGAAGGGTCCTCATCTCGATATAGCTGTTTTTAGAAAATGTCTGTCTGTCTGTATGTGACAAAAATTTTGTGGGCGATCTATCTCAAGATCTAATGCACGAAATAGAATAAAATTTTATATTCAGTTACACCAATTTAATCAAACATCAGATTCAGTTACACCTTGACATAAGTTGTGGCTGATTAAGTTTTGGTGCATACCACCCAACAGGTGGCGCTGCTATGCTGCAATATTCACGATTTTCAAGATACTTATATCTCAAGAACTAATGCAGGGATTTTCACAAAACTTCAGATTCAGTTAGATGTTGACTTAAGTCGTTGCTTATTAGGTTTTGGTGTAAATCTCCCAACAGGTGGCACTGCTATGCTGCATTTATCAGGATTTACACGATTTTTGCGATAGTCATAAAAAGAAAAAATGCACAGAATTTAATAAAATTTTAGATTCAGTTAGACCTTGTTATAAATTGGTGCTGATTCGCTATTGGTGTACATAGCCCAACAGATGGCGCTGCTATGCTGCATTTATCAGGACTTACACGATTTTAGCGATAGTCATAAAAAGAAATAATGCACAGAATTTAATAAAACTTTTGATTCAGTTAGACCTTGGTATAAAATGGTGCTGATTCGTTTTTGGTGTTAATCGCTCAACAGGTGGCGCTGCTATACTACATTTTTCACGATTTCCGCAATAGCTCTATATGAATAACTAATGGACGGATTTTCATCAAACTTCACATTCAGTTAGACGTTGGCATAAGTTGTTGCTACTTAGGTTTAGGTGTACATAGCCCAACAGATGGCGCTGCTATGCTGAATTTTTCAGGATTTACAGGATTTTAGCGATAGTCGTATCTCAAGAACTAATTCACGGATTTTCATCAAACTTCACATTCAGTTAGACGTTGACATAAGTTGTTGCTACTTACGTTTAGGTGTACATAGCCCAACAGATGTCACTGCTATGCTGCATTTTTCAGGATTTACAGGATTTTAGCGGTAATCTTATCTCAAATATTAATGTATGGAATTTCATCAAACTTCAGATTTAGTTAGACCTTGACATAAGTTGCGTGGCTAATTAAGTTTTGATGCATACCACCCAACAGGTGGCGCTGCTATGCTGCAATATTCACGATTTTCAAGATAGTTATATCTCAAGAACTAATGCAGGGATTTTCACCAAACTTCAGATTCAGTTAGACGTTGACATAAGCCGTTGATTATTATGTTTTGGTGTAAATCTCCATACAGGTGGCGCTGCTATGCTGCATTTATCAGGATTTACACGATTTTAGAGATAGTCAGAAGAAGAAATAATGCACAGAATTTAATAAAATTTTACATTAAGTTAGACCTTGGTATAAATTGATGCTGATTCGTTTTTGGTGTTTATCCCCCAACAGAGGTGGCGCTGCTATGCTGCGTTTTTCACTAGTTCCGCAATAGCTCTATCTCAAGAACTAACGTACGGATTTTCTTTAAACTTCAGATTCAGTTAGACGTTTACATAAATTGTTGCTGATTAGGTGTTGGGGCATACCGCCCAACAGGTGGCGCTGCTGTGCTGTATTTTTCACGATTTTCAAGATAGTTATATCTCAAGAACTAATGCATGGATTTTCCTTAAACTTCAGATTCAGTTAGACGTTGACATAAGTCGTTGCTTATTAGGATTTGGTTTAAATCTCCCCACAGGGGCGCTGCTATGTTGCATTTTTCAGGATTTTCACCATTTTAGCAATAGTCATATCTCATGAATTAATGCACAGAAATTAATAGAATTTTAGATTCAGTTAGACCTTGGTATAAATTGGTGCTGATTCGTTTTTGGTTTTAATTCCCCAACAAGGGGGCGCTGCTATTCTGCGTTTTTCACGATTTCCACAATAGCTCTATCTCAAAAACTAATGCATGGAGTTTCATGAAACTTCAGATTAAATCTGCATGTATGACATAGGTTGTTTCTGATTAGGTTTAGGTGTACATAGCTCAACAGGTGGCGCTGCTGTGCTGCATTTTTCCGGATTTACAGGACTTTAGCGAAAGTCTTATCTCAAGTATTAATGCATGGATTTTCATCAAACTTCAGATTCAGTTAGACCTTGACATAAGTTGGTGCTGATTAGGTTTTCGTGTAAATCCTATAATAGGTGGCACTGCTATGCTGTATTTTTTGGTTCTAAAATGCCTGATTGAAAATAATACGGTTTTTGAAATATTAACATGTATGAGATAGAAGAAAATTTTTTGGATTGGCACATCCGACTAGTTATTTTTAGAAATATGGATTTGGCAGGTTAAATTACTCAGAAGTATGAAATCGAATAGCGTGTTCCGTTTCTCTACAAAAAAAATGAACTTTCAGAACATGTTATCAAATTTGGGATTTTGAGCCAAAATTTTCGAATGTGGCAGTCCGAGAAAGATTGTCATGAGACAGCCCTCACTTATAACTGAAGATGTTATACATATATCGGAAAATGTAAAATACTTTTCGATTTAAAATCACTTCAACAGTCATGACTGGCGATTTTATGTTTATGCGTATAAAAATTATCTGGAAAATGTGTCAAAGTTTCGCGTTGTCGCCCGGGGAATATATATTTTTTGATAAACGAAGGCTAATAGGATAAAGGAATACGCCTTTATTTCTTTTGATAAAAGAAAACACCACTTTGACAGGTTCAAAATTACGATTTTTTTTCTTTTGACACTTAAAATACTCCTTGTGCATACGAAAATTGTATTTTTACTTTCTTCTATCTTTAGAACAAGAAAGTATTGGATTCATGAAAATTTTCGACTTCCGGTTTTCAACCGATCTATATGTTTTAAAAGATCTTGAACACGATTTGACTGTTTGTAGAAAATGTCTGTCTGTATGTGACAAAAATTTTGTGGGCGCTCTATCTCACGAACTAATGCGCAGAATTTAATAAAACTTTAGATTCAGTTAGACCTTGATATAAAATTATGCTGATTAGGGTTTTGTGTATATCGACCTACAGGTGACGCTGCTATGCGATAATTTTCATTATTTCCGCCATAGCTCTATCTCAATAACTAATGCGCGGATTTTCAGCACACTTCAGATTCAGTTAGACGTTGACATAAGTTGTTCCTGATTAGGTTTTGGTACATACCGCCCGACAGGCATCGCTGCTATGCTGTATCATTCTTGATTTTCAAGATAGATATATCTCAAGCACTAATGCACCGATTTTCACCGAACTTCAGATTCAGTTAGACGTTGACATAAGTCGTCGCTTATTAGATATTGGTGTAAATCTACCTACAGGTGGCGCTGCTATGCTGCATTTTGCAAGATTTCCCCCCAATACTTCTATCGCAAGAACTAATGCATGGATTTTCATCAAACTGAAATTCAGTTATCTGTTGTTGCTGATTAGGTTTTCGTGTAAATAGCCCAAAACACGTGGCGCGCTTTTCAGGATTTACACGATTTTAGCGATAGTCCTATCTAAAGAATTAATGCACGAATTTCATATTCTGTTATTCTGAAATATTGGCGAATCTGACTAGTTTTAGTTAGAAAATGATATCGAAAGTGAAAGGGTATAGTTGGAGTTAAAGTGCGGGAGTGCTTTAAAAGCGTTTTTTTTTTGTTTGTTCGTTCGTTTTTTTTTTTCCTCAGAATAGAATTTTTAAAATCGGTGGACACCTTATTTATTATAAAAAAAAAAGGTATGTATTATGTGGTATAGAATGGTAAAATAATTTTTGATCAAATTTAAAGGTTGAAACGCGACGTTTCTCCAGTCCGGTTGATTTTTCGCTGCAGGTCGGATTCATTGTTAGAAAATTGTTCGTTTGAATTTGAGACCAACCTTAATCAAATTAGGTAATTACACTTATTACAGTTAACAACCTTGCATAGAGTTATTAAAAGTTCTGGTATATATTTTTTCCGCGTGACACGAAAAAAGAACACTGTGGTTTAGATTGGATAAGACACTAATTTTGTTGCTTTTGGATGAGATTTGGTTGGTTAATTAAATTGTAACACGCGTAGTATATTGAAGCGAATAATGAAACATTATGGAGTGTAATGATTTTGTATTCAGGAAAGCGCGATATAAGGAGAGACTACTTTATTTTCCTATTTTTAATGTGTCAGTCCCTAAAAAATATATACAGGATTCCCCGGCTACACTTTTTTTATTCAGATTTCTCGATTAGCACCACTTGTTTTATTCATATTGCTCGATTAGCACCGCTTTTTTAAAATAAGATTATTCGCCTTGATTTCATTCTATTTAATCTGTCATTAAATAAGGCGAATTTTACTGTTTCAAAAAATTGGTGGCAATCAAGAAATATGAATTTAAAAAATAGTTGCGAACTGGTAACACTGAGCCCGTTCACACTTCAAAAATTCATAAAAAATAAATAAATTGTCGTATCGGTTACGGGTTGGCACCATAGACTTATTAAAACGTTGAAATTTTGTGGTAAAAGAAAAAAATGCATAGTAATGGCAATACAGTAATAGTAATACAGCATGCATAGTAATACAGTAAAACTTGTCAAAACGGAACCCGTCTATAACAGAATCTTGCCTCAAACTCATTTTTTTTTTTTGGTCTCAGTAAAATGAATACAATTGCAATTCACCGTGTACTAAGATATAAATCTGGTTTAAAAAGTAAAAGTCATTTTTTTAGAGTCCCATGCTATTCCACATTTTGCTTAATATAACTTCCTTTGAAATCGGCTAATAAACGATGTCATTTGAATGTGCAAGATAAGTTTTTACCTGCCCCCCCCCCAGCTAAAAAAAAACATGTAAAAAGGATTTAAAAAAAAAGCAGTAAGTTTTAGGAATTATTTGAGAAAAATTTTACAATTAGATATAATTTTTAGTTAACATTACCACCTCCCTCACCACTGTAGAACATCTGCCTCTTTTGAGCGTTTCCAAATAAAAATGAGAAATGTGTCATAAAGTACCCCTTTGAATTTGAAAACAGCCTTAATACAGTTAAACATGTGAAGACAGAATCTGTCTATAACGGAAGTTTTTAATGGTCCCTTCGAAAGGAAATCTTATAAATCTATTAGCTTAGACGGAAAACTGTCTAAAACGGATTTGTTGTTGTAGCTCATAGCGATTTTGTTTTTACAGGTTTTACTGTAGTTTGTTCAGTAAACTTGTGAAACCGACTTTGTGAACAGAACGGAAATTAGTAAACATTTCATTCTCCCAGCGATATAGATTTTACTGCATAAGATTGCTGCGTTTATTTAGTACTAGCTGACTCGCGCGGCCTTGCCCGAGCCCGTGTAATAAACTGAAATCTTTTAAAAACCGAAACTCTGGCCAAGGTTTCCGATGGCTTCGACACCGTATACCGGGCACGCTCGCACGCTCCGGAAAATCTTTTACTTCCCCCTTCCACCGCCAGGGGAGAAACCTCTTTCGGAAAGAACCTCTGAGACAGGTTAACGTTGTCTAAGGTACTGTATAGTAGGCGTGCGACAAAATCGAGCTGGTTTCGAGAATATGGGAACATTATAAGCCGAGTTATTGAAATAAGGCACAGTTAGAGAAAATAATCATGAGTGAGGTGCCAGGTGAAGAGGATGTTCAAGTGTCTTTCAGAAAATGACTAATTATTAGGACTACGATGCATCTTTAAAAATTCGTTCGTTTGGTTAAGCTAGAAACTTAATTACAAATTTGGCTTAAACTATTATTCGGAAATAGTGGTAGCCTCTATTCATAAATTTAGTTTAATGTTATAAAGGGTGTCTATTAAGTTAATTATAATGTTTGGAATCACTTGCGTTCAAATCGGAAAGATAGTTGCTGATATATGGAAACGGGGCATAGTTAGGTAAAAAACCTTGAAGGAGGGTTCGTGGGAGGGGGGGGGGGGAAAGGAGATGTTCAAGTTCCGTTCAGCAAATGACTAATTAGGACAACCGCTATGTATCTTTAAAAATTCGTTCGGTTGGTTAAGCTAGGAACTTAATTAGAAATTTGGCTTAAACTATTATTCAGAAATAGTGGTAACCGCTACTCATAAATTTAGTTTAATGTTATAAAGGGTAACTATTAAGTTAATTATAATGTTTGGAATCACTTGTATTGAAATCGGAAAGATAGTTGCTGAGATATGGAAACGGGAAATAGTTAGAGAAAACTTTGAAGGAGGGCCCCGGAGGGGGGGGGGGGATGGCGAATGTTCAAGTGACCTTCAGCAAATAACTAATTAGGAGTATCACTATACATCTTTAAAGATTGATTCATTTGGTTAAGCTAGGAACTTACTTTGAATTTTGGCTTAGGCTATTATTCGGAAATACTGGTAATTGCTTTTTAGAAATACACCCTGAAGCAATGAATGCTGAGTTTTACGATAATTTAGTAAAAATGGAACTAAATGAAGAAGTTCGGAACATTATTACTGAGATATTACTGAGAAACTGAGATTTAAAATAGCGGTATTCTGTATATAAAACAACAATTAAACGCTACGGGTTAAAATTGTTAAATGTAATTAGATCCCTACCCCTCGCCATTCCCGCAAATATATAACAAATAATCAGTTAAATAAAGTTTTCTGTAATAGTAGTCTCTATCATAATGTCCTGTTTTAAAAAAACCTTAAACCCATATAATTATAATGAATAAAAACGTGCCTGTAAATATCTTAAACAGGTGGCGTTTATGTAATTTGCCGTGAGTAGATGGCGCTGTATTAGCTTGGCTATATGCAGGTAACTACAATCAATGTTGGCACTATTTCGTTATAAGTCCTTATCTATGCATCGTTACTCTGATTTATTTAATGTGTTCTGAGAAGATATTCTACACAACCAACCAACCGATGAAAAAAAAGCGTATTTTTAATGAGAGTTCTTTGTGCATTTTAATTAATATTTCAGAAAGTAATTAAAATATTAAAATTCTGACACAATGTTGCACCAGGAGAGGGTTTGGACTACCTATATCTAAATTTCCAGCCTTCTAGGTAGGCTAGATTTTCCTAGCCATCGCCAACAGACACACACACAGAGCGAAACTTTCTTTTATTAGTATAGATAGTACAACCTACAAAGAAGAAATCACAAGAGATCGAAAAAAAATATTCTGTTTTAAACAGGTTTCCGTCTTATCTGGTATAATGGTACTCTATCCTTATAGTAGGGACACTGAATCTTTGACGTTTAAAACCAGATTTCTTTGCGGGCAAGTTCCGTTTTGATAGGGTTTACTGTTTTTGTATGTCCCGAGATTTTTCCCTGTCCCGTTTTTTTGGACACTGGACGAGGCAACACTCATCTAGACACATCTATACATAATCTATACGTAAGCATAAATAACCCTATAAGCGAAAGTTGTACGAAAATGTCTCGCAAAGTAATTACTCCATAGGAAAACACTGTCATCGCACCCAAAAATCCTTGTTTTTGCGCATATTCTTGATTAAAATTATTATACTTAACGTGCATTAACTGCTTTGTGGTAACATGTACATATTCCTTGTAAAAAATCCTTTAAAATGATACCAGTTGCTTGCATTTCGGTGAAGTATTAGCAGCGTTCTGATTACTTATTTAATAGCAACTAATCTAATGTCTTACACAATTTTGCCGTTTAATGCTTCAAATAAAAACTTTTTAAAATATTCTTGATTACGCAATTTTGCATCAAAAACTGAAGCTGAAAAAAAAAAAAGAAAAGAAAAGAAAAGAATGATCTTGCACCACATCTGCAGCGCCTGTGTTCCTCCCCCCCCCCCCCTCCAATCAACAAAATTCTTCCCCTCCCCTCACCCTGAAATCGAAGGAATTACAAATGAAATAATCAACTGTCACCGGTAACAGTTCAGAATAAATTTTTGTGTACTATAAATAGCTGAAATGGCCTTTAATATTAATAGGGAGGTTTACCTTCGGAGACCGGCTATAGGATCAACGTTGGTAGATCTCCCTCTTTTGCTTTCTTCAATTTAATTTCCTACTAGGGTAATGAATTATGAATACAAAAGTCCATCATTAATAGGGTGTAGACAACAAGCATTATTTATGTATATAATTTATTTATTAAAACAGAAATCCGGGCGTGCCTCTCTCCAACCAGACACTGGATATTTTTTTCATAACTTTACCATTATTTGTGATAAGTTGGGAATTTTCATTAACGTAGGTGTGTGTGTGTGGGGGGGGGGGGGGGGGGATTAGTATTATTTTATTGTAATGTAATTTTAAGTTTTTTTAAATTATGATATATAATTTAAAATAATTATGATACATAAATATATTAATAATATATCATAATTATTTTTAAAATTGCATGAGTATGATATAAATTAAAAATATTTTCTCCAGTTTGAAAAGGATTTTTATTAATATCTAAGGAAATCGAATAGAATATATCGATAGACTTATGACCGTGAAACTCGTACCTGTCTCTAACGGAGTCCTGCTTTAAACAGAAAATTTTCATGGTCCCGGCGAGAAGAATAGGAGGTGGAAATTTTCGTGAATTGGGACGGAGTGAGTAAGTGTGTGTGTGTGTGGGGGGGGGGGGGTATATTTTCAACCCTCCGTGGAAGATATTTTTTAAGCATTTAAATTTAAAAAGCGAAGCGCAAATGAAAATTATGTTCCACGGGCGGGGAGGGGAGGGGATGTGAGGGATGCAAAGTGCCCTGTAATTTTGGGAGGGATTTGCATCTCTAGACTAGGATTAAGCAGAAAATCTGAAATCGTTCGGGGGTGGGCCATCTCCTTTGGGAATCCCCCTTTTCCATGATTTAATCGCAGGATAGCAATACATATATGGCAATACGATGCACCTACTTCTCAGAGTGACAGTTGTAAAGCGCCTAGGATAGTATAGTCCACATTATAAAGAAATATTACTAAACATGTACAAACCATATAGTCAATTTAGTATTACATTTGCGTATCTCAAAATATTTCCAGTGGAAGGAACAAAAAAACCTTAATGATGCCGTAATACAAAAGCATGCAAGCATAAAAAATTTGAAGGCAAAGCAGCCATTAATATATGGATTTTTATTTCTTTAAAAACTAATAGCAATCGCAAGAGAACTGTGATAACTTTCTAAGAAATTCGCGCCATGGGCACCCTCAAGGAGAAGGGGGGGAGGGACATTTGCCTCTATTTGGATCTACAAATGTAATTAGCTTTTTTTTTTGATTACGCAAAAATAACACAATTCATTCCTCTCATATGGTTTAAAATAATTAAACATTACGAGAAAAAGAAATGTCCAGCGTGAAAGACAAAGACACTGTTTTTACGAGTAAGGCCGATTTTAGTTCTGTTTTACTACTTCTTGCGTTCTTTTGTTAGAAAAAATAGCTGAATGCCCCCCCCCCCCATCCATCGGCTAACGATATTTAATCCAGGCATCTCTCCGGGAGGGTTTGTGTGTGTCTGGGGGGGGGGGGGATATCGTGATATTTCGGAGGTGATTCTATTTCACGGAGAAGGAAAATTGTACAAAAATAGATTTTTTCTGTCAGATTCACAAACTCATATTTACTTTCTTCTATCTTTAGAAGAAGAAAGTATTGCAGTCATGAAAATTTTCGACTTACGGCTTTCGACAAATTTATACGTTTTAGAAGGGTCCTCATCTCGATATAGCTGTTTTTAGAAAATGTCTGTCTGTCTGTATGTGACAAAAATTTTGTGGGCGATCTATCTCAAGATCTAATGCACGAAATAGAATAAAATTTTATATTCAGTTACACCAATTTAATCAAACATCAGATTCAGTTACACCTTGACATAAGTTGTGGCTGATTAAGTTTTGGTGCATACCACCCAACAGGTGGCGCTGCTATGCTGCAATATTCACGATTTTCAAGATACTTATATCTCAAGAACTAATGCAGGGATTTTCACAAAACTTCAGATTCAGTTAGATGTTGACATAAGTCGTTGCTTATTAGGTTTTGGTGTAAATCTCCCAACAGGTGGCACTGCTATGCTGCATTTATCAGGATTTACACGATTTTTGCGATAGTCATAAAAAGAAAAAATGCACAGAATTTAATAAAATTTTAGATTCAGTTAGACCTTGTTATAAATTGGTGCTGATTCGCTATTGGTGTACATAGCCCAACAGATGGCGCTGCTATGCTGCATTTATCAGGACTTACACGATTTTAGCGATAGTCATAAAAAGAAATAATGCACAGAATTTAATAAAACTTTTGATTCAGTTAGACCTTGGTATAAAATGGTGCTGATTCGTTTTTGGTGTTAATCGCTCAACAGGTGGCGCTGCTATACTACATTTTTCACGATTTCCGCAATAGCTCTATATGAATAACTAATGGACGGATTTTCATCAAACTTCACATTCAGTTAGACGTTGGCATAAGTTGTTGCTACTTAGGTTTAGGTGTACATAGCCCAACAGATGGCGCTGCTATGCTGAATTTTTCAGGATTTACAGGATTTTAGCGATAGTCGTATCTCAAGAACTAATTCACGGATTTTCATCAAACTTCATATTCAGTTAGACGTTGACATAAGTTGTTGCTACTTACGTTTAGGTGTACATAGCCCAACAGATGTCACTGCTATGCTGCATTTTTCAGGATTTACAGGATTTTAGCGGTAATCTTATCTCAAATATTAATGTATGGAATTTCATCAAACTTCAGATTTAGTTAGACCTTGACATAAGTTGTGTGGCTAATTAAGTTTTGATGCATACCACCCAACAGGTGGCGCTGCTATGCTGCAATATTCACGATTTTCAAGATAGTTATATCTCAAGAACTAATGCAGGGATTTTCACCAAACTTCAGATTCAGTTAGACGTTGACATAAGCCGTTGATTATTATGTTTTGGTGTAAATCTCCATACAGGTGGCGCTGCTATGCTGCATTTATCAGGATTTACACGATTTTAGAGATAGTCAGAAGAAGAAATAATGCACAGAATTTAATAAAATTTTACATTAAGTTAGACCTTGGTATAAATTGATGCTGATTCGTTTTTGGTGTTTATCCCCCAACAGAGGTGGCGCTGCTATGCTGCGTTTTTCACTAGTCCCGCAATAGCTCTATCTCAAGAACTAACGTACGGATTTTCTTTAAACTTCAGATTCAGTTAGACGTTGACATAAATTGTTGCTGATTAGGTGTTGGGGCATACCGCCCAACAGGTGGCGCTGCTGTGCTGTATTTTTCACGATTTTCAAGATAGTTATATCTCAAGAACTAATGCATGGATTTTCCTTAAACTTCAGATTCAGTTAGACGTTGACATAAGTCGTTGCTTATTAGGATTTGGTTTAAATCTCCCCACAGGGGCGCTGCTATGTTGCATTTTTCAGGATTTTCACCATTTTAGCAATAGTCATATCTCATGAATTAATGCACAGAAATTAATAGAATTTTAGATTCAGTTAGACCTTGGTATAAATTGGTGCTGATTCGTTTTTGGTTTTAATTCCCCAACAAGGGGGCGCTGCTATTCTGCGTTTTTCACGATTTCCACAATAGCTCTATCTCAAAAACTAATGCATGGAGTTTCATGAAACTTCAGATTAAATCTGCATGTATGACATAGGTTGTTTCTGATTAGGTTTAGGTGTACATAGCTCAACAGGTGGCGCTGCTGTGCTGCATTTTTCCGGATTTACAGGACTTTAGCGAAAGTCTTATCTCAAGTATTAATGCATGGATTTTCATCAAACTTCAGATTCAGTTAGACCTTGACATAAGTTGGTGCTGATTAGGTTTTCGTGTAAATCCTATAATAGGTGGCACTGCTATGCTGTATTTTTTGGTTCTAAAATGCCTGATTGAAAATAATACGGTTTTTGAAATATTAACATGTATGAGATAGAAGAAAATTTTTTGGATTGGCACATCCGACTAGTTATTTTTAGAAATATGGATTTGGCAGGTTAAATTACTCAGAAGTATGAAATCGAATAGCGTGTTCCATTTCTCTACAAAAAAAAAATGAACTTTCAGAACATGTTATCAAATTTGGGATTTTGAGCCAAAATTTTCGAATGTGGCAGTCCGAGAAAGATTGTCATGAGACAGCCCTCACTTATAACTGAAGATGTTATACATATATCGGAAAATGTAAAATACTTTTCGATTTAAAATCACTTCAACAGTCATGACTGGCGATTTTATGTTTATGCGTATAAAAATTATCTGGAAAATGTGTCAAAGTTTCGCGTTGTCGCCCGGGGAATATATATTTTTTGATAAACGAAGGCTAATAGGATAAAGGAATACGCCTTTATTTCTTTTGATAAAAGAAAACACCACTTTGACAGGTTCAAAATTACGATTTTTTTTCTTTTGACACTTAAAATACTCCTTGTGCATACGAAAATTGTATTTTTACTTTCTTCTATCTTTAGAACAAGAAAGTATTGGATTCATGAAAATTTTCGACTTCCGGTTTTCAACCGATCTATATGTTTTAAAAGATCTTGAACACGATTTGACTGTTTGTAGAAAATGTCTGTCTGTATGTGACAAAAATTTTGTGGGCGCTCTATCTCACGAACTAATGCGCAGAATTTAATAAAACTTTAGATTCAGTTAGACCTTGATATAAAATTATGCTGATTAGGGTTTTGTGTATATCGACCTACAGGTGACGCTGCTATGCGATAATTTTCATTATTTCCGCCATAGCCCTATCTCAATAACTAATGCGCGGATTTTCAGCACACTTCAGATTCAGTTAGACGTTGACATAAGTTGTTCCTGATTAGGTTTTGGTACATACCGCCCGACAGGCATCGCTGCTATGCTGTATCATTCTTGATTTTCAAGATAGATATATCTCAAGCACTAATGCACCGATTTTCACCGAACTTCAGATTCAGTTAGACGTTGACATAAGTCGTCGCTTATTAGATATTGGTGTAAATCTACCTACAGGTGGCGCTGCTATGCTGCATTTTGCAAGATTTCCCCCCAATACTTCTATCGCAAGAACTAATGCATGGATTTTCATCAAACTGAAATTCAGTTATCTGTTGTTGCTGATTAGGTTTTCGTGTAAATAGCCCAAAACACGTGGCGCGCTTTTCAGGATTTACACGATTTTAGCGATAGTCCTATCTAAAGAATTAATGCACGAATTTCATATTCTGTTATTCTGAAATATTGGCGAATCTGACTAGTTTTAGTTAGAAAATGATATCGAAAGTGAAAGGGTATAGTTGGAGTTAAAGTGCGGGAGTGCTTTAAAAGCGTTTTTTTTTTGTTTGTTCGTTCGTTTTTTTTTTTCCTCAGAATAGAATTTTTAAAATCGGTGGACACCTTATTTATTATAAAAAAAAAAGGTATGTATTATGTGGTATAGAATGGTAAAATAATTTTTGATCAAATTTAAAGGTTGAAACGCGACGTTTCTCCAGTCCGGTTGATTTTTCGCTGCAGGTCGGATTCATTGTTAGAAAATTGTTCGTTTGAATTTGAGACCAACCTTAATCAAATTAGGTAATTACACTTATTACAGTTAACAACCTTGCATAGAGTTATTAAAAGTTCTGGTATATATTCTTTCCCGCGTGACACGAAAAAAGAACACTGTGGTTTAGATTGGATAAGACACTAATTTTGTTGCTTTTGGATGAGATTTGGTTGGTTAATTAAATTGTAACACGCGTAGTATATTGAAGCGAATAATGAAACATTATGGTGTGTAATGATTTTGTATTCAGGAAAGCGCGATATAAGGAGAGACTACTTTATTTTCCTATTTTTAATGTGTCAGTCCCTAAAAAATATATACAGGATTCCCCGGCTACACTTTTTTTATTCAGATTTCTCGATTAGCACCACTTGTTTTATTCATATTGCTCGATTAGCACCGCTTTTTTAAAATAAGATTATTCGCCTTGTTTTCATCCTATTTAATCTGTCATTAAATAAGGCGAATTTTACTGTTTCAAAAAATTGGTGGCAATCAAGAAATATGAATTTAAAAAATAGTAGCGAACTGGTAACACTGAGCCCGTTCACACTTCAAAAATTCATAAAAAATAAATAAATTGTCGTATCGGTTACGGGTTGGCACCATAGACTTATTAAAACGTTGAAATTTTGTGGTAAAAGAAAAAAATGCATAGTAATGGCAATACAGTAATAGTAATACAGCATGCATAGTAATACAGTAAAACTTGTCAAAACGGAACCCGTCTATAACAGAATCTTGCCTCAAACTCTTTTTTTTTTTTTTGGTCTCAGTAAAATGAATACAATTGCAATTCACCGTGTACTAAGATATAAATCTGGTTTAAAAAGTAAAAGTCATTTTTTTAGAGTCCCATGCTATTCCACATTTTGCTTAATATAACTTCCTTTGAAATCGGCTAATAAACGATGTCATTTGAATGTGCAAGATAAGTTTTTACCTTCCCCCCCCCCCCCTTGCTAAAAAAAAACATGTAAAAAGGATTTTAAAAAAAAAGCAGTAAGTTTTAGGAATTATTTGAGAAAAATTTTACAATTAGATATAATTTTTAGTTATCATTACCACCTCCCTCACCACTGTAGAACATCTGCCTCTTTTGAGCGTTTCCAAATAAAAATGAGAAATGTGTCATAAAGTACCCCCTTTGAATTTGAAAACAGCCTTAATACAGTTAAACATGTGAAGACAGAATCTGTCTATAACGGAAGTTTTTAATGGTCCCTTCGAAAGGAAATCTTATAAATCTATTAGCTTAGACGGAAAACTGTCTAAAACGGATTTGTTGTTGTAGCTCATAGCGATTTTGTTTTTACAGGTTTTACTGCAGTTTGTTCAGTAAACTTGTGAAACCGACTTTGTGAACCGAACGGAAATTAGTAAACATTTCATTCTCCCAGCGATATAGATTTTACTGCATAAGATTGCTGCGTTTATTTAGTACTAGCTGACTCGCGCGGCGTTGCCCGAGCCCGTGTAATAAACTGAAATCTTTTAAAAACCGAAACTCTGGCCAAGGTTTCCGATGGCTTCGACACCGTATACCGGGCACGCTCGCACGCTCCGGAAAATCTTTTATTTCCCCCTTCCACCGCCAGGGGAGAAACCTCTTTCGGAAAGAACCTCTGAGACAGGTTAACGTTGTCTAAGGTACTGTATAGTAGGCGTGCGACAAAATCGAGCTGGTTTCGAGAATATGGGAACATTATAAGCCGAGTTATTGAAATAAGGCACAGTTAGAGAAAATAATCATGAGTGAGGTGCCAGGTGAAGAGGATGTTCAAGTGTCTTTCAGAAAATGACTAATTATTAGGACTACGATGCATCTTTA
Source organism: Maratus michaelseni (assembly GCA_963931845.1). NCBI lineage: Eukaryota > Metazoa > Arthropoda > Arachnida > Araneae > Salticidae > Maratus > Maratus michaelseni. The sequence goes on from OZ007586.1 coordinate 20,666,318, forward strand.
AAAATTCGTTCGTTTGGTTAAGCTAGAAACTTAATTACAAATTTGGCTTAAACTATTATTCGGAAATAGTGGTAGCCTCTACTCATAAATTTAGTTTAATGTTATAAAGGGTGTCTATTAAGTTAATTATAATGTTTGGAATCACTTGCGTTCAAATCGGAAAGATAGTTGCTGATATATGGAAACGGGGCATAGTTAGGTAAAAAACATTGAAGGAGGGTTCGTGGGAGGGGGGGGGGGAAAGGAGATGTTCAAGTTCCGTTCAGCAAATGACTAATTAGGACAACCGCTATGTATCTTTAAAAATTCGTTCGTTTGGTTAAGCTAGGAACTTAATTAGAAATTTGGCTTAAACTATTATTCAGAAATAGTGGTAACCGCTACTCATAAATTTAGTTTAATGTTATAAAGGGTAACTATTAAGTTAATTATAATGTTTGGAATCACTTGTATTGAAATCGGAAAGATAGTTGCTGAGATATGGAAACGGGAAATAGTTAGAGAAAACTTTGAAGGAGGACCCCGGAGGGGGGGGGGGATGGCGAATGTTCAAGTGACCTTCAGCAAATAACTAATTAGGAGGATCACTATACATCTTTAGAGATTGATTCATTTGGTTAAGCTAGGAACTTACTTTGAAATTTGGCTTAGGCTATTATTCGGAAATACTGGTAATTGCTTTTTAGAAATACACCTTGAAGCAATGAATGCTGAGTTTTACGATAATTGAGTAAAAATGGAACTAAATGAAGAAGTTCGGAACATTATTACTGAGATATTACTGAGAAACTGAGATTTAAAATAGCGGTATTCTGTATATAAAACAACAATTAAACGCTACGGGTTAAAATTGTTAAATGTAATTAGATCCCTACCCCTCGCCATTCCCGCAAATATATAACAAATAATCTGTTAAATAAAGTTTTCTGTAATAGTAGTCTCTATCATAATGTCCTGTTTTAAAAAAACCTTTTACCCATATAATTATAATGAATAAAAACGTGCCTGTAAATATCTTAAACAGGTGGCGTTTATGTAATTTGCCGTGAGTAGATGGCGCTGTATTAGCTTGGCTATATGCAGGTAACTACAATCAATGTTGGCACTATTTCGTTATAAGTCCTTATCTATGCATCGTTACTCTGATTTATTTAATGTGTTCTGAGAAGATATTCTACACAACCAACCAACCGATGAAAAAAAAGCGTATTTTTAATGAGAGTTCTTTGTGCATTTTAATTAATATTTCAGAAATAATTAAAATATTAAAATTCTGACACAATGTTGCACCAGAAGAGGGTTTGGACTACCTATATCTAAATTTCCAGCCTTCTAGGTAGGCTAGATTTTCCTAGCCATCGCCAACAGACACACACACAGAGCGAAACTTTCTTTTATTAGTATAGATAGTACAACCTACAAAGAAGAAATCACAAGAGATCGAAAAAAAATATTCTGTTTTAAACAGGTTTCCGTCTTATCTGGTATAATGGTACTCTATCCTTATAGGAGGGACACTGAATCTTTGACGTTTAAAACCAGATTTCTTTGCGGGCAAGTTCCGTTTTGATAGGGTTTACTGTTTTTGTATGTCCCGAGATTTTTCCCTGTCCCGTTTTTTTGGACACTGGACGAGGCAACACTCATCTAGACACATCTATACATAATCTATACGTAAGCATAAATAACCCTATAAGCGAAAGTTGTACGAAAATGTCTCGCAAAGTAATTACTCCATAGGAAAACACTGTAATCGCACCCAAAAATCCTTGTTTTTGCGCATATTCTTGATTAAAATTATTATACTTAACGTGCATTAACTGCTTTGTGGTAACATGTACATATTCCTTGTAAAAAATCCTTTAAAATGATACCAGTTGCTTGCATTTCGGTGAAGTATTAGCAGCGTTCTGATTACTTATTTAATAGCAACTAATCTAATGTCTTACACCATTTTGCCGTTTAATGCTTCAAATAAAAACTTTTTAAAATATTCTTGATTACGCAATTTTGCATCAAAAACTGAAGCTGAAAAAAAAAAAGAAAAGAAAAGAAAAGAATGATCTTGCACCACATCTGCAGCGCCTGTGTTCCTCTCCCCCCCCCCCCCCTCCAATCAACAAAATTCTTCCCCTCCCCTCACCCTGAAATCGAAGGAATTACAAATGAAATAATCAACTGTCACCGGTAACAGTTCAGAATAAATTTTTGTGTACTATAAATAGCTGAAATGGCCTTTAATATTAATAGGGAGGTTTACCTTCGGAGACCGGCTATAGGATCAACGTTGGTAGATCTCCCTCTTTTGCTTTCTTCAATTTAATTTCCTACTAGGGTAATGAATTATGAATACAAAAGTCCATCATTAATAGGGTGTAGACAACAAGCATTATTTATGTATATAATTTATTTATTAAAACAGAAATCCGGGGGTGCCTCTCTCCAACCAGACACTGGATATTTTTTTCATTTGTGATTAGTTGGGAATTTTCATTAACGTAGGTGTGTGTGTGTGGGGGGGGGGGATTAGTATTATTTTATTGTAATGTAATTTTAAGTTAATTTTTTAAATTATGATATATAATTTAAAATAATTATGATATATAAATATATTAATGATATATCATAATTATTTTTAAAATTGCATGAGTATGATATAAATTAAAAATATTTTCTCCAGTTTGAAAAGGATTTTTATTAATATCTAAGGAAATCGAATAGAATATATCGATAGACTTATGACCGTGAAACTCGTACCTGTCTCTAACGGAGTCCTGCTTTAAACAGAAAATTTTCATGGTCCCGGCGAGAAGAATAGGAGGTGGAAATTTTCGTGAATTGGGACGGAGTGAGTAAGTGTGTGTGTGTGTGTGGGGGGGGGGGGGGTATATTTTCAACCCTCCGTGGAAGATATTTTTTAAGCATTTAAATTTAAAAAGCGAAGCGCAAATGAAAATTATGTTCCACGGGCGGGGAGGGGAGGGGATGTGAGGGATGCAAAGTGCCCTGTAATTTTGGGAGGGATTTGCATCTCTAGACTAGGATTAAGCAGAAAATCTGAAATCGTTCGGGGGTGGGCCATCTCCTTTGGGAATCCCCCTTTTCCATGATTTAATCGCAGGATAGCAATACATATATGGCAATACGATGCACCTACTTCTCAGAGTGACAGTTGTAAAGCGCCTAGGATAGTATAGTCCACATTATAAAGAAATATTACTAAACATGTACAAACCATATAGTCAATTTAGTATTACATTTGCGTATCTCAAAATATTTCCAGTGGAAGGAACAAAAAAACCTTAATGATGCCCGCAATACAAAAGCATGCAAGCATAAAAAATTTGAAGGCAAAGCAGCCATTAATATATGGATTTTTATTTCTTTAAAAACTAATAGCAATCGCAAGAGAACTGTGAGAACTTTCTAAGAAATTGCTATGTTGCATTTTTCAGGATTTTCACCATTTTAGCAATAGTCATATCTCATGAATTAATGCACAGAAATTAATAGAATTTTGATTCAGTTAGACCTTGATATAAATTGGTGCTGATTCGTTTTTGGTTTTAATTCCCCAACAAGGGGGCGCTGCTATTCTGCGTTTTTCACGATTTCCACAGTAGCTCTATCTCAAAAACTAATGCATGGAGTTTCATGAAACTTTCTGATTAGGTTTAGGTGTACATAGCTCAACAGGTGGCGCTGCTGTGCTGCATTTTTCCGGATTTACAGGACTTTAGCGAAAGTCTTATCTCAAGTATTAATGCATGGATTTTCATCAAACTTCAGATTCAGTTAGACCTTGACATAAGTTGGTGCTGATTAGGTTTTCGTGTAAATCCTATAATAGGTGGCACTGCTATGCTGTATTTTTTGGTTCTAAAATGCCTGATTGAAAATAATACGGTTTTTGAAATATTAACATGTATGAGATAGAAGAAAATTTTTTGGATTGGCACATCCGACTAGTTATTTTTAGAAATATGGATTTGGCAGGTTAAATTACTCAGAAGTATGAAATCGAATAGCGTGTTCCATTTCTCTACAAAAAAAATGAACTTTCAGAACATGTTATCAAATTTGGGATTTTGAGCCAAAATTTTCGAATGTGGCAGTCCGAGAAAGATTGTCATGACACAGCCCTCACTTATAACTGAAGATGTTATACATATATCGGAAAATGTAAAATACTTTTCGATTTAAAATCACTTCAACAGTCATGACTGGCGATTTTATGTTTATGCGTATAAAAATTATCTGGAAAATGTGTCAAAGTTTCGCGTTGTCGCCCGGGGAATATATATTTTTTAATAAACGAAGGCTAATAGGATAAAGGAATACGCCTTTATTTCTTTTGATAAAAGAAAACACCACTTTGACAGGTTCAAAATTACGATTTTTTTTCTTTTGACACTTAAAATACTCCTTGTGCATACGAAAATTGTATTTTTACTTTCTTCTATCTTTAGAACAAGAAAGTATTGGATTCATGAAAATTTTCGACTTCCGGTTTTCAACCAATCTATATGTTTTAAAAGATCTTGAACACGATTTGACTGTTTGTAGAAAATGTCTGTCTGTATGTGACAAAAATTTTGTGGGCGCTCTATCTCACGAACTAATGCGCAGAATTTAATAAAACTTTAGATTCAGTTAGACCTTGATATAAAATTATGCTGATTAGGGTTTTGTGTATATCGACCTACAGGTGACGCTGCTATGCGATAATTTTCATTATTTCCGCCATAGCTCTATCTCAATAACTAATGCGCGGATTTTCAGCACACTTCAGATTCAGTTAGACGTTGACATAAGTTGTTCCTGATTAGGTTTTGGTACATACCGCCCGACAGGCATCGCTGCTATGCTGTATCATTCTTGATTTTCAAGATAGATATATCTCAAGCACTAATGCACCGATTTTCACCAAACTTCAGATTCAGTTAGACGTTGACATAAGTCGTCGCTTATTAGATATTGGTATAAATCTACCTACAGGTGGCGCTGCTATGCTGCATTTTGCACGATTTCCCCCCAATACTTCTATCGCAAGAACTAATGCATGGATTTTCATCAAACTGAAATTCAGTTATCTGTTGTTGCTGATTAGGTTTTCGTGTAAATAGCCCAAAACACGTGGCGCGCTTTTCAGGATTTACACGATTTTAGCGATAGTCCTATCTCAAGAATTAATGCACGAATTTCATATTCTGTTATTCTGAAATATTGGCGAATCTGACTAGTTTTAGTTAGAAAATGATATCGAAAGTGAAAGGGTATAGTTGGAGTTAAAGTGCGGGAGTGTTTTAAAAGCGTTTTTTTTTTTTGTTTGTTTGTTCGTTTTTTTTTTTCCTCAGAATAGAATTTTTAAAATCGGTGGACACCTTATTTATTATAAAAAAAAAAAAGGTATTATGTGGTATAGAATGGTAAAATAATTTTTGATCAAATTTAAAGGTTGAAATGCGACGTTTCTCCAGTCCGGTTGATTTTTCTCTGCAGGTCGGATTCATTGTTAGAAAATTGTTCGTTTGAATTTGAGACCAACCTTAATCAAATTAGGTAATTACACTTATTACAGTTAACAACCTTGCATAGAGTTATTAAAAGTTCTGGTATATATTTTTTCCCGCGTGACACGAAAAAAGAACACTGTGGTTTAGATTGGATAAGACACTAATTTTGTTGCTTTTGGATGAGATTTGGTTGGTTAATTAAATTGTAACACGCGTAGTATATTGAAGCGAATAATGAAACATTATGGTGTGTAATGATTTTGTATTCAGGAAAGCGCGATATAAGGAGAGACTACTTTATTTTCCTATTTTTAATGTGTCAGTCCCTAAAAAATATATACAGGATTCCCCGGCTACACTTTTTTTATTCAGATTTCCCGATTAGCACCACTTGTTTTATTCATATTGCTCGATTAGCACCGCTTTTTTAAAATAAGATTATTCGCCTTGTTTTCATCCTATTTAATCTGTCATTAAATAAGGCGAATTTTACTATTTCAAAAAATTGGTGGCAATCAAGAAATATGAATTTAAAAAATAGTAGCGAACTGGTAACACTGAGCCCGTTCACACTTCAAAAATTCATAAAAAATAAATAAATTGTCGTATCGGTTACGGGTTGGCACCATAGACTTATTAAAACGTTGAAATTTTGTGGTAAAAGAAAAAAATGCATAGTAATGGCAATACAGTAATAGTAATACAGCATGCATAGTAATACAGTAAAACTTGTCAAAACGGAACCCGTCTATAACAGAATCTTGCCTCAAACTCATTTTTTTTTTTTGGTCTCAGTAAAATGAATACAATTGCAATTCACCGTGTACTAAGATATAAATCTGGTTTAAAAAGTAAAAGTCATTTTTTTAGAGTCCCATGCTATTCCACATTTTGCTTAATATAACTTCCTTTGAAATCGGCTAATAAACGATGTCATTTGAATGTGCAAGATAAGTTTTTACCTGCCCCCCACCCCCTGCTAAAAAAAAACATGTAAAAAGGATTTAAAAAAAAGCAGTAAGTTTTAGGAATTATTTGAGAAAAATTTTACAATTAGATATAATTTTTAGTTAACATTACCACCTCCCTCACCACTGTAGAACATCTGCCTCTTTTGAGCGTTTCCAAATAAAAATGAGAAATGTGTCATAAAGTACCCCTTTGAATTTGAAAACAGCCTTAATACAGTTAAACATGTGAAGACAGAATCTGTCTATAACGGAAGTTTTTAATGGTCCCTTCGAAAGGAAATCTTATAAATCTATTAGCTTAGACGGAAAACTGTCTAAAACGGATTTGTTGTTGTAGCTCATAGCGATTTTGTTTTTACAGGTTTTACTGTAGTTTGTTCAGTAAACTTGTGAAACCGACTTTGTGAACCGAACGGAAATTAGTAAACATTTCATTCTCCCAGCGATATAGATTTTACTGCATAAGATTGCTGCGTTTATTTAGTACTAGCTGACTCGCGCGGCCTCGCCCGAGCCCGTGTAATAAACTGAAATCTTTTAAAAACCGAAACTCTGGCCAAGGTTTCCGATGGCTTCGACACCGTATACCGGGCACGCTCGCACGCTCCGGAAAATCTTTTACTTCCCCCTTCCACCGCCAGGGGAGAAACCTCTTTCGGAAAGAACCTCTGAGACAGGTTAACGTTGTCTAAGGTACTGTATAGTAGGCGTGCGACAAAATCGAGCTGGTTTCGAGAATATGGGAACATTATAAGCCGAGTTATTGAAATAAGGCACAGTTAGAGAAAATAATCATGAGTGAGGTGCCAGGTGAAGAGGATGTTCAAGTGTCTTTCAGAAAATGACTAATTATTAGGACTACGATGCATCTTTAAAAATTCGTTCGTTTGGTTAAGCTAGAAACTTAATTACAAATTTGGCTTAAACTATTATTCGGAAATAGTGGTAGCCTCTATTCATAAATTTAGTTTAATGTTATAAAGGGTGTCTATTAAGTTAATTATAATGTTTGGAATCACTTGCGTTCAAATCGGAAAGATAGTTGCTGATATATGGAAACGGGGCATAGTTAGGTAAAAAACCTTGAAGGAGGGTTCGTGGGAGGGGGGGGGGGGGAAAGGAGATGTTCAAGTTCCGTTCAGCAAATGACTAATTAGGACAACCGCTATGTATCTTTAAAAATTCGTTCGTTTGGTTAAGCTAGGAACTTAATTAGAAATTTGGCTTAAACTATTATTCAGAAATAGTGGTAACCGCTACTCATAAATTTAGTTTAATGTTATAAAGGGTAACTATTAAGTTAATTATAATGTTTGGAATCACTTGTATTGAAATCGAAAAGATAGTTGCTGAGATATGGAAACGGGAAATAGTTAGAGAAAACTTTGAAGGAGGGCCCCGGAGGGGGGGGGGGGATGGCGAATGTTCAAGTGACCTTCAGCAAATAACTAATTAGGAGGATCACTATACATCTTTAAAGATTGATTCATTTGGTTAAGCTAGGAACTTACTTTGAATTTTGGCTTAGGCTATTATTCGGAAATACTGGTAATTGCTTTTTAGAAATACACCTTGAAGCAATGAATGCTGAGTTTTACGATAATTTAGTAAAAATGGAACTAAATGAAGAAGATCGGAACATTATTACTGAGATATTACTGAGAAACTGAGATTTAAAATAGCGGTATTCTGTATATAAAACAACAATTAAACGCTACGGGTTAAAATTGTTAAATGTAATTAGATCCCTACCCCTCGCCATTCCCGCAAATATATAACAAATAATCTGTTAAATAAAGTTTTCTGTAATAGTAGTCTCTATCATAATGTCCTGTTTTAAAAAAACCTTAAACCCATATAATTATAATGAATAAAAACGTGCCTGTAAATATCTTAAACAGGTGGCGTTTATGTAATTTGCCGTGAGTAGATGGCGCTGTATTAGCTTGGCTATATGCAGGTAACTACAATCAATGTTGGCACTATTTCGTTATAAGTCCTTATCTATGCATCGTTACTCTGATTTATTTAATGTGTTCTGAGAAGATATTCTACACAACCAACCAACCGATGAAAAAAAAGCGTATTTTTAATGAGAGTTCTTTGTCCATTTTAATTAATATTTCAGAAATAATTAAAATATTAAAATTCTGACACAATGTTGCACCAGAAGAGGGTTTGGACTACCTATATCTAAATTTCCAGCCTTCTAGGTAGGCTAGATTTTCCTAGCCATCGCCAACAGACACACACACAGAGCGAAACTTTCTTTTATTAGTATAGATAGTACAACCTACAAAGAAGAAATCACAAGAGATCGAAAAAAAATATTCTGTTTTAAACAGGTTTCCGTCTTATCTGGTATAATGGTACTCTATCCTTATAGGAGGGACACTGAATCTTTGACGTTTAAAACCAGATTTCTTTGCGGGCAAGTTCCGTTTTGATAGGGTTTACTGTTTTTGTATGTCCCGAGATTTTTCCCTGTCCCGTTTTTTTGGACACTGGACGAGGCAACACTCATCTAGACACATCTATACATAATCTATACGTAAGCATAAATAACCCTATAAGCGAAAGTTGTACGAAAATGTCTCGCAAAGTAATTACTCCATAGGAAAACACTGTAATCGCACCCAAAAATCCTTGTTTTTGCGCATATTCTTGATTAAAATTATTATACTTAACGTGCATTAACTGCTTTGTGGTAACATGTACATATTCCTTGTAAAAAATCCTTTAAAATGATACCAGTTGCTTGCATTTCGGTGAAGTATTAGCAGCGTTCTGATTACTTATTTAATAGCAACTAATCTAATGTCTTACACCATTTTGCCGTTTAATGCTTCAAATAAAAACTTTTTAAAATATTCTTGATTACGCAATTTTGCATCAAAAACTGAAGCTGAAAAAAAAAAAGAAAAGAAAAGAAAAGAATGATCTTGCACCACATCTGCAGCGCCTGTGTTCCTCTCCCCCCCCCCCCTCCAATCAACAAAATTCTTCCCCTCCCCTCACCCTGAAATCGAAGGAATTACAAATGAAATAATCAACTGTCACCGGTAACAGTTCAGAATAAATTTTTGTGTACTATAAATAGCTGAAATGGCCTTTAATATTAATAGGGAGGTTTACCTTCGGAGACCGGCTATAGGATCAACGTTGGTAGATCTCCCTCTTTTGCTTTCTTCAATTTAATTTCCTACTAGGGTAATGAATTATGAATACAAAAGTCCATCATTAATAGGGTGTAGACAACAAGCATTATTTATGTATATAATTTATTTATTAAAACAGAAATCCGGGGGTGCCTCTCTCCAACCAGACACTGGATATTTTTTTCATTTGTGATTAGTTGGGAATTTTCATTAACGTAGGTGTGTGTGTGGGGGGGGGGGGATTAGTATTATTTTATTGTAATGTAATTTTAAGTTAATTTTTTAAATTATGATATATAATTTAAAATAATTATGATATATAAATATATTAATGATATATCATAATTATTTTTAAAATTGCATGAGTATGATATAAATTAAAAATATTTTCTCCAGTTTGAAAAGGATTTTTATTAATATCTAAGGAAATCGAATAGAATATATCGATAGACTTATGACCGTGAAACTCGTACCTGTCTCTAACGGAGTCCTGCTTTAAACAGAAAATTTTCATGGTCCCGGCGAGAAGAATAGGAGGTGGAAATTTTCGTGAATTGGGACGGAGTGAGTAAGTGTGTGTGTGTGTGGGGGGGGGGGGGGGGGTATATTTTCAACCCTCCGTGGAAGATATTTTTTAAGCATTTAAATTTAAAAAGCGAAGCGCAAATGAAAATTATGTTCCACGGGCAGGGAGGGGAGGGGATGTGAGGGATGCAAAGTGCCCTGTAATTTTGGGAGGGATTTGCATCTCTAGACTAGGATTAAGCAGAAAATCTGAAATCGTTCGGGGGTGGGCCATCTCCTTTGGGAATCCCCCTTTTCCATGATTTAATCGCAGGATAGCAATACATATATGGCAATACGATGCACCTACTTCTCAGAGTGACAGTTGTAAAGCGCCTAGGATAGTATAGTCCACATTATAAAGAAATATTACTAAACATGTACAAACCATATAGTCAATTTAGTATTACATTTGCGTATCTCAAAATATTTCCAGTGGAAGGAACAAAAAAACCTTAATGATGCCCGCAATACAAAAGCATGCAAGCATAAAAAATTTGAAGGCAAAGCAGCCATTAATATATGGATTTTTATTTCTTTAAAAACTAATAGCAATCGCAAGAGAACTGTGAGAACTTTCTAAGAAATTCGTGCCATGGGCACCCTCAAGGAGAAGGGGGGGAGGGGCATTTGCCTCTATTTGGATCTACAAATGTAATTAGCTTTTTTTTTTTGATTACGCAAAAATAACACAATTCATTCCTCTCATATGGTTTAAAATAATTAAACATTACGAGACAAAGAAATGTCCAGCGTGAAAGACAAAGACACTGTTTTTACGTGTAAGGCCGATTTTAGTTCTGTTTTACTACTTCTTGCGTTCTTTTGTTAGAAAAAATAGCTGAATGCCCCCCCCCCCATCTATCGGCTAACGATATTTAATCCAGGCATCACTCCGGGAGGGTTTGTGTGTGTCTGGGGGGGGGGATATCGTGATATTTCGGGGGTGATTCTATTTCACGGAGAAGGAAAATTGTACAAAAATAGATTTTTTCTGTCAGATTCACAAACTCATATTTACTTTCTTCTATCTTTAGAAGAAGAAAGTATTGCAGTCATGAAAATTTTCGACTTACGGCTTTCGACAAATTTATACGTTTTAGAAGGGTCCTCATCTCGATTTAGCTGTTTTTAGAAAATGTCTGTCTGTCTGTATGTGACAAAAATTTTGTGGGCGATCTATCTCAAGATCTAATGCACGAAATAGAATAAAATTTTATATTCAGTTACACCAATTTAATCAAACTTCAGATTCAGTTACACCTTGACATAAGTTGTGGCTGATTAAGTTTTGGTTCATACCACCCAACAGGTGGCGCTGCTATGCTGCAATATTCACGATTTTCAAGATACTTATATCTCAAGAACTAATGCAGGGATTTTCACAAAACTTCAGATTCAGTTAGATGTTGACATAAGTCGTTGCTTAAAAGGTTTTGGTGTAAATCTCCCAACAGGTGGCACTGCTATGCTGCATTTATCAGGATTTACACGATTTTTGCGATAGTCATAAAAAGAAATAATGCACAGAATTTAATAAAATTTTAGATTCAGTTAGACCTTGTTATAATTTGGTGCTGATTCGCTATTGGTGTACATAGCCCAACAGATGGCGCTGCTATTTATCAGGACTTACACGATTTTAGAGATAGTCATAAAAAGAAATAATGCACAGAATTTAATAAAACTTTTGATTCAGTTAGACCTTGGTATAAAATGGTGCTGATTCGTTTTTGGTGTTAATCACTCAACAGGTGGCGCTGCTATACTACATTTTTCACGATTTCCGCAATAGCTCTGTATGAATAACAAATGGACGGATTTTCATCAAACTTCACATTCAGTTAGACGTTGGCATAAGTTGTTGCTACTTAGGTTTAGGTGTACATAGCCCAACAGATGTCACTGCTATGCTGCATTTTTCAGGATTTACAGGATTTTAGCGGTAATCTTATCTCAAATATTAATGTATGGAATTTCATCAAACTTCAGATTTAGTTAGACCTTGACATAAGTTGTGTGGCTAATTAAGTTTTGATGCATACCACCCAACAGGTGGCGCTGCTATGCTGCAATATTCACGATTTTCAAGATAGTTATATCTCAAGAACTAATGCAGGGATTTTCACCAAACTTCAGATTCAGTTAGACGTTGACATAAGCCGTTGATTATTATGTTTTGGTGTAAATCTCCATACAGGTGGCGCTGCTATGCTGCATTTATCAGGATTTACACGATTTTAGAGATAGTCAGAAGAAGAAATAATGCACAGAATTTAATAAAATTTTACATTCAGTTAGACCTTGGTATAAATTGATGCTGATTCGTTTTTGGTGTTTATCCCCCAACAGAGGTGGCGCTGCTATGCTGCGTTTTTCACTAGTTCCGCAATAGCTCTATCTCAAGAACTAACGTACGGATTTTCTTTAAACTTCAGATTCAGTTAGACGTTGACATAAATTGTTTCTGATTAGGTGTTGGGGCATACCGCCCAACAGGTGGCGCTGCTGTGCTGTATTTTTCATGATTTTCAAGATAGTTATATCTCAAGAACTAATGCAGGGATTTTCACCAAACTTCAGATTCAGTTAGACGTTGACATAAGCCGTTGATTATTATGTTTTGGTGTAAATCTCCATACAGGTGGCGCTGCTATGCTGCATTTATCAGGATTTACACGATTTTAGAGATAGTCAGAAGAAGAAATAATGCACAGAATTTAATAAAATTTTACATTCAGTTAGACCTTGGTATAAATTGATGCTGATTCGTTTTTGGTGTTTATCCCCCAACAGAGGTGGCGCTGCTATGCTGCGTTTTTCACTAGTTCCGCAATAGCTCTATCTCAAGAACTAACGTACGGATTTTCTTTAAACTTCAGATTCAGTTAGACGTTGACATAAATTGTTTCTGATTAGGTGTTGGGGCATACCGCCCAACAGGTGGCGCTGCTGTGCTGTATTTTTCATGATTTTCAAGATAGTTATATCTCAAGAACTAATGCATGGATTTTCCTTAAACTTCAGATTCAGTTAGACGTTGACATAAGTCGTTGCTTATTAGGATTTGGTTTAAATCTCCCCACAGGGGCGTTGCTATGTTGCATTTTTCAGGATTTTCACCATTTTAGCAATAGTCATATCTCATGAATTAATGCACAGAAATTAATAGAATTTTGATTCAGTTAGACCTTGATATAAATTGGTGCTGATTCGTTTTTGGTTTTAATTCCCCAACAAGGGGGCGCTGCTATTCTGCGTTTTTCACGATTTCCACAGTAGCTCTATCTCAAAAACTAATGCATGGAGTTTCATGAAACTTTCTGATTAGGTTTAGGTGTACATAGCTCAACAGGTGGCGCTGCTGTGCTGCATTTTTCCGGATTTACAGGACTTTAGCGAAAGTCTTATCTCAAGTATTAATGCATGGATTTTCATCAAACTTCAGATTCAGTTAGACCTTGACATAAGTTGGTGCTGATTAGGTTTTCGTGTAAATCCTATAATAGGTGGCACTGCTATGCTGTATTTTTTGGTTCTAAAATGCCTGATTGAAAATAATACGGTTTTTGAAATATTAACATGTATGAGATAGAAGAAAATTTTTTGGATTGGCACATCCGACTAGTTATTTTTAGAAATATGGATTTGGCAGGTTAAATTACTCAGAAGTATGAAATCGAATAGCGTGTTCCATTTCTCTACAAAAAAATGAACTTTCAGAACATGTTATCAAATTTGGGATTTTGAGCCAAAATTTTCGAATGTGGCAGTCCGAGAAAGATTGTCATGACACAGCCCTCACTTATAACTGAAGATGTTATACATATATCGGAAAATGTAAAATACTTTTCGATTTAAAATCACTTCAACAGTCATGACTGGCGATTTTATGTTTATGCGTATAAAAATTATCTGGAAAATGTGTCAAAGTTTCGCGTTGTCGCCCGGGGAATATATATTTTTTAATAAACGAAGGCTAATAGGATAAAGGAATACGCCTTTATTTCTTTTGATAAAAGAAAACACCACTTTGACAGGTTCAAAATTACGATTTTTTTTCTTTTGACACTTAAAATACTCCTTGTGCATACGAAAATTGTATTTTTACTTTCTTCTATCTTTAGAACAAGAAAGTATTGGATTCATGAAAATTTTCGACTTCCGGTTTTCAACCAATCTATATGTTTTAAAAGATCTTGAACACGATTTGACTGTTTGTAGAAAATGTCTGTCTGTATGTGACAAAAATTTTGTGGGCGCTCTATCTCACGAACTAATGCGCAGAATTTAATAAAACTTTAGATTCAGTTAGACCTTGATATAAAATTATGCTGATTAGGGTTTTGTGTATATCGACCTACAGGTGACGCTGCTATGCGATAATTTTCATTATTTCCGCCATAGCTCTATCTCAATAACTAATGCGCGGATTTTCAGCACACTTCAGATTCAGTTAGACGTTGACATAAGTTGTTCCTGATTAGGTTTTGGTACATACCGCCCGACAGGCATCGCTGCTATGCTGTATCATTCTTGATTTTCAAGATAGATATATCTCAAGCACTAATGCACCGATTTTCACCAAACTTCAGATTCAGTTAGACGTTGACATAAGTCGTCGCTTATTAGATATTGGTGTAAATCTACCTACAGGTGGCGCTGCTATGCTGCATTTTGCACGATTTCCCCCCAATACTTCTATCGCAAGAACTAATGCATGGATTTTCATCAAACTGAAATTCAGTTATCTGTTGTTGCTGATTAGGTTTTCGTGTAAATAGCCCAAAACACGTGGCGCGCTTTTCAGGATTTACACGATTTTAGCGATAGTCCTATCTCAAGAATTAATGCACGAATTTCATATTCTGTTATTCTGAAATATTGGCGAATCTGACTAGTTTTAGTTAGAAAATGATATCGAAAGTGAAAGGGTATAGTTGGAGTTAAAGTGCGGGAGTGTTTTAAAAGCGTTTTTTTTTTTGTTTGTTTGTTCGTTTTTTTTTTTCCTCAGAATAGAATTTTTAAAATCGGTGGACACCTTATTTATTATAAAAAAAAAAAAAGGTATTATGTGGTATAGAATGGTAAAATAATTTTTGATCAAATTTAAAGGTTGAAATGCGACGTTTCTCCAGTCCGGTTGATTTTTCTCTGCAGGTCGGATTCATTGTTAGAAAATTGTTCGTTTGAATTTGAGACCAACCTTAATCAAATTAGGTAATTACACTTATTACAGTTAACAACCTTGCATAGAGTTATTAAAAGTTCTGGTATATATTTTTTCCCGCGTGACACGAAAAAAGAACACTGTGGTTTAGATTGGATAAGACACTAATTTTGTTGCTTTTGGATGAGATTTGGTTGGTTAATTAAATTGTAACACGCGTAGTATATTGAAGCGAATAATGAAACATTATGGTGTGTAATGATTTTGTATTCAGGAAAGCGCGATATAAGGAGAGACTACTTTATTTTCCTATTTTTAATGTGTCAGTCCCTAAAAAATATATACAGGATTCCCCGGCTACACTTTTTTTATTCAGATTTCTCGATTAGCACCACTTGTTTTATTCATATTGCTCGATTAGCACCGCTTTTTTAAAATAAGATTATTCGCCTTGTTTTCATCCTATTTAATCTGTCATTAAATAAGGCGAATTTTACTATTTCAAAAAATTGGTGGCAATCAAGAAATATGAATTTAAAAAATAGTAGCGAACTGGTAACACTGAGCCCGTTCACACTTCAAAAATTCATAAAAAATAAATAAATTGTCGTATCGGTTACGGGTTGGCACCATAGACTTATTAAAACGTTGAAATTTTGTGGTAAAAGAAAAAAATGCATAGTAATGGCAATACAGTAATAGTAATACAGCATGCATAGTAATACAGTAAAACTTGTCAAAACGGAACCCGCCTATAACAGAATCTTGCCTCAAACTCATTTTTTTTTTTTGGTCTCAGTAAAATGAATACAATTGCAATTCACCGTGTACTAAGATATAAATCTGGTTTAAAAAGTAAAAGTCATTTTTTTAGAGTCCCATGCTATTCCACATTTTGCTTAATATAACTTCCTTTGAAATCGGCTAATAAACGATGTCATTTGAATGTGCAAGATAAGTTTTTACCTGCCCCCCCCCCCCCTGCTAAAAAAAAACATGTTATTTAATAAGGCGAATTTTACTATTTCAAAAAATTGGTGGCAATCAAGAAATTTGAATTTTTTTCCAAAAAAGTAGCGAACTGGCAACACCGAGTCCGTTCACACACTTAAAAAATTAATGAAAAATTAATAAACTGTCGTATCGGTTAAGGGTTGTGTGGTTGGCACCATAGACTTGCCAGAGTCGAAATTTTGTGGAAAAAGAAGTTTAAAGATTTCAAATTTCAAACATTCATAAAAAATGAATAGATTGTCGTACCAGAATGCGGTTTGCACCGTAACACTTTTCAAACAGTGGGAATTTTTGTAGCAATAGAAAAACCATAATTCAAAGTGACTAATAAGTCCGTTCACATTTAAAAAATTCGTGAAAATTTAACGTTTTCGTATCATAGCGCGATTTTCACCATAAAACTTGTCAAACAGTCGGAATTTTTGTGACAAAGAAAATTTGTAGTATTTTTTCCCCTTTTCTTCAAAATATCCGACTCTTTGACAAGTCTTCTGGTTCAATACGATAATTTGTCCATTTTTTCTGAATTTTTCAAATGCTAACGGACTAATGAAACACCCTTATGTGGTCTAGGATAAACAAGATGACTATATCTTCTGTTATAGACCAGAAGATATAGTCGCAATTCGTAGCAATTGTGATCATTTTACAAAAGCAGTAAATAATAACACAGAGAACCTCTGAAAATAAAACCTGTATAACGGAATCCTATTTTAAACGGAAAATTTTCATGGTTCCTGCGAAAACAGTAGCGTACAATCTTATCTGCTAAGACGGAAACCTGTCTAAAACGGATATTTTCTCCGGTCCCTTAGACTTTCGTGTTGACAGGTTATACTGTCTAGTTAAATTTTTTTATACGTGTCTCTATAGAAAAGATAATATAATGATGACTATTTTTGAAACAAAATGTAGTTATGTGTACTTTAACAGCATATCAAAATGTCAACTTTTAAGCAAGTTAGATTCTCAGAAAGATATACTATACATACCACTTTTGGTTCCTAATAAAATTTGATACCAGACTAGAAAAAAACAAACAAAAAAAAAATCAGTAAAATCAACTGAAACGGAATCCATAGGAACCGAAGAAAAATGCCATTGTAGGCAGGTTTTCATCTTCGGAGGTATAAATGTATTAATATACTTTTTCAGCCCGAACCATGAAGTTTTTCCGTTTAAAGAAGAATTTTCGCATAGACAGGTTCCGTTTTCACAGGTTTTCCAGTATTAAAAATCATGCATAAAATTTATGCATAGAAATACAGTAAAACTTTCCAAAATAGAACCTGGCTATAACGGTATCCTGTTTTAAACTGAAAACTTTTTGTGGTCCCAGCAATAAAATTACAATTGCAATACATCGTGTACTGTCTAAAAAGTCATTTTTCTAAGAGTCCCTTGCGATTTCATCTTAACATTATTTTTCTGTACTGTACTTACTGTATTGTAGAAGAAAAGAAATAATCGTCGGATTAACAATCTCTTTTCTTTGAAATAAAATAGTAAATGATCTCATTTTTATAAGTGAAGTAAATCCCCCCCTCCTCCCCCCCCCCCCCCCAAAAAAAAAGAAAAAAACTGTAAAAAGGATCAAAACAAGAGAAAGTTTTATGGATTATTTGTGAAAACTTTTATAATTAGATACAATTTTTGGTTATCATTATTTACTGTCATTTAGTCAACTAAAATAGTGCATATTCCTCATTTTATCAGATAATCAATGAGTATTAACGTATTTTTTTTTACTTGCCTTTTATGCAATCAATAAACAGCGGCGCATGAAAGGGGGGGGGGAGCTCAAGCCCTCCCCATCCAAATAAAGACATTTTAAAATGTCACATGACCTATTCCAAAATTTAACATGTTTGGTAATTCAACTGTGTACATTAAGAAGCACTATACCTATTGATTGCATTCAAAGCTTAATTTCTAAGAAAAAAGTACCGGACCCCTGATATTCTCCAGTACTAACACCCGTGGAATACCTTCCCCCTGCCCTCTATTCACCGCCACTCCAATCTGCATATTCATATTTCATACATTATTTTCAAAATTTATAGCAGTGTTTTTTCATTTAGCAAAATAAAAATTTTAAATACACCATTCTGCGTATACTTAGCTATCAACGATTCCACTTTTTAGTTTTTATTACTTTCAAATAGAAACCTTTGTCCAATCTTAATGTTAATTAACCCCAGAATTCTGCAATTAAATAAGCTGAGGATTATGATTCGGAAATAGTGTTAACACAAAAAAGAAAAACTTCGCATCTATGCATATATAAATATAAATAACGAATGGACAAATTACCATAAACATTCATAAGAAAAATTTTCAGACAATCTTATGCGCCAAGAAATTATTATTATTATTATTATTAATCAAGCAGCAATTTCTGGGAAAGAACCTCATTTTGTGGTAGACTCTGGTGAGCTTCGACTAGCATTCAAAAATATTCACTGAAATAAAGAAGCTCTTAGCATCGGCGCAAATTAAGCACTGATTGTATGTCATTTGACATTCTTCTTTATAATTTAAGCTGACAGTACATTAAAAAAAATATTTTACTTATTTAATTATTTATGACATTAAAAAAAATAAATATTATTATTTTTAAAATGTATAGATGAAAGATGCTTATTTAAACAATGCTCGTATATTTAATATCTCACGTAGAAATAATTACTACTTACAGAATTGAAAAGAGAAACATTTGTTCAGAAACCAAGCAATTAAGCCCTTAAATCAAAAATCAATGTTAATAAATTAAAAAAATGAGTAAGTTTTTATTTAATTCTTACTCATGTGTTTACACAATATTAGGCAAATAGATTTAATTTTCTTAAAACAAAATTTCGTGGTATAGCATACAATTAGGATTATTGTAGACTGCAAAATGCGGGATACAGAAACATAAACCAAATATTTTATTACAACTGTCAGGGATCTGTTTAGAAAAAGAAAATCGAACTGAAAGCAAATTCATTGTTCGATCTTTTGAGTGACGCCATATCAACAAGTCATCAGACATAAATCTGCAAATAAAACTAGAATAGAAAAAAAACTATTTCTGTTTACTCTTTATTCTGATCAAAATAGCATTAAAATGATTTGAAATAGAATACGCAATTTTTAAAAAGGAAAAGGTTTTTTTTTTTTTTTTTTTTTTCTTCTTATACATGAATAAATAAAATTTTGGAATTTAAGACAGATTGAGCTCGAGCCTGGCCAAACCCGAAGACTTCTGTATTATTATTCTATATACCCGAAGAACTTCTATATTATAATACAAAAATATTGATTTTGTGATAATGACATCAAAAGAGTAGTTTCATAGTGTAGAATTCAGATGTTTTTCTCCGGGAGGGATTTCTGTGGCTCCGGGGGGAGGGGGGGCATTATAGAGTTCCAGGGAAGGAATTGCACTTTTTGACCATTAAAAAGCATAAAATCTCAAATTTTCCGAGGGGGGGAGGACATTTCAATGAGAATTCCCCGCCATGGAGAAAAATGCCTGAATTCAACAGCGTTACCATTGCATGTATGGATGCTCTAAGAATGTTTGTTTTATGAAAGCTTTTTATTGTAAGAGGGAAGTTAGCTGTATTCAACCCCTCGTTGTCTCTTAACCTGTAGCTTACGGGAAATGAATACTTTAAATATCCTCTGATTACGGGAAAAACTTGACCGTTTCATCCCCCTTTCTTCAGAAGCATCACACCCCAGGTGATGGTAGAACATCTGGAATCATTAGGCGCGTCCGCTAACGACTTTCAATCGTGAGAAATTTCGGGATTTACTTTTTCCTAAAGGAAACCTTTTTATCTGTCAAAAGTAATAGCTTATCGTTATAAATAAGGTTTAAATGTTATACGGATATGAAAATTGCACTTTTTTTCTGTGAAGTCATTAAATTCAAAGGATTAGGTTTTGAAATAATTGAGTGATGTCTCTTAAAAATAAGCAGAAAAACACTTACAATGAACGTTTAAATAGTGGTTTATATTTTGAAAAGGAGAATATAAAAGAAAATGTTATGTTACAAGCAAAAAAAAAAAAAATAATAAAAATAAAAGAAGAATTTTTTATGCTAATATAAAAATACTTTATTTAAAAATAGCTTTAAACTTTCAGATACTTTAAAAAATTAAATAAGCAAATAAAAAATAATTTCCTTAAATAAACATTTATTTTCTTTTTATCATGATTCAGATTATCAGAAAAAATAAATTCCATGATAAGAAAAATGTAAAAATAAATGTATGGGTATCGCAACAAAGAACAGTAAGGAAAAATAAAGTTTTATCCAACAGAATTAGTGTTCCCAATAAGGCATTAACTTTTTTCATTCAGAAATAAACTTACACTTCCAGTGTTTTATAATTTATTTTGTACTTAAATTAGCGAAAATTCGGAAATAGTGACAGAAATCTGAATAAAAACAATTAAACTGATGTGATAAGCAAAACATTTACATACTCATTTTATAACACAAACAACTAGGCACAATACTATTTTAAAATAGCTGTAAACTTTCAGATACACTTAAAAATTAAATAAGTAATACAAAAATAATTTATTTAAAAAAAAGTTTTTTCTTTTCTCGTTACAATTTAGATTATAACTAAAAAAAAAAAAAAAAAAAAAAAAAAAAAAAATTAGAAGAAAAAGGTAGAAATAAATACATAGAAATCGGTATAAACAGTAAAGAAGAATAAAGTTATATGCAACGGGTTTGGTGTTAACAGTTGGGCATTTACTTTTTAAATTAAAAAATAAACCGCTATTTCCAAATTGTATTATAATTTATGTTGTACTTAAATTAGTCGAATATTACTATACAGAAATAATAGTAGAAATCTGAATAAAAATATTAAGCAAATGTTATAAGTAAAATAAGAAAAAAAATTGTATGCTAATACAAAAATACTTTATGTAATAATAGCTCCAAGCATTCAGATACATTTAAAAATTAAATAAGTTTAATAAAAATAATTTCCTTAAATAAGCATTTCTTTTTCAATGTGCAAAAAATGAGAGAATATAACTAAAAAATACCTAGCTCCTCTAAAATGATGGTCGGTTGGTTAGTTGATTTATGACGGCCGATTATTTACACAAGGGATACAGGCCCTAGGGGGGATGGCATCAGTGGGGGTCTTTCTAAGGGATCATAACCCGTATTTACGCCAAGGTTCGAAGAAAACCACGGAAAACTCCGAACGGTTAGGTCGACGAGCGTGACAGGGGTTTGAACCCAGGACCTCCCGTCTACCAGCTTCTTTGAGAGCAGAACCTCTCAGCCACTAGTGGGGCCTCCTCTAAACTAAATGTTATTACACACACACACACACACATGTATATATATATATATATATACCGTAATTTCCGGCGTATAATCCGCAGCTCAAAGAGTCGTTTTTCGTCCCAGAAATTTTATTCAATAATTGTAGTTAAATATTTACAGCGATCTTTTAAGTTACATTTTATAAAATAATATTTCTGGGTCGAAAAACGACTCTTTGAGCTGCGGATTATACGCCGGAAATTACGGTATATATATATATATATATATATATATATATATATATATATATATATATATATACATATATATATATATATAACTTTTAAGGATTAAAAAAAAAACTAAACATGTACATTTTACGTGTGTGCTGTGTATTTTCTAACAACTCAATACTATATTTCCCGTACGTGGAATTTAAAACCGCTGTGTTGAAATTAAATTATGCCTTGCTAATTTATGAAATGTGCTTTTTTGATTTTGAGTCTCTCTAATTTTAATGCCCCCCCCCCCCCCAAACAACCTTAGAATAATAATACTAAAGCAAGCAATAACACTAGAGAAATCATATAGAAAATATCTGGGAGTAAAGTTCATTTTTCTCGAGAATTACTGAAACGATTTAAAAGAAATTGCTTTTCATATTTTTGACGTTTATTAAACAATAAATGGTCATTCGGCAATAAATGAAATTAAACAGTGCAATAGGTGTACGATTTCACAAACTAAACATTCTACTTTATTTTGAATGTGGTTCTCAAATGTTCTGCTGAACAACGCAAAACTTTCTGACGCATTTTTAAACGCAAAATCATAAAATTTGCAGGCCTGACTGTTGAAGCAATTGGAATCGAAATGAGTTTTTAATTTTTTGATAAATAAATTAGTTGTCGTGTTATAAGCGATTCGTGTCACGTGACAACAGGTTTTTCTCCTTTCGTGCGATGAAGAATCAGGAATTTGGTTCAAAACGCGGACTTTGACAGTGTTTTATAAAAGATCTTCTGCCTTTACCAAAAAATGGAAAACGTGTTTCGATTGCAAAGTTTCTGAATAACAACATCTGCCTGTTTCATGCGTTTCTGAACAAAAATGAATTTAAAAATGTATCTGATAGTAGGCCCTTTGTATTTGAGAACAGCTTTAATTAACTTTGTTGAAAATGAATGAATTTTGAGAGACAATCCTTATTTATATATAAGTATAATACAAAGTTTAATAAACATAATACTAAGTATATAATAAGTATAATACCTAAGTATAATACAAAATAAAAATAATATAAAGTATTGAATTAGCTTCAGAAGTTTCCGAGAAAAAAGTACGGCAATAACAATTGTTTTCCGAAACGATTTTGGAACAGCTATTGCCTCTTTGAACATAGCAGAAAAATGCTTAGGACTTACATTTGTACGACATTTATATTTGTTTATAATCATATGTTTAAAAAATATATAAATAACAATTAATGTAACTTGTATTATTTTTTGCAATAACTTCAATTACTTTTTTTTTTGAATCAGATGATTGCGGAGTAAATTAGTTGTAAATATCGTTAGAATTTCATTACTTATTAATATCATTCTGAAACAGACAAAGTTCAATTCCATGCAAAGAGTATAAAACATGATTATTAATAATCTGTGTGCGAGCATAAAACTAACTATTTTCTACTGTGTAAAAGTAATTAATTTTACAAAAAAAATTATACATAAAAATTTTACGAAAATAACAGTATTTTTGTTAGGTAGTAATATATAAAATAATTTCATTTTTGTTGAGTTCAATAAATAAAGTTACGTATATTATTTTAAGATATCTAGTGTACTATTGTCGAAATAAAAAAACCCCGCAATACTTAATATTCTAAGAAGAAAAACTTAATCAAAATCAGCGATACTAAAATAATAAAACAATTTACTGAAAATAATCTATTCTCTTCATATTGATATCACAAACAAAAATTATCTTCCACTAATTTGGAGAGTGAGGTAGAAACAGCTTCAAATCGTGCGCTTGAACAATGTTTACTTTCTTTGCTGCATAAGTTTTCCCTGTATTTTCCTATGATAACTAATATATTCCCTATAGAATTTCCCTTCTCCAATACCCAATGAGACCCCCGTTGAGTCAAACGCTATTAAGGATTTCCTGCACTCCATCTTTGAGGGGTGGAAATATTCGGGATGACGATAATCCCAACCCCGTATTTTTCAACAGTCTTTTTCTTGGGAATACGGTAATCCCACCGTAAGCAAAAGGTTAATATGACGATTGTAAGTCTATACAACTTTAATTATATTAAGCTTCTAATAATAGTCTTTCTTTTAAATGTTTTTAAAACAGAGCAAATTAGGTTGGTGGGTAGCTCGTATAGGGAGGGCAGAGTGCCCCAGTAGACACACCATATATATAAAGCAAACGGAACCTGCCTATTAACGAAATCCGAGCATCCTGCCTTAAACGGAAAAAATCTTTGGTTTCGGAAAAAACCCTGCCAATAAAAAAGTTGTTTAAAATGGAATTTTACACCAGTCTTTTGCAATTCTGTTTTAGCATGTTTTACTGTATAACCCGGAAAAAAAATTCGATACCTCCCTTCCTATCCCGAAAAAAAATCCTGAATATGCTACTGATTAAAATAACCTGTTGTTAAAAAAAAAAAAAAAAAAAAAAAAAAAAGTCTCGTACGTTTTTAATAATAAAAAATAAATATCCTTAAAAGGTCCGACATTTTAAAAACTGGAAACAAACATAATTTTACGAATATTATCTGAAAGACCAAAATTTTATGCCCTTTCGTATGCATTCATTTTTACTATATATAGGACGTTGAAATTTCACAAAAATCTAAACAGTCATATAACTTCCGTTGCTTAACGTTACACAAAACAGCAATATCTCGAAAAAATTCTACGTATTTCACCAAAAAATATGTGACGATTCATTTTCAAAAAGATGGAGTAGATTGATTGAAAATTGGCAAAGCTAGAGAGTGTCTTCTGATTTTGAAAATTGCTCTTCTGGGGAAAGAAACTGCACTCAGTTTCCCTTACTAATTACTTCCTGTGGCGCGTTCTACTTCTATAACTCCACAATTTCCATTTCACTTTCTATATCGATTTCTAATTAATAACAAGAACGAAAAATCATGCGTCAAGCATAGATTATGTAACATATCCCAACACTTCCAAAATACTTTTACAAAAAATATCCGGTTTCTTTTGATGAGCTTTGTATATGGTCTATGGATTTGCATATATACTATACATAGAATGTTAAATGTTAATTTAGTTAGGAAACACATAGAACAATTTAAAATTCCCCTTCTGGAATTTCCGCCAATAAACGGAAATGTACTCGAGATCTTTTGTGCTGCCCTTGTATGTGATCGGTGCAATTTCTACACACTAACTAGGTGAAAAATGAGTTAAATTTAAAAACGCGTTCCGCAACTGAAAACGCACTTGCAGCAATTATGGTTAACCGACAATACTTTAACCGAATTATTTTGCGTGTCCCTGTAAATGAACGATAAATGCTATACACACAATATTCTGTAGTAAAGCCTCTTGTAATGCACCTTATAGTTATATAGGGGAAGATCGGGTAACCCCGGACACTTGAATAAATTGCTAATAAAAATCAAATGAATGAAATTTCTGTCTTTATTTTATACTTAAAATAAAATTACGAACTTCTTTAATGATTTTATTTAAACAGTGCTAATAATATCGAATTATTTAACGAAATAGACTGAAAATAGTTTGGCCTTATTTTTTTAGAGTCACAAGAAACGGCTTGTAGCCTCGGGCATATTAATCAATGGTGTCCCAGCCGTTTTTTGGCCTTACAAACATCACAATTATAATAAAAATCCGATGCATCTATATAAACACAATCTTCATGGGCCCCGTCTTTGCATTCCTGGCACTGAATCCAGTTTTCTTCAAATGTTTATCCGCATAGGATGCATTCTGTCTCGAATGCAACGATAATTTATTGACGAAAACAAAATACTCACTCACAACTAACTTACTCGGCGCTCACGTCGCAATTAAACTGTATTTGTTTCGACTCTAGAGGGCGTTCATTTACAATAACTATTTACGCAACACTTTGAATTTCTTAGAAATTGAAATGTCCGCGGGTATCCGATCTTCCCCTATATCAATTTCCAATGGTTTGAAATGGTGAAGCATTATAATTTAATAAAAGAGAAAACGATTTTTCACCATTGACCGTAACCTTGCCATAAATACGGGTTAGGATCCCTTAGAAAGACCCCCCATGGAGGGCATATCCCCCTTAGGGCCTATATCCCGTGTGTAGATAATCGGCTGTCATAAATCAACCAACCCCATTGACCGTAATGTAACGGAATTCGTTTGAGAGTAAGCCTCTTGTTGTGCACCTCGGTACAAATGCATTTATCAAATTCAATATTTTTGAAATAGTGTAAAATCATTAAAATAAACCACAAATGAGTTTTCCCCATAGAGCGTAATGTAACGGAATTCTTTTGAGTGTCCCTGTAAATGAACTATAAGTGCTACAAACTTAATTTTCCATACTGAACATGTCATAGTAAACCTCAATAACATATATCAATTGCATGACATGCAATCCGATCCTATTTACATGAGTTAGAACACGGGCAGTCTAGAGCAGACAGACAAACCGATTTCATAAACACTTTTCAACATTGTTGGAAAGTGTTACAAATATTGTTTTCGTGTGTGTATAATGACGTTTTTTCTTTTTTTAAATTCTGAATCGATCAAAGTAGTGTTACTTCTTAATCTGATTGATTTCTTTATTTTACATGTAATTTTCTCTATCATAATACAAACCTGTTTTATTTATTAGTTTTCAATGAAACGATTTATATGAAAATAAGTTAGTCTGTTATTTATTGGTGATAATACTTGGGTCATCTTTTTTTCACAGAAAACGTTTCAAGAATTTGTCTGTATGGCACTTATTATTTCCCTGTAACTTTCGGAAAAATTTTCCGATCATTGTTAAATTTTAGTGCATTTTGAATAATTTATATCGAAAATGTCTATTACAACAAAAATAGTTTTCTATGGTATTATTTAAAAAAATATATATTATATGACTGGTTTTATGTTTTCTTTTTTTTTTTTTTCAAAATAGTTCTAATAACTTCTGAACGTTAATAAAAAAAAATGTCAATTAGCTTTGTGTATATTTTTTTCTTGTTATCGTTTTAGCTTTAGAGCATTATTAGAGATCATTGTTTTGAGTCAAATTGTTATCTGGCGCTGCTTAAATACATTTCGTAGATATTAAACTTTACTGACTAGATCGATATAATCGGTAATGAATATATATTTTTTTATGTTGGTACTTCTTGGTACCATTTATCGATTAAGTAATCTACGATTAATATTAAGAGCTCGAAAATGAAAGATGCTTTTAATGACGTGAATGATAGAGGAATCGGGTGGGAAGTTAGGTAAAGTAACATGTTAAGGTTTCACACTTTTAACGTTTTCATTCAAATTAAATTGATAAAACCAATTCAAATTTGGCTATATTTTCAATATTTTAAATTTCTATTTAAAATCTTTAAACGAAAAAATTTTCCAAATGCATCGTAAACTATAATACTGTAAAAGTAAAATAATAAAATTGTAAGCAAATAAATTGTATACTATCCAGCAAATTCATTTTCTAATGTAGTAAAACTTTTCTATAACGGAAAAATTGGACGATCCCACCAAAAAGCAATTTTACCTCCCATGACGGAGACAACCAGTCTAAAACGGTATTTTTTGCTTATCGTTTGCGTTTCCGTTTTAGCAGATTTATATTATACTTATATGACGGGGGAGGGGCTCTTTTTGTGGTCCTGGATTTCATCTGGATCCAATGAATCAAAAAGTACGTTAATATATATATATATATATAATTTTCTGGTCCTTGCACTTGAATAGGAATTTTTGAAATTTTGGATTTTTAATAAAATAGCGGACTGTCAAATTTAATGTATCAGTTTACAACAAAAAATCCAATTTTGTTTTCTTTAAAAAAGCACGAAGGAAATTTAAACACGAATCACAAAAAAGCATCAGCCAAGGACTACAAAAATATAAATTTTCATCCAAGGGAAAAAAAAGGGAGGGAGGGGGGATCGTCCGTTGCTGATAAAAATATTATTTCGAGAAAATCACGTTTAAAGTTTTGCAACAAACATCGCTCGCTCGTGCACTGTGCGACAACAATTACTATTCCTTCTATATGTGTTTAAATTTTTAAAATCGGTTTCGAAAGAACATTTATAAAACGTCAAACATTCAGAAAATGCAATAAAAAGCTCATTTTTTACAGCCGAAAAACTCCCGTCTCGCTTTGAGTTGTTTGATAAACTTTTCAACTTGTTCTAGGTAATTTTTCTGCGTTTGTGGTCGTTTGTTCAATAAAGAGGCAATGAATTGAAAGAAAACATGGGACAGGGACAAAAAGCGAGACAGCATAGCTTCTAAATTGGAACATACAAATACAGTAAACTCTAATAAAACGAAACCTGTCTATAACGGAATTCCGTTTTAAACGTTAAAATTTCATTGTCCCTACGGTGTAAAGAATACCATACAATATATCTAATAAGACGAAAACCTGTTTAAAACGGAATTTTTGTCCGGTCCATTGCGTTTTAGTCTTACCAGATTTTCCTATACTAAATAAACAAAACAATCTTATACAATAAAACCCGTGAAAGCGGAATCGCTAGGACAATGAAATTTTTCCTTTTAAAACACTATTTCGTTATAGACAGGCCCGTTTTCTGAGGGTTTTCTGAAAAAAACTACAATAAAATATGTGGAAATAGAATCGTTATGAACGCTAAAAGATTCCGTTTTAGACAGGATTCTGTCTAGGCAGGTAGATTTGTAAGATATTCCTTCCAAATGTATTATAATTTTTTTTCGTTATAGACAGGTTTTGTCTTTATGGGTCTTATTGTATTAAGTTCTAGTGGATGCAGACTAACGAATAGTATTCAGGTACGAAAAGAAATTAAAGAGAATTTGTGAACACGAACCTGCAACACACTGATACACCATTGGGTGGAGGTCGACCGCGTTCAAACAGATGGCGCTGTTGGTCAACATCACAAAAGTTGGGTCGCCATCTGCGCAGGCGCTGCAACAGCGCCATCTGCTGGATTGCGGTCGACCTCTACCCAATGGTGTATCGGTGTCTTGCACGTTTGCGTTCACCTGCTGTGTCGTCTTTCACCCATAGTCGTTCAACGCTTCGTCCGTATGCAAGCCCTGATTTTTTCTTGGAAGGCTTTTTGAAGCTTATAAAGCGGTATGACAAATGTCTCAATGTACTTGGTACTTATGTGGAAAAATAAAGTTATGTTTTATTTTTAATGTCTCATTACATTTTTTGTCTTTCATACACACCTCTGTCCACAGTCGCCAAGGGAAACTTATTTTCCGACTGCCCCTCGTATTATCAGAGCCCGAGCTTAACAACGAAAGTATGCAATAGAAAATGGTAAATAACACTTTCAAACTGTTTCAAAATTATTTTTTTTCATTTAAAAATATCTTCTTACCTAGGAATAAGTATTAATCCTAAATACTCCCTCGTGACAAACGTTTTGTGATTTTCGTGTCTCTGAAAATTTGTTTAAAATAGCAAATCTGTTATTTTTGCCCAACCATTGGCAGAAATCTTCAAACGCCTCTATTCTTATTCTTTTAAAATATCATGGTACAACTAAGGCGGAAAGACAAGAGTTATTTTTTCTAGTCTTTCTGAAAAAGGACTTGAAACAGAAATAGAGGATAGACAAGGGTTATCCCACGGCTTCTTTAAGTTACTAACACTGATCTATCCAAGGTTTCATAATCAGATAGAATATTTCTATTTCTATTCCATCAATAACAATTCAATTCCCTTTCATACTGATTTTTAAGGAATTGTAAAACACTTTAAGAAACTTAGAATACATTCTTGTTTCTCAAATAGCAAGTTTTCTTTTTTCTTTTTACCTTCTTCTATCTTTACAACAAAGTATTGGATTCGTGAAAAATTTTAGCTTCCAGTTTTTGACGGGTTTATACGTTTTAGATGGTCCGGAATGCGATTTGACTGTTTTTAGAAAATGTCTTGTCTGTGAATCTGTCTGTCTGTATGTAACACAAATTTTGTGGGTGCTCTATCCCAAGAACTAATGCACGGAATTTAATAAAATTTTAGAATCAGTTAGACCTTGATATAAATGGGTGCTGAATAGTTTTGGTGTAAATCGCCCAACAGGTGGCGCTGCTATACTGGATTTTTCACGATTTGTGCAATACTTTATCTCAAGAACTTTTGCACGGATTTTCATCAAACTTCAGATTCAGAAAACTTGTTGCTGATTAGGGTTTGGTGTAAATCGTCCAACAGGTGGGGCTGATATGCTGCATTTTTCAGGTGTTGGTGTTATTCATGACGGCCTATTATCTACACGAGGGAAATAGGCCCGAGGGGGAGGAGTGTCCTCCATGGGGGTCTTTCTAAGGGCTCCTAACGCGTATTTACGCAAGATTATCCACGGTTCCACGAAAACCACCGGAAAACTCCCAATGGTTAGGCCAACGGACGCGATTGGGTTCGAACCCAGCACCTACCATACCATCTACCAGCTCTGAGAGCATAACCTCTCGATCACTGGTAGGGCCATTTTTCTGGATTTACACGATTTTAGCGATGGTCATGTCTCAAGGACTAATCTATTGCAAAATGGTCTGAAAATGGTTTAAAAATAGATTCAATACCTCAAACGCCGGCCGATTTTTGGGAAGATCTATATACAGTTCTTGTGACAGTGGTCTCTATTTGTGATCCGAAGCATTTTCAGACAGTAGCTCTAACCTATGTATGCCCCATGGGATCTCAGTCGGAAGTGTCGTTTGTGAGTTATTGTGTTCACACACGCACATACGCAAATCATGCTTATAATACTTTCCTGTTACTATGTGTTTGGAATGTAATTATACTCGAATTCAGATTTTTGTTATAACTTTAATGATAATACTTTAACGTAATTTGAAATAGACTGAATTTTCTGTGAGTGAAATTTAAGGATATCGCGAGAAATGCTAGAAGTGGCTACCATCCTTGTCCAAACAGCGCTGAAGTAAACGCTCCCTAATTTCATAGGGGCTGTACTATTTGATACACATGCGCGAGATCAATGAGCTCAAACCTCTTACAATACCTAACAAAAGTGTAGCGACATAATTTTGCCGGTGATTTCAATTTTTCTCCTAGAATTTTCCGAAGCGTTTCCAGAGAAATCTACCACAAATATTTAATTTTTAATTTTTGTAAATAGTGGTCGATTAAATATAATAATAGTCGCCAGTCCTGGCTGGTAAAGAAAAGTTAAAGTAATTTTTAAATGTCGGGTAAGCCCGCTGTTATAATCTGTCATAATAATATCTGTCATGTAGACTAAATGCGATATTAAAAAAAAAAAAAATAAATAAAATTAAACATGTTGTATGTACACCTTCAAAATGTTAAAATATGCCAATATTTCCATAATTGGATTTTTACCATGTTTCAATACGTACCTCAAGCTTATATATATACTATTCTCTATTACTCATATTGATACTCTCTTTGTATTATTCTCAAACATTTGAAAAATCCGTTATGACGACAGATTAATTTTCTTTTTAATTCTCTAATGACGTCATATTAAGCTGCTTTCTGTACTTGCACATACTCATACTCCTTGTATTATTGAGAAATGTTTGAAAATTTCCGTTTATTACCAATAGGACGTCCTATTAATCTTTTTTTCAATGCGTGAAACTTTCTATTTCATTTTCATTTTTCACGTGAAATCTTTCACTAGAAAATTAATTATTGTAGAAAGAATTTTATTGTGGATTTTTAATGGTTGGCAACTGCTATAACGAAAAAGGTTTAAATTTAATAGGAAAAGGCTGTTAGATTTTTGGTCTTTTATCTCTATTTATTGAAATAATACGATTTTTTCAAATTATATGATTTTGAGCTTCATAGCAGGTATTCAACTATAAGTACACAAAATTTCATGCCTGTAAATTAAATAGTTTCTGAGAACCGGCTCTCTGTGACGGACAGACAACGAAGCGGGAGTAATAGGGTTTCGTGAGATGAACGAAACCCTAATAAATGAAGTAAAATGCTTAATAATACTTCCTCTGCAAAGCATAAACGGGGGAAAGTTAATTGAAAACCACTATTTATTTACGGAACTCTGTCTTACACATTTTGAATGCTATTACGGCAGGAAGATGGCGCCTATTCTTGGAAATAAACCCAATGATCTCATCTCGTATTTAAGAAAATAATCTAGCACAGCGTCAAGTAACTCCGATTTTTCTGCTTCCTCACTTATGCTCCCGTTATCAGTTTTGCCAACTTGGCCCCTTTTTTTATTAAAAAAAAATCTTTCTACCAGAATATTTGTATGGTTATATATATATATATATATATATAAAACCACAAAATGTCTTATTAAA
Source organism: Maratus michaelseni (assembly GCA_963931845.1). Classification (NCBI taxonomy): domain Eukaryota; kingdom Metazoa; phylum Arthropoda; class Arachnida; order Araneae; family Salticidae; genus Maratus; species Maratus michaelseni. Next base: position 20,698,566 of record OZ007586.1, read on the forward strand.
TAAAAGAAAAATTGCTACACACGTGCTATTAGCATAATAAAGCGGTACTGTCCTCCTCGCATAAAGTTCTATTTTTTAACCCACAAATGCAGCAAAATTCACTTCGGCGGCGTTTCTATTATGTAGAAGAAAATTTGTGAAATGAGTGACATTTTTATGGGTCATTTTTAATCTAAAGTAAGAATTGGGCCTAAAAAGACGCTTCTAAAACAGTCCGTCTGCTACTTTTTTTCAAATAATAATTATTTAATCTGTCAGAAAATATTTCTATTTGAAAACTTGGTAGCAATGTAGGAAAATTGAATTTAGAAAAAATAGCGGACAGGCAACATTTTTTTTTTTTTTTGTTTCATGGTGTTTCGGAAAGATGAGGCAGTGCTCGGGTTGCAGAACCTTATCCTAAGCTAAGCTAATGCTGCTGTTAAATACTGACACCAGAGACCAGACCTTCCTTCGTTAGAAAGAAGCGGTTGTCACGATACATTTGACATTAATGCGAGAGATCGATGGGCCAAGACACACAATACCTAATAACACTCACAATACCTAATAAATGTAGCGATATAATTTTACCGGTGGCTAAAGGATTTTTGTTTTCCTGGTAGAATTATTCAATTAACGTCTTCAATTTTTGGGTAAAATTATTTAATTTGTTTCTCAATTATTAGTTTATCAAAAATATAATATAATGTTATCATGCATTGATCGAATTTAAACAAATTAAAGGTTAGGCACCTACAAATCTAAAAAGGGTTTAGCCAGGTTTCCTATTAAAATATGCCCTTGAGTCAACCAGATCGAGTCCTACATGAATCGATAGCCCTTCAATAGAGATGCGTTTTTGCCAAGTTTGAAGCATATATCTCAAACCCATGGGCAGTTATGACTTTATGTGCGTTTTGGAAAAAAGTACATTGTGAAGAAAGTAGTGATCGAATTTACCCGAAAAAATTCAGGGATGTGTAATATTAAAATACAAATAGTGGATATTATTTTCAGATTATTTTCTGAAAAATAGCCAGTTTTATAAAAAATTTCTTGTTTTTAATTTAACTTTTTAATTAAGAATATATCTAAATTTTTGAGTGACCACCTTCATATTTTTACCAAAAATACTACGAGGTATGATGTATATTTGGTGTGAGTTTCAACTCTCTACGATGGGTTCATCATAGAAAAAGAATTAAAAATGTGTTCCAGGCAGGGCCTGATTACTGACGGGGCACACTTCACCAGTAACATTTAATAGACATTTTCGTCTTATTAAAACGCCCTATTCATGCAAAATTACTGCCATGAATAAGGAAAAAATTTCTATTCTTTTTTACTGGTGGCAGTGTGCCCCGTTGGTAATCAGGCCCTGGTTCCAGGGATGGGGGAGTTGCAAACTGCGTGTGTTATTAGAAGTTCATACACAGTTCTATGTACAGTTTATGTATGTATAGCTTGTTATTTTAAAAAGTATTTATCCCGCTTGTACAAAACTTTAAAAGAATATTTAGACTACTAAAATCTTTCGAATTTTGCTTAACAGAAACTAAATAATTTTTTAATTTGCCAGTTATTATTTTATTATTATTGAGTTATATTATTATTTTTATTATTATTTGTTTTCATACAATTGGCAAACAAGCCCGCGATAACATACTCACATAAACTAAACCGCACGTGCCTAATTATTATTTTTAATTAATTAATGGTTTTTTTAATACTTAGAGCACTGGCGTCTAATTAAAATGACTCACTGAAAGAAAACTGGCATATTTTAATAGTAATATAAATTTTATAATAGTAATATAAAAGAATATACTTTAACCAACGGAAATTCGAATTATTATTATTTTTAAATGTATAGAAATGTATCTTAAGAATATTAACTGATAAATAAAGTTTTACGTCATTTTATATCCATATGTATTCATTTATTAAACAAGAGGTTAAAATTTCATGAAAATCTGGCTGGTCATTTTAGCGAAATAATGTGCGCAAGCTGCAAAACAGCTGAATTATTAAAATGACCTAAATCTTTCCTGAAATCAAAAGTGGCTGTTTTCTGGCACAATAACGGATTCATAGTTATTCATAAGCATATCAAATCAGCAGGTGTTTTTATTTTTTTATTTATGTATTTATTTATTTATTTATTATTTTTTTTTTTTAAGAATAGTTTAAAGCTTTTTTTTTTTATGAAGTATATGCATGGTTAAAGATAAAGTATATATAATAAAAAAAATCTCTTTTTCAGTAATTGCGAATTAACTAAGCTTTAATATGAATTAATTAAAAAAAATGGATTTTGTAGGCCAATTTAAATGCTCTCGAACCCTTAAATATATTTTTTCCCTGTTTCAAGAAGAAGAGTTATATTCACACAGATGTTTTTCGTAAGTTTAAATTTATTACTGAACTCGTAATGACACATTCAGATTATGCAAGCATCTCTTCTAAAATCTGCTATTGAATTTCTGCACTGAATTGTTACATTACCTTCCACATGTTATTTACCTTACATTACACCGATAGACAATGACCAGATTTCTAACCTTATAAAACGTCTCAATAAGAAAATATTACGTTGAGTAACAATATATAACATTAAGCCATTGGCAGTGACGGTAAAAAGATATCCGACAAGTTCCGTGCAGCGAGTGTGGTTTTTCCCATTGGGGGGCGGAGTCAGATATTTTTGTACAGACTTAAGGACTAAGGAGTAAGAGGAATAGTTTTCTGTTTCAGACTTTTTTCTTTCAATGATATTAAAATATTCGTAAAGTTTTTGGGATCTAGGGCAGAAAAAGATTCCCGACAACAAAATACTGTTACCGGAACACGAAAATATCTCAGCGGCAAAAGCGTACACTTCTGCCACTACCGACGCGAAGTCCAGCGAGTGTGGTTTTCCCATTTGGAGGCGGAGTCAGATATTTTTATTCAGACTTAAGGAGTGATAGAAATGGATTTCTATTTCAGACCTTTTATTTTTATTTCAATGATATTAAATTATTAAACAATTTTATGTAATAATGAATTAAATAAAGTTTTTTAGCCAAGCGAAACGTCATTGGTTTCAACTGAGACGCGTGGAGGGAAATGCGACCGACTGCCATTTTACTGTTTTAAATGTGTCTGTATCATATACTCTTTCTAGTTTCCAAAACTAACCATAACTATAATGTATAACGAATTTTAATTTTTAATTTTTTGCCATGTTTGGATATATTTTGCTCCATTTAGCGACGTCCGTGAAAGCACAAATTTTATTTTTTAGATTTGGAGGCGGAGTCACATATTTTTATACAGACGTAAAAGGAAGGTCTATTAGAGATCGTTTTCTTCTTCAGGCCTCATAGTTTTATTTCAGAGAATATTATTTGTTCCTCCTCTTGCTGTAATTTAGTACCACATTTTTCAAATAATACTCGCCTTATTTAATCTGTCTGGAAATATTTCTATTTGAAAACTTGGTAGCAATCTAGGAAAATTGAATTTAGAAAAAATAGCGGACTGGCAACATATATATATATTTTTTTTTATTTCATGGTGTTTCGGAAAGATGCGACAGGCCACGGGTTGAAGAACCTTATCCTATAATAAGCTAAGCTAATACTGTTGATAAATACTGACTCCAGACCTTCCTTCCTTAGAAAGAAGCGGTTGTAATTTGACATTAATGCGAGAGATCGGTGAACTTAGATCACTCCCAATACCTAAGAAATGTAGCAATATAATTTTACTGGTTGCTAAAGAATTTTCGTTTTCCTGGTAGAATTATTCCGTTAGCGTCTTCAAATTTTTGCTTATAATTATTTAATTTGTTACTCAATTATTAGTTTATCATGCTCATGTTTTTAATGTTTTCATGCATGGATCAAATTTAAGCAAATTAAAGGTTAGGCACCTAGAAATCTAAAAAATTACGCAAGGTTTACAGCTTGTTGTTTTAAAAAGTATTTGACCCGCTTGTACAAAACTTTAAAAGAATATTTAGACTACTAAAATCTTTCGAATTTTTCTTAACAGAAACTAAATCATTTTTTAATTTGTCAGTTATTATTATTAAGTTACATTATTATTATTTGTTTTCATACAATTGGCAAACAAGCCCGCGATAACATACTCACATAAACTAAACCGCACGAGCCTATTTTTTTAAAATTATTATTATTTATATTTTAATACTTAGAGCACTGGCGTCTAATTAAAATGACTCACTGAAACAAAATTGGCATTTTTTTCTATAATAGTAATATAAAAATACTTCAACCAACCGAAATTCGAATTATTGTTATTCCTAAATGTATAGAAATGTACTTTAAGAATATTAAGTGATAAAGTTTTACGTCATTTTATATCCATATGTATTCATTTATTAAACAAGAGGTTAAATTTTCATGAAAATCTGGCTTCTTCATTTTAGCGAAATAATGTGCGCAAGCTGCAAAATAGATGAATTATAAAAATGATCCAAATCTGTCCTCAAATCAAAAGTGGCTGTTTTCTGGCACAATAACGGATTCATAGTTATTCATAAGCTCATAAGTATATCAAATCAGCAGGTGTTTTTATTCATATACTAAAAAATAGAATAGCTTTTTCCAGTTTTCGATTAAAAAAAAAAAAAAAAAAAAAAAAAAAAACACGAATCTTTCAGGAAAAGCTGTCAAAATTGGTATTTTGAAACGAATATTCGGTACTAATATATTTAGAAACGAATACGCATCTAATGTCACAAAATTTTGCATTATTAAACGTGTATTTATTTTTTATTTATGTATATATTTTTTATTTTTTTAAGAATAGTTTTAAAGCTCCTTCGTTATGAAGTATATGCATGGTTATAGATAAGGTGTATATATTAAAAAAATCTCTTTTTCAGTATTGCGAATTAACTAAGCTTTAATATGAATTAATTTTAAAAAAATCGATTTTGTTCCCGGACCCTTAAATATATATTTTTTTTCCTGTTACAAGAGGAAGAGTTATATTCACACAGATGTTTTTCTTAAGTTTAAATTTATTAATGAACTCGTAATGACACATTCGGATTATGCAAGCACCTCTTCCAAAATCTGCTATTGAATTTCTGCACTGAATTGTTACATTACCTGCCACATGTTATTTACCTTACATTAAATCCATAGACAATGACCAGATTTCTAACCTTATAAAACGTCTCAATAAGAAAATATTGCGTTGAGTAAAAATATATAACATGAAACCATCGGCAGTAACGGTAAAAACATATCCGAAAACAAAGTATACTTTGTTTTCGGATATGTTTTTACCGTATTCGTAAAGTTTTTGGGATCTAGGGCAGAAAAAGATTCCCGACAACAAAATACTGTTACCGGAACACGAAAATATCTCAGCGGCAAAAGCGTACACTTCTGCCGCTACCGACGCGACGTCCAGCGAGTGTGGTTTTCCCATTTGGGGGCGGAGTCAGATATTTTTATTCAGACTTACGGAGTGATAGAAATAGTTTTCTATTTCAGACCTTTAATTTTTATTTCAATAATATTAAAATATTAAACAATTTTATGTAATAATAAATTAAATAAAGTTTTTTAGCCAAGCAAAACGTCATTGGTTTCAACTGAGACGCGTGGAGGGAAATGCTAACGACTGCCATTTTACTGTTTTAAATGTGTCTGTATCATATACTCTTTCTAGTTTCCGAAACTAACCATAACTATAATGTATAACGAATTTGACTTTTAAATTTTTTGCCATGTTTGGATATATTTTGCTCCATTTAGCGACGTCCGTGAATTTTATTTTTGAAATTTGGGGACGGAGTGAAATATTTTTAGAGAGACGTAAAAGGAAGGGCTATTAGAGATCGTTTTCTTCTTCGGGCCTCATATTTTGATTTCAGAGAATAGTATTTGTTCCTCCTCTTGCTGTAATTTAGTATAGTTTCACTAAGGATACGGGGTCGAATCAAAAAATCAAAAGGTGACGAACGAGAAATTCGAGAAGAACGCTCCCATTGGTTTAACATTAACTAACGAGTGTTTTCCCGCTACTATGAGTTGGCTCGTGAAAATTACAGAATTTTAAAACAATAAAAACTTTTCTTGCGACAAAACATGAAATGAGAATCTTTCACGGTTAAAATAAATACCGTAATTTTCAGCGTATCATCCGCAGATGAAACAAAGATGTTTAGATGTAGAAATTATACTTAATAAAATGGAACTTACTCGAACGCTGTACTTATTTGTTTTCAATTATTAAATAAATGTTCTAGGTCTAAAAAGGCTTCTTCGATCCGCTGATCATACACCTGAAATTACGGTAAGCACTCATCTCCCGTTTAAAACAAAATACAATTTTAATTTGGCGTGTCATTTGTAGATGGTAGACGTCCGAGAAAATTATGCTGGAGTTAAAATTCGACTTCCAAGACCCTCTTTGCTATGAAAGAAGCGGAATGTCAGGAAATAGTATCATGAGAGATGATAATATGCCTCGTAAAAGCACTGCCAATATCTGATAAGTGTTGCTTTAAATTTTTACCGGTGCCAGAAAAATTTTCGTTTTTCTTCGTAGTATTTAGTTAGTGTCGTAAAATATGTGCACGTATTCTTCAAATTGTTGATAATTTATATGTTTATCAAAAGTTTAATGTAATATTTCATGCGGGTGTTAAATTTAAGGAAAATAAATATTTTTTTAGATATGTTTGTGTCATAAAAGTTTTTTTTTTTTTCATAATAGGAAGAGCAATATTTTCAGATCATTTTAAAACAAACCGCATAGAAAATTCTTATAATGACGCTACTTATGACCAAAAATATATCAGATGTTGTTTTTTTAAACAATGTTTAAATGACTACTTTATAGTAGTTTAACTCAAAACGTTAAAAATAACAGTTTTTCAAATAGCCTGCAAGATTTTTCTTGAAGTACTTAATATTTTTACAAGTTATCGCTACAAAATATATAGATTGTATCTCTATTTTAAGACTAAATAATTATGTATGTATTTTAGCAAAATTTTTATTTCTAAAATAACGTTGAGTATTTTCAAAGCATGTGTATTGGTTTTTGTTAGGGGGGGGGGGGGGGCTACAAAACAAATTTAGGTTAAGCCTTAAAATATAATCTATAACTTCTGATAACATCATTTAAAAATAAAAATAAAAAGTAATACAAGAGATATCTTGCGTGGAATTCCAAAGAAACTCATTAAGATAAACACTTTAAAATATTTTTTTTACTAAAACTTGAAATATCCAGTATTCTAGTATTGGGTTAGTCAGAAATAAATATATACTTTATAAAATGTTTTTTTTTTTTTTTTTTTTTTTTAAATATTAAGAAATTCGATAGGTATCTCACATAAAATAATGTTGATCGGCGATTTTTTTTAAGAAAACTGGTTTTGAAACGCTAGAAGCCCCGCCCTCATTGAAAGTTTTTTGTAACATTATTAAGCCTAGAGAGGTTTTTCATGATTGTGCATCAATAAAAATTTTCCAATGTAAATTTGCTATTAATCTTACAAAATACGGCCAAATATATAACAGGTTAATCCTTAAAATATAGATATAATCTAGAACCACTGATAACATCATTTAAAAATAAAAATATTTAGTTCAAGAGATATATTGTGTGAAATTCTATAAAAGCTGATTGAGATAATCAAAATTATTTCGCCCCTGTGAAAATTACCGAATTTTAAAACAATTTTTTTTTTTTTTTTTTTTTTGCGCAACACATGAAATGTGAATCTTTACACGATTAAAGAAAAATTCCGTAATTTTCAGCGTATCATCCGCAGATCAAACAAACATGTTTAGATGCAGAAATTATACTTAATAAAAGGGAACTTACTCGAACGCTGTACTTATGTGTTTTCAATTATTAAATAAATGTTCTAGGTCTAAAAATGCTTGTTCGATCCGCTGATTATACACCGCATTTTATGGTAAGCACTCATTTCCCGTTTATAACAAAATAATATTTTACATTGGCGTATCATTTGTAGATATGTAGCTAAAAATAAATAAAATACTGAACTCTAGCGATATGGGAAACACTGAAATTTCTGGATATTTCCCATTGAAATAACTTTAGCTTTTTGGAAAGGGTCACTGAAATATGCTCAGATATGTAAAGTAAACGACTTCCCAAGCATAACACAGCAAACAGCACTAGTCTACATAGCATGGGTAAATTATTCTATTGTTAAAATTGGACTTCCAGACCTTCTTTGCTATGAAAGAAGTGGAATGTCACGAAATAGTATCATTCAGAGATAATAATATGCCTGGTAAAAGCTCTGCTAATATCTGATAAGTGTTGCTTTATATTTTTACCGGTGGCAGTAAAATTTTTGTTTTTCTTCATAACCCAGACCAGACCTTCACGAGAAGTATTTCGTTAGCGTCGTAAATTATTTGCGCGTATTCTTCAAAATTTCAAATTGTTAATATTTTATACGTTTATCAAAAGTTTAATGTAATATTTCATACGGGATGGGGGGGGGGGGGTAAATTTAAGTAAAACAAATATTTTTTTTAATATGTTTGTGTCATAAATGTTTTTGTTTTTTTTCATAATAGGAAGAGCACTTTCAGAGCATTTTAAAATAAACCGCATAGAAAATTCTTATAATGACGCTACTTATGGCTAAAAATATATCAGATGTTGTCTATATAAGCAATGTTTAAAATAGTACTTTATAGTAGTTTAACTAAAAATGTTAAAAATTACAGTTTTTAAAAGTACCTGCAAGATTTTTCTTGAAGTACTTAATATTTTTACAAGTTATCGCTACTAAATATATAGATTTTATCTAATATTTTAAGGATAAACATAATTATGTATGCATTTTAGCAAAATTTTTGTTTTTTAAAAAAAAGCGTTGTAATGAGTATTGCATATATTTTCTGTTATTTTCAATTTACGTGTATGGGTGTTTGTTAGAGGGGGGGGGGGGAAATGAATTTAAGTTAAGCCTTAATCTATAACTTCTGATAACGTCATTTAAAAATAAAAATATTAAATATTTTAAGAGATATCTTGCGTGGAATTCTAAAAAAGCTCATTGGGATAAACACTTTAAAATATTTTTTTACTAAAACTTGAAATATCCAGTATTTTAGTACATGTGTATGGGGTTAGTCAGAAATAAATATATACGTTATAAAATGTATTCTTTAAGATTATTATGAAATTCGATATATATCTCGCATAAAATAATGTTGATCGGCGATTTTCTATGAAAACTGGTTTTGAAACACCAGAAGCCCCGCCTTCTTCTGAAAGTATTTTGTAACATTTTTAGCCTAGAGAGGTTCTTCATGATTGTGCATCAATAAAAATCTCTCAATGTAAATTTGCTATTAATCTTACAAAATACGGCCAAATATATAATAGGTTAAGCCCCGAAAGCAGAATACTACGAAATTTGCGACGTACGTCGCAGAACAGACACATGAGCTGCAGAACAATTCTGTTCAAATGTGGAGAAAATAAATCAAAACAAAATCGCCGAAGCTACCGCGCTTTTCTGAAAACGTAAAAGTTGAGCAATGTGCTGTTATTCTGAGAGAAAACACCGTGCCGCTTCTAATGCAATACGCTTTGATCAGCAATATCTCAGAACTCTCTGATGATTGGAGGAAAATGTAGTTGCGGCCGGCCAGCTCTTCTAACCTTCTTAAGAATTCTAGTTACGAAAATATTATCACTGAGTTCTATAATAGTGGAGCTTCCGTGGGACAAAAAAGTCATTCTAAAGAATTTCCTAGATTATTTGTACCACACGTGTATTCTTCTTTGGCAAAAACTATATCTTGTTACATTATGAACGAAGGAGTGCCAATTGGCATAGTAGCAAATAAGATGACCGTAAATCATAGAACACGACATATTATCGGACTTAGAGTCCCAATTTTTGATTTAAATAATCCTAAATTATTTGAAAATATTTATTTAGAGCACCATTTTTGCAATGATGTAAGTGGAAAAGGTTTGAGTTGCAGCATCATTGATACACTTAAAAAATTTGGTCTAAGTCTTCCTTACATTAGAGAACATCTAGTTGGGCTTGCCGTAGACGGTCAGTATATTCGACTAGGAGTGATAAATCACTTAAAAGAAGTTCTTGTTCGCCAAGATATCCCAGTATCCTGGGATCCCATGCATAGACTTGAATTAGTGCAGGTTCATTCCAGCAATAGATTAGTACAAGATTGCCTCACACTTATAAATTCATGCATGAAAGAATTCATGTGGGGAACATCCTATGAATGCCTTAATTCCTTAATAAGTGTGCTCAAGAATTGGATATGTTTTTATATAAACCAAAAACCTTTAAAACTATGAAATTTTTCCCCACTCTGTGAATGTTATCCAAACATTTGTGAAAGATTATGCAGCATTAGTCGCAGCCAGTGAAAAACTTGAAGATGAAAGTTTTAGAGATAAACTCCTTTCAAAAAGAAACATTTTTGATATATTAATAATTGCTGATGTTATTTGTGTGCTTGCAGCTACAGCTACTTCCAAACGTGTTCAACAGATTGACCATCTTCCTTGTGACTATATAAATTTTATAGATATTTTGCAGCAATATTTACTTACAATGAAATATCATTTAACAAACCTTTCCAATTGTATTGACTCAGAAAGTTTGAAAAAATATATTGAAACATTACCTAATGTATTTTTCCTATATACAAAGCTTTCCTCTTCGATGTTCTCAAAAGAAAATACATTTCAGGGTATACCAATGCCAGACCTCCCAATCAGTTCCAAAAAGTTGAGATAAACCCATGATTCTTCAACTATTTCATATTTTTTGCATGATGTCAAAGAAATAATAAAATACATAGATTCATTACTACTCCAATGTAGTTTGTATTTTGAGCAGAGTGAAAAGATACACTCAATAATTTCTGCAGCAAAGTTACTTTTTAACTTTGAACATTTGATATTCCCACGTTCTAATGTTGAAAATAATTCCATTAATCATTCCAATTTTCTAGAAACAATAAAAGCCTTTTCATGTGTTCCTCCATCTGAAGAGGAAAATAACGAACTTTTTTTTCAATATAAAATCTTTGTTGACTGGATGATAAAAAGCATTAACGAATGCAAACAAACTGGAAATCTTTTTCAAGAAAAGATAATATTAAAAAAGTCAATATTGGAGTTGAAATCACATATCCCCAATTTTCTTAATTTCTTTGTTCATATATTTTCAATTCCCATTTCAGAAGCAATCTGTGAGACATGGGGATCTGGAATTGACAAAATATTTTCAAAACGACCCAATACGAATGATGGTAATGAAATTAATATTGGTACAACAGACCAACGAATGTTCATTTCTTGTAATGGCCCTCCATCTGGACACAATTCTTTGAGAAAACTTTTAAAGGCTGGATTAGTATCCATGTATGGACCATTTTTCAATAAACATTTTGTGCATAGAGGAAATATGTCAAAATATTTTGCATCAAAAGTAATTCATAAAACAACGAATTCTATATCAATACCGTGGTATTAAATACTAAATACTAGACTTTGTGTGCATAAAGGAATGAAGATGTATATATTGAAATATAATCCATTCCTGTTTTAAAATTTGATTGCATTTCATTAAATTCTACTTTGCTTTGCATTATTCACATAATAAAGAAAATGTTTTTTTGATAACATTCTGAAGAGAAGTTTATAATGTATGAATTTATCTTGCAGAACAATTTTGGTCAAATGAATCTGCGTTGCAGAACATCACAAAATATTCTGCTTTGGGGGGTTAAGCCTTAAAATATAGATATATTCTATACCTTCTGATAACATCATTTAAAAATAAAAATATTAAATAGTTCAAGAGATATCTTGCGTGGAATTCTAAAAAATCTCATTGAGATAAACACTTTAAAATATTTTTTTACTAAAATTTGAAATATCCAGTACATATGAGAGTACAAATATCCAGTATCTTGTACATGTGTATGGGGTTAGTCAAAATTAAATATATACTTTAAAAAATGGATTATTTAAAAACATTAAGAAATTCGATAGATATCCAGTGTTGCTACTTTTTCAAAATGGTATAATAATTCACCTACTTTAGCCTTATTTAATGTTATTATATAAGGCGAATTTTCTTTCTAAAAAAACTGGTGGCAATGAGATAAACTGAATTTTAAAAAAAGTAGCCTACTGGCAACACTGTCGATATCTCACATAAAATAATGTTGTTCGGCGTTTTTCTATGAAAACTGGTATTGAAACACCAGAAGCCCCGCCCTCTTCTAAAAGTTTTTTGTAACATTATTAGCCTAGAGAGGTTTTTCACGATTGTGCATCCATAAAATTCTCTCAATGTAAATTTGCTATTAATCTAACAAAATAGGGCCAAATATATAATATAAATACATATACTGTCTGCGAAAAGTTTATAACATTTTTTACGCAAAAATAATGCATAGGTTTAGAAGATTTTGGGGACTTCTTCATAATAACTATAAGCATACAAAAATTGCTGAAAAATGGACGACCTGTCTCTCACTGTTGTCCCCCACCACCCACCACCGCTTCTGTAATTGAAATATAATTAATGGTTGACTCCATATGTAGGCGAGATTGAGAATGAATTTTCTGCTCTTATTTAAATTAAAACAAAATTCAGGAGTGAATAAGTATTGAATTACAAATAGCAAAAATTAACGAAATTGAACCGGACATGGGAAAGTTACGCTTAAGGACTGCGCTCCAGCTGCGAGGATTACGTATTACTACTTCTATGCAGAGGTAAATATAAGCATGGTAGTAGGCTCATTGTTTTGATTGTCATCAAACTAACCCGAAAATTGTTACTTTTTTAGCTCACAGGCTATCAAAGCCTGTATGTATGTACGCAACGCGATAACTCTTGATAGAAATATCCGATTTGCTTAAAATTTTGTATATAGGTTCATTCTGATAAGTAGTTTCCCTGATTAGTTTTGGGGGTTCATTGGTTAAATATAAAGGGGGGAACAGGGGCTAATCCAACTAAATTTAGCTAAATGGGTATTTCATGCAGAATTATCTGATTTGCTTCAAATTTGTTATACAGGTTTATTGTCGATTTCTTTATTTTTCGAGGGCATATTATTCTTTGAAATAAGAATATAATATGCAATTAGTGTGAATAGCCTGTGAGCGCAACGCCATCAGTTTCACTGAGCACTTTTTTTATTATTTTACCTTTCGAATCAGTATTGTCAGTTGGGATAGTTCTTTAAAGTTCAGATTGGTTGATTACTACCACTGTTTGTAATAATAATAATAATAATCTGAATTGTATACATGACAGATTATATTACGCGAAAATAAGGTGAAAATCCCTAATTCAAACAAGTTGGAAATTGTACGTCAAACGTGGCAAATGAGGTGCGTTGGTACTATAACTAGTTTTATAAATATTCAGATCTTGGTGATCTTTATTTCAGTGAAATGAATTACATCGTCTGTTATTATGATATGATTAATTTTCGTAATAAAATAAGTGCATTTTAAATTAACTAAAGTATTAACTCGCCTAGACATTTATGCTTCATGTCCGTTTGCTTGTTAGTTGCAACATATTCGCGAATGCAAATATTTTAAAATCTATTATTACAAAGATCACGCTGATCCAATGAGAATTTTTGTTCAGGGTTTCTACTGAATTCGGATACGCTTTTTTCACAGTTTTCGGCGAAATGAGCATGCTTTTCTCTTATTACGTATGGCACGCTTACAGGCGCGATCTTTTTCCACAGTTTTCGGTAAATTGAGCATGCTTTTCTCTTATTACATATGCCACGCTTGTAGGCGCAATTTTTTTTTTTACACCAGATAGCGCTGCAAAATTTATCATGGAGAACTTGCTTTGTCAATGAACTTTCATGGTTTAATATGTTATGGCTCACAATGAACGAATCTCCTGTGTTTGTTTTCTTTAATGAAGTGAGATATTGGCTTGTCAACCTAATTTCAACTGAATTATCCCAGAAACTGTACACATTTGAATGTAAATCATCTCTCAAACCTACAATTTTTTTGAACGATCTTTCTAAAAATGTAACTTTTATATGAACTTTTATTCGAAAAAATAATTTTGAGTAAAAATGACCGCTTAGGTAAAGCGAAGTAGTCAGCCCCTATTTGTTTTCCTCAGTTACATGACTTGCGCATTTATTATATAGATTACGTATGGTAGGATTTAATAGAATGATGAAAACTTTTATTAATATAATTTTAAGTTTTGATTCGATTTTCATAAAATTTGAAATGACTCGACAAAATTCTGTAACGATTATAAATATTAAATTTCAAACCATTCGGTTGGGTAGTTTTTGCGCTGTTATATGCAGACAGACGGATAGACAGACGGACGGACCAGACGACGACTATAGGCGCTACGTATATTTATATATTTACGAACGCACCTAAAAAGTGGTAGCAATCAAGCAATCTGAATATAAAAAAATTCCGTTCAATTGGTAACACTGTTGGCAAATTTTGCACTCCTAACTCCTTTTTTGCCCGTTTCTTTACCACTGTTTTGAAAAACTAGTAGAAAAATGCGCCAAAATAGAATTAAAAAGTGTTTGATTTAGGTTTGGGCTAAATCATTTTTTTTTGGAAGCTAAACGAGAAAACAAATGTAGTAGATTTAAACCCGAAAGGGTTTAAATCTACCTTCTACACTAGACCTTCATTTCGAAAGAGAAAGCGGTTGTCACGAATTCATAATGCTATATGAATTCGACGAACTGAGACCACACCCAATAGAAGTGAAGCGGTATAATTTTACTGGTGGCAAAAATATTTGTTTTCCTCGTAAGCATTTTACTTACCCATCATACGTAGTATAGGGTAAATCTTCTAATCGTTTTGAAAATCGAAATAAATTTTGCGTCGGATATACACGTTTCAGACACTGGAGATTCCGAAAAACATATTGTTAGAAAAAAAAATTTGCCGTCTGTCTGTGTGTGTGTCTGTAAACGCTCTAGCTCCCGAACAAATTGAAATAGAGACTTCAAATTCGGTATGTACTTAGTATGTAATAATGGGAAGAAGTTTATTGAATTTCAGTAACATCGATTATACGGAACTATTTTTTTCGGACTGTCGAAATATTCGTTCTAATAAAAGGTATGTAAAAATTTTTGAAATTGTTTATTTTAAGGAGTGATTATATATATATTCCATTCAGAATTTTAGTGGTGTCCATTTTCATTAATATTGAACGTTGATGTATTGAATATTGAACATAGATGTTGTTCGGAAAGTTTTTTTCTGTTTGGAAAAGTGTTTCGTACCGTAAAATTCTATCATTTAATTATTAGACATTAATTCCGATATCTAAAGTCTAATAATTGACGGGTAGGATTTTCTTGTACGAATTGGTTTTTCCAAACATCCACATATTTCATTTCATATTCCTATGCCAGGGGTCGATCCAGGAAAAATTCGGGGCCTATTTAGGGTCCCTTCACAAAAATCTTTTTAATAAAACAGGACCCTTCACAAAATTCCTCTTAATAAAACATGGCCCTTCACAAAATTCCATTCAATAAACACATACTCTCTATAAATTGTTTTTATTTTGTTAGGTTTTAAAATGTGTAATTTGCAAAGAAAACAAGTTCACCCGAAAAGAAAACTTTAGCAGAAGGACTTAAAGGAGTTATTACTAAATGCTTGGTTTGAATTTGAGTGGCTGGATTTCATTTTTCGTAACAAATGTTATTTTTTACAAAAATATAACAAATTTCACAAAAATAACTTTTATTTTTCACTAAATGGGCCCCAAGAAAAAAAAAAACCTGCATCTATCCCTGTATGCCTTATATTTTAAATTATGTATTTCGAACTATGAGGTTTGATTTATTTTTGCAAAACTCCCGCAAAAACAAAATAAAAATTCTAACACAAAACAAAAATATTCATGCAAAATTACTATTCTTGAAAATAAAGAAGAAAAAAATTCTCATTTCGTTTCATACCGGTTCTCTTACAAGATGATGGCCACGCATCACGTTCGTTTTTATTCTGAAAATCGATTAGCAAAGAACTTCTTGGAAATCTAAAGGAACGTAAGTTAGTGCGACTTAGCTAAGCGGCACGAAATTTAAAGAAATGATAATAACAGTTTAGAAATGGAACGGAAATTAATAATATAGCATTTACAAAAATACCCCAACTAAAAGATAGATTCTGAATGTGAGCTTCAGTTAAATATAGCTGAGGAAAAACTTGCTCTTTCTTATTTGTTTTTTCTACGAAGATGCCGTTGCATTATTCGTATGAACTGGTAAAGCGATTACAGGGTTCGTGCCAGGAGAGAAAAAAAAAGTGGGATTTTCAGATCCTAACCAAATGTTATTTTAATGAGTCCTTAAAAGTATTCCGAGAATCATACGATTCAGTACTCTCGCGCGGATAATGCTGATTAGAGGTTTTACATCAGGGTTCGAACCTTGAACTATCATGGGCGTATGGGGATTATTTTAAAAGTTTTCACCTCTCAAACTCATATATTTATTTAAATGTAAGTGCGTTTGTTGTCATTTCTATAAATATACACAAAACCAAATATGCAGAGGGGAGGGGGTAAACTAAAAGGCGGCTGTTGTGATTTTCTCAGAATCAAGGAGGTATCATCGTACTCAATTTTATGTAAGACATTATACTTATGTTAGCGCGGGTTGCGATTTTCACAGAATAACAGACATGTCCGAGGATCCTTAAGGAAGTTTTATTAGAAAATCTAGTTTATCCAAAAGTGTCGATTAAAGCCTATTTATCTACGGGTAATAAAGCAATACTAGCTGCTTGGCAACCCGATGCAACTTGCCGTCTGTACATATATAACGTCATCAACTCGTTGGTAATTTTAGACACCCCTCTCCCTCTTACGATATCATACGTTATCATTCCTGGACCCCACCCCACCCCTCTTAATGATAACGTTATCAATGTCTTTGAAAGTATTTAATAATAGCTTTTTATTACATAATGCATTCAACAGTAGAGTTCTTCCACTTACCCCTCTGAAATGGAAGAAGAAAAGCAGAACTTCGTATCAACAAAAAAAAAATCTTTCTCTTTTCTTTATTAATAAATACAAGAAGTATCATTTCAAACGTACTTCGCACCTGGTTTCTCCAACAGCGGATTATACATATGACAGAAAAATAGGGATGTCGAACGTCGATATATTCCATATTTTGGAATGAAATTATTTCATAATCATTTAATGGCTGTAATAATAAAAAATGGTTGGATAAAAAATAAAAACTATATCAAAAGACAAAATCCCCCCTTTCCCTAGAGATATCCTACGATATATCAAGTGCTCTAAAGTAATAACGTTATATATGCACAGCCCCATGCGGTTTCCACAGCCTGACTAATGCAGGGGCGTGCGGAGCAGCTGCTCTGGGCCCTCCATTTCAGCCCCCCCCCCCCCCCCATGAGAGTAATCAGGATTTTCGTTAACAGGGTTCCAAATGGTTAAAATTGACCAATAGTGAAAAAAAAATCTTTTAAAATATAGAAATGCAAACGAAATATTTTTTTAAAATTCTCCCATAGAATTCACATGAGCGAGCGGGTGTTTTCGCATGAGTGAAGTAGCCTCTTAAAGTTTGTCCAATCTTTTTTTAAACGCCCTGTATATAGCCTATTATATTTTTTAAAGAACCGAAAAAAGAAATTTCAACGTTTCATAGCGTCCAACTAGTTAAACAAAATTTCTACAATTACAATGTTTTCTGCCTCACTTAAGAAAAGAGAATAACGGGTCATTCTTCTGTTATCAGAGGATTCATAATTGCAAGTCATTTTTATGAACGGAAACGTTACGTAAGAAGATTCCGTTCCCTGTGTTTGCCCACATAATAGGCAGAGGTTATACTAGAAATAGCGAGGGTTAGGCTAGGTCCTTTTCCTTTCCAAAGTAACTTGTTCAACCAGATCTTGGTTGCGCTTCGTTAGCGCAGCATATCGGAAATAACATCAGAGAAGAGCGATTTCCTGACATCATCGACAGTGTTGGTAACTCCGTGCTCTTCTGAAAACCTTTAAAATGAGCAGAAAGTTTCGATGCTGGCTTAATCTGCTATTACCAGGTAAATATCTTATGTTTCGTAAATTGGGAATCAACTATTCTTCGCACCTATTCCTGACCCTCATCAAAAAATTTAATCAATCTATTTTAAATCCATTCATTGTAGTTTTTATTGATCCGAAGAATGGCTAGACCATTGATCTATGATTGAGCGACGTAAATTTTTGAAATTATTGTTATTATCTTCGTTTTTCATGTTAACGTAGGTGACAAAGCAGAAATTTATAAACTCTATAATATTTTAGACAAATGTGGAAAAATGATTGCACTACCGATTAGCGCAAGTTAAATTTCATTTATTAATATATAAAATACGCTAAATAAAATTTTGAATTAATGACTGATAAATTTTAACAACAACAAAATACTAACTCGTCTTGGGTGAAAATAATAATGGATTGAGCCTGAAAAGCGTGATGAATCAACATATGATTTTGAGATTTCTAGCGCTTCTTTTATCGACAGATTTTTTTTATAATATTTCCAAACAAAATATGAAAGGATTTTGTCTTGAGTTCCTGTCTGCCTGTTGGCGTGTCCGGCAATTCCCTTTCACCGGACACCTCTGATTTTGATCTGGAATCAAAGGCCTTTTTTTAGCATAATCCGGTCAAAAGAATTGAAAAAAGACGAAACCTGTCAACAAGTCTCTATAAATTTTTAATCACAAACGATTCTTTACGAAGCGGAAAATACCGATTTATTTAGAATGGATTTGTTGTTGTTCAGAAAAGCTTACTGAAATGTTTTTTTTCAATGGTTTCATAATTCTAAAGAGCCTGATTTTCCTTTATTTTATCTTTATTTCATGTGCTTATTACACACATATATTACCATTTATCGATAAATTTTAATTATATTAATACAGGTTGTGCAATCACTTTATATCTGTAACTATCTTTATGGTTTTTCTAAGTAATATTTATAAGTCTTATGTCATGTATATATTAATATGTATGTAATAGGCCTCTGGAGGAAAAAGTAAACAGTTAGTGTTGAATTCAAACATTTTTTCTACAAGGGGGGGGGGAGGGACATTATATAGTTCCGGGCGGAGAAGGAAATTGCACTTTTTGACCATTAAAAGCATAAAATCCCAAATTTTCTAGGGGGGGCATTTTAATGCTTCGGGGAGGGGGAATGTCCACCCCCTGAATTCATCAATGCACTTGAAGCCAGGGCGTGTGCAAGGGGGCCTAGGATATCCTGCGATTAAGTAAGCAAAGATTAATTATAGGAAGTAATAGCGTCTCCACTAATTTTGCCGCAAATCCTCATATAAAAATGAAACTAGTTTTCTATCGATTGGGAATAAAGTCTACTGTAAAATAATATAACTGAATTAGGATTTGAAGATCTACATATTAAAACATAATTATTCAAAATTTAAGATCGATACATATTGAAAGAGGAATTAAGTTTTAAATTTAAAATAGTAACACCTAATTTTGACAAATTATTTCTATTCTATGTTTACATTTTTCCAAATTTCAAGTCATTTAGGCATAGTTTGGAATTGAAATTATTTTAAGTTGTGATTCTTTAACGTTAAATTGTTTTTATTTTTATTTCTTGAAATGGCAATCTTGTCATGTTTTATTTTTATTTTATTTTATTTTTTCTCCCTGTGAAACCCAAACTTATCTTAATCTTGTAATTTCCGTAATTTTAAGGTGTGAAATATGAAAGAAAAACTCGAAAAAATTATAAATTTTAACTTATAAAAAAATGTATTGCTTTCAGTTTATAAATGTTTCCTTCCTATATGTGTACATATGAAATTTTAACTTTTCCCTTGGAATTGCTTTTCTGTTATCTTTTAAAAACATCATAATACGAATTTAAGAGATAATGTAGGAGTTGAAAAAGTGATGGATGTCATCTAATTATAATTTTATATACTTTAAACATAACTATCACTTTTCTCTTGTGTTGTGTGGGGAAAAGTTTGTAAAAGTTCTGCTCTGATAGCAAACAAGGCATTTTATAATAATATTGAAAATGTTATGTATTGTATAGTATCCTATTGCATATTATAAATACATAATATTAATATCTGACTGTCTGTATTTCTCCACGAACCCCTCGTAGAATATGAAATGTTGATATGTTACTCGTATGCATCCCAAGATGTCGTAATAACTCTCATCATTTTAAAATGTTTAAAATTAGTCTTTGAATTAATTTCGGAGTTTTTTTTTTTTTTTGGGGGGGGGAGGGGGTTAATGACTATTCTATAATTATGTTAACAATATTTTTCCATTTTTTTGAAACAAACAAACAAATATATAGTAGATGTGCCAGTAATGGACCGCCTTCCAGTAATGGACCACCTTCAATATTTTTGGTTTATAAAAAAATAACCAATAAAAATTCAGCTTTTTTATTTCATTAATATGCTTTCTTTAAATTCTAGTTTTAAATGCAATCATAATATCAATTATCTATTACTTTTTGTGGGGTGTCCATTACTGGAATTTAGGGTGTTTTGATTTATTTCTGTTATTTACAATTAAATTTCGATTCACATTGGGAAATGTGACTATGAGCATGGTTAAATATTGTGGGTAGATTAATATAATATTAAGAAATGTGGAATATAACAATTATAACTATTAATTAAAAAATAATTTTTAAAGAAATTCCTTAAGGGTGTCCATTACTGGCACATCTACCCTTATAGTGGGATATATCGTCTGCTTTCCGAACTGATGAACAAATATCTTTGTTTTTATTATGTTTGTAATCGATGTAATGGATTTTTTGCGTCTTTTTTTTTTAATGTAATGTAAAAAAAATATCCACGTGATTTAATTCCATATTAAATAAAATTATTACCAAAAAGCTGAAAAATCCGTATTAATGGATCCGTATGAAATAATACTTTCCGAATTTATTTAAAATGTAAAGAATGGAATGTCATCGAACATTGGAGTTCAGAGCAATGTAATTTTCGTAATTTTCATTAAATTTACATTGTAAATATGATTTCTTCCTTCAAAATAAGAAATTTAATAAAATTAATATAATAAATCTTTTTAAAATGCAGGATAAAATTATATTTCTTTTTTTTCCCCAAAAAAATCGGACGATCTCATACAATGCAAATGCAACATACAGGGTTGCTACGCCAGCTAGTATTAAATAAAAATTGTGTATTCGATAATAATTTTTCACAGTACCTTAGAATTATATGCATCAACGGATTCCAATTTACATCCATAGGATAGCATCATTCCCACAGCTGATTTCTTTTTTTGAAGGGGTTGTGCATACATAACGTTATTACTTTAGGGGGGAGGAGGAATGAGTCTGGCACTTGATATCGTAAGATATCTGGTGTTGTATATATACAAAATACTGTTGAATGCATTAATTATGTGACAATAAGCTATTATTAAATACTTGTAAATGTGTATCTCTTCTAGATGTTATTTGATGTAAAGTTATTTTATATGCATAATATTGTTATTTTATTGACTTTTTCTCTTCATTTGAATCCGTAAAGTATGCTAATAATAAATGTATAACCAACCTGTACATGTAAACGTTACCTGCAAACGTTATTAAAAATTTAAAAAAAAAAATGTAAAAATATAAAGACCTTTTTGAAATTGATAACGATATTATTAAGGATGGGGGGGGGGGGAGGTTCGAGGAATGATAACATATATCCTAAGGGAAAGGGGGGGAGGAGGGGGGGTCCAAAATTACAAAAATGTTGATAACGTTATATATGTACATCCCCGAAGATAAATAAGGAAACATAGCCCTTTAAGACCTGACCTACACAATTGTGTAGGTGATTCTAAGGAAAAACAATTTCCTCTTTCCCTGCGATTTAAAGCCGAGCCTGAACCACACAATTGTGTGGATCCTCCTTGACGTAAACTGACAACGTAATTTTTTTTTCTTTTTTCAATCAAATATGATTCTATTAATTAGGTTTAAAAACCAAGCTTTTAATTTCTACAAAATTCTTCAGGTCTTAAAGTGATAGATAAATGTAAAAAGACCCCTCTCTCCAGAAAAAAAAATAGCCTAGTGTCCCCGACGGCTGTACTCAAATCCAAACTACCTACTTTCT
The DNA here is from genome assembly GCA_963931845.1 of Maratus michaelseni. Classification (NCBI taxonomy): domain Eukaryota; kingdom Metazoa; phylum Arthropoda; class Arachnida; order Araneae; family Salticidae; genus Maratus; species Maratus michaelseni. Next base: position 20,720,789 of record OZ007586.1, read on the forward strand.
GATCTGACACATTCGCGAAGTATTTTATTTGTAAACGCAAGTCAAGTGTTCTTATTCAGAAACTATGACTTGAAACTATGACTTGAATCGAATAGTTTTTTTCCTTTTTTCGATAAAAACAAAGTATCTTTCAAAAAAAAATGTTGTCAAAGTGGATGTTTTGAACCGAATTTCTAGACGCAACAGGTCAAGAAAGGTCTCTTTCTGTGTATGTTTCTATGCATTATCTCCTATACATAGGGTTCCTTTAAAATATTCAGTGATTAATTATTGAACATTTTATTTAATTATTCACCCGTTGCATTTGCTCTCGAACTGGCTAATGCATTCAAAGCTTATACAGGAGAAAAAGGGTGGCTTGCATCACAAAGATGCACATGAGACTAACGAGGGGTTAATTAGGATAAAACCATTCATTTTAAGTCAGGTGAGAAATTCATTTAGGTTACAGAATTTGATTTAAAGAATAAAAGATTAATTCTTTAAAAATTTGAAAGTTTCCATTCGCTATAAAATATACTTTATTTTTATATATTGTGACTGTATCGTGTGAATAGTGTTGTTTTATATCTAAATTAAAATTTAATACTTAATTGCTGTCACAGAAATGGTCGCATAACTACTGTGAGCGGTCTCCGAGACTGCTTAATCGAATGATTAATAAAACACTCAAACTGGATACTGTTTATGTACTAAACTTTAAGTACAGGACTATTACAATTCAAATTCATCTATTCAGAAGTCTCTAGCGATAGTACTAGAACTCCAAACGAAACAAAACTTCACCAGTATCTATATAGTTAAACTGAAAATTACAAGTTAAACTCTAAAAATTGAAGAAAACAGCGCTCTGTGAGACCGCTCACAGCAGTTAAAGGTTAATTTAAGTATTGACAAAACAAACTCGCGTTTCTTTACAACATCGCTTCTTGCGAGCTATTTTAAAATAAATGTGCTATTCGATATTAGATTATTAGTGCGATTTATTTTTCGAAGACATTTTCGTATATAAATCAATCTCAATGTTTCTCAGTGGCCACTTTTTTTTTAAAAGGGAAGTGTGGCGGGGATCTGCGTTTATAAGGATGCCATATGAGAGTAAAATATCATTTAATTTTTGAAAAGAAAATTATTTACACCCCCCCCCAAAAAAAAAGAAGTTTTGCACCGGCACCCGCAGTTAATTTATGCTCCCACCAGTGTTGAATTCAGGGGGTTATCCCCCCCCCCCCTACTCGGGAGCATCAAAATATTCCTCCCTTGATGATTTCATTTTTTTTTAATGGTTCAGAAGTGTAAGTTTACTCCCGGAATTCATTGTGTTGCTCAGAACTTGCAAAAATCTTTTCCAGAGATAAATGCATGAATTCAATACTGGCTCCTTATTTTAATTCGTCTGACGAGATAAGTTTTTTTTCTTCTGTTTTTAACATTTTAAAAATATTTACATTGTTATTCGTGCCGGCCAAATCGTGGGCGCGTGCTTAAGGTTTCTCGGAGCTTTCCTAGTATTAAGGCGAAAATTGGTGTCACTTTACCTTCAAAAGTCCTCCATGGGCGCATTCCATTCATGGTATAATAGAGTCGACAGAAGACTATGCGAAATAAAATCGGCCCAACCTAATTCCTTCTTTGTTTGAAAGAACGAGCACACTTTTAGCTAATATATGTATCCCCGTACATACTTTGACCTTTTATCAAGGAGGAGGTTAATAGATATTTCATAAAGCTAGCTTGCAGTTTGGATGATTATCATAACAAAGCCAATGAACAAGTGCCGGGCCCCTCTCTCTTTCATTCAAAATAAGGTCAAGAGGATTGGCAAAAAAATCCCCTCCCCCCTTTACATAATGGTCCGTTAAATTGCATTTATACCTCAGAAATATGTTTCTCATAGAGTTTTTGTAGCTTGTCTATCTCTGTTTCAACTGTTATTTTGTATTTTTTTTCACGTTCTTTTAAGTTCTTAACAAAAAAAATCAATTTTCTAATCCCAATTTCTTAAATGAAAAGGAATGAAATTTTTGCTAAATGAAAAAAAATATGCTCACGTGCGATTTTATTAAAAAATACTAGAAATAAAAATTTTCCTGCATATTTAAAAAGAACTACTTTGGTAGCTTTGTGAAGAGCAGAAAAATTGGCCAAATACAATAGAATCGAGATGATTAGTCATCTTTTGCCTGACCATTAGAGATATGATTTCTTAAAAATGGAAATATCGTCAGGGCTTAATTTCTAAGAAAAAAAGTACAGGAGCCCTAATATTCTGCTGCACTAACACCCCCCTCTTTTATGCCGTCACTCTAATCTGCATATTTCTATTTCATACATTATTTAAATACACTGCGTATACTTAGCTATCAACTATTCCATTTTTTAGTTATTACCACTTCCAAATAGAAACCTTTGCCTAATCTTAATGTTAATTAATCGCCAAATTCTGCGATTCAATAAGTTCAGAATTATGATTCGGAAATAGTGTTAACGAAACGTGAATAGTTCGCAGCTATGCAGAATAGAAAAACTCTATTTCTGTTTACTCTTTATTCTGATCAAATAGCATTAAAATGATTTGAAATGGAAATAAATAAAATTTGAATTTAAGACAGACGGAGCTCGAGGCTGCCGAAACCCGAAGGCTGATATAAAAATCGAGCCCTTTATCTCCATCTCTTATTTGAGAGACACATTACGTCACTTATAAGTGTTTTGATACAAAAGAAGACAAAAGATTGAAGATGGGTTGGTTGATTTATGACTGCCGATTATCTACACGATGGATATAGGCCCTAGGGGGAGTGCCCTCCATGAGGGTCTTTCTAAGGGATCCTAACCCGTATTTACGTCAAGGTTCGAAGAAAACCACGGAAAACTCCGAACTTGTTAGGTCGACGGGCACGACAGGGGTTTGAACCCAGCACCTCCCGTCTACCAGCTTTGAGAACATTACCTCTCAGCGCCTGGTGGGGCGATTGGAGATGGAAGGGAAAGGAAAGGGTCATTTAGGATTCGTTTTTCGGAAGCGTTATTGCACTGGGCTCCGTAGCGCAGTGTATATAAGATCCGGCCAATATTTAAATTTTTACTAAAGACCGAAAAGTACTAGAGCTGAGCTCTGGTGGGCTCCGGCGCAAATTAAGCCCTTAATATCGTTGCAAAATTGGAATATGTGATTTTTTGTGGGTTAAAAATGGTTTTTGAAAAGCAAGGTAAGTACTAGTTAATATTATGGGAAATAAATAAAGTTAAAAATAATTATTATTTCCTTAGGTGGTTTTCCAGACCAACGATCCGCATTCCTTTTTCATTAGCTAAAGGATTTAGGTTTCATCCAGCTGTATCATGTCAAGGCATTGCAGAATAGATTTACAGAGAATCGGTTCCAATAGGATTTCCGGGACTAGGGGAAGCTTTTTGGACGAAGAAAGGCGATTCTTAGCTGCTGTCAATGCTGGAGATTTAAATACTATAAAAAAGATTCTTCAGGTAAGTAGCGATTTTTTGACATACTTTTGAATCAGTTGTAGAAATGTTTATCGGTACAAAAAAATCAATGAACATCAGGTGGGGAGATTCTCCCGACACGGATTGATTGTTAGAGCATTTTGGGGAGTTTTGTTTTTTTATATATAATGCTCATGAAAAAAAAAAAGGTTTTTGTCATTGAATTTATCATACATTCGCCTAAATGTGTAAATATTTTCATATCAAAATGTTGCTATTTTAATCGATCTAAACTCCTCCAAAGTTTACTATGCACAGCGTGCGCAGTAAATCGGTGGTGGTGGTGATTTGTTACGGCGATTATATCTGCGCTAGGGATATAGGCCGATTGGAGTCTTTTTAAGGGATCTTAACCCGTACTTACGGCAAGGTTCGAAGAAAACTCCGAACAGTTAGGTGGACGAGCGCGACAGGGGTTTTAACCTAGCACCTCCCGTCTACCAGCTTTGAGAGCAGAACCTCTCAGCCACTGGTGCGGCTCATAGTAAATCGGTGTACGTGATTGCACTCTTAATAATCATCTGAATTTATTCAATTAGTTGCACGCCAAACCTCAAACTGACAAAATAAACCTAAATTTCATAAAATGGCGGTTGTTTGAATTTTGAGATCAATTTTTGTTTCTCATACTTCATTCAAAACTCTTTAAATAATTGAAATTATTTAAAAAAAATATTTTTAAAGGTTTGTCATCCAACCAAAATAATCTAGTTTGAGTTGCAAAAACAAAACGTGGATAACTTGAATGCTTTAATCGTGAGAAGGTACACTAATTCAAAAAGCTTGTTTTAAGACTGTTCTCAAATCGAAATTGTCTACTTTCTGACACATTTTTTAATTCATTTTTGTTCGTAAACGTGTCAAATTGGTAGGATCTCTCTTATTAGAAAACTATGGAATCGAATTATTTTTTCGGTAAAGTCAGAACATTTTTCAAAGTCAAACTGGGTGATTTGACCAGAATTTCCGGACGCGACAGCGCAGGAAAGAAGAAAAGCTGCCTTCCTGAGACAACAGTCGCTTATAACTCAGGATGTAATTTTTTTATCGGAAAGCAAAAAAGAAAACTCTTAGATTACAATATTACAAAACACTCTAATAATCATGCCTGCAAGTATCATGCTTTTATGATCAAAATAAGTCAGAAAATGAGTATGGTAAAGGTTTATAAAGCTTGTTTTTATTGATGGGGAGAAAACATATGTATCAGTTATTCTTAAAAAAAGAATCCCCCAGTAAATAATTTTTAAAGAGCATTTAGACCGCAATCATGTAGAAAAAAAATGTTGCAAACTGCATAAGATTGACAGAGCATTACTTATAAATAACGCAATTTAGGGTCTGTTTTTATGTTTATTTCCCAGTTATATTTCGGTTGAATCCCCCCCCCCTTTCTTTTTCTTTTTTCTTCAATTTTTTCCCCTATATTTTAATTTCCTTTGTAACCTATAAAAAAAAGTAAATTCTAGTTTTCTTCCATTCTTTAGATTTTTGAAATCCCAAAAATTTAGTTTTTGTTTTTCCTTGTAAAAATAACTAGTTTGTGAAACTTGAAATAGGTAAGATGAATTCTTATTTTTTGTTTTATTTAAGAAAAGAAAACCACCTCTCGGCTCAGTCGGAAGAGGAGGTTGAAGGTATCAGATTTAATATAAATGAACCAAATTGGTCTCACTCCTAAGTTTGCAGGGAATTTTGAACCAAATGTAATTGAATGCAATTATATGAAAAGTGTTAAAATGTCTTGAAATCATAGGCTGTAATATAACCCAAACCCTATAATGAATGCTATAGAAAACTTGTGTGTCCTTGTAAATGAACCTATCAAGAGCTACATACTTAGAATTAACGAACTCATCTAAGGTACTTGCAAGATCTCATTTAGATTTGGAAAGGTTCAGCATTTTGGACGTTATCGTGAGGACAAATTTCGTCTGTTTTTTTAAATTTTTGTATCTCTCTGTAAACAAACTGTAAGAGTTACATACTTGGCTAACGAACGCATCTGAGATACTAGCAAGATCAATACTGTCACAATTCGTTTCGAATTGGTACCGTATTTTATCGTGATGACACATTTTGCATGTTTTTTGCTTTTGTGTGCCCCTGTAAACAAACTATAATAGTTACATACTTGGTAGACGAATTTACGAGATACTGGGAAGATCAATTAGATTGGAATTGGTTCAGTATTTCGGACGTTATCGTGATGACAAGTAATGTGCAACGTATTAGTTTTTATATACCTTTCTGGTCATGTTTTTGTTCATATCGAAGAGCAGACATTCTTTGAAAAAATCTTCTCTCGTGCAGGGCAGGAAAAAAGATTCAAAGGCCGATTTTCCAACAGAATATCGAAAAGAAAATGGCTCTGCTATCTATTGCTGTATTTAACAAGAACTATTGATCTTTATTATGTGATACAGGAATTAAAATAATGTATGCGCTAGGTTTTTTGTTTTTCAATACAAGGTTTCCATCCAGGAGTGTTAAAACTGAACGTTAACCCATTTTAATGGCATAGATTATGTAGCACTTTCCAACGCTTCCAAAATAATTTTACAAATCATACCGTTTAATAAGCTAAAAGATAACATCTAAGTAAACAATTTGGAAAACGCATAACATATTTAAAATTATAATTTCAGGAATTTCCAACATATACAATATTCGGAAAAATATCCGAATACTTTTATTCAGCCCTGTATAGGATCTATAGGTTTGTATATATACTACATAGAATGCTAAATTTTAGTTCAGTTAGGAAACGCGTAGCACAGTTTAAAATTCTCCATCTGGAGTTTGTCACTAAACGGAAATGTGTTCGCGAACTTTTGTGCTTCCTTGTATATGATCTACAGAATTTATACACACCACGTAATAAACAAAAAGTGAGTTAAATTTAAAATCGCGTTCAGTAACTTAAAATGCACTTCCAGGAATTATTGTTAACAGGCAGTAGAGAATTCTTTTGTGTGTCCCGGTAAATGAACGATGACTGCTATGTACACAATATTCTGTAGTAAGCCTCTTGTAATGCACATTAGTAATATATATATAAATTTCAGTGCGTTTAAAATAGTGAAACATTAATTAAATAAACCGCAGACGATTTTTCTCCATAGACGTAATGTAACGGAATTCTTTTGACTGTCCCTGTAAAGTAACTATAAGTGCTATGCACACCCTATTCCATATTAAGCTTCTTCTAATGCACCTTAGTGATATATATAAATTTCAATGCGTTTAAATTAGTGAAACATTATTTAAATAAACCGCAAATGATTTTCCCCCCATAGAACGCAATATAACGGAATTCTTTTGAGTGTCCCTGTAAAATAACTATAAGTGCTACACACTTCCGTTGAAATAGGGAACATGCTATAGATGGCGACAATAACATATAAAAATTGCAGAGCAATCCGAGCATAGTTACGGGAGTTAGAGCACGGACAGACAGCAGACGGCAGACGGCCAGACGGCAGACGGCCAGACGGCCAGACAAACCGAAGTCATAAGCACTTTTCAACTAGGTTGGAAAGTGCTAAAAATAAATAAACCGTACTTAAAAACTTGCACAAAAGTTAACGGCAATGACAAGCATATACATAGCTCTTAACCCAAATTATAACGGTTCTAAATATATATATATATATATATATAACTCTTACTGAAATCTATACGTATATATAAAATTGAAGTGTTTGTCTATTATTTTCAGAAAAATACATTTTTCTAAGTTCATTCGACTATTTTGACGAAGCGACGTATAGTCAAAAGCAACATTTTAAAGAAATTTTGTCCGTCCGGAATAGTCTTAAAAAATCCCTGACGGCTCGGCCTACAGGCACAGGTAGATTTCGAAGACGCAGACCGTGGGGCACCTGTTTGTCGGGAATTGCGGAAGAAATGACCTTTTTGCGATGATGCTACAGTTGGAACCGCATACTTCGAAACCAAACTTGTTTGCAGGCGGAGCCAGCAAGGATTTTTTTTTTTTTTTTTTTTTTTTTTTGCTATAAGAGTTGGTTCTATAAAAAACATGTCAATATAAAAGTTTTAGATAATATTAAGAGGATTTATAATAAATTTAAGCGGATTTGAAAATTTCGGAATTGACGAAGTTATGAATTTTTTTCTTCTTAAACCCCCCTCCCCCCCCCCCCCTTAAGACAATTTTTAATTATATCAAAAATCTGTCATACAGAAATTTTCGGCCCTTCTCCTAGAAGTAATAATAACTTCAAACGGATTCGATATGTATCATAATTAAGAAATTATGGGTTTTTTCTGTTTTCACAAAAAGTCCCCCCCATTCCCCCCCCCCCGGTTCGATTTTGCCCATTAACGAACTTGACCGAGATTTTATGCCCCTTGATTTTATGTACCAGTTTCGAAAAGATGTGGGAGTTGGAACCGCCTACTTCGAAAAATAACTGGTTTGCAGGCGGAGCCGGCAGGGATTTTTTTGTTTTTAATTTTTTTTTTGCTATAACGGTTGGTCCTATAAAAAACTTGTCAATATAAAAGTTTTAGATAATATTAAGAAGATTTATAATAAATTTAAGCGGATTTGAAATCTTGGGAATTGACGAAATTATGAACTTTTTTCTTCTAAAACCCCCTTTCCCTCCCCCCCTTAAGGCAATTTTTAATTATATATAAAATCTGTCATACATAAGTTTTTGGCCCTGTTCCTAGAAGTAATAATAACTTTAAACGGATTCAATACGTATCATAATTAAGAAATTATGGTTTTTTTCTGTTTTCACAAAAAGCCCCCCCCCCCCATCCCCCCCCCTCCTTGGTTCGATTTTGCCCATTAACGAACTTGACCGAGATTTTATGCCCCTTGATTTTATGTATCAGTTACGAAAAGATGCGGGAGTTGGAACCGCCTACTTCGAAAAAGAACTTGTTTGCAGGCGGAGCCGGCAGGGATTTTTTTTTTTTAATTTTTTTTGGCTATAACGGTTGGTCCTATAAAAAACTTGTCAATATAAAAGTTTTATATAATACTAAGAGGATTAATAATAAATTTACGCGGATTTGATATCTTGTGAATTGACGAAGCTATGATTTTTTTTCTTCTAACCCCCCCCCCTTTTTCCCCCCCTTGGGGCCATTTTTAATTATATCAAAAATCTGTCATACATACATTTTCGGCCCTTTTCCTAGAAGTAATAATAACTTTAAACGGATTCGATACGTATAATAATAAAGAAATTATGAGGGTCTTTCTGTTTTCACAAAAAGCTCCCCCATTCCCCCCCCCCCCCCTTGGTTCGATTTGGCCCATTAACGAACTTGACCGAGATTTTATGACCCTTGATTTTATGTATCCGTTTGGAAGAGATTTATGCAGAATTTTTCCAGTTATCGTGGTCAGAAAAAAGTGACATAGATAGATAGATAGATAGATAGATAAAGTTTTGAACTGGGGGTGGTTTTGGGTTCTGGGAGTCATGATCGGCGTAGATCTGCAAAAATTTTTCAAAATTTCTAACTTAAGTGAGAATGTAATAGGTAGTATTTCTTACGAAATCTACCTAAAAGGTTGCATAACAAACGCTAAACTGATCAGGGGCGGGCAGAGAATGCTTTTGGCTACAATTTTCAGTGTGTCGCATTCCGATATCTAAGACAGTTTATGAGAAAACAAGGAACTGCTGAGAGAATGAATGAACTAACCTTTCAATGTTGAAAAATTTGAGAACTAATAGATCCATTTTAACCCTCTCAGGGGCACAGTATTTCTGTTGCACAAATATTGAAATAAATGAATGACAACAGGATTTGAGAACAAATTTATTTGAAAAAAGTAAAAACTTTTCTTCATTACATTATAAAAGCGAAATTTTATTCTAAAATTCTGGTGGCATTTGGGAATTAAAATGAAGTGGGATATATAATATTCCACCGCCCTTCAAGGAGTTAAGGAATTTTAGGGCGATTGAAAGATCTAATGAAACGGAAAAATATTTTCCTAATTTTCAACTAACCTACATTGTAAATAGGATTCCTTACTATACTATAGTATAGTACTATACAAATACTATAGTATTTTTCTTTTTAAAAAATGAATACTATACTATTTTCGAAGTTTTTTCCCCTCAAAAAACTTCGAAAGACCTTTATGAAATACAAATGCTAGGCTATTGAATAAACTTCTTTGCGTTTTCTGTTACTTATTTTTATAAATTTTGTGCATGGAATGAGAATTTTGATGAATTAATTAGAATAGTATTATTATTTTCCAGACAAAGGATATCAGCGAAAAATTCTGCGACTATCGTAGCTTGGACATGGCTGTGGATAACAACGACATTGAAGTTCTCACATTTCTTTTGGATCACTTAAGGATTACAGAAAAACATTACTATTGTGCTATTCTCCGGGCAGTCTATAACGATTCAATAGACACTGTGGAAACGCTTCTGCAAAAGTAATAGGATTATATTAGAATTAGAAAATTTCATACTTTTTTTTCCTCAATTGAGTATTTGAAATTATTAATTACAGTAATGATTAATTGTTTTAGATAGCTGAGTTCTCAAGAACGCTATTTTATAACTTTTTTGGCGGGGTTGTTTGAGGGGAGAAGGGAGGGGGGGGGGGTGCAAAAAAAATCTGAACTTGTTAATACATAGAAGCAATTCACTCAGTTTTATTCACGCATATATATTTTTAAAATTAGCCAAAGTACTCAGTAATGATCAATGAATGCTTTGAGAATGTTGCAATAACAAAGCTTTAATAAATATTATTGATAATTATTAATTTATGCGCATTGAGTGTTTATTTAACGAGAATGTTTGCATTTTTGTCAAATACTAACAAGTTATTTTAGCTTTTGTAGGGTTTCTGATTTTTTCTTTCTTTTTTTTAAGTTTAACCTGTGATCAGGGCCGGCGCAATGTCACACGGTGCCATGGTGAATCACTTAGCGGGGCCCAACGTCTCTGACTACAATATTCGACGAATAAAAATCATTTTTAAAAATTGTAAATAGGGTAGAATAATTTATAACATAGAGTATAAAATGCATGAAAAAAAAAACATGCAAATTTTGTCACATGTAATGTGTATAGTTATTTTTTTTTCTAAAAATCTCCAATCCATTAGAATATTATAAATACGAGGGTGGTTCGAAAAGTTCTCGGCTTGACAGTAAAAGCACAAGATTTTTCACACAATTTCATATTTTTCAATGTAGCCCCCCTGCAACTTAATACATTTAAGATACTTTTATGTGCGAATTCTTTAGTGTCACCCTGTACGAGGGTGATTTGAAAAGTTATCTGCCTGAAAAAGAAAGATTTTTGACACTATTTCAGTTTATTTTTCAACTTGCAACACAATACATTTCAGAACACTCTTGAGAAATGTTCATTCTTTGGCGTTTCTGGTCGACGTCCAACAAACGCGGCACTCATCGATCGGAGAGCTTTTTCATACCCAAAACATTGTGTAAAATGCGGTGGGCGCGGTCTATCGAGATTTTTGCAATGTCAGCAAGTTCGCGTAGCTTCAATCGGCGATCATTCAATACACCATAGTGAATTTTTGAGACGATTTCGTCGGTCGTAACTGTTTTTGGGCATCCTGAGCGTTTATCATTGTGAATGGATTTCCTACTCATGTTTCAATTTAACAGCTCACTTTTTTTTTATCGTCAATACGAAGGGCGAGAGTCGTTTAAGGTCTCTTTTTGTATGTCCGTGAGGTCATATCTTAACAAAGTATTTTATGACAGCTCGAACTTCAATTTCTTCCGTTTTTAGAAAATGTCAAAAGATGTTTATTTTACTTTATAGCTCAGCAATAGCCAATAAACCCAAGCGTCTGAAATTCGGCAGCGTGTCATCTAAAGGATCATACTTTACAAACATCATTCATTTGGTCATACTTGTTCCATTTCTGTGTCAGGCCGAAAACTTATCAAACTACCCTCGTATTTATTTTTTGCGTTTATGGTTACTTTCAGGATCCTCACATCTCTACATTCCCCGACAATTATATCAACTGTGGTTGTAAGAAATACAATTAATACTTACCTTTTCTCGCGAAAAAACATTTAAAGACAAATTTAGAGCAATAATATCATTATTTTGCACCACAGGGTGGCGTTATTTCGAATTTTATAGAGACGCTCGGGGCCCCGTTTCTCTGATGGTTGCGCCGGCCCTTTATACGTCAAAAGAGTTATTTTTTAAAAAGAAATTTAATTTTTTATACAACACCTAAGTTATATTTAGAAAATACTTTCACCGTGATCTAATAAGTAAAATAGTAAAAATTTTATTCTATGACTAAAATTTACCGAATTACGATACCTTGAAATTTGTGAATTTTCGGCGTTTTCACTAAAAACTTAAAAAAAAAACATTATTGAGCAGTGTAGTTAATGTTGTTACCTGTAGGGTATATGTGAATCACGCCATTACTCTCAACGCAGTTGATCCAGAACCGTGTAAAATATTTTTGTTGTTGTTGGTATGTTGGGTCCAAGTAACATTCCCAGGTTCTAAGAAACGGCAAGTTAAGGTATTTATTTCAAAGAAAACAGGTTATTTTTTAAATATCATTTTAATAAAAATTTCTTGTGCGTACAGACAAACGGATGTAGTCGAATATATATATATATAAAAAAAAAAGCCATTCTGCTTTTAATTTGTGATTTATTTATTTATTTTAGTCGCTTTTAACGAATGGCGATAATATTTTGCTGAATTCCATTCTAAAAAAATCATTTTAACAGGAATATTCTGAAGCAACTTATTAAAACTGTTATTGTTTTCTTGTACTTTTAGGGCTGAAGAAAACAGAATGTGCTACTCCAAGCTTCGAGAACTAATGTCCGGAAGTCGTAAATGTCCAGATTGCGTTCCAGACTTTGCCGTAACAAACTTAACCCCCATAATGGTGTCGGCTATTAGAGGAAACTACGAAATAACCCAAGTATTAATAGAGCGGGGATTTACTATAAGAGAACCTTTAAGCCAAAAATGTAAGACAAAAGCTTTTTTTCTTTCTTTTATTTGTTTGGTTTATATTGAGTTTATATATTTTATTCGCGCTATGACGATATAACATATTCCCCAGAAGCATTTTTTCAATCACGCTAAAGTTTGTGTACCGTATAGTTTTGCATTTTCAAGATTAAATTTCTTAGCTAATTCTTCAATTTTTGATTTTTGGTTTAGTGCGTAACCGTCCGGCATTTTTTCTATTTCGGTTCCTAAGTATCTCTTTATTTGCCCTAAATTTTTCAATTCATATTCTTCGTTTAGCGTTTTTACGATTTCTTTTATTTCTGGTTTACTTGCTATAAGAATATCGTCTACGTAGATTATTACGTATGTGAAATTTTCTTTTTCTTTTCTTATGAATAAGCATGTATCGGCTGTGCTTTGCGTGAAATTAAGTGCTTTTAATGAAGTTTCTATTTTCATGTGCCAGGCTCTTGCTGCCTGTTTGAGATCATATATGGTCTTGTTTAGTTTACAAACTTTATAATTAGAGTTTTTATCTATGTAACCCTCTGGTTGTTGCATGTAAATTTCCTCTTGTAAATTTCCATGAAGGAATGCCACATTTATGTCAATATGGTGCACATCTAGATTTTTGTAGGCGGCTGCGGTTAAAAATGCACGAATAGTGGTTGTTGCACTACTGGTGCAAATGTTTCATCATAATCTTCACCAAATTTTTGGCTAAATCCTTTAGCAACTAATCTTGCTTTATATATGGGTGAATTTCCTGAGCTATCGACTTTTCTTTTAAAGATCCATTTTGATCCTATTATTTTTCTATTTGGTGGTGGTTCTACCAGTTCCCATGTTTTATTTTTCATCAGCGCTTCTATTTCCGCATCTGTGGCTTTGAGCCAATTTTCTTTTTCTCTAGGATTTTTTTCTTTCGTTGATTTCTTTCCAGTTTTTCGGTTCTACTATTTCATCGTTTTTTACTATACAGATGTAACTGTCGGATGTATATCTATTAGGTGGAACTCCCCTGTTTGTCCTTTCTGACCTTCTTAATGTAGGAATGTTTTGATCGGGTTCTGCTTGTGTTTGTTCTGTATTGTTTATTTCCGTTTCAATATAATTTTTGTTATCAAGCAGGCATTCTGGTTCATTATTTTCTTCATTCAGAATGTGTGTGTTATTCTCTAGGAATTTTACAGTTCTCCCGATTATGATTTCATTATTTTTAGTAAATACTCTGTAACCCTTTGAGTGTTTATCATATCCCATAAATATTCCTTCCCTGGCTGTGTTATCTAATTTTCCTCTATGTATCTTATTTATGTATGTATAAGCTTTACAACCAAATACTCGAAGGTAATGTAAGTTTGGTTTTCTCTCGAACCAAATTTCGTACGGAGTTTTATTTGTAGCCTTTGTTGGTAGTCTGCTTTGGAGATGTGTTGCTGTATTTATTGCTTCACCCCAGAATCTGTGGGGTAACCTAGCTTCTGAGAGCATAGCTCGGGTCATTTCTATCAAGCTCCTATCCTTTCTTTCAGCAATTCCGTTCTGGCTCGGGCAGTGTGGAACAGTAAATTTGTGTTTTATACCTCTTTTTCTAAGAAAGTCATCCGTATTTTTACCGATATATTCGCCCCCGTTATCCGATCTGAATGCTTTGGGATATCTCCCGAATTGTGTGTGAACCATTTGTGTATAGTCCTTTATTTTGTCTGAGACCTCATCTTTGTGAGATAGTAAATATATAACAGTAAATCTTGAGTGGTCGTCAACAAATGTGACGAAGTACCTTTTTCCCCCTAAAGAGATTGTTCTTATCGGTCCACAGACGTCTGTATGTATCAGGTCGAGTACCCGTGTCGTTTTATGTTCAGATAATTTCGGATATAGTGCATCAGTAGTTTTTGTCTTTATGCATGTTTCGTGGTGTGCAGTATGACTGCAGTTGTTTATTTTTATACCATTGGCCAAGTTGTTTTTCCTCATTTGTTTTATACTTTCGTAATTCCTATGACCTAGGCGTTTGTGCCAAAGTTCTAGACATTCTTTATTTTTGCAGTCGTTTGCGATATTTGCTGTGTTTGGGATATCTTCATCTGAGAGAATTACCTCATATAAGTTATTTTTCTTTTTCGCTTCCAGATACGTTTTGCCGTTACAGGATAGCATGCATTTTTCGTCTTCAAATATTAATTTGTAACCGTGTTGAGTTGCTTTACTCACAGAAATTAAGTTTGTTTCCAAATCTGGAACATGTAACACGTTTTTTTAATTTTATTTTATTTGAGTCCCCATTTGATGTTTTTGTTGTAATCATAACTTCACCGGATCCGTAGGAATTGAGTGTGTTTCCGTTCGCGATTATTACGGATGTTTGTTCGGTGTTGTTTATTTCAGTAAATATTTCTTTGCTGTTCGCAATATGGGAAGATGCTTCGGAATCAATAATCCAGGTGGGTTTTCCGGGATTTTCGATTATAAATGCTGCATCTTGATTTTTGTTATGATTTATTTGTACGTTTTTATTTATTTTTTCTTTCGTTTCGTACCTATCATTTTCACTATCACCGATTGTGTTTTCGAAGCAGAGCGACGATGTAAACTTCTTTGGTTTAAATGTTTGTTTTGTGTAGCGTTTTGTGAATTTCTGTTTTTTAAGTGCCAGCATTCTTTATAGTTATGATTATTTTGCTTACAGTACGTGCAATATTTATTATGATTTTTGTAATAATTATTTACGAACTTTTTCTGTGTTTTAAACGTTTTTGCCGAATTTTCGGTTGGTTCCGAGTTTTCTACTCGTTTAGTATATTCGTCGACAAGTTTATTTTTTATGTATTCTGGTGTTAATTCATTTTCCAGCCTGGCTTCCAGAGCCGTTATTAGAGCATTATAACTAGGTGGAAGTGAGCACAGTACTAGTGCTGATATATGCGAGTCACTAATATTTTCTCCAATTGCGGAGAGTTTATCGATGGTTTCAAGAATGTTTGTTATGTGACGTTGCATGTTTCCGCTTTCTTGTAATTTGGCTCCATATAATTTTTTGAGTAAGTAAAGTTTGCTTGAAAGATTTTCTCTTTCATGAATGTTTTTTAATGTGTCCCATGTTTGTTTCGACGTGTTTAAATTTCTTATGTGGACGATTTGAGAGTCCTCAAGACTTAAATTTATTATGGTCCTTGCCTTCTTGTCTTTCTTTTGCCAATCAGGTGTTATTGGGTTTGGCGGTTCTTCTGTTATTAATTCAGATAAATCTTCTTTTATTAATAACATTTGGACCTTGAATTTCCATATGGAGTAGTTATTTGGGTTTAATTTTTCAATTATCTGTGTTTCTTTTGAGAAAGCCATTTCTTCGATTGATTTTTCTTTATTGTTTTTATTAAGTTTTATTTAATTAGTTCTATAAAGATGCTTATATTTATTTTCTTTCTTTTGAAATTAGTTCTAAGTGATTTGTAAATTTGTTTAAACAGTTTTTAGTTTTTAAATTTAAAATCGCACCTTCCTTCTGAGACAATTTTTCAGTCTCAATAATCTTTGAAGGAGGAGGTCAATCAAGCGCGGATAGTGTCTCAAGAAGATTAAAAAGGATAAGATAAAATTGTCTTACCTTTTCTGAAGGTGCATCTCACTTCGACGAGTTAATCCAGGTAAAGGTAATCTAGGGGTTAAATCCAAGGTGTTAGTAAATTGATCGTACAGAACACATCACTGTTGTTATTAACATCACTATGACACTGAAAAACTAATTATTTAATTAGATGAGTCAGAGTAAATAGACTGGTTGTTCCATTTAAGATACTATAATTGATCACAAAACATTGCATTAACGTTACAGCTTACATTTAAACATTAATAGTGGTTATTTCACATTATAATGGAGCTAGCATCTGCTCCTGTTTACGCGGTTACATTTTGGTAGAGGACTGAAGAAATTAAAGTCATAATAAAGTGTTCAGAGTTTATCATTACATCATTCTTACGTCAGAGGAAATTACACATATTACAAGGTCTGAGCGTAAGAACGTAATTGGAATAATAAAGTTTCATTTGCTGGTATAATTATTGTTCTAATGTCTTTAATCTATTTCGTATAATAACAGTTTATCAATTTAGAAGAGCTTTTGAACATTTATTTGAAGTTGAGTGGTCATAAATCTCACTTTTCAATTCATTATGCGTTGAAAGAAATGTTTATTACTTTGAAGCCATATCTTTTCTTTATCAAGGTCTTTCCTTCTTTCCCCTTTGCAAGAGGAAATGAAAGAGTGGTTTTTCTGTAAATAAATTTCTGGAATGAGGTTAATATTTCTAATAGAATTTCGGTTTAAAACATATTTAATTAATAAGGTACCTTTTAAAACGTTTTCTTTTTTTTTACTAGCTTTTATTTAACTTGTCTTGTGTGTCTGTTCGGATTAAATCTTGCAATCCAATTTTAATACACTTCCTGTGCTACAATTGATCCAATTTTTGGTAATATGACTTATTTCTGGTAACAATACAATATTCTGTAAAATAAATATGATTGAAATTTGCCTCCGCCATACCCCTCAGGGGGCAAAAGCATTTGTTCAATAAGGGTACATAGGAGTACATATTACGTATGTGATCACGTAAATGTCATTGTTTACATCAGAAATAAACTGATGTTCTTCGATTGAACCGTGACATGATTGATAAATACGCCATCTTTCAGTTCCGCGCAGGTGTAAATGAATGTGGGTTTGATCCTCACGAGGACGTTGATCCATTTTTTTTCTTGCCAGGAAGCTGGATTTAAAATTGCATATCCATTTTATTTTAGTTTTATACAAACTTATAAAATAAATCACTCTCGTTTTAATTTATTTCGTTTAAAAAAGGAATTTAGTTCAATTAATTGTCCTTCAACGTTATTTTTTTCTTTTTAGTACAGTAAAATAAAAGCTTGTGTTTAAAAATAATTTATTTCCTCTTCAGAATTACAGATTGAAACATTTGATATCTTTGCGTTTTCGCCGATATTATATTCAGAGTTGCTGTTCTCCATAACGCAAAGTATTCTATATCTGGCGACTAATTTTTATAGTTTATTTGTATCACTATTCTCAAACAATAATCTGCAAGGTTTATTCCTATAACATGTGCAAGCATCAACGGTAGATCCAGGGGGGAGGTCCGGGGGAGCCCCCTCCCCTCTAAACGAAGATAACTTTTATACAACAATATATTTTTTAAAAAATGCACATTTAAAAGTTGAATTTATAAAGAAAATAAAGATTTTCCCACTAACAATATTTTTGATACTCAAGAAATCATTTAAAAACGGAAATACCTGAAATTTGCAAAATTGCACTTTAAGCGCTAAAAAAAATCGAACAATGTATGTTTCATTTTCTTATACATGTGATAATCTTTAATCACAACTAAGTGTTCGCTGATGATGATCGTTCCGTGACTGTCGAATATAAAAAATTGGCTTAAAATGGCAACTTTGGAAACCTAACCTTTTCTAAAACCATCTTTGTTGTTACAAGAAAATGAGAAACTGTTCGATTTCTTGGTATCTGAATAGAAATTGTAAATTTTATATTTTTGCGGATATTAACTATAATTTTATGCAGTTACGAATTAAAATAACTTCATGAATGTGTCATTAAGAGCGTACACTAGTCAGGCGAATACAATCGCACGCTATTGTCAAACCTATGGGAGAGTTCTTTTCAAATTTCTCGCTTGCATTTTAATATTTTTAAATGTTTTTTGCATAGGATAGCTGAGCTCGATCTCTAACCGGGCTAGTTTTTATTTTTCTATTTTGATTTCAGTTTCTATTAGCTTTCACTTTCTGAACCGGTTGCGAAAGTGAAAGTAACTTTATTAAAAAAAACCTGCATTTCAAATCGAAAAAATAAAAACTAGCCCAGTTAGAGATCGACCTCAGTTATCCCATGAAAAAAAAAATCATTTAAAAATATTTAAATGCAAGCGAGAAATTTGAAAAGAACGCTCCCATAGTTTTAACACTAGCGTGCGAGGGTCTTCGAGTGATTAGTGCAGGATCTTAAGTTTGTCCACATAAACAAGATGTGACTTTTCCCTTCTTCAAGAAGAAAAAAAAGAGGGGGGGGGAGCAAAAAAGTGCACCCCGATCGTGTTTTTTGGCCGTTCGCAGAGCTGTTTTTTGTGTGTGCATAACGAGTCAGTTTCTTGCGATACACGTACGGTTCCAACGCTCTTTAGGGTTTTCGCATGCGCTGAGCATTTTGCGACGAAAAAAATGGGCGTTGCCAATGGAAAATTTCGAGTTTCTGTACCTATAACCGTAACAGTGAGCACCACTTTGTTGCCGTTCACAGAATCCCGAGCTCATACCTCTGAATAACTATATCTGAACATATATCGGCAAAGTTTTTTTATGACCACCTAGTATTTAAAACTTCAACTGTTAATATAGTAAGAATGGCAAATAAAATTTTTAATTAACTCTATATATGTAATTCTTTAATTTTTTACCTGTTGAATAAGGTAGAAATTAAGATTATGTTCATGAAATATTCATTTTGAAAAAGTTATTTTTTTTTTCTATACGGTTCCTGTGTTATATTAGAAACATTACTTGCATGCTCTGGCAAGTATAACCGTAAAAATGTCATTTTTCTACGACCAAAACTCGCCGAATTACGATACTTTGAATTTTACGAAATTTCGGAGGTTTCCGGCACTAAAAAAGTCTATTCACTTTTAGTGCCAGAAAGTGTCAAAATTTCATAAAATTCAGAGTATCATAAGTCAGTGATTTTGGGTCGTAGAAGAATGACATTTTTACTTTTTCACTTGCCAGAGCATGAAAAAAATGTTTCTAAATATAACTCAGGGACCGTATACAAATTCAAAAAGTAACTGTAGGATTTTTACATCCAACATAATCTTAAACCGTACCTTATTCTGAACACTTTTGCAATTTTTACTATCTTACGTATCTCCAAAGGGTTAAAAATCAAAGAGAGTTTCAATCATTTTGGGACACCCTGTATATGATTTAATTTTCTCTTGCCAGGTTCCTGTTCTGCTCAGGCTGAAATGGAGCGTGATGCTGGAGAAACGCTCACTCAGTCTATGAATCGCATTAATATATACAGAGCGCTAACGAGTCCCACGTATCTACTGTTGACATCGGACGATCCAATCTTACAGGCATTTGTAATGAGTCGCAAAACTTACAAGCTTTCCATGGAACATCCAGAACATCAAGTAATAAATTCCGCTTTTGCTAGAAGGTTTGCCTTTCAATGTTTTATATCACTAATCCCTTGCTTTTACATGAGAGCATCGATGCTCAAATACATTCAATGCACCCATGTTTGCACATCAAATGCATTCAGTATTCTTCGGCGTAGAAAAGAATGAGCGTGAATGCAACGGTTACTATATTGCTTCCACTGTCCGTAGTAAACGCGTAGGAAGTCTGGGCGTGAGATGTCTTTCAAAGTAGAGGTCTGCAAGGTCCGGGCTCGGGCCAATTTTCATTCACGACACCCGGGCCTGGTCTTTCAGGGTCAGGCTCGGGCCTAACATTTTTCTGCAGACTCAGGCCGGAACGGCCCAGACTTCTTTTTTCTGGACCAAGCTGGGCCTAAACTTCCTTCTGCCTAGAGGTCTGCACGGGCCGAACTTTTCAGGCCCGTACAAAAATCAGTAAAATGAGGACTGGCAGAAAAGTTTTTGCAAAAAATGCATTGGTGTTTAAATAGCCCTTATTGTACAATCAAAATCCTTTTTAAAGAATAGTACATACTAGGCAAAAAATTTAAAGTACAGTAAAATCTAGGAAATGGAACCTGCCTATGACGAAAACCTGTCTGAAACGGAAAAATGTCTTGATCCATGCAAAAAGAATATAGTACATATACAACAAACGATGTACCTGGTAACAATGGAACCTGTCTATAACGAATTTTCTTTCTTTCCTGATTTTTCTTCTCTTACTAAATCTTCATTTGAATCTAATTGGCTAAGTTAATTTTTTAATCAATGTATTTAATCAATGTAATTATGTAAGTGGTTATTAAAAATGTTGCTATTTTGCCTTGCATCGTATCCATTTCGAAAATAAAACCTATGTCAGTGTGCTTTTTGAATAATTTTAGTTTTAGGATAATGTTGCTTCAGAAATATCGGCATGTTTTGTAGCAATTCAGTCGGGCCGAAATTTATATTTTATACCGGGCCGAGCGGGGCTAAAAAAAATTTACGGTTCGAGCCGGGCCCGGGCCTGAAAATTTCCGTCCGTGCAGACCTCTATTTCAAAGCCCGCAAAGCTCATTGCAGTCATCCACAAAGTCATTGCAGTTTCTTTGACTTTCAAAACTTCTCCTCTATAACATTGATCGCCGTATTATCGCGTATGCCTTTAATCCAACTCGTTGAAATGCCCTCATTTTTTCAGGACAGTGTTTATTTTAAAGACATATCTTCTGATTGACGGGGTAGCTTATTAGAAAAATAGGACCATCTGGTCAGCTTATCCTATAATTTCAAACAATGTATCCTCGTTTCAGTTTTTCAAAACTGAAAAAATGCCTTCAAAATGAGCATTGTCCTCAGAAAGGGAGAAGAACATCTAATCACTTTACAGCAATCACACTAACAGAAAAAAGAAGAAAAAAAGAAAGAAAAATCATGCATGGAGAATAGATTATGAAATACTTTAACAAAACTTTACCGATTAATAAGATGAAAGTTGATGTCTAAGTAAACAATTTGTAAAACGCATAACAAACTTGAAAATCCGATTTCAGCAATGAACCATCAATAGCCGGAAAAATATCCGAATTCTTTTGTGCAGCCCTGTATATGATCTATAGATTTGTATATACTCTAGTAAAATACATACATGGTAAATATATACTACATATGCTAAAATTTAGTTCAGTTAGGAAACGCATGGCACAGTTGAAAATTCCTATGCAGCAATTTCCGTCAATAAACCGAAATGCATTCGATATATTTTGTGCTGCCCTGTATACGATCTCTAGCATTTATACACACCAAATATTATATAAAAAAATCAGTTAAATATAAAACTGCGTACCAGAACTGAAAACGCACTTCCAGCAATTATTTTTCATTTAAGAAGGAAACGCTGATTCTGGTTCTAATCTAGAAAAGTTTTCTGTAGTCATGTTCATCCATTAAAAGTATTTTTCATGAAAATGTCCATACACTAATTACGGAAAGTATGTAATTAGTAAGGCTTAAAGTTTGGAACTCCTAATGTTAAATTCCTTTGTTATTGTGGCAAAATACAGATTGCAATGAGGGCAGTTTTTTAAGCTTAACTAAAGAACTAACTGTTATAGAACTACTGTGAGCTGTCTTTGAGACCATTTCATCGAAAGATTAATAAAAGGCTCGATTAATTCATAGGATACTGTTTCTGTACTAATATTTGTGAACATATTAAAGTTAATTTTCGAAAAAAAAATTAGTTGAACCTATAATTATTTTTTAACAGTAATCTAATTCTTGAAGCTTTCAATATGCGAATCTGAAATAACAGATAATTCCGCCAAGTGGTTTTGTGGTTGTGCTTAAAAACTACCCGCATTGCAATCTGTTTTGTAACGGTTAAAAATAAATGTATAACATTAGAACTTACAAACTTTAAATCTAAATAATTCTTAAACTACTTGACCGAATCATTTTCCGCTTTGTATTTGAAAAGTAAAATTTGCTCAAGAATCCAAATAGGATGTCAAAATGAGGTGTTAGTACTGAAACTATTAAAAAGTTTTTTTTTTTTTTACAGTTTCTGTATGTAACCCCCCCCCCCCCCCCAACCTAAGCAAAAATTAAATATAGCATTAATTAGTAGACATTATTACAAATCAGTTGGTACCAAAAGCATTTTTATATGATGATTTTAGAAGAGTTATTTGGGGGGGGGGGATACGTTTTTTTTCCCCAGGACTGTACAGATCAATATCGAAACACAGCCTCGCATTGTCGAAATTTTGATAGATGTGCATCAGAAGTTAAACAAAGATTGTTTTTGAACTGCAGATATGCCACGATCAGGATGACAAGGTCTGTAGACTAACTTGTAGCCACAGACAATTTCGAAGTAAATGTTATCAATGTGCTGTGGATAATCTTGAGAAATTAAGAACAATAAAGTGTACTAATAAAGACCTTTTCCTCTTTCATTTCCAGTGTACCTTTGAAAACTACGCAAGTGCTGATTTGTTCAGTGATACTTCGTATAGCAAAGATAATTCGTGTCGGCATCCTATCCGTTAGGGGAAATCTTCGTTAACCGAAACGTGATTCCTCGTCCAATTGCAATGCGTTATGTTAGCGCGTTAATCTAATAAAACATTCGTTAGCGGAATCAAATGTTCATTATCCAAGTCAGAAAAACAGTGAAAAATATCTTCGTTTGCAGAAGCATCACAGTATACATGCACACCTTCTGTTTCACAAGCAATGCGTTCTAATAGATTCTTACACTGGGTCCTTGCCATTAAATAGGATCCAACCCTTGCATCTGGTATATCTTTCAGTTTTAACAAACAATAGTAATGTTTATATTATAGCTTGAATACATTTCAAAATTATTTTTTTTAGAAATGTATTACTTAAGGCTTGTATTTTTCTTTTTAGAAAGAATATAAAGAGCTTTCAAAGCAGTGTTCAAAGTTTGCTACAGATTTATTAAATCAATGTAGAAACACTAAAGAAGTTCAGATGGTTCTAACTAGATCCGAAGGCTTCAAAGACCCGAGACCTCATTTATTTAGTCGGCTCCATCTTGCTGTAGAATATCAACAAATGGAAGTAAGTTATTTCATTCATTTTAGTTTGATTCCACCTCAACAATATTTGTAAATATCATTTTTATGAGGTGTATGAAATAGTAAAGACCAATGCTTCGCAATGTCAATTATGAAGCATTGGTCTTATTTGTAGCTTGCTGCATAGCAAAGCGTTGTATTGTATTTGTATTTTAAAAGATCTTTCGAATTTTTGCGGGAAAATTACTTACCAATACATTTTTTAAATTAAAATATATAAGTAATAAGCGGAAAATTATCATTTATAAATCTTAATGAGACCTTTCAAACGCCGTTAGATTCCTCAAAATGCATCCATTAGTTCCCGAGTTTGAGTATTGAAAGATTGGTTGATTGATTCTCCAGGTTTTTCCCTGTTTTCTCGAAATCTATTTAGATATCGGAATACGACAAACTGCAGATTGTAGCCAGAATTATCATTTATAAATCTCAATGAGGCCCTTCAATCGCAGTAAGAATCCTTCAAATTGTAAAATGCATCCATTAGTTCCCGAGTTTGAGTATTGAAAGATGGGTTGATTGATTCTCCTGGTTTTTCCCCGTTTTCTCGAATTTTATTTAGATATCGGAATACGACAAACCGCAGATTGTAGCCAGAATTATCATTTATAAATCTTAATGAGACTTTTCAATCGCCGTAAGATTCCTTAAAATGGATCCATTTAGTTCCCGAGTTTGAGTACTGAAAGATTGACTGATTGGTTATCCAGGTTTTTTCTTGTTTTTTTAAAAGGTTGTGTCCAGTCCAGAAACATTTTCTACCTGCTACTGATAAGTTTAATGTTTGCTATGCAACCGTTTCTGAGCGTATTCCGGACAAACAGACAGACAAAAACATTTTTAAATGTTATTTTTTGACTTGCTTAGTTTATGATAATACTATTATTTTTTGAAAATGTTAAATGTTATTATTATTTTTATTTATTTTTTGTTAAATGTTATTTTTTGACTTAAATAGTCGAATGAACTTAGAAATGGACGTTTTTCTGAAAATCACACACAGACACTTCAATTATATGTATATAAGTAAAGATTATGGGGTAGTTTTTTAAATATTCATTTTTCTCTCGTGTTGTAATAACTTTTTAAATGATAAATTTTAAAGATTTTAGTTGTCTTTTTTTATTCATTTTTTATTTTATGCTTTCTTTCCTTTAGATTTGCATTTAATTAACTGTATTAACAACTCAATATTTTCCAGTTTGTTACACATCCCAGTTGCCAACAAGTGCTTCGTTCCATGTGGGTTGAAACACTAGGCCTGTGGTACTCGTGGTCTTTCCGCAAGCGAGCTTTGCATGTAGTCAAACACGCTCTTCTCACGCCTGTGGTAGCAATAGGCTTTATTTTCATCCCTCGAGCGGACGTATTAGGACCTCTGAGAGTGCCCTTGCATAGATTTATTTATTCTGCGACTTGCTATTTGTTCTTTCTGTGCCTCCTTTTAGTTACTCTTTTGAATGACAGAAGGTAAGAAAGTTTCTTTAGAAAAAATAAATATTAATTTATTACGATATCGATATTTCCATATTGCAACCTGAAACTTAGTTTTCATAGAATCTTATTCTTTGATACATTTTGCGTCACAGAATAAGACCGAAGTAACTGTTTACTAACAATTTTAAAAGCATATTAAATAACTCAGCATGAATTGCCGTACATACTCGCGCAAAAGTCGCGAAATTTTAGAGAAAAATTGAGGTGCAAAATGGGGGAGGGGTGTCGACTTATACGCGAGACAAAAGAAATCTCAAATTTGAAATACATATTTTCCTTCAATTAATCGAAATATAAATAAAAAGGGTTTAAGAACACTAATATTTGGATATTACGCAAATATATTGATAGAGAAGGTAAACCTATGTCCTTCAATGTCTCGATTTAAGTTTTTAAACGTTCGTTTTTGCCGAAAATTCCCTTCGCCTTCACAAATTTTTGGTGAAACATTCTTTCAAAAAGGGGTTGAATTCCGATATTGTAGTGCCCACAAAAAAGTTTGAAAGGACAAGACCTGTGTTAAGGATTCGCTGAAAGAGGGCAAGTCAAGTTTTGAAAAAAAAAAAAGAAAAAAAATTATCAAACTTGGAAAAAAAAAAAAAAAAAAAAAAAAAGCCAAAAAAATTAAGTTTTGCTGTTATCCCCGGGGATTTCAGATTGATTCAGCTTTTGTCTGCATCTTCAAGCTGCTGAAATGCGGTGTCCGAAAATATTAGGCCCATTAGATCAGCATGCACCTGTCATCCGAAACCAAATGTAGAAATCATAAGAAGACACCTATTACATTGGTTGATCGATGGATGAAAAATTCACATGACCGCTGTACCAACAGAAAACATCAGATCAGTTAAAAAATGATACATGAGCAACGAATTGAACGCCAAAGAGAATGATGCATTACTTTTAACTGACAATGAAAATGGTTTACGACGATACATAGGATGACGCTCCGATGACAAAAATATTTTGCTGAACTTTTTGGTGAGTTTGAGACAGGAGCGAAACTTGAAGGATTCCAATAACTATATTTTTTTTATTGATTGAATTTATTATTTTATGAATATTTATATATTTGTATATTTCTTCCAACTCTCTTTGGAAAGATTTTTTTTTTAAATGAATGCGTAAGTTTTTGTTTTCGATTATGTTGATGAAGAGGGAAATAGCTCGACTTAAAACTCGAAATTTTGGGTATTTTTCCTCTCGAAGTAATGGAGTTGACTTATACGCGAGTTTCTGATTTTTTCCTCTCATGACATATAAACGAGTATATATGGTTTTTAAAACGGATACTTTTAACTCATTAATGCCGGTTGCTACGAAAACTTACCATTTAAGTGATACGAAACTTTTAAATATGAACATCAGTATCTTAGTAACAAAAAATTTCATATCTAATGTGAAACTATCAGAGATTCAATCGGTTAAAATAACAGTATGGGAAAACTGGTGTCAACTGGTATCGAAGTATTAAAAGAAGTGTAAAATAAGTCGTCGTTAATGGGTTAAGAAGTGATTGCAGTGAATGACTTTATAGTACTCAGAGATAATAATTCAGAATCTACAAGGAGTTATTTTCTAGATATTTTGGCCCTATTCTATGATACAAGAGTGATTCTATTTGGTCTTAAATTTTTCTTTCTTGTCTTTTGAAGGAATTCTAAATCACTAATTTGGTGCTTTCATTTACACAATGCTTCCCCTACTCGATGAAAATATCTATTTGAATGTTAGAATAGTCGCTGTCTTTTCACTAAAATGATGTGCTATTTTGGATGTAACATCTTGAGTACTTAGGATAAAAAGTTCCACTGTGTCAAAACCATAAATTTCAAAATGTAGAAGGTAGAATAGCAAACTTTATTTTAAAATACTTGTGTTTACAGTAGATGAAGTTGTAGTAAATAGGATATCTCATTTTTGATAGTTTAATCACTGCAACAGGCCGAGCTTAGTTATCATCTGAGTAAATTAATAAATTAAAGCGGTTCTCAAAAAAGTATTTTCCTCCGCTCAATAGCGTAAAACTATCTGAAACATTTATGTACTCATTTTTAAACGCATGTCTGACTATTCAACCGATTTAGAAATCGAATGATGTTTTCAATTTCTTGATAAATTGCTTATTGAGTTATATCATTGCTCCCTAAACTAGGTAACAATGATTACTATAGGTTAGCTACTCTAGATGGCAATGGTTTTACGCGATTAATGTCAAGTGACGACCGGATTTTCTCCTTTTCCGTGCTGCCGCGTCCGGAAATTCAGTTCAAAACGTCCACTTTGACAGTATTTTCTCAAAAATCTAACTTATTTTAAACTAACTTACTTTTATACTTCTTACTTTAATTTTTGCGTGAACTAAAAGAAGGAAAACACATTGCATTGTTTCTGAATAAGAACACCTGCAATTTCATGAGTTTCCGAACAAAAAGGAATTCTGAAATGTGTCAGAAAGTAGCTCCTTTGTATTTGAGAACAGCCTTAAAACAACCTTTTTGAACAGTTCCGAAATTCTATGGAAAACAGCTGATATTGACGTACATTTTACTCGAGAATTACTGAAGCGATTTCAATAATTTTCTTTTATTTCGTTGTTATAATTAGCTATGCTTCGATCATTTTAATTTTCCGGAAACAAATTTCTATTTTAGTAACGTTAATTAAAAAAAAAATTATATAGGAATTTTTGTTTGCGAATTATTACAATTTTTCTTTTTATTTCTTGCTGAGCGATCCATTTATAATTTAACTACTGCCAAAACTATTAAAGTCATTGAAATCGCTTCAGTAGTTTCCCAGAAAAGGTACATCAATATAAGATGTTTTCTATGGGTTTTCGTAAGTGCTGTTGACCCCTTAAGGCTGTTCTCAAATCTAAACTGGCTACTTTCTGACACATTTTTATCTCATTTTGTTCACAACCGTATCAAATTGGAAAGGAGCTCTTATTAAGAAGCTATGTAACCGAACTGTTTTTCCGTGTTTCGGGAAAGGCACAATATATTTTTTAGAAAATTCTGTCAAAGTGGACGTTTTGAACCGAATTTCTGGGCGCGATAGCGCAGTAAAAGAAAAAAACTGCCGTACTGAGACAACAATCGCTTATAACCCAAGATGTAATCCATTTATCGTAAAATGAAAAGAACTGTTACTTCAATAATCATGCTTTTAAGTTTTAAAATGAATCCGCAAATGTGTCAAGTTTCGCGTTGAGCGGGAAAGATATTTTTTGAGACTGATTTAATAGCATTTTCAATTTTTCCAGCAAGGTGTAGATTTATAACTTATAATAGAATATGGCGTACAGGTTTCATGGATTCATTTGCTTGTCGATAATTTGCTTGTAATAATTTGAAATTCTGATTACGTATACTCTATTAAGCATATTTTAATAAAGTATTAAGCTTTGTAGAGAAATAATGATGATATCTGAATATTTTTGAACATATAATGTATATATAACACCATTTCCCCCTTATTATTAATAGTTTTTTTCTTCTTTTAATTTTAGGTATGACATCAAATCTCCAGTAACTTGGACAGAAGTGGCAGTTGGTTGTTTTGTACTTGGTCACACGTGGGAAATTTTTACTAATTTACTTTCCAAAAAATGTAGCACTTATTTCCGTACATCTTGGTCAGTTTTTGATTTGGTGATGTTTTCTATGTTTTTGATGGCTGAAATATTATGGTTCATCGTTTATTCGATTAATATAAAAATACCTGAAAAATCTTACCATACAAATCGCATGTATTGGAAATGGTATCATCCCGTTTTGATAGGTGAAGCCATATATGCGTGCGCTTCTGTCATGGCTTTTATTAGGCTCTTCTTGTGGTTTCAAGTCAATTCCAGATTGGGACCTCTTGGAACGTCCATAAGGTATATGGTTGGTAAGTTTGCGTTGGAATAAAAAAACTTTCTCTAATTTGAACGTTTTTGAACACTTACTTATTTCCTAATTTTGCATATATGTAATTTTGCATGTTGCATTAATTATAAAAATATCACTTGCTATATCACTTTACAGTGAAAAATTTAAAATTTAGATAATGCAGTGCTCTATCTAAATACTAAATTTAAGTAATTCGATGTAAAAACACGATCGTTAATTTATTTTCAAGGGCAATATATTTAGCAAGCTGCTTTATTTGTTTTCATTGTTATGTGATACAATTTGTTGATGAGGGGAAAGTAGGGAGTAGGGTAAAACCGGGTACCTAACGGTTTTCCTTTGCTGACAAAAGTCTCGAAGGGCGTATAAATCTGAACACCCCACAAAAGTGTTTGGGGACATCTGGGCTATCGAAAAACCACACCTGTTGCCACATGAAAATTCTTGTCCATTTGGGAAAAGACGTTTTCTAGGACCCTCTGAAACAGCTCTAAATTTTGGTGGCTGGGTAAAACAGGGTAAAAATCAGAAATTAAGTTTGTACTCATCCAGTAACAAAAAGTTTTATTGTAAATAGATTTTGAATCGAACTTTAAAACATATATACATTTTTTAACACCAGTAATTTATTTTTCCAGGTTTTCAAGCCATTTTTAGTGTTGCCATGTGATGGCTTTCTCAGCTTTTACTTCTCGTATCCGCTGCACTCATCATGTACCCACTCTTTGCAGATTGAACATTGTATCCCCCCTTCACCACTTGTTGAGTATGGAAACAATTCATTGCATAATTAAATTCAAACCCATGGGCACCTGTTTTGCCCCAACAGACGACCAAAAATCGAAAGGGTCGTTCTTCTGGATAGCTGGACGTACACACTTGCCATCAAAATATCGTGTGAAAGCTATAGAAAACTGTGTATTTACCTAAATCTATCCGGCAGGCTGGATTTATTTAAAAAAGCAGAAAAAAACGGCGAAAATTTAAAACTTTTTGAGCAAATTTTTTTCCAATAGCACTGCAATTGCACAGAGATTAACTCAGTTCAAAAGCCGATGGCACACTGCTAAGGGATGTCGTTAAGACAAGTGCTGTCCACATCAGAGTACCCGTAGAAAACAGGCTACCCGGTATGACCCGACTGCCCGGTTTTACCCTACTCTTCCCTATCGTTTTTTTGTAATGTTTCTTAAGAATCACGTAGTAACAGGTAGATATTAGTTTCGGTCACTATTCTAGAGCTTAAAAGAAGTGTTCTCTGAGAAGTTTTTAGAATATTGGAGAAATTTATGTCAAGGTGGTTCTAGGATAGCTGAACGGGAAAGAACCAAATATTTTATTACTTGCATTATTATTAAAGTGAGATTTTGAATGCAATTTATCTTATCATTCAGGAAAGCTATAATAGGAAGTATAAAGCAGATTCAATTTTAAAATTAAAATGTACACGACTTTCATTTTATGTACACTGTGAAAATATGCAGACACCTTTCCTGATTTTAAAGAAATATTTATAAAACGTAGTTACACTCACCTTTCATAGAAGAATTCGTTCTTACGCCCAGAAACCTGTTTCTTATCTTCAGAAAACTTTAGTAGAATTACTAATCAGAAATCAAGAAGTTTCTTAAATTTACAAAAACATCTTTTCCGAAATTTACGTGCGGCGAAGTGCTGCCCTTCTTTTTTATTATTAAATTTACGTGCGGCCCTTTCATTTCAAAAACGTTTTCATAAACCTCCGAAAACTACTTTTTCAGAGGTTTTCTATTGATTCGTCTCTAAATGATTTCTGAAGATAAAAGAAAGATTTCCAGTTCCATGGGTAACTACGAGATTACAATGAATATTCTTAAATCTCTCAGCTAAACCATGAAAAATTTCTGCAGTTTTTTTACAGTCTAGTAAATCTCTATGCATTTGATGCCTTTTCACGAAATACTGTGCTGCATAATTATCTGAGGGGAGAATAGCAATCTCAATCTTATCTCCCAAATTGCTGAAAGATATTTGTTCATAATAAGTGTATTTATTATAGTTTTTGTAATTTCTCCATGTTAAAAAAAAGCGATGCATTTTTTTTCCAGTTGACGTTACTCGATTCTTCATCCTCCTTTTCATTATCATGCTTGCATTTGCTACCGGCTTGAATTCTATATATAAAAACTATAGGGAATCTATCAAGACGGACGATGATCAACCAACAGAATTTTTATCGTAAGTGAAACGTATGTTCATTTCTACTTTCATTTATTCAACTTTAAAATAAGCCAATAATAATTAATCATTTGAATCTATTGTTTTTGCGAAAGTTACTGTGTAAAAATCATATTCCGTTTTGAATTTCTTTAATTTTTTTTACTAGTTTCCAAATAATTTCCTTATTTTTTATTAAAACCTTTAATCTCATTCTAAGTGTTTTCAGAGATCAATAATATATATGAGATAGACGGTGTAACATTTTTAACACTACGTTTGTGATTTCCAAGTAATGTCTAGGAAAATTTCTGTTTCTCCCCACTGGGCGCCGTATCGATGCCACAGATCGGCACGTTAAATCAGTGGAGTGGAAGGTCCTCTCACTAGATAGTTGGAAGGTTTGAGAGGGATACCGAGCCGGAAATGTCCCCTCTTCAAGTAAGGATAAAACTTGTCGATAAAACCTCTCTTGAGGCTCTGGTGACGTTCTTCCAGGAAGGTACAACGGTGATACGAGAACAACCAAATCAATTCCCGATTTAGCTTTGCCTTTTATTTAATTTTAACCCACAATCAGCTTAATGAAGGATTTGTGTAGCACTTTTATAGTAAATTCTCCGTTTTAGCTCAAATAAAATCTAATTTGGTATAGAGCCGCAAACTTTTAACTATTTTCTAAAATGCATATTTACTGCGGCATAGTGAAGACCCCTTTGACTTCTTCATTTATATGAATTGAAACTGTAAATATATGTTGTTCAATGAATAAACTTTTCGTAAATCCTCCGGAAGATAACTCTTTAGATAATAGAAGCTGAAGATGACTTATCATTATTAAAAAAATAAAAAGAAAAGAAATATCAGCATTTTTATGAAAAATTTTTTAAGTGCGCATGACGGAACGATGGCAATTCTGTTTTTATTATTATTTTTCATAATTTCGTATGAGTTGCCCTATATTAGTCGAATATCGTGAAAATTCAGAAAGGTATCGCGTATATTGAGCTGAATTTCATTTGCTTTCAACTGGACGATAAGGGATTTTCTACAAGTTGTATTTTTTTATTTTTTCACTGTCAATTTTTATTGATGTTTTAGTTCTCCCTGAAAGAATCATCAAAGCAAGACCCCCCCCCCCCCCCTCCAAAAAAAACGAAGCATACGTCTAAAAGCTGAGCGTAAGATATATGTGAAATACATATTCCTTTGTTTGAAGTCTGTTAATAAAAAATGACCATTTGGTGGAAAATCCCTAATAAACAATTTACTTTGAGAAAGGAATTGAAATTCGGCTCATATCGTTTATATCTTTCGAATTTTCATATATATATATTGAGTTGCCCTATACGTAAAATTTACCCGAAAATCCAAATAGGAAATCAAAATGAGGTGTTACTGTTGAAAATTTTAAAAGTTTCATACAATTTCAGTATGTAGACGACCCCTCAAGAAAATTTTACTATATCTGCTATACTAGATTGTAGAGAATTATAAACTAGGAGCTGTGGTGCAAACAGATTTATTGTACGGCTTTTCGAATTTGAGTATTGACAATCGTTCGTTTTCTTTTTTGTGATTAGAGTACATACTTGACTTCATATATTAAGTAAAATTTATCGTTCAAAAGTTTTTTATACAATATGCTGATTATACGTTGGAAATTACGGTAATTCAAGAGTTTCCAACTATAAAAAATGAATTTAGGAATTTTAATGATAAAATGATTAGTAAACTATTCTACAATTATTAAAGGACTGTAGGTCTACGATTACTTTCCTATATTTACTTACGATATTGCTATGTTTTATTAGCTTTTGGAAAGGAAATATAAAATCATATTTTTCTCTTTTGTCTGACGTTTCTAAAACAATTTCTTATTCAAATAATTCATAGTTCATTGTATTTAAAGCCTTCCAAAAATTAAACAGATTGTATTCAACATTGCCCGATTAAGTTAGTATTATTCACCTTATTCAGTTTTTATTTAACAGGCTGTTGCTTGACAGCTATGCTGTTTATTTAGTCCCATAAAATACTTGTATCACCTGGCGGTCCTTTTGTATCATTTCTTCCCGGCCGACTAACGCCATTTACACTGTTAATGCTTATAAGCACCACATTTAAGCTGCGATCACACGTACCATCCTATCATAAACAATATCATAGCTATTTCATCATAAACATCACCAATGGCGAATTTATCGCTATGTGTTTCTCCTGACGATAGATGTTAGCTCGAATTCCACCCATCGGAGAGCTCTGAAAACATTTTTTTCTCAGTTTTTGTATATTACACAACATTTTAAAACACTCAGAAGGGATGACTGGCCAAATGTTCCGCGTGTTGCTTACATTAACGGATTCCATTCCATCTTCAAAATAACCTTACTAGCAGCGCGAATAAGCAGCTCGAAGGAAACGAGAGACCTTAGAAAAATGTATACACACTTTGAATGATTATAACTCCAGTTTTTATTCACATATTTAAATTGCAAACGAATCTACATAAAATGTATAACTTTTCCTCCTACCGCAGATGTTCAAAATTATTACTGTTCTGGCCAATACACGGCTTATAACGGTAGGCTACTGATTCACAAACTTCAACAAACATTTCATTGGGTGTTGTTCATTCTTGCTCCATTGCGGTACCAGAACGTTGTCCATGAACATCCATTCGTTTCAGACTTACATTTTATCCAATGAATTGTAAGTCGCGTAGGTGGATCTGCCTGAAACTCTCTTTTTGTACTTCTGCTACATTTTCATACTTACAACAGTACCGAGTATCCGAAAAAGGTTGGACTGATTTGAAAGAATCATAACTCTAAAAGTAATTGAGTAAATGCAATTATTTTCTTTTCAAAGTACTCGTCAAATATCCAAGATTTGTTAGATGTAGCTGTTTTAAAGTCGTAACGTTCATACGATGCGCAAAATCGATATGTAAATCTCACCACACATTCGCAATTTCTTCGAGGATTCCGGAGTGGAAAGCGTATAAGTCTAAAACTATTGGAGTTATGGGAAAAATGTCAATTAGAAAGTTCTTCAGCATCTTCGATTTAGTAGGAAATGATCCACTATGTACACAAATAACCCAAGCAAAAAGTTAAAATTGCGAATGTGTGGTGCGATTTGCATTTTCCGATCATCAATTATGCGCATCGTTTGAATGTCACGATTTTAAAACAGCTACATCTAACAAATCTGGGATATTTGACGAGTACTTTGGAAAAAAAATTGCATTTACTCAATTATTTTTAGAGTTATGATTCTTTCAAATCAGTCCAACCTTTTTCGACACCCGGTATTTTTAAAATAAATTTTCTTTTTTCAAAAGTTAATCTATTAGGTCCACCCATTATTTCCAATTAATGACACCTTGTAAAGAAAGAAAAATTAGAAAGTTATGACTCGTTAAACAGTGTATGTATACATTTTTCTGCCGCACTCTGTATATCGGATCGTATGATTGTACGTGTGATTGAAACTTTAGTTTGGCGTAATGAGATGTTATAATATAAGTGTCTGTTTGTCGGCATCTGTCATTCGGCAGCTAAAGTCATAAGTGTTTATTTCAAGCTGAACATTGTTAAGCAATCGAAGTCGAGGAATGTCTCATTTATCATCAGCAGTTGATTTTTTTTTTTTAACATTCAGAATATTTTTCAGACAAAATGTTTCGATACGACCTCTTACACAATCTAAAATGTAAAAATTAGTTTCTATAGGTATGTGTGTATTGATGCAGTTATTTTATTTTTAGGCTTAAATCTACATTCAAAAGCTTATTTTGGTCCATTTTTGGAATGGCAGAACCCGATTTTGCTCAAATCATTATTACAAATGAGAATAACGAAACGGATACCAATGATCATATCTTTACTGAAGGAGTTGGATATACGCTTTGGGGTTTATATCATCTCGTCACTGTTGTCATTCTCCTGAACATGGTCATTGCAATGATGACAGAAAGTTATCAAAGAGTCCAGGTAAGCAATAGGCATATTAAAATAAAGGATCCCATAATTCATAAAAGCATATTAACGAAAAATCATGCATCAGGTATAGATTATGAAACACTTTCCAACGCACTAACACAATATTATTAAAAATATATATATATTTTTTTTTTCATACAATCAAATGAAATATTTAAATAAGCAATTTAATGGACACATAACACATTAAAAATCCATTTTCAGCCATTGTTTCCATATCCGGTAATGTGTACAAATCCTTTCATGCACCCCTGTATAGGATCGATTGAATTTATACTGACTATCATATGCACTAAAAATTACATGTTTAAAAATGCATGCCACAAATGAAACAAGAATGAAAAAAATCATGCGTCAAGCCTAGATTATGAAACACTTTCCAACACGTTCAGAAAACTGTAACGAAACTTCACCTTTAAATAACGTGAAAGAAGTAAGTATACAGTATAGGAAACATAATACATTTAAAAGTCCAGTTTTAGCAATTACCATCCACAGTCAAGAATGTAGTCGATATATTTTGTGCATCCTTCTATATGATTTATTGATTTGGATATATGCTACATAGCATGATAAAAGTTCAGTTAGAAAATTCATTTTTAGCAATTTTCGCCATTCGATGGAAATGCACTCAAAATCTTTTGTACAACCCTGTATATTATCCAAAGACTTTTGTACACATCCCATATTAAGCTAAAATTGAATTCAGGTACAAAATACATAAGGCAACTTAAAACAAACTTCCAGCAATTACCAACCATAAACGACAATGTACCTTGTTCTTTGAGTAGCTCTGTATATGAATTTTTTTTTCCACAAACTTCTATAAGTCTTAACTATATAGTTCAGCAGGAAAAAACGTTCCACAATTAAAAACTACCCTAAGCAATGCACTCCCATAGTTTGTGATACTAACGAATTTCCTTGTGTAGCCTTGTATAGGATCAACCGAATTTATACACACCACATACTAAGAAAAATTTTAGCTAAGCTTAAAAACGCAAACCAAAGTTGAAAGCGCACTTCACACATAGACTGTAATTATCGCAAGTATACTGTAATCGATATCTTTTGCGTGTCCCTGTAAGTGAACGATAAACGGAATGCACACCATACGTTTAAACGAGTAATTTTTAATGCACCTCAGTAATGTATATAATTTTCATTATCTTTGAAATAGTGAAATATTATTATATTACGATTTTTCCCCGTAGAACAATGTGTAACAGAATACTTTTGTTTGACCCTGTAAATGAATAATAAATGGTTTGCACTCCGTATTCTACAAAAAGCATGTTTTCATGCACGTCATAATTGTATATAAATTTTATCGTTTTAAATGGCGTAGCATCATCATAATGCACTTCAAACGACATTTTCCCATTGATTGTAATGTAACGGAATATTTTTGACAGTCCCTGTAAAAAACTATAAGCACTACACACTTCATTTGCAATAGGGATCATGCACGACAATAAAAGGACAATTTCAGGACAATCAGAGTTTATTTACGCGAGTTAAAGCACGGAGAGACAAACCGAAGCCATAAACACATTTCAACTTGGTTGGAAAGTGTTAAAAAGTACTTCCAGCAATTACCGATCATAGTTCTGAAACCGATTTCTTTCGTGTGTCTCTGTAAAGGAACAATAAATGCTATGCACTCCATAATCTACAGAAAACATGTTGTAGTACATTCCAGTGATCCTTTTTAATTTCATCCTATTTGAAGTATGGTAACATCATTAAAATGCACCGTCAAAAGATTTCCTCCATAGATCATTGGATTTCTTTTGTGCGTCCCTGTAAACGAACTAGGAATGCAAATGAATTATTCTATACACCTGAACAAGTATATATTGTAGTCCACCCCAGTGATCACATCGATCTCGTCATGTTTGAAGTATCGTAACATCGTTAAAATGCACTGCAAATGATTTTTTCTCATAGACCTTAATGTAACGGTATTCTTCTTTGTGTCCCTGTAAACGAACTATAAATGTTACACATTTCATTTTTAGTGTCGAACAGTCTACAGTAAACCACAATAATATATAAAAAGTATACAGAACACTCCAAGTATGGAGTATTTACGAGAGTTAGAGTACAGCCAGACAAATGAAAGTCATTCAAACTACGTTGGAAAGGTGTTTAAAAAAGACAAGAATTAATTCATAACAATACAGTAGAAAGTATTACATAAAGAAATATTAACGAATAGCACTTAACACCCCCCCCCCAAAAAAAAGGGGGAGAGAAAGAATTAAATTGAAATAAATTGTATTACGTAGCTAGCTATCAGCTTAGCTAGCTGTTTTTTTTTTCCACCAAGTCAAATAATAATAATAAACATTTCGAACAAGAAAATATATTTAATAAAGTTTGTCTTGTTTCTAAATGGTACTTATTAATTTCATTTAATAAAATTTCTGGTTCGAACTATGTTTATTTGATTTCAAAGAACTGGAATGTTAGAAGCTGTGGGATAATAGAGTGTGGGGATAGCCTGAATAATGAAACATTACATCCCATTCCCAACTCTAATCTGAGTTTTTGTGAATAATAATATTAACAAAGTCATATTCAAACAATGCTTTAACAAACGCGACTTGCTTTGTATAAAATGTGACATCATAACATGTGATAAAAGTGGCTACATTTACAATCCGCGTGAAAACAACATTGAATTCGAAGCTCCTTTCTGAATGTTACTGCATATTGCCAGGGCCTGATTATCAACGGTTCAAAGTTCCACCAGTAAAAAAGGATAGAAATTTTTGCCTTATTCATGACACTAATTTTTCATCGAATTTCGTTTAAATAAGGTGAAAATTTTTATTAAAATTTACTGGTGGAAGTTTGCCCAGTTGATAATCAGGCCCTGGATATTGCTTCATATTTCGGTATACAACAAGTTTCCGGTGTTACAGGAAATGCGCTTTTAGCTGTGATATGCATTTTTAAACTTAACCCTCTCGCTCCCGATTCCCCCCCCCACCCCCACAAATCGGTCTTTGAATTAACAGAATTAAAATGCTATTAAAGATTGCGATAAAAAAAAATTATGTACATGACATAAATGAGGCATGTATGTTTAAACGATACCACTCAAAATAAAATTTAGTCAAAAGCCTTTTCTAAAACATTGCGTTTTATCATTTAAAGGACTACTTCACTCAGTCGAAAACACCCACTTGCTAATGTTAATCCTATGGGGAAATATTTTACGATATCGTGTTCGCATTTCAATTTTTTAAAATGATTTTGCATTTGATAGCTGAGGTCAATCTCTATGCAGGCCCTTTTCTACTTTTACGATTTTTGTTGCGGTTTTTAGCACTTTCCAACCTAGTTGAAAAGTGCTTATGACTTCGGTTTGTCTGGCCGTCTGCCGTCTGCCGTCTGTCCGTGCTCTAACTCCCGTAAATAGGCTCGGATTGCTCTGCAATTTTTATATGTTATTGTCGTTATCTATAGCATGTTCCCTATTTCAACGGAAGTGTGTAGCACTTATAGTTTTATTACAGGGACACTCAAAAGAATTCCGTTACATTGCGGTCTATGGGGAAAAATCATTTGCGGTTTATTTAAATAATGTTTCAGTATTTTAAACGCATTGAAATTTATATATATCACTAAGGTGCATTAGAAGAAGCTTAATATGGAATAGGGTGTGCATAGCACTTATAGTTACTTTACAGGGACAGTCAAAAGAATTCCGTTACATGACGTCTATGGAGAAAAATCGTCTGCGGTTTATTTAAATAATGTTTCACTATTTTAAACGCATTGAAATTTATATATATATATCTAAGGTGCATTACAAGAGGCTTACTACAGAATAGTGTGTGTATAGCAGTCATCGTTCATTTACAGGGACACACAAAAGAATTCTCTACTGTCTGTTAACACTAATTCCTGGAAGTGCGTTTTAAGTTACTAAACGCGATTTTAATTTTAACTCGCTTTTTGTCTATTACGTGGTGTGTATAAATTCTGTAGATCCTATACAGGGCAGCACAAAAGTTCGCGAACACATTTCCGTTTATTGACAGAAACTCCAGAAAGATAATTTTAAACTGTGCTACGCGTTTCCTAACTAAACTAAAATTTAGCATCCTAGCATATACAAATCTATAGATCATATACAGGGCTGAATAAAAGTATTCGGATATTTTTCAGAATATTGTATCTGTTGGAAATTCCTGAAATTATAATTTTAAATATGTTATGCGTTTTCCAAATTGTTTACTTAGATGTTATCTTTTAGCTTATTAAACAGTATGTTTTGTAAAATTATTTTGGAAGCGTTGGAAAGTGCTACATAATCTATGCTTGACGCATGATTTTTCGTTCTTGTTTTTTATTGAGGATATTTTCACTTTCGAAACCGGTTTTCTAAAGTGAAAGTATCCTCAATAAAAGAAACTGCAACCAAAATTGAAAAAGGAAAGAAAAGGCCTGCATAGAGATTGACCTCTGCTATCCAGCAGTGCAAAAAATGTCATTTAAAAATATTGAAATACGAACGAGATATCGTAAAATATTTCCCTCATAGGATTAACATTAACGAGCGGGTGTTTTCGACTGAGTGAAGTAGCCTCTTAAGTTAGGAGACTCATCTGAGGCACAGGGGAACGAGAGGGTTAACTCATTTTAATGTATTATAGTGGTGCGTAAAAGTGATATAGCTTATATACAGGGCTTCACGAAAAAATTCGCACCGGCCATGAAAGGAAATAGCTCCAAATTGATTTTTATTGCATTACGCGTTTTTAAAATGTATTTAAAGACATCTCGTTTCATTGTAGGAGAAAATGAAATTTTTTAACCACTATTTTCCTAGCGTTGGAAAGTGTTTCTTAATGTATGCCTGATGCACGATTTTTCATTTTTGTTTATTTTTTATTCCTAAACTATTCATCTGATTTCTCGTAGGCTAATGCAGACATGGAATGGAAGTTCGCTTGTTCTACTCTTTGGTTGACGGTATTCGATGCCCACTGTGTGGTGCCACCTCCTTTTAATCTCATCCCCTCCATGCATCGAGTGTCGCGTGTCTTTCTATGGATTCTTGCGTATACAAGAGATCGACCCAACACTATGTCGTGGTCTTGTGAGGTAAGAGGATTCTGGGTTTTAAGAGCCTTACACATGCGAAGAATCACGCAAGCTAATGAAGGCTATGGGAAGGTTATTTTCAACTTTCTCGCATGAATTTTAATATTTTAAAATGGTTTTTGCATAGGAAAGCTGAGGTCAATCTCTAAAGTTGTTAGTTTGTACTTTTTTTTTAAAAGTTTTTTTTATAAGCGGACATTTGCAATTTTGGAACCGGTTGGAACTGGTTCTGAAAGGGAAAATCTTTAAAAAAAACTGGAACCAAAATCAAAAAAGTACAAACTAACAACGTTAGAGATCGACTTCAGCTATCCTTGCAAAAAAAATAAATAAATAAAATAAAATAAAAATATTAAAACAGGGTTCGTACGGATCAGGAAATTTTCCAGGCGTTTCACCAGTATTTTCCTTATAGAAAAAGAAATCTAGGTTAAACTCGCGAAACTTTGCCTTCTTTTAAGGAGAGATTTTCTTTAAGAAAATACTGGTATCGAAGAATTTCCTGGTCGCAAAATTATCCAGGAGCCGTACGACCCCTGTTAAAATACGAGCGAGAAATTTGAAAATAACCTTCTCATAGACTTAACTTGCGCATTTTTTCGCATGACTATAGTGTAGGCTCTTAAGGCACTTCATCAGTAAAATCTCAAATTCTTCTCGCTAATTTTAAAATAATGGGCGTGTGATGCATTGATATTTTTAAAATATCGCCTTAGGAAATTAATATTTTTAATTTCTGCTTTCTGTGTACTCTTCTTGAAAGATGTGTCTTTCTTTCTTAGTTATCAAAATATTTCTAAAATATATTATACTTAATTTAGAATTGTATGTGTTAAAATCTTAGCGAAACGGAGTAAGATTGTAACACTTCGAATAAAATTAAGCATATATTTAAAAAATATTTTGACCCCCTTCGTCCCCCCAAAAAGGCGACATCCTTCAAGAAGAATACACAGAAAACAGAAGTTAAGAATATAAAAGATCAGGGTCCATAAGCCGTGTTTTTGGCCCATGAAATAAGCCTAAACTCGATTTTGTTATACTGACTTAATTATTTCACTTTCTAATATTAGAAGGTTTATTCTGTACGATTTCAACGATAGTTTTTGCATTTTGTTCAGATTTATATAACATACATAAGTTCCAAGTTTGTATTATTCGTAGTTTTTGATGAAAAACACGCAATTTCTCGTAATTTTGCCTCAAATTTTCATATATTTTTTAATATTTTACGTTCTCTGTTATTTTTTTAAGTTCTGCGGTTTTTCAAACAGCGAAGGGCTGTTTCGTCTAGTTATTTTGCTATTGCAGATATGAAATAAATTTGAATGGCGCAAATATGTAAATTCGGTCTTTTCTGCTTGCGTTGCACAATTCTTGCTTGGGTTGTTTTTTGTGCTAAGAATGGATAATCAAAAAATTAATTTTCGTCAATTATGCTCTTTTATTTCAAGAAAGGTGAAAAAGTTAGTCAGACTGCTCGTAATATTTGTGTTGTATATGGACAAAGTGCTGTTTCAGATGACACAGTTCGAAAATGGTTTGAGAAGTTTAAGAGCGGACATTTCAGCCTCGAAGAGGATGTCCGCTCTCGATGACCATGATCATCCGTAAAGGAGGACCTCTTA
Source organism: Maratus michaelseni (assembly GCA_963931845.1). Lineage (NCBI taxonomy): Eukaryota > Metazoa > Arthropoda > Arachnida > Araneae > Salticidae > Maratus > Maratus michaelseni. The sequence goes on from OZ007586.1 coordinate 20,762,481, forward strand.
AAAGAAGCTATCAAATGATCATACATTATACTTCTTGGAATATGTAGGCTGTGTTAACTCCTGAACTGTGTAACGTGGAATTTCAGAGATAGTTTCTTTTAAGGGGTACTGCTTTACAGATGATAGTCGTCCAAAGAAACAGGCTGAAGGAACAGGCTTCGAGGCTGAAATTTCCTCGCTTAAACTTCTCAAACCACTTTCGAACTGTGTCATCTGAAACAGCACTTTGTCCATATACAACACAGATTTTACGAGCAGTTTGACTAGCATTTTTACCTTTCTTGAAATAAAAGAGTCGAAAATGAAATTTTTGTTTCTCCATTCTTAGCACTGCACTGAAACAAAAACTATGCCACTGCCCAAGCAAGAATTAGGTAACGCAAGCAAAAAATACTGAATGTACATATCTGAATCAATCTATGTCACTCCTTTTGAGCAGTAGCAAAATAACTAGACGCTTCTCTTTGAAAAACCGCAGAACTTTCCGGATGACCCAATAGATGAAAGCAAGGGTAAAAAAATATCATACCTTATTTATTAGTTGCTACTTGAAACCAACAGAATTCAATGAAACTTTGTGTAAATATTTTGTACTTATCCTTATACAATATTAGCATTATAAATATATGATTTACTTATCTCCTTTTTATTAATAAATACTTTTCCAGGAAAAGTCAAATCAATCGCTCTTACTCGCCAGTGGGGTAAGATTGCATGAATATGTTAATATTACAGAAATTTACAAAGATTAGATTTTATTTCAAAATGAATAAAATATTGTATTTTACAACTTTAACTTAGGAACTTATGACAATAACTAACTGACACTATTTCATTTATAAGTATATTGATCTAATCTTTAATGATAAAAGAATAATTATTTTCATTACAGTATAAGAAATTACAGAAAAGAAGTTCACTTCTTTATTAGATTAAAAAAAAATCATAATCACACTTATATAGTTTTGGCTGAATTTTTTTAAAAGCATTGTTTATTGGCTCTTTAAACATATTTTTTTTCAGTAATCTGTGTTATTCCGCGTAAATAGGAAAGCGGGTCGAAAAAGAGCACCTATAAAGGGCAACAATTGTTTTGCTGTGGTAAATAAATCCTTATTATATATGCAACACGCCCTAATATAAAAAGTTTCATTCATTTTAAATGCGTTCTTATTTAAGAATCTTGAAAACTATCAAACATTAAAACAACAAAAGAAAAATGTTTAAATAAGCTTTAAAACGCAGAAACTATACAAATGCCAAGTATGGAGAAACTGTAGTGGCCGCTTCTTCTTGGCTATCACTCAGTATTTCGACCATTACCCGCTAGAGACCTGTAGAAATTGAGTCAAACTGAGAAATCCGGTGTCACCCGACTATGCGGTTTTACCCTACTTTCCACGTTTGTAACATGCGATATTTAGTTCTTGTTTTGTAAAATAAAAATTCTATTTTATTTATATAAAAAATGACATTTTTTTATATGATGTGAAGTGTCTTTTTATTAACCTTCTGTTTATATTATGTGTTTGTTTAAAATGAAATATTTCTTTCTAGTGTTGTTTCTGCTGCCACTCAGTAGTAGATTCTCCAAAGAAAATAACTGAAGACGAAGACTATAAGGTACGTTTCTCAGACAAGAGTCTCAAAGCCAGTAATAATTTTTAGGATTCTCTATAGCTTAACTTTCATCAGAAATCACTCACACACATATAATAGACATGATATGGACTCAGCAGCAAAACGGGCTCGGGCTTGATTTTTATACCAGTCTTCGGGATCAAGCGGACTCTGACTCAAAACGAAAATTTTATTTCTTCACAAATTCAACTAGTCGAATGTAACAATCTGAAAACTTTCTTCCATTTCATACATGTGATATGATGTTACATGTGACATGATGTTAATACATCAAAATTCGCTATCACAGCGCCAATAAAATCAATATTTTCCGTTATTCTGTTGTACGACAGCTACTTGCGAAGCGCCGGGTTACCTTCGCTGCACGAGCAGCCGATTGACAACAGAACTACGAAAAATCGAGAAAATAGCTATCACGGCGTCCCCTTCCATTGGAATAGCCCCAAATTCAATTAGGACAAACCATAAAGTTTGGTTCAATTCTATGCATAACTTTATACACTTTTCGATCATACTAAAATGAAAATAGCACAAAAATCGCTATTACACCGCCCCCTTCCGGCGGAATATCTCCAAATTCACGAAGAACCTACTGGCCATAGTCACAATCCTATAAAAAAATTGGTTCAATTCTATGCATATTTTCATACACTTTTCGATGATACAATGAGGACGGCCAGACAGACATTTTGTATAAACATGTTTTTCGGGATCTTTGACCCTTAAAATGTGTAAATTCGTCGTAAACCGGAAGCCGAAAATTTTTTCTATTACAATACTTTCTTGTATTATACATAGAAGAAAGTAAAAAGGGAAAAGAAAACTTTCTATTTCGGAAACGAGTTTCTGAGTTTCTTAAAATATTTTACAATCCTTTAATAATCAATTTGAAAGGGTATTGAGTTGTTATTGATAGGATAAAGGAGAACTCTCTGAAACTCTCTGATTTTTCTAAAGCCTTTGCACGGTCAGTGTTAGCAATATAAAGAATTCGTGGAATATCCCTTGTCTATCCTCGCTTTCTGTTTGAAGTCCTATTCTAAAATGACTGGAAAACAGAATTCGTGTCTTTATGCCACAGTTGTACAATGATATTTTAAAAGAATAAGTATTGTGACTTCTGAAGATTTCTGCCAGTGGTGGATTACGAATGACGAATTTATTTTAAACGCATTTGCAGGGACATCCAATTACAAAACGGCGTCATGAGTATTTAGGATTATTACATATTTCTATGCAAGAAGATATTTTTAAATGAGAAAATTAATCTTGAAAATTTTGTGAAATGTTATTCACAATTTTCTCAGTAATATATATCAATTGCATGGCATTCCGAGTCTATTGACGCGAGTTAGAGCGTGGACAGACAGACAGACCGAATTCATAAACACTTTTCAACTATGTTTGAAAGTGTTTAAAATGGATTAGTCAATATATGGATTTCCATTGGTATGGATATCCATGGATATGGGTACACCAATGGATATGGGTTTCCATTATATATGTTTGTGTTATAAAACACAAACCAGGTTATAACAATGTATTTAATTTGCTCCAAACCACGTTATCTGAAATAGGCCAATGGGTTGTGGACCCGATTATGAAAGAACTATAAGTGATAGTAATTTTATATTGATCCGATTTTTAGCTTACAAATTATTGTGACCAACAACCCAGGTTGGCATCAATGATAACCAAAGAAATCAGGGCTCCTAAATGGTCCATTTTTTGAGTACCAGTATTTTCTTAGAAAAAAATTATTTTGATTTTTCTTGAAAATTTCGCAGGAATCTCCTTCGGAGGTAAATTTTTGCGGAAACATTGTAGAAACCTACCATGATTTTTTTTTTGTTAAAATATATTGGTATTCCGTTGGTGGACCATTTGGGAAATCTGGGAAATGATCACCTAGGATACCAGTAAAAGTTTGCTTCATTAAATATACAAAGTTGGTTTCAACACTATATTTAATTTTGCGCCAAAACACTCTCTCTAAAATGTGGACACGATTACGGAAGATAGATAAATAATTTTATGTCTGTTCGATTTTTAGCTTGCAACATTGTAATTTTAAAATTGTGTTGATAATATTCCATAACTCCCAGCCAAGGTTATAGCGTCAATGATAAGCAAATAAAGGATCACCTGGAATATCTTTCATAAATAAAAATAAATTGCGCTGTTCAGAATCTATTATATTAAAATGGGACTGTGTGTTTCTATTCCACAACTAACTCTTCCTAGAATATGAAAGTAACATCAGTTATTCGCATGGACCAGAGGATATCGCAATAACTCTTGAAATTTTGTAATAATTTCCGAGATACTAATTTTTTTGTAATTTCGAAACTCATTTTCGTAATGGTGGCAAAAACATCCATTGTTGATAAAAAAAAAAGAGAAATAAATGGAATATATCTTTTTGTTGTCATTATTAAAACTGAAAATAAAAAGAAGTTTTCTATTTGAATTAATGGTATATCAGTATTATCTTCTACTATTCCGTACTATCGAACATGATGTATCTTTAATTTTGTGTCGTTTACATAAATCGATTTAAAGACTTTTTTGTTTACCTTCTCTTTAAAAGATGTATTGTAAAGTATGTTCATGTGACTTATTCCCACATTTATTTAATTATTATTAAAAATCGGAAAGGTTGCTATATCGATAATCGAAAAGTTGCTGATCAGTATGAAATATCATTTTCCCAATTAAAAAAATATAGATGAGACTGCCGGTACCTGCCGAAAATTTTATTCTCGCGTGAATGATATATGTTTATAGGAATATTCAATAACATTTCATCGGAGTACCACATCATGAATAAAGAATATTTATTTCATGCATATAACATGACTTACAAATTATTAGACCAACAAGAAAGCAATCTCTTTAAATATCGATAACACACTTGCATTAATTCTTCCCGTAAATATTATACTCTATTTTATCAGCATATCGTTGGTTTTGGAGAAGAGTAATAGATTGTTTTTTTATTTACAACATTTTACTAGCGGCAACCATCATAGATAATTTAAAAATAACACTCTTGCAGATAAAATCAACATTAATTAGAAATATAATATTTCGAATATTAAATACGTGAATTTTCACATTGCTAACAAATCGTAGAAACAACACAGTGAAGAATGTTCAAGCCGGGAATCGAGCCCGGATCCTGAGATTAACGCTCCGATGCTCTACCATTGAGCTACTAGCCAGCTTGGCATCTCTCACTCACATATATTGGTAAGGCTGCAACAGCATCACAAGATGGAAAAGTCCTCGTAAGCACATAACCCTATTTCAAACATGAGACTAAAAGCCCAGGATAGATGAACACGCATATATATAATTTTAATTTTTTTTTTAATTAAATTGAAAAATTAAGATGATATTTCGGATATCTCAAAAATGACTATTTTCGAACAATCTATTTTGCGTCTGGACGCTGGTCGTGTGTAGGGGGTAAAGGGCATGGGGATGCTGGACGGTCACGCGCCGCCTCCTCCGCGAATTTCGCGGTAATTCTATCCCATTCAGGAAAAAAAAAATCCTTTAAAAATATATAAATGCAAACGTAAAATTGAATTTTTCTGGTTTAAAATGCATTTATGACTTTAAAAAATCCGGAAAGCTGGCAGCTATGCATTTATAATCATTAAAAAGTCTTTTTAAAGATTTTTTTTTTTTTTGGGGGGGGGGAGCACGGGTTAGGGATGTAAGGCGCCAGTTGAAATCCTGCACACAGGCGCCGGATATACAGCTGGCGCGCCCCTGTAAGTGTTTTCCTAATTGTTTACGAAGAGGCATTATCTTTCACCTAATTAAACGATGAAGTCTCGTTAAAATAGTGTGAATGTATTGGAAATAGTTTCATAATCTATGCTTGACGCATCATTTTTCTTTCTCGTTATGAATGCAAACAATTTTACTTCTATTGAAAGTTTAGCCTTTATTTTTCTTAATTACTTTTATAAACTAAAAAAGAATGGTACAAATAAAGAGTTTTCTTTGTCTCATACCACACGGGTTGTTTTGGAAACAAAAATGATAAACTTGGTAAAAAGTACGGCGTCGATGGAGGTCAGCCCTTTAATGAATTTAGATGGCAAGATCCTTTTTTATATATATTAAGAAAACCGAGGCCTGTAGATAATCTAGATATAGGTTCCTTGAGCGGCTTTACAATGAACGCGGCAAACTTCTTAAGGTAGAGAAATAATGGTTTTCAATAGAAAAATAGGAGCGACAAAGAAGATGTAATAGTAGAAATAAAAGTTTCCTTTACCTGATATCACATTGGGTTTTTTTCAATTAATATTTAAAGACGGAAAACAAAATCTTCGACGGTATGGTCTAAGTGAATTTTTATGGTAAGATCCTGTTTCTTAATAACTGAAAACCCAGGTCTGTAACGTAATGTAAATGTGTCATTTTGAGCGGCTTTATAATGAACCGGCAGAGTTCTGAAGATAAGAAATAATATCCATTACAAAAATATAACGAAAGAAGTGAAAAAGATGAAAGAGGAAAATTTCTAAAGAGAGGGAAATATCCTTTGTTAGAAAGAAATGAAAATTTCAGAAAATTAATATTTGAATATCATACAAATAGGTATTGTTCGAATACTGATTGCCCACCTTTTGATTTATTTTCTTTTTTGTGGTTTTCGCTGCACTTTGATTTTCAGAAAAAATTCTTGCTTAAAAGTGAGCCATTTTAATTATTACACGGCACGTATAGTGGAATTAATCCTTATAGTTTGCTGATTTTTCAGAATTCGTTTTTACATCTCTGAATAGCACATTATGATAATGTAAGCAATGAATTGCACTAAATCAGTGTTCCTTTTTTGTAACTTGATCTATTTATATATTATTACCTGTCAAAGTTCCCTATTATTGGTGCACCGTTAAACGTTATGCGTTGTTTTAGATTATACTATAGTTAATTGTTAAGATTTCAATTTTTTTCTATGAAATTATTTTTTTACGCCTTTTTTTTATCAATATATTCTTTTTCAAATGCAAATTCTTTAAAAATATTTTTAATTAAATTTTTTAAAATAAAAAATATATTCATTTTAGCCGTATTTAAAATTTGGTATCCTCTGAAAGAAAACAGTTTCTGGAAACTTTTTTATTTTTAAGTACAGAAAAGTATAAATATTAATTTGTCTTTGGGATTTACAAGTACAATGAGAAAAATGACACTTTCAAATCTGAGTAAATCTATGTTTTCATTTTGTTAAACTTTTTGTTTCAAATAGGACGACTCAATGCTTTCAATTCCGAAATAACAGAAATACTCAGAATATTGAAACGTGGACATACTCAAAACTGAGCACATATAGCGGTCAGTTCATACTCATTTTTGAAACATGGAAATACTCAAAATTGAGCACATAGAAGTCAGTTCGTACTTATTTTTGAAACATGGACATACGAGTACATGATGTTTTATTCTTGAGTGTGTGCATGCTTTCAGAAATGAGTATATACATGTTTCAATCTTGATTCATTTTGATTCGGAGCCATTTTGATTATGCGATATACTCAGATTTGAGTATTTTTTACTCAGTTTTGAAAATGTCGTTTTTAGAGTGTCTATCTACAGTGGACTCTCATTAACGCGTCTCCGCTTAAGGCATATCTCGGGTTAATGAAGACAATTTTGTTTACCCCATAATTTCCTATTTGCAATTACTGTTAAAGACATCGCTTAACGCGTACAACTCATCGGATAATTCGCACAATTTTTTTTCACAAAATGACCAAGCAAAATCGAAACTGCTTTTGTACATTATAGTTTCAAAAGCAACTTTGGTGTAACTTTTATTATTGAGAAATTAATAAATTTTCAGTGACAATATTGAAGAGAAAGAAAACTTTTAGCCATCAAAAACGTGAGAAATACAAAATGCCTGTTTGCCGGTATTACCACTCAAAATGTGATATAACAAACAAAATTTTCAAGCGTGTCCGGACAAAAGATGCCTGACAGCGGCTTATAAATTAGGACATAAAAATACAGAAAATCCTATTAAAACGGAGCTTGTCTATGGCGAAATACTGATTTAAATGTAAAAATGTCTTAGTTCGTATGAAGAAAATACCATAAAAGTATATCTGCTAAGACGGAAACCTGTCTTTAATGTCTTTCTCCAGTCATTTAAGATTCCATCTTAGTAGGTTTTACTGTACCAGATAAACATAATAATATTACACAGTAAAATCTGAGAAAGTGGTAGCTTAGGAAGGGAAGCAAAGTTCAATTTTGGAGAGCTTTGCAATTAAGCAGTTACAATTGTATGCAATCTAAAACGACATTTTCAAAACTGAGCAAAAAATACTCAAATCTAAGTATGTCGCATAGTCAAAATGGCTCCGAATCCAAATGTCTCCAGTTTGAAACATGTATAGACTCATTTCTGAAAATATAGACACACTCAAGAATAAAACATCATGCGCTCCTATTTGTGTATGTCCCTGTTTCAAAAATGAGTATGACCTGACTTCTATGCGCTCATTTTGGAGTATTTCCATGTTTCAAAAATGAGTTTGAACGGATTCTAATCCTTTTTGAGTATGTCCCTGTTTCAAAAATGAGTATGAACGGACCTCTATGTGCTCAGTTTTGAGTATGTCCATGTTTTAATATTCTGAGTATTTCTGGTATTTCAGACATGAAAGCATTGGGTCGTCCTATTTGAAACAATAAGTTTCATACCAAAATGAAAACATCGATTTACTCAGATTTGAAAGTGTCATTTTTCTCAGTGTGACATTCGTTCAGTAGACACTGTGAAATCTTTACAGTTAAGACATTATTTCGTTATAAACAGCTTCCGTTATCCCAGGTTTTACTGAACCACGTACATTAAAACGTTTACAAACAGAATCGCTAAGGGACCGGAAAAATATTTTGTTTTTAGACAGGATTTCGTCTTAGCAGGTGAATTTGTGCAATATTCCTTTTGGCATCAGGACATAAAAATTTTCCATTATATACAGGTTCTGTTTGCACAGGTTTTACCGTATCAAGTTCCACTCAATGCAGACTAATAAATAGCATGACACTAAAAGAAATTTAAGAGAATTTTTGTATCTCGAAAAATCGGGGCTTTTGGCATCCCGCTCAGCAGTTCCGCCGGACGGGTCTTATATTCCCTGAAAATCGTGACGTCTCGCTTAATTTTGGACACTTGGTTATTTGAAGCGCATGTTACTGAAATAAGATGACCATAATGCATTTAATTTTTAACTATGCCGGTATGCAGTTTTTCGCAATGATCTAGTTCTGCGTTTCTTAAAACCCCTGGGTGTCCTCAATCGCAGTGTTGAATTCAAACTCTTTTCTGTTGGGAGAATTTCTGTAATTCTGGGAAGGGAGAGATTTGCATAATTAGAGCTTTTAGTCTAGATCTTTAATAAGTATAAAACCCCCAAATCTTTCGGGGGGGGGGGGGGAGGGATCGTAAGGTCATGGTCCTTGTACAATATATTTTATTTATTTTTAGAATATTTTTTAGGACTATGTAAGATGTCTGTATAAAAGCACTTATTTACACAGTTTTTTTTTTTTAATAAAATAGATACAAATATTTTTCAGAGTGGGCCATAACGGCAATAGGAGAGAGCGTCCGGAAATGCACCTGACCCTCGCGCTTATAGGGTGGGGGAGTGGATATGACGACGATACTGAGTCTAGTTTATAAAATGTTACTCTCCCAAAATTTTGTTTCCGGGAGCATATGAGACTAATAAAAAAAATTTCTTTTATCTTTGAAAGTAACTGAGAACCCCAACGATTTTCTTACAGTTGTGTCCCTCTTCAGAGAAAAACAACTGCGTGCCTGGGATTTCTATGGAATCATTTCCCTACTGTTTCTGCCCCAGCAGTGGCTGAGAGGTTCTCAAGCTGGTAGACGGGAGGTGCTGGGTTTAAACCCCTGTCGCGCTCGTCGACCTAAACGTTCGGAGTTTGCCGTGGTTTTCTTCGAACCTTGCTGTAAATACGGGTTAGGATCCCTTAGAAAGACCCCAGGGCACTCCCCCTAGGGCCTATATCCCTCGAGTTGATAATCGGCCGTCATAAAATCAACCAACCAACCCTATTGTTTCTTCTATCTACTGCCGTGGCGGCGGCTAGACAGCTTCTAGCGTCCAGAGTTCCTTAATGCGCAATGGTTTTCTCCTCTTATTCACTTTTAAACAGCGATCTTTCATTCATCATCAGCGATCGATAACTCATTTCTAGCCTTTGTCGCAAAAAAAGAAATTAAACAGAGTTTTAATATTTGTCAGGGGCTTTTCATAGAAAATTTTAAAGTGATATAATGAAGTGTTCCAAATCGGCTCATTTTAAATTTCATTTTATGTTAAAAATATTTTAATTTAGCTTTTGTTTATTTCAAATCGAGTGAGGCTAAGCATCCTCTGCCTCCGTCGATGAACCGCCCCTGCCATTCCGACTATGGGCAGTAATTGCACTGTTAAAAATTTGCAGCAAACTGTCCAGCCATTTGACAGTTTTTATAGAAAACTGTAATATAACCGTAATTTAACTCCATTCTGACCCCCATTATTGTCCATATTATGGTCAGAATAGAGTTAAATTACGGTTATGTAACCATTTTCTATAAAAACGGTGAAATGACTGGACAGTTTGCTGCAAATTTTTAAAATAAAACAGGGTGCTCCGTAGCGTGAGATGAAGTCAGCTAAAGTGTCCGCAATGACATCTGAAGTGGTTGAACTAACCGCATATGCTTCTGGCCACTTAGTAAATGAATCTATATATGCGACAATATACTTATTTCCCGAAAAAGTTTGCGGTAAGGGTCCAATGAGATCCAAATGAACCTTGTTCATGAGAAACTGGGGTGTCGGCATACGTTGCAGAGGGGCGAGCTGGTTCGCTCTATAAGCTCTCTTCTGCTGGCAACTAATACATGACTCCACTAGATGCTTGACATCCGACGACATTCCTGGCCAATAGAAGTGCTCACGAATGCGATCAATGGTCTTTTGAAAGGCTTGATGACAAGCCGCTAGGGACTCATGCGTTAGTGCAAAAACTTGAGTAACCAATTCTTTTGGCACGACTAACTTTACAGGTTTATTCAAAATAGCTGACTCCCTTGTATCCTCACAAACTAAAATGTCATCTCTAAAAAAAAATTTCATGTATTTAGGAGCAATTTCTACACCTTGGTCTAGTTTTCTTGCAATCTCGCAGCATTTCTTGTCTGATTTTTGCAATTCACCAATTTTTTCAAGTAGATTGGAATGAGGCATAAAAGTAACTTCCTTTTCGACTTGTATACAAAAATTACAATTAACAATATCATTGGAGTTACCATTGTTGACATACCTCGAAAGGAAATCTGCGACACTGTTACACTTACCTTTAACAAACTTGATTGTAAAATTAAAGTCTGAGAGAGTGCAGATCCATTTAGCCATGCGTGATGTGGGGTCGTGAATTTTTAACATAAATGTTAGAGGCGCATGGTCTGTATAGATGAAAAAATGGGTATTAGAAATGTAACATTTAAAGTGGGCAGTAGCCCAAACTAAAGCTAGTAATTCCCTTTCAGTGGTGGAGTAGCGGGTCTCAGCATCTTTCAATTTTCTGCTGGCAAAGGCAACAGGATGGAGCATGTTATTTTCATCTAATTGTGATAACACTGCCCCTAATGCTTCGCCACTGGCATCACTATATAAGTGGAATTCTTTCTCAAAATCAGGGAGTGCCAGACATGGTTTTGAAATAAGAGCCATTTTAAGGTCTTCAAATTCTTTCTGTGCATCTTCATTCCACGAAAATTTTCCTGTCTCTTTAGTTAGATTGATTAAATTTTTGGCCCTCTTAGTAAAATCTGGTATAAATCTCCTATAGAAAGATAGAGTTCCAATAAATGACCTAACAGCCTTTCGGGTAGTTGGAGGTTTAAAATTTTCTATTACGGCAATATTTTTATTGATAGGTGATACTTGGCCACTACAAATCTCAAAACCTAGATATTGTATTTTATTCGAAAGGAAAGTGCATTTACTGGGCTTAAGTTTAAGTTTATGCAGTCTTAACCTTTCAAAGACCATGCTAAGCTTCTCAAAATGAGAATTAACATCACTGGAGGCAATTACAATGTCGTCGATATAAACAAGAATTCCAAGATTGCCTAAATCACCGAAAATAGCATTCATAAGTCTCTGGAAACTGTTACCTGAATTTGAGAGCCCAAAACAGTTACGGGTCCACTCAAAAAGTCCCTTGTGGGTGATTATAGCAGTTTTATGCCTATCCTCTGGGCGAATAACCTGTTGAAAAAAACCACTAGTTAAATCTAGCGTTGAAAAAAATTTAGCCCCACTTAAAGCATCAACAGAGTCGGTAATGTTAGGTATTGGATAAGCATCTTTAACAAGATTTTTATTTAATCTTCTGTAGTCAACAGCAAGTCGATAGGAACCGTCTGATTTCCGAACCAGAATAACCGGAGAAGCAAATTCAGACATGGAAGGGGAAATTATGTCAGCCTGTAATAAAGTATTAAGTTGGTCTTCCATTTCTTGACGTAGTTTGTAGGGGACTCTATAAGCTTTGCCTTTTACTGGTTTATTTGAAGTTAATTTCATGAGGGATTGTATCACAGCCGGGTAAATCTAAGACCGATGCTGCAAATACATCTTTGTTTTTGTCTAGAAAATTTTGCATTTTAAGTTTTAATGGGGGTTCTAAATGATCTAAATTAATTTCAGAGCTCCAAGTGAGATCAGCGTGATCAAAGTCACCAATTGGAGGGGCCAAATTTACATTACAAGTAAGGTTATTTTTAGTTACGGGTACATTTGACTTGTCTACACATTTTTGAATTTTGGCAACAAAGGTTCCTTTATTTAAATGAATACTATTGTCTGAAAAATTTGCAAATGAGATATATAGGCCATGTTCTTTAGTGCAAATGGCTCTGGAGGTAAGGAGACCTTGATTTAAATTTTTCGCCAAAGGTTCTAACATAAGAATATCATTCTCCTTAATAAAATTTTCCTTATAGCTTTTAACCTGGGCTAACATTTTTGACTGCAGGGGAATTGAAATTTTGCTACATAACACAGCGAAACTTATACTTTTATTTTTATTGGTTCTATTACTACTGCTATCTTCATTGCTCTCCTCCTCGACTTCAGGTACCTTATCCTCTATACTTACCAAATCTTCACTTTCATCAATATTACAAATTTCAGTAGTATCTTCAGCTAAATTTCCCTGGGTTACCTGATTCGCTGCTGATAGATTATTGTCGACATTTTGAATACTTGAAAAATTTGCAGTATTATTACCCTCAGAGCTATCACCTGATATTGTTTGCATGCAAAAAAAAGTTCTGCGCAACACTTTTAACTTCCTTATCTGACTCAGTTTGAATGACTATCTCAACATCTTTTCCCATATTACTCAACTGCGGGTCCTGAACTACCATATTTTCACTACTATTATTCCCATTTTCAATATTAACTGAGTCATGAACATTAATACATGCAAAACTTTCAGGAGGGCTATTGGCATTACTACTTTTTGAATTCTCCCCTACTTTGTTGACACATTTTATATCTACAGAACTATTTTCAACACAATCATTATTTATACAATTATTATTAGAATTTACATTATATACAGAATTAGAAATATTTACAGAATTAGTAGCAAGACAAGTATTAGACCCTGAAGTATTACTTGGGGTTTCTACGCTTTGTTTACTTTGGCCTGCAACTGGCACTTTAAGAGCGACAGCATTTGTATCACAATTTATACTTGCCCGGTACTCTTTCAAAAATGGCATTCCCAAAATCATATTAAATTCCTCTGCTAATTTACCTTCCACTACATAGAATTCAGCTTGACATTGAACATTATCAAAAATAAAATTTAAAAATATCTTCCTATTTAGGTGCACTTTCTCACCGGTGACAGTCATAATGGGGATATTGCAATTCTCCATTTCAAAATTCTCTAAACAGTTAACATCAGTACCACTCAGGAGATTAATTGCAGAACCCGTGTCACATAATGCATTTAGGCAAACTTTATTTATGTAAATTCTTGCAGTTGGTAATGTATATGATTGGGGGTGAAAAACGCTATATACAGCTGGGGGGGTCCAGGGGCCTGTGGGGGATCGAGTTGACCACATCTGATAGTTTAAAGCCTCACTTTCACTGTTAGCTACTGGGGTGTTATTTACCGCCTGCACTTCATTTCTGTTCGCAGCTGTGCTCCTATTGTTTTGGTAATAACCACCTCTTCTTCCCCTATATCCGCCTCGCTGATTGTGGTTCCCTCTAGGATTTTCACCTCTGTTTCTATAAGTTTGCCCACGGCTCCTGAAATTTTGACCACCTCCCCTTCTAAAATTATAGTCGACAAAATTTAGTGGACAATCTCTGGCATAGTGGCCTTGTACGGAACACCTATAGCAGGTTACGGGTCTTACCTCTTGGTTTTTCTCCTGTACATCCCTAGCCCTAAGATCTACTAAACTGTCTATCTTAGCTGCTAAAACATCAATTTGAGATTTTAGTTGGTCTATCTCCTTCTTTTGTGAGCTATCTTGCTGAAAAACTGCAGCACAAGGTAGGTTTTGGGTCAAATTTGGGTTGAGAATTTCCTCGCGGTGGTTGTAGAAAGGGTTAATGCTCCTATAAGCTTTTTCTTCAAGAAGCGCAATTTTGAGAACCTCTTCTGGGGATTGCGGATTTCTCGCAATTACTCCCTTTCGCACTTCTGGTGTAAGATTGCTCAACAGCATGGAGTGTAGTAGAGCCGTTCGGCTTTTATCGACTACTTCACCCTGGATACCTTCAATTACAAGGGCTCTTAGTGACATATCATATGCCTTGTCATAAAACTCCTGAACACTCATATTGGGTGGCTGTTTAAAATTTAAAAAATGACTGAGGGCAACATCTGGTGTGGCCTGTGAAGTATAGCTCTCTTTTAAGATTTTTAATAGCTCATCAGATGTTTTTGCTTTGTGAATTTTTATTCGCCTAGAAGCAGCTCCTGAAAGTCTAGCAAGTAAAACAAACTTCTTTTCCTCCTCAGTCCAGTCGAATAATTTTGAAAAACTCTCAAATTTCTCAGAAAAATCTGAGAAGCAGACTGAGCTGTCCTCTCCATTGAATGGGGGAATATTAGACAAATTATCCACTAAAGCATTTTTCCGCTGAATAGTGGCAATTGCTTACGAGTGCTTATCAGCCATAGTTAGAGTTAGAAAATGACAAACAAACCAAAAAAATGAAAAATGGGGGGGGGGGGGGGGCAACTTAAAAATGAGAAAAAGAGAGGGGAAAGGAAAACCTTATAAATACATAAAACTTAAGTACAGGACTATGCTTTTAGTAACTAAGCTAAAGTTATGTACACAAAACATAATTTTGACTGGGGACTGTAACTAATAGCACAGAGAGAGAGCCTAGACCTCTTTTTACACTTGAACATATAATAAAATTTTAATTGCAAAAACACCCAGTTGCTCTTTGATACATAAATACATACAAGTAAAAAAAAATCAATAACCCAGAGACCGAATTGTTACGGCTCCATTTGTTGTGTTGTTTTGGGGTTCTTTCTAAAACACAACTTACTTAAACTTAAAAAGCTCATTTATTACTCAATCTTCACTTGACAATTAAATATTTAAAAAAAAATAAGTATACCCTGATTAGCTCCACTGAAATCTGTTGCCATGAAAAAGGGAGCAAATTATATTAAACTAATCAAAATATCAAAACTTAAGAATCCGAATAGGTTAATACAACAATGATAATTTTGAACTCATCATTTTAAGACAATATTAAATGTAGTAAGGGGCAACAGATTTCTAAATCAAGTAGCATACTGGATTGCATAAAGAACACCCAACTCCACTCCAACCCGATCAAGCTCAAATCTCCATATACATTAAATTAACAAAAGTGTAATCATCATATAATTTGGAAAAATGCAGACAACCTGAAATTCCTGCAATATGAGGACCAAAAGGAGAAAGAGTTAAATCCGTTAATAGAATAGGGATATGATGATGTACTAAAATTTTAGAATGACCATGGAGATTCTGAACAAGATCAGATCGGTTAACCAAGAATCGTATAGTGGTATAAAATAACTGAAAACTTTTTTTTTTTTTTTTTTACTTTGTTAAAAAACAACCATTTTGTTGTTTGTTTTGAATAATACTTCAAAGAAAGGATAATTAAAGATTAAATTAATCAATTATGAAATTAGACTTAATTTTACTTTAGCATCAATTATCAGTATATCCAATACTGAGATAGGAACAATAATTACATCTAATAACCTTACGTAAACCTCAATTAATGTTCATTTAAACTATTGCTATGAATTTTAGATTTAAGAAATTTAAAAGTATTAATTTAGCAAAATTATAGCTTTCATATTTTTAGTCACACTTACTGAGAGGTTAATCCCCTCTTATAGGTTTGTTGTAATTATAAAAATATTAATTATTTAAAAATTATATATAAAGAAAAACATACCATATTTGAGAATAAACAAAAACTTTCTTTATTTGAATAATTAAAATTATAAAAGTAAGGTAGTTCTCAAACAAAATATAATAATGACACAATAATAAAGTTGATCAAAAAAAATACTGAAATTAACTATTATAACACTTTACATTAAACAGCAAAGTTCCTAAAATTACCACAATATCATGATTTAAAGATGGATCAACTTTTCAAAATTTAGTTATTGATTAATTTTCAATTAAATATCATAAATCTTAAACTACTAACAAACTAACAATTCAAATGTCGTTCAATCATAAAAAAAAGATTACATGTTAATCATCTTAAAATACCAATAATTATATTTTTTTGTTTCTACAGGTATTTATAAATATTACAACAGTAGACAACATGTAATAAAGAAGAAATATGGGTTACTTACAATATACATTGATATTTACTACCGTCAGTGTGGGCACACTTCTTTGCATACATGCTAGTCTGCCATAGTCCCTTTTTAATTAATCAACCTATTCTTTTCAACTGCCTCTACGAGTCAACACCGTTTCTCCATACATCACTTGGAGATTTTGATTTATTCCCGATTCAAAACGTCGTCACATCACCGATACCTTGTAAAGCGGGCAAGTCTACTCAGCTAGTCACGCCAACCTTCTTAGTCTAGGATTAATAATGCCCCATCTCCAGAAATGATGCTCGTCTAATCATTAATTCATTTTTCGTCAAGGCATCAATAACAACCGCCGCTTAAGAAGTCAATACAGGATAATACTTTTTCTAGGAATGCCGCTACTACATGATGGGCCAAACATATTTTCTTTTCATTCGCCCGCTATCAGATACAGATCCTTAACTCGAAAATGCTCTTATAGCCTCTTTTCATCATAACACCATGATTTAGGATAGTTAGTGTAGGGCCATCAATGCCCCACTCTCAAAAAAAAATCTTTCAGAAACCTGTCCGCCTTCAACAACTTCGCGATCCAGCCCACAGGCCAATCTTCGAGCCCCGTAATAAGTCGAATCTTTACGAGCCAAACGACAGGTATGTCGGCCAAGCAAGCAACTGTCGTAAACATTCATTCTCCCGCGCTGCTTGAAAAACGGGACCGATCCACTCTGCCAGGGGTACGGGAATGGAAACAAAAGGAAAAATGGACTCTTCCTGAAGACTACAGCTTGCCGCTCCACTCTGCCGGCCGCTTCATGGGGGAAGGAAGCCATGCTTCACCCCCATGGCGTGTGCTGAAGGGGGGTCCTGTGAGCCTCTGTTTACATGGGCGCCAGCTATCCGCCTGATAGCAGAGCCAATTGAAGCCTGTCGTAAACTTACAAAGCCTAATTGCGTATATAGTACACTCATAAGATAACGTAATTCTTATACAGGGCGGACGGTCTTTCTTTTAACCAAAACCAGACTAGGTGACTACAAACACATGATTCAAGGGTATGGGAGAAAACGTACACGACTGCCCAATACAATATGTGTGGTCTTTTACTGAGAAACATCCCTCCCTGCTATATCTTTCGTATTTGAAAACAGGAAGCAAAGCTAGACTATAAACGTTGAATTTACTTTGCAAAAAGAAAAAGAAAGAAGAAAAAATAAAAACTGATTTTATTATTATTATTACAATTACTTTTATTTATTTAAATCTTTATTAGAAACAGAAAAAAAGAGTGCTTTTAAATAAATGTTGAGAAAGTGATTTAAATAATTAATGTAGATTAAAAAAAAAAATTGGTTGAAACCAACCGTAACATATGCTTGACGCGTGATTTTTCTTTCCTGTTAACTATTAAAGCACATTTGAATGTGAAATTTACATAAAAATCCGTATATGTATTGACCATAATGTATTCAATTTTTAAAAATACCGGTATGCAGTTTTTCGTTATTTTCTAATTGAAGCAAAACGAAAAAGGTTTTGTCTAGGGGCGTCGTTATAGAAATTTAAATGTGTAACTTTTAGAAAAATAATGGCAAAACTACTTCGTTAACATAATCTTATTTCGTACCACCTTTTGATCAATTTTTGTAATTACCATTGCCTGCGCTTATCTTCAACAGTTGAAAAAGATACTGTTCGTTTCAAATTTTTCGGGACACTTTGTGTATACCAGGGAGTCCCCAAAACATTGACTCCGGCTTTTATTCCATAAATATTGATCCTAGACATTACAAAGTTACGAAAAAATGGGTACCAGAATTTTATGAAAGCGATTAAAATTTTCAGGGGATTCAATTTGAAGAAATACAAAATTTTAATTTTTACATCCCTCCCCTTACAAAAATATTCCCAATGAGTAACACGTGCCCCATACACTATTAAGATCATGTACAAAGTTTCGGCATTTTATCATAAAAAGTCGCTGCGACATAAATGCTGACTTAAACCACTTTTCGATGCCTGGATAGGAGTGCGCAAAGGAAAAAAAATCCTGTCGGATGATCGCGTTTCAGTGGCCGTACACAAATTGCGAAAGAAAACAATGATTGTATAAATAAATTACAATTGTGCTATTTATTGGTACAAAAGTATCTAAACTGTGTCTGTTGCGATTATATGGTCAGAGGCATATGTGTCTTAATGTTCAGTGACTGTGCTTTATTCTGTAAAATTTAAAGTTTTTTCAGGAAGCATTTGTAAATAAAACTAAATGTAGGAGCCACATTTTATTTCCTTATGATGTATATCTGCACTCTAGCTGTAAACATTTACATTTTAATTTTTAAATTGCATGTTAAATCGCATGTTTAATCCCCTCACCAACATTGCTTAAAGTATCTAAATCTCTTTTATTATCTTTTATTTTCTCTAGAATTCTCTTCTATAATTAACCCCCTCACCAAGTATCTAAATCTCTTTTATTTATCTTTTATTTTATCTCAGAATTTCCAGTGTATCTCTGCGACTTTTTATGATAAAATGCTGAAATTTTGTACATGACCTTATTAGTGTATGGGGCACATTTTGCTTATTGGGAATTTTTTTGTACGGGGCCATATAAAAATTAAAATTTTGTAGTTTTTGAAATTGAATCTCTGAAAATTTGAATCGATTTCATAAAATTCTGTACCTTTTCTACGTAACTTTGTAATTTATAATTGTTGGGGAACCGTCGGTAGCGTAATAAATTTTCTTATTTTTATAAATAGTTAAATCAGTCTTCAAATTTAATATACATTTTCATCTTTTGATATGTTAAAGAAGTTTGTTCAGCTTACCTGAGATTTTCCTTATGCGCTGAATATACCCACAGTAGTAATCCAAAGTGTTGTAGCGATATTTATCTGATCCATTGATTCACTTATGGAAGAATAATAAATAGTATTAGTAGAAAATGACAATTGTGTGAAATAAACAGAAGATTCATTTTCCTTTGAATATAATATAATTCTTGGCTAGATGTACATGTTTAAAATCGCATTTTGGAGGCTGCGTATAAGTGCTCCAATTTTACATTATATTAAAATATATTTACATCATATATATACAAGAGCGTCTTAACTGCTCGGAAACATTTTGGAAACTGAAGGGAGATTGTTATTTGAGTTCTGTGCACACGCGCGGGATAAACAGCTGTACTTTGAAGGAGGGACATCTGCAGTATTTCTCCAATTAGTTAGTTTCGACAGTCTCTGGTTTTATTCACTGTTTTGCATCTGCGGTTGTCACTTAAAGTACTTATAGTTAATTGGGTTCTGGTTTTTAACATGTTTTTCAATCGTTCGCTGCACGTGGAGATTAATTAACTGCATATAAAAGGTTTCTCCGTCACTCCCCCGTAATCTCCTGTGTGGGGAATGGTTGAAGATTCAGTTTCTTACGGTGTTTCTCGTACACAGGTTTGGGAGTGGGCTTCGTGAGAGTGTCTTATATATACGTCATTTCTTCAGTGGGACAGTATTGTAAATCGATTTTTCCTTCTTCTTTCATCAGTTTGATGTTGTGGAAACGTATGTCGATGTGTTTGGATCGCTTAGTATCTTTATCGTTTTCAGTCATTTTTATACAGGACATATTATCCTCAAAAATCGTGATGGGTAGTTTTTGTGGAATGTTGAGATCGCTAAGCAAGTTTGTTATCCAACTTAATTCTTGTGCTGCGTTGCTAGCTGAAACGTATTCAGCTTCGGCTGACGAAAGTGCAATACAATTTTGCCTTTTTGTAATCCAGTAAAACGGTGATTTTCCTAGCATGAATAGATTTCCTGACGTTGATTTACGTGTTTTCAAGTCACCTGCCCAGTCTGCATCGGCGTATGCTGTTAGGATGGGCTTGCTGTTTGCGCTAAGAGTTAAATTCAAATTTTCTGTAGTTTTAAGGTATGAAATGAGTCTTTTCACTGCTGTCCAGTCCTTTTGGCGTGGTGTTTCATTTCTACGACATAATATGTTGACTGCTGCGGATATGTCAGGACGCGTGATTGTTGATATGTAAAGTAATGTGCCTGTGGCTTGTCGATATTTCGTGTTATTAGGTAAAAGATTATCGTCGTCTTCAAGTCTGTTGAATCCTGCAATCATTGGTGTGTAATGAGGTTTCATGTCGTTTAAATTCAGTTTTTTCACTAGTTCCTGTATTTTATTGTTTTGATTTAGGTAATATGTATCATTGATTTTATTAATGTTTATTCCTAGGTAATTATTCACTTCTCCTAAGTTTTTCAGTTCATATTCTTTCTTAAGTTGGTTTATTGTTTCTTCGATATCACTGTCCTTTCCTGCTATCAGGATATCATCTACATAAATGATGATGTATATCGGATTTTCTTGATTTGATTTAAAGTACAGACATGGATCATTTTTGCTCTGTATGAAATTATTGTTTTTGAGTGTTTCCGATATTTTGGTGTACCAGGCCTTTGCGGCTTGCTTAAGACCGTAGATGGCTTTTTGAAGTTTACAAACTTTTCTTTCATCGCCGGGTTTAATATACCCGTCTGGTTGACTCATATAAACAGTTTCAGTTAATTCACCGTGCAAAAATGCTGTGGTTATGTCAACATGTTTCACGTTCAAATTTTTGTGCAATGCAGAGATGAGAAATGCTCGTATTGTAGCGTGCGAAACTACAGGTGCGAAAGTTTGATCATAGTCAATCCCGAATCTTTGACTATATCCTTGTGCTACTAGACGCGCTTTATAGCTTTGAATATTTCCTAAATTGTCCTTTTTTAGTTTAAAGGTCCATTTTGAACCGATAATTTTTGTTCCGGGTGGTGGATCTGTTAAAGTCCAAGTGTTATTTTTTCTTAGGCATTGGATTTCATTTTGTGTTGCTTTTATCCAATTTTGTTTATCATTAGTATTTTCCATTTTTTCGATATCTTCCCAATTTTCGGGAATGTTTTCAGATGAACTATTTATGAGACAAACATATCTGTCAGGAGGAACGCCTCTATTTGTCCTATTAGACCTTCTTGGTTCAATTGGTTGCTGTTTGGGCACGGATGGTGTCTCTTCACTGTCAAGTTTTATTTCTAAGTGATTTTCATGTCTATCCGGTAATTGTGTATTGTCATCTGATGTTTTTGTGGTGATTTGTATCTCCTCAATGTTATCTGAGTGTACATTTTCATTTTCAAGAAATTTTACCGTTCTCGCTATTATAATTTGTTTTCCTTGTGTGTGAATTCTATAACCAGTCGATCGTGTATCATAACCTACAAACGTTCCGGTTTGAGCCCTGTTATCGAGTTTTCCTCTATTTACTTTATCGACGTAAAATAGCGCTTTACAATCGAATGTTCTTAAGTGTTTTAAATTCGGTTTAATTCCTTTCCATAATTCGTAAGGTGTTCTGTTGTTGTTTGCTTTAGTTGGGAGTCGGTTTTGTAAATATGTTGCAGTGTTTATGGCTTCACCCCAAAAATGTTTGCTTAATTTTGCTTGTGATAGCATGCTTCTAGTCATATCTAATAAACTTTTATTTTTTCTCTCCGCAACTCCATTCTGGCTCGGATTATGCGGGACAGTCAATTGGTGTAAAATTCCGTTCTGTTTTAAGTATTCATCTATCTCTTGATTTACATATTCACGACCGTTATCCGATCTAATTTCCTTAGGTTTTTTACCGAACTGATTGTATATCATCGTTATATACTCTTTTATCTTTTCAGCAACTTCGCTCTTTTTAGATAATAAATATATCGTAGTATATCGGAAATAATCATCAATAAGAGTCATAAAATATATTTTTCCGCCTAAGGTCGGTGTATCTAGAGGTCCACACACGTCACTGTGGATCAAATCCGCAATATTAGTAGCTCGATTTGTTGCTGATTTAGGATACGGCATGTTAGTTAATTTAGTTTCGATACAAGTTACGCATGTTTTATTTTGATGTTTACATTTTCCTATCTTTATTCCGTCCGCAATTTGATTTGTTATCATTGATTTAATCGCGTCATAATCTCTGTGACCGAGTCTGCGATGCCAGAGATCTATGCATTGTTTGCTGTCACAGTTATACGTTATGTTTACATAATTTTGTGGTTCTTCCACATCGTCCATTTCCTCAATAATGTATAAGTTTTTCTCATTTTTCGCCCTAATATATATTTCTTCATCAAAGAAAAATCGCATTTATTATCGTCGAAGATTAGTTTACACCCGTTTTTAGCGGCTTTACTAACCGAAATTAGGTTCGACTCTAAGTCTGGGACATAAAGCACTTCGCGTAATTTCGTTAGTTTTTCTTTTCCTTCGGGGGTTAATGTTTTTATAAAAACTTCTCCTGAACCTAACGCTGTCAGTTTATTACCATTCGCGATCGTTACTGAAGTTTTATTATAATCAATAAATTTACTAAATAGGCTTTTATCATTACAAATGTGCGAGGTAGATCCTGAATCGAGAATCCAGTTATTTTTGCCTACTTTTTCGGTGATTAATGCTTTATTTTGCGTTTGATCATTTGCGTATTTTCTTTCGTTTGGAATTTTATTTTCTCTACGAGTTTCGGTCTTTTCATAACATAATGAAGATGAGAAATTCTTTTTATTTTTGAATTGATTGTTACGAGGATTTCCGGATTGTACCGTGTTTCTGCTCTTGTAGTGCCAGCATTCGTAAGTGGAATGATTTTTCATTTTACAGTTACTGCAATATTTTTGTTCTCTTCTATTTTCAGTGTGTGTATATCTCCTATTTGTTTTAAATGCTCTCTCGTTGTTGTTATATCCGCTATGTGATTGTTCTGACATTTCATGTCTACGATTATCTTCATCCGTTAATTTGTTTTTGATAAAATCAGGGGTGAGCTCATTTTCCGGTCTCGCCTCCAACGCAGTTATCAAAGTATTGTAACTGGGGGGAAGAGAACACAGAAATAGCGCGGAAATATGTGAATCTCTAATATTTTCTCCAATGGCATTAAGTTTATCTATAATTTGCAAGATATTAGTGATATGTGAGATCATGTTTCCGCCCTCCGCTAATTTAGTACTGTATAATTTTCGTAACAGGTAAAGCTTACTAGATAAATTGCTTCTCTCATGTATATTTTTCAGAGCTTCCCATGTTAATTTTGCAGTTTCTAAGTTTTTTACATTTACGATTTGAGAATCATCAATGCTTAAGTTAATTAAAGCTCTAGTCTTGCGGTCTCTTTTGTGCCATGCGGGGTCGGGTGGAGCTGGTGGATCTTGTACTATAATATCGTCGAGTTCCTCTTTAATCAGGAACATCTGCATCTTGAACTTCCATGTACTATAATTTGTAGAATTGAGTTTTTCAATAAATTGAGTATTTTCTTTTATCACATTCATTTTTTTTCTTTTTTTCTTTAGCGTTCTTTTATTTATTATTATATTTTAGAAATTTGTTAAATTATCGTTTTTGATACTGGGATAATATTCTTTTTTCAGAATCAGTCTTTCATAATCTTTGTTGGGGAACCGTCGGTAGCGTAATAAATTTTCTTATTTTTATAAATAGTTAAATCAGTCTTCAAATTTAATATACATTTTCATCTTTTGATATGTTAAAGAAGTTTGTTCAGCTTACCTGAGATTTTCCTTATGCGCTGAATATACCCACAGTAGTAATACAAAGTGTTGTAGCGATATTTATCTGATCCATTGATTCACTTATGGAAGAATAATAAATAGTATTAGTAGAAAATGACAATTGTGTGAAATAAACAGAAGATTCATTTTCCTTTGAATATAATATAATTCTTGGCTAGATGTACATGTTTAAAATCGCATTTTGGAGGCTGCGTATAAGTGCTCCAATTTTACATTATATTAAAATATATTTACATCATATATATACAAGAGCGTCTTAACTGCTCGGAAACATTTTGGAAACTGAAGGGAGATTGTTATTTGAGTTCTGTGCACACGCGCGGGATAAACAGCTGTACTTTGAAGGAGGGACATCTGCAGTATTTCTCCAATTAGTTAGTTTCGACAGTCTCTGGTTTTATTCACTGTTTTGCATCTGCGGTTGTCACTTAAAGTACTTATAGTTAATTGGGTTCTGGTTTTTAACATGTTTTTCAATCGTTCGCTGCACCTGGAGATTAATTAACTGCATATAAAAGGTTTCTCCGTCAATAATATATGTCTATGATCAATATTTAATTAATGCAAGTCGGGGTCAATGTTTTTGGGACACCCTGTATATACATATATACACGAGAAAAAAAATGAAGTTCTTTAAAAAAACGGAAAGGCTAAGAATATTTGACAAAGAACCAGGTCGCAACTCGCTTAATTAGTCAAAAATACAGGGTTTTTCACTCAAAGCTGAAACGAAATATGAGAAGTTCTGTAAGTGGCCGCCAAACAATGCTGAGCTAGATGTTCCATATTTCGTACTGTAGTTAATACATAATATGGTACATACGTTGCAACTGCTTGAAATACTGCGTATATATCATGATGTATAACATAATTCTATAAGAATGTTAAATCTATATTTTCTTGTAACGTTGTTTGTATTTTGTAGCAAGTACATATTTTTTTTAATCTTGTTTTTTTCTTCTTATAGGAACTTATTACACAATTAACTCGCCGTTTTCTCCATTGGCAGCAGCAACAATCTAAAGCTAATGTTTTGTCCAACAATTACTTGGAATTCAGAGAAAAACTCAAGGAAGAAATCTTACATGAGATTTACAAGTCACTTAAGCGGGAAAATCGGAGTGCAGTTTGTGACTCTTATAAATAAATTTTAAATGTTGAATGCTGGAGTTCTTTTACTCAGATTGGTCCAAAAAAATGTATGTTGGATGCATCGCTCATAATTTCCAGTGTAGTTTCTTTGCTCAAGTTTTTACGACAAACGTATAAAAAGCGTCAATGACTTTACTTGGCCAAAATTAAGAAAAAGAAATCTTCGATTTAATTATATGTATTGATGGACAGGCGAGAAAATGTGGTCCATTTTTGTTATCAGTCTTATTTAACTTTGTCAAAATAAATAATATTTTATTAAATTCTCTAATATTTATTCTGTGTAATAAATTTCCAATAATCAATTTTATCTTCAATTATAAAATGTCAATATCAGTAAGCGAGAAGATACATCCGTGCAAGTAATAAAAAGCTTGCCAAAGAATAAATGATTTATCAATCTTATTTTATATTTCTTCTTGGTATTTAAGGATACATGATTTAATTTCGGAATTTTTAATTTTCACACAGGAAGTTATCTCTGGAACTACGGAAAGGATTTTAATATTTTTTAAATAGTTTCGGCAATAGTTAAACTATAAATATATCATACGGCAAAAAATAAAAATAAAGAAAACAATATCTGGCAATTTAAAAAAAATATATATTTTTTTATTATTTCTTGCCGGACGATCAGTTTAAGATTTAACTATATCCGGTACAAAAAAACGCGTCTTTCCGTTTTTAGTGCCAAGGAAATAATGAAAATTCCTAAAATTCAAAGTATCATAACTCGGTAAGTTTTGGTCGTCAAAGAAAGGTATTTGAAAAAAATCCATTCCCTGTATCTAAGAAGAACATTAAAATGTTTTTAAACACTGGGCAACATTTTTCTAAATACAGTACTCATCTAAGGAACATAATTCGTTCCGGAATTACGTTCCTTAGCCGAAATGTTCGTTAAATGAATCTCAAAATGAAACGTTGCTGCATTTTGTTACTCATGTCCCCCTCCTCCCCTAAAAAAAGTAATTATTTAATTATTAAAAATAAACGTTCTTTAGACTAATTCTGGTTAGTTAGCTGAGTCAGCAAAACAGGGAAAACAGTGATCATTAACCGAAATATTCATTAGTCGAGATATAATACATAGTCCGTACAAAAAAGGAAATTTCGTATTTTATTATGTATACAACCCCTTGTAAAAACATATGCCATGTCTAAAAGTTATATTTGATTTGTATACTTTTCGTAATTTGAAGTATATGTTTCTAGTAGCAATCGCCAATGTGTCGATTTGCAATTACCCAGTATACACATCACGATTGAAATTTTAAATTTATACTTGCGCAAATGCATCGGGATTTTAAAGAAAGTAAAAAAAAAAAAATTAAGCTGCAGTGAATTTGCAAAGTATGATGGGTGTAAATACTCAAGGCCTGTAACCATGAAACCGAATCCAGTCGTTCTTGGCCACTGTTTGTGCATTGTAATATTTACAAATAAAAAGTCGATTTTGATCGATATTATCAATATTTCCATTAGCAACGATATAAGAACAGAAAAATGTGCCTATGAATTGCTATTGAATTGTACTTATTGCTGATGAATTGAGTTTAATCATAAAAAGATTACTGCTCATTTTACGTCCTTTTTGAAGGATAATTTTTCAGATTCGGGCATTTTTAATTAAGTTTTCTTACATTTTTTTCTCCTCATTTTTTTCTTACTTTGTTTAAGTAGAATTCGTAATTTTGTTTTAAGTGCTTTTCTGATAAACTTTGCATTCGTGAAGAATTTTAAGTAAAATTCTAAATGTCTGCGTACAGTCGTCAAAACACACACATACACACACACACTCTCTCTCTCTCACACACACACTCATATTATTCATTCATTCATTGTTGACCCTAAATTGTCACAGAAAAAAGAAAATGCCAATTCGACTGTCTTTTTATTTTCTTCTACCTTTACAAGAAGAAAGTATCGAATGCATGAAAATTTTCGACGGATTTATATGTCTTAGAAGGTCCTAAACACGATTTGATTGTTTTTAGAAAACGTCTGTCTGTGGAAAAAAGATTGTGGGTGCTATCTCAAGAAATAATGCACGGAATTTAATAAAACTTTAGATTCAGTTAGGCCTTGATATAAATGGTTGCCGATTTGTTTTTGGTGTAAATCGCCCAACAGGAGGCGCTTCTATGCTGAATTTTTCACGATTTCCACAATAGCTCTATTTCAAACTAATGCACGGAATTTAATAAAACTTTAGATTCGGTTACACCTTGATGTTGGTACTGATTAGTTTTTCGTGTAAATCCCACAACAGGTGAAGCTGTTATGCTGCATTTTTCACGATTCTCAAGAACTAATAATGCATGGATTTACACCAAACTCCAGATTCAGTTAGACGTTGAAATAAGTTGTTGTTGATTAGGTTTTAGTGTAAATCTTCCAACAGGTGGCGCTACTATGTTTAATTTTTCAGGATTTGCACGATTTTAGCGATAGCCATATCTCAAGAAGTAATGCAAGAAGTAATGCAAATTTAATAAAACTTTAGATTCAGTTAGACCTTGATATAAATTGGTGATGATTAGGCTTTCGTGTAAATCATATAACAGGCGGTGCTGCTACGCAGCATTTTTGGGTTCTAAAGTACATAATTTAAAAAAATACGTTTTTTGAAATATTAACATGTATGAAGATAGAAGAAAGTTGTGGGATTGGCACATCCGACTAGTTTGATTTTATTTTTAAAAAATAAGCTTAGGAATAAGCTTGTCTTCATACTAAATTTGTACCAAAAATGAAACTCTATATTTTCGTAAAATACAATGTAAACACATTGATGATTTGTTGTTACTACAGAGGTGCCATAAAACAAAACACAGTTTTAAAAATTAAAACTAATAGATGTTAAAAATCCATAAGCTTTCGGTCAAACATTAGCCTTCCTCAGATGAACACAAGCCGTCGAGAAGACGCAGCACGCAGCTCTGAATGGCGCGCTCTGGACAGGTCCAAAATGGGCGAAACCAATCCACTATGAATTGGAGGGAGTGACGGAAGTTGGGATGATACCATTACAAGCTGGGGAGGGGGGGGGGGGTCAGCAAAAACCAAAAAACCCAGTGACACCCAACCCAATACATTATACCATATACGAGGGATCTGATAATATAATACATCATTACATACATTATCACCTCTTTTCAAAATTTCCAGGGACTCTCTGATTATGCAACTATTATACTGTGAACAATGTGAAATTATTTTAGTTTTACTGAAAAATATATCAATATCTTTAGCTTGATTTAATCTGGATAAAGCAGTGGATAATTTACCCTTTTTTATATCAGCTGAAAAAAATTATATATGCAGTATGATATATAATTCTGCTCCTTAATCCTTTCCTTTAATCTGCGAGTTGTCATGCCTATATATGAATAAAGTTTAGAACTGCCATTAACTTTAAAAGGAATAATATAAATGCCAGACTTATCTCCATTATCAATGGGGTCAATCATTCTATGTACCAGATATTTTAGCTTTGTTGGGGGCTTTGCGATAAGAGTTACATTATATTTTTTTAATGCGTATTTAATCCGCTCAAACAGATGAGGGATATAATCAATACTGTAGAATTTTGAAGATTGCATATCTTTTTTAACTATTGTAGCTTGTTTATTTCTAAACTCGAACTCATAAATTAACTTATTAATAAATTTGTTTGAAAAACCATTTTCATATGCAATCACTTTAATTTTATTCAACTCTTCATTTAAATAAACTTCTGAACTAACTTCAAACGCCCTTTTGATATAAAACCGATATGCTGCTGCTTTGTAATTAAACGGAACATTATTATTGTAGGATATTATGTTATTAGATCTGCAAGGTTTTCTATAAATTTTTTTCTATCAATGCTACGTGTTGACATATTTTTAATAAGTTCTACACTGTAAAAAAAAATTCGGAAAAGTTTCCGGTAGGAATAGGATTTCCAGTTGCCCGTATAGTACAGGAAACTTTTCCGAAACAACACGGAAAAAAAACGGAAAAAAACGAAAGTTTTTTCTTTCCGTCAGGAAACTTTTCCCGTTTGATTCAGAAACTAATCTTTAGACACAGAATAAATTCCTGGGTCTTACGGAAATCTTTCCATTCACATAAAGAAACGTTTTGGAAGAATGGAAGAATAGATAGAAAGTATTCCGTTTAAAAAAGGAAAACTTTCCATTCACATAAAGAAACGTTTTGGAAGAATGGAAGAATAGATAGAAAGTATTCCGTTTTAAAAAGGAAAACTTTCCATTCACATAAAGAAACGTTTTGGAAGAATGGGAGAATAGATAGAAAGTATTCCGTTTTAAAAAGGAAACTTTTCCGAATCAGTCAGTAAACTAATCTTGAAAAAATTAAAAATTCCTGTGTAGAATAGAAACTTTTTCTTTGCTTTACGGAATTTTTTTTCATTATGATCGGAAAATTTTCTGTATTGTAAAGAAACTTTTGTTTTGAAGAGTAGGAACATTAACGGATGAAAATATTGCTTTTGGACACTGTTTTGATTTCCTTTTATCTCAATTAAATATTATTAAGAACTTTTTTGAATACATACACACATTTTAAGTATTTGTTATCATAAAATGCATTACATGTAATGCATTTTATGATAACAAATACTTAAAATGTGTGTATGTATTCAAAAAAGTTCTTAGTAATATTTAATTGAGATAAAAGGAAATCAAAACAGTGTCCAAAAGCACTATTTTCATCTGTTATTGGTCCTACTCTTTATAACAAAAGTTTCTTTAACAATACAGAATCAGCTTGAAATGTTATTTATTTGTTACAAGTATACTGATGCGCTCATGGGTATAATATAACTAAATATTCAGATGATGCTAAACCAGTGTTGAATTCAGAGCCTTTTCTGCGGCTCCGGCGGGGAGGGGGGAGGAATTATATATTTCCTTTTTGGAAATTGCACTTTTTAACCATTAAAAGCATAATATCTCAAATCTTCTGGGGGGGGGGGGATTTCAATGTTCCAGGGGGGTCCCAGCGGGCCACCCCCTGAATTCAATACTGTGCCAAACAACTGTTCAATATTACTAAAAAAAAGGGACAAGCCTGTATCCTCAAAAAGCTCAAATTTATTCCACTGGGTGTAGCACAAGTATGAAACATGTTCTATGCATATGAGGTGTATGCAACTACTTTGAATGAGACTTTTATATGAGACTTATTTCTCAATTTCTCAATGTATTTATCAATGCTGTAACTATTTGAGTTTTCACGATAGTTCACTGGTCTTTTTATATGAGTTGCCCTATAGTATTGCTATCAAATCATAACAAAAATGTTTGCTGTAGTTCGCGCATGCGCAGTTAAAATTAATTTCATAAAAATACCTATATCTCATCAAATATTCAATATATTAATATTTTAATCACAGTATACTATTTCTACGATTCTTTGTCAAGTTTTTAGAAAGTGGTGTTAAATTTGGCTGAAAACTCTGCATGTTATAAAAAAAAACTTTTGAATTTTTCACAGAAACGTTAATATATTCACGAATATACATGCTATACTTACAAAAAATGCACACAAATGTTGAACAGAACCTACATAGTAATTTACTACAGTGACAGACCATTTTTAGCATTTTTCGTTACTTGGCTGATCGAAAATATTATTTTATGATTAAAGTTATTATCCCCCCCCCCCATAGTTGTCCTCGCGATAAAATATAATTGACGAAACGTCTGAAATCGGTCACTGCCCCTTAATTTCTGGACACCAGTGTAATATTAATAAAGTAAATCTAAAAACTTTTGAAGCCATGTAACTTATAAGAATATATATACAGAATTCAGCTAATCCTAATAAATAGCTTGATGATAAACAAATTTTAGAAGCCATGCAATTTGAAAATGTACAAGACTTTGAACTTGAAGCTCAACTGAAAATTATATAACAAAAAGCCTTGCTAAATGAAAATCCTTTTTAAAAACAGGGTTCGTGATTTTACTTATTTATTTAATCAAAAAATCATATATGTTTTTAATTATTTAAATCAGCTATTTTTTTTTAATTCAAAATACAATTTTAAAATTATACATTTTACAGTAAAATAAACTTTACTAAATAATTAAAATTAACAATTAGAAGTGTCCATTTAAATGTATTTGAAATTAAAAAAATATATAGAAACTCATTCACTTGGTTAAATTAAAATATTTTAATCATATAAATAGTTAAAAATATACAGTTTAAAAAAATGGAGCTACAGAAAAAGATTTAATTTAGAAATGTGAATTCTCTTTTACTTTTGAAAACATGAAATAAATAAAACAAATTGTCTTGTGTCATCATTTATTTACAAAAACTGCAATTTAACAGATATCCTATTCTGTATAAAATACATATACCACCTTGAATTATCCCTTTGATAAAATAAAAAGCATATGCACTCTGCATTACTAAAAGCTAAAGCTTTTTGTTCTGACCAAATGTCTTTATTCATTTAATGAATTTAGACCATATATTAAACACACTTAAGATGGTTATGATTATATTTTATAAATTTCAATGGATATGAAAAAAATATTCTTTGTTATTAAAATGTTTGAAAAGAAACACCAATTTTCCAGCTTTATGAGTTCCTAAGCGATTACAGAGTTTACAGTGAATTAAAGTTTGATTTATTTGAATTTAAAATAAAAATAATTAAATCAGGCCTTTTTTTAAGATTTTAAAACTTTAGTTGTTTATGAGTTTACATTTGCAAGTAATTGAAATTGTATGAAAAATATATATATAACATTTCAAAGTATATTACTTACCATGCAATCTTTATTTTCCGAATCTTTCCATAAATAAATTACGTTGGAATATTGAACCATTTGTTATTTACATGTGCACAATGAAGTCATGAGATATCTACATAAATATCAATAAATATACTGTTGACTGACCTATATTCATTTTACTATATTTATGAAGTCTAGTTGCCTATAAAAATTTATGTATATTTAAAGTCAAAATTTTATCATCATTAATGACAAAGAAAGAAATGTTTGTGAGTCTTTTATTCTTCAATGGCAGATCACTTAATAGAAGAATATTAAAAATTACAAATAATTCAGGAAAAATATATAAAAAATAAGTGTATATTTAATAAAAAATCTGACTTCGCAAATGTGGTATGTGCTGTTTTTTTTTTTAACTTAAACTTAGTAAAATAAATCAATCGCATTTAATCTGCACAAACATTAAATTGCACATACTAACAAAATACTATTTAAAAAAATATATATAAGTTACTCGATTTTTTTTTTTCTGGCTAACTACAAAAGACAGAAAAAATAAAACAAACATTTATACTGAAAAATAACATTTATTTGCAACAAAACTATAAATCAAAGTGTTATAATGAATAAAAATTACAGCAATACTGATATTACTTCCATTGACAGTTCTTGCCTTCGAATAGCTGTACTTAGTAAAAAAGTAGGCCTAGATTCTTTAATTTCTTCCAGGCCTTAATTGATTACACAATATGATGCTACCAAAACAAAATTGTCCTAGGACATTTCTCCGAAAAAACTGTCAAACCATCAATATTATTCGAGAACAGCATGATTTCCTTTCTTACATCATCATTCGCTATTAAGCAAGGATGATATGCTCTAGCTGGAATGCGACACTGATCACTGCAGTATTATCCTGCAATAATAAAAATAATAATATTAATATATTTTTATTTTACTAATTTCTAGTGATCATGCATATTTAATGGGACAAAAACAGCACAACAGCAATGAATCATTAAGAGGACTCTTCGTCTTCAGCGATAAGTATTTTTAAGAGCATAAAATTTGAAAATTTTCCTTTCAGTAAAAATTTCAAATTTCATAAGTTTTTAAAATACTTAAAAATTAAGGAAAATTATTAAAATGTACAATTTAAAAATGTTAATTTAAAGATGCACATTGGACATCTGCTTCCTGCTGGTGAAAGCTATATTTTGATAATTGTATAAGGGAATTTACTACCTCTTTAAAATTTACATAGGTTACCATGGGATTTCACGATCAGCATTAAATGAAAAAAAAAGCGTGCCACAGTAATATAATTGAACTAGTGGGTAAGTGTGATCGAACATCGCTCAAAGGGTTTCGTTTAATATTCCTTTCAAAACACTTTGTCCTTTCTTTAATAAATCCAAATAAATTTCATTTAGCATCAACAACAAAAAAAACTCATGTTTTTTATAAAGTAAAAATTTACCGGTTCTGCATGAAAACCCATTTCTTTAAATTAGGGGGTGGAGAATAGTCCCGTTCCCTCTCTTTATACTTCACCTATTAAACTTCAAAACTGATCAGGGAAGCACCTTATCAAACTGAACCTATATACAAAATTTGAAGCAAATCGGATAATTCTGTATGAAAAACCCATTTATCTAAATTAAGGAGGGGAGATTAGCCTCCCGATCCCCCCTTTATACTTTACCATTGAACCCCCAAAACTAATCAAGGAAGCGCCTTATAACAATGAACCTATATACAAAATGTGAAGCAAATTGGATAATTCTGCATGAAAAACATATTTATCTAAATTAAGGGAGGGATTGGACCTTGTTCCCCCTTTCTATACTTAACCAATGAACCCCCAAAACTAAACAGAGAAGCAACTTGTCACATTGAACCTATTTACAAAATTTGAAGCAAATCGGATAATTCTGCATGAAATACCCATTTATCTAATTTAAGGAGGGGGATTTGCCTCCCTTCCCTACCCTTTATACTTAACCAATGAACCCCCAAAACTGATCAGGGAAGCGCCTTATCAGAATGAACCTATATACAAAATTTGACACAAATCGGATAATTCTGCATTAAAAACCCATTTATCTAAATTAAGGAGGGATTGGACACAGTTCCCCCTTTATGCTTAATCAATGAACCCCCAAAACTGATAAGGAGAAGCGTCGTATCACAATTAACCAATATAAAAAAATTGAAGCAAATCGGATAATTCTGAATAAAAAAAAAAACATTTATTTAAATTAAGAGGGGGGATTGGCCCCCTGGTTTCCCCTTTATACTTAACCTATGAACCCCAAAACTAATCAGGGAAGCGACTTATCACAATGAGCCTATGTACAAAATATGAAGCAAATTGGATAATTCTGCATTAAAAACCCATTTATCTAAATTAAGGGGGCGATTGGACACCGTTCTGTTATTTATAATTAATCAAGGACCCCCAAAACTGATATAAGGAAGCGTCTTATCACAATTAACCTATATACAAAATTTGAAGCAAATCGGATAATTCTGCATAAAAACCCATTTATCTAAATTAAGGGGGGGGGGGAATTAGCCACCGTTCCCCTCTTTACACTTAGCAAATGAACCCCCAAAACTAATGAGGGAAGCGCCTTATCAAAATGAAGCTTTATACAAAACTTAAAGCAAATTGGGTAATTTTGCATTAAAAACCCATTTATCTAAATTAGGGGTGATTAGCCCCTGTTCCCCCTTTATACTTAACCAATGAACCCCCAAAACTGATCAGGGAAGCGCCTTATCAGAATGAACCTATATACAAAATTTGAAACAAATCTGATAATTCTGCATAAAAAACCCCATTTATCTAAATTAAAGGGGTGATTGGACACCATTTCCTCCTTTATACTTAATCACTCAACCTCCGAAATTGATATGGGGAAACGTCTTATCACAATTAACCTATATACAAAATTTGAAACAAATCAGATAATTGTGCATAAAAACACATTTATCTAAATTAAGGGGGGGGGATTAGCCACCGTTCTCCTGTTTATACTTAACTAATGAACCCCAAAACTGATCAGGGAAGCGCCTTATCAGAATGAACATATATACAAAATTTGAAACAAATCGGATAATTCTGCATGAAAAACCCATTAGCCCCCAGTTCCCCCTGTATCTTTAACCAAAGAACCCCCAAAACTAATCAGGGAAGCGACTTATTAGAAGGAACCTATATACAAAATTTTTAGCAAATACAATAATTCTGCATAAAAACCCCATTTATCTAAATTATGGGGGGGGATTAGCCCCCGTTCCCCTCTTTATGCTGAACGAAATAACTCCCAAAATTAATGAGGGACGCACCTTATCACAATGAAGCTATATACAAAATTTGAAGAAAATTGTGTAATTCTGCATGAAAAACCCATTTACCTAAATTAGAGGGGATTAGTCCCTGTTCCCTCCTTTATGCTTAACCAATGAACCCCTAAAACTGAGCAGGGTACCGCCTTATCAGAATGAACCTATATGCAAAATTTGAAACAAATCAGATATTTCCGCATGGAAAACCCATTTATCTAAATTAAGGGGATATCAGCTCCCCGTTCCCCCCTTTGTACTTACCAATGAACCCCCAAAACTAATCAGGGAAGCGGCTTTTAACAATGAACCTATAGACAAAATTTGAAGCAAATTGGATAATTCTGCATTAAAAACCTATTTATCTAAATTAAGGGGGGACTGGACACCGTTCTCCCCTTTATACTTAATCAATGAACAACCAAAATTGATAAGGGGAAGCGCCTTATCACAATTAACCTATATACAAAATTTGAAGCAAATCGGATAATTCTGCATAAAAAACCCAATTATTTAAATTAAGGAGGAGGGTATTAACCACCGTTTCCCTCTTTAAACTTAACTAATGAACTTCCAAAACTAATGAGGGAAGCGCCTTTTCACAATGAAGCTTTATGCAAAATTTGAAGCAAATTGGGTTATTTTGCATGAAAAACCCCTTTATCTAAATTAGGGGGAATTAGCCCCCCGTTCCCCTTTATACTTAACCAATAAACCCTCAAAACTGATCAGGGAAGCGCCTTATCAGAATGAACCTATATACAAAATTTCAAACAAATCGGATAATTCTGCATAAAAAAACCGTTTATCTAAATTAAGGGGGCTATCAGCCCTCGTTCCCTCCTCCTTTATATTTAACCAATGAACCTCCATAACTAATCAAGGAACCGCCTTATCAGAATCAACCTATATACAAAATTTCAAAAATTGAAATCGGATAACTCTGTATGAAAAACCTATTTATCTAAATTAAGGGGGTGGCGAATTAGCCCCCCTTTCTGGCTTTGACAGACTGGGTGCTAAAAAAGGTTTCTATTACAATGATATTTCGGGTTCTGTAGACTCCAAAAGTAGCAGAATTTTCAATTTTTGCCTTACCTCGGGTTCTGCAAACCCCAAAAAGCTGAGTGAAAAGACTGTATACTAAATGGAAAATATCAACGAGAGTTTTTAATTAAAAACAGTTTTCATCTATGCGGTATATAGTCCCAAAATAAAAATAATAATTCAGTTTATAAATTTAAAATCACATATAATTAATTTAATTTCACTTTGAATTGTCCAAAAAACAAGCTAGAGACTGAGTCAAGTCGGCCAGTTTTTTAGCGACACCGAATCTCCCCCCCCCCCCCACCCCAAAAAAAAAAAAAAAAAAAAAAAAAAAAAACGTGCCTGACTTATACTCAGACTCCACAGCCCTGGAAGAAATGATTGGATGAGGACGTATCACAAAAATTCTAAGCTTTGAGATTACTTAAGAGTAGTGCTTGGAAGGGCACGCAAAAATGCTGTGCCTAGGACTCTGAAGTTTAAAGTTGGGTTCTAGTGACATTTATGATTTATATGTTGACATCATGACTCTTTTGAACATTTTTTTTTTCTTGAAATTTGAACAGTATTAACACGTGCATTTAAATACATGACAAGATTTAGTTAAATGAAATCAGAAATATGAAATAAAATCAAGTAAGAATTTTTTTTTTGCTAAAACACCACATTTTTTTTTTTTTTTTTTTTTTTTAATGAATGAATGAAGAATTGAAGCTTTATATTTTTGAAGTAAAAAAAATTCAAGCCTTTTGAGGGTTTATTCTCCCTGAAGCCCATTCAATATAATTTTTCAAGACATGAGCACGAAATAAAAATCAGAACAAAAATTTGTCTTCCTTTCCACATGTGACATGATGTTCAGCAGTGGAGATCTCCCCCATCCATCTCTACTGACAAAAATTCCCTGTTTGCTTTTTTTCTTTTTCTGTTTATTTTAAATTATTAGAAAAGATTAAATGTCATTTTTTATTTTCCAAAATAATGTAAGAAAAATAAAATTTAGTCAATTAAACTTGAATATCCAGGGCGAGGCAGTTGATCTCTGCTGCGCAAGATGTAAGCTTCTGCATGCAAGCTTTTACAGCATGAATATAGATAATATCAACCTCAAGATATTTAGCATATTCAACTTTACGTTTGTTACAACTAAAATTTTGTCTGATATGCAAAGAATACTGAAATTTATTTTACCATATACCAATACAAATTTCATTATATCGTCCTAACATAAAGTTCTCAATTTATTAATTAACATTATAGAATTTAAAGGATTCCCCTTTTCAATTGAATTTTAATACACTACAAATAATTAGGAATGTAAAGAATATTCGACCACTATTCGGTATTCGGCTTAATGGGCCCTTTTGCCGAATATTGAACAGATATTCTGCCGAATACCTGTAGCCGAATATATTTAGATATATTGTCGAATACTTGCTTATTTGACCGAATATTCTAAGATATTTGGTTAAATAAGTTCCAGAAAAAAAAAATGTGATTTTAAATATTTTTAACAAACAATATTAAAGAATGATATCTAAATACATTAATTATTATAAGAAAAATAAATCCTAATACTTACTCAATTTTAAAGCTTCATGACAACTTATAAATAACTGTATATAATGAAATTAAAAAATATTTTTCTTGCTGCATATTTAGGCATCATATGAATTTAAGTAAGTATTGCAACATTAATTTATTTTACATTAAAATGCAAAATATATACTGCATTTAAAGTTTAAATCTCTCTCTCTCTCTCTCTCTCTCTCTCTCTCTCTCTCTCATCAGTGAATTAAAAAAAATTCACTTTATATCTATTTTTTTAATCTGATTTATAATGATGATAAGTTTCTTAAACAATAAAATTCATAAATATTAAAAACAAACATTTTACTGTCTTGTAAAAATGCTTAATCTTTCACAAATTAAATCATTTTTCTAGCTTTTAGTTTTAGTTTTAAATAATAAATATATGACTATATAATTACTTTACTAATTAAAAATTAAACATTAGATGTTGATTAAACGAACTAATGAGTTTGATACATTGAAAAGAAAAAAACTATTACCTATACTGAAAAAACATTTAATGAGTTTCTTCAAAATAACATACAGGGGTAACAAAATTATTTATCACTGTAAAGCCTGAAATTGTGATGCAAAAATAACTTTTCAGCATTTTCAGGAAGAAGTCTGTTTCGTTTGGTTTCATATATATTACCAGCTTCAGAAAACAAACGTTCACTATATACCGTGCTTACATACATTCAGCTGTCATGATTTTTGAACACTCAAACAAAAAATTTATTTCAATTAGTCCTTAATTTAATTTTTGATTTTAAAATTGGAAAAAATAAATAAATAAACAAATAAAATAATTTTTTTTAAAGTCAGTATTCGGCCGCCGAACATTCGGTATTCGGCTAAAACTTGGCCGAATATTCGGTATTCGGCTATTCGGCCAAATCACTATTCGTTACATCCCTACAAATAATAAAATGTAAAATTGATTCTATAATAATGCAGTACCTGAAAAAAAGACAATATGATTCTGATATAGCATCGAACATAGAAAAATATCATCAATTTATTTTAAGATCATAGGTATGTTATTGATGTCTTCAGTGTTGAATTCAGACATTTTTCTCCGGGAGGGATTTCTGTGGTTCCGGGGGGGGGGGAGGGGGGGATATTATAGAGTTCCGGGGGGGATTGCACTTTTTGATTATTAAAAGCATAAAATGTGAAATCTTCCGGTGGGACATTTCAATGCTCCGGGGGGGACTGTCCCCCCACCCCCTGAATTCAACACTGGATGTCTTACAGAATTAAAGAAATAAACAAGGAATTTAATTTAGAATAAGTTAAAAAACAGCCTACAAAAACTAAGTTTCATTAAGATAATATCTAAGTTAGAAATTTCTGGCACATCAAAATATTTTTTACTTCGGGGATATTTTTCTCATAAAAAATAAACTGAGCGAGAAATAAGATAACATGCATTTTATTTCAGGCTACGCAGCTCCTTAAACATGTTATTCGATTTGATAATCATGCACTATAAATATATGTACATATCAAATCCAAAATATTAAAAATCACATAAATTTTAGTACTTACCATTGCGAAGTTGTTGTTGTTGTTGTTGGTTTGGCCCTTGGGCCCGGTAAGCAGCTTTTTATTCCTATACAGCTGTCTTACTCCGCAAAAACCAGACTCCTACCAGAGGTAAAACTATTGCGAAGTTAGAAGTACGTAGAGCAGTTGTCCAATATTCAAAAACATGGCGCCCATCTTCATCCAAAAACTCGATTCTGTTCTGTTATCAATCACGTGACGCAACGCCTTTCATACGTCAGCAGAGAACGAGACTGCGCAGTAAGTCCGGAGAAAGCTGTTTTCCATCCGTTCGGAAACTAATCCGATATAAATAGATTATTTTTATGACTGTAGAAAACCTTTCTGTTGTGATTCGGAATAATTATTTTATCGGTTGTTTTCCGTATCGTAAAGGAAATTTATCTTTTACGAAACGGAAAAGGGTTGGAAATTTTTTACAGTGTATATCTAAAAATGGTAATGAACTATTTTCTTCAATTTCACAAGTAAATTGTATATTTCTATCTATACTGTTGGCATGCGCCAGAAAATCGTTTAATGTAGAGATACCGTGATTCCATATGATCAGTATGT
Source organism: Maratus michaelseni (assembly GCA_963931845.1). Taxonomy (NCBI): domain Eukaryota; kingdom Metazoa; phylum Arthropoda; class Arachnida; order Araneae; family Salticidae; genus Maratus; species Maratus michaelseni. Next base: position 20,802,740 of record OZ007586.1, read on the forward strand.
CATCGACATACCTAACCCATAATGCCGGTTTAAAGGGGGATGTAGAAATATGTTTTTCCAGAGGTCGTAATTTTAATTCTGCCAATAATCCAGATGTAGGTGAACCCATAGGGGCTCCCTCAGATTGTTTATAATAACATCCATTAAATAAGAAAACATTGCTATTAGTAATTAAGTTTATACTTGAAATCAGAGTATGTTTAATGCTGTCATTATAAGCTGTGTTATTTATAATGCTATTTTCAATGATATGTTTTACTTCCTGAACATCAATAGAGGGATAAAGAGATTTAATATCAAAACTTGCTAAAATGCTATTATCTGCCAGTTTAGTCTTTAATTATGTAACTAACTCTGTAGTAGAATTGACTACATGCTCATTGGGGGGTAGCATTGATTTAAGTAGAGGTACAAATGATTTCTCTATTGTATATGTTGGTGCTGAACATTTTGAAACAATAGGGTGGAGGGGGAAATCTTTCTTATGGTCTTTTAAACGCCCCTGTAAACGGGGGGTGACTGCAGTTTTATTAATAGCCAGTTTAACTTTAATGTCACTTGGCCATGTACCATGTTTAATCAGTTCTTGAGTTTTCCTATTAATATTGGTATTGGGATCCTTGTTCAGTTTTTCACAATTCATATCGGTAATGCATTACTCCATTTTAGTGATGTAATCTCGAGTAAACATAACTGCTAACTTATTTGATTTATCTGTTTGTATAACGGTAATATCTGACCTATTTTTAGATTGTTTAATAATATTAGTATGTTTATCTTGTTTGAGTCTTTTCCTTTAAGTACCGCTGACATTATTAAATAACATGCTCCTAATTTCATCTTTATTGTTATTGTCCATTTTGTTAACAATCAATTCACAATCTATAATGATATTCATTACATTTGGCTGTTTTTCAAACATATGTTTAGGTCCCAAAATTAAAGTATTGTGTAGTCTTTTATCCAGGTCTAGATTGGTAAGATTGATATACTGTACTGGTTTTTTCTGTGGTATTTTACAATACATATTATCTTTAAGTTTGTTGAACTTTCGATATATAATTTCTTCCTTTCTTACACGCTGATTAATACGGTAGATGTCTACTATGCGTAGAAAGTCATCAAAATCCGTATGCTCCAAAGATTTTGTTAAGTTATTGTAAAGATACAACACTTTTTCTGAAAGTTGATCGATTAATTTATATTTACTTCTTATGATCGCCTTTAAGGCCAAAAAATCAAGTTTAAATGCCATTGTTGGAATGATATTATGAACAAACTTATTGCAATTCGTCAAAAACGTAGGTATAATTCTCGATCCTTTACATAACTGCAAAAATCTAATATTAATAATTTCTCTGTCTAATCGCAACCTTTCTGTCCTGAATCTCCTCATTACTTCTGTGCGTTCTCACATATCCAGTATCGATAAAATACAAATAAAATATATAGAAAATTCCATACAATGCGAACGACAAAATCACCCTCTCAAATTTATAAAATACAATGTAAACACATTGATGATTTGTTGTTACTACAGAGGTGCCATAAAACAAAAATTTGTTTTATGGCACCTCTGTAGTAACAACAAGAGGGGCCCACCCCCCCCCTATCTTTTTTGACAGACTAAGCATTTTATCAGTACGCTTCAAGACTTTTTCATTTATTGAAATACAATTTTCTGTAAAATATTATAGAATAAACCCGTGTCAATTTCGTACTTCGTTCATTTCCAATTTTTCTTCTTTCTGAAAAGAAGCTCAAAATTGATATAGTATGGTTTGCAATATTAGCGACGATATACGAATTTAAAAAGTAGTACCGATATCTCCGACCCCCCCCCCCCACAAAAAAAAAAAAAAAAAAAAAAAAAAAAAAGAAAAAAAGGTAGAAGCACGAAATAAACCCTTTCACCATTATAAATATCATTCTTAAATAAGCCACTGCATGTTTTAATTGTTATGACGCATGTTTGTGCCTATTAACCATAGCTAACAGATATTGTCTTTGAAAGCCTTAAGGCAATCCAAGAACACAAAAATCTCTCATTCATTTTTTTTCCTTTTTAGCTTAAAAAATACTGTAGAGATTTTAGAACAAAATGAATAACCATGTAAATACAATAACTACATCAAAAGACTATAACGCTTTTTATGTTGTATTGTCTTCGGTTGTTGCGCCTTCTTTCCAGAGTTAAATGCATTTTTCCGAGAATGTATTTTTTCAATATTTGACATACCTAAATTTCCACGAAAAATAAAGTTGCGACCCTGTGTACAGTTTTTCAATTTTGTATTCTTTAAATTGTCTTCGGAATTTTTTATTCTCAGTAAAAAAACCCTTAAAAACGTGATTTTCCTTGTAGAAAGTACTCCTAAAGAAAGACCTTCTTTCTTTTAAAAATATAAAAAATTTTAAATTAAATATTTCTGTAAATCCCGAAGAAAAAGTATTAGTTATTCTCTTCTGTACACAAAAAGGAAAAAAGTAGCAAAAAGACTTTTTTTCAGAAGATATATAAAATTTTAAATACGGCTGTAATTTGAAAATTCTAATGAAAAAAAAAATTTTTTTTTAATAATTTACATTTGAAAAGAATGCTAATAAATAAATATACTAATAAATATAATGAAAAAATAATAAACAAAAATATTTATAAATAGAAAAAAATACAATTTTGTATCCCCGGGAGTAAAAAAGTGAGTTCTATTTACACAGTCATAGAAAACAAACAATTTAAATTATTTATTTCAAAGGAACTTTTCTACAGAAATAGAAATCTTGATAATAATCAATAATACCATACTTGAAGTCAATTCAAGCGGGTTACTCTTTTGGCAGTAGTTAGTAAAATACAAATGCATGTATCATTTGCACAAAATACTCTGTGTTCAGCTTCAATCCATTCTCTTCGTCATAGAACAAAAAGTTCCAATAATGTGGACGCATTAAAACAGGAATTTCATGGCATAATAAAGAATTAAACCGTGGAGAATATACAATATCGGCATAGGATGAATTTGATTACCTAAAAATACATAATAAATTTTAAACAGTTATTCATGAAAAGAAAAATAATAAATAAATAATTTAATAAATAAACCATTTCAATAAACTTCTTGTTCTTTAGTAATAATATAAGGGCCATCGGCTCAAATTTTTTAATTTTTGAAAAATAAAAAAATTGTGCTATTATCAGGGTTCGTACGCCTCCTGGAATTTTGCGAACAGGAAATTCTTCGGTACCAGTATTTTCTTACAGAAAATCTCTCCTTAAAAGAAAGCGAAGTTTCGCAAGTTTAACCTAGATTTCCTTTTCAATAAAGAAAATACTGGTGAAACTCCTGGAAAATTCCCTGATCCGTACGAACCCTGTATTATGGAAAAAAAAGTCATTTTTCGTCCAAAATTTTCACTTTTAAACTTGCTTAAAAAAATATGAAAATTTTTCATAAATATAATAAAATTTTCAAAAAATGGCTCAATGGCCCTTAGACAATTTATTTATGCGTAAATGAGCGCAAATTTTATCAAAAAATGTTACAAATTGTTCAAGTTATGTTGCACATGTTGAAAAATGTAGTTTCCAGAAAATCGCGTTTAAAGTTTAGAAGAAAAAAATAGACTGATACTTTTTTTCAACTTACACTTAATTTTCTATTCCTGCGCCATAATGCGGACCCTCCTGTGCCTTAATCTGCTTTAAAAGACAGTAGAATCTTTTCGGCAAGGTCGGTTTTATCGATCGTGCGCGTACTCACATTCTCACACAAAATCTCAGTTTATCCTTGCAAAATAAGGTTGTAACTAAGGGCCATCGGCTCAATTTTTTTATTTTTTGAAAAATAAGAAAATTGCGCTATTTTGGAAATGTTTTTCATTTCTCTAAACTTTTACCCGTCTAAAATTTTGACTTTTAAACTTATTGGGGGTAAAAATGGCTCAATGGCCCTTAGACAATTTAATTATTCGTAGATAAGCGCAAATTTTATCCAAAAATTTTAAAAATCGTTCAAGTTATCATGCTGCCCATGTTGAAAAATGTAGTTTCCAAAAAATCGCGTTTAAAGTTTTAGAAGAAAAAATATACTGATATATATATATTTCATTAAGATTATCTAAAATGCTGTGCAGGATATATTAATTCTGTGTAGATTTATTCATATCGTAGGATTTTATTTGAATTTAATGTAAAACTACAAGATAGCATGTTTTTTTAAAAGTTTATATAATTAAATCTAATGAAGTGAATATGTAACTAATAAAGTGGATTTGTAACTACATATTAATTATGAATAATTATAATACCAACAGATGGCGACACTTTACCTGTCAGGTAGATGAGGATTGTATTGTTAATATTATGTTTAATTTAACTATAGAGGGAGCTATTGCTTGTATATTAATTTTACTTTCAGGGTTTAAAATTGAAGTAGTAATTATATATTCACGGATATAATTTGGTTATAAGTGTATTATTCCCAGAATAATTTTGTGTGTTCTTGAATCATTTTGTGTTGGGGTGTCATCGATGGGGTTGTGTTTAAAAAAGTGTGCTCTCAACTTGTCTTTCAAATCATTTCTCTCAACTCGACTAAATCAACATGTATGACGCGTGCCATGTGGACATGGATATTATGCAGAAGTTATGATATTTTAAGGATTATGGATAATTATTGTGAGTTAGGTATTTTATCTAAACTTTACGTGTTCTTATTTCCAATTTTATTATTTCAAAACTGTTATCTGGTGGTAATTTCGTGAAGTGATATATAAAGTTTTTAGGATAATCTATGTGAGTAAAATATTTTATATATTCTTAATGGTTTTTTATTTCCAATTTAAATATTTCCAATTTTAATATTTCCAATTGTTGTCTGGTAATAGTTCAGTATACCTGGATGATTCTACTGTTCTTAGCATTATGCCAGTAGAATTATGAAATACTGAACTATTTTTTAAAACACATGTGGGTGCATCCAGGCTGATGAGTACATCTACATGTGTTTTTTCATATCCAATTTATATTTAATTCTCTTGTGGTCCAATTTTAAATTGTATATGGTTCATATTTAATTTATTAATCCATTTGTATTTACTTAATAGCAACTCCAATTTATAATTTTTTTTCCCTTTCTCTCTTTTTCTTTTTAAATATTATTCAGGTATGAGTAAATTTGGTCTATTACCATTGAAGCACGAGCTATGGTAATATTATGATTGCACATGTTAAATATTAGATATGTGGTATTCTGTCCACACAATATCATTAATTATCTCTTTGGAGATTTAAGTAGAATGATAATAGAACTTGATATGTTTTTGAAATTCATAGATATTATAATTATATATATATATATATATATATATATATATATGTATATATCAACATACACTTAATTTTCTATTCCTGCGCCATACTGTGAACCCTCCTGTGCCACCTGCAGCTTCAATAAGGGAGTAGAATCTTGAGTAGATTCTTTTCGGCGAGGTCAGTTTTATCAATCGTGCGTGCGCTCACATTTTAGCTCCTATCTTTCTTAATAATTGAAATATCACTTTAAATCTTTTTGCTCATAATTCTATACACTATAAGAATTTAATTTCCGTAAAAAATAATAAATAAATAAAATAAATAAATAAAATAAATAAATAAAAATAAAAAATCGATTTTTTTTTAAGTTGGGAACGTGTGTAAACCCTTAAGCTGATTCACATTTAATCGATATGCACATAGCGTAAGAAAGATGAAATATAATTTCACTATTCTTTGAGAAACAATTTTAGACTGCAACCATCACTACGCAGGAACAAATTATGATTAACAATATAAGCTTAACATAATTTAACTTTTATCAGGGGGACGCGTGTGTTCTAGGAAGAAGCTGTGTCGTTCAAACTTGACGAGATTTTCTCACTCAAACAGTTAAAAATATTTAACTATAAAAACAATCAATTGTTACAAATCTATCCAATATATAATGTAATAGAAAATTTAATAGAAAAATATAAAGTAAAATTTCAATACTCGAAAATGTTGCTTAGCACTTAACAGACGGGTTTTTTTTTTTTTTTCTCTCAGTCTTTCTCGGTTTCCGGGCACTTTTTAGAACATTGTGGATGGGTAGTTTTCATCTTTTTAAAGAGGATGTTTATGGACGTTATACTTGCATTTGCATGTTACATTATATAACAAAAATATTTTCACTGTTCGTGTTTATAAATATAAATGAATGTATATGTAATAATGGTATTGTTTCTAATCGAAGTATTTATATGCATAGTACTATAATTGTAAAAATACGAATTTTGAGTATGTTTTTTTTGAGAAATAATGTAACGCACGAAATGCAGAAGTATCGTGGGTGGAATTACATACCCAAAAGACGTGTTTTCATGTAATTCTCCGTTGCACGTCCAAGGAAGTCAGAATAGAAAAACGTAAATTTATGTGACCCGTTCGTTAAGTGTTAAAAAGAAACTGTTCAGATGCGTTTCTATATTATATAGTAAAAAACTGTTCTTTTGTGAAAGAACTGACAGAGGTGGACCAAAGGCCCTAGAAATTCGAGGTCGTCCTCAAATTTTGGTGTTGTAGTTCACGCAGTAGCCGCTGTTTCTGCGATATTTTGTTCGGAATGTTCTGTAATTACTACATTAATATTTTCAATTTATTTAGTTATACTAGAATTTTGTTATCAGCTTTGTAATATTCTATAAATTACCACATCCGGTCGACTAACCCTTTCAAAGAACGTCTGTTAGAAAAACAAAGCAGCGATTGTCACAAAAATATATACGCTTGTTTTTAAATCTAAAGATGAGCGAGTTCATTATTTATTTTGATTTTTTTTTCTATAACTTAATTTAAAATCTGTCAGTAATTATTCTTTTTGACTATTCTAAGAGCTGATGTAAAAACATTATAAATAGAAGCCTGGATTGAAACATTTTTGTGAAATACCAATGTACAAATTCCTTACCAAAAGCTGTAGCCCTAGTAAGTTCAACCAGAGTTGCAGTCAAGGCATCTGCCGTCTTCTTAGCAAACTGCAGCTTTTCTGGTGACATTACAGTAAGATCATCGCATTTGTTATGGTAGCATTCCTTCATCTGTCCTCTGAAAGGTCCTGTTAAAAACATTTTCGTTATTGAAAATCAAATTGCTAATAAACAGAACATAAATCCCCCTTTTTTTTCGCTAGTAAATTAATTAACAAGTTAGATAATATTAAAAGAAAGTTTTGATAAAACATACAATTAAAAACAGCATTCACTTCAAACGAATCACATCCCGCTAATTGCGAACGCCAGTATTTTGAAATCAGGTTGTAACAGCTACCATGGTCGATTACTCCTTGAGAGTTGGTTCACTCAATTGCGATCGCAGACGTTGAATGAAGCTCGTTCTGTCCCTAATGAATATTATCTGTTTTTAAAATAACTTCAACTTTCCTTGATTTCAAACTTTTTCCTTTTCCTTGTTCTGTGGTTTGTTATGCAATAGATTGTTTTTGTACTGATGATGCCTTGCGTGTCGCTTGGCGAAACGTCTACTATTTTGTATTTTTAACTGTTTTTAAGTATATATTTTTTTTTATAAATTTTTATTTTATGTGTACTCATGTCTGTCTTAAATTATTTTAATTGGTGTTTTTAACATACAATGAAGCTTTTGAAAATTTCCTCTGGAATCATGGTTATGAAAATATTTTGAATCTCATCAATTATATCAATTCATTTCAAATCATGATTTCAGTTAAACAAATTTCATTTAATTTCTTTATGAAGCTTTCGTAATACCATCGTAGTTTTACATGTGTTAATATATATATATATAAATAAAACCAAACATATTTGAAAATATGAATTACGATTGTGTTACGATAGTATTTTTGATTGAGCTTCCATTTAGCAAATATGTTATAGCGCACTGCGGCAAGAACTCTGCAGATTTTTTTTTAAACCGGACAACGGTTTTCGTATTTAAACCATTTTTCACAGATTTTTCAACCATTTTGTGACCAGAAAAAACAGAAGTTTTTTCTTTTATTTTAACTCAATAATTCAATTAAATATTTTTATTGTTCACGTTCATCTTATGTCAGCATAACAATGATGTTTCACCAAAATGTGACTGAATTTCGGAAAACCCTGTTCTATATTTTAATACTCCCATTGGCATGGCTATGTCAATTCAATAGGCCTTAAGCTCAACACAGGCGAAATGAAAATTCCGTTCTAATTTGAGACAAATGTTTCAGCTTTTAAGAACGAACATGCTCATTTTCTTTAAGATGAGGCCATTTCGTAAAATTCGAATGTAAGTTTTTATTAATTTTCATATTGCTATTTATTTCGGAAAGTGGAGTGGAGTCACTCCAGATAGTTTTCTTTTTATTGCTTAATTAACGACGTACATATACATGATAATCACATATGGTACGCCGAAATTCACTCGCCAAAAAATTAAAAATACTTTATTTTAAAAAATTTCCATCCATTTTTTAATGCGACATACAGTTATTTAAAAATAATAATAATAAACTAGCTCGAAAGTGAATTTTGATTCAAAACTTTAATAGACTTTATAATTATATATATATATATCCATCGATAGTACTCGGCAAGTTTGTAAAAAGTGCGATTGTTTTTATTTTGCTAATTTTTCTGTAGGAGATACATGTCAAAGTTATAAGAAATACCGTAGAAGTCAATGCTAATTTAGGTTGTTTAATGACATTTTGTTCAACAAAAGTTTTGTAACAGACTATAAAACGGAGGAGGAGAAAATTTTTATAGTGGCATATTATTATTATTTATTAATAATATTACTATTTAATATTATCTCCTATTATTTATCATTTATCTGTTAGTGGAGTAATTTATTACTAGCTCTGTAGCAGCCCGTTGTGTTGCAATTGTATTTTATAAGATCTTTCAAGTTTTTTGGGAAAAAAAAATAATTGCCAATCCAGTTTTTAAATCAAAATGTATAAGTCACAAGCTAAAAATGTCATTATTATATCTTAATGAGACCTTTCAATCGCCATAAGATTCATTAAAATGGATCACTTAGTTCCCGAGCTTTCGAGTATCGAAAGATGGGTTGATGGATTGATTTCCCGGTTTTCCGTTTTCTCGAAAACAATTTTAGATGTCGGAATGCGACAAACTTACAGATTGTAGCGATAATTATCATTTATAAATCTTAATGAGACCTTTCAATCGCCGTAAGATCCCTTAAAATGGACCCATTAGATTAAAAGTTTTTGAGTTGAAAGATGGGTTGATGGTTTGATTATCCAGGTTTTTCTCAAAAACTACTTTAGATATCGGAATGCGACACACTGAAGATTGTAGCCAGAAATATTCTGGATCTGCACCTGATAAGTTTATTGTTTGTTTCTGAGCCTATTCCTGATAAACAAACAGACAGGTAAAACATTTTTGACTATATGTCGTCTAAATAGCCGAATGAACTTAGAAATGAGTGTTTTTCTGAATGTCACACTCCAATTTTGTATGGATATAGATTATTTTCACATATTATTATTACTATTATATTACCTCACACGTTATCCCAAATACGAAGCTCGAGTTGAAATAACGCTGTTAAAAGAATATGAAACTTGATAGAGAGACGCAAGGAACAAGTAATTTAAGCTACGAGTGTGACAAGAACAACTAAAAAGAACGCTTGTATTTCCGCTTTCGCGAATTGGCGAAACAAAACCTAGCGCCTCCGGGCATTTCTCGAAATGCTCTTTCGGATGAGTTTACTTTCGAAAAATGTCATCCAAACCGTTTGAGTACTTTACTTTGTTAGGCATATTGGGAATTTTGAACACAAATTAAAACGCATGGAGCATTTTAACGGTGTATAGACTGCGAAAGTTTTGTTTGGAGAAAAGGCTTTTAAAATACATCATGATTACGTTATTTTCATTATTTATACTTAAGAAGTATATGAAAACACCCTTTTTGCCAAGTTATGTAGCAATATATTAATATATATATATTTTTAACTGTAGTATAATTTAACCCGTGATCCCCGTGTTGAGTTCCAGGGACATCGATTTCCTATACTTCAGAGTGGTAAATAAATGACGACGCGATTTTTCGTTTAGAAAAAAAAAATCGTATTTTTGGTCAATTTTTCCTTGTTTTAAAGCTACCGTCACACAGTGATCCGGATTGCGTTAGTAGCGGAAAAAAATATATAAATAAATAAATAAAAATAAATATATATTCAAAGTCCTCCTTTTGTACGTAAAACCTTCTTTCGATAATTTTGCGAAATAATTTGATTTATTCACAGTATAAGGTAATGGAAGATATCTTCGTAAGTTGAAATAATAAAGTAATATCCAGTTTATTATTATTATTATTTTATTTTATTTTATTTTTTGATTGAATCATGTTTGAAAAAAAATGACAAAGTTTATATGTTCTTCAAATTCATTCACTTATCAATGTAACGATACAAAGCACCTCAAAATTTGAAATAGAACTCTTCATGCGTCAAAGAATAACACACACACACACACACACACACATATATATATAATAAACTCTAATGAAAAAAACACATGCAGAACCAATATCACAAAAGCCAACTAAAATCTAGAAACCACATAAATATAAAACAAGAAAACAAAACAAACTACTTAAACACAGAACTAGAAATAACAACTAACAACTTATGTATATATATATATATATACCGAGTGCGCCAAAAGTTTGTTAAAACTTCATTAAAAAGAAACCAATGATGCTAAAAAAATGCGGTTTGCAGGAATGGTATTAGAGGGAGATAGGATTTTTTTTAATAACAACAAAAAATTTGGTTCAAAAATTACAGTTAGATGGCGTGCCATGCATCATAGGAAGCAGATTTATACAAATCAGACTGTCCATAAACATCTCCATGCACACCGATTCTTCATTCGATGCCAGCAGTAGGCTATCGTTACCGGATCGAGCGCTTTTGTTTAAACTCTTTTACAAGAACATGGGATTCGGCAACTGGCGCATTGCGAAAATTCTGCACGGCAAACTGACTGGAGACGAGAAAACTTCCTGCTTCATGTGCTGGGATACTGAAGCTTGTCAAACGCTTCGCAGAAATGGGCCTTCCTATTATGCATGCCAACGTCATTTATCGGTAATTTTTTTTAAGCACATCATTTTTTGTTATTAAAAAAAAAAAAAAAAAAAAAAAAATCCCATCTGCCTCTAACCTAATTCCTGCAAACCGCAATTTTTTAACATCATTTGTTTCTTTTTAATGAATTTTTAAAGTTTTAACGAACTTATTAGAAAATACAGGATAACTCTTGTATAAGTCGAATAATTTTAGACAAAATTTGGGATTTGAAAAGGGGGGGGGGTCGACTTATATACGAGTTAGTAAAATAAATAAATAAATAAATAAATACCGGAGTCACCGGGTCTAGGTTGGAGAGAGAGAGATAAAAGCGGACAATGGTCATTTCCCTGTGATTGACAAAAAAGGCAATAATGTCCCTTTAATTGTTCTGCACCCGTTTTCTCTTGGGATAGAATTTCCTTCAATACAGGGGCATTCATTTCAGCATTTTTATCCCCTTTTTAAACAGAGTTCAACTTGAGAATGTTTCTAGATTTATCTCATAAAAGTTCTACATTACTAAGAAGTACTCTATTTTAGCAGTCCAAGAAGTTGTTTAACCTTGTAAATAAGGTCTGAATAGATTTTTCAAAGATTTTTATTTTTAAGTATTATTAAATTGATGTGAATAGGTTTCAAAATAGTTTAAGCTTCTTCAGTTTTACATAATTATACAGTTTTAAAACGTTAAATTAAAAAAAAAGTTTACTAATTTAATGAATATTTATTAATTATTTTTTACCCTCGATTACAAATAATTTTTCAACATACTACCAGAACATACAAACCAGAGTATAAACGTTCAAATTTACATATTCAACTAAAATACACTGTAAGAAAATTTACCTACCAATTTAATAATGGCAAAAATATATTTTAAAACTTATTTTAACAAATAATTAACCAGAACATTTAAAAAAAATTAATTACGGAAAAGGGAACACATCGAACAACTGGATAACACATTTGGTACAGATAGGCAAAATTTGTTTTACATACATTTATTATTTTGAGAAAAAGTGTAATGATTTTTTTAATGAAAAAATCCAAATGCTATGGGGAAAAAAAAAGTAATTTGAAAATTTAGTTTTCTCGACCTCGATATGGAAATTGAACCACTGTGCGGTTCCTTAACCCATTGAAGACTGACGTTGCGTTTTCGCAACATAATGTTTCTTTTTAAGATTACACCAATTTTTAAGATACAACCATTTTGTTTTTAAGATAAATATTAGCATTTTTTTATGCGAGAAACACCGTGATAAAGTAACACAGAGATTGCTATTATATAAAAGTGATATGACACAAACTATTTGTATTTTATTGAGAAAAATATTTCTGTCCTTAATGGGTTAAGGTGGTTCTCAAGTGACCTGCTCAACAACGCGAAACTTTCTGACACATTTTCTGACTTATTTTTAAACGCAAACGCATAAAATTGACAGGCCTGACTGTTCAAGCGATTTGGAATCGAAATGAGTTTTCCATTTTTTTTAATTAAATAAATAACTTATCGAGTTTTTATAAGCGATTCGTGTTAACATCACGACACGCTTTTCCTCATTTTCGTTCTCCGGCATTGGAAATTCGGTTCTAAATGCCGACTTTGACAGTATTTTCTGGAAGATCTTCCGCCTTTGCCAAAAAATGGAAAACGTCTTTCGATATTACAAAGAATCCGAATAAAAATACCTGCCAATTTCATGCGTTTCCGAACAAAAATGAATTTAAAAATGTCATAAGTTTGGATTTGAGAACAGCCTTAAATGTAATTTTATCAAGAAAATCGTATCTTACCTGTGTCAGTTAAAAGAACAGCATTCAGTGTGTCGGGGAAATGCGATGAGGAATTATGATACCAGAAAGTAGCATGGTCACTTCTTAGGAAGTTAAGATGTTTCTCGATCACGGGTGCAGAAGGGATTTCTTTGCCCATATCAACGGCGAGATTAAACAGTTTATACTGGTGATCCCCGAGGTCTTGCCAAGCATCCATCAATTTTTGAGACAAGTGGTTGTCCATTTCATTCCGAGAAATCATTGCCAAGAAATTGCCACGATTACCGGTATGGTTCACGAAATATTGCAAACCTGGTAACGTCTGAAATTTAAACAAATTATAAGTAAAAAAAAAAATTGTAAAGACAAGCTTTTATTATAATGTATTAAAAAGGAGGAAAATGTTGTAAGACAAATGATTGAAATAAATACCACTTTTAAAAGATTAAATTGCAAGTGATTTTTTTATCAGTTTTTTTAATTTTATTTATTAATAAAATGGATATACAATTTTAAATCCAACTTCCTGGCAAGAAAATTTTTATCAACGTCCTCCTCGGAATCGAACCTACATCCATTCATGCACTGCGCGGAAGTGAAAAAGGGTGCATTGACCAACCATGCTACAGTTCAATCGAAGAACATCAGCATATTTCTGAAGCAATCGATGTCATTTAGTACCCTTATTGGACAAATATTTTTGCCCCCTGAGGGGTGGCGGAGACAAATTTAAAGTGTTTATTATTATTATTATTTTACAGAATATTGTATTGTCACCGGAAATAAGTCACACTACCAAAAATTAGGTCCATTGTAGCACAGGAAGTGTGTTAAAATTAGATTGCAAGATTTGAGCCGAAGGGACTAACAAAGCAAGTTAAATAAAAGCTTGTAAAAACACACATTGTAAAGAAACAGATATTGTATGAATAAAATAACAATGCAGGATGACGCGCAGTATTCCTTTGTCTTTGTGATTAAAGAATACAAGTTTTGTTTACATAGTACACGTAAAAAAATACAAATATATATATATTTTTTTAATATAGCTCTTGCCTTTCTTAAGGTTTAAAAAAACTATAATAGACACTTTGCCGAGTTACCCGCGATTCCGAAAAGAGTTTCATTATCTTTAGAAGCCTCTGAAACCAATAGATTTCCGAGATTTAAAAAAGCATTTCTGAAACAAGTTTCTTTCCTTGCATGTTATTTTCGGAAACGTTTCCGAGTAGTTTTTGCAGTGATTGATCAGTTTCCTGTACCCAAAATATCGGTATTTCGAAAGCTATCCATTCTCATATAAACATTTCCAGCTGCGTAACAGAATTTATACATGCAAGAGTAATAACACAATGTTACTTTTAATGTTAATGCTCTTAATTTTAATGTTATTATTAATTATGTTAATGTTAATGTGAATTCTGTTGATTTATCGTGTTTGTTGAACATGAAAATGTTTACTTCGATAATGGAGAGCATCCAAAATACCGATATTTCGGTTTGTAAAAACAGATGAATACATTGTATTGGGTTGTACGGAAAATTCTTTCCGTTTGGGAAAGTTGATTCGTACCGGAAAATTCTATCATTTAATTATTAGACATTCCGATAGCTAATGTCTAATAATTGACGGGCAAAGTTTTCCGGTACAAATTGGTTTTCCCAAACGGAAGGAATTTTCCGAACAACCCAATAAAACTCGGAAATGTTTCCGAAAATGATCCGCAGCAAAATAAATTTTATTCCAGGCTTGCTTCTTTAAATTTCGAAAATCTACTTGGTTTTTGAGGTTTCTAAAGATAAAGCAATGATTTTCGGAACCGTTGGTAACACGGAAGCGGTTATATTAATTATATTTTCGCAAAACTTAAGAAAAATAAGAATTAGATTAATAAGGCATTATTTGTCCAAATAAAAAAAAAATATATCCCATACAATTGACTTATGTGTAAGTATAACCCACGTGTGTGAAATATCTATAAGCTTATCATTTAAAATTATTAAAGATTAAATGCATTTAATTTTCTAAAAAGCAAAATTTAAAATTGTAGAGTTATATAAATATTCCAATTCCATTAACCTCTTCAGACCTGAGGTATACAAACGTTCCTGACTATAGTTGTCGCCATTCATCGGAAGTTAATGAAGGAGGACACGACTTTAGTGGGCACCCTTTATATTTTTTAAAAGTTACTACAAAACAAATAAAAATGTATTAAGTGGATTACAACTCCATTTTTATGCGATTTAAAGCACGCTTTTCTCACTAACGTAAATATCTATCCGTTTTATCCCCTTGTACATTGATCATGAGTGCGGCTCGTGTAAAGTAAACCAATGCTCGCAGCATTCCTAAAATTTTCTCACTTTGCTACTACTATTTTAAAACGATGTAGACTTCTATTGTAGATGTTAAAGGGATCTACCACGAAGATATTTTTATTTGAAATAGTGGTAGAAAAAATTAGGAACGCTGCGAGAACTGAGCAAACTTTGTTTTGTGAATCAATCACCAATGTGTCTCGTGGTAAGTAAAATATATCTTGGGAATCCATCACGAGCGTGATTCGTGATTAATGCACAAGGGATGGGGTTAAATAATCATTCTAAGTACATAACTAATTTCAATAAATAAAACTACAAGGGTTTAATTGTAATAATTTTGTTTACTTTAACTTCAAAAAGGAGTACTAGAATTAATGATATAGTCGCAGAACACATTAAATGTCAAATTCAGTTAAAATAGATTTAGTGGTAATAAAATTATTTTTTTTAAATGCAAAATATAATTCTAACAAAAATAAAATAAAATGAACACTATTTATTTTTTATTTATTCTATTAAATAAAATATAGTCCACAATTTGTAATTGTAAACTTTTATACTTTTACAGAGTGATATTATACAAAACACACAATACTGTAAGAAAATGGAAAATTTCAAAGCTGCAATAAAATACCTCTTCAGAACTTCCCTACATCGGGGAAGTTTCTACCACCGGTGGGGAATACAAATCAACTTCACAAAGAAAAGAAAGGCAATTGCCAAAATATATAAAATTTCTATAAAAAGTTGTTGATGTATTTTAACAATGTGATTTTGTGAACATAAAACTGGAAAAAAATGAAAAGAAAAGATTTCAAATTAATTATCCATGAAGAAATTTTTTAAAATAATTGTTATCACACATTTTTCCCACTTCATATTTTAAGAGGTATTTCGTATCACACTTAATTTGATTTAAATTCCTTCTATTGATTACAGAATGTTATATAGGGAAAACTAGGGTAAAACCGGATACCTAACGGTTTTCCTTTGTTGACAAAAGTCTAGAAAAGCGGAAAAATCGGAACCACAAAAGTTTTTGGGGAGATCTGAGCTATTGAAAAATCACACCTGTTGCCACAGGAAGATTCTTCTCTACTTGGGAAAAGATATTTTTTAGAACCATCGGAAACAGTTCCGAATTTTGGTGGTAGGGTAAAACCGGGTACTCATCAGAAATTAAGTTTTTACGCTTCTAGTAACAAAAGCTTTATTGTAATACATTTTGAGCCAAACTTTAAAACATATATGCATTTTTTAAGGTCAGTAACCTTTTTTTCAGGTTTTCAAGCAACTTTTAATGTTATCTTGTAATGTCTTCTTAGCTTTTACTTCTCGTATCCGCTGTCATCCTCATGTGCCCACTCTTTGCACACTGAACATTGTATCCATCCTTAACCACCTGCTGAGTGAAGAAACAATTCATTGTGGAATTCAAAGCAAAACTATGGGTACACGGTTTTGCCCCAACAGACGACCAAAAATCAAAAGGGTCGTTCTCCTGGATAGCTGGACGTACACACTTCTACTTGGCATGAAAATATCGTGGGAAAGCTATAGAAAACAGTGGTTTACTTACCTAAAACGATTCGCCAGGCTGGAATGATGGCGAAAAATTAAAACTTTTGAAGTGAATTTCTTTCTAATAGCACTGCACAAACACAAAGATTAACTCACTTCAAAACAGGATTCTATTGATTAACTCACTTCAATCTAGGAGACGCTAAGGGATGTAGTTAAGATGGGCACTATCCACAGGGCAGCACCCATCAGCGAGAAAACAGAGTACTCAGTTTTACCCTACTTTCAGCTATATACATATGTATGTGTAATAAATTTCAAAAGAACACATTATTCTTGCATTCTTTTATTATATTGATGAAATCTTTTAATATATCAGAATGAACCTAAACAGTTCGTGAAAAAGTGCAACATCATTTTCTACTTTCTATATATCTTACGGAAATTTTCAATACTTAAACACATTTTTAATATAAATTATAATATAATAAATACCTGAGCATAATCATGAGGTAGGTCTTGAGAATTGGGAATATCGTTGTAATTAAGTATTCCATCCAAAATGAATGCTCCTTGAAATCGAGCCCGAGCCCGTTTTAGTTCTTCAGGTATCAAGTAATGATCCACGAAGAAGTTACTGCCCATGGCACCCTAAAGAAGATTCAAAACAATTTACATTTGTATTTTAGAGATAACAGCTTTCATGACAGTTTTACAAGATGTAGAAAAACATTATATATATGTGAACCTAATAAATATTTTCGTATTTTATTACAAAAGTTTTATAAAGAGGTTCAAAAAGTATGAAGAAAACTTTAAAGCAAAGATTTCTTTTTGTAGCTTAGTTTTTTAATATGATAAAGTAGATACAGTCCATAAAACATTATCCGGCGATATTTGTTATGTAAAGTTCGTATGGGCTTTCGTAGATTTTTTCAGAATCATAAGAGACTCATGCAGACTTGCTAAGTTCTGCAATCCAAAAATCAGGAGATTTTATTTCGGAAATCAGTTGTTTTAGTAAAAACATTATCTTTTAAATGCAATCATGTTTACCGCAAGTTTAATTTTAAATTGTGCTTGGTTATCGTTGAAGATTAAATATATCATTTTTACTCAAATAAGAGAAAGGTATATACTTCTTCATGTAGAAAAAACTCAAGCATAAAATACCTAGGTTATTTAATATGATTTTAAATTAAATACGAATAACTGAAGATTTTTTTCCCTCATAATCACATACAAAAGAATATTGAACGCTTTAATTTTTATTTCAGACAAATTATTCATAATAGAAATTACAGATTATTGAAAAATGTGTAAAACAATCAGGAGAAATTTGTCAAAAATCAAGAGCACAGGAAAACGTGAAAATCAGGAGTCTTCTGCCAAAATCAGGAGACTTGGCAAGTCTGTAATGCCATTTGTTGATTACATTTTCAACCATAGACTCGGTTTGTTACGACATCGAATAATTATTGTCTATAGAAGAAAAATTCATCTCAAACTCAGTTGAAAGGAAAAAATTGACTTGATCCACTTTGGTTCTGAAAGCCTCGAATGTCAAATCAAATTGCAAATCCTACTCAAAATATTAAGAACAAAACACGCTACCCGAGTTACCAACGATTCCGAAAAGCGTTCCTTTATCTCTAGAAATCTCAGAAACCAGTAAATTTCCGAGATTTAAAGAAACATTTCAAAAGTTTATTTTTCTATCCGTAATTTTTGTAAATGTTTCCGAGTAATTTTTATAATGTACTGATCAGGTTTGTCATCCCTAAATATCGTTTTACGTTTTACTGAAATATTGTTTTTTTAGGATGCCATCAATTCTCAAGTAAACAATTTCAACAACATGATAAATTTAAGCATTAACATTAAATTACGATTAACATTAAAATTAACATTATTTTGTTACTTTTGCATGTATAAATTTCGTTATGCAGTTGAAAATAAAAATTCCGGTTAGAGAAAACTGATGAATACACTGCAAAAACTATTCCGAAACGTCAACAAAATATACTTGTTCCGAAATACTTCTTTAAATCTCAGAAATCTTTTGTTTTCAGAGGATAATAGAGATAAAGGAAAGTTTTTCGGAATCGCGGGTAACTCGGAAGAGGCTTTATTATATTTTTATAAATCTTGAAAAATATAAGAGCTACATTAAGAAACACTTTGTCTTTTTTTTTCTTTTTACAGTGCAGAACCAATTTCATCTAAATAATATCGCACTTTCGGAACTTGAACTTTCGAAAATAATACTGTCCTAAAGATGAATATTGTTGAAAATTGTAAAATACGTGTAGCATAAAATATTTTTGTTATATAACTAAACCATTACGAAGAAGAAACAAAGTCTAGAAAGGATTTTAATAACTAAATTAAATAAATTAAATATTTTAAATCAAAGTATTTTAAACACAAACATTTTATGAAACAAAAATCATCTAATGGTCTATGGATATATACAGGTGCGTCATAAAAATGTATACATACGCTGTTTAACGGGTCATAACTTTCTCATTTTTCTTTCTTTTCAAAGTGTCATATATTGGAACTACTGAATGGACTCAGATTCACTTTTGAAAAAAGAAAATTTATTTTCAAATACGATGTAGAAACTTGAATTCGATAAGTATGATAAGTTCGATATTTCATACGATAAGTATGAAAATGTAGCAGAAGTACAAAAACAATATCGCAGGGAGTTTGAAGCAGATCCACCTATGCGACTTACAATTCATCGAATAAAAGATAAGTTTGAAACGAATGGATGTTCATAGAGCATCCGGAGCCGCAAAATGGAGCAAGAATGTGCCACAACACCCAATGAAATGTTTGTTGAAGTGTGTGAATCCATAGCCTACCGTTCTAAGCAGTGTATGGACCAGAACGGCCATCCTTCTGAACATCAGCGATAGGAGGAAAAGCGATACATTTTCTGTCGATTCTTTTGGAATTTAAATATTAATTAGGTGAATAAAAACTGGAGTTCTAATCATTCAAAGTGTGTATACATTTTTCTGACGCATCCTGTATTTAAAAATGTGCGAACAGCCCCTACACTGTAAAATCCCTTAACGTGAGAGATGTAATCAGAAAACTAGTATGTAGTAAATAAGAAAGTGTTATCCGACTTTCTTGCGTGCTATCGTGTTCGTGTCACTTTTCGATTCTGTCCATTAGTGATTTGATCTCACCTTTCGACAGACTTCGTGCAGTTTCCGCCTCTTCATAGGAACCATCCTTTCCAAATTTGATTTATAGATTTTTTTCTTTTCGAAATGGCCGATAAACATCACAGTTTAACCGTAACAATAAATGAAAGATGCTTAACAAGATTCAGTCATGCGTTGCGATATCGCTTGCATATATCATTACTTGAAAAATTAAATGTTATATATCGTGTGTGTTTTACTTTCCATTCAAAATATACAACTCGTGTTTTGTTTATTGATTAAACTAGCAGATCCGCCCGTCGTTGCTCGGGCACAGTGCGGACTAAGCTGCCGAGAACAATTAGGCACAGGCCTGTTTCCAGCCATAGTCTAATGAGAATTAAAAAAACGAAATAAATAATGAGAATAAATTAAACAATGAGAATAAAAGAAATAAAATAAATAATGAGAATAAAATGAATAAAATATATAATGATAATAAAATAGAACGGGTCGGTCCGAGCCTGCTGAGAAAAATTAAGCCCGTGCCCGGTCCAAGTCTAACAGAAAATCCACGCCGGCCGCAAAAACGAAATTCCCTAGATTATTTAATTTTTAAAAAGGCAGAACGAAAATCATTCTCATTCCGCCCCTTTACCCTTCCACTTCGAGCCCCCCCCCAAAAAAAAAAAATCCCTGACGACTCGGCCTACAAGCACAGTAGATTTCGAAGATGCAGGTCATGGGGTACCTGGTTATTGGGAATTGCAGAAGAAATGACCTTTTTGCCATAATGCGGCAGTTAGGATCGCCCACTTCAAAATCTACCTGTGTTTGTAGGCGGAGCCGGCAAGGATTTTTTTAAATTATTTTTTTTAATTATTATTATTATTATTATTATTATTGTAAAAGTCGGTTCTATAAAAAAGTTGTAGATAATATTAAAAAGATTTAAAATAAATCTAAGCGGTTTTGATATCTTGTGAATGGACGAAGTTATGAAATTTTTTCTTCTTAATCCCTTATTTCCCTCCCTTGAGGCCATCTGACATACATAAATTTTCGGCCCTTTTCCTAGAAGTAAAAATAACGTAATACGGATTCGATATGTATCATAATTGAGAAGTTATGGGTTTTTTTCTGTTTTAGTAAAAAACCAACTCATCCCCCCCACCCCCTGGCCCGATTTTGCCCATTGACGAACTTGACCGAGATTTTATGCCCCTTATTTTATGTATCAGTTTGGAAGAGATTTGTGCAGAATTATTGAAGTTATCGTGTCCATAAAAAGTGATATAGAGAGAGAGAGATAGATAAAGTTTTGAACTGGGAGGGCTTTTGGGGTTCTAGGAGTCATGATCGGCGTAGGTCTGCAATATTTTTTTTTCAGAAATTCCAATATAGGGGAGGATGTAATAGGTAGTATTTCTTACGAAATCTACCTAAAAAAGTCTGCCGTAAGATAAAATATGAAATCCCTCGAGGAGCCCCATTCCCGTTGTTATAACAATAGTCTTTCTGGCAATAAAAATGTATAATAGCAATCCGTCGCGGAAACAAATTCTTGCGGTAACTCTATTCGATTCTCGGAAATTTCTCATTTTCTCAATGTCTTTAAAAAATCGCATAAATTCAAATTATTAATATTTTTTATTTTTTGAAACGATCCCCAAAAGTTTTCTCCATACGGGATATAAAATATAATTTTGAATGGTTAAAACATCAAACAGATATCAGATGATAAAAACAAAGTTCTAATTTTTGGCGGAAAGGGGACCTTTTTTTAAAAAAAAAAATCACAAAAAAATCAAAAATAGCTGCACGAGTTCCGAATAAATTTTATTGAAAAGAGGACAAAATTTTCTATATTTGGCTTAAAAATTGCGAACGAAATTGGAAAATCGGGGAAATACGCGAATTTTCCTGTTCAATATAAAACAACAAAATACTAATTAAAAAATCGAAAATCTGAGGGATAGGTGCATTTGGACCTATCTTAGTCTATCGGGAACCAAATTTACAGACCTCTACGTGCGATAGATTTTTCGAGTGATCGCGCATAAACACACATACACAAACATCGTTCTTTTATTCCTGTTTACGTGCGTAGTTTGAAAAAGAAAATTCACTTATTTCAACGTTGTGGAATGATGGATCTTCGAAAATGCATTATTAATTTTATCTTCTGAAACAATATAATGAACATATTCTACAATTTTTAAGGAAAAAAAAATCGTGAAGAAATGTTGATAAACAACGAATATAAGTGTCATATTAAACTTTGCACAAAGAGCAACTTGAGGATAAAGTTAAGAGGATTCAACCCTGATATAGCGAGTCTCTCGCTGGAGCAAAGCAATGTTATAAATCCCAATGACTTTTTTCTACATTTTAGGTAGATTTTGTAAGAAATACTACCTATTACATTCTCACCTAAGTTGGAATTTTTGAAAAAATTTTGCGGATCTACGCCGATCATGACTCCCAGAACCCAAAACCACCCCAGTTCAAAATTTTATCTATCTATCTATCTATCTATGTCACTTTTTTATGGACACGATAACTGCAATACTTCTGCACAAATCTCTTCCAAACGGATACATAAAATCAAGGGGCATAAAATCTCGGTCAAGTTCGTGTATGGGAAAAATCGAACCAGGGGGGGATAGGGGGGGTTGTGAAAACAGAAAAAACCCCATAATATCTTAATTATGATACGTATCGAATCCGTTTAAAGTTATTATTACTTCTAGGAAAAGGGCCGAAAATTTATGTATGGCAGATTTTTGATATCATTAAAAATGTCCCCAAGGGGGGGGGGGGGGGTTAGAAGAAAAAAATTCATAACTTCGTCCATTGAAAAGATATCCAATCCGCTTAAATTTATTATAAATCCTCTTAATATTATCTAAAACTTTTATATTGACAAGTTTTTTATAGGACCAACCCTTACAGCAAAAAAAAAAAAAAAAAAAAAATTAAAACAAAAAAACATCCCTGCCGGCTCCGCTTGCAAACAAGTTAGGTTTCGAAGTGGGCGGTTCCGACTACAGCAGCATGGCAAAACGGTCAATTCTTCCGCAATTCCCAACAAACAGGCGCCCCACGGTCTGCGTCTTCGAAATCTACCTGTGCCTGTAGGCCGAGCTGTCAGGAATTTTTTATACTATGTTCCTTAGTAATCGGATTTTTCTATGCGTAAAAGGAGGTTATGTATGTTTTACGTTCAAATTATTATTAGGATGGTTATTTACATTAGAAATACCTATTGAGGTGTTCGTGCATCTGCTTTCGTAATATACTCGTAAATTATAGAATATATGCGAACACATTACACGGGAAAAAAATTCAAACATTAATAGGTGAGTATAAAGTTTGAGAACCACTGATTTGGGCTTCAGTACCCAATCCCGCTTTCCTGACCATGGGGCCCTGGGGTGCTATATAGCATATGTTCTGGTCAGGTTAGGATTTGCCCGCCGATGCGCCCTCGGCCAGGTAAATCTGCGCCCTCGTCCAGATCTTGTTAAGAAAAACCCAGATTACGACAAAAATTGCGACACGTACGAGAATAACTACAACATTATTAAAAATATTCTGTATATTTTATAATTAACAGTTATTTTTTAAGCACTAAATATATATATATATATATATATATATATAGTGAACTACACTGCTGTCCAAAAATTAAGGGGCTTTTACCGGACGCTTTCACTTTTTACACGGTTTGTCGAATATCAATACTGAAATTCTTGACGAATTGTCCTTCAACTTCGAGGATGTAAAATCCCATGTTTGACTTCAAGATCAGTAGAAACAGTAAACTGCAATTAAAAGATTAATATATTTAATATTTCACAAGGTACGGGCATTTGTATGAAATGACTTTTAACTGCGCATGTGCGAACTATACCAAATATATTTTTTTCATGATTTGGTAGTCAACTCATATAAAAAGATCAGCCAAATACCGTGAAAACTCCGAAAGATACCGGCAATATACAGAGCTAACTGACAAATTGGGGGCGAAATCCCTTATCATCTAGTTAGATTCCCCCCCCCCTCCCCAATTTGTCAATTACCACACTATATTGCCGAAATCTTTCTGAGTTTTCACGATATTTGACTGGTCTTTTTATATGCGTAGCTCTATAGAATGGACTACGAAATCATGAAAAAAAAAAAAAAAAATCTTTGGTATAGTTCGCGCATGCACGGTTAAAAACTATTTCATACAAATGCCCATATATCATCCAATATTCAATATATTAATCTTTTAATTGCAGTATACTGTTTCTACTGATCTTGAAGTCAAACATGTGTTTCATAGGCGTAATTTGGGCTCTAAGACTGGGGGGGGGGGGAGTCTCCAAGCCTTTTTGTAAAAAATTATACCCCTCCATCCTATCACCGATAACACACACAGACACTTAAATTAAATACTTAAAATTTTTAATATTGAAACAAAATTTTAAATGTTTAATACGCAAAAACAGGAAAAATACTAAGTTACACATTTTATTTTTTTTTAAAAGGAATATTTTAAAATATTGAAGGTATGGCCGTTGTATCTCTAATGTCTGATGCAATGTTCAATTAGAAAATAGTTCAAACAAATTTAATAAAAATTTGTCAAAGCCTAGGGCTTTCGAATATTTTTTTAAATAGTGGGGGTATTGTTGAGGGAGGTGTTTGAAATAAATATGTTTAAAGTCTTTATTTAATTCCTGTCAATTCCTGGAAAAAAAAATAAGTATGGGAAATATTTTTATTTGAACTTTGACTACGGCATGACATGACTGCTATGAACGTAAAAACATTCATTCGTGTTTTTTGAATGATGAACTGTTTATTCTAGTTCACACCCACGACAGCAAAATAAACAAGAACGAAAAATCATGCGTCAAGCATAGATTATGTAACACTTTCCAACGCTTCCAAAATAATTTTACAAATCATACCGTTTAATAAGCTAAAAGATGGCATCTAAATAAACAATTTGGAAAACGCATAATATATTTAAAAACATAATTTCAGGAATTTCCAACATATACAATATTCAGAAAAATATCCGAATACTTTTGTTCAGCCCTGTATAGAATCTATAGATCTGTATATATACTACATAGGATGCTAAATTTTAGTTCAGTTAGGAAACGCGTAGCACAGTTTAAAATTCTCCGTCTGGAGTTTCTGTCACTAAACGGAAATGTGTCCGCGAACTTTTGTGCTTCCCTGTATAGGATCTACAGAATTTATACACATCACGTAATAGACAAAAAGCGAGTTAAAATTAAAATCGTGTTCAGTAACTTAAAACGCACTTCCAGGAATTATTGTTAACAGACAATTGAGAATTCTTTTGTGTGTCCCTGTAAATGAACGATGACTGCTATACACACAATATTCTGTTGTAAGCCTCTTGTAATGTACCTTAGTGAAATATATAAATTTCAATGCGTTTAAAATAGTGAAACATTATTTAAATAAACCGCAGACGATTTTTCTCCATAGACGTAATGTAACGGAATTCTTTTGACTGTCCCTATAAAGTAACTATAAGTTCTATGCACACCCTATTCCATATTAAGCTTCGTCTAATGCACCTTAGTGATATATATAAATTTCAATGCGTTTAAAATAGTGAAACATTATTTAAATAACCGCAAATGATTTTTCCCCATAGACCGCAATGTAACGGAATTCTTTTGAGTGTCCCTGTAAAAAAACTATAAGCGCCTCACACTTCCGTTGAAATAGGGAACGTGCTATAGATAACGACAATGACATATAAAAATTGCAGAGCAATCCGAGCATATTTACGGGAGTTAGAGCACGGACAGACGGACAGACGGCAGACGGCCATACGGCCAGACAAACCGAAGTCATAAACACTTTTCAACTAGGTTGGAAAGTGTTAATAAAAAATAAAATAAAATAAAATAAAATTATAAAAAAATAGAAGAGAAAATTGAAATACAAAACTAGGCTTCAACCACAAAACAATACAAAAAACTGGAGGGGCAAAAGGTAAGTCTGCCCCTGCTCCTGAAAAACTACGGGAGCGTATTCCCCCCCCCCCTTGCCTTCGCCAGATTACGCCCATGGCTTTACATCCTGGAAGTTCAAGGACAATTAACTGTGCAAAAAGCGAAAGCGTCCGGTCACTTCCGCCTTAATATTTTGGATAGCAGTGTATTTTTCTCTTTGCAAAGCCGTAATAGCAGTTTGCATAATTGTACCGTTAGTTCCTTAAAGTTTTTTTTTTCTTTTTTTTTTTTTTTTCAGAGAAGCATCCAATCCAAATCTTTTAAAACCTGAAGTCGATTCAATCCACCAATGGCGGCATTCTATGGGCAAAATTTTTCAGACTATCTGGCACCCAAGATCGTCGCTTCTGTTTATTATTTTTTTACTATCGTCATTCAGTTTGTTGAAGATGATTTATAGGTGTAGTCAATTCGGAGTAGTAAGATTCGGAATAGCAGGTGCAATTTGAAAAATATATATATATTCCCGGCAATTTAAAGGTAATTCAAACTTTCTTTTTTATTATTATTACATTGTAATATGAATTCAGTTTGAGGTAATCATCAGAACACCGGCCGCGAATTTTTAATATACATTAGAACAAGGCCCCATAGCGTCCTTTGAAGGTTCTCTTTGTGCCCCTTCTATGTTCAATTGTGTCCTGTGTCTAGGGGGGGGGGGGGGGACAGGTACATACAGTAAAATCTTCTCTGCGTAAGATGGAAATCTGTCTAACATGAAAAGATTTTTAAGTTCCTCAGAACTCTGTCTACGGTGGAATATCGTCTACGACGGTCTATTTTCTTAATCCGGATCTATTCCGTCTTAGGCAGAGTTTCTACGTAAGAAAAGAAAAGGCTATTTTAACGATACTTTGCTTTAAAATTATTAATATTTATATTCTTTATTATTATTATTATTATTATTATTACAAGCAGCTTTGAGATTTTTGGTGGATTACCCTGGAAAAATGTTTAAGATTTGAATGAATTAAGATTTGAAGAAAAAAAAATTTTTAAGAGAGACATTCTTTAGAAAGATGAAATGCTAAATTTACCTTGATTTAGGTTTTTTCTGCTATTTATTTTTACATAAAGCCACTACATCATAGAGAGCACTCATGCCATCACCGTGAGACGTGTGTTTATGTAATGCCTATGGCACCACTACTATAGTGAGTTAATAGTGTTGCATGCTCCCAATCATGCAAATGCTGACACCCTCGACTGCTTGCCATCAGAAGTGCGCACTTGCTTACTGAAAGGCTGGGCAGCCCCTCGTTTTGGAGTTTTTTTTACATCAGAGCTCGATAGATTTTTTTCTTAATTTCTTGAAGATTGTTTTTATGTTATTTTATGCTTTTTTTTTTCCTCTGCTCGGACATACCATTTCATTTTGATCCAACTAAATTCTTGAATTTTCGGATCGATCTTAATTTATAAAGTGATATGAAACTATTTTCATTTTTTTTTTTTTTAATTTAGTAGGTCATCACCTGTATATTCTATAAAAATCTTAGTTTCTATTAAAATCTTAATGTTTCATTTATGCACCAGTGGACCGTGCGAGGATTTTGCACCGCAATCATTGAGATTATTTGCTGCTACTTTTTTTAATTAAATTTTAATTAACTGCCATTTTTAACAAATCAACGTGTTTAAGAGAAACGTGAATGTTATATGTAAAAACCTGTTCAAAAGCCTTTCGTATGATATCTTATTTATCGTTATACGTTTTGTATGTGCATACTGCACATAGAAAAGTGGATATGAACATCAGCAGCAATATATATGATTTTAAGTCTGTATTTACATAAGAAAATCAACAGTTTTAATACTTTCATTTTGAGATTTTTATTAAATAGGTATTTCACTTTTATTTTAATGTGTAACTCTGTTAATGCCTAACTAATATTTGTTATTAGTAATTTTATTACTTTTTAAGTACGTTCGTAATTATATAAAATACGTAGCACCTACAGTCGTCGTCTGGTCCGTCCGTCTGTCCGCATATAGAACAGCGCAAAAACTACCCAAACAAATGGTTTAAAATTTAATATATAGAATCGTTGCAGAATTTTGTCGAGTCATTTCAAATTTTATGAAAATCAAATCCAAACGTAAAAATATATTAATAAAAGATTTCTTCATTCTATTAAATCTTATCACGCGTCATTCATTCAATGATATCCCTTGATATGTAATGATTTTAGGTTGCCATGGTGATGACATCCTATTTAAGGTGGAGTCCTATTATTTCCGTATGACTGAATTTAAAAACCGAATTTGTATACTAAAAATGTTTTATTGTACCAATCCTGTAATTTACCGACAGTTTTTTGGAGAGATGTTTCCGGAGAAATAGATATTAAATGGAAAAAGAGTTTAAATATAGATTTGAAGTTCTGACATTTTCAAAGCTAGGCTTAAATTTCCCATTGGAATTTTCATTCAATGTTCACAAAAGATAAAATGTTGCCAACTTAAAATGCACTTATTTTATTATGGAAATTGCTCCTATTATAATAACAGACGATATTTTTTTTTCAGTGAAATCAATAACGATGATTTTTTACATTGTCTTGTATTGGATATTTTCGCATAGTATCATTTTAATGTAACAGAATTGGAATTAATTCAAAAATCAAAACACATAGGGTGAAATGCAATTTTCACCTTGCTTTATTCATAAAAGCAGTAAGAATTTTCGCTCCCTGATGATGGCGGCGGTAGCCAGACGAAAGTACTATGACAGTTTTGAACAACTTTTTACATCTTTGTGTCTTTTAAATTGTCTCTGTTAAGTAAACAGTGGGATCTGTCGGGTCTCATATTGGAATTTTTTGTAATTAATTGTTTGTAAAAATGTATTAAAACTTAATTTCATAAAATAAAATGAATATCTATAATATGAAAATCTGCACATAAAATAAATTTTGTATTCATGCATTTTTGCATAAGAGGTCAACAGCTATTGCACCAAAATCTGAATTTTCATAAAACTAGTTATAGTACAAATGCACCTCATTTGTCACGTTTGATGCACAATTTCCAACTTTTTTGTTTTTCAAGAAGGAAGCTTACTTTTTCTCTTTACCACATTTTAAGAAGAGCCTACACAAATTTTTTAGCTGCTATTTTACTGTTATTTTCTTCTCGTACACAAAAGAGTAAAGAACGAAAATATTAGTAATCATGATAAAAACCTGCTTTTGCAGATATTGGTATAATTTTGCATTTTGAGGTTCTCTGAATCCGTTTTAGCTATATTTTTACAATGATTCAGTACGTATGAATGTATCTTGTTTTGTTTTATTTTTCTTTTTACGTTTACTATGGTTTCCAGAGTTTGTTTTTGGTGTTTTTCAATGATGTCTGTATGTGTATTAGACATGAGTTCGGGCTCTTTGTTTAGAGCCCGGGCCCGCCCGAGCCCGACGATTTTAAATCCGAGCCCGCCCGAGCCCGATATCGAAAAAAAAAATGCATAATATTAAAAAAAAAATGTTTTAAAAGTAATATCTCATATTTAAAAACTTCTTACATGAAAATAACTGTTAATCTCTGTCAGGTTCTTCTCTTACAGTTGCAAGAGTTGAAAGCTATTCTTAAGGGATTAGCGTATTGTATATGTATCTATTGTGTACCGTTGAAGGCTTTATAAGAAAAATCTTAATCCGAAGGGGAACGACGTGAAAGAAGTATTTCCATTGCATTTGATAGATAAGAAAGAGATTTTATTTAAGAAGACAGATCAGTCAAGAGGGAGGCACCTTGGAAACAGAGCAGACAAAAAGGTGCTCTGGGGAATGACCAGAGAGGAAGGGAGTTCTAGCGTGGCAGCGAGGTGTGTAGGTTGGTTTTCAGAGAGCAGCTCTGAGCACGTGTATGGAACGGGATCTCTCGGAAGGAAGAGAGATAGCGTGTGTGAGATTAAGAGAAATCTCGGTTCTGAGTGAATCAACGCAGTCTAACGGTACACGTAGAGCGTTTTCTGTAATTGTTTTGATTTAGTGTTAAACCGGATAATTTACATCCGAGTTTAAGTGTAAATATTGTTAATAAATTATTATTTTAACTTTAATTGAAAGAGCTAGGTTGTTCTTGAATATACATCACGGATCGTGCCCGATATCACGTTTTAATATCGGTGGTGGCAGCATATCGATAGACCGGATTTATTTCGAAGTTGTGTGGACGGAGAAGTGGAATCCGACAATCTCCAACACATAATTAAATTTTATGGGACTTCACATTCAATCTTTTCAAAAGAGAAGTTTGGCATGAAATAAAAATATACTTGCTTAAAAGATTCTCATAATTTTCTCACCCAACAAGCAAACCTGATGGACACATTAATAAAGTGCGTTTTATGAATAAATGCATGAGATTTGCAGAAATTACTATTCCTATGCCATTTTCTATTTCCTATAATAGGCGTATATCGTAAATTCTAATTGATTCTTTATTTAAAACAATATTTCGCGTTCCTGAAAATCAGCTTAAATTACAAATTTGGCACCGATATCTTAAAGATCGTATGCTTTTATAGGCAAAGTGGAAACCCTTTTCGATTGCTTTCTTATCGGAATAGCAATACATGACATTTATTATGACTTACGAATGGGAGTGACTTCGTAAATGTTCAGAGCAGAGTTTTAACATGAGCATAGTTCATGATGAAAAATAGAATCACTAACGTTATTTTCATATGAAGTATGAAGAGCCATTTATATGACTCGCACACAATAGAAGACCAAAAATTTCCTAATGCTGATTAATTGCAAACAAAAGAAAGTATTCACTTCGCTTTAGATATCTAAAAATAAATAAATAAATAAACGTTCCAATTTAAAAATATCCTACTTTTACAAACGAGAATAGAAATTATTCGCGCCTTTTTTTCATTGGCGCCATATCATCCAGTCGTCTCGTCAATACCGCACATAAATCTGCAAATATTGCAAATTTTCTTTTAAAGTAGCATTCTAAAACTGGAAAAGAAAAATAAGATTTCTGCTTCCCCTTTTATTCATTCTGATCAAAATAGCATTAAATGACTTAAAATGGAATAGGTACTTTTTTAGGGGATTTTTTTTTTTTTAACTATAAATACTATAGTAGTACTATATATTTTTTTTACTACAGAATAAATAAAATTGTCAGTTTCAGAAAGAATGAGCCCGAGCCCGCCCGGGCCCAAAGACTGATATAAAAACCGAACCCGAGCCCGTGTCGGGCTGAGCCCGTCTCATCTCTAATTTGTATGTGTGTGTGTGAGTGACACGACTTCGCCCAAGGCATACACACACACAGACATACACACACGCACACACATACACATATGGAATAAGTTTAAGAATATCGAAAACGGATTCATGGAACCTCAAAATGTAAAAATATACGTATAATTTCATAATCGGATTTTTAACATGATTATAATGTCTTTTTTAGAGTAAAAATTAGAGCGAGATTTATTAACCTTATAACACATAGAGATATAGGGATTTAAGCAGTGACACTTTTCTCCGGGGGGGGGGGGGATTTCTGTGCCTCCGGAGGAGACATTATCGGATTCCAGGGTGGGGAGGGGATTGCACTTTTTAATCATTAAAAGCATAAAATTTCAAATCTTCCGGGGGGGGGGGAATTAAATGATTGCGTTTCAAATAATTTCATAGACCATGCATTTATAGAATATTTTTATTTGTTTTGATAATAGCTCAGATTGAGCTGAAACATATGTCAACAGTCTAATAAAACCTATTTTACTGTTTATAATCTTTTTATTTTACACCTTTTAGCAATTAAAAATAAATATACAGTATACAAGGTGTTATAATGTGTTACATTAAGGGGAAACATTTCAACTTTGTGAAATTAGTATCTAAGTTTTTATTTATTTTTATATTACTATTTGTTTGAACGCATAGTGTTTTTTTTTAATTAACCCATTAAGGACTAGTGGCACCATATGGTAACGGAATAGTTGCCAATCATTTTGCTGTTTAAATACCAGTATTTTTTAAGAGAAATATTCGCTTTATTGGATGACAGAAATTCTGCATTAAAAAGGGATCAAAGTTGCTATTCTAAAAAACTGGTACGAAATGCAATTTTTGCATTTTAAAGAGAAAAATAATTCGGTCATTAATGGGTTAACGTACGGTAATATTCGACTTACGTATATATATTAAAATTTAACTGCAGACGCCTGATCAAAATCGAACGTGATCGTAAGTCAATGTTTAACTACATCTATATTTTATTTTGTGACTTGGATAAAATTATGTAGGAAAAGTATTTAATTATGAGCTATTATTAATTATAAAAATATTTTTTTATTAATAAAGCAGTCAATATTTTTATCAGCTTGTATTATTAAAAATTAAATTTTCAGATTTATTACTAATTTATTAATCATAACATTTTTAATTAGTATTAAAATTCTGTATTAAATGTAACTATAAACTCTATGTTTGTCATGCGACGACACTCGCAAGCTAATGTTAAACTCATGGCAGTGTTCTTTATACATTTCTCGTTTGCATTTCAATATTTTTAAATGATTTTTCCGCCATAGGATATTTAAGGTCGAGTCTAATAAGGTATCTTTTGTACTTTTTCGCTTTTGATTGCGTTTTTTCTTTTTTTTCTGAGGACACTTTGTGAACAAAGTGAAGGAATGAAACGGCTTCTAACATTTTGGAAAATATAGGCAATTTTTCTGCGCATATTTTCCGTATTATTATGTGTGACATTTATTTTATTGATATTTATATTCGTATTTATTTATATTTGTATTTAAATTCAGAATTAAATTTATATTTGTATTTACATTCATATTTAAATTTATATTTGTATGTGTTATTTTCCGATGGATACGTTAGGGGAAATAATGAAAACGTAAATTTTCTTCACTTAATACTTTCTTAAGACTGCAAAAAAAGTGTTGATTTTACAGTATAATACTGGCATTCCAGCTGCCAGTATTATACCGTAAAATTAACAGTAATAAACAGTAAAATATGCACGGTAGCGTATTACTGTTTATTTTACGGTATAATGCTGGCAGCTGGGATGTTAGTATTATACTGTAAAATCTTTTTTTTTTTTTTTTTTTTTTTTTTTTGCAGTGAGCATATTAAAATAGTCTTTCCACAGTAATTATATATAATAATATAATGTATATATTTAAGTAATAAAACAAGGCAATTTGTTAATTTTTAAAATATATATACATTAGTAATTTCACAACCGGTTTGTTAAAAAATTAGTAGTTGTTTTTTTTAGAACTTAATGAGACACAATTTATATATTTTATATTTTTTGGTACACTGTAAAAATGTAGATTTTTTTTTTTTTTTTTTGTCTAATCTAAAGTGCATGGGGCAGGTTTTGTTGTATTAGCTTTTCTTTGTAAATATATACACTTTAAGTAAAACTTTAGCATTCATTAAAAAATGAAACTGCTTACATGTTCCTCATGATCGAAGGCAACAAACATGAGGGTGTGGTTCAACCGACATCTAGCTTCGGTAATTGCCTTGGCCACTTCCAACATAACAGCTAATCCACTTCCATTGTCATCCACTCCTTAAAGAGAAAAAGAAAAGATTCATTCTTTAGACTTAAAGAGATATTTTACAAGAAAATCTTGTTTTCAGGATAGAAATTCAAAAGATAGTGAAAATGAGAAATAGAAGGAAGTATACCATGGCTATGATAAAAAGGCTTGAGACCTTGTAAAAGCACGAGGAAGAATAGTAATGGAACAGCTTGGGAAGAAAATGTTTTATTTAAGGCTATTCTCAATTCAAAACTGGCTCTTTATGACATATTTTTTTAATCATTTTTGTTCACAAGCACATGAAATTGGCAGGTGTTCTTATTCAGAAACTATGTCATCGGAAGACTTTTCCATGTTTTGGAAATATTTTTCAGAAAATACTGTCAAAGTCGGTATTTAGAACCAAATTCCAGTCGCCACAACACTTAAAAGGTGGAAAACGTGCCCTCATGTGACACAAACCGCTTATAACGCGATAAGTAATCTATTTAAAAAAATGGAAAATTCATTTCGATTCTAAATCGCTTTCATAGTCAGGCCTGCCAATTTTATGTCTTTAAGTTTAAAAATGAGTCAGAAATTGTGTTAAAAATACCGCGTTGTTGAGCAGGTCAGATGAGAATCACCTTAAGAGGGTAGCAACAAATGAAAAATCCTATGGGTTGATTCCATGTAAAATCAACGAAAAAAATGCAATTTTTGAACTTTGCCATCTCAGATTTCTATAATTTTTTGTTTATAGTTTGTATCCATGGAGTATATAAAAAATCTATTTTATTTTATTTTTTTTTTTTTTTTTATTTTTTTTTTTTTTTTACGGAATTTTAAAAATGGCCAAAAGTACCAAATTTAACCAAGTTTTCAATCACACGATCCTCTACAATTCTATAATAAAGTGGGCTAGAGAGCTCAGTTATGTCTTATTTGAAAGCTATTTTAATGGGCTTTAATATGATATGCAACTCTAACTATTTTGAGTAACTTAAATGTTTTAACAAATTTTCAAAATTTTTTAATTAAAATTTTTCAAAAACACCATTTTAAATTTTTTTCAAAAAAATTTTTTTTAATCTTTGACTGTTTGGCTACAAGTATGCAAAATTTCAAGATGGAGAAATGATGGCATTTTGAGCTATTAATTTTTGAATAAGAATGGTTTATTGAAACTTTTCAGGTAACTGTTTCCTTATACCTTAAAAATGAATAGTTCAACATTCCATCATTTCACCATCTTGAAATTTTGTATACTTGTAGCCAAAAAATCAAAGATTAACATGTTTTTTTAAAATTAAATATGGTGTTTTTGAAAAGTAAATGGCGTTTTTAAAAAAATTTAAAATAAAAAATTTTGAAAATTTGTCAAAAAAATTATTTTACTCAAAATAGTTAGTGTTGCATATCATATTAAAGACCATAAAAAGAGCTTTCAAATAAGATATAACTGAGCTCTCTAGCCCAATTTGTTACAGGATTGAGGATCTTGTGACTGAAAACATGGTTAAATTTGGTACTTTTGAGAATTTTAAAATTTCCGTAAAAATCACTGAGAAAAAAAAAGAACAAAAAAAGATTTTTCATATACTCTATGGATACAAACTATAAACCAAAAATTATGGAACTCTGAGATGTTGAGGTCCAGACCCCATGTCAAATCAAAGGGAAAAAAATGCAATTTAAGGACCTTCACATCTCAGATTTCTATAACTTTTTGTTTATAGTTTGAATCCATGGAGTGAAAAATCCATTTTTAAAATTGTTTTCCTTACCGTTTTTTTTTTTTTAATGATATTTTAAAAATGGCCAAAAGTACGAAATTTAATCAAGTTTTCAATCACAAGATCCTCTTCAATTCTGTCAAAAATTGGGCTAGAGAGCTCAGTTACATCTTATTGAAAAGATATTTTTATGAGCTTTAAAATGATATGACACACTAACTATTTTAAGTAAAATAAATTTTTTGACAATTTTTCAAAATTTTTGAATTAAAAATTTTCAAAAACATCATTTTTAATTTTTTTTTTCAAAAAAAATGTATGTTAATCTTTGATTTTTTGGCTACAAGTATGCAAAACTTTAAGAAGGTGAAATGGTGGGATTTTGAACTATTAATTTTTAAGTTATAAGGAACTAGTTACCTGAAAAGTTTCAATAAACCATTCTTATTCAAAAATTAATAGCTCAAACTCCCATCATTTCTCCATCTTGAAATTCTGCATACCTGTAGCAAAAATGTCAAAGATTAAAATATATTTTTTGAAAAAAATAATTTTTAAAGTGGTGTTTTTGAAATATTTAAATTAAAAAATGTTGAAAATTTGTCAAAAAATTAGTTTTACTCAAAATAGTTAGGGTTGCATACAATATTAAAGTCCATAAAAAGATCTTTCAAATAAGACATAACTGAGCTCTCTAGCCCAATTTGTTACAGAATTGTAGAGGATCGTGTGATTGAAAAGTTGGTTAAATTTCGTACTTTTGGCCATTTTTAAAATTCCGTAAAAAAAAAAAAAAAAAAAAAAAAAATAATAATAATAATAATAATAAATAAAAATAAAATAAATTAGAATTTTCATATACTCCATGGATACAAACTATAAACCAAAAATTATGGAAATCTGATATGTTGAGGACCAGACCCCACGTAGATTTGACATAGAATGACCCTATGAAAAACAACTGAAACTTTTTTCGGAAACTACTGAAGCAATTTCAACATATATATTTTTATTTTTTTATTTTACCGGTTTTTATCTATATATTTTGATTGTTTTACTTTTCTTAAAAATCAATCGGTTAAGCACGAGTATAACTCGCGCTCAAAGGGTTCCGTACATTAAATTTATTAATTAATAATCTGCTACTACCCCTAATTTTTTCATAATTTTAGTTTCTGTAGATTTGGAAATGGGGGGGGGGGCATATATTCCCAGTATACTTTCGATGATAACTCTGAATATATAATACCTAAAATTAAAACAAATATATTTTTGAGTTCGATGTTACGAGATCTTTCGAACGATACCCTATACGATATATAAAAGGAAGGATTTTTTCAAGTAACTTAATTAATATCTCGGCTAATTACCGACAATTTTTTTCGAAAATCATTATCCAATATCCTTGGATGATTCTGCGTCGATAGGTACCTTGAATGCCCGTCAACTCTCCCGGAGACCGCCCGAAAAGTAAAGTTTGTGTATAACAGAAAAATACGTTTACCTCAAAAAGTATGTTATCTAGAAAAACCGCTATAGTTTTTCTGCAATGTTTAAATAAACTCCTACTACCCCTCATTCTTTCATAATTGTAGTTTCAGTAGATTTGGAAATAGAGGGGGTGGGGACGTATATTTACAGTGCATTTTAGACGATATCTCTGAAAATATGATACCAAAAATTAAAACAAATATATTTTTGAGTTCGATATTACGAGATCTTTCCATGGAAGAACGAACCAATCATTTCTAGTTCCATGGATCTTTCACACAATATACAAAAAGAAACCCCCCTTTTTTTTTTCAAGTAACTTAATTAATCCCCTAATTTTTTCCTAAACAAATTTGTGAATGGCTAATAATCTGTGAAAATGTGTGGGTAAAAAAGGTTTATAACTTTCTCAAATTTGAACTTTCCACGTCTTATAGTTTACGAGAAAAAGAGCTCTGACAGACGGACAGACACGGGGGTTATCTTATAATGGTTCCGTTTTTAATTTTTAAGTATGGAACCCTAACAATAATAATAACAATTTTTTGTTTCCGAAATTATGTAACTACTGCATATTTTATTTTTATGTCTTGCCTTACTATTATTAACTACTATTATTTATTAGTTTAGAGATTGCAAAACTATTTTTTTTTTAATATTGAAATCGCTTCAGTAGACCCGAGAAAAAGGTACATCTATGCATCTATGTCAGCTGTTTTCTAAAGCATTTCGCAAGGAAAAAAAAGTAAAAAAAAAAAAAGTAAAAAAATAATAAATACTAGTTCCTGGTTGTCTTTTTAGGAGTCATCTATTAATTACATCACACTTCGAGAGGGGGGAGGGGTCCACAAAATGTGACACAGTGTGTCAGGGGAAAGGGGTGGATAAAACACTTAGGGACGTCACATTTAAAACATGAAAAAAAAAATTACGTAGGCCTTTTTTTTTTTTTTCTAGCAGCATAATTAAGTTCCTTAAAAAAATATGTATATTTATTGAGGTAGAATTAAATAGATTTTTTATTCCTTTAATTGCAAAAGGGCTTAAGTAGTTATGCACGTTCTCGACGGTGAAAAAAATGACATATTTTGGATTTTTTTTTTTTTTTTTTTTTTTAGGAAGGGAGTAAAATTAATTGATAAACTAAAAATTCCACGTTGTTTTTTATTGCTTCAAGCATTTAAAAACATTTGTTCTGTTAAATTGGGTTACCTATTACATCGGAAACCTACAACCGCATTGACTTGTACCAAAATATCCGGGCTCCATAGGCAGCATCCTAACATACTGTAGAAACAAAAAATATATATATATATATATATATATATATATATTAAAATCTCAGCTTCTTCTTGTAAAAAAGGGTTGCAGCTAAGGGCCATCGGTTAAATTTTTTGAATTTTTGAAAAATAAGAAAACTGCGCTATTTTGAAAAAAACATTTCTTTTTTCGTCTAAAATCTTGACTTTTAACCCTTTGAGGGGCGGTGGTATATATAATATACCACCTAATTTTAATCCGATTCAAACCAGAAACTTTTAATTAAATTTTACTTTTTTAACTTTGACGAGAAAAAGTTGAAAAATTGCTTATTCTTATTTTGAACTAAATTCTTTCCTAAATTCCGGTGGGAATTCAACATTACAGGAGCACAAGTGCTTGCCCCCGAAAGGGTTAAACTTATTGCAAAAGTGTAAAATAATATTTTTTTTCAAAAAGTGGCTGGATGGCCCTTAGACGATATAATCATACGTATATTATTATACGAGCAAATTTTATCCAAAAATGTTAAAAATTGTTCAAGTTATCCTGCTGTCCATGTTGAAAAATGTAGTTTCCAGAAAATCGCGTTAAAAGTTTTAGAAGAAAAAAATATACTGATACATATATATTTTTTACTTACACTTAGTTTGCTATTCCTGCACCATACTATGGACTCTTCTGTGCCTTAATCTGCTCATTTAAAATGTTTTTTTGTTACACCTACGAGCAGTACAAGAATCTTTTCGGCGAGATCGGTTTTATCGATTGTGAAGTGCGCTCACATTTTTGCTCATATCTTTCTTAATAATTGAGATATCACTTTAATTTTTTTTTGCCCGTAATTATTACACACTATAAAGATTTAATTTCCGGAAAAAAAAAAGAAAGTTGAGAGCGCATGTAACCTCTTAAAGGCAGGACCTGATTAATGCAGGGGCCTCCGGGGCCTCGGCCCTGGGTCCACCAATTTCAGGGGCCCACAAATTATGCGGCTGATTTTTTTCCCTTAATCACTTTTCAAATAATATTGTTTTATAAACCTACTTTTTTCTGAAAGTGTCGCAGGGAATGGGGAGGGGCAACTTTTTAACAGGCCCTGGGCCCAACTTCAGCTTGATCGGGCTCTGCTTAAAGGTTTTGTAGTGTTTAGATCAGTGCGGGTAACAGATTAGACATGGTTTTATTTTTATTTTTTTCATATCTTTAGCTCTAAATTAACACACTGTATGAAATGTAAAAATACATTTTTTTATAGATTGGTAGTGGAAATTAGTGCTCGTATCGGAAATTTTGTAAAGAAAAACACATAAGACATAGTCCAAGCGTAT
Source organism: Maratus michaelseni (assembly GCA_963931845.1). NCBI lineage: Eukaryota > Metazoa > Arthropoda > Arachnida > Araneae > Salticidae > Maratus > Maratus michaelseni. The sequence continues at coordinate 20,842,080 of OZ007586.1, forward strand.
ATGCTTCCAATGGGTTATGAGCAGGTTTAAATGTATAGTGACTTTTGTATAAATAAATTTCGCTTTCATTTTTGAAAAATCGCCCGCATACAATGCGTTAATCGTTGCAAAATATGTGACGTCACAACAGGGGAGAGGATATCACTCGCATGTGACAACCTCCTTCACGCACACCTTCCTTAACAGAAATTTTATTTTTATTTATTTTATTCATATTTAAATGCATTAGCAAATCGGATTTTTGCAATGATAATTAAAAATAATAGCGGTTCTGAAGTTCTGTTTGTCATGCATAATACCTAAAGTTAAAATTGGTTATAGGAAATTGCAATAGATTTTATTATTAAGGCTGTTCTCAAATCCAAGCTGGCTACTTTATGACACATTTTTCAATTCACTTTTGTTCGCCAATGTATCAAATTAGCAGGTGCTCTTATTCAAAACCTTTGCAATCGAAAGACTTTTCCATTTTTTGGTAAAGGCAAAAGAACTTTCAGGAAATACTGTCAAAGTCGGATTCCTGACGGGCCAACAACAAAAGAAAAAAAAAAGATAGAGAGAGAAAAACCTGTTTTCACGTGACACGAATCGCTTATAACTCGATACGTAATTTATTGATCAAAAAATAGAAAATTCATTTCGATTCCAAATCGCTTCAAGAGCCAGGCCTGCCTTTACGTTTAAAAATGTATCAGAAAGTTTCACGTTGTTGAGCATTCCATTTTAGAACAAACTTAACACCGACAATAATACTACACAACACTTAGTTTGTTGAGGTAGACACTGGTTAAAAGGCGAATTTATGCGATTCCGCGGCGCGTAAAAAGTAATCCGTGAATGGGGGTGGGTCCATTTATTTTGGAAGGATTTATACGGTAAATCAATGCCTTATAAATGTAAACACTTTTCCACATTGCGTTTTTTCTTTCAAGACTATACAAAAATCCAAAGTGCCTAAAATATGACCTATTCACGAAATTTTTTTAAATCTTAGAGTCACAAATTTAGCGGGTACTTTTATTTAGAAAAAAAAATATATATATACATATATGCTGTCGAACAAAGTTTCTCATTTTTCGATAAAGGCAAAAAAACTCTCAGAATATTCTGTACACATAATCGATTATAAATCGTACTGGGATCATTTTTTTCGAAAAATGGAAAACGCTATTCGATTCCAAATCACCAATCACACTATCATGCTTGCCAATGTCAGGCTTTTATGTTTAAAAATGGGTTGAAAATTTTCTCGTTATTGAGCAGAAGAATTTTTTTTTTTTCGGGGTGGAGGAGGGAGGACCAGTATATAATGTTTAACTATTTTACGTTACTTGGGAAAATCAATTTTACCATTCTTTTCAAATAAAACTAAGATCAAGAAGGCAAACAACTCCCCTCCCCCACACAAACACACACACACACACACACACACACACACACACACAAAAAAAAAAAAAAAAAAAAGGCACAGTAGTTGATTAAGGAAGTTTTTAAATTCTCTGTTCTACAACACGGAACTTTCGGACACATTTTCTGACTCATTTTTAAACGTAAAGCCATCAATTGGGCAGTCTTAACTATTGAAGAGATTTGGAATCGAGTAGCGTTTTCCATTTTTCGACACATAAAATACTTATCAAGTTATAAGTGGTTCTTTGCACGGGACGACACGTTTTTCCCCTTTTCCGAGCTGCGCGTCAGGAATTCGGTTCAAAACGCCGACTTTGACTATATTGACTGAAAGTTCTTCTGCCTTTACTAAAGAATGGAAAACGCAATTCGACTACATAGTGTCTGAATAAGAACACCTGCCAGTTTCATGCGTTTCCGAACAAAAGTAAATTCAAAAATTTGTTAGAAAATAGTTCTTTTGGAGTTGAGAACAGCTTTAAGGCGGTTCTCAAAAAAATATTTTCTCCGCTCAAAAATGCGAAACTTTCTGACTCATTTTAAAACATAAAAGCATGATACCTTCACGCATGATTCTTGAAGCGATTTGTAATCGATTTTTTTTTTCGTTTTTCGATGAATGAATTACATCTTGAGTTATAAGCGATTATTGTCTTAGAATGGTATTTTTTTTCCTTTCCTGGGATGTCGCGTCTGAAAATTGTTAAAATCTTAGATGCATAATATTAGCGATGCCTTTTATTAAAAAAAAAAAAAAAAAAAAAAAAAAACTATCATATCGAACAGCGTTTACCACTTTTCGATAAAGGCAAAATGAATTTTACAATTCTTTTTCAATAAAACTTAGAATAAAAATTAATATCAAGTTCAAAGCACCAACATTGACATCATTTTCTGAAAAAAATTCTGCGTAAACCGATAAACAGAAAAAAACAGTTCGATTACATAGTTTCTTAATAAGAACACCTGCCAATTTGATTCATTTTCTAACAGAAAGGAATTAAAAAATGTGTCAAAAACTACCCCGTTTGGATTTGAGAACAGTCCCAATCCATTTTTGCGAGATTGACACTCATAAACATAAATTAGCCCTGCACTTTTAGGGTTTACTCAAATATTTAAATTACATATATATATTTATTACAGCAACTTTTAATATTTAAAAGAAAATCCCTGACGGCTCGGCCTACAGACACAGGTAGATTTCGAAGACGCAGTCCGTGGGGTGCTTGTTTGTCGGAAATTGCGGAAGAAATGAGACATTTCTGCCATGATGCGACACTTCGAAACCTAACTTGTTTGCGGGCGGAGCATTTTAATTTTTTTTTTTTTTTTGCTATAAAGGTTGGTCCTATAAAAAACTTGTCAGTATAAAAGTTTTAGCTAATATTAAGAGGATTTATAATAAATGTAAGCGGATTTGATATCTTTTGAATGGACGAAGTTATGAATTTTTTTCTTCTAAAAACTCCCCTCCCCCCCCCCTTGGGGCCAGTTTTAATGATATCAAAAATTACATAAATTTTCAACCCTTTTCCTAGAAGTAATAATAACTTTAAACGGATTCGATACGTATCATAATTAAGAAATTATGGGGTTTTTTTTCTGTTTTCACAAAAAGCCCCACCCCCCATTTCCCCCCTTCCCCTTGGTTCGATTTTGCCCATTAACGAACTTGACCGAGATTTGATGCCCCTTGATTTTATGTATCAGTTTGGAAGAGATTTGTGCAGAATTATTGCAGTTATCGTGTCCATAAAAAAGTGACATAGATAGATAGATAGATAAATTTTGAACTGGGGGTGGTTTTGAGTTCTGGGACTCAGGATCGGCGTAGACCTGCAAAAATTTTTCAAAAATTCCAACTTAGGGGAGAATGTAATAGGTAGTATTTCTTACGAAATTTACCTAATATAGATTTTATGTGTTATGGTCAGGGCTTGACAAATGCGATCGCCAGGTCGCCACTGGCTACCAAATTTTTTTATCTGGCTACTAACTTATTTTGTTTTACTTATTTATTTATTTTTTACAAAAATTGAACATTTTTTAATGAGCACAAACGACATTTTGTCTAAAGCCAAGTTTAAAAGGCATTTTCCATTTCCAGCACATAAAACTCCATTCTTTTCCGCTCTAGTCGGCTAGTGATTAGAATGTGAGGAGAGGGCGGGGGGGGGGGGGGTCAATAAGAAATATTGTCAATCCAACTTACGTAGCATCTAAAAATTGGATGCAATGATAAAAAAGGCTTACTTTTTTGTATTTTTCAAATCAGATTTTCGTGTTCAGAATTAAAACTTTTAATCTATTACATTCATTTTAAAAGAATAATAACATATAAGTGATTATAAGTAATTCATTCGAAGTAAATCTATAAAACTTAATTAAAATTTCAAGAATAATTAATTTTAATAAAAATATGTTTTATTTTTCCGGCTCAAAATGCTTGGCGCCTCGCGTCTGTTTGCACCACACTCTTTGGACATCGCCGTCACTCTGTCTTGGCGACAAGTGTCTGGTTCTGAGTTGTTTCTCAATAGTATTTTATAATTACATTGTTAGGATTATTATCTGCAGTAAATGGAAATAAAAAATCACTGATTGCACTTCAGAAGGGTAAGTTTTTTTAAATTCTTATCGTAGATAGTTGAGTCAAAATAAACCTCAGCCGGCTGCTGATTTCGATTTAATCCAGCGCGGGAAAATATATTTTTTTCTTTTCTTTTTAGCTACGAAAACAAACGAATCGTAATAACTCTTATAACTCGTAATATTACGCGTTAATAGCCCTCGAGTTTGCAAACATCAAAATGTTTAATTAAATTTCTTGTAAGATGTCTCATTATAGATGCTGCAAAGTTACAAAATATTAAGAAATAAATTTGAAATTATATTCTCTCTCTCTCTCACACACACACAAACAAACAAACAACAACAAAAACTTTTATTTTTAATTTGGCAAAACTATTGCAAATGTCATTAAATGCAAATTTTGAAATAATTAAATCAGAATTATTTGACTTTTTTATTTCGATAGGCTAAATAGGCAAAAAATCGTTTTCCGGCTTCACTATTTTATAGATGCCCTCTCATTCGATATAGATTTTGTAGCACTCAACTATTTGAACGTTTGAAGCATACGGCAATCAGCATTTCCCGAACATGTCGGTTAATTCAGAGTTTACAATATTTCCTTTATTATTTTTTTTTAAACAAATATATAACTTTGATAAGTTTCCTTAGAAAGCTTAGTTTTATATTTTTAAATTATGTGCTGTTCTAAACTATGTAACTAATAATTCTAAACTATGTTTATTATTATTTTTTCTGACTTAATTCCTAAACAAACGTTTGTGCTTTTTAAAAATCAATAACGGGGAGGGGAGGGGGGGGGAGTGTTAAAATTTTTTACTGGCGACTAGAATTTATACCTGGCTACCAGATTTTTTCAAATTTGTAAAGCCCTGGTTATGGTATTTAATAAATTAAAATAAATAATGCACTTATTACATAAAAAAGGGTTTTATATATAAAATATTTTTCAATTCAAAAGCCCACTAAAAGATCCCTGCACTAGAATAAAAACCAGTTGCGCTCCCATGCATCGTATTCAACAGAATACTTAAATTTGGAACCGAACCAAACTGAAAAAATAAACAAATAAATACAGAAAAACAGAACCGAAACTGAATTCCCAAAGTTGCGAGGACCACGTGATCAATCAAATAATCAAATAAAAATCTAAAAAGCTTTGTCTGTTTCCCCCTACTTTGTTAAGCTGTTTGGTTACGTTACGCAATCACGCTAGGAGGCGTATCGCCAGACGAAATGACACTATCAGAACGAATGAAGCATTCTTTTAACCCCCCCCCCCCCCTCATTCCCGAATTATTATAAAATTGAATTTAAATAATATTTCTACTACTAGGCTGATACGGATAGCCCAAAAAGTTTTAGCTGAATTGTTCACTATTTTATAAGTGTGATGTACCTTTTTTGTACCTAGGTAGGAACTTCAAGCCACCAAAGTTTGAAAAAAAAGCAGAATGGTACCACTTTAGGTACCATTCCTGTCTCTCTTTGTGAGACATTTCCTTTAAAAATGCTTAAAAAAAAAGCCTAGAAGTTGTTTCTTTCTTTTTTGTTTTATTCACTGATTATTTTATTCAATGAATGAAGTCTTGTAGTGTAATTTAAAAATCGTGTTACCTAACAATTTAAAACGTAGAATACCAATCTTTTGAAAACCATTTACTCCAGTAGGGTGCAAGATGCAGGTATCGCTTAAAATAATGTTCGAAATTCGTGAAACAAAATTATTCTTCTGAAAACAGTTTAAAAGAAGGGTTAAACATAGAAAAACATATTTATACATCCCACCATCGATGCACCTTTCGGGGAGGAGGGGAAGGGGGGGGGATGAAATGTAAATTTTGGAAACAAAGAACAGAAGGGGTAAGCCAATACTTGTTAGCATTTTTGAAATTGTTTGCCAATTCTATTTTGTATAATGTCTTACATATTTAATATAATTGATAAAAAATGTTTGTTTTTAATCGATATAAGGCATAAGAATGTTTGTATGAAGTTAATGTAATAGGGTGATCACAACTTTTCTTTCTAGTCGTATGAGTGAGGTCACGATACTTGAACAAAGGTTTTTCAGTTTTGTTGGCTTCCACTAGAACTGATCTTACAATTGTTACGCTTTTGTCTGTTGTTTTTGTTTGTTGCTATTAATTGTTTTTAATCTGTCGTATGACTTTATATTGGTAATCCATTTGCAACATTTGGAAAAGTGAAAAAAATGGTACTGATCACTTTTTTTTTTTTTTTTTTTTTTTTTTTGTATCAAAATTGAAATAGTTCAAAACTTATAAGAAACTAAAAACCAAATTGCGTAAACAAAAGGTTCAGAAATTTATACCATCAGTAAAGTTGATACATGCCACATCCATGGGCGCTTGTCGGAAAATTTTACGCATAAATTAGCTTTGTACTTAAGTTGTTTAAATTAAATATTTTTATGTTTACCCAACTAACATTTATCTATCGTAGCATAGCAGTATCAATTTTCTCAATCAACCTTTTCATACTTAAAAATAATATTAATTTTCTGTTGCGACATATAAAAATTCTCCTGTTTTAGACAGGAAGCTAATGTTTCAGAATGTCGATGCTGCTATATTAAAATACATAAATGTTAGGTAAACATAAAAACTAGTCGTTGGAGGCCACCTAAATACTTATCCATCCATAATAATATATGCATAATAAAAATATGCATAATATAAAATAGGAAAATAAAACATGTGTAAACTATTTATAAAATGCATTGCAATTCGAATAAAATCGTGGCTTGATGATGTCAGAAACTTTAAATGCTCTATTACTGAATTGCGTAAAAGAAACATACTTATAACTCCAAAATTTATAATCCTATTAACTAACGGTTTACTGCGTCAGATTAAGCGTCTCATTTAAAATTAAGATATATCTTTGAATTGAAATTTGAATGAAATACAGGGTCATGAAAAATCGAAGAGTGTGGTAAATAGGATTGCAAATATCTCGGTAACTCATTATCCCATCGACTTCATTCTTTATGCAAAATTTATGTTTTTTTTAATGTCTTTTATATTCACTCCTTAAAATAAACAGATTGTTCGAAAATTTTTATATACCTTTTATCAGAACGAATATTTTGAGAGTCCGAAAAGATAGTTCCGGATAATCAAGGTTACTGAAATTCAATAAGCTTCTTCCCATTATTACCTACTAAGTACATACCAAATTTCAAGTCTCTATCTCAATTGGTTCGGGAGATAGAGCCTTTACAGACACACAGATAGACGGATGTAAATTTTTTTTGTCTAAAAATATGTTTTTCGAAATATGCAGTGTCTGAAACGTGTAAATCCATCAAAAACATTTTCCCGATTTTCAAAACGATGACAAAACTTACCCTATACTACGTATGATGGGTAAGTAATACCTAGAGCTCCTATAGTACCCTTATAGGCGTCTTAGTAATACCTAATTTAAAAGTTTGGGCTTTAAACAATTTAAGTACAAAGCTGGTTATGCATAAGTGTTAGACAAGCCACAATGGATTTCGGATTTACTAACTGTCTACACATAATTTCTAAAAAAAAAAAAAAAAAAAAGAAAAATCTTATAAAAAAAAATTGTACGTTTATATGAGTTTTTGATGATACAGACCAGAAAAATTCCTCGAATATATGCGCTAATGATGCAAATGCCTTAAATCGCTTGTTATTTAATGAATTAAAAAGTTCTATTGATAAATTCATGCAGACTACAGTCTTGCGCGGGTCGGGTTGTACCCGAGCCAAACCCTCAAATTCCATTTCAAGTCAACCCGCAACCCGACCCGAAACCGAAAAAAAAAATTTCCTCTACCTGCAACCTGGCCCGAATCCGCAAAAATAATTTTCGGGGCTCGCAACACGACCCGAACCCGACCTATTTCGACCCGCCATGAAAGGACAATAAATCATGTTTTAATGCAATTATGAAAAGTAATGTACAATTACATCTCTAATACCAATTTTATATTTTATATAGGAAAATGGAGAAATCTATATTCTTTAATATTCAAATATCGTGAAACCTCTTAATAGCGGACACCTCGAGATCGTTGAATAGAGGTCGCATCGGGTCGGGGTGTTTCTATTTTTTTTTCTGATCGGGATGACTTTAATATTCTTTCTGCTTGTCGGGTTCATCCTAGAATATAATTCTTCTGGGTCATAGTTAGGTTTTTAGGTAGATTTTGTAAGAAATACGACCTATTACATTCTCCCCTAAGTTGGAATTTCTGAAAAATGTTTGCAGATCTACGCCGATCCTGACTCCCAGAACCCAAAACCACCCCCAGTTAAAAAAATTATCTATCTATCTATCTATCTATCTATATCACTTTTTTTATGGACACGATAACTTCAATAATTCTACACAAATCTCTTCCAAAGTGATACATAAAATCAAGGGGCGTAAAATCTGGGTCAAGTTCGTCAATGGGCAAAATCGAACCAAGGGAGGGGAGAAATGGGGGGGGGGGCTATTTGTGAAAACAGAAAAACCCCATAACTTCTTAATTATGATACGTATCGAATCCATTTAAAGTTATTATTACTTCTAGAAAAAGGGCCGGAAATTTATGTATGACTGTTTTTTGATATCATTAAAAATAGCCCCAAGAGAGGGGGGGGGGGGGAGGGTTTTAAGAAGAAAAAAAATTCATAACTTCGTCCATTCACAAGATATCAAATCCACTTAAAATTATTATAAATCCTCTTAATATTACCTACAACTTTTATACTGAAAAGTGTTTTATAGAACCAACCCTTATAGCAAAAAATATATATATATATATATATATATAAACAAAAAATTCCCTGCCGGCTCCACCTACACACACAGGTAGATTTCGAGGTGGGTGGTCCCAACTACCGCATCATGGCAAAAAGGTCATTTCTTCTGCAATTCCCAACAAACAAGCGTCCCACGGTCTGTGTCTTCGAAATCTACCTGTGCCTGTAGGTCAAGCCGTGAGGGATTTTTTTGCAAGTCGGATTGTTGGGATTTTCAGAAAAGTTTGAACAGAACTATGTTTCAGATGAAAATAAATAAGCATTTCAATATAAGTGAGTCTATATTCAATTTACTGCATGAGAGAAAATAAAATGTATATAAGAAATGTAATCATAGATTATTCTTTTTTTACGGTACAGTTAAGAACCATTTTTTTCTTTTCTCAGAATAAGAAAAACGTTACCATCATTCTGTTTATGATACACACAAAAACACATGTATCGTGTTTATGCGCACATACACATGCTACGTGTGCGTAGATTTGGAGGTGCCCACTATTCCTAGGTATAAGCGTACAAATAAATAAGTGTTAGGAATTGAAAAAGTGTGCGCTAAATAGAGGTGTCCGCTTTTCGGGAGTGTTCATTATAGAAGTCTTATTGTATATATATTTTTAACCTGAAAAAATATTGCCGACATTCTTTTGAATAAGCGGGTCTTCCCGAACCCGACCCGCAAGAGTCAAAACCCAACCCGAAACAATGAAAGTTAACCCGACCCACAGCAAAAATGTGCAAGTCAACCCGACCCGAACCCAAACCGCAATGAAAAAATATAGCGCCAAACCGACCCGCGGTGGTAAAAGCGGGTAATCCGACCCGCTGCAGGACTCTAATACAGACTTGAGAAGAAAAAATCCGAGGAGTCTAGAATGCTAAGGAGTCCAAGAATTTTGAAGGACTTACCGTATTTTTTCATGTATGCTGTACCCTCATGTGACACACACAATTTTTAATACCTTATTTGAAGAGAAAAACTTAACAGAAAAGCATTTCAAACTGATTTTATTCTATTAAAATCTAATGTTAGGGTTATAATTGTACAGTATTCAGAATGTACTGCTTATACTGATTTCATAAATTTGAATACAACATTGCCAGCCAACGATTTTATGCAGTGGCCAATGGTCATATATCGCTGTAAAAAACCTTCAGCTGTTGCTGCATAGTCACTCCACTGCTTTTATAGAATATCTCTATTTTGACCAATGAAAATGCTCCATAATATAGTAAAGTAAGCGTTTTCTCTAAAAGCGGTGGAGTGTGTCTGCAGCAACAGCTGAAGATTTTTAACAGTGAGGCCAATCAAATTGAAATCATATAGTCATCATGTAATGACATATGCACCTAGAATTTTAAACTTTTTTTAAAAAATGGTATGAAAATTACTTGAAGCCACACTCAAATTTTAGCTTTGTAAACATGGGAAGATTTTTTTTTAATCTTACTTCTTTTAAAGGATTTTTTTTTTAATATTACTTCTTTTAAAGGAATCTTTTTCATAACATACACAAATATATCATACTTAAGAAAGATGATGATGCAGACAATATTATTCATCGTGTAAGATATGTCTTCATTTTCTAATATTGTAAACAGTACAAAGTCTAAAATCTGGATGTCCGAAATTCTGAATTATCCAAAATCCGGACGTTTTGCTAACCAGCATTTTTTTTTATTGAAAAAAAAAAAAAAAAAATAAAATAATAAGCTTTTGCTGAAGTTTTAAAAATAGCAGAGGACAAAATTTACTATATCAGGCTAAAAGTCTGAAACCGAATTCCTTTGATAAATGTCCAAAACTTTAAAAATTGACAAAAAAATTCGCTCAAAATTCAAAATTCGCTATACGAATTCCAAATAAACTTTACTGCAAAGTGGTTGTCAGGTTTCTCTCACAGCTGCAAGAGTTGAAAGCTATTCTTAAGGGATTAGCGTATTGTATCTGTATCTATTGTGTACCGTTAGAGTCTGGTTTAAGAAAAATCTTAATCCGGAGGGTGGCGAGTTGGACATAATGAAAGAGGTATTTCCATTGCAATGTGGTCTTTGATAGATAAGAAAGATAGTGCACCCTTTTATTTAGGAAGACAGATCAGTCAAGAGGGAGGAACGGTTGTCAAGCAACCCTTGGAAATAAAACAGCAGCCCCGTAGAGAGAGAGCGGGTGCGCTGGGGAATGACCAGAGGGAAAATTAGTTCGAACGTGGTAGTGAAGGGATAAGGTCGTTGAGAGTTGACGATCTGAGCCACGTGTGTTTAACGGTATCTCTCGAAAGAAAGAGAGAGCGGGTGTGAGATGAATAGAAATCTCAGTGCGGAATGAATTGACGTAGTCTAACGGTACACGTAGAGCGTTTTCTGTAATTGTTTTGATTTAGTGTTAAACCGGATAATTTACATCCGAGTTTAAGTGTAAATATTGTTAATAAATTGTTACTTTAACTTTAATTGAAAGAGTTAGGTTTTTCTTGAATATACATCAAGTATCGTGCCCGATATCACGTATTCATATCGATGGTGGCAGAATATCAAAAGACCGGATTTATTTCGAAGCTGTGTGGACGGAGAAGTGGAATCAGACAATGTTGGCAGCGACGGGATCTGAATCACCGAAGACCAGTGCCAGTTAGCCGTGTTACAGAGAGTTTGTGCCGGATCGCCCAGCGGAAGTGTTTGTGCCCTATCGTCGTAGACCACCAGTGCCAGTTAGACGTGTTACAGTCAGTTTACGCCGGATAGTCTAGCGGAAGTGTGTGTGCCCTATCATCGTAGACCAGTGCCAGCTAGCCTTGTTACAGAGTGCCTTGCCGGATCGTCCAGCGGAAGTGTTGGTGCTGTGTGTAGTGTTTGTGTACACAGTGATTCAAGTTACAGTGATTGTTGCCCGAGAGTGCAAGATTTACCCTGTGGAAAAGTGAGCAGAGAATTGCCCCAGCGAATGAAGTACGAGGTAAGGTGTTTTGATCATTTTACTCTACTGACATTCTCGAACCTACTTTTTTTTTATTGTGTATAATTGATGGTAATTTAAGTTAATGTTGTGGTTAATTTATGATAATTTATGTGCAATAGAATAATTGGTTTAAATCAAATGAGATATTAACAACCATTTTACACTATTATTTTAAGAAAAGGATCTTATATTAATTACTAGAAGTGATTTTCTAATTGTTTTAAACGGATAAGATTAATGATTAAAATTAATGCATTGTGTTAATAGTTGGAAGGAATAATTGAAATTTCTTATATTTAAATTATTATTAAAGTAATATTTAAATTAATTGATATTGTTTTAAGTTTGAAACATTGATAGTAAATAAGGAAGGCAAATTTGGGTAGAAGTTAAATTAAATTGAAATAATCTTCAAGGAAGAATTGAAGGCCCAGAAAAAAAAAGTGCTGTGATTTACTTTTTAATGTGAGAACTAATTTTGGAAATTGAAATATTTTATTGAGATTAAATTTAGGAATTTATGTGTATTTCATGCAAATTTTTGTTAGGTGGATATCTTTATATAGTTATTGGCATCAGTGTTTTATTCAAATTGCAACGTATCAGTATTATTGTGTAAATTGTATTCTATTATTTAATGGTATAAATTTAAAATCTATTGCATAGTAACCAAATTGGAATTATTGTTTTTTTCTTTGTTATTGAAAGCAAATTGTGGGGTACCATTGTTTAAGGAATTTTATCAATTTATTATTATTTATTTGAAATATGTTAAATAGTATAATAAGTGGAGGTAATTTATGAGGGTAGGATCTGTGGAAGTATTAAGTTGATATTGTGCTTAAGTATTATTGTAGGGTGGTAATAACTGTCGGTAGAAGGTATGGCTTTCTTACTAAAAATAAAAAGGGTGGATCTTCAGGTGATATGTGAAGAGTTAGGAATTGAAGTCTCGGAAGATGATACCAGGTTTAAGCTTAAGAAAAAGATAGTGGAGAGTGACGAATATGAAGAGGGGGCCGTTATGGAATTATCTAGCACTATTGTTACGGAACGGTTAGAACAAGAAGCGTTAGTGGTAGAACGGGAAAAGTTAGAAAGGGAGGAAAAGTTACAACGAGAAACTTTAGAAAGGGAGGAAAAGTTACAACGAGAAAAGTTAGATAGAGAAGAAAGGTCTGAAAAATTGAGATTGGAACATGAGTTAGAGTTGAAAAGGATAAAAATTCAGAGTTCGGCAAATAACTCTAATGGGACTAGAGAATCGAATCATGAGAGTAGCCTAGAGAAATTGATTAAAAGTGTTAAAACTTTGTCTATCAAAGTTCCAGAAGGGACTGAGGGATGGAATCTGTTTTTTAGCAGTTTAGAACGAGCATTCCAAACAAAAAATGTACCGGAAACCCAGCAGGCCGAAATTTTACTAAATATGCTAGGGGATAAGGCCGATAACTTGCTAATATACACTACTAGGGAACAAATTGAGAGTTATGAGAAGTTAAAGGAATTAGTTCTAAGGGAACACGAGCTGACACCGAAGGCGTGTTTCGAAAATTTCAAGAAGGCTAGAAGGAATCAAAATGAAACTCATGTATTATTTGTGTCACGTTTAATAGCAACGTGGGAAAATTACTGTAAGATTAGAGGTGCAGATACGTATGAGAAGGTTAATCAGTTAATTGTCACGGATAAGTTGTTAAATACTTTAGATGAGGAAACCGCGACGCATATTGGATTAACGCAGCAAAATAATTGGTTAGAAGTTTCTAAAATTGCTGAGGAATGTGATAATTTCTTTGATGCTAAACAAAAATCTTATGCGGTAACTTATAAGGGCTATAAAGGTAAAGAGAGGTACGTAAATAATGGAGATTCTAGAAGGGAAAAAGATGAGGGAGTTAGTAGTAATTGGAGACAAAATGGGAATAATGAAGTTAGTCCATTTTTGGGTAGAAAACCGGAATATAGGAAACCTAACGATGCGACGCCTATCTTTTTCAAATGTGGTTTACGTGGACATGTACAGCGATTTTGTACAAAAGGAAATAATGAGGGAAGTAATCAAATTAATAACCGACAAGAACCAAGGGTTAGTATCAATAATGTCTCAGTGCGAGGAATTAAAGAATTACCAAGGGGAGCGAGTATGGCAAGAATCGGAGCAAGAGGGAATTGGAGAGCTAAAGTTATTGGAGAGAAGTTAAATAATCTCGAGAAAGTGGAAAAAGTGGAAGTTAGTGTAAATGGGAAGATAACAAAAGGATTGGTGGATTCTGGTTGCCAAATTAGCGTCGTTCATAAAGATTTAGTACCAGCAGAAAAGTTAAGAGGGGCTGGGAGCATATATTTACAAGGGATATTTGGTAAGGCAGTGAAATCGCCATTAATTCAATTACCTTTAGCTATTCCAAAACGCGGTCAAACTAACGTAATTCATCAGGATGTACTTTGCGCGATAATTGATAATAGTAAGGAACAGGTAATTTTACATCCTGACGTGGCTAATGAATTGTCAGGGTTAAACAACGAGAAATCATTAAGAGAATCGGTAGAAAGGGAATGTAAGGAAGATAGTAGGAATAAAGTGAAAGAAGGGGAAAGGATTAGAAATGGTAATAATAATCGTTATGTCGTAGACGCGAGATCGGAAAATTTACAAAGTCAGGAGAAGGAAAAAGCCGAGGTAGAGAAAAGTAAGATTGATCAAGTTACGGAAAGTAGTTTAAATGTATTTCAGGAATCCCAAATGAGTTGTAAGGATTTAGAGAAAGCTTGGGAATTGGCTGAAAATGAGAGAGAGTCTTATTATATTGTGAATGGGATGTTATATCATAAAGAGAAATTAGTAGATGAAACTGTAGCTCAATTAGTATTACCTAAAGTTAGAAGGGAGGAAATTCTAAAACTAGCGCATACCTCCTTATATGGAGAACATCACGCGGTTAAGAAAATGTTAGAAAGAATCAAGCATTCATTTTATTGGGAAAATATGGTAGAGGAAGCTAAAACGTTTTGCGAATCATGTGTAGAATGTCGTTTAACGAGGGAAATGAATGTGAGTAATAAGGAGAAAGAGGAAATATGTCGACCTGCAGTTATAGTACAGTTAGGGGACGGGAGTAAGAAACTGGTGTATCAAGATGGAATGAGAGCATTTATGGCTAAAAATAAAGTAGTCGATATTGTCTTGGATAGTGACGGGGAGTTTGAAGACTGTAGGAAAGATCTGTTGTTAGACAGAGAACAACCGGAAAATAAAGACAGGAAGGGATTCGAAATAAAAGGGTTAACCAATATTCAAGTTAGTGACATAAAATCAATCTTAAGGAAAAATAAGGAATTATTTATGGGTCCTATCCAACTGGTTGAAATGGAGAAAAATCGGATTCGTCGTAAACCGGAAAGGGGTAAGATAAGGCAGAAATTGTACAATGTTATCATCACGTACAAAGAGGACCTGGAAAGGCAAGTGCCTGATTGGTTAGAGGAAGATTTAATTGGGACATCAGAGGCAGAAGTTAGCCATTCAAGCGGGTGCATTACGAAAAGGGATGTACCAATTAAGTTAACGAGGAAGGACTGGAAGGAAAAAGTTGTACCGCCTCCAGTAATATCAGCCTAAGGACTAACATTAAATGACATAATACTAGTGTAACTTTATTTTTTTTTTTTGTGTATTTATAATTGTATTTGCATCTTGTGTTTATAAAAGTGTATTAGCATATTGTGTATTTTTTCTGTAGTTATCACATTAGTATATGGTTAATTAGAGATGTCAGTAGTTAAATTTTCAGACATCTTGAAATATTTATGTAATTGTAGTAATGAAGAAACCTATCAAGGAACTGTTGAACTCTTTTCAGACATTACATAGTTTGAGGAAAATTAGCCCCTAAAAGGCATATTTTCCGCTAAGGTGAGGTTGTCAGGTTTCTCTCACAGCTGCAAGAGTTGAAAGCTATTCTTAAGGGATTAGCGTATTGTATCTGTATCTATTGTGTACCGTTAGAGTCTGGTTTAAGAAAAATCTTAATCCGGAGGGTGGCGAGTTGGACATAATGAAAGAGGTATTTCCATTGCAATGTGGTCTTTGATAGATAAGAAAGATAGTGCACCCTTTTATTTAGGAAGACAGATCAGTCAAGAGGGAGGAACGGTTGTCAAGCGACCCTTGGAAATAAAACAGCAGCCCCGTAGAGAGAGAGCGGGTGCGCTGGGGAATGACCAGAGGGAAAATTAGTTCGAACGTGGTAGTGAAGGGATAAGGTCGTTGAGAGTTGACGATCTGAGCCACGTGTGTTTAACGGTATCTCTCGAAAGAAAGAGAGAGCGGGTGTGAGATGAATAGAAATCTCAGTGCGGAATGAATTGACGTAGTCTAACGGTACACGTAGAGCGTTTTCTGTAATTGTTTTGATTTAGTGTTAAACCGGATAATTTACATCCAAGTTTAAGTGTAAATATTGTTAATAAATTGTTACTTTAACTTTAATTGAAAGAGTTAGGTTTTTCTTGAATATACATCAAGTATCGTGCCCGATATCACGTATTCATATCGATGGTGGCAGCATATCAAAAGACCGGATTTATTTCGAAGTTGTGTGGACGGAGAAGTGGAATCCGACAGTGGTCAACATATTATTACATATATTACATATATTAAGCTAAAAGATTGAAAGAGGATGCCTTTTACTAATGTGAAAAAATCGCTGAATATTTTTTTAAAACGTTAAAAATCTTATAAAATCTTAAATAAAAAAAAGTGTTAATTGTGATTAAAAGTTGTTTTTAACCTTTTTAAAAAATAGATTCCTCTATTAAAATATCTATTTTAGTATTATCTTTTTCTAGTATTACAAATGCTTTTCTGGGGTAAATAATTTGCAGGATGAGGGTATGTATAGATTACCCCCCCCCACCCCACCCTTGTTGGATAAATAAACTGAAAATGATCCTAAGTTTTGAATTGCAAAGGTCCAGAAGATTCCGGACTCGCAATATTTTAAGGAGTTTTTAAGGAGTATTTTGTATATTTAAGGAGTTACAAGCACTCCTTGGAATTTTTTTCATTTCTAAGGGGTTTCTAAGTACTCTAAAGAGTCTGTATGAACCCTCTGCATATATAAAAATCGATCAAGAAAGTACGAAGACGAAAACAAAAGTCTAAACTACTGTGCATTTAAGGATCTTAAGATTGAAATGTTAACTTCATTACTGCATTTTCAGTACTTGTTAGTTATTTAGTATTTTACTCTACTCAAAAAGTCAAAGACCTACTAATGAACTTGTGAAATGTAATTGGTGCTGTTAAAAATTTGTTTCAATCATTTTTTAATCGATTTTCATATGTGTATACACTCTCAAAAAGCGTTCAAAGTACTGGCAACAAGCTGCCGGAATACCCTGTGATTGGAAGAGATCTTCTGCTATTTGAAAAAATTTCCGGATTGCAGAAAATTTTGAGATTCGGTATCGAATTTTTCGTATTTTGAAAGAAAAGGGACATACGAAAAATTCCTTTCCTAATACGAAAAAGTACTATGTAGATAGTTGCCGGAACCAGGGTCGTCAGTTTGGCCTCCTTTTTAATACAGGAATTCATACAAGAAATTCCGAATAGTAATTTTTGCTTTATTAAACCGTCGTATGGTAACAGGGATGATGTGTCATCCCAGCTCCAGTTACCTAACTAAGGTGCGGAAGGTTAATGACAGACATTTCGTGACTTACATGAAGTCAAGATTTTTCGAAATTTCCGGTATGAATTTCGAATTTCTGAATATAAAATGAGACCAAACTGGACCCCCATGTGATTTGACGAAAAGGCAGTTCCAGGTTGGAGGATTTCAGGTAATTTTTACACTAGATTAAAGAATTTTCCATATTTTGGGGGGGGGGGGGAAATAAGGCAAATCAAAGTGGTAAATCTTAGTGTTTCAAAATGAACTATATATCATTAGAAATATTCGTTCAGTTCCCGGAATGTATTGCGTAAAAAATTTAGAGATATCATTAATTAATAAGAGATTTAGAGAAAAAACATCATCCTAAAGTCATGTGACGTATTATCACAAAAACAAGAATATAATTTCGGTGAAAAAAGGTACGATATACAAATAAAAACCGTCAAGTACTGAAAAATTTAGTCAGCCAAAACATTTTTGTTTATGCATATCAGCCGAAATTTCACAAGGGATATTTTTATTCCTAGGTAGGACCATAGGCCTTTAATAACTTGCTGTAATTCCTCAGAGGGTAGGACATTCAAACCACCAAAGTTTGGAAAAGATCGGAGTGCATTACTTTACTAAAAACCTCCTTATTGGTGGCGTAATCGCATTAAGGTGGTTCTCAAATAACCTGCTCAACAACCCAAAACTTTCTGGCACATTTTCTGATTCATTTTTAAACGCAAAGGCATAAAGTTGGCAGGCCTGATTATGGAAGCGATTTGGAATCGAAATGAGTTTTCCATTTTTTTTTATAACTAGATTACTTATCGAGTTATAAGCAGTTCTGGTAACGTGACGACACGTTTTACCGGGTTCTCGAGCTGTCACGTCGGAAATTCGGTTCAAAACGCCGACGTTGACAGCATTTTCTGAAAGATCTATACTGCCTTTACCAAAAAATGCAAAACGTGTTTCTATTGCGAAGTTTCTGAATAACCTGCCAATTTCATGCGTTTCCGAACAAAAAGGAATTAAAAAATATGTCATAAAGTAGCCAGTTTGGATTTGAGAACAGCCTTAATCTTTAATTGTCGTCGTGAAATATTTGTTCGCAACTGGCGTCATGATATCATTTCGTCCCCAGTTAATATTATAACTTATAAAAAATAATATTGTTTAATAAAAAAAAAACAATGATAAGATAAAGCTAGGATAGTCTGCGCACAATTCAAAAGAATAATAACAATAAAAAATATAAATATTAAATTTTTGCTAAACTATCCATGAATAATTTTTACTTCATTTGTTTTTTATGCATTTCCAATGCTATTTTGTTGTTATGTTGTAATTTAATAGAACAGTTGTAATAAAACCAAGAAAGTTATTTTGCGCAATCTGTCCTTACAGGGTTGGTGTGATTGCGCATATGGGTAGGAGAGATTGTTACTAATAATAACTACAATTAAATTGTTAACAATAATAATTACACTTAAATGTCATTGTTGTAAGGTTTTTATGAACAAATATTATTGTATTAGGAGTGAATATTTCAACCTAATGATTACAGAATCAGAAAAAGGAAATAATTTTAAAAATGATTAAAAAAAATTAATGAAAGAGAAAAAAATTAAAGAAACCAAAAAAGCAAATCCAGATAAGATTGCAAAATAACATTAAGTTACTTGATAACACGTTTAACTTAAAATTAGTCCATTTTCATTTTTTATTTTTAAATAATGCAAATTTACCAATAAGCTGCGTAATCTCTCCTAGCATAGAAACTAATGGGAATAATGCGCCATCTCTTCTAAGTAGCAGATGCGCAAACTCTAGGAGAGATTGCGCGGCCTTTTATTTAAACATAGCCGCTACTGAAACGAACCGTTGGTGTTCACACTGTTAGTCTAGATTAGTAGCTTATGAAAAATCGTTTAAGTTTAAAATATTTTGCACTATTGACATTGTATAGAAATTCTGACGAATAGCTATGAAAATTCAAGCACTAACTTTGGGAAAACAAAACAAAATAGTAATGCTTTATCTTAGACGCTCAAAACAATCAACGTGCACTTTCAAGTAGACACTCCACTACTGCTGTTGTACAACTACCTGCAGTAGCGCTCACTCTACTCCTAACCCTCGAACCTCTATGTGCGCAATCTATCCGACCGCGTCATCTCTCCTGGCTTTAACCTTATGTATGGAACAATGGAATACACATGACTGTATTTGTCAGTTGAATAAATCACTTCTAGGCTCCATTATTTTTATCTGAATCTTATTGATGGATGAAGAAATGATACGAGTAGAAAAATACGTCGGGACTCAATGGCACCACAACACCAATTAATCAAATGTTAATATAATGTCAGTAAAATCGTGTGCATCACCAATATAACACAAAAAATATTTTATGCTTTGAAATTTGGGCAATACTTTAAAACGTATTTCAAAATGCTCTCTTTACCAAGTACGGTAAAGCAAATTTTGGTGCAGTCTCTTAGCTAAAGGAGTTATTTGCTTAAAAGAACGAATAATTAAATAACTTTTAATGAAGGGTTTTTTTTTATTATTATTTAAGCGTTGAATGATATTCCACTGTGGCTACAGATGATACAGGGTGATTAAAAAAAATTAGAAAAACTTTAAAGGGTCAGAGCACGCTACAACAAACAATTTTTGTATGGGAAACTAGGTTCACAATTCAGTCACAAATACCAGGTCTTACTCCAATCAGAACTCGAATTTTGTTCATAAATTTAAAATAATGAAGGTATTTTTACGAAATTTGTAACAGACTTGCCTTTCTTTGTATGGCGTGTAACGATATAACGAGAAGTGGTCACCATCCACATCCAAATAGCGCTGAATTAAACGGTCCATATTTATGAATGTAACTAATAATACATACCGTTTCACTTAATGAAATACTATATACACTTTCATCATGATAATATTGCATTTCATACAAATAAAGGTAAGTCTGTTGAAAATTTCTTTAAAATATCTTTATTTTTGTGAAAATTATAAACAATAGTTAAGCTCGGCTTGTGGTAGGACATCCTCTATTTTTGCGTGAATAAACGTATTTTGGCTAGAATCCTGCGCGGTTGTACCCGAAAATTCTGCTTAAAATCAACCCGACACCCGAACCGAACCCGACAAAAAAAAAATTCCGTCCACCCGAAATCAAAGAAAATTGATCTATAATTTATACAATTATGCAAAAATAGTGTAGAATCACATCTATAATATCAATTCTCTCTTTTATGTAGAAAAATAAAAATTTAAAGGTTCATTCATACTCAAATATATATTTTTTCAACTGAATATTCTAGACTTTCTTTTGAAAAGTCGGGTTACGCCGATATCGACTCGTAAGTATCAGAACTCAAACAATTAGAATCAACCCTACCCGAATCTAATCAGAAAAAAAAATTGCTCCAACCTGAGTCGGGTTGGACTCGGGTAAAATCGCGGGTTACCCAAACGGATGCAGAACTCAATTGTAACCTTTAGCTTCCTGTAACAAAAATTATTTGTTGTCTCGTGCTTTACCACTTCATCGACTTTATCCAATTGTTTTGTAACACTCAGTCGGCTTATTGTGTCGGCAAAGTGTCGGCTTATTTAAAATAACGCAGACAAGTTTCATCCTTCTTATCCTTCAGAAAACGGCAAAAACAAATATTTCTTCGACTGTGTTAAAATATAAAAAAGATTAAAACGAAGCATTCAACTGTTTATTTCAGTTTCTGTTATTCATTTCCCGCAACAGTCCTATTAAAAAACAGGTTCTAGTAAAATGGTTCATTTTGCGGCGCGTTTATTTCAATGTGTATAATTGTCTTTAAAAAAAAAAAAAAAAGAAAGCAGTTCTTGGTTGCAAATAACTATTGTTTGCATCACTCTCAGATGAGGATCACGCAACAAAAAAACTGCGTTTAAAATAAATCCAGAGAACTGTTTCATAAGGAAGATAAAGTTAAATGTATTCAGAATAAATAAAAGTGATGCATGTACATTTGGATTTGTTTATTTAAATATGTATTTTATTGCTATGTATGATTATACTTACATTATTTACTTATAAAATTGATAGGATTTTTTAATGTTGATGAGATATATTTTTACCTTCCTATTTTAACATTCATTTAATCATTAATACAGATATTGTTGTGTCCGAAAAAGAGAGAGGTAAACAATGACCTATAATCCGCACAATATTTGGTCAAAACTTTTACGGATTAGCGGGAGTTCACTGTGTGTTTAGAACTTTTTTTTTCTTTTTCAGGGACACTTGTTTGACCCGAAGCTCCAAATATTGAATTGAAACAATTAATTTCCCAAAATGGAAATTCCGCAATTTTTTGGCAGAAAAAAGGACGAAATCTGCGAAGAAAACAGACACTGCTGGTATATTCCAACATTGCTACCAGTTGGTGTCAATGTAGCTGACAGAAAATTTCAATTGCATAATAAGACATGGAACGTTTGGGCTTTTTTCTTAGATGGAGAACTTAATATTAATGTCAGTGGCTGTAGTTTGAAGGACGTTATTGATATCAACAAATCGATTGACATGCGCATTGGAATTGTTAGAGAAGATCTAAAAGAAGACCTAAAAGAAGTTGCTGCATTAAAAGCAGAATATCGTGAATATAAAGGAAGCATGTTCGTCGTTGATAACCTGATTCGTCGTTCACAGCTTAATCCTACCATGTACCTATTCGTTGAGATCAAAAGAAAAGATAGTATTCATAAGATAAAAGCTAGTAAGTAAATTTGTTCTTTGCATTAGTGAGTTTCTTTATTTTTTTTATTCCAGAGTATTATTCCCTATTCAGACAAAACTGATCACTGCAGCACTTAAACGAACGGTCACCTCTAAGCCATTAAGCTGCCCATCACACACACACACACACATACACACACAAATATATATATATATATATATATAGAGAGAGAGAGAGAGAGAGAGCTGTGTTTTCTTCCGCGTCAGGTCCTTTATTAATTCCGTCAAGTCCTTTAAGAATTTATTAATTAATTAATAAATTCTTTATTCATCCGCGTCAGGTCCATATTAAAAAAAAAAATTCTTACTGTCCGAAATCTTTAAAGTTTTTATCAGTTATAAATATAACGGTTTTGAAGCCTGCATAAAAATTTCAAAATTTTTGTGTGGAAATGTTGTGTTAAAATACCAACATTTAATTACTTTTAGCCTTAGAAAAAAATTGTCTCCGGGAGGCGCGAAGTGACCTGCAGTCGCGAATGTTTTTGAAAAGGTTAACATTCATATTTAAAAAAAAATGAATTACACCGTCGTAGAAAAAGTGTCCGCTTTAAGAGGATATTTTTTGTCAATCCGTATATCTGAAATTGAACTCGATGCGAGCTTCGACAAAATAGAGGAAAAAAATCGCAAAATCGATCTTTTTATATGATTTTTTGAAAGGGTTAATAATAATATTTCTTTGAACATACTGCGGCATTTTAAAAGTTAAAGTACAAATTTAAGAATGTCACTTTTTCCGTATTCCCAACGGTTTCGCCGATGCGCTCTTCGAAAAAAAGGCCGAAATGAAAAGCCGCCCTCGTACTTTTGATTCTTCTGTCCTTTCCGTAAATGTGGTTTCGGACGCACCCTGTTTTTTTTTAATTATTATTTTGGTCGGAAACCGTTTTTAATTGCGTTTTTTAATTGATACCTCATCTAATTATCAAAAAAGGAAAATTCTGAGTGCATTAGGAACTGCCTTCCAAATTTTCAGACTTCTACGTACAGTAGATTTTCCTAGCGATTGCACACAGACAAGCATCTTTCTTTTATTTGTATATATATATATATATATATATATATATATATATATATATATATATATATATATATATATATATATATAGCTATTAAAAAAAAGTTGACATGTAAAAAGTCATTTATAAATCTGAAAAAACTGGCCGTGAATACAATGTTATCAGGGGTCGATCAAGGCAAAATTTAGGGCCTATTTAGGATCCTTTCACAAAAATTAATTTTATAAAACAGGGCCCTTCACAAAATTCCCCTTAATAAAATAGATCCCTTCACAAAATTCCATTCTATAATAACATACTCTTCATTAATTAATTTTATTTTCTGATTTAAAATGAATAATTTGCAAACAAAACAAATTCACCAGATAGGAAAATTTTTGCAGAAGGATTTTATAAAACAGATTCCTTCACAAAATTCCCCTTAATAAAATAGATCCCTTCACAAAATTCCATTCTATAATAACATACTCTTCATTAATTAATTTTATTTTCTGATTTAAAATGAATAATTTGCAAACAAAACAAATTCACCAGATAGGAAAATTTTTGCAGAAGGATTTTATTATTAATAAATACTTAGTTCGAATTTGAGTAACTGGATTTTCTCTTTCGTTACAAATAGGTATTTTTCACAAAAGTAACTTTTACTTTTCTCAAAATGGGCCCCTAGAAAAAAAAATCCTGTATTGACCCCTGCCCTATGGTTATTTACAAAATATTCTGTCTATAATGAAGCAGCCAATCAGGGTTGCAGGGCTGCGATTCACTACAAAAATGCTACAATTTTCAGCTACAGGATTACCATGGTAACTTTTTTAAGTTAAAAAGAGCATAAAAACAACTATTTATCTCAAATAGGCGGCTATTTTATTAGGGAGACCTTTTTAAATTTTTATACTAGCTTTTCCCAATAGATGTTGTAAAAAAAAAAAAAAAAAAAAAGAAAACGAAAACAAAGAAGAAATTAAATTAAAAATTGAAAAAATGATATTTGTGGAATTTAGACAGAATCTTCAGGTCCCAAATGCCTAATTACCACAAATAAAATGTGTGGTTTCATCATCATATTAGCCATAACATTTCTAAAGAATATGAGTTTGGGACTACCACACCAAAATAGAGAAATAAACTGTGAAAAAACCATAAAGTTAAAAAAATAAATAAAAACAATATTAAAAAGGAAAGAAACCTTACCCATAAAAAGGAGAAAAAAACTGTGAAATATAATAATAAAGTTCAAAACACAACAAGAGTTAAAAAGGATATAGGGAAAAGAAAACAACAGTTAACAGATAGAATAAATGATCCATACAGGAGTTAACACATAACACAGGCAATGAATTGCAGAAAATCATTACATGTTGCCAAAATAAGTTTTAAAAGATGACTGACCAAGGAATATTATTGTACAGCAAAGCCAAACACAAACCAATATAGAATCAGCTCCTTCTGCAGAAAATTTAAAATAGAACACCAAACATGTTTTCAAATGAATTAATAAGGTGCTGCCATCTATGAGAAAATTAATGAATATTCTATGATTTAATAAAAGCATTGGATTATTATTATTAGTTAAAGATTAAAACAAATACTGTCTAAAGAATGATAACTGATAGTTAATTAATAAATAAATATACTTAAATAATAAATAAAATTATGTTGATAAAATATTCAATTACATTTAAAAAAAAAGTAATGGATGTATTAATGAAAAATTCTATGTTAAAAATTCTATGTAAAATGGTGAAATTAATAATTATTGATTAATGCATCAGATAAATATTTGTACCAAGCAATGACATAGCCACAATTAAATAGCTTTGCCAGAAATGCAACATCACGTAAATTAATTTATAATCAAAATTAAATAAAAAATTATAAGAATTAAGTTGCAAAGGATTTAAAATTAATATTAATTAAATATTGAAATTAATTAGCTACATATAATGTTTCGACAAACAATGTTAAAAATTAAATACACATGATTTAAGTGGAGAGGGTAGAACATTTAATAAAAATTAATACATGTATTATATTAGCATTTAAGAAAGTATACATTGTATTAGAAGTTAATATGATATTGTCACAGTGGGCATTAATCTAAATACAATTAATCATAAACATTCCTAAATATTAATGAATATGAATACATTAAAATTAATTAATGAATATGTAAATATAACTACATTAATTTGCATATAAAAGTATCAAATCATAGTCCATTATAAAATGAGCAAACGTATGTGTAAATCAAAATGACCCCCCCCCCCTTTTTTTAATAAATAAATTAACTATGCGTATTTTCCAGACAACTCCGCCACTCCTCCGTAATCTAACATCTACCCGCCCATCCGTCCTATTATATATAAAAAAAAAATTTATAATTTTTTTTACGCATGTGTTAATTTGGTTTTTAAGATCATTTAAGTACTAATTATGTATTAACGAATATATGAATTTTTTTGGAAAACCATGTTGTAATGCATCACAGATTAGTTTGTTTAATATTGTTGTTAATTAGTTGAGAAGAACATAAACTCTTTATTTTATATATATGATTAAGGAGTATATTACGATGTACAGAATTATGAAGACAAGATTTAAAATTAGTACATGTATTAACTTTAAATTTAAATTCTTTACGTTTGTCATATAGATCAATTATTGTTTTATTTTCTTTAAGTGTAATTTTAAGATCTAAAAAGTTAATAGTATTGTTAGACAGGAGGTTTTCCGTTAACCATTTCAGGGGCAGTGGTATGTTTATGAAACCACTTAATTTTAATTCCCAAACGCCACAATGACACCAGAATTTTGCTAAAATCTTTTCCATTTAATATATATGTGAATTATTGCCTTTTTCTTATTTACAAATAAATTTTTATGTAAATTCCGGTGCCAGACACTTATTTCAACATTTTAGTACTGAAAGTAATTTGCCCCTGAAAGGGTTAATTCTAAATTAGTAGGATAATCTACTGGAAATGTAGAAATATTAGTATGATCAGTGGCAATTAAAATTATGTCATCAATATAACGATATAAATGTATATTACTGTTAGTAAAAGTACGTTCATAGTGATACAAGTATAGGTCAGAAAGTATACTAGATGTACATCCACCTTGTGGTATACCGACTTTCTGTAAATATTATGTGTTATCATGCATTATAAAATTATTATATATAATGAAATTTGTTAGAGTTTTAAAATACGCAATATCTATATGAATTGGTAAATTCAGTGTATGATGATATTTATTAAATTTAAATAATGCATTTATAATATTATGTAGATTTAATAAATCTATATTATTAAAAAGATCTTTGAAATCATGGCATTATATTGTTAACACATTTAAGATTTTTCAAAATATTGACGAGTTGATAGCTATTTTTTTATACAATGTGTATTATCAGTGGATGTTGTCAGTGTATAAATTTGATTGAGAATTTTTAATCGAAGTTTATTGGCTGTATTATTATATGTATTGCACCCAATAGTTACAGTCCTAAATTTAATTGGTTTTTTATGAAATTTGGGTATAAGAACTAAATAAGGATAATTAAAGTTAGTAGAGGAAATATTTAATGGTTTATAATAGTTATGAATTTTACGATTGTTTACAATTTCATTTCATTAGTTTTTTGAAAAGATTTATTAGTAGAAATACAGGATGTAAGTAGTCGGTGATAATAAGATTTACATATGATTGCATAATTATTAGGAGATTTGTCAATGTATATGATTACATAGTTTTTTTTGTAATTTAGTAATTTGCTGGAACAAATGTTTTGTGTTAATATTAACCAAATGCGATATATTATGTTTTAATTTTTCAATAACTAGTATTTTGCTTTGATTAAAATATTCAATAGGTTTACTATATGAGATTGAAATTTTCTAAATAAAAATATCTATATCGTATGTAAACTGTTTTCTAATAGAATTTACGTTAAATTAAGAAGGAAGTCTATATTTAGTACCGTAACCCATTAGTTTTTTCAGTTTCAAATCATTCACAATATTAAGATTTCCAGTGATTATATGTCCATGATCATTATTAATGTATTTTTTTAGAGCGGGGTCATTGCATTTACACGGAAAAGTACTTGCATCAGATGTATTTTTTGAAAATGCATTATAGTTAAAAATCTTTCTCCCGATTGTATTTGGATATTTAAAGGTTTTGAAATTTGAAGGTTATTAATAGGAAAATAACAGTTTTTATCATTAATTATAGAATTAATATTAGTTTTATTAAATATTTGATTTGAAAAAGTTATTATCATTTGAGTATTAGTGTTTTGATTTTTTTTTTTTTTTTGTAAATTAATGTTGAAAAGATTAGCTCTTGTCATAATAAGATCATAAAAAATATCAGAGAAATGATTAGAGTAAGATTTACTAAGAAATACATTTAAATATTGTACTATCTGTTTCTTTTTAATAGCAAATATGTATTTTCGAATTAAAAGCCAGTTGTAATTCTTAATATATTTATGATGAAGAGTATTGATTTGTTTAATAATATATATTTTCGAAACAACAATTGTAGCAGTACACGTTCCTCGCTTGTTTCGTGTTGTTTTAAGATTTAAATTATGATTTAAAGTAGTATAAATAGAAGAATAATCTATAGTATTATTTATAATTGAAAAGACTTTAACAGATCTGTTAAATATTTCACTATTAAGTCTATAAGGATAAATAGTGTTATAATATTTCATATATGATGACTCCATAAACAAACGTTCTGATTTATTTTTTATAATTTGTATAATTTCAATTGTAGTATTGATAAAGTTATGTTTATGAAAATGCTGTATTTCTGCTGTAGACTGTATATTTTTTGCTTTGTTTAGTAGTTAGAGGGGGCAGGGTTAGAGTCTGAACGATGTTGATTGATACGTTTATGTAATGGACCTGATGTTTCACCTACATATTTCAAACCACATAAGTTACATTTAATACAATAAATAACTTTAAAGGCTTTACAAAAATTTGATAAATTAGGATCTGATACAATTTGTTTCTGAGAAGCATATGGACAAGTCTTGCATCTAGTCCAGTACAATTTTATATGGCCAGAAGTTCACAGGGATTAAAATACCTGCAGATTTTATAACGCCACCCCTTTTTGCTTTTTGTTAGTTTTTAATCCAGATAAGAATTTTTCCAGCAACCTTCATCAGTGAAACGGGATGGCAGAGTGAGATGATTTTATTTACATTTCAAATTTTGACAGGAAGACTCTCAATTTTTGGTCTGCTTACATACTTTGACATATTTCTCTCCACTTTTTATTATTCTTAAAAATACATATATTCCCTAGCAGATATGTTGCTGAAAGCAGGGCCCGATTAACCTCTGAAACTAGGGGAAGCACAGTATCATTTTTGAGGCCCTTTTCATCCGGGAAAATACGTACATAGAAACTTCAAATAATTCTAGATATAATTCTTATTAGCGGAGCTTCGCCCTCTACGCTGGTCGGTTTATCCCAAACGGTCATTGAATTAAACGAACTTAGGATTGGGCGCCCCACTGTCTTCGGCTCCGGTCAACTTGGATTTAAATAAAAACAAAAATAAATAAAATTTCATTTAGAATCCTTCAGAAGCTACATCAACATTTTTTTTTAAAACTGTGATTGTTGATTTATTTTTTGTTCGGAGGGTGAAGCGTTTCTCTTCCACGAAAACTGACCCATCCTCCCGGCAACAAAATGGCTGCTTGTAAAATTCATCTGAAGGAAAAGCTGACATTTCAAAGAAAGAGAAAGTTTTTCTTCCCATTGGAAGTGGGAGAATGATGAATGGATTTCTCATTGTGTGGGTTTGAACCGCTCCCTGTTCTCTTTCGTTCAGACCCAGTCCACTCTCAAACTATAGAAGGGGAGAATCCTCCTGGTATTTCCCCTTCCTGCTTTCAAAAAACGCTGAAGCATGAGCACTGAGATCAATTTCATGCGAAAAATTTTATATGAAGACTTAAGAAATGCGCTTTTAAATTTAGATATATAGATGAGTGACTTAGCCGAGTTCACATATATTTCTTTAAACAGCATTTTGTATGTTGCCTGTATATTATACTTTATATAGAGTATATTTACAGTATATGTAGCTCTTGTGTGTTCAGTTACGCGGGTGGTTTTTATAACAAGCACATCAGGGTGCCATTTTTTAACAGCCTATTGATTACACTCAGATTTACCAGTTAGATAAGTTTCCTGAAGTAGTATGGATATTCTCTTACATTAGGCAAACTTTCCCTTCAAAATTTTTTTTTTTTTAATTTAATGGAAAATATTACAAATGTGAAATAAGGGCCTCATTGGACAGACATTATGGGACCCCACTTAAAACAGAGAAGCTTGTTTTAATGTGCTTTTTGGTAAGTCAGGCCCTGGCTTGAAATCATATCAAGAACATATTACATTCTATTCTGTCCTTTTCCACCCAT
This sequence comes from Maratus michaelseni, assembly GCA_963931845.1. Lineage (NCBI taxonomy): Eukaryota > Metazoa > Arthropoda > Arachnida > Araneae > Salticidae > Maratus > Maratus michaelseni. Next base: position 20,871,799 of record OZ007586.1, read on the forward strand.
TGGATGAAAGTTTAGCATTCATGTTATACTTACAGCCAAAGAGAAAGCAATACAATATTTCAGCAGTATTTGTTTTACTTTATAATTTTTATAGGGATTTTTAACTTTCATTTTAGTTTGAAAATGGGCGGTAAAATTTACTCTTTATCGATCAAATTCGGTCAAACACAGAAGACTCCTGTGGAGAACAAAATTGCATTCTGGGGTGTTTATTACGTCATCTTAATAAAATATTAATAAATAAACGTACACATATATATTTTCCTCCTTTTTTATGTTTTTAAAACTTTTGTGTAATTTCATCTTTTATGAATGCTTGTTACTTTCATCCTTATATAAGTATGAAACCTAGACCAAACAGGCACTAAAGCCATAGACCAGGAATACAGTACAGATCTTTATTTTTCCTCGATGAATAAACTACTCATTTTCATAGATTTTCCACTTAATTTCTTCAACTTAATGTAGCCATTTTGTTTCCTGTTTAGGAAAATATGAGAAAGATGAATAATTTTTGGTATTGTAAACAGCTCTTTTGAAATTTTGAAGCCCAATTTTCTAATTTATTATTTTTTTATGTTACTTAATGACCAACTACCAGATCATGAAGCATAACTTTTAGGGAGTGGACAAATATTTTTAATGTGTTTTTAAAATCTAAAATGTTTAGTTTTCTCAGTATACAAATAAAACTTGTATATGACTGTGACTTTTATTTTTTTCTATACAGTTCCGGAAGAACTATTACTCAGTGGGGAAAACAGTGATGTGATTATACAAGTTCAGCACAGAAGATTTAATTGCCGCAGGTGGATCCTTGAATTTTTGCTATGATGAGAGAAAAAGCCAGTCGTGTGGTAACAAGAAAAGATGCAAAATCGACCACATTTGAACAGTTCCTTCTTTACCTCTACAGTGGGAACAAGGACTATTTGAGTTGGGAAAAAGTCACAGATTGTTCCAATTAAAAATTGGATTGCATGTCTTTCAAGTAACCCAGTTGTAAGTAATGCTATGATAACAGCTCTTGTGGACAATTCCTTTTAATATCTGTGAATTGGTGTCTTGAGATAATTATTGTATAGTAAAAGCTGTTAAGGTAGTTTCAGTGGACAAAGTTGCTTTCCAAGACTGCAGGAAACCTCGCCCTTTGTAGAAAGTTTAGTCACTGAACCCCTAAAACAAAGTACTAGAGGTCTACACTTCCTTTTTTGTATGTGAAATTAAAAAATGTTATCCTCATACTGTACTTTTTTATTCATTTGTTTTAAACAACGCTGTACATGTAGAATATTTTACTCGGAATTAAAGATAAAACATTTAAATATTAATAATATAAAAGGTACATAAACATTACTATTTTTAGTGAAAATAATATTAAATATCCTGTCTTATTTAATGTGGTTCTTCAAAATATTTTTTCCAACGTTGCAATTGGTTATTCATTGGTGAAAATGTTGTTTCGTTGATATCCCAGGTCTTATGTAAAGTAAGATTAGCTATTATCTAACATGAAGATACTTAAAGGCGAAATTTTTATAGACCAATAACGAACCCAATATATACCCAATAATGAACTAGGTTTTATAAAAAAATAAATAAACACACACTATAAAGCAAAAATGTAATAAAGAAAATTGATTAACTATAATGATATCGATAACCGCCGCAGTCGTCCCAGCCTAAATTAAGTTTAATGCTGTATATTATTTTAATTCTTTACTATTTTGTATATTTTTCACACATCTGTTATTTTTTAAAAACATTTTTGTTAATATATAAATAATCCTGTAGAAAGTGATTAGGAAAAGAAAAGTGAACCATTTATATTTACATTCTTCTGAAACTTTTTTAACTTTAGCTACTTGTAAATATTTTTTTTTTTTTAGCTTTTTTCTTCAACTTGCAATTTTTTTTATACGATTTTTATTCAAAAGTTTCAAAATACTTTTTTTCATCTTTCAAACTTTTTTTAAATCTATGAGTGAATTTTTTAAGAAATATGAAAATTTTAAAGTATTGTGTTTTCTGTTTAACACTTTTTAAAAGTGTGTATGCTATAAAATTCGTTCTTTAAAAATAATAATAATAAAATCTTCTTCTGTAGCTAGAAGAGAGAAATTAGATTGTGTACATCTTCATTTGTGTAAACATTAAAGCTTTACATATAGCTATATTTAATATATATATATATATATTAATATAAACTACTAAAAAGTTTTTCGTGGAAAATAAACTGTGAAAGTGTTTTCCATTTTTTCACTGCTGAAAAAGAAAAGTTACGTAAAACAGTACAAATAAAGATATGGTAAAAACAAACCAAATTCATATACAACTATTCAATAGAAATGGTAAAAAAAGTTGCTAATACATGCCCAGTTTCGATTCTATACACATTTTCTATTTAAAAAATTTGCTAAATAAAAATGTCCCTACTTTCTGATATTGAAGTTTTTAATGATAAGTGTCTGTGCGAAGTGCACATGGATGACATTTCTCAAATCTGGAATCTAACAAGTTCTGAAACTTAGGACAGTCATACTTTTTGATATTGACGTAAGCGAAATACCCAATTCTGAGAGAAATTTCTTCTCATATATCATATGAATCATGACAACGTTTCGGTGCTTAGTTTTTGTGCAGTTGTACCTCAACATAACCAATTTCCTAAAAGGAAATGTGTGTTCGACTAGCATGTATTGCTGGTAGTGTTGCCAAGTCAAATGTCGCAAAAACAGGACAGAGATGCAAAGAAAGCGGGACAACGGCTTCTAAATCTGGACATAAATATACAATGAAAACGGTACCTGTCTATAACGGAATCTTTCAAAAGGAAAATATTCATGGTCCCTACAGAAGAAATACCATACAAATATACCTACTAAGACGGAAACCGGCCTAAAATGTATTTTCTCTCTGGTCACTTGAGATTGTCTCAAAAAGCTTTACTGTATTAAATAAACACAATAACCTTATACAGTAAAACCTATGACAGCGGAATCGTTAGGAACATAAACAAAATTCCGTTTTGAGAGGTTTTCAATTGAACAATTATAATTGTATGGCATTGCTTCCGTAGGGACTATGAAATTTTTACATTATAGACAGTCTTCCGTTTTAAACAGGTACCGTTTTCACAAGTTTTGTTGAACAAAGTACAGTAAAACCTGTAAAAATAAAATAACTAAGAAAGCGAAAAATTTTCCATCTTAGCAGGTAGATTTGTACGGTAATCATTTCGGCGGAATCATAACAAGTGGGTAAGTATGATCGAAGATCGCACAAAGGGTTTCGCTTCATATTTTTTTTTCAAAACACTTTATCAAATAAATTTCATTTAGCAACAAAAAAAATTCATGTTTTTTAGAAAGGCAAAATTTACCGCTCTATTTTTTCGTTTTTTTGATAATATCTGTCATGTGGACTAAATGAGATATTAAAAAAAAATAATTTCAAAATTAAACACGTTGTACACCTTTAACATGTTAAAATATTCGAAAAATTCCATAATCAGGTTTTTATCACGATTCAATACGTTTCTCAAACTCATATATTTACTATTCTCTATTATTCATATTGATACTCGCTTTGCATTATTCTCAAGCATTTGAGAAATCGTCCGATATGACGTCAGATTAATTTTCTTTTTAATTCTCTAATGACGTGATATTAATCTGCTTTCTGTACATACACATACTCATACTCCTTGTATTATTGAGAAATCTTTGAAATTTTCTGTTTTATTACCCATATGACGTCATAATCTTTTTTTTTTTTTTTCAACTGGCGAAACTTATTATTTCATTTTCATTTTTCACGTGGAAATCTTTCAATAGAAAATTAATTATTGTAGAAAGAATTTTATTGTGGATTTTTAATTGTTGGCAACTGCCTTAACGAAAAATGTTTAAATTTAAGTTTTATTACCCATATGACGCCATAATCTTTTTTTTTTTTTCAACTGGTGAAACTTTTTATTTCATTTTCATTTTTCACGTGGAAATCTTTCAATAGAAAATTAATTATTGTAGAAAAAATTTTATTGTGGATTTTTAATTGTTGGCAACTGCCTAAACGAAAAATGTTTAAATTTAATAGGAAAAGGCAGTTATAATTTTGGTTTTTTATCTCTATTTATTAAAATAATACGATTTTTTCAAATTTTAATATTTTGAGCTTCATAGCAGATATTCAGTTATATATACACAAAGTTTCAACTCTGTAAGTTACGAGGGGCAGTCCGAAAATAAGTTTCCCCTGGCGACTGTGGACAGAAGTGTGTATGAAAGACGAAAAATGTAATGAGTCAGAGACATTAAAGATAAAACATAACTTTATTTTTCCACATAACTACCAAGTACATTGAGACATTTGTCATACCGCTTTATAAGCTTCAAAAAGCCCTTCAGGAAAAAATCAGGGCTTTGCATACGGACGAAGCGTTGAATGGCTATGGGCGAAAAACGACACAGCAGGTGAACGCGAACGTGCAAGACACCGATTAGAGGTCGATCGCGATCAAGCAGATGGCGCTGTTGACTGCAACAGCGCCATGTCAAATGTCTCAATGTCTTTGTAATTATGTGGAAAAATAAAGTTATGCTTTATCTTTAATGTCTTTCATACACACCTCTGTCCACAGTCGCCAGGGGAAACCTATTTTCCGACTGCCCCTCGTATATAGGTTCTGAGAATGGCTCTGTGACGGACAGACAACGGAGCGTGAGTAATAGTGTTTCGTGAGATGAACGAAACCCTAAAAATGTTACATTATTGACAGGTTCTGTTTTCATAGATTTTACTGCATTAAGTTCCACTCGCTACAAACTAACGAATAACTTAACACTAAAAGAAATGAAAAAATCCCTGATGGCTCGGCCTACAGGCACAGGTAGATTTCGAAGACGCAGACCGTGAGACTCCTGTTTGTTGGGATTTGCGGAAGAAATGAGCTTTTTACCATGATGCGGTAGTTGAAACCACCCACTTCGAAACCTAACTTGTTTGCAGGCAGAGCCGGCAGGGATTTTTTTTTTTTTTTTGCTATAAGGGTTGGTCTTATAAAAAAACTTGTCAATATAAAAGTTTTAGATAATATTAAGAGGATTTATAATAAATTTAAGCGGATTTGATATCTTGTGAATTGACGAAGTTATGATTTTTTTTTCTTCTAACCCCCCCCCCTCCCCTTTGGGGCCATTTCTAATGATATCAAAAATCTCTCATGCATAAATTTTCGGCCCTTTTCCTTGAAGTAATAACTTTAAACGGATTCGATACGTATAAGAAATTATGGGGGGGTTTCTGTTTTCACAAAAAGCCCCCTCCCCCCATCCCTGATTCGATTTTGCCCATTAACGGACTTGACCCAGATTTTATGCCCCTTCATTTTATGTATGAGTTTGGAAGAGATTTGGGCAGAATTATTGCAGTTATCGTGTCCATAAAAAAGTGATATAGATAGATAGATAGATAGATAAAGTTTGAATTGGGTGTGGTTTTGGGTTCTGAGAGTCATAATCGGCGTAGATCTGCAAAAAATTTTCAAAAATTCCAACTTAATGGAGAATGTAGACGGTAGTATTTCTTACGAAATCTACCTAAGAAAATTTAAGCATCATGGAAAAGCGAACATTTGATATCCCGGCTGGGGCTCCGCGGGACGGGTTTTGGGGCGTCTGAAAATGGGTGATCTGGCAACACCAGAGCTCCTATAATACAGGCTGAATCATTCTCGCCATTTAATAACCAGGGACCAAAAACCAAGCTAAAACCGGTTATTCCTTCTTACCTGTTTTGATGGCTATAAAAGCGGCTTTTAGCGGTATAAATACAAATAAGTAGAGTTTCAGAATACTAGATTAAACTTAGCATATAAAATATTGCTTGACTAACTTTTTTGTAATGGAAATGTATAAGATTATGAATTTTTCGGAACAATGTTAGTTGAATAGTGATTATTTAATTAATATCGTTCGCATCCAGTTTCTTTTATAAAACGAAATTAAAAATATTTTGTTCAGTTTTGTTTTTTTTTCTTATTAGGTTATTGTGAGAAACAATTAATTTTTTTTAGATACACGTTTAAAAGATAAATCATTCGGCTTATTTGTCGATTTGGACGCACCTTGTTTTTAACACTTTCCAACAAAGTTGAGAAGGGTTTATATGAATTCTGTTTGTCTGTCTGACCGTGCTCTAACTCTCGTAAATGTACTCGGATTGACATGAAATTTCCATACATTATTGATTTTTACTCTAGAATGTTCAGTATTGAAAATGAAGTGTGTAGCATGAAAAGTTCATTTACAGGGACACACAAAATAATTCCATTACATTATGGTCTATGGAGGAACAATCGTTTGTGAAGCATTTTATGGACGTTACGATATTTCAAACAGAATGAAAGTAATATGCATTACTGAGGTGGACAACAGCATGCTTTCATCCGAGTATACAATGAGTAGCATTTATAGTTCCATTACAGGGACGTACAAAATAACTCCTTTACATTATGATCTACGGGGAAAATCGTTTACGGTGCATGTTCAACATGTTTTGATACTCGTATCATAATGGAATTTAAAAGGATCACTAAGGTTCAATACAACTTATTTTCTATAGATTATAGAGTGCATAGGATTTATTGTTCATGCGCACAATATAATTCAGTTAAAGGACTGACTAGGATCGATAACTGCTAGAAGTGCTCTTTCGGCTGTGGTATGCAATTTTATGTCATTTTTAGTGCATTACGTGTTCCTTACAAATTGTGTAGATCCTACACAGGGCTGCACGAAAGACTTTAAATAGGGACAGCCATTGCTGAAAATGGATTTTTACTGAATCATGTATTTTTTTAAATTGCATATTTAGATATCTCATTTCCTGGTATGAAAACATTAAATTTCTTAATACAACTCTGTTACAGTTGGAAAGTGTTTCATAATGGATGCCGGATGCATGATTTTTCTTTCTTGCTTGTATTATCATCAAAGCGTAATATTCTTCTCAAACGGGTTCTAGAATGCCCAAGACAGAAAAATTTCATTTTACTTAAAATATTTCTTTACATTTCTTAAATTAGGTTATTTAATACTATATGTTTGTAATAAGTCAAAATAAATGCCTAAACAATGCCTTTTAGGTAGATTTCGTAAGAAATACTACCTATTACATTCTCCCCTAAGTTGGAATTTCTGAAAAATATTTGCAGATCTACGCCGATCATGAATTCCAGAACCCAAAACTACCCCCAGTTCAAAAATTTATCTATCTATCTATCTATCTATCTATATTGCTTTTTTATGGACACGATAACTTCCATAATTCTGCACAAATCTCTTCCAAACGGATGCATAAAATCAAGGGGCATAAAATCTGGGTCAAGTTCGTTAATGGGCAAAATCGAACCAAGGGAGGGGGGAAATGGGGGTGGGCTTTTTGTGAAAACAGAAAAAACCCATAACTTCCTAATTATGATACGTATCAAATCCGTTTAAAGTTATTATTACTTCTAGGAAAAGGGCTGAAAATGTATGTATGACAGATTTTTGATATCATTAAAAATGGCCTCAAGGGGGGGGGGGGGATAGGGGTTTAAGAAGAAAGTAATTCATAACTTCCCCAATTCACAAGATATCAAATCCGCTTAAATTTATTATAAATATATTTTATATTATAAATCCTCTTAATATTATCTACAACTTTTATATTGACCATATATTATTGACCATATAATATTTCCATTTTCTTTCCTAAAATACGGTCACCTTACTGCATTATTTTATATCTTTTTCGAAACTTTTTCAAGTATACCTTCCATCTTGCATGTTGAAAATCAGTACTATAATGCGTGATAAATGAACGCAGCACCGCAACAACTCCATTTGACGCTTGGTGCGAAACCCCTTGTTTAGTTTTTCTACCGATCTTAGATACATGAGTAGGGATTAGTAACGGCGCCAATTAAACTTATCAACGTCTATTCTAACTGATGGCGGCTGGTGCGGGGGCACCACCCGCACCCCCCCCCCTTGTTGCAGCCCTGAATTAATGTTATGAAAAAAAGTGAAATATACGAGTTAAAATTTTCCCAAATGAGTGAAAAAAGTGCAAGGAATTGAAACCAGAACCTCTAGCTTAAACAGCCAACACTCTACCAACAGAGCTCTACCTGTACGACTCTGGTCGACACGCAAAAAATTTCAACTCGTAAGATTTCTTTGCCAATAAGTATAATTTTTATTTATTTGTTACGGCCTATTATCTACAAAAGGGATATAGGCCGAGGGATGGGGGAGGGGGATCCCTCCGTGGGAGTCTTTCTAAGGAAATCTAACCCATACTTACGCAAGCTAAGCAAGGTTTGAAAAGAAAAAGTCACAGAAAACTCCAAACGGTTAGGCCGACGAGCGCGACATGTGCTTAGAACCTTCCGTCTACTAACTTATAGAGAACCGCTCAGCCACAGGTGGGGCCAGTATGATTGGGGCCAGAGATAATAAAGTGTAAATACGTATCCATCATTTGTTAGAGTTCTTTTAACTTGAAGTTTATTCCGTTGTTTATTCCGTATTCATCCGTATTAAAATAATTCTTCGATTTAAAATGTGTATTTATCATACATTTCTCTATAAAACTAGCAGTTTTCATATTTCTATATGCAATAGTTTTTTTTAATATAAGTCGAGAAAGAGCCCCGGTCAAAATGAATTGAATTGTGGCGTTAGTTACTTTTTTTTTTTTTTAAGAATAGAGAGAAACAAAAACATATTTTGAACGGGAAAAAGCATCTTGTTTGCATGTATTTGATTTAATTTAATAAATGCATTTTCTGGTTTGAATTATGTTTATTTAACTTAGAAAAAATCGGAGGATTAGCAGCTATGCAAATGTGTCGTACAAAAGTACGCTATTAAACATAGTTAATATACGCGTAGTTACAGATCATACGAGGGCTGTTCAATAAAGAACGACATAACACCTTGGAGGAAAAGCGTACATTTGTTTTCACAATGCTTATTCTCTTTTTGGTGTTTCTGATGAAAAACTATTTTATTAAATAGAAAGAACAATATTTAGGTCTTAAATAATGCCATAAAATGAAAATGAATGCTATTGTAATTGAGAAATGTGTCGCATAATCATAAAGAATGAAATATTTTTATAAATGAAATATCATGCGTTGCATTATCAAAAATAATGTTTACATATATTTCAATATTCATCTTAACTTCAATGAAATGAAATTAATTTCTTAAACTAATGTTTTCTATTTTTTATAAGAGTCTCTCTATTCTAAAAAAAAAAAGTAACTAAATTAACTAGCTGCTGCCATGGTTGAATGTTTTGCAACCGGGGTTCCTATACGCTTGTTATGGTAGTTTTCCACGGAGAACTAAAATATCAATAAGAAATGGAAAATAGTATAAAAATTTAAATTTACAATTTGTGGAAAATCCCTTATCATTCAGCTACATTTAGAGAGCAACTAAAAATCAGCTCACCCCATCGCCGATAGCTTTCTGAATTTTCACGATATTTGACTCGCTTTTTCATATGAGTTGTTCTATATATAGCTGAATCATGAAAACAGATCTTTTTTATCGTTCGCGCATGCGCAGATAAAAAATATTTTCTACACCTACTCATATCTCATCAAATGTTTAATATATTTATATTTCAATTGCACTATATTGTTTCTTTTACATTTTGTCAAAATTTCTGAAAGTGACGTTACATTTGGTCGAAAACCCTGCATGATAGAAACAAAAAACATGCAAGAATTTTTTTAACTTAAAAAAAAAATCGCTATATCTCCATGAATATACGTACACAAATGAAAAGTGAAACACATATTGTACAATATTCACATATTCGTGTGCTCTAGCTATAGATCCTTTCATGCATTTTATTTTACAGGGTGATCCCAAATATTATTTTTCTTCGATTTTTTATTGCCCCCCCCCCTCCCTAATTATCCTCCTGATCAAAAACGTCATTGATAAATATGAGGTTAAACTTAATCTTTATAATCCTGAAGTTCCAGAAGAATCCGACAAGTATGTCTTTAAATATTCGACAAAATGTCTAAAATTGAAAGTGTCCGGTGACGAATGGCCATATAGTGTATATGCCATATTCTTTGCGACAGTTTTACTCTACTGTATAGCCCTGACTCTTGATTAAAACTCTGGATCGAAATTTCCATAATAGTCGATTTTTTTCTTAGTACAATCATATCAATTTTCTCCCACACCTCTTGGAAATTTTCCAAAGTCTTTTCAATGTTGTGGATAGCGCTTTCTAATGCTCGCTTTAACAAACCCATAGGTGGTGAGAAATAAAAATGTATCATAAAACTGGATGAAACATGGCTTTATTTAAGTGAGTGTATCAAAAGAAGAGCAATTTTTATCAATTAATAGAAAAAAAATGGGTTTGTGAATGTTAGGGCTGGAATATTTATCAATATATCTGTCAAATATTGATATTTTTTAAATATCGCAATAACAATATTTAAACCCTGACTCAGCCGATATATCCCAATAACAATAATATTCATGTTTTGTTTTACGATCACCGCGAAATCGAGCCCCGAAAAACAGCGACAAATATTCCGTACCAATATGTCCTTCAATCCTTTTTTCATTTGATCCATCTATTTATTCACTTTCCTGCTTCATCAAAAACGGAAAATTACCTCCGCTGATTATCTATCTATCATATATCAAAGTAAGGAATATTCCAATATATCCCAATACATCCAGTCTTTAAAAACCACACAAATTCTACTGTTCGTTACAGATAAATACTGAATAACACTTTCGCTACTGAATAACAATAATAGTTCGGTCCTCGTTTGGCTGCTGTGATTGGTCCAGACTTATTCCGATAACTCTGAGCTTTTGATATGTCATGACGAAAAATATGAGCGTTGATTATTGTGTAGTATTGATAATGCTTTTATTTATAGAGTGCGGTTTCTTGGATTCGGAAGTAATTTATATCTGAGCTTAAAATGAGTGTATCGAATTGGATAGATTCGGTCTTTTTTGGTTGCCCCGTTCATAAAAAAGGTACTTTAAATACATTGAAAATTTTTACACTGAATTTCACTAGATTATCGAAATTTAACTTATTGCTTATTCTAGTGGATTTTATTAGTAAATTAAATTTCTGAACGGATGTCTATCAGTTATTCAGCAAAGAATACTTTTTTTTTTCAATGAGAGGTACATTAAATAATTTAAACAATGCTAGATAATAATTAACGCAAAAAAATGAAACAAAAATTACATGGTTTCCATGATTAAATTTTGTAGTAAATCGTAAGTTTCTCAAAATATGCGATATTTTTTTTTATTTCTTAAATTCATATTTTTATTCATCCAAGGTAATCCTTTGCTAAATTAAAAATAAGAAACGATAATGATAATTGATAAAATGAAGTTTTTCAGGATGGACTGATTTCTTTATGCCAAGATTAAACGAAGGATATATGACGAAAGGATCGTGATGTATGGGTGGTTTGGCCCGGACCCATTTCGTGTACAGAATAAACGAAATCAGACTCAGCTCCCCCCCCCCCCCCAAACTGTAAAACCAAGTAAAACAAAGTTTGGTATTATTAAACAAATAATTAAATTCTATGAAACGAAAATTCTATACATTTTTATGTGGACAACTTTGAATTTCATTTTATTAATTGTGCTTTTTAATCATATATTAATCATATCATAGTGGTGAAAATGAAACTTAAAAAAAAGTATATATTATTAGAAAAAAATGAGAAGAATAGGAGATATACTATCTTTAAAGAAAAGCTTTATGAAAGTAATGGTAATGCAAATAGTTATTAAACAATTAGCTTATTTCCTTTTAAATATTTTGTTTTAAAAAGCGTAGAAAAAAAATTATGTTCTATGAGCAAATATATATAAAAATTTTAATTCGTTGCATTCAACTAGGTTTTGTGTTTAAATTGTTGATACCATATCATTTATCTTAAAATAGCAAATGATCTTGCTCTCCCCCCCCCTCCCCTTTAAATTAGTATCGCGATATATCAGCAATATCAATATTAACTTGTTGATATATTGCGATATTGAATTTCTGATATCGTCCAGCCCTAGTGAATGTACAGAAAAATTTCCAAAAAGATCCATGATTGCTACTGAATGTTGTTATAAAATTAAATTAAAGGTAAAAAATGTAATAAAGCATTTAGCCGTAAAAGCAATAAAGCTTTATTATCAGTAAAATATTTTAGAACCCATTTTTGAAGAAGAAATTCCAGCTTTATATGAAAAAGACATTACTTGAGCTTCATATTAACAAAGTCCTCCCACCCATGCTTCCATAACTCAACTAACGCATATTTAGCAAAGAAAGAATCGCAAACGGAAATAAATTGTGTCTCCCAATTGAAGAAATACATGTAAAAACACCTGACGCACCCCCCCCCCCCCTCCTCAATGTCCCTTTTCTGCATTTGGCTTGTTTAAATGAATCACGAACATTGAAAAGACTTTGGAAGATTTTTCAAGAGGTGTGGGAGAAAATTCATATGATTGTAGTAAGAAAAAATCGATTAGGATAGACATTTCGATCCAGAGTTATAATCTAGAGTCAGGGCTATACAGTAGAGTAAAATGGTCGCAAAGAATATGGCCTATATGTTCAAAAATTAATTATAAAAATCATTTCCATAAAGTGTGAACGGCCTTCTCTATTATTCCTTTACCTATCAGTATAATTGAATTAAAATAAGGAAAAGAGAATAAGGAATATGCGTCAGTTCAGTTATGGAAGCGTGGGTGGGAGGACATTGTTAATATGAAGCTCAATGATAATATGAAGACAATTAATGTCTTTTCATATAAAGCTAGAATTTCTTCTTCAAAAATGGGTTCTAAAATATTTTACTGATAATAAAGCTTTTACGGCTAAATGCTTTATAGCATTTTTTACCTTTAATAAGGAAAATAATGAATAAGAAAATAAAGAAGAGATAATAGATAAAAAATCATTTTTTTAAAATAAAGCAAAAAATATATGAAATATTGTTACCGTTTGAATCAGCGACTGTGTCGTAGTGAGCACCAACAAGTACTATTTCATCATCTAAATGACCTCTTTGAGCGCCGGGAATAACACCCACTAAATTCACTCCTTCTTTGACTTCTTCAGTTCCATTCTAGAAAAACACAAATATATTATTAACTTAAATCAGAACTCGACACATATTTTCTAAAATTACAACACTTTTAATCTTCTCATCAACAACTTAATGATATATCATTTTTATCTTATTCTGTGGTTCACAGTGTATAATGAAAATGTATAATATGCGAAGTGCGAACAGGTTCTACGAGTAAAAGTTCAAGTAAGTTTATTCATTCATTGAGCAATAGTAATATAATAATGTATCCATGAATGGACACTAACATTGCCACCTAGAGCTATCTAGGTGGCAATGACACTAAACGCTCGATATAACGACTGTAGATTACAGCGACTTTTTCATTATAAAGACCTATTCAAAAAGTCCTAAATATTTACCTTAAAAACTGTACTATGCAGCCATATAATCTATGAAGGATTGCGGCCTGCTGTGACCAAAAACTGATCATACTCTTGATAATAAATACGAATTTTTGTTTTTGTGTCAATAACTTTTAAAACATCTGAAGTGACTAACACTGGGGTTCAAAATTTGCAGCTAACTGTTCAGTCATTCGACCGTTTTTGAAAAAACGATTGCATAATCGTAACTTAACTGTATTCGGACCATAATATGGACAATAATATGGTCAGAATACAGTTAAATTACGGCTGGAGACGGACCTCCGCTACTCGCGGAAAAGGCGGAATCGCGTCCTCTTTAAAGACTGATACTGTTGGGAAGGGGGTAGTCCCGATCACACCGGGAGAAATAAAACAAAAGCTAAGTTAAATACATCGACGATCGGGTTCGGGAGGGCTGGGGCGTTTAATACATCGGACTAGTGATGGTTATAATGAATGATTTTTTCATTCGAATGAATCATTTGGGCAGTTGCCAACCTTCATATTTTTTAATCAAATACCACCAGAAATATTTTTAAAAATAAACAAGAACGAAAAATCATGCGTGAAGCATAGATTATGTAGCACTTTCCAACGCTTCTAAACTAATTTTACAAATCATTACCGTTTAATAAGCTGAAAGATGACATCTAAGTAAACAATTTGGAAAACGCATAACATATTTAAAAACATAATTTCAGGAATTTTCAATATATACAATATTCGGAAAAATATCCGAATACTTTTATGTAGCCCTGTATATGATCTATAGATTTGTATATATACATAGGATGCTAAATTTTAGTTTAGTTAGGAAACGCGTAGCACCGTTTAAATTCTCCTTCTGGAGTTTCTGTCAATAAACGGAAATGTGTTCGCGAAGTTTTGTGCTTCCCTGTATAGGATCTACAGAATTTATACACACCACGTAATAGACAAAAAGCTAGTTAAGATTAAAATCGCGTTTAGTAACTTAAAACGCACTTCCAGGAATTATTGTTAACAGACAGTAGAGAATTCTTTTGTGTGTCCCTGTAAATGAACGATGACTGCTATACACACACTATTCTGTAGTAAGCCTCTTGTAATGCACCTTAGTAATATATATATAAACTTCAATGCGTTTAAAATAGTGGAACATTATTTAAATAAGCCGCAGACGATTTTTCTCCATAGACGTAATGTAACGGAATTATTTTGACTGTCCCTGTAAAGTAACTCTAAGTGCTATACACCTACTATTCCATATTAAACTTCTTCTAATGCACCTTAGTGATATATATAAATTTCAATGCGTTTAAAATAGTGAAACATTATTTAAATAAACCGCAAATGATTTTTCCCCATAGACCGCAATGTAACGGAATTCTTTTGAGTGTCCCTGTAAGAAAACTATAAGTGCTGCACACTTCAGTTGAAATAGGGAACGTGCCATAGATAACGACAATAACATATAAAAATTGCAGAGCAATCCGAGCATATTTACGGGAGTTAGAGCACGGACAGACGGCCAGACGGCCAGACGGCCATCCGGCCAGACAAACCGAAGTCATAAGCACTTTTCAACTAGGTTGGAAAGTGCTAAAAACAAGCAAAAGCATAGTTGCCACCTTCGTATTTTTTTTTAATCAACTACATCTAGAAATTTTGTGAAAAAAAAAAGAAAGAAGTTTCATATTTTTGTGTGGCTTATAATTTAATTCTAATTAAAATTAAAATTTAAAAAAACCTTTTTTTTTTACAACATTTTTGGCAGTAATTGAAAAGAAAAACAAGAACGAAAAATCCTGCCTTAAGCATAGATTATGAAACGCTTTCCAACTCATCCGGAATACTTCAACAAAACTTCACAGTTTAATAAGGTGAAAAAGAGGAAGGATATCTACACTGTTAAAAATTTGCAGCAAACTGTCCAGTCATTTGACAGTTTTTATAGAAAATGGCTACACAACCGTAATTTAACGCTATTGGCTATTCTGACCATATTATTACCCATATTATGGTCAGAATAGAGTTAAATAGAGGTTAAGTAACCGTTTTCTATAAAAACAGATCGAATGACTGGACAGTTTGCTGCAATTTTTTAACAGTGTACATTGTTAAAAATTTGCAGCAAACTGTCCAGTCATTTGACCCTTTTTTATAGAAAACTGGCGCCTAACCGTAATTTAACTCTGTTCTTACAATAATAATATAATAGAAATAGAATAGAGTCGGAATAGAGTTAAATTACGGTTTTGTGACCGTTTTCTCTAAAAACGGCCAAATGACTAGACAGTTTGCTGCAAATTTTTAACAATGTAAGTAAACAATTTGGAAAACGCATAACACATTTGAAAACCCAATTTCAGATGTTACCATCAATAGTCGAAAAATTATCCGAATTCCTTTGTGCGTCCTTGTATAGGATCTATAGATGTATGTACGGTAAAATTTAGTTCAGTTAGTAAAGTCATAACACAGTTGTAAATTCCCCAACAGCAATTTCCGTCAATAAACGGAAATGTACTCGAGATATTTTGTATATCATCTATAGAAATTATACACACCAAGTAATACGGAAAATATGAGTTACATTTAAACACGCGTACTATACCACAAATGAAAACGCACTTCAGGCAATTATTCTTCATAGACAGTACTCCCACCGAATTCTTTTGTGTGTCCGTGTAAGCGAACGATGAAAGCTACATAAATCCTGTTCTATAGTAAGCCTCTTGTGGGATACCACAGTAATATATATATGAATTTAAATATGTTTGAAATAGTGTAACGTCTTTAAAATTCCCTGGAAAATATTTTTTTCTGATAGACCATAATGTAGCGAAATTATTTTGAGTGTCTCTGTAAATGAACTATAAACGCCACATACTTCATTTTCAATACCGAACATGCCATAGTGAACCTCCGTAACATCATAACTAATATATAATCATAATCTTTCATAATATATAATCTAATCATCATAACTTTTTAATAACTATCAATTGCATGGCAATCCGAGTATATTTACGCGAATTACATCACAGACAGACAAACTAAATTCATAGACACTTTTCTACTATGGTGGAAAGTGTTAAAAAGGTTGCTTTTGCGCATGTCCGAATGATACATTCGAATATCAAAATCATTCATTCTAGCTATTACTACATCGGACGACCGCGGCTTCGAGCTCACTCCCCGTCAGTAATATTCGATTACATCATCGCAATATTTATCACCTATACTCTGTCCCATGGTGATTTTCCCTATAGAATCGGTCGCCAAATGGTTTAAAAATGGATTCAATACCTAATCATCGGCCAATTTGTACGAAAATCTATATTTATAACTTATTCACCAAGTGGGAGCTCAATCGAAAGTGCCGTTGAGTTATCGTGTTCGCTCCACAGGCACGCATACAAATGTTGATTACAATCTACTTTCTTTGTTCGGGAAAAAAAAAAAAAAAAAAAAAAATATATATATATATATATATATATATATTGCCATACACTTGGCAGAAAATGTGTTTTCGTGCTTCTTAAAGGTGAGTGATGAAAATGGCATATTTGAATGTATTTGAGGACATGAGTTTCAAAACTCGCCTTATCCAGAAAATCAAATTTTGGGAAATCGTGTAAAACCTCTAATGCTGGTCCATTGGTTTTCATTGTAAACCAAGATTTTACATTGCCAGAAATACATGCTAAAAACTAGTTTTTTTTTTTTTTTTTTTTTTTTTTTTTTTAAGGATTGTAGTGTTTTTTCGGTGCAGATTTACCAATAGAATAGATTGATAGAGAAAACACGTTTTCTTTTTTTAAATTTTGGATAAGGCGAGTTTTGAAACTCATGTCCTCATTTCAAATGTTTTTTTTTTTTTCAACAAACTTTTAGTAGTCTATAATCTTTAAAATGCTCCATGTGTTTTAATTTTTGTTTAAAATTATCAATATCTCTAAGGAACCATCTTGATACAGACTCCAACAAATCTGTGCATCCGTATTGGAATCCTTGTTTATCAAGGTTCTGAAATTAGTAACGACGAGAAAAAAATTTATAATTCAGTTTTGTGCCAATTTTTTTTTAATAACTATCTGTCGAATTAAAAAATAGATGCCCATTTTTTTAATACAATTCTTTTAAGTAATAAAACGAAAAATTTGAGAAAATATTTTCATAATTGGAACGCATGGAGCATTTCAAAATATTTTTATAAAACTAACAAACACCTTAAAATTTTTAATTTTCGGTAAATTTAATTTTTTTTCAAACATTTAATGAATTTATAATATAAAACTCTACTTTGAAGAATTTCTTGTTGGAATGACTTAAATAATGAAAAACAAGATTTTAAAGAAAGATTTGAAAGATTTTTAAAAAAAGAAAATATTTAAAAAAAAACCTTGAAGGGCGATGGGATATTTTTTATACCACTTAATTTTAACCAAGAATCATACCAGAATTTTTGAACAAAATTTTATTTTTATAACTTGGGGGGGGGGGGGGGATAGAGAGCTGTAAAAATTCATTTCCTTATTTTGAAATAAAAATTTTCGAAAATTCTAGTATGAATTCAACTTTACTGAAACACAATGACTTGCCCTTCAAAGGGTTAAAGAGGACGAAGCGATTTGAAGATAATTAGCATTTACCCTTCGAAACTTTATCCCAAATTGTGGTTTTCAAGTGTTCATATCTTGATATTCACAACCACCGTTAGTAAAATACAAGTTTTCAATTCTCCTGACATGTGCCACCGCTTTAAAAGTAAATCAGCCTAGATTCTAATATATATTCCTTCAAAGTTCAGGGTTTCTCGAGATACTTCCTTATATTTTCCTCGAAAGACACATTTTTCTTATTTTCCATTGTAAAAAAATAAATAAAATAAAATAAAAAAATTTCTCACAGTATATAGACTGAAACTTCAGCCTTGAAATTCAGTTTTCCATTCTTGTCACGGAATGTCACATGAAAACAATAGCCGTTATCTTAATGCTATTCGAGACCGTGAATGTATAAAATGTTTTTAACTGACATAATTATTCCCGGCAGGATTCTTCCTGGCTTTCGACTAACTTTAGCTATTTGGCTAATCATCAAACACAAAATATAGCCAAATGAAAACAAGTTGAAAATTGTACGTCAAACGTAACAAATGTGGTGCGTTCGTACTATAACTAGTTTTATAAATATTAAGATCTTGGTGCAACAGCTGTTGCATACATATGCAAAAATGAATGAATACCAAATTTATTTTATGTGCAGATTTTCATAGTATAGATATTCATTTTATTTTATGAAATTAAGTTTCAATCCACTTTTCCAAACAATTCATGACAATTCTGTTCCATTCAAATGATACTATGCGCAAATATCCAATACAAAATCATCCTTATTATTTCAGTGAAAAAATGAATTCTATCGTCAGTTATTAGGATAGGATTCATTTCCTTAATAAAATAAGTACATATTAAGTTGGCAACATTGTATATTTTGTTGACATTGACTGAAAATTCCAATGGAAAACTTAAGCCTAGCTTTGAAACTTTGAGAATTTGAAATCCACATTGAGACTCTTTCTCCATTTTATCTGTTTCTCCAAAAAACTGTCGGTAGATCATAGGATTGCTATATTGAAACAATTTTAGTATACAAATTCGGTTTTTAAATTCAGTAATACGGAAATAATAAGACTCCGTCTTAAATAAAACGTAATCACCGTGGCAACCTAGAATCATTACCTATCATGGTATATCATTGAATTAATTACGCATGCTAGTATTTAATAAAATGTAGCTCCGACGACATGTAGCTCCTTAGTTCATCAATGAAGGTCTTTTCCTTTGCAACAATCGCTTTTGGAGGTTCCTGTTCTTCATGATCGCTGTCGGGTTCTACTGCTGGCCCGCTCTTCGTTTCCAAAACGTCAGCTACAATTTCAGTTATGGTTACATTCAGATAATTTGTTAGGTCAGACAATCTTTATAAGGAAAGAGCTGTCATCTGCAATGTTGTTCAACTTACAGTCATAGCGTTTTTGGAGATAACCATGACAAAGATATTCATCCGAGTTTGCCTCTTAAAAGAGACATCATAAACGGAGTGGTTGAAAAAAGGGAGATGCAATAAGCGGAGTACACTGTGTGTAAAAGCGTATGGGAATGGTCCGGACCTTTGAAACATGATGTAATAATCTAAGTGTCTTACTGATGAATTTATGCAGAGTACAGTTCAGTTCTATCTTTTTTATTCATTCGACTTGAATGATAAACTTAAATAAGAAGAGTATTTACATGTACATCTAGCGTTTGCTGGGAACTTCTTTAATATCACATGTTGTCGAAATATTTAACTCGCAAAAGCTACGAAGATTAACCATTCTCCGTCAGTTTCCTCCTGCCTCTCTTTGAAAGGAGCTTGGTACATCTAGATATACCTACCCAGTGCATTAAACTAGAAAGAAATATGCATACAGTTACAGGTAAAAAAAAGAGTGCCTTTACGTCCGAAACAGAGACAAAAACTGGTTCAGAATGACATCACTTCCGAACACACCCCATTACAAAATTTCTAGGGACAAAGTTTGTCCAGACTTCCACCACTTACTAACGAAAGTTGACTGTATACACTCTTCCGGATTCATTCAAGTAGATTTCACCCAATAAATATATAAATCCATCTAATGTTCTTGATCATATTACTTCGTTATCGCAGTTAAATGATTACGTTTATTTAAACAAAAACATTTTTGGTCTCCCTTACCCGATTCTAATGAGTGACTTGAAGTGTGAAAATGTTCACAGACGTTCGCTGTTCAAAATCCTCATTAGACAGTTTCGAACAATGCGTTGTTGGATATAAATAACAATAACTTGTTTCTAAAGATTCAAACTAATTAAGCTTTGAAAGCTTTTATCGCTGAATTGCCCGTTAAGGCTGAATGAACGCGTGATACCCTTGTTTCATAATGTTAAGCTATGTCCTTAAAATTTTCGGCAAAATTTTTTAATGACGTTCACCTTTTTAATATATTTTAATCCTTTATGCCCCAAATTGTAAATCCAGAAATTTCTCCACTATAATAATTGACTTCCTAAATGTCTGAAGATATATTAGAAAATTTGTATAATAATAATATGAAGGGTTTTTTTTTATTTATTAAAACTGATTAAATAAATCGGCAGTTATAGCTCTTTTTGTAAAATATTTACAAAATACAATTTACAAAAAATACTGTTATAGAAATCTAGCAATTCCCATAAAAGCAATGTAAATAAATGTATTGTGATCTTATCTCTATAATGGAAAGTTTTTTGCATTTGCAAATTTTTCATGTAACAATTTTTAACCTGTATATAAATGGTTAGAAAAATAACCATTTAAAAAATATTTAGCTTTGACTCTTCGTTCTGCTTTCTAAGAGCAAAGTAATTTGTATGAAAAGTAAAATGTACTTTTATTCAAAAAAGGATTAAATACAATTTATATTTAATTTTCTTTAATGATGCTTAAAAGTGCCGTCGGAGAAAAAAAGAGTTAAATGTGTATAACTTTTTATTTTAGATTATATATCTAAAACAATACATATATATATATATATATATATATATATATATATATATACCGTAATTTCCGGCGTATAATCCGCGGGTCAAACAATCATGTTTCGACCCAGAAATTTTCTTTTATAAAATGTAACTTACAAAAATTTGTAAAATAAAAAAGATAGTTTTGGTGAAAACGCGTGTAAGGTTTTATATATAATGTAATAATTACTATTAAAGTATTATTTATATACAATCTTCCAAGGCCATAAATGATACTTTACATCTTTCAAGTGATTTTTGATGGTCAAACGATTTTTTGATTTATGGTCACTTGTAGTCCCTATTTACGAAGTTTTTGACCTATCTTCACCCCTTCTGTACCAGAATATAAAGTTCTTAAAGACAATATAGGTAAGATTACCGCGTACATCCGAGATTGATCCGGTTCATTATTGCATCTGGGTCTGAGGCGATCCTATGTATTGCGGTTCTTTCGTTACTTTTTTAATTCATTATACTCAAAACAGGTTTGAAATCTTCATCTATATCTATACTAATATATAAAATTGGAGTGTGTGCCTGTGATTTTCAGAAAAACACCTAATTTAATTCGACTATTTAGACGACGTATAGTAAAAAAGAACATAATTTTTTTGGCGGTTTGTCCGGAATAAACACTAAACTTATCTGGGGCAGATAGAGAATGTTTCTGCCTGCATTCAGCAGTGTGTCACATTCCGATATCTAAAATAGTTTTTTGAGAAAACAAGGAAAAACCGGAAGAATCAATCGATCAACTCATCTTCCAGTGCTCAAAAACTTGAGAATTAATGGATTCATTTTAAAGAATCTTATGGCGATTGATGGGTTTCATTAACATTTCTAAATGATAATAATTACATACTTAGCTTATGACATACATTTTTGCCCCCAAAAAAAACTCTTATAAATTACAAATGCAACACAACAAGTTGCTACGAAACTAGTTAAAAATAAAAGCAGCCCGGAATACGGCAATATCACTTGTTGATTTCCTAAAATGTGAACGTTTCTTAATACGGCAAAAACAGAAGGTAACATCGTCTAAAGAAAAAAAACTTCAATACTTGAGCTATCGTAACTGAACAAAAATATGCAATAGACATACAACCAAATCATAGAGATCAACTGTTAGCACTTCCTCTAATATCAGGGGCAGAGTCAATTTTCGACCGCGCACAGCCTAGACTAGATAATTTCATAACTTGCCTATTTTTCGACTCTGAAGAAATTGTTTCACATACATATTCAATATCATAGAAAAATAAAATTAAAGAAAAAAGTCGATTTTTTTTACCCCAACATGGTTATACCCCCCCCACCCCCCCCCCCTGTTTCTCGTGAGAAACTGTTCTTTTTAAATGTTTGGTGTTAATTTTCGAAAAGATCTTTAATAATGTTTCGTATCATATCTGTTCTTTTTTTTACTCGTTAGATTAAATATTCTTCAGAGATATCATGTTTCCGAACCTTAAAACTTATATGGATGATTTATACTAACAGGTGTTTCGGTTAATGGTGTAGATTTTGTCGCAAAATTTTAACGTTTATTTCCATAACAAAATAAATTGCCTTAATAATCAAAGTATTGTCCATTGTTAGCTACTTTTTTCCATCTTTCTCGCAAAAGATGGATTCCGCATCGATAAAACAACTCATCTTTTGAAGCAATTCATGAAACCACCCAATTTATGACTTCTTTAAAAGAATTGAAGTGCTGTTCTGACATTTCATGCTGCATCGATCGAAATAAGTGGTAGTCCGAAGGGGCTAAGTCTGGTGAATACAGCGGGTTGGGTACGATGCCCCCATTTAACGTTTTCCAAATAGTTTTTATACATTTAACAACATGGGACCGAGGTTTGTCATGTTGAAAAATCACTTTATCGTATATTTGGGCGTATTCTGGTCGTTTTTCCTTCAACGCACAATTCAATTTTATCAGTTGTTGTCGTCAATGTTCGCCAGCAATTGTTTGACCAGGTTCTTCATCCAATAATGCTTGCAAATCTGCATCTTCAAACTCTCTCGGCTGTGCTGAAACCTCTTTGTTTTAGTGTTTAAACCATCGTTCACAAGTTTTTTGGGTTAGAGCATGTTTACCATAAGCTCGATAACTTTCAATAGCCGTTTTCTTCAAATGAAAAAAGTCCCCTCAAAACGTCTTTTTCTGGTAAAAAACACGACATATTCAAAGCTATATGAAAAACTATATTTTTTGCACAATGACAATTAATAACGAACTGGCTTTTCATGGTGTATGTTTACTCTCCTAAACGTCATAGACTTCATTAGTCTATACCAATAAATGTATCAATAACACCATCTCTTAGCAAAATCGACATTATTAACCGAAACACCCATTATTTTAATTTTCTCATTTATACCGAAATTTAGGATAAAGTACCAAAACCGTTAGTTCTGCTAGATATTCAAATGACTCAAGGAAAAAGTCAATAAGTTAGTTTTATTTTGTAAATACTGCTTGCTGAAACAAAGATAGGCCTAATTTTTACTATCTGCTGAAGATGTTGACTGTTTTGAAAGGGAATAAATGATTGACGCTTGTTACCAAGTTTTTCAATTCACGGCAGTTTTAAGTTATGGAGATACTTTATGTTGCAGAAATCAAAACTCATACATTTTTTTTTAATTAAATTAGAAACATGCTATACCTTTTATTTTGCAAAGATTCACAAAGAAATAGTTACTTGTTTTCCGCCACAAGCTGCAATAAATTACTTTGGTAATGATTAGAGCAATCCAAATTACAACGTATATGCCATAAATATCTACAGTTAGTAATAACAGATTTCAGAATACTTTTACAAGTTACCGATGTAAAGTCTCAGCCCGAACCACACCCCAACATAAGTTTCGTCTCAGTAACTTGAAATAACAACAGCAACAACAACAAAAGTTAACTTTACTTGGAATACGAATAAAATGGGATGAACAATTGCTGAAATTTACTTAACTACATAATTGTTTTTTAAATTTCGTTATCATAAAAATTCAGAATTTGTTTTTGCGACTCTTCAACTGTTAATTTTGTGTCTGGTAAAGCCAGCTACCGCAAAAGCTATTTTTATTTGAGGCGTTCCGTATCAAAGTGCATAAAGCCCATGAAGCATAATCGCGGTGCATAAAGAGTTACATTTCGTTTGTCGCGGTACATAATCGAGAACATTATTCAGAGATATTTGGAGTTAAAGTTAATGGTTTGTCAAGAATTTCTTTCAGAATCATTGAAGACAAGCGCACTATTGCTTACATTTCCAACCTAAGGCTTAGATTCTTACGGCACTGCACAAATTAGTGTCTACAGAACAAGAATTCATCTTGATCCACTTTGGTTAAATGGACCATTTCAAAGTGTATAGAAGGAATTGTCAATAATTGATTCTCCTATCGTAAAAATAATGAGGTATATCAGAAATAATGCTTCACGTAAACAAATCTTACCCTTCTTATTTCCAGGCTCTAGTCTTCATGTTTTTGTTCCTATTTCTTCTTGCAATTTCTTTTTTTTTTACATGATCGATCACCTTATTGTTGTTTTACAACAATATCCTTTCTAATATCAGATATCCAGAAATTTAATTTACTGTCCTTATTTACATACTAATAACAATCGTTAAACACATCGTATATTTGGGGAAATAATATAACACACAAACTTGTGTGATAACGAATGAGTTTCGAAAGCGACACTACGGGAAATTGTTTGAAGAACTTGACCTTGACCCGATTTTACCACTTTTCCTTATAGTAAGACATTGACGACATGACTTGAATACATGACCGCACCTGCCCTTACAGCGGTTTTGTGAGAAAACAAAACATAACAAAAAAATACACCGGGGAAAGTTTCTTCTTTTGACGTAGTTTCGACTAGATTAATTATTCATTATTTGCCAGTCATCTGGTTTCATTGATATCGATATGACCATCACAAGTAACTGAGATTTGACGCTTTAATTTTTAGTTATTTTGTTTTACTTCAAGGAAGTTACTTAAAAAACCGTTATCACTTTTCTTTAGAGTGACCATAACCTCTGAAATTCAAGTTTTACATGAATCATTTCGAGGTGGAGCTTCAAGGCTGATATTGGATGTAGACCGAGAAATTAATCAAAATTTTTCATTTTTCTAATCTTACTGAAGTTTGTTTGAGCTGGGTGATATTTCGGACGGGATATTATTGCCAACAGGTTATTTGAGAGAATTATGTCGGCCATAGTTGTCCGGGATGGATCGGTTGGTTGAACACTGCACGTTATGCCATAAGTCCCTGGTTCAACTCTAGGCAATGGACGGTTTTCACTCAGTCACTCATTAAAAATTCTACTTCTACTATGGTTTGCACATAAGAAGACTCTACATAGGTTGATAAACAGAATATCTAAAGATAGCCTTACACAGTATAAGTCACAATTATTATTGTTTTTATTTGTAAGTTTTGCTGGAAATTTGAGGTACATTCCTAACAAAACCACTGTTGTAATTACAAAATGATAAAAAAAAAAACAGATTTGTATTAGCTTAAAGGAAATACATACATATTTCGAAAACATTTTGGAAATAAGCACTACGCGATTCTTTTACTGAATTTTTCTAAAGTTTTCTGAAAAATGAGTTAATTTATTGTTGCGAGACTTTATTTGACTGATTTTATAAGAAAAAAAAAATAACATTTTAAAAAGAATATTTTTAATTTTCAATATAAATTGAGGTAAAAGAATTTCTTTTCAGTATCATTTGTACTTTTTCTGACTTGGAATCAAACTAAGTGGTATGAAATACTAAAAAATCAATATAATCGAAATGTGGAAGTCGAAAAGAATTACTGAACTCGCCAGATTTATAGTATCAATTCAATTCCTACTTATAATTATAGAAAATTAAGATTTTTTTTTTTTGTGTGTGTGTGAATCATTATTAAAAGAAGAATATGTTTAGATTTTAATCTAGAATTCAAACTGTAACACATTTTGGGTGTTAAATGAATATGAATTATTAATAGATGATATAGGTCATAGCTCAGTTCAGTTTTTTTAATTTAGTCTCATTTAGAAGTAGAACAAAGATAAACGTGAATATGTTTTTGAGAAACTTCTTTAATATATAATATATGACATGTAAAAATATTGTATAAAATAAAATACATTTTCTAGCTAGTATAATTTACTATCACGAAATGACTTCCCGAAACTACGAAATGACTTCACGACTATCACGAAATAGCTCAATGCAGCATGCAAATGTTGCTACGACGCGACTTTCCATAAAAATATGAGTTTTATCTTTTTATTAATTTATTTCAGGTTAAGTGTTAAGCAGCATCAATATTGATGCGCTGTTTCCAGATCGCTCACATTAATAATATTTGATGGTAGCATTTCTGAGTCATTCGGAGTAAAATTATATTTTGAATGCATTCATACATAAAACATAAAAAAATCACATATTCTAAATTGATTTTATGTAACAGATTTCAATTTATAATTTTACTTTGAAATTAATGCATAATGATATATCAAATTGACGATGATGTATTAAAATATTTTAGTTGTTCCTTTACAAAATTACACATGGTACGATAACTATTATAAAAATGTAAAGTAGTGCTGTGTAACCTTAACACCCTGTCAAAACTTCGTGATTATTGGTCAATTTTTATAAGGATTGCAAAGTAACAAAAAAGATGTGAAAGCAGACAGTCATATCATTTTTTAGATCCAAATGGCATTGAAACGGGACCATCTACAGAAAAAGATCTTTTGAACAAAAAACTATGAAAATCGACCATTCGTTCAAAAATTGAACATGGTCTGATACAGCATAATTTCTAGTCCATGTCCATGTCATATTTCGTGACATGCGTTTGAAGGCTAAATCCATACGTATTTGGCGTACTGTATACACGGACCAAGATTACGCTGTAAAAAAAAAAAAAAAAAAAAAAAAAAAAAAAAAAAAAAATCTGTAATTTTGGCAGAAAAATATTGTATTTTTTACAGAGAAAACTGTTTCAAAGAAAAACCGTTTTTCCTGTAAAAAAAAATGGGGATTTTGTAATTTTTACAGAAAAAACTGTTTTAATGAAAATGTAAAGATATTTGCTGTAAATTAAACGGTTTTCCACTTTCGCCAAAATTGACAGTTTTTTCTGTCAATTTCAGATTTTTTTTTTTATATACAGTGTACTGACTATGGTACCAAAACAAAGGATGGTAGTAATATTGGAAAGGTGGGTGAACCAAAGGTGCCAGATTCCCTAAGGTATCCCACCCCTCTAAAGTAGAATTAATTTAATTTTTAATCAGAAAAAAGCATTGCCAATAATGTATCTGCAGTGCACGTGGCTGAATTTAAAGAGATCGCCTTGATCCTCCGACATTTTATGCAGTGATTTCACTTTTGAGGAGTAGTCGTTCTAATTTCCAAGTAAGAAGATATTTTAATTTACACGTGTTTAAATTCTTAGAACTTTGAGGTATGATACGTTTTCTGAAAGCTTAATTCCTTCTCTTTAACCACATATACTTCAATTCTAAGAAATGTATCAGATTAATAGTTTTACGTCGTGCAAATGGCGACCCTACGCATGTTCACAAGGTGGCCACCTTAGAAAACAAATGTGGAAATCGTGTAGTAAGGATGGTTTTCAAAATTTCTCCATAAATATCTGAAAGAAACTTATTACCATTCATTGTTAACACCAGATATCACCCAAAAGAAGTCAGTAACTTCCAGAAGAAAATCCCTGAACTGCCGTGCACAAAAAGGGCTTCAAGGTCTTTTCATGTCATAAGATGAGAAGATTAATTACAAAAGTAAAACTCGAAAGATATCAAAAGAAAGAAAGGATGATCAAAGCAAATAGTAAGCAAAACAGTTTGCCGAGTATTTTTTTTTTCACATTTTAAAAATGATTTCAATACATGGGCCACCTTTGGAACACTATGCGCCAAAGGTGGTCCACAAGCTACAATTTTGAAATTGTATTACAAAAATTATTAAATTTTATTTTACAAAGAAAAGTATACACATATCAATGTGTTAGAGATAAGTGTAAAATTTTACAACAAAAAAAAAATTCAGCCCCCCCCCCCCCCCCACACACACACACACCCAACCAGAAAATTAAAAAAAAAATCCTCAAAGCTTAACTATGGCCATCTTTGGGTCACCTACCTTATTTGGCTATAGACGATTAGAGTCCTAGAGTATTTCCATCTCAACGGTGAAACTTCGTCAGTTTGAGGATTAAAAATAAAACTTCTAATCATTGAAAACTTTGAAACACTCCAGTCGAAATGGCTGAATGGTGTCTTAGCCGTAATTCGCTGAAATATTGGAGATTCTGTGAGAATGTTGTCGTGTATAGATGTAGCTGTTCTGATACATTTTAAATATAATATTTCTCAGAATGACGCAGAAATGCTCCCATCAAATATTAATATGAGCAAGCAGAAAACAGTGCAGCAATATTATTGCTGCTTTGCTCAACTCTTCGCCTTGAATAATTTAATAAAAATAGAAATCGCATAATTGTTATATAGAACATCGTAACAACATTTGCATGCTGTAATTAATTTTTTGCAACCAGGTATATTTAAATATAAGTGTACGCCTAAATTACACACAACTATTGTGAAACATAAGAAGCTGTTTATACCGAATAAAAGATTAAAATTACAGCGTGAAATCAATGATAATGGTAATCAGATAAACATAAAATTTCTCACAAGGAAACAAAATTTCCCCGACTTTTAAACACGCGATATTTCTCAATCAATGCTATGTTCATAGAGCATAAAATGCATTTTTTAACTTTTTCATTCCATTTACAAACTGTGTAAGGTACAAATTAAGATTCCTGTTTAACTTTCTGTTCTTTCAATTGTGTATGGTAAATATTTGGTGCATCCAAGAGGAACGCTTAAGGTGACTCAATACAAATTGAACTATTTTTTTTTTTTTTTAATATCTTTCTGACATATTATTAAATAGTTTTATGAGAGAAAATGATTTAATCAAGAAAAAATGCATGTCTCGTAGTAAAATTTAAAATAATAATTATTATTTTTTTTAATTTAAAACATTTTTTAAACCACACTTCTTCAAGAAATTTTAACTTTTTGCAACTTTTTTTTTAAACACACTTTTCAAAGAAGTATGCTCTAGTCTTCCAAAATATTATAAATAATAAAATTTCCCGACATATTTAAAAATACATTTAAAATTACCATTTATTCAATATTTTTATTTTTTTTAAATAACCTATTTATACAGTCAAACCACACGCTTAGCGCGAATTACTTTTAGCAGGAACTATTTCCGATTGCTTCTCCAGTTGTATGTAATGTAAAGTTCGGATAACATGAACTACTTTTAACACGAACAGAAAAAGTTCCCCCTTGCGTGTTCGCGTAAACGATGTTCGACTGTATTACAAAAAATTCTACCTTAATTTTCTAGGCAACCTTTTCTTGGTAGTCAATTTCCCAATTACCCTCGTTAATGTTAAACTTATGGGTGTGGAATGCAATAGTATATTTAAAATATCTCCTCGGGAAATTAATCTTTTTAACATTTTTTCCGTGTACTCTTCTTAAAGGGTGACTCTTTTTTATTAGTTGTCAAACTATTTCTAAAATATAGACCTAATTTTATGTGAAGTGTTGTAATATTACTCATAGCTCGTGAGCTCTTAACAGATAAAATATTAAATTAAGCGTATATTTTAGAAATATTTTGACAACTCAGAAAAAAAGAGACATTCTTTAAGAAGAGTACAAAGAAAAAAAAAGTAAAATATTAATTTCCTGGGGAGATATTTCAAATGTACACGAATGAATTCTACGCCAAAAGGTTTAACACTAGCGAGGGGAATTGGGGACTTGACTAACCAACCCCTTTAAGGATTAGTAGGGGAAAAAAAGCAAATTAATTGAAAAATATGTGTTGAAATTTTATCAATTCAAATATATTAAAATAACACAAACTGGGAAAATGAACTTATAGATTGCGACTCAGAATCATTCAAAGGTAAATGGATGCTGTGAAAAGCATTTTGACCATCTTTTTAATTATCCGATCTTTACGACACTTCGTCAGAAGACATACTAGGCATGTCTAAATTTAAAGACTGCGTCTCCGAATCATTCAAAGGGAAATAGATGCTGTGAAAAACGTTTTTCACATCTTTTTTATTATCGGATCTTTACAACACTTCGTCAGAACATATACTAGGCATTTCTAAATTTAAAGATTGTGACACTGAATCATTCAAAGGGGAATGAATGCTTTGAAAAGTGTTTACACATCTTTTTAACTGTCGGATCTTTGCGATACTTCGTCAGAACATATATTACGCATGTCTAAATTCCTTCTAAGTAAAAAATTGGAAAATTCGAACTGTCACCATTTATCGGAAAATGAAGGGTATTTAGGGGGTGTACAGAAAAAAAATTCGCGGGCAAAATATGGCCGTGCAAAATCTCGCGGAGATAAAAACTTGCGTGGACAGAATCTTGCGCGCACAAAATATCGTGTGGACATCGCAGCGAATACAACGCATCAATGAAAGAGTGTATATAAATCCCGGATCAGACATTTAGTCTGGAATTTCTAAATGGAATTTTAAGGAGTTCGAAATTAATACTTAATTAAATCGGAATACTTAAGGGATCATTTGAAAAAAGTGTAAAAAAAGAGAGATTTTAATTTGCTAAAACTATGCTAAAAATGATGTTTAAATTATTTATTTATTAACATTGCATTAATAGACTCTATTTATTGCGGTATTACATATATGTAAGTTTATATCTACAAAATAAATATACGAGTATAAAAATACATTCTAATAAGCTTGAAAACGATCTTTTTTTTTACGTATGAGCGAATTGAGGTATCAATTTAATATCTATAATATATATATATATATATATATATATATATATATATATATATATATATATTCTAATAAGCTTTATTTATCTTGCAAATGATTTTTTTTTTCAAGTTTGAGCTAATTGAAGTGCCATTTTTTGTTTGTTTGTTTATAAGTCCCTGCATCCCTAACATTTAACATAAACATATATCAAAATGGTGCCATTATTCACTTTGTGTGGAATAGATAAATAAACAAAACAACAAATGAAAATCATTAAAAAAACATTATGTGTGTGCTTAAGACCGCATTCGTGAACCGCACGACCGAAATCAAAACTTTTATGACGACCGTATATCGATTCGAAGTAATATATACATTATAGGAAACACGCTAATTTCCCTTTTTCGTTCCAATTTATCATGGAACTGTCTATTTTGATCCATCTTCAATTTTCCAATCTATGAAAGGCAATATTCAAATATTTATACATGCATATGCATGCACATTATTATGTACGACAGTGCACACGCTCGTAATATAAAATTACACAGGAAAACATATTAATCATTTATTATTGCAAACAAAGTATAATTATTTTTTTTAATGTAATCAAAATTATATATATTTATATTATATTTTTATAAGATTGAGTTATTGCCACAAAAATGCACCCCTGTTAACAAGAATGCCCTTAATTTTGCGCCAAAACACGGCATCCAAAATAATTCCTTTTGACATGGATCCCGATTTTGAAAGATTCTTAGTTATGGTCCAAATTCGATTTGAATGAGAATTTCGAGAAATAAGTCAGTTATCGACAATTTGGATATGTTTGTGCATGGCAACTTATTTTTGTCACCAAATTTGGCAATAGTGCTCCAGATATCGCCAAGCTCAGCAGCAATTTGGCGTAGGAGGGCACTCGTACGTGTGTGTATGTGAATATATGTCAATGTAGTCATAAGTATTTACTGTGCATAAAAAAATACGCCAATTAGACATGGAACCCAGTTGTGAAAAACGCTATGGTCAAAATTGGATTTGAATGGGAATTTCACCAAATTAGCTAGCTGTCGGCCATTTGGACAAGTTTCTGGCAATTTATTCTTGTCGCCAAATTTGACAATATTTCACCTAATATCGTCAAGCTGGGCGACAATTTGGCGTAGGAGGGCACTCGTGCACGTGTGTATCGTTCCGTAAATATGTGTCAACATAAGTATTGGTGCAGATAAGTAAAATCTGTTAAAATGCACCATGTTCAGTTGACTTCAGAATTTTTTTTCATAAATAAGCGTTTTACTTCGAAATGTGACAGATGGGCATTATTCACTGACCAGGAAAATATCTGATTGCATCTGCGTTTTGTTGCAATAAATAAAAATTCCACTTCCAAGCATGGCTGACGAGATTTATTCACCGTCCAAAAGAAAAAAAGTGTGCGGTGCCTAGAGAAGTTTTACTTCAAAAATAGCAAATAATTTTTTTTTCAAGTAATTGGGGTACCAAATTTATTTTAATGTTTTTTTAAATTCTTATACCTCTAAAATAAACATATATCAAAATCGAATCGGTATATTTGTGACAAAAAAAAAATAATAATAATAAAAAATAGATACATTGTCATTAAAATAGTAACTAGTCGGATGTGACAATCCTAAAACTTTCTTCTGTCTCATACATCCAAATACTTCAGAATTCGCTATCACATAGAGCCGTTGAAAATGGTTCAAAAATCGCTGTTACAGCGCCCACTTCCGACGGAATATCTCCAAATTCAAGTAGGACCTTCTGGCCATAGCCAACAACCTATAAATGAAATCGGGTTCGATTCAATGCATAATTTCATACACTTTTCGATTGTACAATAATGAAAATGGCACAAAAATCGCTATTACAGCACCTTCTTCCTGTGGAATATCTCCAAAATGAAGAAGGACCTACTGGCCATAGTCACAAACCTATAAAAAAAATTTTATAAATTCTACGCATAATTTCATACACTTTTCGATGGTACAATAATGAAAATGGCACAAAAATCGCTATTAGAGCGCCCTCTTTCGGTGGAATGTCTCCAAATTGAAGAAGTACCTGCTGGCCGTAGTCACAAACTTATAAAAAAAATTGGTTCATTTCTATGCATAACTCCATACAGTTTTCGATGATACAATGAAGATAGACAGACGGACATTTTGTATAAACGTGTTTTTCGGGACATGTGACCACAAAAAACATGTAAATCCGTCAAACACCGGAAGTCGAAAAAAATTTCGATTATAATACATTCGCCTATTACAGATAGAAAAAAAGTAAAAATGTAAAAAACAGCCAATTTTGATCATAAAAAAATATTTTAAACAATTGCAGTGAACCTAGATAATTCTATAGTATTGAACAGATATAATAAACAATTAAATATATATTTTTTTTAATTCTAACGAAAGATTTTTAGAAGAAACTTTTCTGTTTCATCATTCAAAGGGGCTACTTTCACAATTCGATTTGCATTTTTTTTTTTTTTTTACTTCTTTAATTCGATTTTTTTTTTTTATGCGTGGATCAGTTTTATCCTTTTTTTCAAGTGAATTCCGAATTCTTATTCTCAATTACTTTAGAAATATTAAGTATAAAAATCATTATTTTCTTCAAAGTATTTATAATAAAAGCAAAACATGCATTAACCCTCTAACTCACCTGCACTAGAGTACTGCGCGGGGAACCGAAATGAAAAAAAAAAAAAAGAATCCGTATTTTAATAGAATTGTGAAAAAGTAGTCTAGAAATATATCTCTAACATCAGTTTTATCTTTTATGCAGAGAAATATAGATACTCATTAATGTTCAAATATATTAGATTTTTCATTAGAAAATATTCAGGCCTTCCTTTTGAAAAATCAGGTCAATCCGATAAGACCCGCAACAGTCAAAATCGAACCGGAAATAATTAAAATCAACCCTAACCGACCCGAACCGTGGATCGGGTCGGGTTCGGGTAAAACAGGATTACCCAACCGAGTTACGACTCTAACATGGAGCTCATATGAAGCTCCCAACTTCAATACTAAACAAGAACGAAAAATCATGCGTCAAGCATAAATTATATAACACTTTCCAACTCTTCCAAAATACTTTTACAGATCTTCACCGTTTAATAAGGTGAACTATGAAATCATTTGGAAAAGGCATAATACATTAAAAACCTAATTTCAGGAATTACCAACAAAATATTCGTGAAAATATCCGAATTCTTTTGTGCTGCCCTGTATATGATCTATAGAATTTATACACATAAGTAATAGGCACAAAATTAGTAAAATTTAAAAACGCGTGCCGCAACTGAAAACGCACTCCCAGCAATTATCGTTAACAAACAGCACTTTCACCGAATTCTTTTGTGTGTTCCTGTAAATGAACGATGAATGCTATACACACAATATGCTATAGTCATCCTCTTATAATGCACCTCGGTGATATATATATCAATTGCAATGTTTTCAAATAGTGAAACATTAATATAAACCTCAAACGATTTTTCCCCACGGACCTTAATGTAACGGAATTATTTAGAGTGTCACTGTAAAGGAACTATAAGTGCCATGGACACCCTATTCTATAGTAAACCTCTTGTAGTGCACCTCAGTGATTTATATCTGTTTCAATATGTTTGAAATAGTGTAACATCATTAAAATAAACCGCAAATGATTTTTCCCCAGGATCGTGGAGCAGTTAAACAAAACTGCTCCAGGCGCACAAATATTAAAGGCGGAATAATGATTTGTAAAATTACTTAATTTTTTTTCTTTATTTATCAGATATTATAGATGAATCAAATCTGTTACACAATCAGCATATTTCTATGATATTTATCTTATTTTTAACTCGACTACTTCGATTTGAAACATGTTTTATACTCCTTTACTAAAAGAAATTACTTCTATTTGCGAAGTTTTAATTTTAACTCATACCATATCACATCCTCGTTTCAGCACGCCTGATATTTTTTTTCTTTAACTCTGCCGTAGACGACAGTTGAAGGTTTTCAAATCTTAAAGTAATCAAATCTTACTTACAGGGTTCTCAGTGGTCACTTTATTAGCTACCACTATTTCCAAACAATAATCTTTCTAGCACATTTCTATAGAAAATGTTGTAGAAATTTATCACGAGGATTACTGTACGGGAATAATGGTAAGCCAAAAAAGTCACCGCTGGGAAATCTATATTTAAGATGTAACGCCTTAGTTATTTAGTTATATTACGGATTGAAAAAATAATAGTTTGACAAATTGACGAAATTATTGACTATTTACAAACGAGAAAACGAGAAAAAAAAAGCAAATTTTGAAGGATTTTTTATTTTTATTTTTATTTTTTATTTTATTTTTATTTATTTTTTTTGGGGGGGGGGGGGGATTAAACATGCATAGGTACAGATTATGAAAAAATAATAATAAGAGGCGGATTTAGGAATATTCCACATCCACATGAGTCCACAGCGACAAATTTTACTGGTGGAGTTTGGGGGGGGGGGGGGAGTGGCAAATAAAATTTTGTGCGTATTGTTATTGAAATTTTTAAAATATGGCACATCTCAAATGCAGAACTGATAAACATTTTCTTTCAAAAAGAGAGAAAAAGTTAAGTATCAAAGCAGTGTTCCTCAGGACCTGATCGCCTATGCAAACTTACAGAACTTTTTTCGAAAAAAAATTTCCGCATTAATCTTTTTTTAATCGCAGAATTTCGGGATTAAATAAGGCAAAAAATACGTATGTTTCGAAAAAAGTAGTGCAAGTTTGTCCAGGCGGTAAGCAGGCCAACCTC
Source organism: Maratus michaelseni (assembly GCA_963931845.1). NCBI lineage: Eukaryota > Metazoa > Arthropoda > Arachnida > Araneae > Salticidae > Maratus > Maratus michaelseni. The sequence continues at coordinate 20,907,674 of OZ007586.1, forward strand.
CCCCCCCCCCCCCCCCGCACGCACGCACCACCTGATATTACACATTCGTAGTCAATAAAGTTTTTGAATTATAAAATGAAAAAAAATCAACTTTCAGAACACTTTACAGAATACTGTGCATTCAAATAAACAATAATACAACAATAAATAAATAAAAAATTAGATCCTAATTTTACAATGGCGAACTATTTCCACTGGTGATAAAGATCTCATGTGTTAAAGAAAACGTGCACTTTCATTAAAGCTTAACTATTTTTCTAATGATGTAAAATTCAATAAATTTTCCTTTCACCCGTGCTGAAATAAGGCCTATAAATAAAAAAAAAGATTTTGCTAATATACTAAGTCACATTCCGGCAAGCTCGGACTGGCTCGCGGGCTGGTGCACCCTCAACCAGGCAAAGCTGCGCACTCTCTCAGGTGAAGCTAATAGTTACTAAGTTTGCTATACAAGCATTAGATTTGAACACTCTTAAATTATTTAATACTAGCAACCCGCTCCGGCTACGCACGGGTGCCATGATGTTTTAAAGATTTCTCTACATACTCTCTAGAATCTCTAAATTATCTACACAGTTCAAACTCAACATCGTTTTTAATTTGCACAAATAAAAAATTACAGACTACATTTGAATTTTTTTTTTAAATTCTATCAAGTAAAAGCACTGTTGAGGTCGACGTCATACATAAAAAGTCGAGGCTAACGAAAATGAAAGGCTACCGCGGTGCTTTACGCGTATCTTTTTTTACAGACCGCGAGAGTCACGTGATGCTCGAATCCACCAATGCAGGTGTACGGAAAGAGCATCACGTCACTCTTAGCGGTCTGTAAAAAAAGATAGGTGGAATGCACCGCGGCAGCCTGTCTTTTTCGTTAGCCTCGTAAAAAGTCAACTGGAAATGCCAAAATCGGCCATACAAACAGTCCTTTCCCATTTATATTAAATATCTTCGTTTTATAATATTATTTCTCATTAAAACTGTTTTTCTTTGTACCTTAAATAAAATTAGTAATAGTTTTTTTTTTCGAGTTGTTTGTATTTTTTTTTTTCTAACTGATACAGCCGCTTCTCAAAGACCTTTCACCAAACGATAGCATACTATACAATCGACAAGATGAAAGACATATACCAATGGCAACCTTTTCGTCCAAAATAAGGATAAAATAACAAATATTAAAAAAAACAATCATGGTTATTTCGGTATAGTAAACATCATAATGACTGGGGGAGTTTTCTCTATCCGATTGTGCAAACCGAAAAAAAAAAAAAAAATCCATCGGGTAGTTTTTTTTAAATTACACCGTACATACACTTTTAAGGCTTCTTGCTTAAAATATATATGATTAAAAAAATCACTTTTTTGAAGCATTTTTTTCTCTTTGCAAAGAAAATAATTGCATTTTTCTCCCCTTGAAAGTTCCTTTGTTTGAGAGGACCATTCAAATCTTTTAAAACTTTATGTATATTCTATCTACCAATGCGGCTCCAAGGATTCTCAGCCAGTCTGGCGTAGCTTATATTATTTTTTATTCAGTTTTTCGTAAAATCATTTATTTAGAACATTTGTCTACTTAGTGTGTGCGTATAGGCTCGCGTATACGTTTTTGTGTTTGATGTGTGTTTTATATATTTTTGTGTTCTGGTGCACAATAATATTTACAGAGAATATTTTCGGTAAAGAAAAGGCAAGTCAAACTTTATTTTTTGTTAAAAATTACATTTTAATATAAAAAACGGGGGTGTTTCAATATTGTCTATTCTTGTATAATCAGAACGCCCGCCGGTCACCAATTTTGCATATACGTTAGAGCAGGGTTGTTCTACGAGACTCCCTTTGAAGTTTTTTTTTTTTTTTTTTTTTGCGCCCTTTCATAATTATATCCTATAGGTAATAGGTAGTAATATTGTTACCATTTCCCAGTTTTCTTTTTTTTTTTTTTTTTTTTTTTTTTGTTAATTTCTTGAAGATTGTTTTTCTATTGTTTAAAGCCTTTTTTCCATAGTATTTCAGTTTGAACAAACGTAATTATTTGATATTCGGATAGATCCTATTTTATAACGTGATATTATGAAGTCTTTTTTTTTTTAATTTTTAATTTAATCTTCTGTCATTACCTATATATTCTATGAAAATCTTAGTTTCTAATGCTTTATTTATTTACCAGTGCCAGACTATCGTATATAATATGCAAATAATCTTTGAAAATACTTGTTGTTGCGTTTTTATCATTAATTTTTAATTAATTGCCATTTTTAATCAAACAACGTGTTTAAATGAAAGGTGAGTGTACTATGTCAAGAGCCTGTTTAAAAACCTTGCATATGGTACTTCATTCATCGTTGTGCGTTTTGTATGTGTATAGTAAAAGGGATGTTGATATCAGAAGTAATATACTATATAATTTATGTATATGTATTAAAACTTAACTACAAAAACTTGACCAACAACGAACGTGATCGTAATTCGATCATAAACTACATCTCCGATTTCATTTTTTGACTCGGAAATTTATTGACTCGGAAATTTATTGACTCGGAATTAAATCATTATAACTATTTAATTGCGAACCATTATTATTATTAAAATAATTAGTTTATTAATAAAGTGATGAATGCTTTCATAAGCTTGTTTTACTCAAAATTAAATTTTCAGATTTATTAATAATTTATTACTCATAATATTTTTATTTTATACTAAAATTATGTATACTTAGGATCCAACGCTAGTCACGCGACGAGACTTGCAGGCTGATGTTAAACCAATGGCAGCGGTCTTTACAAATTTCTCGTTTACATTTGAGTGTTTTTAAACAATTTTATTTGCATAGGATATATGAGGTCAACGTCTAACGGGTTATCTTTATACTGTTTCGATTTTGGTTGAATTTTTTTTCAAAGAACATTTTCAATTTCGTTGTTCGGTTCCAAAATTGAAAGCGTCGTCAGAAAAAAAAACTGGAATGGTAATGGATATTATTGACTTCTACTTAAGCATGATGGTAAAATAATGAGTTTCGTTAAAAAAGTTGCGCCTTCCAAAAATCCAAGGCCAATGGCCGAGTCCGACCCTGCTTGGTGAAACATAGTTGTTGTATAAAAAAAAAAATTGAGATATATCATAAAATGTTTATTAACTATCGTTGTAGTAGGGTTGAAAAATGGTTTAGAGACCAATACTTTGAAAAATCTTCTTCATACTTTAACAGGTAAAATAATATTAATATTTTGTGCTATTAAAAAGGGAAAAATGTGGTGTTGATCTATCAAAATGCGAAAGACAATAACGGACATCCCGCCCAACACTTAAAGAATTAGAATTCATTTTATTGGTTTTTATTATTAGTATTTGTATTTAATACGTTGAATATCTCTTTCTTAAAATACTTTGACATTCAAGTAAAAGTATAGGGCTTTTAATCGAAATAAGAATATAGAATTTTAAAACAAAAAAATTGCGTTGAACTATTTCGAGTGACAAGAGGGCGCACCCACCTTACCTGCTCCAGGGCACTGTATTTTCCCCATAGACTATAATGTAACTGAATTCGTTTGAGTGTCCCTTAAAGAATAAGGGCTACACACTTCATTTTCAATACCGAACATGCCATAGTAAACCTCAATAACATATTTGAATTGCATGGCAATCCGAGTATATTTACGCGAATTTACAGCACGGACAGACTGACAGACAAACCAAATTCATAAACACAAATAGTAATTTAGAATCGGATTTCGATAACATTTTATTTTGAGATATATCTCTTATACGACAAAACCTCATATTATTTGGCATAAATCTTTTTTAACTTTTTCTTTCCAACATAGTTGAAAAGTGTTTATGAATTCTAACAAGTCTGGCCGTCTGTCTGTAAAAGTTCTAACTCGTGTAAATATAATCCGATTGCCATGTAATTGATATATGATATCGAGGTTTGCCATGGCATGTTCGGTATTGAAAATGAAGTGAGCCTTTATAGTTCATTTAAAGAGATATACTCAAAAGTATTCCGTTACATTATGGTACCAAGGAAAAAAAATCATGTGTGGTGCATTTTAATTGCGTTACGCTATTCGAAACATAATGAAATTTATATGCATTATTGAGACGCACTACAAAAATGTTACTTTTAAATATGTTATATGTGTAGCACCTACAGTTCATTTACAGGGCACTCAAAAGAATTCCGTTATATTATGGTTATAAGTACAAATTGTTTTGCGGTCTATTTTAATGATGTTACACTTTTACAAACATAATAAAATTTATATGAATTTCTGAGGTGCACTAAAACAATTATCATTTATTTACAGGGTCACACAAAAGAATTCGGTTATATAATGGCCTAAGAGGAAAACTGATTGCAGAGTAGGTTAAATTATGTTGCACGATTTCAAACATGAGGAAATTGATATATATTACTACATTGATATTATGAGGTTTACTACAAGATCCTTGCTGTAGAATGGCATAGGCATAGCATTTATCGTTCATTTATACAGGGACACTAAAAAGATATTGGATACAGTACTGTATCCGAAGTATTGTCTATTAGAGATAATTGCTGGAAGTGTGTTTCCAGTTATGATATGTGTTTTTAAGTTTAATTAAATTTTGCATACTACGTGGTGTGTATAAATTGTATCGATCATATACAGGGTATTCGTACACAAAAGTATTTGTGAGCGTTACTGAGCATCATGAGCGTGAATAAAGGTGTTTTTAAATTGATTTATGCATTTTCAAGCTCAAGAGATGTTTGTAAATACAATTAAAATCACAGGGCTATGCAAAAAACTGGATACATGGCCGGCTATGAATAGTAATTCCTGGAAGAGTGATTTCAGTACCTGCGGACTTACTTTTGCCTGAATTAAATAGCAGCTTAATACGTGGCGTGTACGAAAATCTGTAGGTAATATACAGGGATGTACAAAATAATTCAAGTTACGTTTACGTCTATTGGTAGAAATTGCTGAACGTGTATTTTCAATTCTTTTATGCTTTTTTTTTTGTTAAACTTAATGTTAGCGTACTGTGTAGCATATATCAAATCTATAGATCATATACACGGCTACCCAAAGGAATTGGAGCACCATCCAGTCTATGGAAGGTAATTGCTGAAATCAGGTTTTCATAATCTGTGCTTGACGCATGATTTTTCTTTCTTGTTTTATTCTACACAGGTTTAAAAGCATATGGCAATTTAAAGAATTATTTTTGCCTTTTAATTTTTCTCATAATTTGTGAGCATGAGGATTAAAACGCATTACTTTGTTTTTAAACGAAAATTATATAATTAGTTATTCACGTGATTCTTTTTCCATTTATTTGTCAAGGCGAGATTTTGTACTCGCGATATTTTACCTTAGCGATAATTTGGCTATGCAAGATTTTCTACGGCGATATTTTGTCCCATTATCGGCACCGGTCCCCTTAATAACTTTTACTCTGAATTATAAAATTGCTTTTCAATTTGTCATTTTAAAAAAAAACGCGTTTAATTATGTGAAAAAATAAAATAAACGAATTAAATTAGTTTTATCGCTTCCGCGTCTGACATTCCAGCAGCACTTTTCTACGCGAATCTTCCTATATTTAGTTGTAGCTCATATGGAAATATTTCAAATATTTTGTCTTTTGAAATAAAAATACCGCATTCATCTCAAACCCATGTTTAACAAAAAATATATATATATATATATCAACTTTGATTTTTTTTTTGTTTTTTTTTTAGCTGTGTTACTTTTAAAATAAGCGCAAAGTACATTAATTTCTTCATTGCAGCATAGAATGTATTTTCGCACCATTTATTCAGTCAAAAATGAAAGAAGGTGTCTCATTCGAAGCGGAATACGAATTTTTGTTCCTAACTTTAAAAATAACGAAGATATAGTCCAACAAACTTACCTTGCAGATGGGATAATATCTCCAAAAATATTGGAAGTGTATAGTAACTTTGTCAGTAATACTGTTTGCAGTGCAAACTTATACCTCGAAATGGGAAGCATCCAGTTCAGCGCAGGATGGAATTAGCGTTTACTCTTTTTGTGACGTCATTATATTTCACGCAAAGCAAGGTAATAAAGTCTGCAGCAAATTTCGTTACAATAAGCTTCATTATTATAAACAAAAATCTGGAATTGTAACCTGGAACTCTTGTTTGGAAACTGGAGACGTTGCCATTGCGCTACTATTGCTTGATGACATCGCCGCAATATTTATCACTTATACTCTGCCCCCTTTTCTTGATAATTTTCCCTATAGAATCGGTCGCAAAATGGTTTGAAAATGGATTCAATACCGACTTAAAGTGTATTTTAGACTGAACAAATGCGACCCTGGTTTCCTATCCAAATTTGTCGGTTGTAAGTGCACTCTATCTCTTAAAGTTTGTAACCTTATCACTAAAATACTCTTTGTATTTACTTTACTAATCGTCCAAAAAAGGGAAAATTGTGTAGGAAGTGCGAATTTTAAAATTCTGTATGATCTCTCACACCCTACGGGCTCACTTAAAAATTCGCGCTTGTATTTGCATGTAAAACTCAAAGAATGCGCTTATTGCGTGAGTAAAATTGTTGTAGACGTTTTATTTTAAATTTAAAAGATGTACGCAAAGAATATTTTAAAGCATCTAAATCTGCATGTAAAAAAGAAAAGGGAATGATTAATGTTGTTTCGGAGGATTTGAAAAAGTCACGAATCAGCCTATGTCGGAAAGTAGGTTAAATCTTGAAAGGAAATCATTAATTAACTTAGTTAACTTTTCGTGAATAGTAATAGCACGTTTTTCAGCTGTATAAGTTAATGAAGGAGTCTGCAACAGTGTTATTCTTCTTTAAACAAAAAATTCAGCAGATTACAGATATTTATTCATTTATGAGGATCACGTCGTTTTAGCTATGTTACGCCATCCTTATAATTAAAACCATTTCGCTCATCGGTAACAAATGCGATACAACTCAAAAACTGAGATAACGAGTGTTTAAGGTATCCGCACACCTTCGGGGGTAATTTTTGAAATTTTCTCTTTATACCAATTTTTTCTAATAACTTTTAAGTTAAAACTTAAAATATATAAACCTTTTTGAAATTACACGGAAATATTTTTTTAAGTGAAAAATAGTCAAAATTAGGCAAAAAATTGACATTTGCGCAAAATATGATAACTCAAAATCAAATAAATGCATTCGCATTTTGAAAATTGCATAATAAAGAGAATAACTCTCTAGGACATAGACTATAGCCGCATTATAATAGCATCTCTATGGCAGAAGCTATGGCACTTGAAGTACTACTGGAATGAAAAATTCGTAAAATTTCTTGCGACTTTTTAACCTATACCAGTGTAAATATAAAACTAATTAATATATCATCATGATTGTAGTCTATTCCCTCAATAAACATTTTAAAAATAAGTTTTTAAAAAAATTCAAGGCATTGCATGCATAATTTTTTGCTATAGGATGTTTCCCGTACAGTAAAAATCTGAAAAACTTCATTTTGAGAAAAAGCTAAAAATATCTTTTAAATGCGGTTCTTGCTATAAAAAAAATTATTATTATTCTTTAAAGGTTTAATTATATACTCTATGTATTTTCTTGAACATATAATCCAATTTAAATGCTAAATCACAAAAACGAAGAATGTAAACATACCTTTCAGCTTACTTCCGGTTTTCAGAACGATATTTCTGGTTGTAAAATCCTTCGGCAAGCTGTAATAGATGTAACTTTAAACAGCTGTAAGTCGGGTTCTAATTCAGATACATACACAATTAAAGCAGAATTCCATAGATAAAAGATTGGATTTTAATATTATTGCAAAAGTGAAAAATCGATATTTTCATCGAAAATGACGTTTCAAAGATGTGCGGATACCTTAAGGCAATGGCGCAGCCAAGGGGGGGGGGGGAAGTTAACCCCCCCCCCCCCCCCCAGAGCTAAAAAAAATTACTATAATTACAGTTACATGAATCAAAACTAAAGTCAAAATTAAATTTTTTGGACTTTCCGTCTTGGCGGAATCCGCCGATTTATTAAATCAAATTGTATTTAACAACGTGATTCAATTAAACGGTGAAAATTCTACTTAAAACTGTGAAAGCGCATATTACATGCATCCGCGTTAAGTCAAAACTGGTTATTTGGACTGCGCCACTTTGTTGAGAAGTCGTATAGTAAAAGAAGGGAGATATACTGCCACACAGACGCTTTCAATTATTATATAGTATACAGTGGGCCGTTTCTTAATTGCATTTCTGCCTTTGTTCCACGTTTCAAACAATAACAGATCATCGAATTCCAGGGAAAAACAAAACATACATTTGTAAGTCTCTCTCAGTTTGAAACGGCTTTTTTTTTTTTTTTTTTTTTTTTTTTTTTTTTTTTTTTTTTGCTCTCAGTCATATCTAAGACCATGCTATGTGCATACCCAGGAAAAATTCTTTGCAAAAGTAAGAATTTAAAAAAAAGTACTTTAAAGTTATAAAAAGCTATTTTTTGATTGTGATTGAACAGATTTTCGCAATCAGTGTTTCTTTCGAATCATTTGTTTCGTAAGGGTCTGTACACAAATTTAAAGACTATATTTCATTTGTTGATAATGTAGCAACGACGTCTTGCTCTTGGAGGCACTGCATCCTGTCCCTCGAAGAAAAGAAGCACTGATTGTAATTTCATTAACTTATAGATCCATGCCTGTGAGCAGTGCTTAATTTGCGCTGGAGTTTACTGGAGCTCGGCTCCGATACTTCTTTGTTTTTAGTCCATGTTTAAATATTGGTCAGACTTCACCGGAGCTCATAAACTTTGCGCTCCGGTGCTCAGCGGAAGAACATTTCTGAAAAATCGAAGGTTAAAGTATGTTTTCGTTTTCATCCTATCACCAATACTTATCGTCCTTTCCTACCGAAGCGCTTACATATGTAACGTAGAGTGTCGCACACGTTGGAGCATGTATCCAGTGTTAAATTCAGGGTGTGGCACTGGGGGACATTTCCCCCTGGAGCATTGAAATATCTCCCCGGAAGATTTGATATTTTATGCTTTTAATGGTGAAAAAGTGGAATTTCCCCCCTGGAACTCTATTATCCCCCCCCCTCCGGAGGTACAGAAATCCTTCCCGAAGACTCAATTGTTTTTTGTCTCAATGGTTTTCGAATAGTGATGAGAAATGCCAGAATTAACCATTAATTAATTGTATCTGCTATACTCGGGGTATTGTTATGTTTAGTCACTGTAATTTGCTCGTGTTTATAAAGTATTATAAATTTGTGATGAAACTCACAGGCGCACAGCTCCAGTTTTATGTTTTGCTAGTTCATATATAAAGACATCCTTGGCAAGTAGGATTTTCTGAAAATTCCTCATTTCCGATTTCAATGCTTTTTGCTCTATTATTATTATTTTTTTTTTTGCTCTATTTTTTGCTTATTTGTTTGTTTATTTTCTGCTCTATTCATTTATTAAATTTTATTATGTGTAACTTGGATATTATTTTTTTTTACAAAAGACGAAATTGCTTTACATTTTACAAATAATATATGAAATATAAATATGTGGATGGATAACAACCATAATGCATCCCTCCTTCTAATGAAAGGGGGTTTGGATTGATGTTTGTTATTACTGCTGAAAATTAGAGTCTTCAAAAGACGCGATATGACGTGCAGTTCTAAATAAATCGTAATTTGGAATGCTTTCTGCTGTTTCACACCTTTAAAATGCCCATTTGTAATAAACTTTTTATACTGAGAATTTGCATCGTAAAAATAATCTCTATACTAAATTTCAAGTCTCTAACACTAACAGTTTCAACTAAATCATAATTTAGAACGCTTTTAGAAAGTTGTCCGCTCATTTCATCCTTTAAAATTTTTCCTTTTTAAAAAATGTTCTAAAGAAGCATTTACTACATAAAAGTAATCATCATGCCAAATTACAAGTTTCCATACCAATTGTGTCACATAAATCGTAATTTTAAAATGCTTCTTACTTTTGCATTCTTTTAAATTTTGAATTGAAAAAAATAAAAATTCTGGGCGAGCATTTACGTCTCTTAAGTAACATCCATATAAAATTTCAAGACTCTAGCCCTAAAAGTTCTAAATATATTATGATTTAGATCATTTTTAGAACGTTTTTTGCTCATTTCACTTTTTTAATTTTCGAATTTTTAAAAAACCCTTTTGAACGAGTATTTATATATTAAAAGTAATCACTGTTCTGGATGATCATTTACATTTCTAGAGTAACAGCCGTGCCAAATTTCACATATCTAGCACAAACAATTCCTAATTAATTATTTTTAGATCATTTTCAGACCGTTTTTCCGCTCATTTCATCCTTTTAAATTTAGAATTTCTGTAGAAATCGTTCTTACAGAGCATTTACATCCCAAAAGTTACCACCATGCCAAATTCCAAGCTTCTATACCGACTGTATCACACAAATTGCAATTTTAGAACGTTTTTTTTTTGCTCCTGCAAATTGTTCTGGGCTAGCATTTAAGTCTCTAAAGTAACAACCATGCCAAATTTCATGTTTCTAGCCCTAATTGCACAAATAAATTGTAATTTAGATCGTTTCCTGCTCCTTTCCCCTTTTTAAATTTCGAACTTTTTAGAAAATATTTTTAGTGACCATTTACATCTTTTTAAAGTAACCTTTATTTCAAATTTATAGAACCAACAATATCGTAGAAACCGCAAATTAGAATGTTTTTTTATTCTTGCACCCCTTTGGAAGTTGTTGTACCGAAAAAATTACTTGGAAATTTGTAAAGTACTGGAAGGGAACAGTAATTTAGTCTACAATACCGTGTTTAATATCAACTACATTCCAAAGCATCGATTACCTAATTAAGTTGTTATATTTGGCAAAAAGCAAAGAAAGTAAGTCTATTGAAAATTTTGTTAAAATTGCTTCATTATTATTAAAGTTAGGAATAAGAATTCGTGATTCTCTTGTAATGAAACCTTGTGTATTTTTGATTGAATAAATGGATTGCAACTCTGATTGTAAAAAGTATTTGCTGTACTGTGCTATTCCATCTTAAAGTTTTCCCCTCATCATTTTTAAACACTTTATAAATCTAACCTAGTTTTGTGTTATTTCATTGGTGTATGTCATAGTTTGTAACTCTAATATTGTAAATGTTTTTAAATGAATCATAACCAACGTAATTGTGCAGAAAAGCATTATGATTTTATTAATTTAAAAAACTGATTCCATTAACCGGTGATTCATATAACCGGCGACCCCCTTTTTTAGAAACTCAAAACCCTCCCTAGAACCGAATTCTGGCTGCGCCACTACTTAAGGCGTTATAGCACTTTTAAATTGAAAAAAATGAAAACAAAAAATGATCATTTTGAATATTTGATATCTTAAAATGTATATTATTTAAAAACATAATTTTTAGAGGGATGAAAGATAAAGAGTTTGATCTTTAAAAAAAAACATAATACGCAGACTTAATATTTATAGGGGGCTTCAAACTGTCAAACATTTGTCGAGCAGAAAATTGGCATGAGAGGTTACGCGCAGGATTACGAAAGAAATATTGCATCTAGAACAATAATTTTGGTGCTTAAGAGGCAGATTTTATAAGAATGAGGCAGAAATGGGGGTGTCATTATACACACCATTTTTAATTTTGCCGAAATTTTTATGGTGGTTTCTTCTAATGATTTTAGAAGAGACCTATATATATTTTTTTTCACAAAAAAATTTTTTGTGACCCACAAAAATTCCTAAAGCGGGTTGAGACCCAGTATTTTTCTCGAATCGACATCTTTCTGTATTCGATTATCTCAGTGCATTGCGCTTCAAACAAAATAATTCTTGTGTTTATAACATGACCTTTAGTAGCTAAATTGAATTATTTTGTAAATTTCATGGCTGACCTTCAGTGCAACCTGGCAGTGTTCGCCAAACTTTGTCGCGGAAAATGAAAAAGCGCCATATCTGAGACCTTATGGACCCATGCACTGAGGGTCAGCCACAGTTTTAGGGTTTAACCAGTGTAGTACTACTCAGTATTAACTTAATTAGCTCATTTGTTGCATGGCTCACCCTCAGTGCTGCCGAAAAATAGCTACTTTTGTATCTAACGGAACCAAAAAAAGTCCTTTTGGTGACCCTGTATTTCAGTGCACTGAGGGTCAATGTGGAACTTGATAACTGTATTTCATAGTATGAGACCTGTCTTTTAACAGACAATTGACAGAACTTTGGCTAATGGCCATGCCAACACATAAGGCTTACTTCAAGACATTGTGGAAATGGAAAACACGGTAACAAAGCATACAATTAACTGTGCAATAAGGTTTGAAGTAGGAAATGAAAACTACTTGCAAGTTTCCAAATAGCTAAAATAAGATAGAAAGCTATAAAATAGCAGTTTTTATTTCTTATTTTCTAAAATCCACTCTTTAAAAAAGTTGTGACATTCCAAAATTTCATCTTCTCTGAAAACAAATAACAGTCTGTGAGTGGTTCCCTGAATGGTTGGGGGTTCCAGGCATTTCAATATGTCGCTTTGATGAACCCAATCTTGGTTGTCTGTTGTTTTAGGCCACTGGAAATTGTTTTTTCCTTTGCTTCCACTGGGCTCCATATAATTCACATGGATCTGATCATCTTTTATTTCAACACCATCACCTATATCAAAATATTTTTTTTTTAATCACTGAGCATATCTTGAAATCAAAATAGGCCTAATTTCAAAATAACCTTCTTACCAATGTACCATTCTCTGCTGTTTCTGCGCTGCCACATAACTGCCAATTTGTACTGGAATTCTTTGTTCATTTATAATTCTTTACAGAGTAAATACAGCGCAACTATTACCACCATAGCAACCAGCATTATCCAATTTTTAATACAGATTGCGATGATCTGAATGAAACTTTGCAAGAACACGTGCAGCAATGTTCAATGTGTCTTAATCACACCGGAAAAGACAAGTAAAATAAACTTCTTCCTTGAGTGTCTTGCAGTTTCCTTCCTTGTGTGAATAAAACATCAAGGTGGAGAGGAGTGACATACCCCGTTTCCCAAAATAATCCTTTTGTGCTTCTCGATATTTTGTTGGTATTACTTTTTGTGCCCAATCTTTCAGCCAGAATCTCATGGCGTTCTTTATTTATGCTGGTTGTCATAGATCTATTCTGTTGCACACCACCTAATATGTGCCTCATCCAGTTCATCACATAATTCTGCCCAAGATTGGCATCATAAACCGTCTCGTTTTTCTTAGCATTATCTTCAACAGAGAACACAATTTATGAAGTTGAATCAAGTTGTTGAAACACATCACAGCATTCATCACAAATTTCACTATGCTCATGTTCACACAAGGACTTGAAGCAGTTATCATAAGGAAAAAGCAAATACTGTGCAATGCGAAGTGCATTGGCTATTCTCTGAACAGTGGAGAGAATATCAGAGTTTCAAATAGCGCTGAGCTTTCTAAAGCATAGAATTCATTTTTTTCCCCTTCAAATCAGCAGCACATTCATTTATAATTGTTTGCAGCATTTGGAATCCATTTAAGCCTTCCACGGTGGTGTTGACCATTCCTGCAACATTGTGTCGTTGACTAGGCTTCAAAACGTTGAGGATATGTAAAAGGGAACTTATTGATAAAGATGTATAATTAACTTCCGAACAGAATTAATGGTATTGTAAAATAATGTGGGTTTTCAATGTAGTAAGGATGGTCCGAGGTACAATCTGCTTTTCTCTGCTGTCATACACTAATGTACTTGCACCATATGCTACATCTTGAATTGTGCCTGATTCAAATAGATAGTGAAGAAACTGCTCACACTTATGGATGTCCAGTTTCTTCCTGGTTGTTTTTTCAGGGACTTCAAAAGCTCCTGGGCCATATGTAGATCTTTATTTCCATGCTTTGTCAACTTCATACTTGGTACATTCGAAAAAATGCATAGTATCATGTTTGGAGATAAAACACTAAGGATTAAAATTTTTGTTTTGCTATTTACTGCGCTTTCATAGGCTCGTACAATATGCTGAAGTAATTCTAGTACGTCGCTTTCGAACTCTGAGGATGTAGATGACACTTTATCCAATTCTTTCTCTTGCTCTGGTGCAAAGTTTTCACAAAACTTCTTTTTGAAATTATTTTTGGCTTCTTTGTATTTACGTTTAGCATAATAGATACTTGATTTTGAAAGTTCTGTGACTGTATTTGGAATTTTAGAGGACTCATGTCAGGAGCTGCAGTTTCAGTAAAGGTGTGCATTTGTTGTTTATGTTGATCTATCTCTGCCTCATTTATATATAAAGTACCAACTGGTGGCTGATAATTTGGATCAGCTGTTTCTTCTGAATGGTTCTCATCCGCTATTTCTGTTCCATGGTTCACATCATCAATTATTCTGTGCTTGCTAAATAACATGCCATCCATTGGAAAAGATGGAAATATCAAATTCTAATGTAAATATACCTTCCATGGTGCCATGCGAACATTTTCTTTTTTCTTAGCAGGAGGCACTGTATGATCAGGGTGTGCAACACCTTCTTGATGGCTTCCAAAATATACCATACAGTGTCTGTGGAATGCACATATCACACCTTCAACAGTAGAAATGTTTTATTGACTTCTATTACTAATAAGCTGAACTTCAGAAACATAACATTTTGTTTTGGGTAAAATCCAATTTTTCCATTGCTGTAAAAACATAAAATAGTATTTGTAACAATCTTTTTTTTAAGGTGTTCAATAAAAAAGTTTTACCAAAATGATGAACATTGTTTTTGACTCTTTTTTTTTCAGTTTGAGGGTGTACATCACTGCATGGAAAATTATTTCTCTGAATATGATTGCTAAGAATTACAATGTTATTTTTTTATTGCTTATGCTACAAGTAAAATTATGACATTGTAAAAAAAGGATATGGTTGCCTACTGACTAGTCACACATAAAAAAAAAATATATGACATATAGTGAATAATTTATAGGCCTAATATATAGCTAATTTGTATGCTTTGTTACCATATTTTTCATTTCCACAATGTTTTGAAGTAAGCCTTATGTGCTGATGTGGCCATTAGCCAAAGTTCTGTCAATTGTCTGTTAAAAGACAGGACTCATACTATGAAATACAATCATCAAGTTCCACATTGACTCTCAGTGCACTGAAATACAGGGTCACCAAAAGGACTTTTTTTGGTTTCGTTAGATACAAAAGTAGCTATTTTTCAGCAGCACTGAGGGTGAGCCATCCAACAAATGAGCTAATTAAGTTAATACTGAGTAGTACTACAGAAGTTAAACCCCAAAACTGTGGCTGACCCTCAGTGCATGGGTCCATGAGGTCTCAGATATGGCGCTTTTTCATTTTCCGCGACAAAGTTTGGCGAACACTGCCAGGTTGCACTAAAGGTCAGCCAGGAAATTTACAAAATAATTCAATTTAGCTACTAAAGGTCATGTTGTAAACACAAGAATTACTTTGGCCGATGCTCAATGCACTGAGATAATCGAATACAGAAAGATGTTCATTCGAGAAAAATACTAAGTCACGACCCACTTTAGGAATTTTTGTGGGTCACAAAAAAATTTTTTGTGAAAAAAAAATATATAGGTATTTTCTAAAATCATTACAAGAAACCACCATAAAAATTTCGGCAAAATCAAAAATGGTGTGTATAATGACCTGCCTGACTCATAAAATCTGCCTCTTAATGATACTTCAGATTGTAATAATTACCCCGAACCTAAATAACTTTGTATTTAAAGTATTGTTATATTTTTAATACAGAATTGTATTTAAATTATACAAAATTTTAAAATTTTCAACAGTATAACCACCAAAAAGCAATATATTTTTGAACAATAAATATGAAAATTTAGGTTCACTTTATGCAGACTAACATAAAATATATCTTCTGAAAATGTCATGAAAATATATTGAAAAGTTTTTGAGATATCTTCCGCGTTATGCCCGAAAACCTCATTTTGAGAAAACTGTCTTCAAAGTTTTACTTTAAAACTTGTTTACATTTGGGGCTTTGTACGTTTCAGGCTATAACTCGAGTAATTATAGGAATTTTTTAATGCATTATGTCTTATAATGTTCAGAAAATATTATCATTAAATATATATATATATATATATGTATATATATATATATATATATATATTATCTAATTTTTGAAGTCGTATAGCCCCTTAAAGTTTTGTTACTATAAAGGTCTACGGATAGCGTCGCCAGGTTCACTGTCACCGTTTTCGCAGGATTTACTGGACTAAGTACAGTAAAACCTGTAAAAACAGAATCACCGCAGACCGGAAAAATATTCCGTTTTGGACAGGTTTCCATCTGACAGGCATGAAAGGGATCCAAAGAAAAAAAGGTGGAAAAATTTTCACGCTGTATACAGTGATAAATTCTTATAATTTAGTCATGTTTTAATGAATATTAATTTAAAAAAAATAAATAAAATAGAAGATTATTTTAATATTTTTCTTAACTCTTTGTATCACCGTGTTGCATATCTGCAACATATCCAAAAGTCACTGTGACTTATACAGAAGGCTTTAAAAGACGATTCTATTGATTGCTGGCTATCTCCCAACACAGTAGTTAATATAAAGTGTTCATATAATTCTCAACAAATGGCGATACTGTGCTGATTTTTCATGCCCAGGTTTTATTTATCATTGGAGCAGTTTCGCATCGTTATTGCTGAAATGAACTTCGTCAATTTTGTCAAATTTAAAAAGCTGGCGACGTCCAAAAATAGAATTTTTACGAAGTTCGTTTACTTTACAATTTTGTATTAGAAAATGGGCACTATTTAGGAGAAGGATGTCATTTTCTCTTTATTGCAGATGTGAAAGAAGTACCTTTTTAGTCCTTATTTTTTTATTTATATGTTCTCATTCTTTTTTTTTTTAAATTTACATGCTTAAAAAGATGTATTCGAACATCTGAGTCAATATTTTTCAAGTCGAAATTGTGAAGTCATAAAAGGTTCATTTAAAAAATACTAAAAAGGAAAATCAAATTTAAACTATCAGTGAATGTAGGTCATTGAATCGAAAGATAATGGAAGACAGATTGTTACAGGCTATGTCCAAATATAGTTTATGTAAAGTAGGATAAGAAATATTTCATGCCAAATTTGAACTCAATTCTTTGTTTGCAAACTTTACTCTTCCTGTTTAAAAAAACAAAAAGTGTTTTTTTTTTCTTTTTTTTTAACTATGCTAGGTCTTTACATGTCAATAAAAGGTGGACAATTTTTCATGCTATATACAGTGATAAATTCTTATAATTTAGTCATGTTTTAATGGATATTTATTTATTTATTTAAAAAAAATAAATAGAATATAAGATTATTTTAATATTTTTCTTAATTTAAAAAATACTGAAAGTAAAAATCAATTTTTAAACTAACAGCGAATGTAGGTCATTGAATCCAATGATAATGGATGACAGTTTGTTACAGGTTATGTCCAAATATAGTTGAATAGTTTATGTAAAGTAGAGTAATGAATTGTTCATGCCGAATTTGAACTCAGTTCTTTGTTTTCAATTTTTTTTCTTCCTGTTTAAGAAATCAAAAAGTTTTTTTTTTTTTTTTTTTTTTATAATTATGATAGGTCTTTTCATGACAATTTGGAAAGTCAGACATTTTAAACTTGCTTCATTCGTATGATTTTCAAATATTCATAACATAAGCTGTTCTTTCAAGAACGAATAGAAACAAACTCTAAAGGTTTGAGGTTGAGATAAAATGTTCGAGACTTAAAAGACTCCCCCCCCCCCCCCGCAATATCCATCCTTTTTTTTCCATCATTCCAGAGAATATCTAAAATTGTCTTAGAACTCTTTCGTGTCTGTTCTGAGCAAATAATTTCCTTTTTGCGAAACCGTAAAAATTTTCCGTTATAGACAGGTTGTGTTTTAACATGTTTATTGCGTAAAGTTCCTCCCTATACAGACTAACGAATACCCATGATACTAAAAGAGTTGTATATCATGAAAAATTAATTGGGACTTCTGGCGTCCCGCGCACTGATTCCGCGATAATTGGCCTTGAAAATCGGGACACCTGGCAACACTATCTATGGAGCGCAGTAAAAAAAAAAAGGGCAAGATAGGTAATTAAATAATTGAAAAAAAGCAATTAACAGGTATTTTTTCATTTTTGAATTGCATTCAGTGGTTGATTGATAGACTATTTGTTGAACTCGCCCCTTTCCGTGAACGCGATTGCATTTAAGGGACCAACAACAAATTGAAATCTCAAATTCCGCTCGCTAATGTTAATTTGTTGTGATGCATCATTCGTATTTTTAAAATATCTTCAACTTCTGTTTTCTGTATACTGTTCTTAAAGGATGTGTCTTTCTTTCTTAGCTGTCAAATTGTTTCTAAAACATATTTGTTCAACGTGCTTGAACTCGCCCCTTTCCGTGAACGCGATTGCATTTAAGGGACCAACAACAAATTGAAATCTCAAATTCCGCTCGCTAATGTTAATTTGTTGTGATGCATCATTCGTATTTTTAAAATATCTTCAACTTCTGTTTTCTGTATACTGTTCTTAAAGGATGTGTCTTTCTTTCTTAGCTGTCAAATTGTTTCTAAAACATATTTGTTCAACGTGCTTGAACTCGCCCCTTTCCGTGAACGCGATTGCATTTAAGGGACCAACAACAAATTGAAATCTCAAATTCCGCTCGCTAATGTTAATTTGTTGTGATGCATCATTCGTATTTTTAAAATATCTTCAACTTCTGTTTTCTGTATACTGTTCTTAAAGGATGTGTCTTTCTTTCTTAGCTGTCAAATTGTTTCTAAAACATATTTGTTCAACGTGCTTGAACTCGCCCCTTTCCGTGAACGCGATTGCATTTAAGGGACCAACAACAAATTGAAATCTCAAATTCCGCTCGCTAATGTTAATTTGTTGTGATGCATCATTCGTATTTTTAAAATATCTTCAACTTCTGTTTTCTGTATACTGTTCTTAAAGGATGTGTCTTTCTTTCTTAGCTGTCAAATTGTTTCTAAAACATATTTGTTCAACGTGCTTGAACTCGCCCCTTTCCGTGAACGCGATTGCATTTAAGGGACCAACAACAAATTGAAATCTCAAATTCCGCTCGCTAATGTTAATTTGTTGTGATGCATCATTCGTATTTTTAAAATATCTTCAACTTCTGTTTTCTGTATACTGTTCTTAAAGGATGTGTCTTTCTTTCTTAGCTGTCAAATTGTTTCTAAAACATATTTGTTCAACGTGCTTGAACTCGCCCCTTTCCGTGAACGCGATTGCATTTAAGGGACCAACAACAAATTGAAATCTCAAATTCCGCTCGCTAATGTTAATTTGTTGTGATGCATCATTCGTATTTTTAAAATATCTTCAACTTCTGTTTTCTGTATACTGTTCTTAAAGGATGTGTCTTTCTTTCTTAGCTGTCAAATTGTTTCTAAAACATATAGTAAATTTATAATTTTATGTAATACAATCTTACCGAAACTGAGTAAGATTTTAACACTTCAAATAAAATTAAGCATATATTTTAGAAATATTTTGACAACTAAGAAAGAAAAAGACATCTTTTAAGACGAGAACACAGAACTGAAAAATATTAATTTCCTAAGGGAAATTTTTAAAAATACGAATGCGTCACACGCCCCTGGGTTTAACATTAGCGAGGGGAAATTGAGGTTTTATTGATGAACAGCCTTAACACCCCGTATCATAAACAGCTGGAAAGGATCTGTTTATTTCACAAATGATTATACTTGCTATATGCAATGTCTGAGAGGGAAATTGAGAGGGGCTCGAGGTATCTATCAACTGGGAATCTTCCAAGGATTGTTGATAATGATTTTCGAGAAAATGTGTCGGTAATTGACCGAGATATTAATTAAAAACCTATCTAGAAAACGTGGTACTGACCAAGGCGGCGTTTCAACTTTGCGACCTCCTTTGGAAGCGTGCTTGCTACAATGCCAAGTTTAAACTTTGTACAAGGTCTTTGTTTTAGGTAAGACGAGGCTACATATATCTCTGACCATTCATGGTATATACATCTATTCTATACTTTGCTAGTATATATAGCTATACCCAACCCTACGTTGTATAGTTTTTACAAAGTCATTATTCTTTTAGCAACGAGTTTTTTTAATATTGCATTTAGGAATTGATTTATTTATTGTATGGGACACTTTGTGTGCGAGTAAAACTCGGACTTGGCTGGTTATATACTTATAGAAAAAAATATATTCAATTATGCAAATATTCTAACTAAAAATGCAGATATTGCTGTGATTTTGTCCGTTTTTTCTTACAGCATGAAATACTGTTACCGTAATCGTGTCTTTGATAAGATAAAATGAACAAAAAACTAAAGCTTATCTATAATGCGCACCATGCTTTTTAATGGCAGAAAAAAAAATGCAGTAGAACTCTTTAACATTAATTACTAACTTATTCAATAAGATAACACAAAATTAAGGTTTCTTCAATGTGTATTTTTATACTTTCTTTTAACCCTCTAAGCATTTTTCACTTTTCACAAAACAACTTAAATTGGCTGGAGAAAAATAATATTTTCAATATAATTCTATTTTAAGATATATATAAAATAAAGAGATATGAAGTGTATTTTTTTATATATATATATATACCACTAACCAGGCTCCTACCTGCCCGGCATGAATGCCTAGCTTAACGGGTTAGTACCTGGGTGCGGGGCGGAAATCGCCTGATCACAGCATGGCTGTGATCCACCTGACTATAGATTTGTTCACATCGCTGCTGTGCTTGCTCTCTTGTGATTTGCTACCATTATCTTTGTTTGCCGGTTCAAGGTTTCTGTTTAACTTTGTTGAATTGACAGATTTAATAGGTCTCGTAATTTAGAACCTTCATCAGGTGACGAGACCCCCAGAAGTATAATTCACAGGTAACTTGGATGGCTTTGCACCCACGACAGTATGAAGTGTATTTTAGAAACAAACAGGGAAAGAAAATTTAAATTAATATTAGTTTTATGCACATTTTTATGAAAATGCAGGAAAGCCCTCAGACGCTCAGAGGGTTTTAATGTATTTATCGACACCATAATATCAATACCATATACTTGCAAAAGGGAAATTATTTCATTCATTTTACTTACTTAGTGACTTTGTGAAATCATGCATGGGTTTCACACAGAGTTCGCAAAAATTACTTTTTTATTGTAGTGATCTACAACTACTTTATCGAAATGTAGTGATCTACAACTACTTTATCGAAATGTAGTTAACTACAACTACTTTATCGAAAATGTAATTGACTACAACTACTTCTTTTAAAAAGTAGCGACTACAGACTACTTTTAAAAAGTAGTCACTACTTAGCTACTTTAAGATTTACAATTCAATTTACAATACAAACTGAAGACACGGATTAAATAATACAACGACCCTTATCTGCCACTATACAATTAAATAAGTGCGTAATAACGGAGGGCCTTAAAAATTAAGAAAGATAATATACAAAAAAAAAATGTTTTGTGTTCTAGAAAATAACAGAGAAAATTTCTAAATGCAAAAAATAAAATAAATCTGTAAATAAAGCAATTCCAAATAATAAGAAACCCGGCATTAAAACATGAAGACCTAATAAAGAGTAAATAGGCAACAAGAAAATGAACTTCTTTGGTGGATTAGTATACTTGATTTTAGCAGAAGTGCCAATGGAAAAAAATCTATGACTTCATTCGATGCGTTACTATACAAGCAGCTGAGAATTGCTGCTGAGATTCGCGAATTGTTGAGCAGCAAAACAAATTGTGCACAAAAGAGCAAGTTACGCCCATGGGATTTGTAGAATGGCACAATTTTTTTTTATTGAAGTATCATTAAAAGTATCGTTGGTTCTCACTACAAACTACTGATTTTTTGTATCGCGCTACTAGCTACACTGCATGGTTCAAAATGTAGTGCGCTACACTACAATCTACTGTAAAAAGTAGCGACTACTGTAGTTTCGCTACGTGTAGCGCGCTACTTCCGACGTCCGACCACTGGTTTCACACAACTGACGGAAATATTCGTGTATAATGCTCACTTTATTTTTGAGGCCGAAAAGTTTTAGGGGGGGAAATGCGGGTTATACACGAGTAAATACGTTATTATGCATATAAACAAATTAATTTTTTTGCGTATGTATAGCGCTTCCATCCTCAGATCAAATACAAAGTGTTTTATTTTTATTGATCGCGTACTACTATAGAAACTCGACGAATTTCAACCCTGCACTGAAATTCGTCTTCCCAATAATACAGCTAATGAACGACACGGGATGACGAAATCTTTAGAAGACTACTTTAACCTCGTTAGAAAAACTGAAATCGCTTTATTGCTAGTTTTATATTGTCTAGAACATTTCATCGCAATTAAGAATGAAAACTTAAGAAAAATAGAATTGCCTTTATGATTAGCTGGGGACTTCAATTTCATGATATAAAACTATCCTGCGCCGTCAGGCGCCCACGGGGGTCGCCGACGCGCGTAAACGACCATCGCACCCAAGCCTCTGAAGGGCTTTTAACGCACCAGGGCTTTGTCTCGCCCGGCGCTGCGATCCAATTTCATGATATTAACAAATCGGCCTCATCTTTTCACCAAGCCTTTTATCACCTTTCCACGCGTATATTAGGGACAGACTACAAATTGAATGTGTTCATATAAGACAACAAATACCAATATATAGAAACAATTTCTTCTTGAGAAATCGATCAGACATTAGGAAGTATCATTTGCTGCAACGGGTTTTTATTGCTTATCCATTAACACACATTTTACGCATATTTTGCTTTCACGTTGATAGTCGTAACCGCTAACTGATGGTTTTCTTTATTATTAGAATCATATGCGTGCATTGTTAGGCAACTTACGTTAGTTTCGCTAGTTCACAAACTAAAGAATAGTGCGATAAACATGAAATGGCATATAAATGATAAATATTAAACGGAGAAAGTTTTTTTTTTTTCCATAATAGAATGCTGCAAGCAAAGCCAATCACGGAAATGTACCAACTGTAATTACCGTAAAATGTATTCACCAAGGACAGCTAACAAAACAATTAGTACTTCAGACACGAGAGACGTTGATGCTTTCAATGATAGAAGGATAAATGCTTGGCAATATACATTTTATTACCTTGTGAGTTCTATGGTTAATAAAGTTTAACGATTAAAATTTGGACATCTTTCAATTTCCAAAGTGTAAAATATCTGAGAATACGTTTCATATATTTATTTATTTATTTCATAATTTTATGTAGCTTAAGAGGCTACATAAAATCATTCATTCATTCACGCAAAAACACCTGCTCGCTAATGTTATCCTATGGAATAACCCTATGGAACAGTTCTTTTAAAATATCTCGTTTGCATTTCAATATTTGTAAACATTTTTTTTTTTCTTTTTTTTTTTTTTTTTTTGCTTTGGATAGCTGAGACCAATCCTTACGATCGCCGATTTTTACTTTTTCGATTTAGCTTGCGTTTCTCCCCCCCTTTACTTTCGGAACCAGTATCGAAAGTGAAAGTTAAAAAAAAACCCGCAAACAAAATCGAAAGAATAAAAACGGCAATTGTAGAGATCGACCCTCAGCTATCCAATGAGAGAAAAAAATGTTTAAAAATATTGAAATGCAAACGAGATATTTTAAAAGAATTAGGATTAACATTAGCGAGCGAGTGATTTCGCGTGAGTCAAGTAGCCTCCTAAGATGCATTCAAAATATCATTATATAAGCTTTTTTTCAGCTCTCAAAGTTTCGGAAGAGAAAGTTTTTAAAATCCGTTATTATCGATTACTATAGGTTTAAACGAAGATGTTAATTTGCAAAAATTTTGATGAAATGCTCACAGCTGTCATTTTTTTCGCTATTTTCAAAGTCAAATAAACACATTTTGAACCAGAAATTTTACTTAATAAATGAAAAAAAAAATGTGTAAAACATAGAAACGTTTTATTAAATACAATTTCTAGGTTGATTTAACTTGGAAAAAAGTAAAAAACAGAAGACTGATAGCGATGAGTACTGTATGCTTAACAATAACAATAAGCAAAAAGTTTTATTTAAAACTTTCCGAACGCATAGTGTAAGGAATAATAGGTGATAATTTCGATTAATATGTGATAAGAAAGTAATGATACTTAGTACAATGCTAAGAAATTTCTTAGTTATTAATAATTCTAGTAAACATAAAAAGAACGTGAATTGTTATTATTACTGATCAGTATTATTCTTCTTAATTCTATGCGACCAAAACTTACCAAGTTACAGGAGAAACGCGTTTTTAGTGCCGGAAAATGCTGAAATTTCATAAAATTGAAATTATAAAAACTCCACACTTTTGGACTGACGAATAATGGACTTTTTACTGTTTAGCTTGTTAAAACATGGAGAAAGTTTTTTTTTTTATAAATATAACTTAAAGTACCCAGGAACATATAAAAATTAAATTTCGTAACTTTTTAAAAAATAACTGTTTTTGACGCAAATTGCTTTTAATATGATGAAGAACATCATTTGAAACAATTTTGTGTCAGTATATATATATGTATATTACATTTTTTCTTATATATTTATTTATATACTTTTTACAATTCTTATAATTGTCTTCAGTATCAATGCAACATTTATCATTCCTTTGTAAATTCAAATTATATATGATGTAACATTTACTTTCAAGTTCATGTAATAGCTTATCAATTTCATTAGTTGAACATGTCATTTTTAAATAACAGATTGGGTTATTTTTGTTATACGAACTTGTTAGTATATATATATATATATATATATATATATATACATTCACAATGAGTTTCATCTTTAATTTATTTCCCATTTGTGTATAGTGAATTATAATTAATACCCACTTTATGGTAAGATAGATACATATATATACTAATAATCCAGACTCAGAATGTTTCGCGCCCTATAGTGATCTATGCGGAAATAGTTGGGAGGCTACTGATATGGATGATACTGATTATAGATATAAACAAGGACGAAAAATCATGCGTCAAGCATAGATTATGTAACACTTTCCAACACTTCTAAAACTTTTAGAAATATATACCGTTTAACAAGGTGAAAGATGATAGCTAAGAAAACAAGGTCAAGGTCAAACCGGGCGGGGAGGCCTACCTTTCAGCTTAAACTCAACTAGCCCCACGCAGATCTAACAATTTGAAACGCGCATAACAAATTTAAAAACTCCATTTCAGGAATTACCAACAATATTCGGAAAAATATCCGAACTCTTTTGTGCAGCCCTGTATAGGATTTATAGATTTGTATATACACTTACATAGAATGCTAAATTTTAGTTCAGTTAAGAAAAGCGTAGCACAGTTTAACATTCCCTTATGGAATTTCCGTTGATAAACAGAAATGTACTCGAGAACTTTGTGCTGCCCTGTATAGGATCTATATAATTTATACTGGCCAAGTAATAGACAAAAAATGAGTTCAATTTAAAAACGCGTCCAGCCACTGAAAACGTACTTCCAGCAATTATTGTTAATATACATAGTGCTGAATTCTTTTGTGTGACCCTGTAAATTAACCATGAATGCTATACACAAAATATTCAATATTAAGCCTCTTGTAATGCACCTTAGAGATATACTAAACCAATTTCAATATGTTTGAAAGAGTAAAACATTATTAAAATAAACCCGAAATATTTTTTCTCCATAGACTGTAATGTAACGGAATTCTTTTGAATGTCCCTGTAAAGAACTATAAGCGCTGTGCCCGTCATATATATTTTATAGTTAGCCTTTTGTAGTGCAATATCAATGCAATATCAATTTCAATATATTTGAAATTGTGCAATAGCGGTAAAATAAACCACAAATGATTTTTCCCATACATGTAATGTAATGCAATTCTTTTGAGTGTCCCTGTTAAAAGAAAAGTATAAGCGCTACACACTTCATTTTCATTACCGAACATGCCATAATAAACCTCAATAACATATATCAATTGCATGACATTCACAGTATATTTACGCGAGTTAGAGCACGGATGGCCGACAGACAAACCGAATTCACAAACACTTTTTAATTATGTTGGAAAGTGTTAAAAACGTATTAACAAATTTCGTTTTAACCATTCCTTTGACATACTAACCGAAACATTGCAACCCTTCTCTTTTTTCTTCACTGACTTGCCTGCGAAAATTTCATTTCAAAACGAGTTTAACCTAAAAATAACGTGAAATAAAACGGCATTGAAGTAAACAAATGACATGCTTTCAGGAAGAAAAAATTGTTGCAAATAATGATGTCGCGTGCTGTTATTCAAACATATAAGGAGACGATGAACAAGGCTAATCATTGGATTAATGGTGAAACAAATCCGATACTTTCATAAGGAACTGTTTTATTGTAACTCAGTATTTTACGACCTTATTTCGTTATAGTAAATCATGGGGCACATTACAAAACATTTACCCTAAAATTGTGTTACTTCGACCCAAACAGTGACAATTTTTACACCCAAATGAATAGCCTAAAGTACTTTCATTGCGCTGATGCCCAAATTTTTACAATTTGTGCGATTTTTTTTCTAAGACTTTCGACCTATTTCAAGCCAATTTTTCACACTTTCCAATATAGTTGGAAAGTTTATGAATTCGGTTTGTCTGTCTGTCTGTCCGTGCTTTAACTCGCGTAAATATACCCGGATTGCCATGAAAATTTTATATGTTATTTAGGTCTACTATAGAATGTGCGGTATTAAAAATGATGTGTGTAGCATATATAGTTCGTTTAGGGGTACTCAAAATAATTCTGTTGCATTGGGAAAAATAGTTTCCGGTGTATTTTAATGATATTACACAATTTCAAACAGATTAAAATTGATTTATATCACCGAGGTTCGCTACAAGATGCTTACTATAGAATATAATGTGCATAGCATTCATCGTTCATTTACAGGACACACAAAATAATTCGCTTACTATACTGTGCATGAACAATAATTGCTGGAAGTGAGTTTTCATTGCAATGCGCATTTTTAAATTTAGCCTTTTTTTTCATATTACTTGTCGTTTATTGCATCATTTTTTGCATATTACTATCGAAAAATCTTTTGCGGTGCATTTTATTGGTGTTACAATATTTCAAACATAATGATATCTATTACTGAGACTGATTTTCCACCACGAAATCACGCCGTTACTGTTAATAATGAAAAAACGCTAAATAAGCAGCAATCGAAAGAGCAATAGTGAAACGTGTTTTTTGACGCATAAACCATTTGCCCTCGTCTGCCCGTTATCGAGATATAAAGGCTTAAAATTTGCTAATTTACTGATTTAATAGAATGGAAGAAGGAGTCATTACGTTTTCAACGTATCAACATCATCAAACTCCAGTTCATTTCCAGTTTAGTGCGCCGCAATACTCCAACATGATTCGGTATACTTGGTACAAGTCTGGGTTAGTGCAAACTGGGCCACTTCCATTTGAAATGCCCTTACAATTTTGTTTTTCGCAGGAGGTGTACAATTGTAATCATTGCACTAGAATTAAGTTCAAGAAATGTTCTTGGTGCTACTATTTTCTATGCTTCAATCATTTTTTGATTCAGTACCATATTTGTCAATAGCATTTTTTTTCGAGCTTCTTTCATTTTCATATTATTATAGCTAAATATGTGGTGTATTTTATATTAATCTGATTATAAAAATTTCTGAATCAGAACCACGCCTTTTCTTCCTAAATTAAACAAATAAATTAGCAAGCTTTAAGACTTCATATCTCGATAACGAGCAGACGAGGGTAAATGATTTATGTGTTAAAAAACACATTTTACTATGCTTTTTCGATTGCTGCTTACTTATATATTTTTTTCATTATTACACTATGGCGTGATTTCCTGGTCAGGGAATGAATATTAATCTTGTCATTTCAAACAGATATTGAATAACGCATTGAAAAAAACCAGTATTTATTGTGCAATTTCGAAATAATAAAAATTTAATTTAAAAGAAGTTCACATTTGAACATTTCCGAACAATTTTTTGAATGAAAGCTTCGTCAGTAAAAGCAGTTTTCGAGTGATTTGTTTGAATGCTTTTTGTAGGTGGAAGTGTGCGTAAAGGAGAAAACAGGATCACGCCTCCTGGATAACCTTGCTAAGCCTTTTGCTTTTTAAGAATTTTCTTTTTTGTGAGTATAATATAAATATTTTAGAACTTTTATGCCAATATTTTATTTTTCAAGCACAATTTTTATGATATACAGAAGGTTTATTACGCGTGCATTATTATTTTTGAATTACTTGTTCCATTTTTATTCCTTTATTTTATTTGGTATCATAAGGTATATGCTCCGTCACAAAAATATAAATAAATAAAAAGCTGTAACGTGAAAATTTTCGGTTTCTTTTTGAATTGTCATCGTTTTTATTTTTAAACTAGCTGACCCACCCGGCGCTGCCAGGGCCCATGATAATAACCTTAAATAAACCTCATATTTGTATGTTTTTATATCTTTAACCCGATTTTGCATGAATTTATATACTTAAAGGAAAAATTCGCGGAAAAATGTTGATATTTAGCGGTAAAAGCTCTCGTAAAAAGACTTTTTTTTTTCCACGTAGTGCCGTTTTATAGTTCTTGTCCGAACTCTTTGAAATTTTTATAGGTTATAAATATAACGGTTTTACAGCCCGTGTAAAAATTTCATGAAAATTTTTAATATCTAGATGTAAAAGAAAAATGTTTGCTTCTCGTTTTTCTTTTGTTTTGTTTTCGAGTCGGGTCCTTTATCGTAACAAAATAAAAATATTTCTTATCGTCCGAACCCGCTGAAATTTTAATCGGTTATCAATATAACTATATACAAGCCTTCTTTAAAATTTTGTGAAAAGATATGCATATTTATTAGGGAAAACATGAGCCGAAACCGCGCATAAATACCCCACTTTTTAGCGCTTTCATCGATAATTTCTCAGACTTTATTTAAAAAAAAAAAAAAAAAAAAAAAAAAAAAAAACCTCTACTCGTCTGACAGTTTCTAAATTTTTGTAGGTGATGTAATTCGGTCTGCAGAGATGCTCTAAAAGATAGTGTCGAACTAATGACTTTTAGTTACTTTTAGCGTAGAAAAATTATCGTCTCCAAGAGGCGCGAAGTGACCCGTGGTCGCGAATTTTTTGAGAGGGTTGAATTTGCATTTATGAAAACAGATTTATATATATGTGTGTGTGTGTGTGTGTATATATGTGTGTGTGTGTGTGTGTGTGTGTATAAATGCCTTTAATTATAATTTCATTTCATTCAATCTTTTTCTATTCTTTTTCCATGCTTAACATCAACACCCATTGTAGCTCGGACGTTTCTATTCTAGGGCGTTTTCGTTTATTTTGCAAAACTTATTAAAAAGACTGGATTACGAATACAAACAATACTAATTGCGCAAGCAATTACGAAGCATTTTGTTAAACAGTTTAAGTTAATGATTGTTCCATAATGAAGCCATGCCTGATAACCATAAATCATTCGAAAAATTATCTCCATTAGAAGTCGATGTACATGTCTGATGATGACTATTAGTTAGGATTTCAGAAGAGGTAGTCATGCATTGATGCCATTTGAGAACAGCAGAAAGACAATCTCTCGGCTGAAATGTTTAGACAAAACTTACAGTGAAAAATCTTATTTGACCGGGATGACGTGAAGTGGAACCAATAATCATTGTTGTCTTTACATAACCGAGGCTGCAGTTTTAATATCATTCTCTGAAATATACCAAATTAATATACGATTCTTTTTTATGTATTTACATTACTATGAAATTAATGATTACAATGCTTTTATTAAGCTACTTCATATGTCATTATTAGATGCTTTAAAGTATATTTTACTAATATGTAGGTTAGAATACCGATATCATTTAGATTGTATTTTATATGATTTTTTCATATTCGTAAAGTAATTGCAGTAGTCTAACTTTGAAAAGCATCATAATAAGAAGGATTACAAGCAAGGTAAAATATATAATCTGTTTAATCTGAAGGGTGTTTAAAAAAAAGTCGCGAAACGCCACTTGACAGAAAATCCAAATTTAGTTTTGCCATTGTACTAATAAAACATAGGGAGAAATTTTTTTTTAAACATTAAAAAATTAACGATAAACAAATGCATTTTCTCCCCGTATCACCAAACCATTTTTTCTCGGAATTCTTATGCATGAAAATACTTACAGGTGAATTTTACGTTATGAAGCAATAATAAGAATGAAAAAAATCCAATCATTCAAAAATGAATCTAAGTACATTTAGGCGGATAAAAATCTTTAATATAAATAATGTCATTTTGAATCAAAATGGTTAAATAACATACTTTTTAAACTATGGAATCTTTAATGATATATTTTTAAATATTAAAGCAAAATCAGTTTATCTTATTAGAAACACATGTGTTTCTAATCGATTCTTTAATTCTCGATTGTTTAAGCATAAAGACACAGACTCTTGTTTATTATTATTATATTTTTTAAGCGTCCCGTGAAAATATTTTTTATCATTTTATGTAGTAACAATCTCTGGAACTAATTAGTGATTATTTTATCTTTAAATACATTGCAATATTTACATTTTTTTACAAATCTACGAATCAAAATTGAGATTATTTCAACCGTATGAAAGTTAGATTTCAGTTATTACAACCTTTCATATAGTTTTTTTTAAATGTATCCATGTAATAAATTTCTTTAATATACCATCTGTGCGTACATTTATCTATATTAAAATTACTTTTAAAACACTTTAGGTTTCTTAGTACTCATGCATTATGTATCGTCATCTTTTATGTCATAGATGACAAAATTTCGGTATTCTTCCGTAATCTCACGCAGGGCAAACTTGTTTTGAACCAGAAAATTTATTTAGAGAATGTATCTTGTTTCTGTGTGGTACTTATTAGAATTTATTTTAAAATTTATGGTTCAAAGCACGTTGGAATTAAGTCAGACTCCGGAAGAATATCGAAATATTGACAACTATATGCTTATGTACGTATTTTTACTTTCCGAACACATATAGTGTAAAGGAAAATACTGTAATCAAAATTTGTGTGTGTGCTTGCGTGCAAGTAAACACGATAACTCCCAAACAGTAGTTCCGATTGTGTTCCCATCGAGTGAATAAGTTATAGACCACTGTCGCAAGAACTTAATAGACGTACAAATTCGTAATTCGTACAAATTGAATTAGGTATTGAATCGATTTTTAAAACACTTTCAAAACATTTTGAAAACGCTTCTAAAAGAAAAATCACCAAAGGAATGGGACAGAATATAAGTTATAAATGTTGAGGCGATGTCATTAAGCATGAGTAGCGCAGTGGTAGCGTCTCCAGTTTCAAAATGGGAGGTCCAGCGTTCGAATCCAACCGATTCCACTGTATCAGAAATTATACCGTCCTTGGCAGAGCCAGACGAAGTTTTGGTCTTGGGGGTATTCGTTTTCAGAGGTTTTTTCTACTTGTTTGTGGCTCACAGTTAAATTTACCTAAACCCTTTTTGTAGGCCACTCTGTTTGGTTGAACGTGTCACAAATTATATATACAGGGTGCGTCAGAAAAAATCTATACATACTTATAACTCCAGTTTTTATTCACGTATAATTAATATTTAAATTGCCAAACAATCCACATAAAATCTATCACTTTTCCTCTTACCGCAGATGTTCAAAATGATTACGTTCTGGTCAATACGCTGCTTATAACGGTGGGCTATGGATTCACACACTTCAACAAACATTTTATTTGGTGTTGCGGAGCATTCTTGCTCCATTGCGATTCCGGAACGTTGTCTATGAACATCCATTCGTTTCAAACTTATCTTTTAACCTATGAATTGTAACTCGTATAGGTGGATCTGCCTGAAACTCCCTGCGATATTGTTTTTGTACTTCTGCTACATTTTCATACTTACAATAGTACTTTAAAATCAATTTTCTTTTTTCAAAAGTTAATCTGGGTCCACTCATTATTTCCAGTTAATGACACTTTGAAAACAAAGAAAAATCAGAAAGTTATGACCCGTTAAACAGCGTATGTATACATATTCCTACTCTCTGGACGTGTACATCAATGTTCAGAAATCGGGTGGAGTCACTCCAGATTTTTTCTATATAATGTAATTACAAAAAAATAATTTTTCTGCTTGGTTCGGCTGTATTAATACTATAATATTAGACGCTTCAATTGGATTTTTTTCCCCTTCGAAACAAGAATTAATTGCGAAGCATATCTTCATGTTCACTGATTATTTTACACGCATGATAAGTGTGAAGAAAACACCATCCTATCCATCGGGCAAAAAATAGCTTAATTGGATACACACGATTGATTCTACAAGAAAAAAGTACTGCAGATATAAATTTACGCCAATCTCATGCGATATGCTAAAATAATTACGCCGATAATGAATGAAGAAATTTCTATGTTCGATCAAGTTCCATGTCAAGAGAGACAGCAATTTTTTATTTTTATTTTTTAATAAATATTTAAGCTACAATATTTTGAAATAAGACGAAGAAAAACAAAGATATGTATCAATTGAAAACTGGATGCCAGATTATAAATCTTTGTTTCGTTCAATATATTTTTGAAAGATTTTGTGTTGCATCAGATAAAAGTATAAAATTATCAGGAAAAAAATAATTAATGAAAATGTCAAAATTAAAAGTGTAATATTATACTGTTAAAACACTCACACACGTGAAAAAAAAGAAAAGAAAAGAAATCGAATATTAAAACATTTTTATGAGCGTTTACGATGAACGACAAATCTGGTAGAAAATTATTGTATTATGGAAAAGGTACCAAATTTTATTCCGATTACTGATGAAAAATTTTGCTAACTATATATATAATGGTTTTCATCTTAATCATATTCAAGTATCAAAATATCGACCTGAAATTATGAATATTTTCGATACATTCGGTTTCCTATATAAGAAGTTTTCCCTTATTAATTAAAATTTGAAATAGAAGAAAGATTTGTTTCTGTTTACGTTAATTTTTTTAAATATTTGAAGCTATATTTACACATGCATATTTTTAATATACACCTTTTAAAACAATCAGATGTGGGAACACTCTTATACTAAAAAATATGTATATATGCATCCTCTAAATGTCTAAGAACAGGGAAGAGTTTTTCCTGCAAAATTTCTGACATTGGAAATCAGTACAGCGATACCTCGGTTTTTGTCACTAATCCGTCCGAAAACAATCGGCGAAATCCGAAACCGACGAAAACTGAGTAAATTGTATCCATATGAATCCATGTAAATCCAATTAATTCGTTCTAAACACTCCAAAATGCGTATCAAAAACACATGTTATAGAGAATAAGTATAGCGTTTAATACTAAAAACTATAATAAATTAATATAGTGTTCTTGCGTATGGTATCTAGGCACTGTATCTAGGGTCACTTCTCTTTTTGGTCTTTTGGCAGTAGGACTAGCTTCAGGTCAGAGGACATATGCCGCTCAAAAAAACGGTCCAAAGTAGTCGGTTTCTGCCGCCTCTTTAACATTTGCCTAAAATGGGGCAAGACATTATCATTAAACAAGTTACTTACTTAAAAGAATAAACTTTCTTCTGGTTCCATGAGGGATCATTCGCAATCAATAACAAAAGCCAAAAATTCAGAGGAAATAAACGAAATCCGAGGCAACCGACGAAAACCGAAACAAAATTTTCACGAAAAAAATCGACGAAAACCGAAACCGGCGGTAACCGAAGTCAACGAAAACCGAGGTATTACTGTTTATATAATAAAGTCTAATTTGAAGTTTTCTGCTTCATAATCTCTAAAACATCCAAAAACAAAATAAAAATATTTGCATGTTGAAAGTAGAGTTGTGGAATAATTATTGTTATAATTTGAAAAAATAAGTAAAAAAAATAGAATTTTATACCGGGTGACTCAAAGTATACACTGTTAAAAATTTGCAGCAAACTGTCCAGTCATTCGACCGTTTTTATAGAAAACTGTTATATAACTGTAATTTAACTCAATTTTGACCATATTATTGTCTATATTATGGTCAGAATAGTGTTAAATTATGGTTATGTAACCATTTTTACAAAAAACGGTCGAATGACTGGACAGTTTGCTGCAAATTTTTAACAGTGTAGGTTATGGCGATTATCTCTTAGTATACAATTGAAATACACTTTTTATGTGTGGCATTTGCTTTACAAGGGACTGTATATGTATCACGTAACAAAATTATATTTTTATACAGTCCCTCGGTCCTATAAATTATATTTCGAAAAAAAAAAAAATCTATGTTCTGACAAGTAAAATAATAAAAATTCTATTCTTCTACACTGTTAAAAATTTGCAGCAAACTGTCCAGTCATTTGACCGTTTTCTACAAAAACGGTCAAATGACTGGACAGTTTGCTGCAAATTTTTAACAAAGTACGGCCAAATCACCGAGTTATGATACTCTGAATTATTTGAAATTTCGGAGTTTTCGACACTAATCTTTCCATTTTTAGCCTGAGCAAGCTCCGAAATTCTGTAAAAATCAAAGTATGACAGCTCAGTGAATTTTGGTCGTTGAAGAATAAAATACTTACTGTTTACTGCTTGGGGATTTTTTTCCTTCTAAATATAATTTATTGGAACCAGGAACAGTATAAAAATTAAATTTTGTATTTTAATAAACATACAGTCCATTTTAACACAAATGCCATATCTAAAAGTATACACTTATAGTTTTCTACAGGGACACTCAAAAGAATTCCGTTGCATTACGATCTATGGGGAAAAATCCTTTGCGGTTTATTTTAATGATGTTACAGAATTTCAAACATATTGAAATTGATATATATCACTGATGTGCACTATAAGAGGATTACTGTAGAACAGGATGTGCATAGCACTTAGAGTTCCTTTACAGGGGCACTCAAAATAATTCCGTTACATGACGGTCTATGGACAAAACTCGTTTGTGGTTTATTTTAATAATGTTTCACTATTTCAAGCATATTGAAATTCATATACATCACTAAGATGCATTACAAGAGGTTTACTATAGAATATTATGTGTATAGAATTCATCGTTCATTTACAGGGACACACAAAATAATTCTGTACTGTCTGTTAACAATAATTGCTGAAAGTGCTTTTTCAGTTACGGAACGCGTTTTTAAATTTAACTCATCTTATTACTTGGTGTGTATAAATTCTATACATCTATACAGGGCAGTACAAAAGTTCTCGAGTACATTTTCGTTTATTGACGGAGATTACAGAAGGGGGATTTTAAACTGTGCTACGCGTTTCCTAGCTGAACTAAAATTTAGCATTCTATGTAGCATATATACAAATCTATAGATCATATACAGGGCTGCACAGAATAGTTCGAATATTTTTCCGAATATTGCCGATAATTCCTGAAATTGAGTTTTTAAATAGGTTATGCGTTTTCTAAATTGTTTACTTAGATATCAGCTTTCACAGGGCCTGACTAATGCAGGGGAATGTGGGGCATCCCCCCCCCATTTGAGGGGGTTCCCCATGGGAGTAATCAGGATTTTATTAAGAGGGTGCCAAACAGTTCAAATTGGTCAAAAGTAACCAATATCCTTACATTTTCATAAATTTAGGAAGGTAGTGCGGTCTTCCTCTTTTTGCTTCACATATCCCCCCCCCCCTGTAAAAAAGAACGAATTATATTATTAGAATACTAATGATTAAAATTTTATTATAACAACTTAGTAATTCATTGTTTTCAAAAGAAATGTATTACTGGTATTTTCCTAAAAGCATTCATGGTGACCAATTGGGGACATTTTTCTTTCAGCAACTTTTGTGATAGTCTCAAAATCATAGCTTGAAAATTCTGAAAATTATCGTCGATAGAATAAGCTCGAAATCCGTTGTTCCCAAAAAGAAGCAAAAAGATGACGGGTTGTATCAAATATCTGTTGATTAGTGTCCAGATAGCGTACACAATATTGCACGTACTAATAGGGGTTGTATATTTGGATACAACCCCTCATATTTTTGCTTCTTTTTGGGAACAACGGATTTTGAGCTTATTCTATCGACGATAATTTTCAGAATTTTTAAGCTATGATTTTGAGACTTTCACAAAAGTTGCTCTATATACTTAGCTAATACATTATGCATATTATATTTTGATTGCATTCGCGCATGCGCAGTGAAACATTTTTTAGTAAACCTGCGCATTTTTCATCCAATTTTTATTATTTTTTAATTCTGATTGCAGAGTGCTATGTACAATATTGCTTGTCATATTTTCTGAAAAGAACTGTTTTTTATATTAAGAACTCTGCAAATTATAAGCAAAAAACTAGGCGAAATTTGGGACTGTTTTTATAAAAACCTTAATTTCTCTACGAGTATACATGCTATCCTCATAAAAATGAACACAGTATATTACAGTAAGCCACTTATTAATAATCTCGAGTTTGAACGCCTTTGCTATATTAGTTTTTAAAGGGTGTTATCCAAAAGATATTCGTTCTTTTTCAATTTGTTGACAGTCCCCTATGGGATTTCGTGAAAAAATCTTCACGGAAATATATAACCTATACTATACTGTTTACACACCTGCAGTTTCAGGTTAATTCCTAATGTATTTTTCTAGATAGTTAACAAAACGTCTAAAATTGCAAGTGACCGGTCACCTTTGGCAATATAGTGTATTCGCGTTTTCTATAAACGGGTAATTTTTTTCTTCTAAATATCTCACAAGTACCAAATATCTGTTTTGAAACCACCAATTAATCCTTTGCTTATCTGAAGAGATAAACAGATCTGGGGATATGAAAATGAAAAGATTTTGAAGATTGCGAAGAAAATATACTAATACTAAACAAAATTACGCCCTTTGTAAACTTAGCACTTGCATTTTTTTAGAGTATATTTAATAATATATATCTTTCTTGTATAGTGAGCACACTTAGAAGGAAACAAATATTACCCCAAGTGTCTTTTAAACAAGTTCCAATGGAATGATATTATCTAGAATTATTTCAGTTCCAATCTTTTTCTTTATTTTCTTTATTCGTTTAAACTAAATCAATGTTTTAACTGCATAGCCGGAAATTTTTACGCTTTTTTGTTTCCACTGAAATTTAATAGAAATTTTCGCCTTATTTAATCACAGACTTCGGCGATTAAAGAAGACATAATTTACTATTAAATTTTAGTGGCAAGAAAAAAGGGTAAAAGTTGTCAGCTATGCAGTTGGCCCAAGTAGTTTTAATCGCTTGATTTATTTGGAATCTCGAGTTCAACTTAAATGCTTAACCCTTTCAGGGGCAAGCAATTGTGTTCCTGTAACGTTGAATTCACACCGGTATTTACGAAAGAATTTAGTTCAAAATAAGGAAAAGCAGTTTTTCAACTTTTTCCCGTCAAAGTGAAAAAAGTAAAATGTTATTAAAAGTTTCTGGTTTGAATCGGATTAAAATTAAGTGGTATATAATATATACCACCGCCCCTCAAAGGGTTAAACGATTTTAATGTCACTTTTCTTTGAACAGATCCCCAAAAATTTTTAGTTTTTTTGATTTTTAACTCTATGTTAATATTTATTCTTAATAATTCTAACATGTTCGCGTTCATCGTCTCGTTAAATTTATTTTCCAGTTGTAACTTTTTACACTGTTTTATTCTAGGATAACTCCAATTTATTTTAACTAATAATAATGAGCATTATTTCTAGCATTTTTCAGCTATATGGCTGCTTTAGTTAAGATCAATAATTCTCTAGAATAAAATTTATAGTTGTTCATACGAAAAATTTAAAAATTGATTCATTTGAAAACATTAAACTGTTATCTTTCTAGCATATAATGGTGTGCTTACCGTCGCTCCTCAGCGTGCAAAGTATTTACTAATCCCGCATTTTTTTGATTGCATCTGAGCGAAATTTTACAATGGGATTTGTGAAGCATCGGCTAGTTTTAGCCATATTACAATGTCTTTAGGGAAGATTTTAAAAGGAAAATTGACCCAGAAGGAACGTTCTTGTACAAGGATGGTTGGTGCGGGCAGTATGGTCATCTTTTGCACACAAGGGCTAAGCAGGCAAAGTCCTCGTTTTAAAGTAGAATACGACCCACTAAAAACACCCATGCCTGAGTACGGATTCTGAAACCTTACACAGTTACCCTGCCACAACCGCACTGTTGTCGAATCCGCAAAAATTGACCCAAGCTCCTCATTTTGCAACACAGGGCCTGATTATCACAGGGTCACATGGGGCACGTGTCCCAGGACCCCATTTTAGAGGGCCCATTTTGTGCACTCTCTGAAAATAAAAATTAATACGAAATTCCATTTATAATGCATGGAAAAAATAAACTTTTTCCAGTCATGTAAACTAAACTATCTCACTGTGCTTCACTAACGACAATGAATTAATGTACTAATGTACGAATACTTCGAAATTCGGAAAAGAACTGATATTACATCGAACATGTTTCATTCAATCTCTTAAGTTTAAAGATTTATTCACTCTAAATAGCATATAATGCAAAAGATTTTACCTTCATATATTTTTTTTAGTTTATTTTCATACGTGTCTACAATATATTATTTTTCTAAAGCTGCGGTTTAAATTTTAAAATGCACGTAATTCTGTATGTCGTGTTTGTAATGCATGAATTTTCCTGTGAAAGGGGGGGAGGAGAAGGCCTGTGTATCCCGGTCCCCACATAGGCCCTGTTGTGACCAGCATGCTAACCACTGAGCCGAATAGGGTCAAAAATTCACAAAGGAAACATGTCGATTCTTCTAAAGATTTTTAAATCTTCTCTAAAGATTCTTCTAAAACCCGCAATGAACTACCAGTTTAAGAAAAACTATTTAAAAGCCGGTGAGTAACAAGTTCTACATTATGTGCAGTAGTTTGCTCAATAATTTGCATCAGGAATCTTTTTATCACTAAAGAATAATAATTCTATCGCTAAATAATACTTCAGTAACCGTACAGACATTATTTGACATCGTCATCTGAACGCACATTTTCCCAAGCGTCCATTCCAATGGATATTTCTATTTTTTTAATCAAGTATTGCTGACCAAGTGTAGAAAGAGTGTTTGTTTATATTGTTTCCCAAGCATTTACACTATTTTCAATTTATTAAGAATCTACACTATTTTGCATTATGAAAATGCAGAAAACGGGCCGAGTAAGGGGAGGGGGTATAAAGTGGAGAAAATTGTGCACTTATTAAGTAAAAAACTTAAGTGGGATTAATACTTTGAGTTATTCTAGATTAATATAGGTATAATTATCATTTATAATACCACTTATTATTGCTGTTGTTGCATTACAAAATTAGCAATGGAATAGTTGTTATTATTTTTAATAATACTTACACTAACAATTATTATTATTATTATTATATCAGTAATAATAATTATTAATTTAATAAGTATTTTTTCTGATTATTCCATCTTAGTAATGTTATTTACTCAAAAAATACAAAAATCGCCTGAACCTTTTATAGGGGTTTTAAAATAGAAACATTTAAAAAGAAAACACAGTTTAAACGGTCTTTCTTTTCTACTCCTCCAGATATCTCTTTCAAAATCCAATTCTATGTGAGGAGGTCAATGAATATAATATTTGCTAAACAAGTAATTAAGATATGCGCTTTATAAAACGCCTATTATTTGCAATCCTATCTTAGCATTGAACTGAAATCATTTCGATGAAAGAATACTTTATGAACGTGACAAGGGTAACAAAGTGATAATTAGGGCAGGATAGACTAGAAGGAACAAAACAAGGTAGGGATAATCTGATCAAGTTTTAAAGGCGAATATCAAATGATAACCAACAAATTTTACTACATTCTATGTAGAAAATGTAGGTTGATATTAAGATATTTTCTGAAATTTAAAGAAAATCAAGAAAAGCGTTTATGGATTCATTTTAATAGCTGCAATTTATTACAAAGACAAACAGCCAACTAGTAGGGCGAGTTTTTAAGTTCGAAACGAGACAGGCGAATAAATTGTGGCCCCAACGAGCCATTGCGATAATAGCTAACAAAATGAGCATTGCTGGAAATTGTCAAATGTTTTTACTGAATTAACTAGTAAAAATTACAGACAAAAAATTTTATTACTAGTAAAAATTACAGACAAAATATTTTTATTACTAGTAAAAATTACCGACAAAATATTTTTATTTCTATATTTCATTTTGTACAGATATTAAACTCTGATAAGGGCTGTTCCAGAGAGGTTGCCTGCAGTGCTGTCGATTTCGTGATTTTTTTTATTTCAATATGCTTACCAGAAATTCCGAATAGTATTTTTTTGCTTTTTTATGACCAATATTCAGTGATTAAATAAAGCAAAAAATTACTATTCGAAACTTTTGAATAAAAATTCGCTAAACTGGTAACACTGGTAGCCTGGGTTAAATTAAATTTTTCATACATTAATTTTTTGGATGGCGGGAATTATTTTGCATTATTTATATATTTCACTAGAAAAACAATATAAACTTACAATACTTACAAACAATATAGACTTACAATATAAAAGATTTGGGAAGGATGTAGGTTCACTCCCGTGAAACATCCTTCTGTGCAGTATTAAAAAGAAGTTGCCCCAGCTGTACAGTATTAAAAAGAAAACAAATACTTTGAAAGTCCCCGATTTCTTTAAAATTTTGTAGCAGATAACAAACTTCGAAATAATAAATTTCATCACTCAAAAATTTTAAAAATACGTTTAAACTTTTCAAAACAATGGATACATTTATTTATACATTTCGGACTTTTTCTTTTACATTAAATTTTTATAAATAAAATTGAATATTCATATTGAATAATTATAAATAACACCAAAATATTTAATTACCATTATTGATTTATGAAAAAAAATTATTAAAGATGATTTGATACTTCAGATATAAAAAAACATTATTTATTATAAATAATTAGACTTCCATTTTACTTATAAAATTATAAGTAAATTAAATAATTAGCTGTAATTAAATTAAAATGTCGTATTTTTATTAATTTAAAAAAAATAATAATAAAATTAATTGTGTTAAAGATTGATATAATAAATATCTTTAAACCGATTTTCATTCCAATGTATAGATTTAACAAAAAAGAAAAAAAAATATCAAAAATCAATGATTTTCAGTCGTTGTAAGTTACCCCTTAAATGGTGGTGTATTATATGGTGGTCAGTATCAGTGGCGTAGTCAGGATGGTGTGTCCAGGTGCAATAGATACTGCGAATGTCGAAAAGTTATTTTCACCTTGTTTAATCACTGAAAATTCTGCGATTAGATAAGTCGAAGAATATTTCTATAAAATAGTGGTATCCATGCTAATCATTTTTAATTACATTTTAATAAAACACATATCCCAGAGATATATATTCTAAAAACTAATATAACATACATAGATGTGTAACCACAATAAAAACATTACAAGGCTTCTCTTTACTGTTTCAAAAAAATATATATATTTTAGTAACATTCCAAGAAAATTTCCGTTCACCAGAGTGTTTGTGTGCAAAACCCGCATACATCTGTGAAAATTAGGCTCTGATATTTATTAATGAAGAATAAAGGGAAAATTTATATATTTGATACTTTATTATTTTTTTAAGTAATCTTTTACACTAGTATTTTTAAAAATCTTACGAAAGCATTTAAGTCGCAACCAGAACGAAAAATCATGCATCCGGTGTTTTTAATAGTAATAATAAAATTAATGATATTAAAGATTGATATAATAAATATCTTTAAACCGATTTTTATTCCGATGTATAGATTTAACAAAAAAAAAAAAAAAAAAAAAAAAAACAATGATTTTCAGTTGTTGTGCATAGAGTTGCCCCTTAAATGGTGGTCAGGATCAGTGGAGTAGTCAGGCTGGTGTGTCCAGGTGATACTGCGAATTTCGAAAAGTTAATATTATTAAGAAATTTAATTTTTCATACCATGAAATGATAGATCTAAATAAGCAATTAAAAAAATACATAACTCAGTATAAATACATTTTCAGAAATGGCTGCCCCTATTCGAAGTATTTTGTGCAGCCCTGTATAGGATTTACATAATTTCTAAACAACACGTAATACACTAAAAATTACATAATATTGCATATCACAGCGGACAGCACTTCTAGCAATGACCGATCATAGTCAGTACTTTAACCGAGTGCTCTTGTGCGTCTCTGTACATGAACAATAAATCTCCATAATCTATAGCAAATAAGTTCTATTGAACCTTGGTGATCCTTTTCAATTTCATTCTGTTTCAGGTATCATAACATGTTCAAAATGCACCGATAACGATTTTTACCCCACATATCATAATGTAAAGAAATTATTTTGTACGACTCTGTATTTGAACTAGAAATGCTACTAACCGGTAAAAGCATGCTGTAGTTCACCTCAATAACGCATATTAACTTCAATATGTTTGAAATATCGTAACATCCATAAAATGTGCCGCAAACAATTTTCCCCCATAAACCACAATATAATGGAATTCTTTTGTGTGTCCCTGTAATGAACGCTTAATGTTACACACTTCATTTTCAATATCAAACATTCTATAATAAAATTCAATAATGAATAAAATTTTCTTGACAATCCGAGTCTATTTACGAAAGTTAGAGACACAGACAGACAAACCGAATTCATAAACACTTTTCAACTATGTTGGAAAGTGTTAAAAAATAATTTACTTTTGAATGCTGGTTGCGACATCCCTCATAAACATGAGGGAACATCTGTCCAAAATTACATCTGCACTTAAAAAGGAATTAATTCTTGGCACATTTCAGTTTTTCATCTGCTCTCGGAAATTAAATAACCTTGATAGTCAAGCTATACATATCAAGAAGGGCTGTTACACAAAAAGATATGAAATTGTCAAGCACCGTATAAATATTTCATTCTAAATATCAACAAGTTTTAAATTGTACTTTAAACGTGACAAATGATGTGCGTTCGTACTATAACTAGTTTTACAATGTAAAAAAATCATTGTTTTCATTTCAGTGAAATGAATTATATTGTCTGTTATGAGCGAAATGGGCATGCTTTTTTTTTTTTTTCTTATTACGTATGCCACGTTTACAGATGCGAATTTTTTTTTTCGACATCAGACAGCACTGCAAAATTCACCATGGAGATCTTGCTTTGCGAATGATTACCTCCATGGTTTTATATTTCTATGACTGACGATGAACGAATCTCTTGTGTTTATTTACTTTAATGGATTGAGATATTCGGCTGTTAACCCAATTTCCACTATTACACTGTAAAAAATGGGTACTCAAAATTGAGTAAAAAGTACTCAATTTTGAATACGTCACATACTCAAAATAGCTCCGATCCAAATGTACTCAAAATTGAGAAACACATGTACTCATTTTTGATCCCATGGATGTATTCAAATATGAACTGCTATGTACTCATTTTTGATCCCATGGATGTATTCAAATATGAACTGCTATGTACTCATTTTTGATCCCATGGATGTATTCAAATTTAAAAAAATTTATGTCGTTAAAATAAAATTTATAGGATAAAAAAAAAAAGTTACTTCGCGAGGACAACCTTATAAGGGACATATACATTTCTGCTCACTTTTTTCATTCCTGCGTGAGTTTATATTAATTAACCAACCCTTGCCCATGTGAGGAATCGAACCCGCGATGTCCTGTTTACTAACCTGACGACTCAAACCAATGCCCCATGACTGGTCATGCCTCCTTCTCAAATGTTGTTACTGATTTTGAAACTACCCCTCTATCCCTTTGTAATAGGGATCCCCTAACAGCATCTGGCGCCATCTGTTAGGAAGGGATAGAGGATAGTTATTTTTATGTAGATATATATTTATAGAGGATAGATTTGTTAGGAAGGGATAGTTTTAGAAAAATCGGATTGACAGAGCAAAAATACGAGACATCAGCGTGTGGACTGGTTTTATGTGTTTTTAAATATGTTTTTAAGGATGTACAGTGCCTGTCTATATGTGTTAAAGATTAAAATAATGTCTGAAATAACAGGTAGTTCGAAGAATTATTAATTAAAAAATGACATTAGAAAAGATCATAGATTGAAATACTAAAATTATAAACTTTGTAAAATTATAATTTATAAAATAATAAATTTTAGCGTAATTCATAAATTTGTAAGCCAAATCAGTTATGTTTAATACCAATTTATATATTAACAGATATTATGTTATGAAACTTTTAAATAACACAATATTGCCTCACGTTAAAAAAGTTAAAATAAATTTTAAAAAAATTAGTGGGAAAAAAATCATAATTTTGAAGTACTATCAAGGAAAAAAAAAAGTAGATGAGTAAAATGTGAGGGAAAAAAAAAAGAGTAAATGTGTTGTAGTGGATCCACTTTGCTGAAAATCCAGAACAACCAGATCCACTTTTCATTTCTCTTATTATTCGTTTTTCCTTCAAATTATAGCTTTTTAGACTCCGAAATTTCGTCATTACACATTCTGAAATATACAAGTATGTTGGGTTTGATCATAAGTTCATTTTTGATCCAAAAATACTCATTTCGAAATGAGTACATGAACTTATTCATTTTTGAGAATGCACGTGTTCATTTTTGATCCAAAAATACTCATTTCGATATGAGTACATGGACTTACTCATTTTTGAGAATGCACATGTTCATTTTTGATCCAAAAATACTCATTTCGAAATGAGTAGATGAACTTACTCATTTTTGAGTACTTCATTTTTTACAGTGTACATTTTTTAATGTAACTCAATACCATTAAAGCAAACCAATAAAGCATACTCAAAACAATTAAAGCATACTCAAGCAAACAATTTTGTTGAATATT
Organism: Maratus michaelseni; assembly: GCA_963931845.1. Taxonomy (NCBI): domain Eukaryota; kingdom Metazoa; phylum Arthropoda; class Arachnida; order Araneae; family Salticidae; genus Maratus; species Maratus michaelseni. Next base: position 20,952,636 of record OZ007586.1, read on the forward strand.
CGTTTTAAAAACGTAACTTTTATGCAATTTTATTCGAAAAAATAATTTTTAATAAAAGTGGCCGCTTGGCATATGAAAAAAAAGTGGTTAGCCCGTATTTGTTTTCCTCAGTCACATGACTTCCGCTTTTATTATATAGATTACGTACGATAGGATTTAATAGAATAAAGAAAACTTTTATTAACATCTTTTTAAGTTTTGATTCGATTATCATAAAATTTGAAATGACTCGACAAGACTCTGCAACGATTCTATCTATTAAATTTCAAATCATTGGGCTGGGTAGTTTTTGCGTTGTTGTATGCAGACAGACGGACGGCCCTGATGACGACTTTAGGCGCTAAGTATTTATATTATAACAAACGCACCTAAAAATTTAAGTAAGATTAAATGTGAAAACTCAATTTCGGTTTGTCTGGCTGTTTGCCATCTCTCTCTCCGTGCTGTAACTCTTGTAAATCGACTCTGATTGCCATGAAATTTTCACATGTTTTTGAGGTTTACGGATTGAAAATGAAGTATGTAGCATTTATAGTTCGTTTACAGGGGCACACAAAATAATTTCGTTACATTGTGGTCTATAGAGAAAAATTGCTCGCGGTGTATTTTAGTGATGCTACACTATTACAAATATAATGGAATTCTATTTTTAATACTTGGAAATTTTTCCATAGAAATTTTCTCACGCCTTGCATTCCTAATATTTCGAATTTTAATTGCTTAAAAGGCGTTTAGCCAACAGAGTGAAAAAGTATCCAAGCCAGGACTCGAACCCGGGTCATCAGTATAGCGCACTGACGTTTTACCAACTGAACCACTTGGAATGATACCCAGCCTGGCACTTCTCACTATCACATGTTGGCAAGACTACAATCGCAGCACAAGATGGAATATTTTTCCGGGAGCCACCCTGGGGCAAACACGAATCTAAAGAGAATCCAGCATCGATGATTGAATAAATCTATTTTTAATCGCTTAAAAATAGCGATTACATAACCGTAATTTAATTATAGTCTGACCGTATTATTACTCATTTTATGGTCAGAATATAGTAGTTAAATTACGGTTACGTAACCGTTTTCTACAAAAACGGTCAAATGACTGGAGTGTTTGCTGCAAATTTTTAACAATGTACATACATATATTAATGTATGTCCTGTCACTGCGTATTACAAAATCTAACATTCTGTTCTGTTTTTTTTTTTTTTTTTTTTTTTTTTTAATGGTCTTGGTTATGGCATTAAAAATTTCTGAGATAGTGATATATGCATACATTTTTTCGCCTTGTTACATACTGTAAACATATTCATGTCACCTAGGGCCTTCAAAATTCTTAGTCCGGCCCTGAGGTGTTTTTTTTTTTTTTCAGAAATTTACAGGAAGCTAAAGAACCTTTTTATTTCAACATTTCAACAAATCTCGGAAACCTGTAGATTTCTAGGGTTTTTTATTGGCCTTTATGGTTTCTAAAACAGGGGAAAGATTTCTAAAATCGTGGGTGACATTGAAACTGCAAGTTTTTTCACAGCGAGCCGTTAACTTTTTGTGAATTTGGAATATTTAAAAACGACAGAATATCTTATGAATAAAATAATGTATCAGTATTAATGACGAGTTAATGTCAGAATTAATGTTGTCATTTCATTTTAGGAAAAAATTCATACACGCCTAACCCTAAATCCTCAAGATTTAAGGGCATTCGTCAGCATTTCCTTGCCGATCAGAAAAGCCCATGTTAACCTATGAGAAATTTAATGAGGCGACGACTCATTACCTAAAGTAAATATTGAAATACAATTACCACCATCAGAAAGTAGACGTCTAATGCAGACGTTGCGTGCTTTCAAAAATTATTTCCCTACATTTTAAGAAAAGACGATAATTTTAGAAAATTTTGCTCAAGTGAAAATGCGTTTTTAAATATACTTAAATTTTACGAAAATAACTTTTGAAAACGCACTACGTCTGCATCTGACGTCTACACTTTCTGATGGTGAAATGCGTACTTCAATATTTATAACGAGCCATCGCTTAATTAAAATTTCGTCAAGGGAGATTTCGCGATCGACGAGGGAAAAACCAGAATAGCTTCACTCACACATAATGTTTCCAGATCCACTGCCTCAAAAAAGCGGGACAGGGACTCAGGAAAAGTGGGACAACGGCTTCTATATAAGAATCTAAAAATACAGTAAATCCTATGAAAACGGAAGTCTATAACGAAATCCTGCCTTAAACGTAAAAATTCCATGGTCTAGATAGAAAAAGTACCATGCAAATTTACCTGCTAAGACGAAAAATCTGTCTAAAACGAATTTTTCTCTGATCACTTGAGGTTCAGTCCTAGTAGGTTTTACTATATTAAATAAACGCAATAATTTTACAGAGTAAAATCTGTGAAAGCGGAATCGCTATTGATCGAAACAAAATTCCGTATTGCAGAGGTTTTCGCCAGACCTGTTATAATTGTACAGTATTATTTCGGTTGAAATCATGAATGTTTTACGCATAAGACGTAATTTGTTACAGGCAGGTTCCGCTTTTACAGGATTTACTGGACTAAGTGCAGTAAAATCTGTAAAACAGATTCGCCAGTGAACGGAAAAATATTCCATTTTATACAGGTTTCCGTCTGAGCAGGTAAATTCCTTTTGGAGAGACCATAAAAGTTTTCCGTTATGGACAAGTTGTGTTTTTAATGACAATCTGTATTAAGTTGCACTCGACGCAGACTAACGAATAACATGATATTAAAAGAAATTTAAAAGAATTTGTACATCATGAAAAATCGGGCCTTTTGGCGTCCCGTGCAGTGGTTCTGCGGGACGGGTTTTAAAAGACGTTAAAATCGTGACACCTGGCAACACTACTCACACACCCACACTTCACAACTGGCCTGAAAACAGAGAAAGATGTGTCGAAATCAACAAAATGTCTGAGAGCCAAATTGTTTAGTCGCTCATAAGTACCTCGAGTTCAATTGTAATCGTAATGCATATAGACTGGTTCTTGTAAGTTTCGTTAGCTAAGCTTCCGCAGAATACCGATGGGATGTTCGCATACTGACCTGATTATCACGCACACATCGCAGTTGTATAAAATTGGATCACCAAGTAGTAATCAATCAAACATTATTCTAATAATTTGTGATTTTTTTTTTTTTTTTTTTTTTTTAACAAGAGTTCGAAATTGAATTCCACAGTTACTGAATTACTACCGGCGGCGTTTAAAAAACAAACAAAACTCATTCAGTCATCTAGATTTTTTTCGATCACATTTTCACTCAGTCAGTATGAAAAATTTCATGACGCTTAAATATTGCAGGAAACAAAATCTTGTAGCCTGTACAGTTTAAATACGATACATACAGTTTTAAAATAAACAAACAATCATCGTAGATCGTAGCTCACAACTCCTTGGCAAAGCAATTCCTTATTTGATAACGGAGAATTTTATTTTTAACCCCTTTATGCCTAGCGCCCCAATTTTGGGACGCTTTAGTAAAATGGGGCAAAAGTGCATTTCACACTATTTTTTTTTATAGAAATTTGGTATTTTATTTTATCGAGGACATCACTTAAGTTTAAATTTGTTTAAAATTGGCTCATATTGGTCGAGCCAACATTTATAGCTACTTACGTGCCATATATATGTATACCATTACATCAGCTGAGAAGAAAGAAGAAAAAGGGTTGTGAGCTTTGTTACAAATGAAAATAACCAGTCTTTTTTCAATATTTAAGTTATTAATCTAAATTTAGATAAAGTAGCTATGTTTGATAACGTGTTTCAACGAAAATAAGACTGAGATTTAAATTAATTTTTGCTCTAAAAGATGCACTAGATCAAATTTTCGGTGGATGTCTTTTTTTTTACATGCACAACAATTTGCATTTATACTTCTACAATGATGTATAATTATCCACATACTCATTTAAAGCAATCTGTATATGCGTGCATTCACAATTACATCATTTTCACTTACTTTTAATTCTAAGAGTTTCAAAATTATAGAGCAAAGGCCCTCATCTCAGCACTGACAGAGCAAAAAGTCAGTGAAAAATGACATCATTTTGACGCAGTTATAAAATAATGTTCAATATTATGATAAAATGTTAGTTTATGGCGTTGTTTTTTTACTGATGGAAGCGTTTCGCCATTCTATAATTATGATCCCAAAACTTCAAACGATACGATTATGTAAAATGATGTAATTTACAATATTTTTCATTTTGCTGGTTACTGATATTGAGGCTTTAATCTCGAAAAGGCGAAATTATGCCAAATGCGAATACATGATTTAAAGAAAACATTCATTCATAAATCTGAAACAAAATAGGAGAAGATGTTCGCGTTTTATTTATGCCTGTTTTCAAATCTAAGTTGACTGCTTTCTGACACATTCGTGACGTGATTTTCATTCGTAAATCATTAAATTTTCTTGAAGGAAAAAAAATGATTTAAAATTATTACTTAAGTCGTTTAAATTAAGTCGTTTAAAATTCGCATCATGATTATGTGCATTTTTAAAATTGGAGCACTACCTTAGAAAATGACTGTTTTAACCCATTCGGGACCATGGGTGCATATATGCACTCTCAAAAAGAGCATACAGAATTTGTTTTAGGCAGTAGTAAAAAATAAAAGTAATATTTGCTTTATCTAATTAGAGCATTTTTGTGATAGTTTAAGTAAAGGTAGCTTTCTTTTAAAAAGTGGTGCAAACCGAATAAAATTTGTGTAAAAGTCGCCGGTCCCGAAGGGGTTAGGAAAGTGAGACATCACTATAAAAAACTGCACTAGTAAAATTAGTGCAGCAGGGATTCCAGGAAAAGTCCACTAAAATAAATGATCTTTCCCCTTAGATAAAATGGTTTTGCCCGTAAAAAAAAACATTAAATTTACAGAATTTGACAGTTTAGCTTGAAAAAGTGGCATTTCCCGTAAAATTACTGCAGCAATTCATGGTAAAATACCCGTGAATTTACATTTTTGTTTTTTGTTTTTTACGGCTTATTCTTTGGGCAAATTTTATATTACGAATATTTCTGAAATTATTTCGTATTTTATTTCGGGAAAACACGGTTAGCTGAATAATATAAAAAATTAAGTTAAGGAATTTAGAGACATTTTTGAAGCACTGAAATTGAAAGGATGCGGTCTTAGAAATGTTGTGGTTTACGCCAACAAAAATCCATGGTTGCAAAGTCAATGTTTAAAACATTTATATCTGAAACTTTTACTTATATATTCATCGTTTTTATCAGACAATTATTAAAATGTTATGAATGTAAATGTTTATGCAAGCGATTGCATCCATTGTTTGCTTCATCAATTGTTTACATCATTTTGATTGCATCATAGCCTTCTCGTCGAAAAAACATTGTATTATACTGTAGCTTTAGGGATCTCTTGTCAAACTGTTCTGAAATTTAATATTTCATCCTTGACTTTTACTGAAAAATGTATATAAAATGCTGAAAACATTTGTGCTTCGTTCTTCGAACAGGAATTCACTTCAATGATAAATCTCGGAAAGACGAACAAAGCGAATGCAGGTATTGTTTAACTGTAAATACATTTCCGTTTTGTGCAGAGATTGTTATCTAAAAGTTAGAACAGGAAACTAAAAATAAATGAACGATAGGGAAAGTATCTGCGAAAACCTTTTAAAATGTTTAATATAGGAAATTTTTGAATGTTTCCTATTTAGTATATAACGGTGAATTAAAATTTTTGAAAAAAAATTAACCCTTTCTGGGACAATTTTTTTTTTTCTTTGAGGGCAGATTACTTTTAGGTTTAACAAAAAATAAAAGTAGCTATCTAAATCATAAAAATTAAGGTTTACTGAAATTTAACGAATATTGTTATTTTTACATACTACTATTACTGTGACAATAGAGTTAGGAAGAATTTTTGAAGATGTTCGGAAAATGCCGTATTCCAATAGAATTAAAAAGACTTCACAACTTTCAGTGTTTTTTTGTTTTTTTTTAATCATAACTTATTGGTTCGAAAAATTTTAAGAATGAAACATATAATATTTAAAATAAAAGAATCACAAACGGTGCAAAGAGATTTAAGTAAACATTTTAATTTTGTTTTATTACTAAATGCAGTAACACTACTGATAATAGTAAATGCATACTGGCCAAATTTTACGCTTTTTTCTTACCACAAAAATTTAATTGGAACAATTATTTACTTAAATAAATAAACAATTTTACAATTATTTACATGAATATGTTATTATTTATTTATTTATTTATTTATTTTTACGGTGAAATAAATTAAAATACGGTACATAAAATTAAAACACGCTATTTTCATTATTTTTTTCCATTGTAATTTTTCTATTATCCTAATAATTTAAGATATATATGATTTTTTTTAACAATTAGCATTTGAAATGTGAATTTTTGAATTTTTGTAATTTTGTAATCTCAAATTCTCGTGTTTTCAATTAAAATATCTGCCTACGTACTTTACAAAAACTGAAAAGATTTTGAAATGCTAAAAATAATTATTGCATAGACAGTTATAAAAAGAAAATCAAAAATCCGTGATTTAAAAAAAAATAATATTCAAATTTTTTTTATTCATAATTTTTATTTTTAAATATTTAAATAATATATATTTTTTTAAATAATGTGTTATAGTTATCTATAATGTATTTTTATGCATCTCGCTGTTAAAAATAGGAAATTACGCATTAAATAATTTTAAATAGTTTTAAAAAGCAGTAAAATTTTGTGGTCAATAATTTTTTTTTCATTAAATTTTTAATCATGTAAAATTTCATTGTTATAGTTGTATATAATATATATATATGTATCGTATTTTTTCAATTGTGGTTCGAAAATAATTGATTAATGTTTACGCTGCGGTAATTAAAGTATGTCCAGGATTCGAACTCAGATGAGAAAATCAGAAAGCTAGCATGTTGTAGACCACGCTGCTGAGACTCTTGTTAAAGAAAGCAATTAATTTATCTGATTGTAAACAGTAAACAGGTCCCGAAAAACCCTACGTGGGACCATGGGGCAAAGATCGAGTTGGGGGTCCCATAACATAAGCCTCAATTTATGTAAAAATTCCTGATTTTTAGCTTTGGAGACAATGTTGGAGGAGGGAGGGCGCTTGCCCTAGAGATAATGACATCCTGCTTGTAAGTAAATTTTGAGGCCTGTTTTTCCAAGACCTCCTGGCTAATTAACCTTTACGGCTTTTTTATGTTTATGTCTATTGTCATCTACTGACCATACTTTATTGATACACAAACGTTCACGGCATTATCTTTTTCCGACCACGGGACCTCCCCTTGTTCGTTAGTCGAAAAAACAGAGTGTTTCTTTCCAAGTCGGAGTATTTATTCACAACTTTAACGTTAATGAAGATATTAACTAATTTTTCAGGAGACTTACCGGGCTGTGTGAGAAATAGGATGACATTCCGATAAATACTGGAAGTAGCCACCATCCACGTGCAAGCAACACTGAGTTAGACGCTGCATATTTCAAAATGTAGCTGACAGTATGTACGATGTCACCTACCGAATGAAAGTGTACACCCAGTACTTCTCGTCATGACATCATAATAACAAAGTAAAGAAATTTTTTTGAAAGTATCGTTACAATGTCTTCATTTTCGTTAAAGTTCTGAAAATTTTCGTGTTAAGCTTTGAATGAAACACCCTGTATTTCTGATTAAATAAGTTAATTGTGTTTTTTCTTCTTTGGTACGCCTGACATGTCCTTTCATTTTTGCGGGATATTTATTAATCCCCCTTGTATGTGGCAATTTTCCTGATTTCCGTTTTATCAGCTTTCAATAATTTAAACATATATGCAAGTAAGCATACCATATACATATCATTCAAAACAAAATGTTCGAGATATTAAAATCAGCAACTAATGGTACTTACCTCATTTTTCATAGGCGGTGTTGTGAAGTTTTGAGTCCACACTTGCAATCCCATTTCTCTGAATTTCTTCAAAATATCTTCTCGGGCTTTTTCTTTGCTTTCCGGGTGCAATTCGTGTTCCCTGGGAAGGCTAAACATCTTTTCAATCATGCTTCTTAAAGAGTGGATGTCACTTTCAGAGACTTTACAAGGTTCGGTTTCGTTGGGATTTTTCTTACCAAACCAACCACTCAAGAAGTTACCCTTTTTCTTATTTTCGGGCAATTTATAAGACGCCCTAATTTCACTTCCCGCTTCTAAATCATTTATTTCTACATTATCGATTCTGGTTGCATCTTCGTTTTCATTTCTTTCTCTTTCATTCGATTCCGATTCCCTATCCGACTCTGAATCCCCATTCGACTCTGAATCCCCATTCGAATCTGATTCACTCTTCGACTCTGATTCACTATTCGACTCTGAATCACTAACAGTAGTAGTTGTTTTTTCAGATTCGTCAAAATCAGGAACCATGCCATTAGTATCATCAATCGGGGGTGATATTCTGTCTGTTTTATCAGCTGGGACAATGTTATTAGTATCAACAGGAGAAACTGGAACGTTATCACCTCTAGGAACTATATTATTTGTTTTACTGTGTGGTTCAATATCATTTTTGAAACCGCGATGGTTATAATGAGGATAAAATCCATGATATTGACCATCTTTTGTAAAAAATACATTGGTAAAACCATGACCGAAATTGTTTTGGGGTAAATCGTTGTGGTGCATAGGAGTTTTTGACGTATCGTGTTCCCACCAAGTGTATTCACTATACTCCTTGACGTGAATGAAGTTGTTAGGATCGGCCTGGTGGTATGTTTCACGGTACTTGTAAGTACTTCTTGGTTGACCAGTTGGATAATACGGCGGGAAATGGTATTGCTCGCTCCACCAAAACGGTAGTGCACAGGAGAGACTTAAGTCGATGCAGAGAGCAAAGGCGAAGAAACACAAAAATAGATGCATCATGATTTAAACTAGAAAGAGAATTAAACAATAATTAGAATTTATTTATATTTATTTTATTTTATTTTATTGTAATTACTTTATAACAATGTGATTAATCACAATGAAGGTTTACAGTTTAAATTTACAAAACATAGAAAATAAAATTTGCCACATTGTTTACTTGATAATAAATGTATCATAATTTAAACTAGGAAGAGAATTAAACTTTAATTGTATTTTGTTCTTCTTTTTAACACTTTCCAACATGTGAAGTGTTTATGAATTCAGTTTGTCTGTCTGTCTGTCCGTGTTCTAACTCGATTAAATATACACGGATTGCCATGCAATTGATATATGTTATTGAGGTTTACTATGGCATGTTCGGAATTGAAAATGAAGTACGTAGCATTTATAGTTCATTCACAGAGACACACAAAATAATTCCGTTACATGACAGTCTATGGGGGAAAAATCGCTTGCAGTGTATTTTAATGATGTTACACTATTTCAAATCTATTGAAATTGATATCGATCACTAAAGCGCACTACAAAAGGATGACTGTAGAATAGGGTGCGCATAGCATTCACCGTTCATGTTGCAGTACTAGTATGCTAAAATTTAGTTCAGTTAGGAAAAGCATAGCAAAGTTAAAATTTCCTATTCAGCAATTTCCGTCAATAAACCGAATATCTATGACTTACTATCTATGAACAATAATTGCTGGAAGTGCGTTTCCTAGTTGTGGTACGCGTTTTTAAATTTAACTATTATTTTTACATATTACTTGGTGTGTATAAATGCAACAGATCATGTACAGGGCAGCACAAAATATATCGAATACATTTTGGTTTATTGACGGAAATTGCTGAATAGGAATTTTTAACCGTGCTATGCGTTTTCTAACTGAACTAAATTTTAGCATACTATGTAGTGAATATACAAATTCACAGAGCCTATACATGGCTGCACAAAAGAATTCGGGTATTTTTCCGACTATTGATAGTAATTGCTTTACCATCTTTAAGCTAGGATGCTATTGATAGTAATTGGGTTTTCAAAATTGTTATGCGTTTTCCGGGCTAGTTCAGCTTAAGCCGAAAGGTAGGTCTCCCCGCCCGGTTTGACCTTGACCTTGTTTACTTAGACATACTTTTGCGACGTTCCCTTTCCCTCCACAAATTTTATAAGGTCGAAACAGACAACGTTCTTGTGTGTCGCCCTCTCTGATGTGGTATATCGGACTCTTTGATCTTTTATGACTTCCTTAGCATTTCTAATGTTCAGAGGTCAAGCAGGGGAGCAGGATGATTGGTCGCCAACACCTCTTTCTTTCGTTGCAAATTACCTTTCTTTTATCGAAGACCACAAAATGATACGGGAAGAATGGGAACTTGTATGAATTACGGATATCTCAGGACGATTTGCTCAGGATCGCGTTAAAAGGTCAGTTCAGAGCCTTCCTGAGCAATCGTCCTGAGATAGCCGCAAATATTTTCCCTTCCCATTCTTTTCGAATCATTTTGTGGTCGTCGACAAAATTTTCCAAATTTTCCAGCTGTCAACGGCTCCCGTTTTTGACCTCTGAGCTTTAGACATGCTAAGAAAGTCATAAAAGATGAAAGGAAGCGCTTTACCACATAAGAGACACCGCCCACTTACACCGTAGTCTGATCGGTATTTAAACGCAGCTTTATAGCTTGAGGAGTTCATTCCCTCGTCCTTTTCGATTGAGATAGACATCAATGAATGTAATTCTTCTTAGCAGAACTGTTTTTATCTTTTCTCGGATAGCTGTACTCTCTGCTAATCTTACCTGATGATGAGAGCAAATAATTGTTCTCGAAACAATAGTCGAGCTCTGTTAACGTTACATGGAAGGGGGGGAAAAGCCGATTTATCTCATCATTTGTTTCGTCTCTTTTGGACTTATCATTGCTTAGTTAAAATTAGTTTACAGTTTATTTAGTTGAAAATTACATTTAATCCTTAACTGGCGTCGTGAAGCTTTTGTGCGCAACTGTCGCCATGATGTCATTTCGTCATCAGCTAGCATTATAACTTAAAAAAAAAAAAAAAAAAAAAAAAAAAAAAAAAAAATCAGTCAAATTCGAGTATAATTCGCGCTCAAAGGGTTCCGTACATTAAATTTATTAATTACTATTTAATAATTAACAAACTCCTAGTTTCAGTAGATTCGGAAATAGAAGGAGAGGTACATATTTTTGCAGTACACTTTCGACGATATCTCTGAAAATATAATACCTTAAAGTAAAACAAATATATTTTTGAGTTCGGTGTTAGTTACGAGATCTTTCGAACGATATCCTACACGATATATATATAAATTCAAGTAACTTTATTAATATCTCGGCTAATTACCGACATTTTTTTCGAAAATAAATATCAACTATCCTTGAATGATTTCACGCTGATAAGTAACTTGAGCGCCAACTCAATCAACCCCCCCGCCACTGACGTAAGTAAAATTTGTGTGTAACGGAGTTTGTATGTAACGTTTTTCTCAAAAACTATATGTGACCTATAGAAAAATCGTTATAGTTTTCCAGCAAGGTTTAATAAACTCCTACTACTCCTCATTTTTTCATAATTTTAGTTTCAGTAGATTCGGAAATATAGGAGGGGGGGGGACATATTTCTGCAGCGCATTTTCGACGATATCTCTGAAAATAAAATACCTAAAATTAAAACAAATCTATTCTTGAGTTCGTTGTTACGAGATCTTTCACACGATACCTCACACGATATACAAAAATATTTTTGAAGTGAAAACTTCTTTAGGCGCGTTGGGCATTTTTTGAGATGGGAAAAAACCATTGAACTCGCGACACTGTTATGTAACCGAAAACCTCTGTATATTTGAAGTGAAAACTTCTTTAGGCGCGTTGGGCATTTTTTGAGATGGGAAAAAACCATTGAACTCGCGACACTGTTACTGTAACCGACACTACTGTATATATGTATGTACATGTATTGTGTATAGTTCGGTATGAGCTGCTACAGAATTCAACGCACGTTTCTGTTAATTCAACATAGATATTATAATCGATTGCCAATGATTTTGAGTGGGGATTTCAACATCAACTTTGCGGATGATAAAAATCTACCAATTTAATTGAATTTTTACATAGAGAATTTCATTTAACGATGACCAATGATCACAATCTTAGCACAACGAGATATAAAACTACAATTGATGCAGTCTTTATAAGACATTTAAGTAGATTCGAATCACAATTGTTTGTTTCAGATTTTAGTTACCATAAACCTATAGTATCAGTTCTAGAATATAATGATAATAATGATGATGATAATGATGATGATGATGGAAAATTTGTTGAAATTGTGGATGAAAATTCATAAGTTTCATTGGTATTCATTTCAAAGAATACCAATTAATTAAATTCCATATTTCATGTATTTGTAAATTTACGTTTTAAGCAATAGATTGCAATTTTTGTATGTAAAATAATATACAAGGTGATTAGAAAATGAGTATACATTTGGAAAATTAATAATTCACTGAATAACGTAGGTACAGAGGTAAAAATTGACACACATGCTTGGAATGACATGGGGTTTTATTGTAACCACACACAAAAAAGTTTTTAAAAAAAAGGCCGACAGATGGCACTGAACAGCAAAACGTCAGTGACTCTGCCTGAGAATCGTGTATAAAGAGTGTCTGTGGAGAGAAAGAGAATCAGATGCACCAGCAATCGCAGCATGTTGACGTTACCAGAAAAGGCAATGTTAGTGAAGCTCTACTATCAAAATGGGGAATCTGCCGTGATCGACGGACATCAATAGGCATGCTAAAACACGACATCCAACGCCAATTTCTCACCATAACTACAGATATGCTGCACAGTGCTGTGCAAAACATTGTCCCTCGACTACAGCTATTGTTGCGGGATGACGGTGGACATGTTGTTGAGCATTCATTCGGAAGAACATCGTCTTAGCTTTGTCATAATTTGTTATGCTAATTATTGCTTTTCTTATCACACGAAGCGCCATCTGTCGGCCATTTTATGAACTTTTTTGTTGATACAATAAAACCCCATGTCATTCCAAGCATGTGTGTATGTTGTGGGTTTTGGGGTTCTTTCTAAAACACAACTTACTTAAACTTAAAAAGCTCATTTATTACTCAATCTTCACTTGACAATTAAATATTTAGAAAAAAATAAGTATACCCTGATTAGCTCCACTGAAATCTGTTGCCATGGAAAAGGTAGCAAATTATATTAAACTAATCAAAATATCAAAACTTAAGAATCCGAATAGGTTAATACAACAATGATAATTTTGAACTCATCATTTTAAGACAATATTAAATGTAGTAAGGGGCAACAGATTTCTAAATCAAGTAGCATACTGGATTGCATAAAGAACACCCAACTCCACTCCAACCCGATCAAGCTCAAATCTCCATACACATTAAATTAACAAAAGTGTAATCATCATATAATTTGGAAAAATGCAGACAACCTGAAATTCCTCCAATATGAGGACCAAAAGGGGAAAGAGTTAAATCCGTTAATAGAATAGGGATATGATGATGTACTAAAATTTTAGAACAACCATAGAGATTCTGAACAAGATCCGATCGGTTAACCAAGAATCGTATAGTGGTGTATAATGACTGGATATTTTTTTTTTTTTTTTTTTTTTTTTTTTTTACTTTTTAAAATAAAACAATTTTGGTGTATATTTTAGAAAAACAATGTTTCTGAAAGAGGAGAGTTAAAGCTTAATTTAACATTTTATGAAATTAAATTTAATATTACTGTTTCACTTATTAATCTATCCATCCTTAAATCAAGATCAAAAATACGATTGTATAACATTGAGTGAACTTCAATTTATGTTCATTAAAACAGTCAGTTATGAATTTAAACTTAAGAAATTTTAAAGTCCTAATTTAATAAAGTTGAATTTTGTCTCCCTTTTTTTTTTTTTTTTTTTTTTTTTATTAATCACAGAAAGGTTAGGCCATTCTTATAGGTCTACTGTGAATATAAAAAATTAATTATTTAGAGATTTATACAAAGAAAAACATACCAACTTTGATAATAAACAAAAAAAAAAAACACAATTTATTTGAACATTTAAAATAATGAAGCAACTAAGTTATCAAAAATAATCTTAATAAAACAATATAACAGCTGATCTTTTAAGTTGAAACCACTCACTGGTTACTTTTAAATTACACATCATATTTTTAAAATTACCATCATATTACCATTTAATGGTCGTTCAAACATACAAACATTATATATTAACCTACAGACTATTTCTGTTCATAATGTTTATTCTTATTGAAATTATCCAAAGATATTCATTTCACTTTTAAACTCTGGTATAGCAAACATATTTTTTTTTTTTTTTTTTTTTTTTTAAAAAAAGAGGTACAAATAAATAAAAAGAAAAACTATGCAAATAGTACTTACAACAGGTAGAGAGTTCTACAATTTTAGTCAATGGGCACTTAGGAGCATTTCCTCCTTTTTCAAAATCTGATGAAGCACTTAAGCTGGAGTATTCAGGCTGGGGAAAAATTCAGACGTGGTTTCAAGCTAACATTCATCAATCCTCTCATCTCACTGCATCACTTTCCATCAACTACTAGGTCCATCATCTAGTCCGGAGGGGAAAATCGTTCTACGGTCCAGAACTTCACCGTCGGAGTCAGTAATTTCACCTTCCTGAAGCATGTGTTTTATTCGAAGATAGCCATCACCGTAACTCAGAACACTACGACTTCTAACGACCGGTTTAGTTCAATATCTATGATCACTTCTGATGGTTAAGAAGTCATAATCTTGGAGCGCCACTACGCCAAAAAAAAATAGGCTACACATATCTTCTTCTTAATTTCTCGTTAACAGTTATAGATCCGCAATTCGAAAATGCCCTTATAGCCTCTTTTCATCATAACATCATGATTTAGGATGGTTAATGTAGGGCCATCAATGCCCCACTCTCAAAAAAAAAAAATCTTCCAGAAACCTGTCCGCCTTCAACAACTTCGCGATCCAGCCCACAGGCCAATCTTCGAGCCCCGTAATAAGTCGAATTTTTTTTACGAGTCAAACGACAGGTCTCTTGGCCAAGCAACAAGTGTCGTAAACATTCATTCTCCCGCGCTGCTTGAAAAACGGGACCGATCCACTCTGCCAGGGGTACGGGAATGGAAACAAAAGGAAAAATGGACTCATCGTGAAGACTACAGCTTGCCGCTCCACTCTGCCGGCCGCTTCATGGGGGAAGGAAACCATGCATCACCCCCATGGCGTGTGCTGAAGGGGGGTCCTGTTAGCCTCTGTTTACATGGGCGCCAGCTATCCGCCTGATAGCAGAGCCAATTGAAGCCTGACGTAAACTTACAAAGCCTAATTGCGTGTATAGTACACTCATAAGATAACGTAATTCTTATACAGGGCGGTCGGTCATTCTTATATCAAAGTCAGACTAGATGACTCCAAATTTTCCACCTGTGCAGTCTACTGACAAAACATCCCTGCCTTGCTGTCTGCTTTTCGTATTTGAAAAACAGGAAGCTACGTTAGACTATAAACGTTGAAATTACTTTGCAAAAAGAAAAAGAAAGAAGAAAAAATAAAAACTGATTTTATTATAATTATTACAATTACTTTTATTTATTTAAATTTTTATTAGAAACAGAAAAAAGGAGTGCTTTTAAATAAATGTTGAGAAAGTGATTTAAATAATTAATGTAGATTAAAAAAAAAAAATATGTTGAAACCAACCGTAACATGTAAATTTTGATTTCTCTACCTACATTATTCCGTGAATCATTAATTTTTCAAATGTATACTCATTTTCTGATCACCCTGTACATTATTTTTCATGTACAATAGCGCATTAAATGAAAATTGCAATATAATTTTTGTAGTAGTAGTTTATAATAATGAATAAAAAAACACTTCATTTAAAAGTGTTTCCGCTGCACAATGAAACATTTCCTGGCGATTCAAAAAATACACACGTAATTGTTCAAGTTTTCACTTTTGTCGGCACTCCCGGAGTGCCACTGTTTTTTTTTTTTTTTTTTCATGTGACTTAATTCCTTCCCCCTATTTTTTTTCTAAGCATATTTATGAATGGCTAATAATCGGAAAATAGGTGGGTCAATAGGCTGTATAACTTTCCCAAGTTTGAATTTTCCACTTTCTTATGCTTTACGAGAAAAGGGGCTGTGACAGACGGACATACAGACACACGAGTGATCTTATAATGGTTCCTTTTTCACTTTTTAAGTACGGAACCGTAAAAATGATTTTTGTATACAAACAATGGTATTTTTACCTGACTGTATTTGTCAGTTGAATAACTCAGTAAGTATTATCACTTATATACTTTGTAAATTTTTATCTGAATCTTACTGATGGATGAAGAAATGACACGGGTAGAAAAATACATGGGGGCTCAATGGCACCTCAACACCGGTTAAGGCTTCAGTTTAAATTAAATCCGCATAATTCATTCGATAACGTTTGAGCTAAAAACTGATTTTTAGTGAGACACAAATTGAAATTTTGGCAATTTTGTTCATTTTCACAAAGTCCACTCCTTTATCTTCGTCTGGAATACAAAACTCTCGAAAAAGATCCCTTTTTTATTTTTTGGCTCAAAAAATACAATGCCGTTTTAGGTAGATTTCGTAAGAAATACTACCTATTACATTCTCTCCTATGTTGGAATTTCTGAAAAATTTTTTGCAGATCTACGCCGATCATGACTCCCAGAACCCAAAACCACCCTCAGTTCAAAACTTTATCTATCTATCTATCTATCTATATCACTTTTTTATGGACACGATAACTTTAATAATTCTGCACAAATCTCTTCCAAACTCATACATAAAAACAAGGGTCATAAAATATCGGTCAAGGTCGTGAATGGGCAAAATCGAACCAGGGTGGGGCATGGGGGGGGGCTTTTTGTGGAAACAGAAAAAAACCCATAACGCCTTAATTATGATACGTATCGAATCCGTTTAAAGTTATTATTACTTCTAGGAAAAGGGCCGAAAATATATGCATGACACATTTTTTATATAATTAGAAATGGCCTCAGGGGGGGGGGGGAGAATATGGGTTTAAGAAGAAAAAAATTCATAACTTCGTCAATTCACAAGATATCAAATCCTCTTAATATTATCTAAAACTTTTATATTGACAAGTTTTTTATAGGAGCAACAAAATACATGATACAACAAAAAAATAAATAAATAAATAAAATAAAACAAAATAATCCCCACCGGCTCCGCCTACAAATACATTTAGATTTCAAAGTGGGCGGTCCCAACTGCTGCACCATGGCAAAAAGTTCATTTCTTCTGCAATTCTCAATAAACAGGCGCCTCACGGTCTGCGTTTTCGAAATCTACCTGTGCCTGTAGGCCAAGCCGTCGGAGATTTTTTTTTAGAATAAAATGACGCAAACTGTGCGTAAATGGGATAATTAGATAATATACATATATAATGCTTTTTATGTTGTACTGTCTGTTGTTTTTTCGCTTTCTTCCAAGATTTAAATGCCTTTATCTCAGAATTATTATTATTATTTAAGATTTGTGCTATTAAAATTACTATATCTAAATTTCTGGGAAAGATAAAATTATGCAACGGTGTGCAATATTTTTCAGTTATATATTCTTTAAATTGTCTTCAAAATTATTTGTTTTGAGGGAATTTTTTGAAAATATAATTCTCGCAATAAGACGTTCACCCCAAAATATACTTTTTTTCTTTCAAACTCTGTTATTATTTTTAAATAAAGATTTTTGTAAATCTCGAAGAGAAATTAATATTTATTCATTCATTTTTTAAATTCTCATTCTGTACTCAAAAATGACAAAAAGTATGCAAAAAGAGTTATTCTTTCAGAAGATATATATCAAAATTTTAAACATGGTTAAAAAAAAAAATCTTATTTTTTTTAAATTAAATTTTAAATATTTTTACATAATTTACATTTGATTTACATCTTGGTTATCTTATTCGATTTCATTCATTCTGTGATTTTTCGATGTGTTATAAGGAACGTAAATATTCATTAATATATCTATTGTAATTAATATATCTAAATTTCTGGGAAAGATAAAACTATGAAACGTTGTACAATATTTTTCAGTTATATATTCTTTAAATTGTCTTCAAGATTATTTGTTTTGAGGGAAATTTTTTAAAATATATTTCTCTCAGATAAAACGTTCTCAAAAAAAAAAAAAAAAAAAAAAAAAAAAAAACTTTTTTTTTCTTTCAAACTCTGTTATTATTTTTAAATAAATATTTTCGTAAATCCCGAAGAGAAATTATTATTTATTCATTCATTTATTAAATCCTCACTCTATACTCAAAAATGGCAAAAAGTGTGCAAAAAGAATTATTATTCTTTCAGGAGATATAATATACAATTTTTAAACATGGTTAAAAGAAATCTTAATTTCTTTAATTAAATTTTAAATATTTTAAGATAATTTACATTTGATTTACATCTTGGTTACCTTATTCAATTTCAGTCATTCTGTGATTTTTCGATGTGTTATAAGGAACTTAAATATTCACAAATATATCTATTGTAATTAATATATTTAAATTTCTAGAAATCAAAATTTTAAATATGGTTTTAAAAAAATCTTAATTTCTTTATTTAAATTTTAAATATTTTTAAAGAATTTACATTTACATCTTGGTTATCTTATTCAATTTCAATCATTCTGTGATTTTTCCCTGTGGTATAAGGAACATAAATATTCTTAAATATATCTATTGTTAGTAATATATCTAAATTTCTGGAAAAGATAAAATTATGAAATGGTGTACAATGTTTTTCTGTTATATATTCTTTAAATTGTCTTCAAGATTACTTGTTTTGAGGAAAAATTTTGAAAATATAATTCTCGCGGTAAGGCGTTTTCATAAAGAAAAGACCTTTTCCTTTCAAACTCTATTATTATTTTTAAATAAATATTTTTATAAATCCCGAAGAGATATTAATATTTATTCATTCATTTATTAAATCCTCACTCTGTACTCAAAAATGGCAAAAAGTGTGCAAAAAGAATTATTATTCTTTCAGAAGATATAATATACAAATTTTAAACATGTTTTTTTTTTAATCTTAATTTCTTTAATTAAATTCTAAATATTTTATAGAATTTACATTTGATTTACATCTTGGTTATCTTATTCAATTTCAATTATCTGTGATTTTTCTATGTGTTATAATGAGCTTAATATTATCATTTTTAGGCCTTATGCCGCCGACACTATTCGATGAAATAACATATCTTTGCTATAAATTGTTCTTATGAAGCTCCTCTGAAGATTCCATAACACATTCATAGTATTTAATTTTTGAATTTTCACTCTCCCTTGCTTAATATTTTTTTCACTTCATTGATTGCTAAAAGATGTTAAATAAAAACCATAAAAACAGCAAAAAAGTTTATATATATATAAGTTGTCTTCGTGTTTCGGCTTCACCGAAACCTTTTTCAAGACAAATTAGAAATTTCTACAATCGGCGCAATTGCAGAAAATTCTGATTTGTCTTGAAAAAGGCTTTGGTGAAACCAAAACATGTAGACAGTTTATATTTAAAAAAAACTTTTTATTATTTTTATTTAAAATCTTTTAGCAATTAATGAAGTATAATCCTTGGGTGTTCGGATTTGTTAATTTTTTTTCATTTATTTTTACATTTATATATATATATATATATAGATAGATAGATAGATAGATAGATAGATAGATAGATAGATGGATAAATATATATATATATATATATATATATATATATATATATATAGATGGATAGGTACATTTCAAGGGGAAAAGACACTTATAAATAAAACATAAATAAAATAATATAAAAAGTTTGTGTCTCGAACCTCCTTAACCCTTTGATTACCGAAAAAAAAACTATACAAGTATTACCAATCGGGTCCATTGGACCTATATGTAAAGATACAGAATTACTAAAATACAGATGAACTACTGATTTATAATGAGTATACTTATAAGTAATACAATATAATCTATACAAAGTATAAAGAAAAAAAATTATATTGTAATGATTAGACACTTATGGTTATTACTTGTATGCATATAGATAGATATAGATAGATAGATAGATATAGATGGATAGGTACATTTCAAGGGGAAAAACACTTATAAATAAAACATAAATAAAATAAAATAAAAAGTTTGTGTCTCGAATCTCTTTAAACCCTTTAGTTACCGAAAAAAAGGACTATACAAAAATTACCAATCGGGTTCATTGGACCTATATGTAAAGATACAGAATTACTAAAATACAGATGAACTACTGATTTATAATGAGTATACTTATAAGTAATACAATATAATCTATACAAAGTAGAAAGAAAAAAATTATATTGTAATGATTAGACACTTATTTTTATTACTTGCAATTTTTGTCCCTATGACAATTTTTATTACTTGCAATTTTTGTCCCCATGACAAAAACACACAAAAATTGCTTTTGGGTCCAATGGACCCATCTTGGTAGTAGAGTTCTGCACGGGTCGTTTTATACCCGACCCGAACCCAACTACAATATAAAATTTCGTCGACCCGCAACCCAACCCGAGCCTAACAGAAAAATGTTCGTTGAACCGCAACTCGGGCCGAACCCGATTCTCAACCCGAAATCAAAGAAATTTGTTCCACAATTTAACGCAATTATGGAAAAATTGTCTATAATCCTGTCTCCAATATCAATTAATCTTTTATGTAAAAAATGAACATGCAAAGACTTTATCCTATTCAAATACATAGCTTTTATCTGTAACAATATTGTGGACTTTCATTTGAAAAATAGTGTTATCCCGAATCCCACCTACAAGAATCAAAACCTAACCCGAACTCGCAATAATTAGACCCGACCCGAACCCTGATCGGGTCTAATCAAAGAAAATTTATCCACAATTTAACGCAATTAGGGAAAAATAGCCTATCATCCTACCTCTAATATCAATTTTATCTTTTATGTAAAATAAATAAATAAATAAAAATGAACATGTAAAGACTTTATCCTATTCAGATATATAGTTTTCATCACAAACAATATTCTGAACTTTCTTTTGAAAAATCCTGTTATCCCGAACCCCACTTGCAAGAATCAAAACCCAAACTGATCCGCAATAATTACACCCGACCGGAACCGTGATCGGATCTAATCAAAGAAAATTGATCCACAATGTAACGCAATTATGGAAAAATAGTCTATAATCCTATCTCTAATATCAATTTTATCTTTTATGTCGAAAAATGAACATATAAAGACTTTATCCTATTCAAATACATAGTTTTCATCTGAAACAATATTCAGGACTTTCTTTTGAAAACCGTGTTATCCCGAATCCCTCCCGCAAGAATCAAAACCCAACCCGAACCCGCAATAATCAGACCCAACCCTAATTGGGTCGGGTGTGATTAAGATCCGATCCGATGCAGGACTCCAGTCGGAAAGTTAGTAAAAGATAAAAGAAGATTAAAGAAGAGAAATCCCTTTCCGGGCAAATGTCAAAACTACTTACTGAAAAAACCGTATCGCATAGAAATTAAAGGCTAACTCTAGGCATGATGTTTCCCCAATCCTTTTCTCCCACAAAGTAAACAGCCCGCCGAGAGACAACTTGCAGCCTAAACGAGCTGACCTACATTTAATTCACTTTTTGCTTTTAGATTCTTTGAGTGTGGACAGGGAACGGGTTTTCTTCAAATTGTGTAGAATGGCCTTCCCTCTTTTTTTCCCGCAATTAAACAAATCATTTTAATAAATGAAAGTGCAACAGTTACTTTAAAATGTCCTATCACCTAAAAAAAGACAAAACTACTCATTCTAAAAACAATTCCTTAGCGACATCCATATGACTTTTACGAATGTGGCCTTACATCTCAAGGTTACACATGCAAGATGTGGATCAGATTAAGAAAGATCCCTCATCAGAAATAATGACGAGGAGTTGTCATTTACCGAGAGAACACACAAAGAGCGTTAGAATGAAACCTATACAAATACGGTTACTGCAATACCTGAAGTAGCATGCAATATACAGCCATCGCATCGTTTATGTAGGGAAGAGTGGGTTTGATTGTTA
The DNA here is from genome assembly GCA_963931845.1 of Maratus michaelseni. Lineage (NCBI taxonomy): Eukaryota > Metazoa > Arthropoda > Arachnida > Araneae > Salticidae > Maratus > Maratus michaelseni. The sequence continues at coordinate 20,974,734 of OZ007586.1, forward strand.
CAGTTTACGTAGTAATAACACTGTATAACGAGGTATCTGTTTGGTCATTTTTAGGGTTTCGTTCATCTGACAAAATCCTATTCGTCTCATTCCTCTGTCTGTCTGTCACAGAGTTCGTACTCAGAAAGTGTATAAGTTAGAGACTTTAAATTTTGCATACTTGTAGCTGAATACCTCCTCTCACACGACAAATCATAAAATTTTGAAAAAGCCGTATATTATTTAAATTAAATGAATTAATTTAATGACATCCGACTATTTGAACGGTTTTCTTAGATCTTAAAACTAAACCTTAATTTCAGTTTTTTTCGGTAGGCTAGATGGTTCAATGGTTCCGGGTTCTATTTCAAACGACGGCGATTGAAATTTTCGATTTTTACATTTCATTGTCCAATGAATTTATTTTAAAGAATTTTCGGGGTTTTTTGTCATTTTAAGGGTGGTTTTTAATTTCTTTTTTCGAAAAAACTAAATCATGTAATTAAATGTTTTTCAGATGTACAAACATATTCTGTTACTATTGTCTGAAAAGCCGTCCTTGAATATTTTTAATTTGATTTAAAAAATAGCTTCCTCTTGTTATTTTATTATAAAATGTAATGGTGCTACTATCTATGTTCTTATTGATAAATGATAAGGATAATTGTAAATTAATGATTTGGATTTATTAATTAAAGGATAAAGTGTTTTGAAAGGAATATTAAACGAAACCCTTTGTGCGATCTTCGATCACACTTACCCATACTTGTTATATTTTCGGCCAGCGGTTCCCAAACTATGGGTTCAGGAATGATCGGTCAGATCTTCAAAAATGTATAATTAAATGTATAATCAACAAGAATGAAAAATCGTGCAACAAGCATATATTATGATACACTTTCCAACATATTCAGAATACTGTAACGAAACCTAACTAGATTAATAAGGCGAAAGGTGATGGCAAAGTATCTGTAAAACGCATAACACATTTGAAAACCAATTTCAGCAATTACCACTAATAGTCGAAAAATATCCTAATTCTTTTGTGCAGCTCTGTATAGGATTTATAGATTGGTTATATATACTACATAGTATGCTAAAATTTAGTTCAGTTAGGAAACGTATAATACAGTTGAAAAATTCCCTTTTCAGGAATTTCCGTCAATAAACGGAAAAGTACTCGACATCTCTTGTGCAGCCCTGTATACGATCAATAGTTTTTATACACACCAAGTAATATTAAAAATTAGCTAAATTAAAAAAAAGCGCACTACAACTGAAAACACACTTCCAGCAATTAATGTTCATAGACTGTATAGTAACCGAATTCTTTTGTATGTCCCTGTAAATGAACGATGAATGCTATGCACCACAACATTCTATAGTAAGCATATTGTAGCGAACCTCGTTGATATATATAACTTTTAATTTGTTTGAAATTGTGTAAGATCATTAAAATACACCACAAACCATCCCCATAGACCGCAATGTAACCAAATTATTTTGATTGTCCCTGTAAACGAATTATAAATAATACGCACTTCATTTCCAATGCCGAACAACCCATACTAAACCTCAAAAACATACAGGGTATCCGAAAAGTCTGGAAATGGTCGAATAACTTGAGAAATATATACATCGGATTGAAAAATGGAAAAATGCCTGTTCAATACTTTTGAAAAATCTATTTAGGGATATCAAAGTTGCCCCCCCCAACTCTGCCCCCTTGGGGGGAAAGAGGAGAAACTTTGAAATCTTAAATGGTAACCCCCCCTTTTTTTATTGCAGATTCGGATTCTACGGGGAAAATATGTAACTTTTGTATTGAACATTTTCTTCGGAAAATCGTAGATGGTGCCGTAATCGAGTAAAATGCAGTAATAATCGCTTCCTTTGAAAAGTCTGGAAACGTTCTAAAAATGGAATTTTTATAGGATATCGATATTTACTGTAGAATGTTAATGTAGAATGTAGAATGTTAGGTTATGTTCAATATGCTTGAAATAGAGAAAAATTATTAAAATAAACCGCAAACGATTTTTCTCCATAAACCGTAAATGTTATGGAATTACTTTGAGTGTCCCTGTAAAGGAGCTAGAAGTGTCGTGCACAACCTATTCTATACTAAATCTCTTGTAGTTCACCTCAGTTATATATATATATATATCAATTTCAATATGTTTGAAATAAAGTAACATCATTATAAAACACCGAAAACGATTTTTCTCCATAAACCGTAAATGTTATGGAATTACTTTGAGTGTCCCTGTAAAGGAGCTAGAAGTGTCGTGCACAACCTATTCTATAGTAAACCTTTTGTAGTTCACCTCAGTTATAGATATATCAATTTCAATATGTTCGAAATAGTGTAACATCATTAAAAAACACCGAAAACGATTTTTCTCCATAGAACATTTCAATGCAACGGAATTCTTTTGGTGTGTCCCTGTAAAGGAGCTACAAGTGCCGTGCGCAACCTATGCTATAGTAAACCTGTTGTAGGTCACCTCAGTTATAGATATATCAATTTCAATATGTTTGAAATAGTGTAACATCATTAAAAAACACCGAAAACGATTTTTCTCCATAGAACGTAATGCAACGGAATTCTTTTGGTGTGTCCCTGTAAAGGAGCTACAAATGCCGTGCGCAACCTATTCTATAGTAAACCTGCTTGTAGTTCACCTCAGTTATAGATATATCAATTTCAATATGTTCGAAATAGTGTAACATCATTAAAAAACACCGAAAACAATTTTTCTCCATAGAACGTAATGCAACGGAATTCTTTTCGCGTGTCCCTGAAACGAATTGTAAATAGTACACACTTCATCTTAAATCATTTATCACACATGAAAAACTGTGTCAGTTTATATAGTAAACCTCAGTAATATATAAAAATTTTCATGGCAATCCTAGTCTATTTACGAGAGTTAGAGCACGGACAGACAGACAGACAAACCGAATGCATAAACACTTTTCAACTTTGTTAAAGAGTGTTTAAAAGGTCACAACTGGCCACGGAGTCTTTGGAAAAGAAAACTCAAAGGGATCATTTAAGGCTTTTGTCGTGCAGTTGGGGTATCGTTTTTTTAGGTAAATTTCGTAAGAAATATTACCTGTTACATTCTCCCCTATGTTGGAATTTCTGAAATTTTTTTACAGATCTACGCCGATCATGACTCCCAGAACCAAAACTACCCCCAGTTTAAAACTGTATCCATCTATCTTATCTATATCACTTTTTTTTATTGACACGACAACTTCATTTATTCTGCACAAATCTCTTTCAAACTGATACATAAAATCAAGTGGCATAAAATCTCGGCAATTTATTCGTAACATTTGCATTAGTACGGAAATACTTTTTTTTTAATCCACAGTATGTATAATTTTGGAATTTTAAATGCAGGCATGAAAGCGAGAAATAGAAAAAATGTAGAAAAATATTTATATGTATATAACGACAGTAAATTGTTGTAATTTAGACACATTTGAAGAAGTATTTACACAATAAACTGAAATATAACTGTACATAGGATTGTTATTTTATTTTAATAATTTGAAAACTATTAAAAATGATATATAGAACTAACAAAAAATGTATAGGTTCATTGAATTTTAAAAAAAAGAAAGAAAGGAAAAAGAAAAAAAAATGGTAGGCAGTTTTCTAAAAATGTAAATCCAAATATATCTGATGAATTGATGTGAAGTACAGCTATTAATTTTTCAAAACAAATATTATTCTGGGTAGTTTTTGACTGCTTAAGATTCCAACCCCCCCCCCCCCCCCCTCCCTTTCTTTTCTAAGGAAAAAAATTCTCCATGCTAAATATATGCACATCAATGGGATCTTTGGTTCAGGAATACATCACTAAAACTACCCAAAAGTGTATAAATGGACAAAATATACTATTTCAAAAAGAACCTTGTGCAAACTTTCTTTACCTTTTAAATACTAAAAACATTCTGGTTCAACACTTTAAATAACTTCTTTAACACGATTTTCCGATGTTCATAACATAAACTGACCTTTGATTTGATAGCTCTTCTGTACATCAATTCAGAAACTCCAAGGGTGTATGTATACCAGATGTCTGAGGATTAAATTTACACTCCCCCCCCCCCCCCCATATGCTTCCAATATTTTCTTTGCATTTTTGCATCAATCCAAAATTACTTTCAAAGAGGTGGAATTCCTCCTTTAGGAGTAACTCTTTCATGGCTGTAGGCCCCCACTCTCTTCTCAAAAAACAGGATTATTACTGGCTTATTCTTTCTTTTTCTTCCTCCCTTTGAAATTCCAACTCCAATACAAAAATCCATTCAATATTTATACAATAGTTTACATCATTTTAAACAACTTTCAGCGAATAACGGTGACCACATACGTTGTTTAATTTACAATTAGTTCATTGCCTAAAAATTTATTTTTTAACAGTAAGTTTTCTAAAACTTTTCCAACCAGTTTTCCAATTTCATCCAGTCTTTGTTCAGCACTTTTTTAAACACTGAATGCATTTTACAAAAACTAAATTTAAATGAAACAAAACCATCCCTTTTGAAACCTTGGTGGTTAACAAGATATTTCTCATTTAACGTAATTGCGATTTCTTCTTTTCGCATTTTTTTTTTGTACCATAGTAATTTCAATAGAAAATGTCATATTCATTTCATTTTACATCCTACTTGTCTTCTTGACACAATTTCGTTTAATTTTCGTTCGCAGATCTTCGAATGTAATAACAGGTTTTAAAAATAATGCGAAAGAAGTTTATTTCTATATCATTTAATTTTTGTTTTCAGTTTCTTTAACGCAAGGTTTTCGGCAAGTCTTAGATGTTATAGTATATTTTGATATTGGGAATATGGGAATGACAGAAGTTTATGGATAAATATAGGTTGCAATGTAGGTCGATTTTAATTGTGTTACAGCTAACGTTGTATGGAAATTACATTCATGGCTTATGGACTGTGCATATATAACGTTATCATTTTAGGGAGAGGGGGGGGGGGGTCTGACACTTGATATCGTAAGATATCTTTAGGGGAGGGGGGGGGGGAATTTGACACTTGATATCGTAAGATATCTTTAGAAAGAGGGGTTTGCCCTTTAATATCGTTATCATTTTTGATGCATTTGTTTTTTTTTTCTTTACACTAAAATAGTCTGTTATAATTTTGTTTTAGTCTTATCTATTTTTTTTATGAAAACAAAAAATTATTATTAAAGCCATTAAGTAATTATAAAATTATTTTAATCCAAAATATGGAATACCCCCCAACGTTTGGCATTCCTGTTCTTTTGCCATATGCTCATAAAATTTGCTGTTGGAGAAACCAAGGGCGAAATATGTTTGAAATGTGATACTTGTTGCGTTTACTAGTAAAGAAAAAAAAAGAATGATGTCCACTTGTTTTGTTAATAAGAAATTCTGTTTTCCCCCTCCCCGTGCAAAGGGACAAGTGCAAGCTATATACTAAAAGCCGTTCTTGGCATGTATGTTCCTTATACAAATATACAGTTTTTGTCCGATTTGAACAAAACTTAATGTACATACGTTTTAGAACACGAGTAAAATAACTGCCAACTTTAAAATTTTCTCAGAACTTTCTTTACCACTTTTTTCCAACATCACCCATAGTTTATCATTACAGAAATCTATTCTCTTTTTTTTTTTTCAATTTCTAATACAATTCTTTCCTGTTGTCGTAAAAAGAAACTGGGTATGGACAATATTTTTATAAGCTGATGCCTTCTGCTTTCCTATTGGCTGTTCTCTTAACTTGTTTTACTTCCCCTCCCATTTCCTTTCAGTCTTGCTCCTGCCTTCAAAGTGGCTGCACGTCTTCTTTGCGCCTGACGAAGAAAGACAAAGTTCTTTCGAAAGGCCAAGTGCATTCTTATTTTTATGGTGTTATTAAGAAGTTTTTTATGCTTTTATAATATTTTTTATAAACCAATAAAAATTCAGATTCTCTCACTATAATTTGAAATCCGAAACTGACGTCATTTTGGGCAGATAATGTGATTTTTTTTGCATATTACAAAGATTACTATAAGTGTGTTTAAACGACATAGTACATTTTTTTAAATGTGTTTGGAGATAAAAATAAATAACTTAGCTCCTAATTTTACAAAGTTAAATTGTTTCCACTGGTTTGTTAATATTAAGGTAAATTTTCCAAGAAATAAAAACATATTTTTTGCGTATTCAAACTTCATGATTCAATTTATTCTACACTATCTGACCTGCCCGGCGTTGCCCGAGTCCGTGTAATAAACTTAAATCTCTTTAAAAAAAAACAAAATTCTGGCCAGGGCGCTGATGCCTTCGGCACCGTATACCGTGCATGCTCGTACGCTCCGGAAAATCTTTTATTTTCCCCCTTCTACCACCAGGGGAGCATTCTGTTCTAAACAAACCTCTGAAACAGGTCCCAGCTGCCTACGGCACTGTATAGTAGCCATGCTACAAAATTGAGCTGGTTTGGAGAAGATGGGAACATTATTAGCTAAGTTATTGAAATAATGCACAGTTAGAGAAAATAACCTTGAAGGAGGTGTCGGGGGGGGGGGGATGTTCATGTGTCCTTCAGGAAATCACTAATTAGTAGGACCACTACGCATCTTTAAAAATTCGTTCGTTTGGTTAAACGAGGAACTTAATTAAATATTTGGCTTAAACTATTATTCGGAAATAGTGGTAACCGCTACTCATAAATTTACTTTAATGTTATAAAGGTTGATGAAAGTTAAATATGATGTTTGGAATCAGTTGCGTTGAAATCGGAAAGATAGTTGTTGACTTATTGAAACGGGGTATAGTTAGAGGGAAAAAACCTTGAAGGAGGGGATGTTCGAGTGTCCTTCAGCAAATGACTAATTAGGAGGACCACTATGCCTCCTTAAAAATTCGTTAGTTTGGTTAAGAGCCTACGCTAGTCACGCGAAGAGACGCTCAAGCTAATGTTAAGTCTATGGGAAGGTTCTTGGCAGATTTCTCGCTCGATTTTAATATTTTTAAATGATGTTTTTTGCATAGGATAGCTGAGGTCGATCTCTAACGTTGTTAGTTTTTACTTTTTTGATTTTGGTTACAGTTTTTCTTATAAGCGGACATTTTCAATTTTGGAACCGGTTGAAAGTGAAAGTACCCTTATATAAAAAACTGAAACCAAAATCGAAAAATATTAAAATGCAAGCGAAAAATCTGCCAAGAACCTTCCCATAGACTTAACATTAGCTTGCGCGTTTTTCCACATGACTGATGTAGGCTCTTAAACTAGGAACTTAATTGCAAATTTGGCTTAAACTATTATTCGGAAATAGTGGTAACCGCTACTCATAAATTTACTTTAATGTTATAAAAGTTGTTTATTAAGTTAAACATGATGTTTGGAATCAGTTGTGTGGAAATTGGAAAGATAGTTGCTGAGTTATGGAAACGGGGCATAGTGAGAGAAAAAACCTTGAAGGAGGGGCCAGGGGGGAGGGGATGTTCAAGTGTCCTTCAGCAAATGACTAATTAAGAGGACCACTATTCATCTTTTGGTTAAGCTAGGAACATAATTTGAAATTTGGCTAAGACTATTACTCGGAAATACTGGGAACTGTTATCTAGAAATACACCCTGAAGCTACGAATGCTGATTTTTATGATAATTTAGCAAAATGGAACTGGTTTGGAGAAGTCAAGAACATTATTAGCTGAATTATAGAAATAAAGCACAATTAGAGAAAAAAAACTTTAGGAAGGGGCCGGGCGGCACGCGGCCAAGTGCTCAACAACAGATCACTAACTTTGGTATGTATCAACTGAATACGGGCTGTGTACTTTTATTAGACACATAAATTTAATTTTTACGAAAACTGTTATTCTAAAATAGCGGTATTCTCTATATAAAACAGCAATTAAACGCTACGGGTGAAGCTAAAAATGTTAAATTTGTTAAATGTAATTAGTTCTGTTGAAATCAGAACATTACATTTGGATTTATTAATAAGAAGGGTCAATTAATGAAAAGCCACCGCCAGGTGGCGCGCGTTCAAGTAAAATAAATGTGATATTTAATAAAAAGTCGTTTACCCCCACCCCTCTCCATCCCTACAAATATAACAAATAACCCAAATAATCTGTTAAATAAAGTTTTCTGTATTAATAATCTCTATCATACTAATATATGTCATGTAACAAAAAACCTTAAACCCAGCTAATTATCATTCATTATGTCGATAAAATCCTTTAAAATTAAGTTTTTAGCATTTGGCAACGGTTAATAATTAAGTTTATTATCTACATGTTATATAATCTCTGATCTATCGATTTTAAACACTCGACCCGCAAATGATTTATTTAATGACTTCTGCGAAGACTTTATACAACCAACCAACCGAAGATAAAAAAGCGTATTTTTGATGAGATCTCTGTGGATTTTAATTAATATTTCGGTAAATAATTAAAATATTAAAATTCTTAGTCTCAGGTGCATCAGGAAAGGTCTTGGACTATCCACATCTAAATTTTCGGACTTCTAGGTGAGCTATATTTTCCTAGCCATCGCAGACAAATAGACAGAGAGACACACAGAGCGAAACTTTCTTTTATTAGTATAGATAATCAAAAATCGTCTGTCAAATGTGGACATTTAGAAATCATTACATCGTAACTTTTTTCAGCTTGAGCTTCAACCAAGGAGACATATTTAAGGAATATTTAAACTCCTTGAATATATTTGGACAATAATTACCCACTATTAATAAAAATTGGATTTAAAGAAAACAATATAGAATTTTCCATTAATTATTCTTTCAAATAAAAGGTATTAAAAAATGGTCTATCGAAAAAAAATGACGTATTTTTTTTTCATGTAAAACATTTATCTTAATTTTAAAACTAATATACATATAATTTCGACAAAGTGGCATCATTTTCGAAATTAATGTCCAATTCTTATAAGAACAACATATTTTTGAGAAAATCACATAATTTCAAAACGCAGTTTTAGCAAATTCTGTTTAAAGTACAATTTCTTAGTTAAATTTAGTATTTAATTATAGTAATGTTTAACATTTTTCTATGAATGGAATAATATTGGATTTCTTTAAGAGCTTTCATGTTTTAAATAGATAATGTGCATGCGACGTCACGCACTCAAGTAAAGGCGTATTTCTCAATTATTTGTAGGCGAAAAGTAATAATTCTTGCAGAGTTAGTAAATCACAATGCACATAATATAATCATCGTAATTTTTACACATAATATAATGTATTCTAACTGCTTGAAAATGACGAGAAATTTAGTGAAACTTCAAGCAATTTAGCTCAACGTTTTGCATACGTTAAGTTGAGTAGACACGCAACAAACCAGTTTGTTGACAAACATGCATAATCTAATATATAAAAATAAAAATTTCACCGTCTGCACTTCTATACAAATCCACAGTTTGGAAACCAAAATTATGAAGTGTTAAAACACGGCCGAGGCAACTGAAGTAATCCGAAATCGAAATAAATTATAGTTCATTTTTTATTAGTAAAAAACCACTAATCTAACAGTCATTTCCTATACAATTTAAACGTCTTTCATTATAACAGTTGCCAACTATTAAAAATTTTTCACAACAATTAATTTTCTATTGAAATATTTGCACGTGAAAAATGAAATAAAAAGTTTCAACAATTAAATATCAATATGACGTCATATTGGAAGTATAACAGAGATTTTCAAACATTTCGCAATAATACAAGGAGTATGAGTATGAGTAAGTACAGAAAGCAGGTGGATATGACGTTATTACAGAATTAAAAAGAAAATGAATAGGACGTCATATTGGGAGTTTGACGGACTTTTTGAAATATTTGACAATCATACAAAGAGAGTATCAATATGAATAAGTACAGAAAGCAAGTGGATATAACGTCATATGAGTTTGAGGAACGTACTGAATCATGATAAAAACCCGATTATGGAAATATTGGCATATTTTAACATTTTGAAGTTCTCTATACATGTTTAATTTTGAAATTGATTTTTCTAAACAAACATTCTTAAAATCCCGGACAACGCCGGGTACTTCAGTTAGTAAGACAATATTACTGTTGAATGCATTGTGTAACAATAAACTATTATTAAGTACTTTTAAATAGCAACTATCTCTTTTAGATGTTATTCGATATAAAGTTATTTCATGTAATTTCATTCGATTTATTGACTTCTGCTCTTCATTCGAATCCGTAAAGTATGCTGCGAATAATAAATGTATAACCATATCTGTATATCACTGCAAACGTATTAAAAAAAAAAAAAAAAAAAAGAATTGTAAGAATAGAAAGATTTTTAGACATTGATAACGACATCATTAGGGGGGGGGGGGGTCGACCAATGATAACGAACGATATCGCAAGGAAGGGGGAGGTGGTCCACAATTACCCAAATGTTGATAACCTTATAAATGTACAGCTTTTACATAGATGGGTTGTTGCCAGGTGCACTGTCAAAAAAACGGGACAATGAGGGAAAAAAAACGGGACATCGGCTTCTAAATCGAAACATAAAAATACAGTAAATCCTATGGAAACGGAATCTGTCTATAAGAGAATCCTGTCTTAAACGTAACACATACATTTTCTCTATGAAAGGAATAGCATTACAATTGTACCTGCTAAGACCTAATTGTACCTGCATGTTTAAAACGGAATCTTCCTCCGATCACTTGAAATTCCGTCTAAGAAAGTTTTACTATACTAAATAAACATAATAATTAATCTTATACAGTAAAATCTGTGAAAGCGGAATTGCTAAGAACCGAAAGAAATTCCGTTTTGGAGAGGTTTCTGGTTGTACATTTATAGTTACGTGGTATTCTCTCTGTAAGGACTATAAAGTTTTTACATTTCTTTCTAAACAAGTTCCGTTGTCGCAGATTTTACTGAACAAAGTACAATAAATACCTGTAGAAACAAAATTGATAAAGACCGGAAAAATATTCCGTCTTAGAAGGTAGATTTGTGCGGTATTTTTATAGCGGTATCATTAAACAATTCCGTTATAGACAGGTTTTGTTTTCACAGGTTTTACTATATTAAGTTTTACTCGATGTAGACTAACGAATAGTATGATTCAAAAAGAAATTTAAAAGAATCTGTGAACCCGGAAAAATCAGGACTATTTGGTGTCCCGCGAATGGGTTACGCGGGACGGTCCTAGGAACGCCTGAAAATCGGAACATATGGCAACACTATAGATGGGTCAATCACGTATTCTTAGCTCCTATTCCAGTCATAAAAAAATTTAACCCTGCGTTAGTCGCATGTGTATGTCTGTGATACAAGCCGCTTTGTTCTCTTGTAAATTTTGAACCAAGTAGATTCGGAACCTGTGGCTCCCTCTACCTTCCTCCCGCCGGTATCAATTTTTCACCTGCGACAGCTGCTTTCGAATCCGCTAATGCATTCAAAACTTACAAAAAGAAAAGGGCGGCTTGTATCACAGAGATACACATGCGAGTAATGCAGGGTTAATAAATAGATGTTAAATCTATTAAATATAATTTTTATTTAACCCGAAGAATAAGTAGACCGACTATCTTAGTGGTACCACGATAATTGTTAATACAGTAGACTCCCTCAAATCTGCCACCCTAAAATCCGCACATTGTTTCCGATATAAACAAACTTACAATTGAGTAAAATTCAATTTTTTTTTTTCATTCTGTACACATTTTAACGTGTAATTCTGGTTAATAGTAGTCAACTCATGTTTTCTCATGAAGGAAATATAAATTTATTTCTGAAAAAAAAAAATCAAAATAGCGCTGGTATCAGTGGCAATCCTACTTTTACCAAAAAATTTATGTATTAATCAAGCTTTTTTGATTATTAAGTATGGCTAAACATGAAATAAAACTTTGTTATTTTAAGATTTTGATGTGAATTATTCGTGAACATTTATAAGGCGAGTTTCAGAAATAATTCAAGAAAAAATTATTTCATCATCATTAAGCATATTTTGATATGCATTATTAATTATTTACTTGACCTTTACTTTTAATATATTTTTTAATTGTATTAATGTTTATTATTTTACTTAATTATTTTACTTTATTGTAAGCATTCATTATAATTTCGAGTGTATTATTACATTCAAATTATAGTTTAAAAAATGTAAAGAAAACAATGAACAGAAATCCGCAAAATTATCAAATCTGCACAAGCTACGCGAATTTAAGGGAGTCTACTGTATATCTGCTTTTTCATGGTTACAAACATACCAATTCCCAGAAACAGCAAGATAAGAGACAAATTTAAACCTCAATGAAGTGCACTGCTTATTAGCGTATCTAAAACTTCTTTTACTAATCTATAAACATGCTAAATAAAATATTGAATTGATGATTTAGATATATTAAATAATAATAATAAGCTCGTTTTTGATACCAACAATAGTTGATTGGCAACATATATATATATATGTTGCTTTTCTCCATGCATATATACAGATGGGTGACAAAATAATACGAACACTCATGAAAAATGGTGAAAAGAGCAATATCTAGAAAAATACATGAGGAATTAACCTGAAACTACAGATGTGTAAACAGTATAGTATAGGTTATATATTTCCGCGAAGATTTTTTCACGAAACCCCATAGGGGACTGTCAACAAATTGAAAAAGAACGAATATCTTTTGGATAACCCTGTAAAAACTAATGTAGCAAAGGCGTTCAAACTCGAGATTATTAATAAGTGACTTATTGTAATATACTGTGTTCATTTTTATGAGGATAGCATGTATACTCGTAGAGAAATAAAGGTTTTTATAAAAACAGTCCCAAATTTCGCCTAGTTTTTTACTTATAATTTGCAGAGTTTTTAATATAAAAAAAAGTTCTTTTCAGAAAATATGACAAACAACATTGTACATAATACTCTGCAATCAGAATTAAAAAATAATATAAACTGGATGAAAAATGAACAGGTTTACTAAAAAATGTTTCACTGCGCATGCGAGAATGCAATCAAAATATAATATGCATAATGTATTAGCTAAGTATATAGAACAACTTTTGTGAAAGTCTCAAAATCATAGCTTGAAAATACTGTAAATTATCGTCGATAGAATAAGCTCGAAATCCGTTGTTCCCAAAAAGAAGCAAAAAGATGAGGGGTTGTATCAAATATCTGTTGATTAGTGCCAAGATAGCGTACACAATATTGCACGTACTATACTATATTTGGATACAACCCCTCATATTTTTCCTTTCTTTTGGGATCAACGGATTTAGAGCTTATTCTATCAACGATAATTTACGGAATTTTCAAGCTATGATTTTGAGACTTTCACAAAAGTTGCTCTATATACTTAGGTAATACATTATGCATATTATATTTTGATTGCATTCGCGCATGCGCAGTGAAACATTTTTTAGTAAACCTGCTCATTTTTCATCCAATTTTTATTATTTTTTAATTCTGATTACAGAGTATTATGTACAATGTTGTTTGTCATATTTTCTGAAAAGAACTTTTTATATTAAAAACTCTGCAAATTATAAGCAAAAAACTAGGCGAAATTTGGGGCTGTTTTTATAAAAACCTTAATTTTTCTACGAGTATACATGCTATCCTCATAAAAATGAACACAGTATAACACAATAAGCCACTTATTAATAATCTCGAGTTTGAACGCTTTTGCTACATTAGTTTTTACAGGGTTATCCAAAAGATATTAGTTCTTTTTCAATTTGTTGACAGTCCCCTATTTGGTTTCGGGAAAAAATCTTCACGGAAATATATAACTAATACTATACTGTTTACACACCTGCAGTTTCAGGCTAATTCCTCATTTATTTTTCTAGATATTGCTCTTTTCACCATTTTTCATGAGTGTTCGTATTATTTTGTCACCCATCTGTACGTACAGTAGGGTAGAGTAGGATAAAACTGGGTATACCTACCCTGTTTTCTAGCTGATGGGTGTTGCCCTGTGAGACAGCACCCCTCTTAAACTACATCTCTTAGCGTCCCCTAGCAGTTTGAAGTGAGTTTATCTCTGTGCCGGTGCAATCTATCGAAACGAAATTCACTTCAACAGTTTTAATTTTTTGTTTTTAAACTCCTTTCCATTCTGTTCCTAGTTTTGTTTTTTAATGTGTTAAACAAAAAATGCTTACTGTGATATGTAGATTTCTTTATCTACAAAAATAACAAACATAGTAATCACTCTCTGCGTCGCGTCGGTGCAGTGACTATGGGCCCACATACTGAATTCAAAGCATCGAGTTCCTCCTTCTTGTCCGCACAGAAAGCACCCTCGCAGAAGAAACAAATTGCATCATCTTCCTCTGTCGAGTATCCTTTTTTACCTTTTTAAAAATCCCATTTCTGCTCCTTTCGCCTGTATTTTCTTACACTATCTGACCCGCCCGGCATTGCCCGGGCAGACTGTCATTGAAAAATATAACAGTGGACTGGACTTCATAAAAAAAGACTGGATAATATTTATTTATACTAAAAATTTGTAAAAAAATTTAAATAAGAGCTAAAATTTTAAAAGTATAACAGTTACGTTTAAAAAATGAAACGGTCAGGGAAAATTATTACTCTTACTTTTCCCTTTTTAAAAATCATTGCTTTGTTTACATTTTTAATTTTATATTGCTAATTGTATTTTTTAAATTGTAAAAATCAATATTTCAAATAATCGTTTGTTTCGCTTTTATTTCTGTAGATGGCAGCACCAAACAATGAGATGTGTTTCATTTGGGTATTGCCATTAAACAATAAACAAATAATCGGGATTTCTGTGCCACGTACGATAGCAAATATATATATATAGATTTTCCCCTGTCATTTTTCTTCTTTCACTTCCCATTTATTGCGGACAATTTTGACGAACACTGTACCCATAGCCACATTGTAACAGTCAAATGACGCAACAAAACCATACAGTATCCGTGATCCCATAAATTAATTTATTTACGGAGCAAACCTAGAGAGGTCCAAATGCCAGCTAGCCAGTATTTAGACCACTCTGGGTGGCCAGTCTTTGGACAATTTCTATGTTTAAGTTAAAACCGCTATTACTATTCGTTCATATAGTAAAATACCAATAACGTGCTTGCGGCATTTGGGAGCTAAATATGTCTAGAAAACAATTTAATCGTCAATTGAGGCCAATATGCGGTTAGTATTAAAAAATAATAATAAATTAAATTAAATTAAAAAATAAAAAAATGAAAGAAAAAAAATGAAACTTATGCTTGACACTTTTTTCTTACTATTTATAACCTACACAGACTTCAACAAAGTACTTTTTAGGACATTCTTCGCTCAATGAACAAATCGCCGCAAGGCTGCGCTGCGCTCAGTTCTCAGAACACCTACTAGCCGGTATTTGGACCTTCTTCTCTATTATTATTATAATCAAAAATCCCACAGGTTTCTAAGCATTTCTGTGAAAACTGCATCTTTCTATTGTATATAGTTTTTTAATTAAGTTTTCAAATTTCTTGAGACTTCTAGATCACCTGGTATATAACCTTATTTTATTTTCTTTGTTATAGCTCTTTTCAGCAGTTTTATTTTTTGCGCTTAGACCACTTGTATTCTGACACTTCACGGTAAAGTTTTCTTTGAGGCAGTGGCATAACCAAAGGTAGAGTTCTGGCGCCTGTACCCCCCTCCCCTCGGAATGAGAAATGTTTACTGAATCATGGATAGAAAAACAATAAAAACTTCGAATACGGAAGATATCGACTATTGAAGTTTTCCGTTTAAGACAGGATTCCTTTATAGAGAGGTTCTGCTTTTACAGGTATTCTCTAATACTCTTAGAACATCCTTTCTACAGTACACCTCTGCAGAGCATATAGGTGCATTACATTAAAACTTGTGAAAACGAAACCTGTCTGTAACGGAAATTTTTCTCAAACGAAAAAAAAAAAAAAAAAAAAAAAAAAAAAAGTTACAAAACAAAAAAAGCCATACCATTATACTTGTTAAGACGGTGACCTGTCTAAAATGAAGATTTTTTTTTTTCCAGTCCCTTTCGACTCCTTCTTTACAGATTTTTACTGCAGGGGCGTCATTTCAAGAGTTTCTTGGAGGGGGAGACAAACTTTCCTTTGAGTGACAGGATCCAAACTAGCATGCGGGACTGCGCGAATCGCGCACAAAACAGGAAAATCCCGCACAATAAAAAATGCTGTGCGGGTTTTTGTCCTCTTAATTTCTTTCACGGATATATGATTCTTTTGCGAATATTTTTTTTTAATCTAAATGGAAGTCCGCGATTTTTTTTCTTTTTTGCGGAATTACGCAAAATTAATTCGCCAATCGATTGTAGAATAAAATCGCGGATTTTGCCAATGGACTTGGAAAAAAAAGCCAATTTGAGAAATTGGTCGCAGATAAAATCGTTAATTCCTTAAAACGACGGTGGAAAAATATTGAGAATTTCGCCAAAGATCGCGGAAACAAATAACATTTTTTGTCAATCGATCGCGGAAACAATTCACAGAATTCAACATTCTGTCACAGAAAAAAATAAAATTTGCTCATCAGTCGTGGAAAAAAAATCGAAAATTTTGACAAAAGATTGCCCCAAAAAATCCCGAATTTCCTATAGCTATCTCAGAAAAAATCTCGAATTTCGTCAAAAGGGCACACAAAAAATCAGAATTTAGTCAAACAGTAGGAGGGGGGGGGGGGGATTTGGAGTTTCGACAAACGATCACGCAAAAAAAAAATCACGAATTTCAACGAATGATCGTAGAAGAGAATCACGAATTTCGTCAATCGGTCACAAAAATTATCGTTAATTTCGACAAATGGTCATGGGAAAAAAAAAAAAACAATTTCGTTAGTCAGTCGCAGAAAAAATCGCGAGTTTCAGAAAATGATCACGGAAAATAATCATGAAATTCAATCGGTCACGAGGTAATTGAAACACAAAAATCATCAACATGCCACGAAATTTGCAAATTTTGTGATCCATTTATGGACAAGAAAATTTTCTTTAATGATTTTCAGTCAGTAACATTTTTCTTTAGTCATTTTCTGTCTTCCTCTTCAGACTATGATCTAAATTCTGTACGATTCAGAAATCTGCAAAACTCTTGGTTTCAGGTACTGGGTCGAGCAACCCGGCACGACCCGATCCGCGGTATGGATCAAGCCGAATCGGCGCTGTTTTTTTTTTATTATTATTATTGCGGGCTAAGTTGTCTTTGACCATTTAACTACGATCAGAATACATACAGTGGTAGCCAAAAGTTTGGACATTTTTCGAAAGTTTCATGTTTTTCAACTTTGTGTGCTTGTAGAATATATTAATTTTCACTTAAATATAAACGTTTATATATCAAATTGAAGGTAATTTAATGTAGAATTTAATAATAAAAACAGTAGTACAATATCTGTATTACAAAAAAAGTTATGTTCATTTTAGTAGAACTAACAAACACAAATCGTTTTGAATAAGGACATGTTTTGAAATAAAAGCGTACTAGCCAATCACAAACACTGTTCTGAGGACAAATCAAATGTCTGTAACTATAGTTTAGGTTATTTGGATGGTAGAAGAGTTATTGTTGTGGAAATATTTTGCGGAATGATGTATACTAGTACAATTAAATAGAGTATTGCTGTTTTTGAATATTTAAAGTCCTTTTTTTTTTTCAATTAAACTAATTTTAAACAATGTCATCAACAAGAAGAACTAATTGGACATCTACAAAAAGAAGCCGAATTGTCATATTGAGAGAAAATGGCCTCTCTTATGCTGAAATTGCAAGACAAGTTGGTGGTTCAGTCTCAGTGACTTGTTCTGGTGTACAAAAGTTCTGTTTACGTTATGAAAAATCGAAATCAGTGGAAAATAAGGCCGAAAAAAATGCACAAGTGCTACTGCCGATAGAAAAATTAAACGGCTATGCCTTCGAGATAGAAAAATTTCATCAGATGCCATTAGATGTGAAATGAATGCAGCGGGTATTGCAGTAAGTTCAAGAACAATAAGAAGAAGGTTATCAGGATTTGGACTACAAGCTAGAATTCCAAGGAAAAAACCATATTTAAATCAAAAGCAACGCGAAAAACGAGTTAAGTGGGCAAAAGAACACATTAAATGGTCAGAAAATCAATGGAAGCAAGTAATCTGAAGCGATGAGAGTAAAATATCGCTCTTTGGTAATGATGGTAGAAAATACGTGAGACATAGAGTAGGAGAAGCACTTCATCCTGATTGCATTGAAGCAACTACAAAAAACCCAACAAATGTCATGATTTGGGCATGTATGTCTGCAGATGGTGTGGGCCGAATTCAAGTGATTGATGGCATCCTGAATGCCAAAAAATACATCGAAACTGCCCTGGAACCGAAATTGATACCTTCCATCAGGGATCTCTTCCCCAACAACGCACCATTTATTTTTCAGCAGGATTCAGCTCCATGCCACACAGCAAAATTATGCAAAGCATGGTTTCAAAATAAAGGCATAGATATATTACCATGGCCAGGAAACAGCTCTGATCTCAATCCAATTGAAAATTTGTGACGACGTTTGAAAATTCTTGTACGAAGAAAACGTCCATCCAATAAAAGACAACTTATTGAAGCTATCATATAATTGGTTCTTGGCACCATGTGATTACGAAAGATGAACTCCAAACACTCGTTCACTCGATGAAAAGACGCTGTGTAGCTGTCTTAAAAAATAAGGGTTACCCTACTAAGTATTGATTGTGTAACTATCACTTTAAAAAAATGCGAATCTAAGAAAGATCTTACTATTAGTTGCATAACTTTTTTTATAATACAGATATTGTAATACTGTTTTTATTATTAAATTCTACATTAAATTACCTTCAATTTGATATATAAACGTTTGTATTTAAGTGAAAATTAATATATTCTACAAGCACACAAAGTTGAAAAACATGAAACTTTCAAAAAAT
Source organism: Maratus michaelseni (assembly GCA_963931845.1). Taxonomy (NCBI): domain Eukaryota; kingdom Metazoa; phylum Arthropoda; class Arachnida; order Araneae; family Salticidae; genus Maratus; species Maratus michaelseni. Next base: position 20,993,674 of record OZ007586.1, read on the forward strand.
GTCCACACTTTTGGCCACCACTGTGCGTCCCAGTGGGCTATTTTTTATTCAATTAGTACCACTTTTTGAAAAATAATCTCTGCCAAACACTTATATTAGGATATTTGCAAAAGAAATCTACCACAGACATTTTTTTAGAAATTGTGGTATGATTGAATATAAAAATACATGCCAATCCTGGTCCGTAATCATAGAGTTAATTGTTTCGGTTTCGGATTAGGTTTTCACTATTTTAGATCGGGTTCGTATTGACCCGATTTTTCAAAGAAATCCTGAATATATTTCAGGTCAAAAACTATATATCTGAATTAATGACTATATAGTATGTACATATACATTTTTCTACATACAAAAGTAAAATAGATATTAAAGATATAATTGTAAACATATTTTCCATAACTGTATTAAAATATGGATTAATTTTCTTTCATTTTGTGTCGGGTTGAGGATCAATGGATTTTTTTTTTTTTTTTTTTTTGGTAGGTTTCGGGTTGATTGGAAGTCCTGCATCGGGTCGGTTAACCCGATTTTACCCAAACCTGAAACGCGGGTCGGGTCGATGCAACTTTTTCCCTTGCAAGTCGGGTTAATATTAAGTGCTTCGGGTTGGGTTCCGGATGAACCGATTTCTCAAAAGAAACTCCTGAATATTTTTCAAATAAAAAAAACTGTATATTTACAAATTAATTGGTGTATATGTGTTCATTTTTGTACATTCAGTTTTTTTCACTTCAGGTTCGGGTCTGAATATTTCGGGTTCGGGTTGATGTCTGTCAGATTACAGTCGGGTTTTGGGTTGAGTTGAGTACAACCCGATTTGCACAGGACTCTGGTGTCAGGCTGTGGAGATTACTAAGAGCGTACTGTAACATGATTTAATAAAGCAAATGATTTGATAGAATTTTAATGATTGCAGTAAATATAATGGGACACTAATAATGGCAAAATTTAAAAATCAAATAATTAAGAATTTAAGTCCCCCCCCCCTCCGAAAAAAAAATTCCCCCTTAAATTTTGTTCTAAAATGGAAAATTCACTACTAAAATTCTAGACCTGAGAGGGAAGAGTTTTCTTTTGATCATGTTGTACAAAAGCTAGAAGCAATTGAAAAAGTTTTTTCTCCCATATATTTTTTTAATTAGCCAAAATACTCAATGACAAATGTCTCACTTTCAAAATTTCGGAACAGCAAGGATTTAGAATACATTTTTGATAATTATTAGTTTCTTTGCTTAAAGTGTTTATTTAATGCTTATGTTTTTATCGTAATCAAATCTGACAAGTTACTTTAGCTGTGGAGCAACTTTATAATTTTTTTTTTTTTTAGTCCGATCTGTCATGACTGATAATTTTTCTGAAATATTGAATTCGTTAGGGGGGGGGGCAATTTCCCCCTGTAGCCTCCCCCAAATAGCGCCCCTTCCGGACAGAGAAACTTTTGAACATACGATATTTTATAAACTAGATTTTTAGAGTGTTTTTTGACCAGTTTGAAAAAAAAAAATCATGCTCCATGATCAATTTTATCAACGACCAAGAATATTAAATATCGACACTTATCAGTATTTTTAAAACCAGAACCAGGTGTTTAGAGTCATTTGTACTTACGAAATCACTTACCGTAAAAAATGTTCCCAACAGAAATTTTATGATACAGATGTCTCAGACGCACTGGGGTTGCCTTTTTGGCACCAAAATTGCGATTTTTTATGCCTGGCGTGGAAACCACAATTTTGGCACGATTCTGTTTCGTATGGCAACATGGTAGACCAGATCATGCATATTAATAAAAGCCCTCTAGTATGAATAGCTGAGTCAGTTATATTCTTGACATAGTGTGTGTTTTATAATAAATTAAACATTGTGTGCGTTTTCTAATAAATTAAACATTGTGTGTGTTTTCTAATAAATTAAACATTGTGTGTTTTCTAATAAATTAAACATTGTGTGTGTTTATAATAAAAATTGTGTGTGTGTTTTTTTTAATAAAATTGCATGTTTTATACAATAATAATAAAAAAATTCATATAAAATAAAATTAACAGGCTATTTTCACATGCATACGTGCCAAAACATCTATTCACAAAACCTTACAATCTTCTCAACATATTTCATTGTGAGTTTTAAAAATATATATGTAGTAAAAGTTGTTTATATGTGGTAAGGTGCATATGCTTTATGATACAAAATTTACTGGTAAATACAAATATATTAAACTATGAATAGTTTATGTTAAAAAAGAAAGTCAAAGACATGACTCAAATAATATTAGCACTGATAATTTCTTTTTTGATATACTTTAAATAGACTAATTTGGCTTTACCCAGTAATTCTTCATCATAGTGAATAAAAGTTCTGTTGCATAGAATAAGTCAGGGATACTGCGGAAACGCTTCCCGTCACAACTTGGTCCACAGTCACAAATCCCGTCGTACGCCATACAGAGGAAACGCTTTCCGGCCGGAGGTGTCACAAAGTTGCGACCGTCGTCCCAAAAACCTGCGACTGCTTGGAAGTCGTCGTGAGCTGTTGCAAGCCGGTCGTAAGTCGAAAGCAGTCAAGATGGCGGAGTCATTAGACGTAAAAAAAAAAAAGAAATTAATTTCTCGTCATTTAATAAAGGATCGTGAAGATCCCTTTTCTTTAAAGGAAAGCGATTTCGTTATGACGTACAAACTTACAAAAATAGCTGCAAGAAATAAGAGCTAAAAGAAATAAGCTTCATAAATGAGATAAAACCTTTAGTTGCCCTATGGCAGTATTCTGCCCTCAACGGAAGAAGCCGACGGGGAAACAAACGTTAACGTAATTCATAACGAGATTCAAGAATTTGCAATTCTGCCCTCCGATCGGTATTCGCGAGTGATCTTCAAACTCACTGCGTTCGAGTTAACATGTTTCGACCAATCAAAGACAAGGTCACGCTTGGTTTGTTTATTTACGCGAGATGTGAACGCGTGTTTTACTGTGGTGTTTGCGATGCTATTAAAAAGGGGAAAAAAGATTCGTCTCGTTTACTTAATTTGAAAAAAAAAAGAAAAATCCTTGGATCAGCAGATAATAAATAGATCTAAGAGAACAATAATTTTAAATCATGGTTGATTTTATCACCAATCATAGGCAGATAGAGAATAGAAAATCTGCTCCTAGTTATACAATATTTTAATTTTTTTTTTTCGGGATATTGATTTTTTTTTTTTTTTTTTTTTTTTTTTTTTTTTTTAGCGTGGCGGAATTTTTTTTTCGTAGTTAAATTTGCGGGAATTATTTAAAAGTCAATGAAAAATTTTATTTATAAATATTAATAAAGAAATAATTTTAAAATACTAATTACTGATGGGACTTTTTGGAAAAAGATTTAAATATTTTGATGAAATAAAGGAGAATACACCAAATTTTATGAATATTTTATGCGGTATCTATCTATATTACATAAATACACATTGTTTTTAAAATAAATACTACATATTCTGATGACATACAGCAAAGGCTTTATTGCTAATTTATAAATTATGTATATATATTTTTTACTGTTCAATTAATTTGAATTGTTCTAACCCATTTTTCATTGTGATTCAGACTTGAAATTGAATAAACATTTTCTATTGAAATTAAATATTCGTAGCCATGTGACACTTCCCTCTCTCCCCCCCCCTTTTTTTTTTATTTATTCAGTGAATATGAATTGTTCTTGCGCATTTTTTATTGTGATTTAGACTTAAAATTAAATAAATATTTTCAATTGAAATGAAATATTCATATTCATATGACACTTTCCCTTCCCCACCCCTCTTTTTTTTTCTCGTGTAATACACCTTTTACATTTCATTTAAAAAATAGAATTACATTATGTATATACTGCAAATAATGTATTTTATTTCCACAATTTGAACTACATGCTGCATAAGTATGAGGGCAGTAAATATATTTCAAAACTAATAACATTTTTATGAGGTGTTTATCTAAATTCTATAGCTATACAGGGTTGTTTAAATATATATATTATATTTTCTTATGAAATGCAACAAAAACTTTCGGGAAGCGAGTTTTTTTTTTCTAGTGGGTGATTAATAATGATGAGGTTTTTAATTGTGTATTAACATGTTTTAAATCTATTACACACAGCCCGGTTGCATTAAAATATCGCCAACCCCCTCCTTTTTTATTATGTTTATTAGTAAATTATCAGGGATCTGTTTAGGAAGAAATTGGGTCCTTTAAAGAACCTTTCACACAATTTTTTTTATTTCATAACAGGACCCTTCACACAATTCTTTAATTTCAAAACCGAACCCTTCACACTTTTTTTAGGTAGATTTCGTAAGAAATACTACCTATTACATTCTCTCCTAAGTTGGATTTTTTTTTTTTTTTTTTCCATGACTCCCAGAACCCAAAACTACCCCCAGTTCAAAACTTTATATATATATGTGTGTGTGTGTCACTTTTTTAAGGACACGATAACTTCAATAATTCTGAACAAATCTCTTCCAAACTGATACATAAAATCAAGGAGCATAAAACCTCGGTCAAGTTCGTTAATGGGCACAATCAAACCAGGGGTGGGGGGGGGATGGGGGCTTCTAGTGAAAACAGAAAACCCCCGTAGCTTCTTAATTATGATACGTATCGAATCCGTTTAAAGTTATTATTACTTCTAGGAAATGACCGAAAATTTATGTATGACAGATTTTTGATATCATTAAAATTGGCCCCAAGGGATGGGAAAAAGGGGGGGGGGGGTTAGAAGAAAAAAATTCATAACTTCGCCAATTCACAAGATAGCAAATCCTCTTAAATTTATTATAGGTTATTATTATAACCTATATAATATAGGTTATTATATAGGTTATAATATAGATTATTATATAGGTTATAATATAGGTTATTATATATTCTTCTTCTTAATATTATCTAAAACTTTTATATTGACAAGTTTTTTATAGGACCAACCCTTATAGCAGAATAAATAAATAAATAAAAACAAAATAATCCCTGCCGGCTCCGCCTGCAAACAAGTTAGATTTCGAAGTGGGCGGTCCCAACTGTGGCATCATGGCAAAAAAGGTTATTTCTTCCGCAATTTCCAACAAACAGGTGCCCCAAGGTCTGCGTCTTCGAAATCTACCTGTGCCTGTAGGCCGAGCCGTCAGGGATTTTTTTAAATTTTAAATTAAACCCTTCACAAAATTCTTTCATCTCAAAACAGTACCCTTCACAAAACTTTTTACATTTAAAACGGACTCTTGACAAAATTCTTTGTGTTTAAAAAAATCTTTCACAAAACTTTTCCTCTAAAAACTGAATTTTTCATAAAATTAATAATTTAAAGGTAAAATCTGGCTGTCACTTTTACATATAGAAAGTATTCATATTTTACATACACATATCTTCTTAAAAATGTTTAAACAAGAACCTGAATAGGACGATCCTTTCAAATTCACAAAATTATGACTAGATTTTTCACTAATGTAAAAAGCTGTTCATAATTTACAAAGGCAGGACCCAGGGAGTAAAGTCTGGACAGACCCCTGATTATGCTAACTATGTTATGAGATGTTGGAAAATTTTAATGCTGTTAGTGAATAATTAATCTATATACATTTTTAATGTTGTTTGTGAAATATGATTTAAACTAAAAAAATTTTTAATGTTGGCAAAATCTTTCATTAAATTGATTTTTTTTTTTTTTTTTTTTTTTTTTTTTTTAACGAATTATTTTTTTAACGAAATGTGTTAATTACATTTTGGAAACTGTCAACGAAATAAGAAGTAATGCTTTCCTTTATTAGTTTTCAATAGAGAATATGTTTCAATCTTTATATGTATTATGACTCAGACACTATATTTCATACATAAGCAAGACAGTGCAAGACAAATCAGGTAAATTTCATTAGTATATAATTTCCATCGGTAGTGTAAAACTGTTTTCTCGTAACATGCAAAAATAATTTCGTGAGCAAAAAAACTTTTTTCCAATCTAGTGAACTTTTTACTAATTATAATTTAAATAGTACTATTGGATTAGGGCTTTTATTTTTATTTTCCTAACGGGTGTATAATACTGTATTATTTACAATTCAAAATAGTATTAAAATAAATTTTAACTGAAAAATAATTTATGTTTAAAAATTTCGTGTAAACTGTATTCATTAGAAAATGTACCTATTCTAAAACACTGTCTTTTGGAACTGTATTCGCATATACAAAAGCGCTGCTTATACACGCGCTATCTTAAAACGACAAAGCGAAGGCTTTCCGGCTGCCTAAAGCAGTCGGAAAAATTCCCACAAAACAACCCCCAAATACCGAAACGAATTCCGAGACGATAGGGGCAGAATGCGAAATTATCACTTCGTCGGTGCATTACGAGAAAGTCACCCTTTCCGATGAGGGCAGAATACTGCCGCTAGAAGGAAATACAAGCTATCCCCTTGAGATAGGTAAGTGTAAGATCAAGAAAATATATTTATAAATAATATATATTTTAGATTTAATCAGTGTAGATTAAACAGAAAGAAATTAATAGTGTTAAGTGCGTGACGTTTATATATATATATATTATTGAATGCTTTTATTTATGGGGAACGAACTTTTGTCTGTATCATGTTTATAGGAATATTGTTTATAAACTCTTTTATAATATATTGCACAATGATAGAATGAATAACATATCTGGCTGATAGATATTAGATAATTAGTAGATTCGGTAGTATTCAATTTTTTATCGCCATTTATGTAGATTGAAAAAATGTATGAAAAGTGTATGTATTGTATGAACAATTTTCACAGCCCAATACCGATTCTTTACTTTAAAAAAGTAAATATACCAAACAAATTAGCTTTGAATGTACTATTTTACGGTTATGAAATCAATAACTACAAATAAGTAACTTTGCATTACAGAAAATTAAAATGCTAAAAATTACATTATAATTGTGGAATTTTATTTAATTAATTTACTTTTTAGTACATACTTTTCCCTCTACCCGCTAGATTAACATAATAATAATAAGTGAAAATATGATTATATTAGATTATAATATAGAAAATGGCCTTTTTTTTTTTTTTCTTTACTTGAATAATAGTGCATATTACTCAGTTTATTGTAAATATTTTAAGTAAATAAAATTTTAAACTAATATTTTACAGTATACTTTCTGTGCTAAATAATGTAAAGTTTTAAAATTGTTAAAAATAGGATTTATTTCTTTTTTTAAAGTTTTCAGAACACACCAACTTCTTATTAATTAACCCATAGTTCAATGTTTTGATATTGGAAAAGAAAAACACAGTGGGAATTTTTAACTTTATCCTAAAACTAGTACAATAAATTTTTAGCCATATAATTCATTTTTAATTAACTTCTCAGTTTTCTCTGTTACTGTCATATAATTGACTGATCATAGCAATCTCTGTACATGATTTGCATTGTTATTCGTCAGTTTTAAATGTGTTAATTTTTTAAATGAATCAGTCCTAATATATCTAAAATATTGCAGAGATTTTATATTGTATTTAGTTTCTTAGTCATCTCCCCCCCCCCCCCCCTGCAAAAAAACTACACAAATATAAAATTTAACTTTTGTTAAGGTGAACAAACATGTTTTTAAGTAAACAGTATTTTACATTTAGTTATTACAAATTATTAAACCATTCCTTATTCTTTTAAAAATTTTATTAGTTGTTTATTTTTTTAAATATCCTTTAATAATTAATCAGTAGTACATTACATGAATTATTGTAGCCCCCCCCCCCCCCCCTTCCCTTACACAACAAGGAATGGTTTAAGTTTGAAAACTTCATAATTTTTTTTTCCAGAAAAAGTTTGAAACTTTCAAAATCCATGAATGGTGCAAGAAAGATTGTCTGGTGAATCTACTGGTCCCAGGATATATTGCTCTCAGGAGATCACTCATGTGTAGTTTTACTGTATAGTAATTGGCTATCATTTGTGATCTTCTGCAAGAAATTTGAATTTGGGCCTTGGACGTGTGCTATTTTTGCTTCCAAATTTGTCAAGCAGGAACTGTGGTAAATATGTCAATCAATGAAGTATATTGACTGTAAGTATGTAGTTTTTCAATGTATATTTAGTTTAGATAAGTTTCTTTAATTAATGAGTGGCTGTAACACATACCGCGCTATAAATAAAATATAGTAATATTTTTTCTTTTTATTGGAACTGGAGTTAAAACCACTTGTATTTCTGATATCTTCAAATCCACAGATATTCTTAGCAGTTTGAATGAGAAATTTCTTTTCATCTCGCTGATTAATTTATGTATTTATTTTAATAATAGATTGAAATTTCCGCTTTTTCTTTCTTTTTTTTTTTAAGCATGCCAGTGCTTGGCTTTGATGTTATTATTTATCATTTTTTAATTATAATAACTGAAAATTATTAATAACTTGTTTCTCCCATTAGATTAAAATACATACTTGTTTCTGCAGATTAATAGAATAAAGTTTTCTGCTTAGTATCGTGCCATCATCATTAGTGTGCCAGACTGTCATTTATGTTTTTTATTTCTAATATGTAGTATATCATTATATTCAGTAGTAAATTTGTTATGTGATAATATTTATAATTATAAAACAATATTTTGTTGTTTTATTTCTGTAACTTGTATTTTCAAATAAAGGAAGTTTATTAAAAATCCACACACAGCGTTGCCCTGGGCGTGTATAAATTCTATATACAGTGCTGCATGAGACAATTTGCACACATTATAGGATATGGACAGACAACAATTACTGAAAATAGATTTTTACTGAGTTATGTGCTTTTAAATTGCTCATTTAGATATCTCATTTCATAAAAATGAAATTTATTAATCATAGTCTATTAGTGTTGGTTTGTATGATCCTTATACCAATGACGCAGCCAGGCACTGTTACAGATAAAATAAACAATTTCGTTGATAAGAATACATGACATGTAAAAACTGCCATAATGAAAAGCACAAACAACCATAATATATTTAGCATGTATGTGTTTAAAAAAATAGCATTTTCAGAGGGGGAAAAAAGAGCAATAGCAATTACATATGTACTTGTTTTGCTCCTAACTTTTTATTTTGTGTAGAATCCAATTATGAAGCCTTGAAACAGTTGAATGGTAAACATTTTATGCTGCTTTCCTTTACATATCACATTATTTTTCTTAACACACAGGGTTTTCGATGCATCGTATGAGTTTTTTAAATACTCTGACAGTTGAATTTAATACTGAAATCTCCCCCCCCCCCCCCTTTCCTTCACTGCACCAATGCTTATACAAATCTACAATTTTTGATCAACTTTCATGAAACTTTGATACACACATTTTAGAATTAAAGCAAAATTGTCAACTTAATATGAAAGTGGCGTCATTTAGAGCAGATAATGCATATTTTTCATATATAAAATTTAAACCTTTATTATAAGTGTGTTAAAATGATGTAGTACATTTTATTTAAATCTATTTAAAGTTAAAATATCTACAACAATAAACATATTAATTTCAAGGAAAATAAAAATTACCACACATGACATCTCTTTTAATAAGACTTTCAGTGCGACTTCAAATTAACTCTAAATAACCAGTTGCTACATTTCATTTGTATACTACATCTATATCTTATAGCTAGGTGTTTTAATACTGCAATGGGTGGCATTTTGTTTGATTTGTATTAATAAATAGAGAGTTGGTTCTTTCTCTTTTCAAACAAAACTTCATGACTGATGTCACGACTAAAAGCATCTAGAATATGGCATTTTCATGTAATCATTCTGGATTTAATTTTCATGAATAAAAATGCAAGTTTTCATTTAAAAATAACATTTTATCATCAGAAGAAACCACTTCCGCTTCTGAAATTAACGTGCATTATCTATAAAGTAGAAGCTTTGTTTTAAAGCCATGAGAAATAGAATTCAACTAAATGCCATGCCATTTAGTTTCATTTTTTTTTCAGTATTGTTAGGGAAATGGTATATTTTTCTGTTATCATCAAAGAAACTCTGCATTCTCATTTATAAAACTGGGAATTTTACTATGTATGCATCAAAATAACATTCTTTTGTTATTTTAACGATTTATAGCCCAGGAGGCATCGTCACAATTTGGAAAATAATTTTAGCGTCAATGATTCTGATTATATGATAGGTTAGATGCAGAAGCACCACACACTCTGCTGCAATGTGAAATGAATGGTAACCTGATTTCTGATTATGTCTTCAAGACGGGGTAACATCAGTAATCAGGTTGGCATTCATTTCCCATTGTAGCTATGTAACGTCAGCATAAAAATCAGTTCAAACATATAATAACTAAGAAACCAAAAATAAGCTGTTATGGACATTTTATAAATGAAGAACTGTCTTTATGTTCAATTAATTTTTTATCAGGGGGGTGGGGGGGGGGGAGCTGAACCCACCATTTAAGATCCTTTTTGAACACTTAAATTTAGAAAGAAAAACAAAACTAAATTTTGTTTTGAGGAAAAGGGTGATCAGAGAGCCCTTCAGCCAAAAAAAATTGTTTCTTTTTGTCTTAGTGATTAATTATTTGACAATATTATTATTTCTTTTTTTGAAAATAATCTGAGAAAAATAAACTTTAGTTTATAAAATTTGAAAATTCAGATAACAGCAATTGCCTTGCTCCCATTGTAGGTGCACATGCATGTAAAATGCTTTATTTCTATAAATTTACATGCAATTAATATTATGCTGTAATGTGAAATGAATGGCAACCTGATTACTGATCATGTCTTCGAGTCGGGGTAACATCAGTAATCGGGCTGACATTCATTTCCCACTGTAGCAATATAATGCCAACATAAAAAGCAATTCAAACAATAATTAAGAAACCAAAAATATGCTGCTATTGACATTTTATAAATGAAGAACTGTGTATTAACTTAAACAAACTGTATAGAACTATCTTTATCTTCAATTATATTTTTGTCAGGTGTGTGGGGGGGGGGTAAACCCACCATTTAAGATAATTTTTTAACACTTAAATTTAGAAAGAAAACCGAAACTAAATTTTGTTTTGGGGAAAAGGTTGATGGCCCCACAGCCAAAAAAAATACTTTTTCTTTTGTCTTAGTGTTTAATTATTTGAAAATAATAAGAGAAAAAGAAATTTTAGTTAATAAAATTTAAAAAATCAGGGAACAGCAATTGCCTTGCTCCCATTGTGGGTGCACATGCATGTAAAATGCTTTATTCCTATAAATTTACATGCAATTAATATGTCTATGCTAAGTTACTGCTAAGACTTATTAAAACGATTTTCTTCTTTTTGTTCATATTTTTTATTTAAATCTTGGTGGGAATTTTCTGATTTTATATAATAAATTAAACCTTATTTGTATGATTACTTTTGTCAGTATAATTTTACAACAAAATGAATTGTATGATCTCCATATATTTTTATTTTTACCAGGGAAAATAAAATGTGCGCAGAAATTATGAGACTCGGTACAGATATGGAATAGGGCTTCTGCATGCCCTTTATATGCCTATATTTAATACGTAATCGGCTGGTCACTGAGTCTTACTTAGTCCGATACAACTATATCTCTTGTGAAACCCCCTGTGCATGCCTCAAACATTTAATAATAATAGCGAAAGAAGAGCGTTAAAAAAAAAATCATTTTTATATTATCTGCCTTCCGTTTTTAGCACTTTCCAACCTAGTTGAAAAGTGCTTATGACTTCGGTTTGTCTGGCCGTATGGCCGTGCTCTAACTCCCGTAAATATGCTCGGATTGCTCTGCAATTTTTATATGTTACTGTCGTTATCTATGGCACGTTCCCTATTTCAACTGAAGTGTGTAGCACTTATAGTTTTCTTACAGGGACACTCAAAAGAATTCCGTTACATTGCGGTCTATGGGGAAAAATCATTTGCGGTTTATTTTAAAAATGTTTCACTATTGTAAACGCATTGAAATTTATATAGATCACTAAGATGCATTAGAAGAAGCTTAATATAAAATAGGGTGTGCATAGCACTTAGAGTTACTTTACAGGGACAGTCAAAATAATTCCGTTACATTACGTCTATGGAGAAAAATCGTCTGCGGCATATTTAAATAATGTTCCACTATTTTAAACGCATTGAAGTTTATATATATTACTAAGGTGCATTACAAGAGGCTTACTACAGAATAGTGTGTGTATAGCAGTCATCGTTCATTGACAGGGACACACAAAAGAATTCTCTACTGTCTGTTAACAATAATTCCTGGAAGTGCGTTTTAAGTTACTGAACGCGATTTTAATCTTACCAAGCTTTTTGTCTATTACGTGGTGTGTATAAATTCTGTAGATCCAATACAGGGCAGCACAAAAGTTCGCGAACACATTTCCGTTTATTGACAGAAACTCCAGAAGGAGAATTTAAACTGTGCTACGCGTTTCCTAACTAAACTAAAATTTAGCATCCTATGTATATATACAAATCTATAGGTCATATACAGGGCTACATAACAGTATTCGGATATTTTTCCGAATATTGTATTTATTGAAAATTCCTGAAATTACGTTTTTAACACTTTCCAACCTAGTTGAAAAGTGTATATGACTTCGGTTTGTCTGGCCGTCTGTCCGTGCTCTAACTCTCGTAAATATGCTCGGATTGCTCTGCAATTTTTATATGTTATAGTCGTTATCTATAGCATGTTCCCTATTTCAACGGAAGTGTGTAGCACTTATAGTTTTTTTACAGGGGCACTCAAAAGAATTCCATTACATTGCGGTCTATGGGGGAAAATCATTTGCGGTTTATTTGAATAATGTTTCACTATTTTAAACGCATTGAAATTTATATATATCACTAAGGTGTATTAAAAGAAGCTTAACATGGAATAGGGTGTGCATAGCACTTATACTTACTGTACAGGGACAGTCAAAAGAATTCCGTTACATTACGTCTATGGAGAAATATCGTCTGCGGTTTATTTAAATAATGTTTCCCTATTTAAAACGCATTGAAATTTATATGAGGTGCATTACAAGAGGCTTACTACAGAATATCGTGTGTATAGCAGTTATCGTTCATTTACAGGGACACACAAAAGAATTATCTACTGTCTGTTAACAATAATTCCTCGAAGTGCGTTTTAAGTTACTGAAAGCGATTTTAATTTTAACTCGCTTTTGTCTATTACGTGGTGTGTATAAATTATGTAGATCCTATACAGGGAAGCACAAAAGTTCGCGAACACATTTCCGTATTATTTAACTCCAGACGGAGAATTTTAAACTGTGCTACGCGTTTCCTAACTGAACTAAAATTTATTATTCTATGTAGTATATATACAAATCTATAGATCCTATACAGGGCTGAATAAAAGTATTCGGATTACTTAGATGTTATCTTTTAGCTTATTAAACGGTATGATTTGTAAAATTATTTTGGAAGCATTGGAAAGTGTTACATAATCTATGCTTGAAGCATGATTTTTCGTTCTTGTTTAAGTAAAAAATAAATTAGCACGCGCATTAACCCTCAAAATATTTGCATAATCATTTCTTTGCGAATGTAAACAAACAAACCACCCCTCTCCCCTCCCTTCAATCTGCAAAACATACGCATGCGCAGAAATAAGTTTCTTGAAAATAATCGATATACAAGAAAACGGAAGTCACATCTTTACGACCCACTTGCGACGGTCTCAAGTGTTTCCGCTGTATCACAGTTTTTGTGCCGGTCGCAAATTTCAGATTTGCGACCGTCGCAGACCTGCGACTGTGACAGCTATGACCGTTTCCGCTGTATCCACGCCTTAGTGTTGTGAATTATTATTACTATTAGGCTACCTGCTACCATAATGTCTCATATTGCTAATCACACTTATCTTTGTAACAAACACAATATGTGCATCAGTTTTATTCTTTTACTCAATGAGTAACATATTTGTGTGTGAAGAATCATTTCAAGTTTTACCAAAAAACCTTACAATTTGACCTAAATCTTTACATTGTAAGGTTAAACCTTACAAGTTGGCAAGTATGCACATGCTAGGCCTAACAGCTATTCAAAAACTGGGTTTTCTCGTCAAAGTCAAATACACACACACAAAAAAAAAAGGGGGCCATCCCTAGTGCATCTGCGACATCTGTTCCGACCAGAAATTATGATAATTGAACATAGGACATCTTTGTAGGAGGCTAGGAGGAATATTTAAGCCCTACAATTACATAATGAATTATAAGCATTTTCATCTTTGTTTCAGTTAAAATTGTGTTTTTCTGTCTCTTGTTTAAAAATAGTTTAAATTGCTTGTGTTTTATTATTTTGTGAGTGAATGCGGTAAAAATGACTAGAGTTACAAAGTCCTAGTTGAGAATCAATCAATCAAACATGATCATCTTGATATTTTTCTGAATCTTAATGAAAATTTCATTCTTTACATTGTGAATGACATGCAGATTTTAGGCATATTTGCTCAGTTTTAGGAATTGAATATATCAGAAGTTGGGATATTTATTTTTAACTCAATAAAAAATTGAATTAAACTTAAAGCTTAAAAGTGTGTTAGGCATATTTTATATTGCTAAGAGAAAACGTGAAAAGTTCAGATTGTTATGAAACTTGATTTGTTTATTAGTTTGAAAACATTATTCTTTCATTTTATTAAATAACTAGATATTGCATTTTTTAATTTTTTAAACTGTTTCAAAACGAAAAATAAACATTTATTTGAAAGCATAGTAAAAACAAATACATAACAAAAAGTTACATTTGTTTTAGACCAAGAAAGCTGTAATTTTTGGTTGTTTTGATTTCAAAACACCCAGGTAAAAATGTTCACATTTCAACAAGGAATTCAGAATTATATAAGAAAATCACTTATTACAATTATTATCATTCACTAGCAAGCTACGCCCGCTGCGCTGGTCGGTTTCTACAAATGAACCTTGAATCAAACGAAATATATCGTTTAATTTGACCTTGTATTTAAAAGCAATCTGTATATTTACCTGGAATATCCTTCCACATTACTGAAAAATGACGTGATTGCCGTCAAAATTTTAGCTGTTAAGGACCAAATCTTTTATTTGGTTATTTACAGTTAAGGTTTGCTAAAGAATGATAAAACTATATGCAATATACTAAAACCATTACTAAAAATTGTCGAACTAACAATGCAAACAAATTAACTAACAAAATCCATTCAGTAGAAGTTTTTTTATAAAGGCTAATCTTTGATAATCGGGTTCATCTGATTATAGAACGTTTCCACAAAATTATAAAACTAACAGAACGATATAAAATATACTAAAACCATCCTTATAAATTATCTACTTAACAATGCAAGTCGCAAAAAATGCGCCCAGTAAAAACTTTCAAAAAGGCTAGTCTTTCGGAATCAGATTCACCTGACTATATAACCTTCACACATAACTGTTTGACTAAGCAACGTAGAACAATATGTAGTACATTAAAACCATTCCTGAAATAACATCTAGCTAACAATACAATTCTCATCAAAATCCATCCAGTAGAACTTTTTCAGAAGGCTAATCTTTCATAATCGGAATCAAATATTGAAAAGGCTAATATTTGATTAAAAAAATGGTCACCCGATTTTCGAATTTCCTCCTATAATTCTAGAACTAAGCAACGTAGAATGATATGTTATATAATAAAACTTTCCCTAGAAAATTACTAACAGTGTAGGTTTCATCGAAATCCATTCGGGAAAATCTTTTAAAAAGGCTAATATTTCATAATCGTATTGATCTGATTATAGAACTTCCCAGAATAATTCTATAACTAAGCTACGTAGAACAAACAATATGTTATACAATAAAACCTTCCCTGAAAAATTATCTTACAGTTTAAGTTCTACGAAAATCCATTCAGCAGAACTCGAGTCATAAGCAGCCGGAACGAAATTTCATATATGTAGAAGTAAATAGAAGTATATTGCCATTAATATAGTTTGCATTTGAATAAAAAAGAAGGTACTTTTTGGTTAGCCGGGCACCAGTGATATATATATGTATGTATATACATGTATTTGTGTAGATATATGTGTGTATATATATATATATATATCACTGGCGCCCGGCTAACCGAAAAGTACCAAAAAAAAATACTACAAAAATGCAGTCGTACACTTAAAAAAAAACACCTTTTGGCTTAAAATCTCTCATCAAAATTGTTTCTTTTTTTTCTTTTCTTTCTTTTTTTTAAATAAAATTAGTAACAGTTTTTTCTTTTATTTTTCCAGATGTATAGCCATTTCAATTCTTTCTGCAACAAAAAAAAAAGACACCTTTTGGCTTAAAATTAAATTGCTTGGGGTCAAAAGTAAAATCAAAATCGCCAACAACAAAAGATACATCGCCAAATATAGTTTCAATATAGAAATCTTGCCCCTTGAATAATTTTTTAAGCATTAAGAACATTCCCAATCATGTTTAACTTAAATATTTTCGTTTTATAATATTCTCTCATCAAAACTCTTTTTTTTTTCTTTCTCTTTTCTTTCTTTCTCTTTTTTCTTTTTTTTTTTTTTTTTTAATAAAATTAGTAACAGTTTTTCTTTTATTTTTCGACATGTATAGCCTTTTCATTTCTTTCTACAACAGTAATGATCACCAAAAAATTACAATGGCAACCTTTTCAGCCAAAATAACAGAACTTTCTATCATAATTCTATAACTAATATACATAGAACGTTGTGTTAAATACTAAAACCTTCCCTGAAAAATTCTCTCTCGAACAGTGTAAGTTCCATCAAAATCCATTCGGCGGAACTCGAGTTATAAAGGAACGGAATTTCTGTTTGTGTTTTATATATATAGTAGATAATCATGGGAATGGGGAAATTTAAAAAAATAAATATGCAAAGATAGCTAATTCATGTGATCGAATAATTTAATTTTTAATCTTAATTTATATAATCTTAATCTTTAATCTTAAATAGTAGTTACAGTAAAAATATTTTTACTTTGTAGGCAAATCAACATATTGTCTGGATTAGAAGCCAACAAGTTTCTCCTGACATTAAATATAAAGGTAAGATAATTATACATATTTAAATAATAACGGTTTTAATTAAAAAGGAATATAAATATGTTTGTATTTTTTTTAATCAGAAACTTACAAAAATGTTTTTAATTTTAAAAAAAAGAGTAACTTTATATGTGCTAAATTTTCAATATGGCAAAGTGATTGACATCTATAGGCATAAATACCTGCAAGGCAGGAGGGCAGTTACCCAAATTTTCAAATTTAATTAGCTAAATTTTCCTTTTTTTTTAATGATTTTGAAAAAATATTTTTCATGTTCGTTGTGGTTCATTTAATACCACCTCTGCATGCAGTTTCATCAAACATGTAAATGCTTTTCTTCAATGTCGATAATAACCCTCTCATGCAGCTGGAAAGACTGATGCTGACTACCAAACACTTCGTACATTAATTTGAAAAGTTTGATTTTAAAAGATCATGACTTTGTATATATTATTATTTTAATGGTATCATTCAACATTGTTATAGGTTCAGAAGAAATTTTCTCGGGGTAGAGCTTGTCTATAAACAGCGCAATAGCTTCTGCTGCTGCAGTACTTTGCCTTGCATTTAACTTTTTACAATGGCTCCATCATTCTGACCCATCATTGCTTTCACATCATTAGTGTATATATCTGCACAGTTTTACAAAAGTATTTCATTTGATGATGAGTATTCATCCAAAAATATGTCGGACCATACTGTGTTGGTTTGTAGTCGACTCCAAACATCATCATCGAGCTCTCTTTGTTTATGTAACGGAATAATGGCAATAAAGCTGCTAATCATGTGACATTGGAAGCTTCAATCATTTCTAGAGTAAAATTAGTACATCTGAGGTGTCTGTCATTTGAATTTACGTCGCCAGTAATATTGTTGATTTTACAAACAATGGTGATTTTGGACAAAGGAATATCAGACACTAAATTAACAACTTTTCAACAGAACCTAGATAAAGCAGAATTTTTTTATGATTCTGCGGGAAGGAATACTGTATAAATCTACTTGTTAAGGGGCTACTTCACTCAGTCGAAAACACCCGCTCGCTAATGTTAATCCTATGGCAGAAATAATTTATATCTCGTTCGCATTTCAATATTTTTAAATGATTTTTTTTGCATTGGATAGCTGAGGTCAATCTCTATGCACGCTGTTTTGTACTTTTTCGATTTTTGTTGCAGTTTTCTTTATAGAAGATACTTTCACTTTCGAAAGGGGTTCCGAAAGTGAAAGTATCTTAATAGAAAAAACTTGTAATCAAAATCGAGAAAGTACAGAGGAGCGTGCATAGAGATTGACCTTAACTATCCAATCCATTGCAAAAAAAAAAAATCATTTAAAAATATTGAAATGCAAACAAGATATCTTAAATTATTACCACCATAGGATTAACATTAGCAAGCGGCTGTTTTCTCCTGAGTGCAGTAGCCTCTTAAGACAAAAGCATGTCTCAGACTGAATATTATTCTGGTCCTTAGTATAATTCTGTTGTTACAGGCTTTACTGTACTGAAAACTGTGTTGAAAAGGATCTGATTATAAAATAAAGGCCCCTACAGAAGGAATATCAATTCAATTATATCTGTTCAGTGCGAAATCTCACAAAAACTAAATTTTGTTTCGGTCCCTAATGATTTCGCTTTCACAGATTTTACTGTATAGAATATTGTGTTTATTTAATAAAATAAAACCCTACTAAGATGGAATCACGAGTGAGCAGAAAAAGATTCCATCTTAGCAGGTATAATTGTATGGATTGGTTTTCTTTTCGTCAACAGCACAGAAAATTTCCCTTTAAGGCAGACTTCCATTATAGACAGGTTTCATTTTCATAGGATTTACTGCATTTTTATGTCTTGATTTCGAAGTGCTGCTGTCCCGCTTTCACTGTCACCCTGTCATTGTTGAATTTAATGGGTGGCCTTGGGGGGGGGGGGAACACATCCCTCCCACAGCATTGAAATGTCCCCCCAGAAGATTTGAGATTTTATGCTTTCAATGGTCAAAATGTGGAATTTCCCTACTCAGGCTCTATTTTGTCCTCCCCGGAGCTACAGAAATCCCTGTCAGAGAAAAGTGTCTAAATTCAACATTGCTCCCTGTCCTGCTTTTTTGTGACAGTGGACTTGGCAACACTACTCCCATGTTACCCCCAGTATTCTTTCAAACAATGTACTATATAGCACAATACATTGAAATATAACAAGTTGAAAAATATACATCAAACGTGACAAATGAGGTACGTTCGTACTGTAACTAGTTTTATAAATAATCAGATCTTGGTGCAACAGCTGTTGCACTCTTATGAAAAAATGCACGAATACCAAATTTATTTCATGTGCAGATTTTCATAGTATAGATATTCATTTTATTTTATGAAATTAAGTTTCAATACACTTTTATAAGCAATTCATTACAAATCTGTAAACATTAAAATGATACTATGTGCAAATATCCAATACAAGACAATGTAAAAAAATCATCGTTGTTATTTCACTGAAAAAATGAATTATATTGTTAATTTCCGTAATAAAATAAGTACATTTTAAGTTGGCAACATTTTATCTTTTGTTGACATTGACCAAAAATTCCAATGGGAAACTTAAGCCTAACTTTGAAAATTTCAGAACTTGAAATCCATACGGTAGATTATATTATTGCTATAATTAAACAACTTCAGTATACAAATTCGGTTTTTAAATTCAGTAATACAGAAATAACAAGACTCCATCTTAAATAGGACTTCATCCCCATGGCAAACTAGAATCATTACCTATCATTGGCTACAATTGAATTAATTACATATGATAGGATTTAATAGAATGAAGAAAACTTTTATTAATATCTAAGTTTTGATTCGATTTTCATAAAATATTAAATGACTCGACGAAATTCTGCAATGATTATACATCATATATTCTAATACGAGCAAATCTTCTGTGGGTGTGTGTGGTTATATATATAGATATATATATATATATGCAAATTTTACATTTTAAAACGTCTCTAATGATTTTGATGAAATTTTGTATCCTACCATTTTGGGACACAAGAAAACCATTGGGCTAGGTCACATGTTCGAGAAAATTCGATTAGTGGGTCATTTTGGGTCAACAAGGGTCAAGGTCAAGCTAATTGTAACTAAAAAATGGTTCAAACTATATTGACTAAATTTTGTATCCAACCATTTTCGGGCATGATAAGACTATTGGGCTGGGTCACACGTTCGAGAACTTTTGATTAGTGATTAAGTTAATTTTATCTAAAAAACTGCTGTAACAATTTTGATTAAAAATTTTGTATCCAATGAGTTTCGGACACGAGAAAATCATTGGGCTAGGTCACATGTCCGAGAAAATTTGATTACTGTGTCATTTTTGGGTCACTGTGGGTCAAGTTAATTTTATCTAAAAAACGGCTCAGACAATTTAGACTAAATTTTGCATCCTATGGTTTTTGGGCATGAGAAGAGTGTTCGACTAGGTCACATGTTCGAGAAAATTAGATTAGTGGGTCATTATGGGTCAAGCTATTTTTATCTTAAAAACGGTTCAGAAGATTTGAGCTAAATTTAGTATAGTACGGTTTTAGGGAACGAGAAAACTATTGGGCTAGGTCAATTTTGATATTTTGGTCATGGGTCATTATGGGTCAAGCTATTTTTATCTTAAAAATGGCTCAGAAGATTTGAACTAAATTTTGTATCCTATGGTTTTTGGGCAAGAGAAAATCATTGGGCTTGGTCACATGCTCGAGAAAACCCGATTAGTGGGTTATTTTTGGGTCAAGCTAATATTATCTAAAAAACGGCTCAGACTATTGTGACTAAATTTTATATCCTATGGGTTTCGGGCACGAGAAGTCAATTGAGCTTGGCCACATGTTCAAGAAAATTTGATTAGTGGGTAATTTTTATTATGGGTCAAGCTATTTTTATAAAATAAAAGACATTATAGTAATAATACAGAGAGAAAAATATATCGAGTTGAACTCAAAGCTAATTTTGACCGAGCATAGCTCGGTCTTCCCAGCTTGTATATATAACTATATAAAACCAATATCCCCAGCTTGTATATAAAACACACTACAATACTGTGCATTACATGAGCAGGGGTCTGTCCAGACTTTTCTGCCAGGGTCCCGTTTTTATGAAACCAAACCATTCGGTTGGGTAGTTTTTGCACTGTTATATGCAGACAGACCAGACCATGACTATAGGTGCTATGTATTTATATAATTACGAATGCACTTAAAAACACACTACAATACTGTGCATTACATGAGCCTGTCCAGACTTTTCTGCCAGGGTCCTGTTTTTATGAAACTGTGAACAGCTTTTTACATTTATGAAAAATCTAGTCATAATTTTGTATATTTGAAATTATCATTATACTCAGGTTCTTCTTTATACATTTTTAAGAAGATACGTGTATCTAAAATACACATTTTTTTTATATATGTGAAAGTGACATTCAGATTTTACTTTTAAATAATTAAATTTGTGAAAGGTTCAGTGTGGAGAGGGAAAAGTTTTGTGAAAGGTCTATTTTTAAGACAATTTTGTAAAAGGTCCTGTTTTGATACGAAAAAAATTGGGAAGAGTCCTGTAAAGGACCCAATTTCTTCCTAAAAAGATAGATCCCTGATGAGACAATACCAATTTTATAACATTTTAATAAAAGTTTAACAAAAAACACTCATACCTTTATTGGTGAAACTGTGGATGATTTGAAATTGAGGAAAAGTACTTCAATGCTTTTTTTTTTTTTAAGATCATTAGAGAGCATTAAATAAACTAGCCTATTTCAACCTAAAAATAATGCATGAAATCCATTACTACTGGGATCATTATATTGCATATATATATATATATATATATATATATATATATATATGTGCTCCATGCTCATGAAAACCAAAAAGAAATACAAATCAGTGGGTAAAAGAACTCTCTGAATAAGAATCTCAAAATGAGTTGATTTCATTCATCTAGTGCTTCCTGTGTGTGGGCTTTGCATAAAATAAAACTAGTTATTGGGGGGCCGCTGTAATACTTACCCGTCATGGATATGCATATATGAAAATAAAACATGTGTAAACTATTTATAAAATGCATTGCAATTCGAATAAAATCGTGGCTTGATGATGTCAAACTTTAAATGCTCTATTACTGAATTGTGTGCAAAAAACATCCTTATAACTCCAAAAATGATAATCATATTAACTAAGAGTTTACTGCATCGTATGAAGCGTCTCATTGCCAGTTAAAATATATCTTTGAATTGAAATTTGTATGAAATACAGGGTCATGAAAAATCAAAGAGTGTGGCAAATAGAATTACAAATATCTCGGCAACTAATTATCTGACAGACTTCATTCTTTATGTAAAATTTATGTTTTTTATATTCACTCCTTAAAATAAACAATTTCAAAACATTTTATATACCTTTTATCAGAACGAATATTATGAGAGTTCGAAAAAAATAGTTCCGGATAATTGCAGTTACTGAAATTCAATAAGCTTCTTCTCATTATTACATACTAAGTACATGCCAAATTTCAAGTCTCTATCTCAATTTGTTCGGGAGATAGAGCATTTACAGACACACACACACACACACAGACAGACGGCAATTTTTTTTCTAAAAGTATGTTTCTCGGAATCTCTAATGTCTGAAATATGTAAATCCGTCAAAAAAAAATTACGATTTTTGAAACGATTACAAGACTTACCCTATACTATGTATGATTGGTAAGTAATAATCAAATAAATAAATTTGGTTGTTTTCGCTATGTTTGTGCATTTGGTCAATATAGAGAAATCACCCTCACTGTTTGAAAAATGAATCAAATATCTTCATGGACCCAATTGTTCAATGTCTGGGGCATTCGAGGACTAAAGTTTTACTGTACACTTATTCAAAATAATAAAAAATAATAATTACTTGTTCTATTCAGAGTAACCTATGTTTTTCAGATCACCTGATAATTAAACCCCCCCCCCCCCTCAATATCAGATTTTTCATATTTAAATTGTGACACACATTTTATAGGTGATATAGTATACTTTCGCTTCATTCTGATTGCTTATCATATTTTAAATACTCTTTGAAATTATATAGAAATTGTACAATACTTAATAATAATTTTATGTTTTGTAATGTTACAGACAAACATTTTAAAAAGGTTTTTTAAAATATTGTACCGATTACAAAAATACCATACTAGCACTACAAAATTTTCCATGTTTTATCAGAACGCATATGATGATTTGGTTCAAAATATTAATGCTAAATTTGTATTAAAATGATTTCAGAATCCCTTCCAATAGAATGAATTTATACCATTAAGTTATATTAACAAGTGGTAATTAGAAATAATAGTAAATTAAAACAATCTATTATATTAAAATCTATCTGTCTGTATTTCACAACTACCCTCTTAGAATATGGAACGTAAAGTGAAGAAATTAACACCAGTTATCCACATGGATCTGAGGATATGATAGCAATAGTGCAATATCACTGAGTGCAATATGCTATACAGCAATAGTGCAATATGCTATACATAATGGTTTATTTCGCTCCGTTTGAATAAATCAATCTACCGATGTTTAGTTTACATTCATTTTTTTTTTTGTTTTAATAAAAGAATATTCATTTGACCTATGTCCACATATACTAACATTATTATAAAAAAGTTCGAAGATTTTAATATTATTGAACCTTATGAAATAATATTTTCTGAATTTGTTTAAAATGTCAATGAATGGACTGTGATAGAACATGGAGTCTGTACATACAGGTTATATGCTCAGATTAAAAGGTTTTGCCCAAACCATAGCAACCCACACAATAGAACTTGATGATACACTGCCTGAACGAACTTGCTCAGACAAGATAGACAAACATTACGAGTAGTAATGTTCTCATTTGAATGAAAATGAGACCAGGCTGGGACTCAAACCTAGAACATTTGGTTTCAATTGCCAGTGCTCTTACAATTGAGCTATCTGGATGACATCCCAGCCAATGCAATATTCACTCAGAAAACAATTTGGTCAAGACATTTTGTTGTTGAGTATAAGATCAGAAAATCCCTATAGTAGAATCTGGCATTGTGCATTACTATTTAGCTTTTGCACCATACCATACTCCTGGGAGAATATCTGTAGAATCATTTTAAATTTTGTCTAAATCTTCACATTGTAAGGCTCTAAACCTTACAAGTCAGCATATATGTAATTGTTTCAAAATAGTGATTGGAACAATAAAATTTCTCCAATATGATTCGAGAGCTGGCTAACATAATGCAGCCATAATTCATAACAGCCATGTTGCAACTGCAAAACATTTTTTTCAACTTTTTTCACATTTCAAAAGCTGTTTTGGTGCAACTTCCCTTACAAGTCTGATTCTGGGAGAATTCTGGAAGTATCATCAAAATATTCGTCATTCTATTTATGTTAGTGGCATGTTATGGGAATGCTGCCTGGGAAAAGTTATGGGTTATCATTTCACGATTAAAATTGTTGTGTTCAGTGTTTCAGATGCTGCTTTGGAACTTGTTGTTAAAAATAATGACATAGTAGATAAGTCTCCTTGGGTAAAGCATTAGATTTAGAGATATATGAAGATAAGGAAAAATTAGATTAAGACCATGCTTAAGATATGACAACAGAAAATTTGTAAGAATTGAAAAAGTAACAGGACAAGGAAAATAAAGAGGGATCACATGAAAGGAAGAAGAGAAGAAAACAACAATAAGAAGAGAAGAAAACAACAATAAGAAGAAAAGCATGCCAACAGATAACATTTAACATATATTGTGCATTACTGGGAAGATGGGTTGATTATTGACGGCCAATTATCTACACTAGGGATATAGGCCCAGGGGGAGTGCCCTTCGTGGGGGGGGGGTCTTTTGAAGGGAACCTAATCCGTATTTATGCATGGATAAATCCACGGCTCGAAGAAAACCACAAAAACTCCGAACGATTAGGCTGACGGGCGCGATTGGGATCGAACCCAGCACCTCCCGTCTACCAGCTTCGAGAGCACAACCTCTCAGCCACTACATTACTGGGAAGAGTTTGTCTTGGACAGTAATCTGTCTTATTCAGAAAAAGTACAGAAAACAAAAAATATATAACAATATTAATGAATATCATGTGACCACAGCAAGAATCACTTAAAAACACAAGCTTCTAATTATAAGATTGAAGTGATAGTCATTCAGTTGTGGTAATTTCTTACATTATAAGTTACTTAGGTAAATGAATAAGTGAGTTAATTGAAGATTACTGTGAAAATTTATTTTTCCAAGTTTTGTAATTGTTTAATATACACAATGTAATAAGAGGTGAAGGTCTGTAAAAGTGAAAATAAGTACTTATTTTCTTTGACACTATTTCGATTATTTCAGTATTTTTTCAGTATTATTTAACACAGTATTTTTTCTTCAATGTGAACTTGCAATAACAAAAGAAATAGAAAATTTTAATTGAAATATAATATTTTATTAATAAATAAATTACATTAAATAAAATACATTTTAATCTTATCAACATTTAGATAGCTTTTTTAAAAAACTGGGGGTGAAAAACTCTCACTTTTTAATTATTCAGGAGCGATATACAATAATTTACAAAGAAACTTCAAGTTAGGTTGAAAATACTTGTAGAATCTTTAAAAAATTACAATATAGCAAAACTTTTGAAAGAAAAATTCATTTTTCTGAAACTGCTGTTCTTTAACAAATCAATAAAATAATTTACTTTTTGTAACATTAGCTCTATTATCAGCATATAGTTATGTTGCTATTTTTTCTCAGACAAAGAAGACTACTTCAAAACTTATTTTATTTTAGATATTTTGACAAATTTAAACTGCATTTTTTATGTTGTTTAAACCTAACTAGAACTATTTAGTTTTCAACAGATGACATGACCAACAATTATACAAGCATTATTGGTTGCAATAATGGTCAATGTTCTTGAATGGCTGATTAATATATTTTAAAAAAAGCAGAAAATATTGCTAGATTAATAAAGAATTCTAGTTCATCAACTCAAATTATCTCATATTTTCATGCAAAATTTACATAAAACTTTTTTTTGTGAAAATTCCTTTAAAATGCAAATTTATTTCTTATGCAAGTAAAAACTTAGTATTTATAATAAACAAATATTTTGAGCAGCTGTTTAAAGGGTGTTGTTAAAATGATTTAACATTGTTGAAAAGCATTATGAACAATATTGCATACAGATAATGAGGCATTTGATATTTTGGAAGCTGCTGGGGAAAAAAAACAATCATTTTAACAACCCATTTTCATACAGAACATGCTGATGAACATTTTTATTTTGTAGATATTCGAGCATTAAATCATGGAATAACTAATAGAGATATTGGTGGACAAAAATACTAAAATAAGTAAGAAACACTTTTTAAGTAGCAAGTAGTAATTGAGTTGAGCTTTGATAATGCAAAACATTATTCACCGCATATGAAAATTTCTTCATGATTTCAGCATAATTTTACAAAAATTAAGAATTCATAAAGACAGAATGACTAGATAAACTCATAAACTAATTCTTTAAATAATTTTTTATTAGCACAGTAAATTTTTTCAAGTCTGAAAAAACACTGTATTATTAAACCTTTCATTGTCATTTATGTTTATTATATTTTCATTATCATTTCTCTTGTTTTCATATTGAAAACTTATTTTAACAGAAAATGGAATATCTCATCCTTGGAAATTTTGAAACAGTGGAAAACAGAAGTTATATCTCATTAACGGCACTCAAAAGGTTAAAATATACATCACCAGACAAATGTATATTCAAATTACTTTATATAGAGTATAATAATTCCCTTTCCAAAAGAATACTAAAAAAAAAAAATAAGATTTAAAAAATTAATATATACTCTATTTTCCAGAAATAATGCCACAATGTTAAATTAGATTTTACTGATTTGAAAACAAAAATGCGGCCAATAACTAGGTATGGCTTGTAAATATACTGCTGATCTTTATTTAAAAATTTTTGAAATCTAGTTAGAAAAAAAAATTTTGTCCATGATTTTATGTCATATTTGTGAGAAGAAATAAAAATGTATCACTCACACACATATATTGACATTCTAAAAACAAAAAACATATGCAAAATGCCATTGGTTCAAAAGTGATGACATCAAACATAAGAGCAACTGCCATGAACAGACTAACAGGTGACTCGGCAATAACAACTCTGGAACATTACTGGATCAAGTGTTATCAGGCATAAAAGTAGGAAATAGGAAAAAAGGTAGAATTTTTTCCCCATCCATACATTGGTGCCAAAATTGTTATAATTTAGCCACATTTTAACAGTTATTTATTCAATAAAATGAAATATAACTGTACATATGTTTGTTATTTTCTGTTCATAACTTAGAAACTATTTTTTTTAATTAAACTAAGAATAAATGCTCATTGAATCAAAAAAGAAAATTGAAGACAGTTTGCTAAAGATCTAAATCTAAAAATATCTAATCAACTTGTGTTAAGTACAGTAATTAATTGTTCAAAATAAATATTACTGTGGATGGTTTGGCTGTTTAGGAATTTTACACTTCTTTCAAAGGAAAAAAAATATATCTATGCTAAATATATGCACCTCAAATTGATTTTTGCTCTGAAAACACATCACTGAAATTATCCAAAACTGTTGTATAAACAGGACAAAATATTTCTATTCCAAAATAAACCTTATGAAAACTTCATTTCCCTTTTAAAATCTAAAAACATTTTCACACTGGAAAGATAACTTCATTTACATGACTTTCAGATGTCATATGCATACCTTTAATTTGCACAATAATTCAGAAACAAACACCAAAGATTTGAGTAGACGAAATGTCTGATTATTAAATTTATTTTAAAGGTATTTTCTTTGCACTTTTGCATCAACCTAGAGTGTGTCAAAAATTGCTTTAAAAAGGTAAAATTGCACTTGCATGTTTACCAAAAACCGGCATGAAACAATAGCGTCTCAATGTTGTACATTGCCTCAGACTTGGAGAGGGTAAAAATAAAAAGTTATATCATGTAAAGGAAATGAATTTAAGACCTATTTTATACTAAAACTTATTAATTAACTAACATGACATAACATAGTTAATTGTAATTAATTGCTCTAAACTTGGTATTGCATCTCATTTATAATGAATGTGGCATTATACCTGATGCAATGTTATATCTGGTGTGGCGTTATACTCAGTGCGGCATTATAACTAGAAAATACAGTACATATATGGAATTCATTTTATTAAACTTTTGTATTAACAAGAAAAAATAAATGTTGTATGAACTTATATAACCATTTAAGTCTCCATCTACAGTGATGAGACACAATATTTTTTGGAAAAACAGCTTCAATAAGGCTTTCTTTAATGCATGTGCAAGCTTTTAGAACAAATAATTAATGTCCTAAACTTTACAAAATATTGTTATACAAAGTCTCAAGTTAATAAAAATTCATAAAATAAAATTTCTAAAAATAAATTTACTTATTTTATTTTGATTGATTCAATTTATCGTATATAATAAAAAGAAATGACAAATACATTTTTAAAAAATAATCTCCTACCTATTCAAGATATTATTATACAAAGTTATGATTTTCAAGTTAATAAAAATTCATAAAATAAAATTTATTTATATTTTATTCAGATTCATTCAGTTTATCATATATAACAATAAATGATAAGTAACTTAAAAAAAATAATAATCTGACAGTTCAAGATACTGTTACTCAAAGTTATGATTTTCAAGCTCATAAAAAATCATAAAGTAAAATTTGTAATAAATAAATTTTCTTTATCTTTTATTTTGACTGATTTGATTGATGATATATAATAAAAATAAACTTTGAAAGAAAATATTTAACAAACCACTTAATAAAAATTCATAAAATAAAATTTCTAAAACTAAATTTACTTATTTTGTTTTGATTGATTCACTTTATCATATGTAATAAAAAGAAATGACAAATACATTAAAAAAAAAATAATCTCCTACCTATTCAAGATATTGTTATACAAAGTTATGATTTTCAAGTTAATAAAAATTCATAAAATAATATATATATATATATATATATATATATATTATTCTGATTGATTCAATTTATCATATATAATAATAAATGATAAATAACTTTTAAAAAATAATAATCTGAACATTCAAGATATTATTACATAAAGTTATGATTTTCAAGTTCATAAAAATTCAATAAAGTAAAATTTGTAATAAATAAACTTTCTTTATCTTTTATTTTGACTGATTTGAATTGTAATATATAATAAAAATAAACTTTGAAAGAAAATATTTAACAAACCACTTAATAAAAATTCATAAAATGTAATTTCTAATAAATAAATTTACTTATTTTATTTTAATTGATGCGATTTATCATATATAATAAAAAGAAATGACAAAATACCTTTCAAAAAAATAATCTCCTACCTATTCAATATATTGTTATACAAAGTTATGATTTTCAAGTTAATAAAAATTTATAAAATAAAATTTATATATATTTTATTCAGATTGATTTGATTTATCATTTATTAAAAAAAAAGAAATGACAAATACCATTTAAAAAAATAATCTCCTACCTATTAAAGATATTGTTATACAAAGTTATGATTTTCAAGTTAAAAAAATTTCATAAAATAAAATTTATATATATTTTATTCCGATTGATTCGATTTATCATATATAATAATGAATGATAAATAAATTAAAAAAAATAATAATCTGACTATCCAAGATATTGTTACATAAAGTTATGATTTTCAAGTTCATAAAAATTCATAAAATAAAATTAGTAATAAATTTTCTTTATCTTTTACTTTGACTGATTTTATTTATGATATATAATAAAAATAAACTTTGAAAGAAAATATTTAACAAACCACTTACAAATCAATATCGCTAAAAAGATCAACTTTCTGAGAAACCCTTTTACAACCACCTTCAGCGAAAAGTTCAAATTCTGGAGGATAATAAATAATCTGATCAGCAACAAATTCAACAGTATTCTTATTAAGAGGTATTTCACGTAAATTAAATTCTCTTAAAACACACTGCTTTACATGCTCTTTCTCCAAAGGCAGAAAAGGCAAAAATTTATTAAGAAGATTCCTCTTGATAATTTCACTATACTGCAATCCACCTGCAAGAAGAAAGAAACTTTTTAGTTTTAAAATGAAATTCAAAAGAAAGAGGTTGATTTTTTATTATGCATAGATATATATAGAGAGAGAGAAAGAATTAAAGGATTCATAACAATAGATCGTATAGAAATCACAATAAATAAATTCATTTGAACAAAAAAAATTCCCTAAGTTTTCTTTGAGTAATTTAACAGAATTAATAATTGCTGGCTAATGTGTATTTAAAATATAGATTGAGCATTTTTTTTCAGAGTAGCGGAACAACCTTTGAGGTTTTGAGAGAAATTACTGACTTTTATCTGAGATTTTATTAAGGCCAAAACAATTTCACCGAGTAGTTTCCCCAATTTCCAGGTTTCCCTGAGGAGCATGAACTTTTTTTAAGTTTTCATCCACTATAATGAAAAGATTACTGATATAAAAATACTGATTATAATATTTTTTTATACGTAATCTGCCGATTTACTGCTTGGATAAAATTATCTCTGGGGAAGATGCAACATTTAATAAATGAGCCATTAAGAGAATAATGATTAAATTAACATGCAGTCTATTCCCATGGGAGTTCAACTCAGAAATGCTTTATATTTGATTTCAAGTACTCAGCAACATGCACTACAGAAAAAACATCATGGAACTTCCGGCACATCCTCAAAGTTAAACATCAATCTGACAGATTTGACATTTAAATATACAATCTATTAGGATCAAAAAGTTTGGAGACTGTCTTGGTATTTCCAACCCAGATTTTAGAAGACAGTAATTATTTTATCAAGGAGTACAAACACAAGTGGCAAGAGATGTGACAAAGAAATACATTTGCAATGCAGTTTTTCCAGATAAAGCATATCAGCATAGGGCAGGGTGCTCCTTCCTAAACAATAGCTTAGAGAGAACACTAATTATATGCAAGAAAATTTCTTTTAAAAAATGCACAAGCACCTCAGTTGTAGCTTTCCATTTTCTCGGATAGTGAAGCATGATGTAAAATATGAATCTATTGTTTTAAATTAATCCAGATGAAGCATGCAAACTTAATTCCTAAATATGAAATTTCATTGCAAGATAACAAACTCATTGCAAGATTCTTTAACCAATTATAAATGTTTTACCCATTTTTACATTAAGAATGGGTTGATGGTTGAGATCTATTCTTATTCACAAATAGTTTATTCAAAACACTTTTAATTTACCACAATGCAAGATTAGATGGTAATGCAGAGGAATTTGGTATTTTACAGACTTACAAGGCATTTCCTATTTTATTAACACAGTAGAAGATATTCATAACACTATTCTCTGATATGAAATCTATATATATATATATATATATATATATAAGCCATTCTTGGTATGTATGTATGTGTGTGTGTGTGTGTGTGTGTATGTTCCTTAAACAAATCTACAGTTTTTGTCTGATTTGAACGAAACTTAATGTACATATGCTTTAGAACATGGGTAAAATTACTGTCAACTTTAAAAATTTCTCAGACCATTCTTTACCACTTTTTTCAAACATCTCCCCATAGTTCATCATTACAGAAATCTTTTTTTTTTTTTTTTTTCAATTTCTAATGCAATAATTCCATCCTGTTGCCACACTCTAAACAATGGCACAACAATTTAAAAACAAATGATAATACATTTATTTTTATAAGCCAATAAAAATTCAGATTCACTCACTATATTTTTGCATTTCCAAAATTGAAGTGATTGTAAAAAGACAAACGGCATTTTTTCCCTACATAAATAGAAAACTTTAAGTGTGTTAAAATGATGTAGTACCTTAAATTTATTTGCAGTTAACTTTATCTACTTTGATACAGACGTTTCAATTTCAATAAAACAATTTAGTAAAAGGGTTTAAAAAAAAAGGCTAGGTATGATGTCACATTCTATTAAAGTGAAAGTTTTCAGTGTGATTTCAAAATGACTCTAAATAATTGTCTATGTTTTATCTTTACTTCGGCCGTATACTACAGCTGTATCTTATAGCTATACGTTATATTGCTAAGTGTTTAATTGATTTAGAAGCAGTGATAAAATTATCTATAATTTATATTAAAGGGATTGTTATTTCTTTCGTTTTTCAACAAAAACTTCATGACTAAAAGTACATATAAAATTGACATAACTTTCATCTAATCATTATAGATTTAATTTTTATTAATGAAAATATAAGTTTCAATTATAAAATGATGTTTTATTATCAGTCAAAACTCTTGATCTTCTGGAATTAACCTTTATTATTATCATAAAGTAAAGGTCCACAATTACGTTTAAGCCAGATAAAATAAATTTTTAAAATGTTACTGTGGTGGCTCGGTTATGAAATTTAGACCCAACTTAAAAGTAAATATTAAGATACTCTTTAATGTCATTTTTACTAACTCCATGTTTTCATTATTTTATTTTATTTTTGCTGTTAAAATTATCGGTACGCTATTTAATGAAATCTGGCAACTTTCCAGTTTTATAGGTTTTTTTTAGAATAGAAAAAATAAAATGTTTTCTTTGGTGATATTGATTTTGGTGTAATTAATAAGTGATATTAAAACATTTAAAACTATGAAATTAATATATTTTGAACACTTCTTCTAATATTATGTGAGCCACCCATATTTTATTTCTTTATTTTTTTAAGTTTTAATTTAATTTGGCAATTTAGTTATGGAATATTACATGTAAACCAACAAATGCTGAATTATTTACATTGTTTTAAGAGCAAACCAGTTAATCTTTTGTAATTGAGTTACACGCAGATTTAAAAATATCCATTCTTGAAAATTACTTTAAAATCCATAAAACATCAGTAAATTGAGATATGCTTTTCAAACAAATAGAATTTAAAGTAATTTTTTTTTTTTTTGTATTTGACCAGATAAAAATTAAATGTGTTATGTTTAGAAGTAAATGTTTTTACTTTATAAAGATCAAATAAGTTAATCTTTAGTAATTGGGTTGGACACAGATTAAAAAATATTCATGCTTTAAAATTACTTTAAAATCCATTAAAAAAACCAGTAAATTGAGATAAACTTTTCAAACTGCATTTGAAAGTGCATTTTTTTTCTAATCGACAGTGTAAAAAAATGAAATTGTGCGATATTTAGTAGTTATAAAAATGCAGTACAAGCAAAATTTAATCATTAAGTCATTGCTACCATCAATATGATGTCGACGTATGTCGACACAGATATGTTTTTGTTTTATAATATAGATAGATACCATATGAAAGCGAATTTCTCAAAATGCTACAACATTTGGTTGATTTTTTTTCACTGCCAGGAAAATCATATATTTTTCTATTGTATGCGTAAAGAAAATGCACATTCTCATTTATAAAGCTGAGAAATTTTACTATGGTCAAAGTAACGCTATTTTTTCTGATTATTTTTTTATCGATTTATAGTCAAGAATGTGCAAAGCTTCGTTATTGTTAGTGTCGTATTATTGTATTTTAATTTATGTTAACCCAGGTAGTTCTGCTAGTTCTCTATAAAACACACAACTTCTGAGATATAAACGAATTTTGACATTAGAAGCACCTACATTCCATATTGTAGAAATATTGTTACATTGTAGAACAATGCTTCTTGATTTATTTTATTTCATGAAATACTTGAACACGTGATTCAACTACTGCGGTACTCTAAACTTATGATAATGAAAACATATAAAAGTAATAGATGCTTTTTTTAATTAGTTAACATAAACCAAATACTCTACCCCAGCTAAAACAGTAAATTAGTTTGTTGCTCGGGACTGTTGGTGGCTTTTTCCTCTTGTGAGGTTAGTGTCTTTACATAATGGTTGGCTTCTCACAAGCAGGTAAAGTCAACTCATGTTAAATAATTTCCTGCCCTCTCTTAATTCTGAAATTTTTATTTCCCCATTTCATTATTATTATTATTTATTTATTATTATTACTGGAATTTTGGGGGGGGGGGGGATTTCTTAAAAATTAAAATCAGATTTTTGAGATTTTTTTCTTGTGTTAAGGTATTTAATAGTCACCAAGAAGTTTACAAAACAATTAAACCTCTACTTAGATTATATTAAGGAGCATAATCTATTCATGCCTTAATTAATAAAATTATAATTAATAATTATAGAAATAAAAAAAAACTGCTGACAAGTAATTTCAAAAGTTAAAACACAAATAATAAATAAAACAATATCATGACAGTTTTTTTTAAACTTTAAAATTGCTGTATCACATAAATCTGAACTTACATACACATGTGCATATAACAAAAAATTTATGAAAATTAATTAAATCTGTTAATTCACATGTACACACAGAGTAAATATAATTATAAGATTGACCAGTCCTATTTGTAATCCACATTAATGTCTCAAGATATAAAATTGCAGTAATACCCTCTCACTGGGTATTATTAGCAAGCGTGGGGAATTTTCAGAAAATCTTACCAGCCAGCAAGATGAAAATTGTTATGACAAAATTTACACAATTGCTAAAATAATTCATTACTACAATCCATTTTCACAATTTTTCTTGTAATAAAATTTAGAAACTTATACAACAGAGGAATGTTTTGTACAAAACATAACTTAGTGTCATGTTATGTTTACATCGTGACAGAGTCATCAACAAACATAAAAAAAAACATCTAACAAATAAAAAATCTTCAGGTATATTTTCTATAGCTTAGGTATTTAAAAAACTGCCTAAAAATACCTTTGCCCTATCAGAAAATCCACTCGCCAGTGGCGAGTATAATGATGTAATTCACCGCCCCTGATTATTGGCATTTAGAGCTTCAACTTTCAATAGAGTTTTGTTGCCTTTTTCATCCTTAACTATCTCTTTATTTGCTACGTACAAGTCTAGAAGTAAAAAACATTTTTCCAACTTCTACTGAAGTAGCTCTAGCTATGCTTAATATATTGATGCCAATAATTTTTTTTTCTCCCATACATTGTTTCACAATAGCTGCTAAGCAGATGTTAATTTTTTTTTCTTCTTTAGCTCCAATTTGTTGTTATTTATTTATTTATAAAAGTAGAATGTGAAAATAAGATAATCATTCTTTTATCATGAAATATTTATTATGCTTGTTGTGCTTATTTTATATAGAAGAATTAAATAATTGGATTACTCAAAGGATAGTGTTGTGACAATGCAAATTATTATAGGTTTAATTAAATATCAGTTTTAAAAAAATGCCTTTTATGTCTAATAAAAACTTACTATTTACAAGCTTATTGTACTTTATTAAACTTTTAAACAATTATTCAAGGATTTTTTTCATTTATTTAAGACTAAGTACAGTCCAGTCTCTAAAATCCGGACATCTTAAATCCGGAAACCTCCAAAATCCAGACCTCATAATTTTGTTAGTTTTGCTTTCTTACTTTGTTCATAGATGGCAGCACAAAACAATTTTGTAAAATTTTTTCCATTCCAGTTGATATTCGGCATTTTGCCGATAGATGGCCGTACCAGTCATTTTCTCTAATTCATTTTAGAGAGAGGTTTATTTTATTCATGATTTTATATGATCAGCGATCGTTCAATTACATTAAGCTTAAGATTTATTAATATATATTAAATTCCATTTAGTTCATCGTAGTGCATTCAATTATGTCTGCATTTAGTAAAAAAAGAAAACATATTTCTCTGTCAATAGTGGATAAAATCTCGTTGCTAAACAGGGGACAGTGTGATAAACTGTGTAAACTGTATAGTATTTGTTTATCACACTTGACAGCATGATAAACAAAGGAAAAGCTGCCGATGATTCGGAAAATGACTCCGATGATTCGGTAATTAAAGGAAAAAAATAACTACAGAAGAACTAATAAATACTCTAGACACAACAATATCAGGATTAGAACAGAGGAATCTTATAACTGAGAATGAATTAATGTCCTTATATAGGATTAGAGAGAAAGTAAGACAACAAAAACTGACAGACATATTTAAATAAAACCGTAACCGTAAAAATAATCTGTGTATATTTAATTTTATAAGATTAAATTAAGTTTGATTTTGTTTTTGAATCATTTAATATGTTATTTAGGATTTTTTATAAGTATTATGATTTTTTATGATTATTATTTATAATTTTTGCTTATAATATTAGGTTGTTATTTCAGGATCTCTAAAATCTGGAATTATCAAAAATCCGGAAAAGCCATGTCCCGGAACGATTCTGGATTTTAGAGACTGTACTGTATCATTAGAAATGTCACACATTATGTTCACCTTAGATTTTAATATTTTTCAAATCATTTTAAAGAAAATTAAAGATTCAGAAATTTTACCTCAGTTGTCGTCTAAATATTAAAAATTGCATGAACTTTATTTTTTCAAACTTTTGACATCATATCCCTGGATTGAAACGGCCTGGAAAAATGTGTAAGTTGTATACTTTTCTTAAATCTTCATAGAGTTATAAAAGAAAATGTGTTAGGGATGTATAAATTTTGAAAAGGAAAATTAGGCTTTCACAAGGAAAAGTGGCGAAAACACTCAATTAGTCAACCAGTAAAATTATCTTGAAATTTTAGATATATAAGAAACTTGCTTTATACAAAAGAAAGTCCCACAAATTTTTTTCTGCAATTTTCTTTTCTGTGGATTCTTTGATAACTGAAAATAGTCTGCTCAGGCCTTCAAAAATTTAAATTCTTCTATACCTTAAAAAGTAATAATTCGAATGGGCTGTAAACTTAGATATCCATGTTTTTGACGATTGTGGTTAGTTTTATGCAAAATTTAATGTAAGTTATAATTTGTATTTTTTTTATATAAATTTATTAATATTTTCATAATTAAAATATGTTAAAAAAATGCCCAAAATATATTTGGGTTTATTTCTTGTATCTCATTAGAAAAACAAAAATTGAATTGTATGATTTTTTCAGAAGATATAAATTAAAATTTATCACTAACATCCTCAAACTTTGAACTCTTCCAACTTTACGAATATTTAAGAAAGAGTATATAAACATGCATTTTCCCGGGCTGTCTTGATCCAAGCTTCTCAAATATTATGACAAAAATGAGAAGTTACTATTTGAAAATGCAAAATTGGTACAAATTTTAATATGTAGATGACCCCCACAACATGATTCATGTATAACATTAATTAGTAGACATTATTCCCAATCGATTGGTACCCATGTCTTTTATATACAATTATTTTTAGCAAAATTAGCAGGGGATGATCACTTTCTACTGGGAACTATTGAAACGGTTTCAATATTTTTTTAAATAGTTTTGGCAGTAGCTAAACTATAAGTTGATCATTCAGCAAGAAATAAAAATAAAAAAAAATAATAATTAACTCAATTTGAAAAAAAAAAATCCTAGAATTTTTGTTTTTGAAATTATGTAACTATTCACATTTTAATTATTATTTTTTTACTGATTTATTTATTTTTTCAATTTACAGTTTACCTACAGTCAAAACTATTTTTTAAACATTGAAATCACCAGTGGCGAATCTGTTAAGAGGCTATTAAGGCTTAGTCTACCTAACCAATTTCTAAAAATTATATAATCCTTTAGTAGTATTATTCAACTTTTTGTAAACAACATTAATCACAATGCTACATTTAACAGTTGTTTTGCATGCTGACTTAATCTATACTAATAAAATAAAGTTTTGATCTGTGTTGTGTTTGTGTCTGTGGGTGACGGCTAAGAAAATCTAGCCCACCTAGAAGCCTGAAAATTTAGATTTAGGTAGTCCAAACCCCCTCCTGATGCACCTGGGCCTCAGAATTTTAATATTTGAATTATTTACTGAAATATTAATTTAAATCACAAAGAACTCTCATCAAAAATATGATTTTTTTCTCTTAGGTTGGTTGGTTGTATAAAGCCTTAATAGACGTAATTAAATAAACCAGAGTAGCAATGCCTAAATAAGGACTTTTAACGAAATAGTGTCAATATGGATTGCAGTTACCAGCATACAGCCATGCTAATGTAGCGCTACCTGCACACAACAAATTAAACATCCCCTACCCCCGGCCCCTTCATCAAGGTTTTTTTCTCTAACTATGCCCTGTTTCCATATCTCAGCAACTATCTTTCATATTTCATCGCAAGTGATTCCAAACATTATAATTAACTTAATAGTCACCCTTTATAACATTAACTAAATTTATGAGCAACAGTTACCACTATTTCTGAATAATTGTTTAAGCCAAACTTGTAATTAAGTTCCTAGCTTAAGCAAATGAACGAATTTTGAAAGATGCATAGTGGTCATTCTAATTACTCATTTGCTGAAGGACACCTGAACTAGAGAGGTCTGCACGGGCCGAAATTTCTGGCCCGAACAAAAAAATATTGACCCGGCCCTGCTTAAAAGCTATGCCCGAACACGGCCGGCCTGAAAAAAAGTTAAAATCTCGGCCCGAGCCCAGCCAGAGTGAATTTCTACAAAACATTGATTCTTATGTCAATTTGGTTAAAAATTTGCCTTGTAGGAGGAGATCTAACCAAAATTTCCTATCTTAGCCTTTCTTTTTCATGTTTGTAATCTTCATTTTTATCAGACATGCTACAAGCTCAGCAAAAAAAAAGCTGAACTTTCACGGCCTCACGCACCCCCCCCCCCCCCCCTTCAATCAAGAAAGTTATATAATTGGTCATACAAATTTAAATATGTAAATATTATATAATTATAAATAATGTGAATTTAAATTGCATACATTGAACATAAAACCCTATTCAATACTACATATTGTTTATTTGGCAAAAAAAAAAAAAAAAAAAAAAAGTTGAACTTAGCAGAATATGTGTATTTGTCATATATGTCATATACACGTTATTTTAAATTAAGAAACTTACATGCAAGCAAATATTACAAAATTGACACACAGCATTAATAACTTAATAACTTTTTAAACATTTTTTTTATCCGCATTTCAACTTTGTTACAGAATAAAGAACCATAGTTGAGTTAAAAATTTTTGCATAAAGAAACATTCTGAACTAATCTTAAAACAAAGTCAAATCTTCTATGCATTTTAATTGACATTTTATATATTTAGCAAAAATTCCTGTAAAAATGTTATAAGCAGAAAAATATTACTCACCAAAAGACATTTATAACAAGAGTCCAAGTTTTATAGCATTAGAAGAAAGCTGCTCAATCCAAAAATATATTGTCCAAAGAAAAAAAAACTTAGTCCTCATATATACATACAAAAAAAAAAAAAAAAAAATTACTGCAGTCAGAATAAAAGGATATTTACAAAATAAAATAAATCTGCTGGTGGCAGAATAAAAACAATCTTATCTTTGGAGAAAAGGGACTTATTTCAATTTCATTTTTTTATTTTGGACCATTTTTTCAAGTTTCCTTTTATGTTTAAGTCTACTTGAGTTCTCTGCAGAACAGATTTCTGCTACTTTATGCTTCATCGGAACAATTTTAGTCTTAGCCTTTTCTTCTCTTCTTTCTTTTTTTTCGTCCAATTCTTTTTGGTAACACATTCTAGAAGACCTCAAATTGTAGCATAACTTCCTATCTACAGGTTCATGAAGAAAATTTTTTTTATTAAAGAGCTGAACAGCTGTTTTCTTCTCTGCTAGTAATTTATATTTTACAGTCTGGATAGCAGAATATGTTTGTATTTGCATTCTACCAGACCTTTTATCTATTATGTCTGACATAATATTAAAGGATCCTTCAACCTGTGGTCCATGAAAGCAGCTTAAAACGGCCTTAACAATCTTGCCAATGGTATAATACTTGGGCATGTTAAAAATTTTTGCCCACCAAATATCAACTGCTACCAGTTTTCCTGAATCGTCAACAGGAGGAGCTAATTTCATGTCTACCTGGTATTGAAAAATCTCCAGTTGGTATTTATCTTTCTCTTCATCAGTTAAAACATTAGAAAGTAAAACTGGTAGCTTCTGTAGCCTCTCACAGGTGATTTGATGGCCCCTTGCACTTGGATCAATGGCAGAGGCACATTTGAGAAATTGGTTGTTTAAAGGCAGCTTTTTTTGAAGATATATGCCACATTGAACATAAGCGTTTTTTGCACAAGCTAGAAAATCTTCAACAGTCGGGTTATTCAGACTCTTTGAGATAAGATCTTGTGTTCTAGAGCCAATGAACATTCTCTGCTGAGGTAAATGGAATTCTTCATTTAATAAATCAATTTCAAGACCTTTTGCTGATTTGATTTGTAAATGCTCCTGCGCAACAAAACAAGATAAGAAATCCAAAAAAAGCTGCTTTTGCTCATCATATATTTTATGGATGAGTGGTTCTTTAGTTTGGAATAAAATAATGTATTTTTTTTAAAGCGGTAAAGTAGCAATATAAAAGTTGGCAATTAGACATGTTTTCTTTCTATAAAAGAAGAGCTTCTCATAGATTCGCTTTTTTCTTTTTACTCCATCATCTGTGAGTTTTTTGATGACAGCTTCTTCTGAATACATTTAATTTTTGCTCTATCAGAAGATGAAACATTTTTACTCTTGAAGATAGCACAC
The DNA here is from genome assembly GCA_963931845.1 of Maratus michaelseni. Taxonomy (NCBI): domain Eukaryota; kingdom Metazoa; phylum Arthropoda; class Arachnida; order Araneae; family Salticidae; genus Maratus; species Maratus michaelseni. The sequence continues at coordinate 21,034,418 of OZ007586.1, forward strand.
AGCATGGAAAAGTAAACAGTTTTGTCATCATCACTCAGAAATGCATAATATACAAGTGTAAGTGCATCTATTAAATAAACAAAGTTCAAGGCTGCATCATAACAGGACATCCATCTATGAGCAATAAAGGAGGTTGGTGAAACAAATTTCATATTTAAAACATCACAAATTTCATTAACACAAGTTCTAATATCTGCAGACCATTTAATATCATTGTATACATCTTTAAATAGACCTTCTAACCACATATTAAATGGCATGCAAAACTTCTTACAGGCATTGTGGATGTGATGACATGAGTCACCATCCACATCCAACAAATGTGGAGCTTTTTCACCTCTTATTTTGGTTTCAAGACCTGCTTTGGAACCTCTCATCACATTGCAGGAATCCAGCAAAACTGATACCAAATTTTCCCATGGAATACCATTCTTATCAAACAATGCTTGAATTTCATTGAATAAATTTTCTGCACTTACTGTGTCTACACTTAGTGAATTTAAGTGTTCCACAACAACTCTATTTACACTTGAAGAAAAATAGCTACATAAAATAGATACTACATGCATGTGGTTAGAACTTGTTGATTCATCAATATTTAAGGAAAATTTGGAAGTTTTTAAATTTTCAACCGTAGATTCCAAAAATGTTTTTCCTAAACCAAATCTCATTTTATAAGTTGCAGAAGCACGTTTCATTACAAGATGATTTAGGGCTTTTTTATCTTCGGATAATGTTTTGCTAACGTCTATGATAACCTCTGCCATGAAAAATGGTAAACTGTGTTCTGCTAAAACACCCAATATTAGTGCCTCAGAATTTGACACTCTATCACATATCGGGACGTTTTGAGACGAAGATGGTGTTGATAGAGTCGTATCTGCAGCATTTGATTGAACTCCAAAAAAGTTGCTTGGTAAATCATAGTTCTCTTTTTTCAAAAAAACCTTCTGGCGGTGTTTTTTACTTTTAAGGTGATCCGAGATTGCCGCACAACCACGTTTTCCATAATAAATATCATCATCATTACAAAGAGAACAGATTGCTTTTCCGCTGACATCAATCTTTTTCACACTATCTCCGATTAACACTTCCGTTTCTTGATTTTCATATTCTAATTTGACGGATTTCGACAGCCATTCAAACCGAAATTTGTTTTTTTCTTCTTTGTCAATATCCCTTACTTTTGCTCCATCTGAAATTATTTTTGCCATTACAACAAAACAAACGCTTAAAACTGAAAACACCAACGAAAAAACGAAGAGCAAAAGCCGCGTGCGCCGCTGAAATGAGTAAGCACAGGACCCACGCTGAACTGATCACTGATGTCACTTCGCTTCCTTGTGTTCCTTGCTTCAATTTTTTTCTACAGCAAATGATATGCGTTGAACAAATGCGCAATCAGTCACAAAATGGGGTACGTTCCGCACGAGGCAGAAAGAAACTCATTCTGAACGGTCGATAGCTAACGGAGGTAACCGGTTAGCAGACGATATTTTCATATCGCATGACGTTCTTTGCTGCTGCGCGCAGATTGTATGCACGGCAGGTCAGGGAAAAGAAAGGGGAAATACGTAGCAGAAAAACCCGATTTCGCGCTGTTTTTTCTCGCTCGTTTATTGAATTTCGTCCGCTACCCCCCCCCCCCCCCCCAAAAAAAAATGGTCCACAAATTTTAATGCAGATTTGCATTGAACCCAAGAATGATAAAATTCAGTGCCGAAAAAGCGGAAATCCGCGTTTTCGCGGAAAAGTAGCATGTCTGTTTTTATAGAGGTACCGCACCTGGAATATTTATTTTTTTTAATAAATCTCTATCTGTTGTATGTATGTGTTTAAGTTATCATTAATATTGTTAATCCATATTCCATTTATTGAAGTGTTAAAAATCAGAAAAATGCTATACAGTAAAATCTAGATTGAATTGCATAGGGAAGAAAAAAAATGAGTTATAGACAATTTGCCTTCTTAGCAGGTGTAAATGTATTATATATTCTTTTCTTACATATTAGTATATTCATTTTTCATGGATCAACACATTTTTCAGTTTAAGACAGGATTCCGTCATAAGCAGGTTCTTTTTCACACGTTTTACTATATTTTAATTTAGCCATATTTTAATAAGTGTATAAATCTACTATTCTTTAAAAAGAATAAATTTTAATATTTAATTGTAGAATAATGGCGATTTAAAAATATATGCATGTTTTGCAAATATTTTTGTGCCAGGTCTTATTTTACTGACCTTCGAATGGACCAGGCCACACCGAGACAATGATTTTCATACGGGTCAAAACCAGGACTGAAAATTTTGGGCCGTGAAGACTAGGAAGAATAAAACCAGTCCCGGCTCTGTACGGAAAAAAATAATTTAAGGCACGGCCTTATCCTTCAAGAAAAAAGTAAGGCCCGGCCCATAAAGAGTAATCACTAGACCCGGCCCGAGTGCCGTGAAGGAAAATAGGCCCGAGCCATGCAGATCTCTACCCCCCGGTGCCTCCTTCAAGGTTTTTTCTCTAACTATATCCCGTTTCCATATCTCAGCAACTATCTTTCTGATTTCAACGCAAGTGATTCGAAACATTATAATTAACTTAATAATCACCCTTTATAATATTAAACTAAATTTATGAGTAGCAGTTACCACTATTTATGGATAATAGTTTAAGTCAAACTTGTAATTAAGTTCCTAGCTTAAGCAAATGAACGAATTTTGAAAGATGCATAGTGGTTCTCCTAATTAGTCATTTGCTGAAGGGCACTTGAACATCCCCGGCCCCACCTTCAATGTTTTTCTCTAACTATCAGAAAAGAGTTCCAAGCTATCATGTATATTGTATTATCTCTCTTTAAAAAACTATTAGATTAATAACCGAAATTTAAAAAAATAATCCTATTCCAGACAATAAAGTTATATACAATTAATTTTTTTTATAGATATATAATGATTTAAAAACAGGTAGTAATTTTCATTTTAATTACGAGAAACTGCTTAAATGTGTACATGTAACGATATTTTATATAAAAAACATTTTTCAGAAAATTCAAAATAAATCAAATTGAAAAGGATTTAATTTTTTTTTACACATTTCCTATGTCATTAAGCAACTACAGTTGAACCTCGTTAACACGAACACTCAAGGGGAAACTTTTTTTGTTCATGTTATCCGGCATGTTATACATTACATACAACTGGACGGAACAATCGGAAACAGTTTGTGCTAAAAGTAATTCGCGTTATGAGAGTTCGTGTTAACGAGGTTTGACTGTATTTATTTCAACAAAATGATAGATTTGAATTTATTATTATAGCTAACAAATAAAGCTTTAATAATAACTCTAAAACATTTATCATATGAAAATATTTTTTCAGTTCAATAAAATGTTAACTATATCACATCAGTTGCAACTTTTGCTGTTTGTTTGTCTTTTCTTAAAAGAATAAACGAAATAAATCGAAAAATGTCTACTTAAGCATGTGTGTATTATCTTTTTCTTTAAAAGTAGAAAAAAGAGAAAAAAATATTTTTTTCAAGTGATATGTTTTATTATTTTTTAATTTGCTATTGCTTTAATTACAGTAATAATTTAACAACCAGGTTACAATTTAAAAATTCTAGGAAAGTCATCTAAATTTTTAATTTTCAGATTTCTTAAAGGGATCTCAGATTTCTTCATTTAGCTGCAATGCGAGTTATCAGAATAAAATATATTTTGTAATATTTCAACATCTAATTTTATCACTTTACAAATCCGTGAAATCCACCCCCCCCCCCCCCCCCCATCCATTTAGTTCTTTCAAATGAATGGATTTGTTTTTTCAAAAATTACTGTCACTGCATGACATCTGAGCTTTTGATTATAGCATCAGAATTTCATGGATTGTTCTTAATGCCTTACAAATTTGGAACTGATTTCTTCTGACTTCTTAGTTTTGCATTTTTATTTCTTACTGGATAATCAACTTATAAATAGTTCTAATAAAAATTTATCTATCTGATAAAAAAATCAAACTGAGTTTTTCATTTTCACCAAAAGCAAGGGAATCTTTTACAAAATGCTAGCAAAGTTACCTGTTTATGGTGACACTCTGGAAAAGGTTGTTAGCAAATATTATAATAATTCAAGATAATCATATTTATGAGAAAATGAAAAAAGCTGTTTGACAGTAAGGTATTCAGAATTGTGATGTGTGCTGGTAGACCCCCCCCCCCCTCCAAATTAAAGTTGTCAGAACAGTGGCGCAGCCAAGGGGGGGGTTTGGGGGTTAAAACACCCCCCAGAGTTAAAAAAATTACTATAATTCCCGCTTATATGAATCAAAATTCCGCCTTAGCGGAATCCGCCGCTTTGTTAAATCAAATTCTATCCAACAATGTGATTCAATTAAACGGCGAGAATTCTACTTAAAACTGTGAAAGCGCATATTTCATCCTTTTTAAATTTTGAATTTTTAAAAAAATGTTCTAAGGAAGCATTTATTACATAAAAGTAATCATCATGCCAAATTCCAAGTTTCCACACCAATTGTATCACATAAATCACAATTTTAGAATGCTTCTTACTCTTGCATTCTTTTAAATTGCGAATTGAAAAAATAAATTCTGGGCGAGCATTTACGTTTCTTAAGTACCATCATATAAAATTTCAAGAGTCTAGCCCTAAAAGTTCTAAATATATTATGATTTAGAACGTTTTTTGCTCATTTCACTTTTTAAAATTTTGAATTTTTTAAAAACCGTTTTGAACAAGTGTTTATATCTTAAAAGTAACCACTATGTCAAACACCAAGCATTTATACCAACTGTATCACACAAATCGTAATTTTAGAACTTTTTTGTTCTTGCAACCTTTTACATTTCTAAATTTTAGAAAACTGTTCCGGACGATCATTTATATTTCTAGAGTAACAGCCGTGCCAAATTTCACATATCTAGCACAAACAATTCCTAATTAATTGTTTTTAGATCATTTTAAGACCGTTTTCCCCCCATTTCATCCTTTTAAATTTAGAATTTCTTTAGAAATCGTTCTTAGAGAGCATTTACATCCCAAAAGTTACCACCATGCCAAATTCCAAGCTTCTATACCAACTGTATCGCAATTTTAGAACATGTTTTTGCTCCTGCTAACTGTTCTGGGCTAGCATTTAAGTCTCTAAAGTAACAACTATGCCAAATTTCATGTTGCCAGCCTATGATATAGAATCATATATATTTTATGTTTTATTCTAAAATTTAAATTTTCTATCTTAAAGTTTCTCTATGTGAATTAATGTCTGCATTCAAAATCTTTTTATTCTTTAATCTCGAAAGTAATTTCTTCCTAGCTAAAAATTTTCCCAGATTTTTCATTGTAACAGTAAAAGTACGTTACTTCTCTGTGGTTTCAATTCGTTATTTTAATGTACTGCAGATGACTTTAACATATGCTGTTTTGTCTTTCTTCGTATCTTGTGTTAAATGCAGGCGCCGTTTTCATAAATTGATTCCTGCATGAGATATGCAATATCAACATTTTTGTGTTCGCTGCTAACACATGTCTGGCTTTCTCAAAAAAAAAAAAAAAAAAAAAAAAAAAACGAGTGACTGGTGAGAAAATGTAGTGTTTGGCATATTTTCATTTATGTGTTGGTGAAAATGTATCTGAAAAATTAGATCAGATCTTCTCTAACTGTTGAACAAGAAGGTAGATTATTTAGAGGCGTAAAGAAGACCATCCTCGCCCTTTCCAGATGTGTCGATGTGTCCGAAAATAAAGAAAAGTTTTCACGTGATTATGCGTCTTTGATTGTACTGGTTTTTTGTTTGTTGCGGACTGTTTCCTACATAGAATAAACAAGAACGAGAAGGAAGATGTAGGGGGTTTTCGTCCATTTCTCCTCTTTCAGCGTTTGCCACCGATTTTTTTTTTTTACGCTATTTTCCGAAACTATTTCAAAGGCGGGGAATAGCATGGCCTACTTATCGCTGCTTTGGCAACCTTTTTTCCTCGATATTTTCTCATTTATTTAAACGTTTGTTTTGATTTTGCTACATCTGTTTTGCGAAGGATATGTTATCTAAGGAGTGTAAACATAATGCAATCTATTTAAAGCTTTGTTTTTAAAGTTACGTATATTTTCTTTTTGTTATGGGGTGGAGGGGGGGGGGGGGGGGAGTTCTTCAGAAATACCAATAAAATAATACTTAAAAAATAATAATTGGTTGCTTTTATAACTAATATTTAATTCGATATTTTCAATTTTCCGATATTTGATATCTTTATTTTTATGCCAATAAAGAACTCCTGTCTAATTTCTTTAAATAACTCATAAAAAAAGAACTTTGTTCAAGAATAAGTTTAAATTCGATATATTTTAAAACTTTATTACGCTGTAATGCAGCTACTTTCAGTGCCTGATTTATGGCAGGGCATTCGGGACACGGTCCGAGGGCCCCCGATTTTCCGGGACCCGTAAATGCTACGAAAGATTTTTAAATTATTAGCCAAAATCTGAAGTTTTAAACTATTAAAAAACAAAATTAATATGTTTTTTTTTGCATGTAAAAATAACTTTTAAGGGCTACATCACTCACGCGAAAACACGTGCTCGCTAATGTTAATCCTATGGGACATTTTTTTTAAATATCTCATTTGCATTTCAATATTTAAAAATAAATTTTACCATTGGATATGTAAAATTGACGAAAGATTGAAAAATCGTCAGCGAGATAGAACACTTAAGATTATAAGTATGTTATAAAAACTTTTACTGTTAAAAAATTGAGAAGAAACATCATTAAATATCACAAAATTATTAAAACATCTGTGCCCAGGACCCCTAAATTTGTAAATCAGTCGCTGGCTACTTATAAAATAAACACATACATTCACCCCCCCCCTTCACCTTCGTAATATCAACTAAGAACTGATTATATTCCCTGATTTTAAAATTTAAAACCAAACCCTTATTTAAATTTAACTAAAATCCCTTTTCTTCTGATGATTTTGATGAAAAAAAAAGTAAAATTTATTCTTTATAAAGGACTGAATAGGACTGAGTAGGATAATTTTTATTTAGTTAAAAGGATTTAAAGTAATCGTTTCATTTTATGAAATACTAATAAAATGTATCATATTTATTATTTCTGATGTCAACATCCCTTTTTCCAAACAAATACAAAATGATAAATGAGATACCATCACAGAAGAAGGAATAATTTATTCCTTCTTCTATGGATGAAATTTTATGGATAGAAGAAGATTAAAAAAAAGAAAAAAAAAGATTAAAATAAAAAATATATGTTCGAATAAAGTTAAAGTGGGACAAAGTTGTTGCGTACGTTTATATTATATTTATAATTAAAAAGCAAAATTTAAATTCAAATGCTCAATTTTTTTTTCTTCTCCCATGTTTTTTCCAAAACAGATGATTCATAGAAGAATGAATATAAATCATATTCCTTCTTCTATCTATGAGATGATTAACCTCTAATGCAGTTAAAATACAATTAATTACTTTTTTTTCCTTCGTTTGCTTATCCTTGGGCAGATTTTACTAACTTTGGTTGAATAAATTAGATGATATTCTAGCTTGACTAATGTTGTTTAGGAAATACTTTTAGTCCTCTTTTTTTTTTTTTTTTTTTTTTTTTTTTTGAAGTCTAAACTTGCATCTAAAAAATATTTGACTGCAGTGGGAAATATTTGCATGGGTCCACTGGTGTTTATATATTTACAAATAAGGAAACTAAATACATTGAAATACTTTATTGTATAAATATTTATTAAAACATTCATATAAAAGAAATGCAACACTGTGCAGAAAAATTCTCTTCTACAATTTCACAGCAACAATCAAATAAAACAAATGATGAGATGATTTCAAATATTTTAATATACAGAAAATAATTCTTCGAACTAAGCTAATCACCTTTAGTTCCTTTTCTATATTTACAAAAAAAATGAACTAACAGTGTGCTGAAAAATTCAGTTTCACAATTTCACAGCAATAAAAAAAAATGAGAAGATTTCATATATTTTTATATAAATAAAATAAGCTAATCAACATTAGTTCTTCTTCTATATTTCGATATATTTCATATAAAATAAATTCAGCATTGTGCAGAAAAATTCAGTTTTGCTATTTCACAGCAACAATTACTTAAAACAAATGATTAGATTATTTAAAATAGTTCCAAATAAAGACTAATAAGCAAATCAACTTTATTCCATTTTCTAATTATGGTTGGAGGAAAATTTAATATAATTTGATAAAAAGAATTTGACTAGTTTATAATTCTTAAATCCAGCCATTAAAAAAAAAAAAAAAAAAAGATGTGAAACTCAATAGCAGGTAAAATTAACCATTTCACCACTGTTGATACATAATTTTTTTTCTCAAAGATTATTCAGATTTTTCGCAGAAAAGCAAATTTTTAATATCAATAATTCAATTCTCAAATTATATAATTACAATGTTTCTAAACAAATTTTTTAATCAGTATGTTTTAGTTTTATTAGAATATATGGTTCTCTTAAACATATGCTCACCTTGTGATTAAGGGCATATAAAATTTCTGAAATTTGTAGAATTTTAAATCATTTATTTGCTTACATTTTAAAACATTATCATAACAGTTATATCTTTATGAAATAAATATCCATAGAATCATTTTCTTATGAAAATCTTTATTGAAGGAATAATTTGTTAAATTAATTTAAAGAATAATTTTAATTCTATTATAAATTATTACTTAAACTTTTTAAACATTTGATCAATGGTGCTTTAAGAGCAATACTACATGGAACTTGGGAAAACTTGATGGCAAACAATTTAAAGGAACCATAGAAAATAAAGTTCATAACTAATACAACATTCATGGAATTATTTTTAAAAAAGGCAAAAGTTTTTTTTTTTTTTTTTTTTTTTTTAATTTTACAAATAAAGAAATTTTTGAAGTTAAAATTTTATTATATTTTCCAAATATAAACATTTAACTGCATTATATACCATACTAGTAGAAGGGTTAAATTTATTTTGAAACAACTATTTACTGAAAATGATGCTAGAAAACTGTTAGATTTAAGAGCATTCATATTTATCCATTAGCAGCATTTGATTAGATCAGATGTAAATAAAGGTATAGCCAAATCATAAGACCCAAGTTTAAGATGGTTTCAACACATAGTGCACACCAGAACTCACATTCGAGACTAGTTTTCTAAGAAAAATACTCTAAATACCACACTATTTGCTCTGTCATACTGAATAAAATGACAAAAGACAAAAGCGGAAATACCGGCAAACCCATCATGTGAGGCGACGGTTAGTAGGAATGTCTAAGCCAAGATAAAAGCCAAATTTTCGCCAATATCGGGAGGGTTGCAAGCCATTCTGTCTGAACACCTTCCCAGAATCCCTTTAACAAATGACCGACGAAAGCACCCTACATGCTCCTTCTGGTTTATTGTTTATTCTATGGTTTCCTATCAGGAGGGGAACCTAGGGTTATTTCGATGAACGTAAATGCCCCAAAAATTACGATCACTTTCATCTCCGATTTTGACAGCGAAATTCTCCATACAGCCCTAACTGCACAAATAAATGGTAATTTAGAACGTTTACTGCTCCTTTAACCTTTTTAAATTTCGAACTTTTTAGAAACCATTTTTAGTGAGCATTTACATCTTTTTAAAGTAACCGCGAGATTAAACTTCAAATTGCTAGAATCAACAATATCGTAGAAACCGCAATTTTAGAATGTTTTGTTCTTACACCCCTTTGGAAATTGTTGTACCAAAAAATTGGCTATATTTTATACAACAATTTCCAAACAATGTTAGAGAGGAGATGGTTACCAGAATTTTGACACCATTATTAAGGTTCCATACTTAAAAAGTAAAAACTGAACTATTATAAGATCACTCATGTGTCTTATTTTTCTGGTGCTCAGCGGGGAGTTGAGGGTTATCGACGCAGAATCATCTAAGGATTGTTGGTAATAATTTTCAACGTGTCTGTAATTATCTGAGATATTAATTAAAAACCCATCTAGAAAACAACGGCATGGATCAAAACAGTGTTGCTACTTTGTGACCTCCTTTTGAAGCGCGATTGGCACAATGCTAAGATTAAACTTTGTATAAGATCTTTGCTTTAGGTAAGACGAATCATAGTGAGAGTCAACATTTTTCATTTCCAACTGAATTCAATTATTGAAGGCAAACATTGAAAAATAATTCGTAGAATAATTCCAAGAAATTAAGAGTCAGTAATTTTGAGACAACAATAGCTTATAATTCAATATGTAATTCATTTATAATGAAAAATTGTTCGATAACAAATCACTTGAATTATCATGCCTGCATATGTTTTCATTTTTGAAAATGAATCGGAAAGTTTCGCGTTGTTCAGAATACTTTATTTTAATGCTTTAAAATTGTCTACTATTACGTCAAATATGATTGACAAGTAACTTTTCGTGTGAAACTCAGCGACTGTACTGTATATAAAATTATTTGCTGTACTGTACTCTTCCATCTTATAGTTTGCCCCTCATCATTTTTAAACACTTTATAAATCTAATCTAGTTTTGTGTTATTTCATTGGTGCATTTTATAGTTTGTAACTCTAATGTTGTTTAAATGAATCATAACCAACTTAATTGCGGAGAAAAGCATTATGATTTCATTCATTTAAAAGACTGATTCCATTAACCAGTGATCCATATAACCGGCGACCACCTTTATCAGAAACTCAAAACCCCCTCTAGAACCAAATTCTGGCTGCGCCACTGTGTCAGAAGCACAAGGCCCAGGACCTACCCTCAAATCAAAATAGTAGCTAGATTTTTTTTTTTTTTTTTTACACTTTCCAACATATTTGAAAAGTTTTTATAAATTTGGTTTGTATGTCTGTGATGTAACTCACGTAAATATACTCAGATTGTCATGCAATTGATATATGTTATTGATGTTCACTATGGCATGTTTGGTACTGAAAATGAAGTGTGTCACTCTTATAGTTACTTTACAAGGCCACTCAAAAGAATTCTGTTACATTACGGTCTATGGGGAAAAATCATTAGCAGATTATTTTAATGATGTTATACTATTTCAAACATATTTTAATGATGTTATACTATTTCAAACATATTGAAATATATATATATATATATATATATATCACTGAGTTGCATTAGATGGGGTTTACTATAGAATACTGTGTGCATAGCATCCATCGTTCATTTACAGAGACACAAAAAAAAAATTCAGTTTAGGTACTGTCTGTTAACAATAATTGCTAAAAGTGCATTTTCAATTGTTGTAAGCATTTTTAAATTTAACTAATTTTTTGCCTATTACTTTGTGTGTATAAATTCTATTGATCCTATACAGGGCAGCACAAAAATATTGTGAGCACATTTCATTTTTTTTTGGAGGAAATTCCAGAAGGGGAATTTTAAACTGTGCTAATGGAGCTAAATTTTAGCATTCTATGTAGTATATATATAAATCTATTTATTATATACAGGGCTGCAGAAAATAATTTGGCTTTTTTTTCTGAATACTGTAGGCAATTCCTGAATTTGGGTTTCTAAATATGTTATGCTTTTTCCAATTTGTTTAATTAGCATAATCTTTCACCTTATTAAACAGTAAAGATTTGTAAAAATATATTGGAAGTGATAGACAGTGTTACATAAACTATGCTTGATACATGAATTTTTGTTCTTGTTTGAGTATTCATTGGTATCATTAGATATTATGATATAGTTGCTAAATTAACTGAAATCTTTTATGGTTTTTAAGTAAATCATTGTAAAAAAACTGCAAACTTTTCTGAACCAGAAAACTTTTTTCAAAATCATTTTGCTAATTTTGGGGTCCACATCAGCTGTGATCCCAAGGCTGTGGCCTAGTCAGCCTGTATGATAATAAGGTCCTGTGTGCAGGTTTTATGCATTTATGTACAAAAACTCATTTTTGAATGCATCAAAATTTGGTGTTGCTAGGCAAGAAAAATAAATTCAAGAGCACCTTGTCCTTTATCACACAATCTTCATTGCTATGAAGTGAAGCATGAACAATTTTAGACTACCTTAGACTAGAAAAGGTGTTAGCTTCGACACTGGAAATTACTTAACTAGTTCAAATGTTAACTGTTTTACATGAGGGTTTTTTGTTTACAAAAGTGCATAACTATTGTATTTTTTATTTTTTATTTCTTTGCTGAACTATCAAGTTATGGTTTAGCTATGAAATCGCTTCACTAACTCCTAAATAAAAGGTACACAAATGTCAACTATTTTAAATATGTTGTGTTTTTGCAACTTTGTTTCCCACTTAAATTCTAGACTGACAGAAGAAGGAGAAAATAAATTAGGGCTTAGTAACAATTTTTCTTCCAATTAAAGTGAAAGAACTTTATAAAAAAAAAATACATGAGCTCTGAAAAAAGAATTGCATACCAGGCTCATTATATGCTGCTGCTTTCAAGCAAGAAGAAAAGTCTGATAAAGTCATGTCTTCTCTTGGCACGCCTTCAAGCCATGCATCATACAAAATCTCTTCTATTCTTTTAGCACCAGAGTTACTAAAAGAAAATTAAGATAACATTATGCATTAAAATGAGCATTCACAATGAAAATCTTATGTTTTTTAAATCAAATTAAACAACAAAAACAGTTTCAAAGGAGTGAATCCATTTCCTTGAATTAGAAAATAACCTATATCGGGGATTTCAAACCTTTTTAACATTAAACAATTCATAAACAATACCTATCAATATTGTAACATGCTAAACTTTTACATAAAAAAAATACAGCATATTTTTCTTGTACAAATACTGGATTAGTCACTTTCATGCATTAAATAACTAAGAACAAATATAACTAGTGTTGAATTCAGGAGGTGGCCCAGAGGTCATTTCCTCCACCCCCAGGTTATTGATATGCACCCCCTGGAAGATGTGAAATTTTATACTTATTAATGGTCTAAAACAGCAGTTCTCTCACCAGAGCTGGAGAAATCCCTCCTGAAGAAAAATGTCTGAATTCAACACTGAATTTGACTAAAAACAAAATGAGATTTTTCTGTATATTGGAATCAGCCATTAATTTAGTGAAATTTTGAATGAAAAAGATAATTCATTTAAGTAGCACATACTGTAATAAGCAATTACGAATTTTTATTTTATAGATTTTCATCTTATCATTAATGCAATATCTAACTAATCCAATTTTAAAAAATATATATTACAGTACAGAACCATTTATCCAGAATGGTCGGGGCCATATGTATTCCGGTTAACTGGTTTTTCTGGATAACTGGTTGGACATTAAAGCAACATCCATTTGATGAGATTTGTATTATATATGTGGATGTAACATTGTTACTGATTTCAAATTATTAGATTACTCTGATTAAGGCTCAGATCCCATCAAGATCAAAGATTAATCAGTTTGGAAGAAGGCAATACCTTGGAAACAATAATTCTGCATAAAACTTAAAATGCTCAATATCTAACTAAAAATGCTTTCATTTCAAATCCCAGATATTGATAAAGTTGTACAATGCATGTAGCATGTGGTAATGTTTCAAGCAATGCACGTGTCAAACTGGCACTGCATGACACTTTTTTCTGGAAAGATTCTGAAATCAGTCAGTTTGAAATATCATTCTGGATAACTGGTTTTCCGGTTAAAATGGTTCCATACTGTAATAATTTATTAATTAAAATTTTGTTGTTATACATTTGATAGAGAACACCTGACTCCTATTTTGATACTTTTTGTAAAATGCATAAAAAAATTGGGTCCACTTGCTATTTTATTAAAGTGACTGTCTAATGAAATCCATTTGAAGAAATAAAACTTTTTAAACTCATTAGAAAGGCAAAATAGTTATATGTTGAAAACACTGCATAGCAGGTTTTTTCTAAAAGGTGTACTTTACCTATTCAGAGTACTAGGAGACTGTTACTCCTGTAAGCAAAAGGTTAACTTTGTGCTCATTAGTTTCCAAAAGTTGCACTTCCAAAATACAATCAAAAATTGTTCTAGTGTTTGTTTTCTTCAATGCAAGAATGTCACTTAGAAAATAACAAATAAGAGGATTTTATGCATGAAATAAAATTTGTGACTTTTTATTGCACAGTTCATTCATGAATTCTGTAAACTATATTATATTAAATATAAATATATAAATACACATGTTGTTTGAAAATCAAAGTTTTATAATATGTTTTTGCAATAAATATACTGCATAAAACTGATGTTTAAAGTAAATTTTAAAACCAGCATGAATATTAGAAATAAATGTCAAAATTAAAATAGCATTTTTTAGAATTAAAGTTTGTCCAAAATAGAATTCAAAATAAAAATATATAGAAAAATCCATATAATATGAACATCAAAATTCACCTTATTAAATTTTATAAAACACAATGTAAACACATTGATAATTTACATTACTATCGAGGTGCAATAAATCAAATCACAGTTTTAAAACATTAAAACTATTAGATGTTAAAATCCATGAGCTTTCGGCTAAACATTAGCCTTCCTCAGATGAAAAACAAGCAGTCGAGAAGACGCAGCTCCGTTCGGAGCTGCGTCTTCTCGACTGCTTGTTTTTCATCTGAGGAAGGCTAATGTTTAGCCGAAAGCTCATGGATTTTAACATCTAATAGTTTTAATGTTTTAAAACTGTGATTTGATTTATTGCACCTCGATAGTAACGTAAATTATCAATGTGTTTACATTGTGTTTTATAGAATTTAAAAGTTAAATTAGCAAAAAGTTAAATTATTGCAATTTTACACAAATTTTAAATTTATTTAAAAAATTACAAACAAAAATTAGAATTAACTTTAATTTTACTATATTTAGATTTATATAGAGAATCATTTAAAAAATGTTTAGATTTTCTCCTGGTATTTGCCTGTAAGAATATCTCTTTTTGTTCTGAATTTTAATTCTAGAGATTGACAAATTTTAATGAGTCTGATGCAAAATTATTCTCATCTTGGGTCTCACAGAGCCAAATTTTTCTGCTCTGCAAACTAACTGTGTCACACTGAAACCATCGAGAACTTTAATCACACATATGTTGATTATTAGGTGCATTTGTAATTATATAAATACGTAGCACCTACAGTCGTCATCCTGTCTATCCGCATATAACAGTGCAAAAACTACCCAACTGAATGGTTTGAAATTTAAGATATATAACTGTTGCAGAATTTTGTCGCGTCATTTAAAATATTATGAAAATTGAATCAAACTTAAAAAGATATTAATAAAAGTTTTCTTCATTCAACTAAATCCTATCAAAGATTAATTAATTTCCTGATATTTCATGATAGGTAATGATTCTAGGTTGTCATGGTGATTATGTCCTATTTAAGATGGTGTCATATTATTTTTGTATTATTGAATTTAAAAATCAAATTTGTACATTAAAACTGTTTAATTACAGCAATCCTATAATCTACTGACAGTCTTTTGGATACCTGTTTCCAGAGAAATAGATATTAAATGGAAAAAGTCTAAATATGGATTTCAAGTTTTGAAATTTTTAAAGCTAGGCTTAAGTTTCCTGTTGGAATTTTCAGTAAATGTCAACAAAAGATAAAATGTTGCCAACTTAAAATGTACATATTTTATTAGGGAAATTAATCATATCATAATAACAGATGATATAATTCATTTCACTGAAATAATAACGAGGATTTTTTTTTACATTGTCTTGTATTGGATATTTGCGCATAGTATAATTTTAATGTAAAAAAATTTTAATTAATTGTTTGCAAAAGTATACTGAAACTTAATTTCATACAATAAAATTAATATCTATAATAATGCACATAAAATAAATTTTGTATTCATGCATTTTTGCATAAGAGTGCAACAGCTATTGCACCAAGATCTGAATATTTATAAGACTAGTTATAGTACGAAAGCATTTCATTTGTCACGTTTGACGTACAATTTCCAATTTTTTTTTTTCCTCCCAGAATGATTCTGTGAAAATCGTTAATTGATTATCCATGGAATAATAAAAAAGTAGAAATCAGCAGATCCATGGAAAAGTGTGAGCACGGGAAGTGTTATTTATGTGAAAAAATTACCATATTTACTGGTGGTGCACTTTTTTTTTTTTTTCAAAATTTTAAGCTGAAAAGTTGGGATGTATAGTATACATGGAATATTTAGGACAGCTATATGAAACCATACATGCTTTCACTAAGTCATTGCATATAACACATAGATATTGTGATAAAATTGTATGAATATAGAGGTAATGAGTAAAATAAGTGAATTAATTGCAATTCTCTTTGCTGTAGTAAGTGTATCATAAGCAAATATGCAATATTGATTTCTGGTGGGATAAATATTTTAAAACAAAGTGTCCAATAGGGTAACATACAAATTGAAGAACCTTCATTTTTTGGTATCTTAATAAGGTGGATAAAATATATGCAAGATAAAAAAAAAAAAAAAAGAGTCAAGATTTCTCCAGAATTTGTTTTCCAAATTCTTCGATTTTCTGCCATTAAAAAAAATATGGTGCACATGCACAAAATATACTATTTTATCATTTTTCCTATCAAAAACAGGTGTGAATTATACATGCATGCTAAGGCATATAAGGTTAAATAATAAAAAAAAAAAAAAAAAAGAGCAGAAGTAAAAATGTAAGAAATAGTTAGAAATAAGGAGTTAAATATAGATGAGATATTATAAAATGCTTACATAATATACTTAAACAAAAACATGAACAAATACTTTTGTTTCATTACGACTATTTTAATTAACAGTGATCAATACAAAAATAGAAAATCAACTCAAATAATAGCAATGACCTTGGCATATCACAGTTCCAGTACAACAATAACACACATGCAAAAGTTATTTAACAGTTCTGGTCAATATACAGTGAAACCTGGCTATAAAGATACTCTTTATAAAAATGTCTATAATGATGATTTTCAAGGTCCAATAGACTTCCTAGGCATAGCAAACCTGTCTATATATATATATATATGTGTGTGTGTGAAATTGGGTTAGTAACCAGTGGCTGGTACACTCAGTTTCATTAGTGGCCGACTATGTTGCTTCTTGACATCTATATAAACAATAATCGTTGTACATAAACATATCTTTCTGTAAATCAGAGTTTTGTACCAGCTAAGTATTCATGATAAGAATTGGGAAGGAGTCAATTTAGGAAAATTTTCTTAAAATCAGAAAGTTTATTATCCAGGGACGCCACTCAGAAAATAACAAAGGAGGAAATTACGTGTAAAAGTAAAATTATGACATTTTTCACATCATTTAAGCGTGAATTTCGTGAACTATACTGTATTGAATATAAATTAACAAATTTCTTATGTTAAAATATTTTATAGTATTTTCTGTAACAAATATTGTATTTTCATAGTTGAATTGAAGAAAACGACTACCTGTCAACATGTACAGTTTTATACTACATTAACATTCTTTCATCCAAATGTAGAGTTTGGTTTCATGTATTCTAATCAGGAGCAAATAATGTGAATAATAAATAGTTAAATATAATTTTTGTATGTACAGAAAGCCATAACTTGGATTAAATTTACGATTTTTTTTCCATGACTGATTATGAAAATTGCTCTTTTTTAAACGTGACCTGTTGACAAAATTCGTGATTGTTTGAAAAAATTCGCAATTTTTTTCTGCAATCATTCGACAAAATTTACAATTTTATTCAGCGATTGTTTGACAAAATTCACAATTTATGCAATTTTTTCACGAAATTTGCAATTTTTTTCTGCAAATGTTCGACGAAATTTGCGCTTTTATTCTGTGATCATTTGACAAAATTAGAGATTAATTTCTGTAATTGCTTGATGAAATTCAGAAAAAAAAAATTTGCAGCCGATGACAAAATTTACGATTTTCTACATGACTGATTGACAAAATACGCAATTTTTTTTTTCTCAAGCAATTGACAAAATTCGCCATCGTTTGACGAAATTAGAGGTTAATTTCTGCAATAGTATGATGACATTTACGATTTTTTAACGTGACCTATTGAGGAAATTTGAGATTAATTTCTGCAATTGTTTGACATTTGTTTTTCATGACCATCTGATGAAATATAAAATTTTTTCCCATGACTGATTGATGAAATCCCCGAAATTTTCTTTTACAACCTCTGGTCTAAATTTACAAGTTTTTCCTCAACCATTTGATGAAAGTCACAATTTTTTCTTCGAGTGAATAAACAAATTTTGTGATTTTATTCATGTATCGTTTGACGTAATTCTCGGCTTTTTTTCCTGGCAAATATCCACAGGATTTTTTTTTTTTTTTACAATTCCGCAGAAATTGCTGATTGATTAAAAAAAAAGAACAAAAAAAGCAGAAAAGGGACATCCTTCTCTGATAATAGGCAGGATAGAGGGTAGAACTTTGACCTTTGCAACTCCAGGAAAATGAGCTGCTGTGTAACAAACAATACAGGGTAGTGAGATGAAACTCAAGGAAGTCATACCGTTTAATGCATATATTTTTTAATTATGGGCAATAGCAAAAAAAGCTAACATTGCAGAAATCACAGATTTGATAAAAAAGCGAAAATTGCAGATTTTATATTGAAAGCGGAAATAGCAGATTTTATATAAAAAGCGGAAATCACAGATTTTATATAAAAAGCAGAAATCGCAGATTTTATTAAAAAAAAGCAGAAATTGTGGATTTTATGAAAAAAAGCAGAAATCATGGATTTTATAAAAAAGCAGAAATCACAAAATTTATTTTAAAAAAAGCAGAATTCCGCCTTTTGGCAAAAAAGTGGCATCCCTGACTATTACATTTTTCTTAGAATATATTAATGGATCATTTGTATATGTTCATAAACACAATTATTAATCAAATTACTCTTACTTTCTTTAGATAAAAAACATAAAATAACAAAAGGGATAAAATAATAAATAAATGATGGAATTTTTTTTTTACAAATGTACAATTTTTGAAGAATAAAATATACCTAGCAATTTTTTTTTAATCACACAAGACTAAAAAAGTTTAAATGTGCTATACATGGACTTGTTTTAAATTTAAACAAAAAATCTAAATATATTTTATATTTAAAAAACTATTTTTTTTAAAGTGAGAAATTTTTAAAATGTAATCTTGTTAGTACTCTTTTTATAGGATCTATTATCCAGCGTCCGAATATCAAACTCTCTAAAAACTGGAATGCTGAATGATCCGAAACCTGTAAAGATTTCATTAAAAAAATTAATTTTTTTGGAGAGGTTGGGGAAGGGGGGGGGGATAACCCAGTCACGATGCTCCTACAGAAGACAAGCATTGAATGAATGCAACCATCAGAAAAATGTTCTTTCTGAATCATTTTTTATAACTCTGCATCAGTGAAATTGTTAGAAATATGGAAAAACTAACTCCTATGTTCCTAAATTTCGCACTTTTCTGTTTCAAACACCAAAATCCATTAAAAAAATTGAATTTCAAATCATTTGAGATATATATATATATTTTTGAAACATTGCCATGTTTTTTTTAATTTTCCCCTTCTTTCTTAGCACTTAGAATATGGTTCAGAAGATCGAAAATCTGATTTTCATGATAACGGCAAGCCTCTGGCAACATCTAAAGGCACACCCAAAATTCGACAAATCAGAGAGATTAAATCAGGTGAATGAACAAAGGACAAATATTTGTTTCATAATGATTCAGCTGGGCACGTGGATAAGAAAGAATACAAAAATAGTTATTTTCCGAACTCTCTGAAATTTTAATCGGTTATAAATGTAACTGTATCCAAATTCTCTTTAAAATTCAAAAAGTACTGTCAAAGTTGGCCTTTTGAACCAAATTTCTGAATGTGACAATGGGAGGAAAAGAAAATAGCTGCTGTCATGAGTCACTAATTGATTATAATTCTAGAAGTAATTCATTTATCAAAAAATGATAAAAAACTGATTACAAATCATTTCAATAATCATGCTTGTATTATGCTTTTATGCTTAATAATGAGTCTGTAAATGCATAAGAAAGTTTTACATTGTTGAGCAGAGAAACACTAAGTTTGTTGATTAATCCAAAATGCATGAATCACCAGTTGCCCACCATAAAGATTATTTGTACCACATTTGACTATCTTCCTCATACCTAGCACCAGGGGTCGGAAAAACTACTTTTTGTTTGTAGCGAACTACAACTACAACTACTTTATGAAAAATGTAGTTAACTACAACTACTTTTTTTAAAAAGTAGCGACTACAAACTACTTTTCAAAAGTAGTCGCTACTTTTCACTACTTTAGTTATCATCGCTTTATTTGATTACAGAACGTCTGTCATTAAATAAGCCGAATATTACTGTTCTGTAATAGTGGTAGATATTTTGAATAAAAAAGTCCCCAACTTAGCAAAACTATGATCACCTTAACTGAAAACTCACCCACTTTTCTTCTTTCTGAAACTAAAAGACAAAATTAGTCAAAAATAAAATTGTTAAATTAAAAAACATGTTTATTTATTTTTAATAAAAGTTTCTTCTTCCAATCTTTCAAAATTGGAATCCATTACACAAGATCGATTTGGGCATAATATATTAGATGCAAACGAAAATAATCTTTCAACAGATGCACTTGAAGGAACAGGAGTATTGGTTTTAATAAGGTCTTTATAAGGCCTTTTTGATACAATTATATGCCACAAGTGATTCAGAAGGTTTCAATGGCTCAGATCCTCAAATTCATCTCGCTTATGTTAAACCTATGGGCGTTTGATGTATTAGTATTTATTAAATAGCTCCTCAGGAATTTTACTGTTGAACAACTGTTTTTTTATGTGTACTGTTCTTAAAGGATGTTTCCTTTATTTTTTATTTATATATATATATATATTTCCCTTAGTTGTCAAAATATTTCTTAAAATATATACTTAATTTATTATTTTATTTGTTAAAATCTTAACAAAATTTAATAATATTTCAACACTTTAAATAAAATTAAGTATATATTTTAGAAATGTTTTGGCAGCTAACAAAAAAGAGACATTCTTTAAGAAGTGTACATAGAAAAAAGAAATTAAAATTATTAATATCCTAAGAAGATATTTTAAAAATACGAATGCATCACACGTCCATAGGTTGAAGATTGGTAAGGAGAGTTTAAAATCTCATGCCTTAAAACAGCGTGTTTATAAATTCTACTAGGTTGAGCCAGAAGTTAAAGTATAAATACGAGTTTGAGTTAAAAACAAAGTACGAAAACTTACATACGAATGAATAAGAAATTATAACAGAACAGGAACGAAAAATCGTGCATCCGGCATAGATTATTAAACACTTTCCAACACTAACAGAATAATATTACTAAAAAATTAAATTTTTTTCTTACAATGAAATCGATCATAGTTCCTGTAACCAAATTAGTTTCTGTGTCTCTGTTGTAAATTAATAACTGCTGCACACTCCTTAATCTGTAGAAAAAATGTTGTACTGCACCTCAGTGATCCTTTTTAACTACCTTATGTTTGAAGATGTCATTCATAACATCATTAAAATGCATAGCAAATCATTTTTCACCATACATCATAATATAGTTGAATTCTTATGTACGTCCCTGTAAACTGTATTACTGCATCTTATTTCATATTCCCGAGAAAGTATGATGTAGTCCACATTATTGATGTAAACCAATCTCATTATGCTTGAAATATCCTAAAGGGAATTAATGAGCCGCAAATGAT